>CM034155.1:571593599-572884699 GCA_019776745.2 Taxus chinensis | reverse complement strand
AGAATCATAAATACGAGCAAAGGTGGTTGAAAAAAGCTATTAAATGTTGAAACTTACGCGAGTCACAATAAAAGAAATGTTTTGGAAAAATGCGTGAAGGACTTCCGCCCTGAGCAGGGAGGCCGTTACAGGACTGCTGCCCAGGGAGGCTAGCGGTTTCGTCACTGAAGATTAAAATGTAAATAAAAAGAGGGGAGAAAAGAAAAACAAAGCACGCAGGGGCTAAGTGGGACATGTGGGATGTTAACGCATACTTGGAGAGATTTCTGGATCCTGAACACCTTGCGAGGAGACCTGTATCATCATTGAGGCATGTGTAATGTTGTTCTGGTGGTGCAGTACCCTACAATTTTTGGTACGTACATATTAGCCCCTCAGAGACGCATTTTATCCATGAAGAGGCGTAAAACTGTGGGTCTGAGTATGGTGGTCCATAAATGGGAGGTTAGAAATTATACTTGACACGTCCATGTGTTGAAATGGCACCATCCAAAATTCCCGCTACCTGCAAAATGAAAAGAGGACTCAAGTGCAGATAGATACAATAAGTCGAAAAATAAATACTAAAATAATATGAAATGAGGACTTACCATTCATGTAGGGATAAGAACTTACCTCCGTCAGTGGTCCAAACCTGCGAAAAGGGGTATTCAAAACAAGTCAAGATGCTATATATATAGAAATGGGCCCATTTTCCTATTCATTTGCGCATGTCGATTTCATTGATTTTGAGCTCTGGGACCCATAGTGATGGTTTTTGACGAGGGTATATTCAAAACATTCGTGACAAGATAGTGATCATGCCTCCGCGAGTGGAACATCAACCCGCGAGATCACAGTTTAGTTTTTCTTGATTTAACGTTTTTACCCTCAAAATGTAAAAATGATGAAATATTTATCATGGGGGGATAATTTTTTAAAATGTCAGTGTTAATAGGGTGACTTAGGGGGGGCGCCTAATGGGTAGGTTTTTTTTTGGTCATAAATAGTCATTTTTCATTTTTTAAGGCATTTTTTAGGGCATGTAACCCGTGTGAAAATTCAGGACACGACCGCCACCTTGAGCAGGGCGACAGTTACAGGACTGCCGCCCTTTAAGGCGGCAGTTACGAAACTACCACCGTGCTCAGGGTGGCAGTCCCTTACAGAATGCCAAAAACTTAGTGGTTTGAGCCAATTTTTTGCATTTTTAGTATTCTTGTATATTTTAATGATTTTTTTAAATGCAATTTGAATACTAACTTACTCCTTTTTGCATGTTTTTTGGTGTATGCAGAAGAAGGAGGAATATATCAGATGGAGCCAAGAGAGAGAGTGTGATTGGCTTCTAGCAGTGTTGGATGCACTTTCTTAGGATGAGCAGGACATTCTTTCAGAGGGCTGGCATATTGCGTATATCACGGGTCCCGCACGTTGCACCCTCTAGTCACATACTTTGTAACTTGTTTTCATATTGGGATGCTGATCGGAACACTTTCTGATTTCCAGGAGTTAGGGGTGAGTGGACTATCACCCTAGAGGATGTCTACGGTATCTTCGGGGTCCCGTTCATCAAGAGATTGCTTACACTTGAGACAGAAGGGTCACGGGATCAGATAACACAGTGGGCTTCATACATGGGAGACGCAATTATCTCCACTGGTTCGAAGAAGGGGGTGAGGGTCCATTCCATTCCTAGCTTGCCTATCCCCTTGATTCGTCAGGATATTATGGGGATCCTTGCCTCAAGATTGAATGAAGACAAGGGAGGGGACACCTTACTCTACTGTTGGTCCCCTATTATTACACAGATTGAGGCACATGGGTAGATTTATGCCTGGGGAGCTGATATTCTTGGGACCACCTATCATGATTTGTACTGGGTGGTTCACTTACAGGGGCATTCATTGAGCCATCCGACCCTGGTTACGAGCTGGGTCTATGAGCGTATCATCCCTTATGGGAGAGGCATAGAGGTGGTGGATCCCAGAGCTGTGAGGTTAGCCAGATGGATAGATATGTCGGTGCTTAGCGCACCGCACTATCTAGTCACCTCCCTAACTACTGATGATATGGAGGCCACACCTTATCAGGCCGTGGCAGGGTTATGGTGCGAGGAGACCCTCACTTTGATCTCTTTCTCTACCACAAGGTAGCTTTTTGACAGGACGGGGAAGGTGGAGACACACCCCTTTGATCAAGCGCCTCAGTAGTTTGGCCTTCCTTACATCGGTATGCTCCCCCCAGTGGTGCCAGTATTCAGATCAGTTTGGGAAGCTAGGGGAGGTCCTAGAGGCCGGGGTTGGACCATTGTTACTCCTGGTGTCCCTATTGTAGCTAGGTGGGTAGTATTTGCTTGAGAGAGAGTCGGTGCTCCTCAGGCACCCTTACTTTAGATTACCGCCAGTCCTGCCCACAACAGCAATGACCCCATTGATATAGAGTCTGAGTCCGAGGAGTTCACAGGGGGAGAGATGGAGGAGGAGACCGAGGCTGAGGTCAATGAGTCGGGTGTAGAGGAGGAAAGTGATCCCAAGTGGCATGACACTCAGGATATCTTATATGTTGAGAGGGCAGAGCAGAGTGCGGAGAGGGTGACTATAGTTTTGGAGGAGCTGCCTTCTCAAGACCTAGGCGGGGAGGATGAGTCTGTAGTAGGATGTTACATTTCCTCAGACACAGAAGGAGGACATCAGTCAGTGGTGGCATCTATGGCAGGTGCTGACCCTAGGGATCCATCTTGGAGGCCGGAATATCTGGGTGAGTTGTTACTCTCTTTTAAAGTTTGTTTCTAGTTAGGATTTCCTTAGTTACTATCTCTACTCTTGTTCTTTTTGTTTTTATCTTTTGACTATTTCTAACTTGTTTTCTCCTTTGCTTGTAGAGACTGTTGATGAGTGGTGAGACTTGATTCGCTGGGTATGCACTGATACCCTGATGATCCCCATGGAGAGGACTCATGTGGAGCTATCCATGGATGCAGTGGAGCCTTCAGTAGCTGGTAGGCATACCGACGTTTTTTCCCCTGTCTGGCATGTGGCCAAGATGGTGACTACCCTCCGTACCGAGTTGGCTGGGTATAGGATAGCAGAGCACATGATGAGGAGTCACTCTCATAGCGAGGCCGCAGCTGCTCCTCAGAAACATGATCCCTTAGTACATTCAGAGTGTCGGTGTAGCTGGAGTCCTAGACATGGTCATGTACCTTCAGAGGGGTCTCATAGGGGTTGAGAGGACACTTAGCTCTCTTTGATTGTTTTATGTGATTTATTTTGTATTTCCTAGGCTCATTGAGCATTTTGACCATGCCTAGTGCATGATGGCATTGTAGAGTAAAATTGATTATATATATTGTTGGCTCAAAAATCTATCGCTTGGGCAGATTTATGGATAGATCAGGCAACAGTGTGCAGGGCATAGCCCCTCTTTGAGTCAGGAAATCAAAACTGGTTTATTGCTATTCTACCAGCAGGAATCTGTGCAAGTCTCACAATATTCTGCCTTCGGGGGTTTGGGATCTCATCCCAGTAGGGTTGTTTCCGATTGCGGAAAGAAAGGAATGAAAGAGAGGATGAAGAAAGATCAGGTCCGAAGGGAGAAAAGAAATGAATTCCAAAGTAGAAAGGTCAGAGGGTTTATGTTTTGGGATTGGTAGTAAACAGAGCCAAACCTACTTACATAAACGAACAAAGAAATACTGGTGAATAAATGACAATAAATAGAAGCAGATCCAACAAAATAAACACACAGATCTGACGTAAGAAAAATCTGATGCATATAACACATGTATTCATCACAAACTCTAAATATCGTATTAATATTTCTTTCTGTTACAAAAAGCTCAAATTCTTTTCTCCTCACTTCTATTTTTCATCTGAAAGATATCCACTACCCAAATACAAAAAGTATTTGAGTATTTATATAAGAAGGAGAAGAAGGAAGGCTAAAAGGAACCAACCACCTATTTACATAAAATATACAAAATATCTACAAAAATATCTCAAAGTCATGTTGACTTTTGACAACTTGATGGATGACATCATCCCATGGTGCAACATGGATGATATCATCATTTGTGCCAACATACTTTAGACATTTTACAAAAAGAAAGTCGAAGGAGAGAGAGAAGAAGAGAAAGAATTCATTCATCGTCATCATCTTGCGGCCGAAAGGGGGTATCCTGCTTCTGCTATTGCTCAGGTGACGAGATGTGGAATTGGGTGCGGTATTCCATGAACTTGCTGATCATGGGCTCTAGTTGATCATGGGAAGGATCCTTTTGTCGCTCACTGATCGCCTCGCAAGGATTTTATTGGGGGCCCTGAGATGACCGAAAACACCGAACTTGACCAGATCTTCAACTGAATAGTCGAACATTCTTTGAAAGGTCTCACGTTGCAGCCTAGCATGGTCCAGCTCTTCTGATATGGGTCCTGCTAACGCCTGGAGTTGTTTGTTTGCCTTGTTGATGTTCAAGTAAAAATCGGTGAACTTGGTAATTACGCATTCACTGTCCTTGAGGATCTGGCTCCTCCAAGTAGAAACTGCTAGGCCCTACTCGCTTATCTTTGCATATTCATTAATTTTATCTTGACTCAGAGGCTCAGGAGTCTCAGTGCCAGTTGTGGGAGGTGCACTGCCCATCTTCTGTAAGGCTTGGAGAAGATGTTTATTTTTCTCTTTCAGTAGCGTTTTCTCTTCTTTTGCTTCTTGAAGCTTCTTGCAGAGGGTGTTAACTGCAGATAGGACCTCTCCCTAAAGGCTCTTAGAAGACGTACCCATTGTGACCTGAGTCACTGTGTAATCTATCGGATACAGATCCTTTTTATCCTTCAGAGGATTGGGGTATGCGATCTCCATTACCCTCTCCTCCGAAGCACTCTGAGAGAAGCGTGTGATGGGCTTCTGCTTCTTTATAGGGCTTTTGACGGTATCACAGAGAAGTCCATCAGAGCGATGGGAACTTTCCTTTTCTGCTGACTCAGGTGCTGGGAAATCCAAGATGGACTTATGGGAGAAGGACCAGAAACCGAGAAGGGGGCAGCTGCAGTAGTAGAAGGGAAAAACGTGGAGACACTTGGAGGCAGCATCAAGAGGGAGGCCAAGGAAGTACTCATGGGAGGAAGAGATTATGCAAGAGAGGAAGACATAGGAAGGGAAGGAGCTTAGAGATGAGGGAAGAAATAGAGGGGGATAGGTTCGCGAGAGAAGAGAAGATGGACGAAGAAGTAGGAGGTACAGTAGAAGAAGGGGGAGAGGACATAACCAAAGGAATGGTCGCATGGGTCACCCTAGGAGGGGAAGGAGGGGAAGGAGAAGGAAAAGAAGGGACCTCAGTTGCTACAGCAGTGGTGACATCCTGAGTGGATGGGCCTATTGGAACATCTTCCGCTATTTCCTTCTCTGGAGAAGCCAGAGTTACAACTTGTTCAGGTGCAGCGGAAGGAGGACTTTCAGGAGCTTATTGTTGAGTGGTGCTGGATTCACCTTCTTTGCCTTTTCCTTTTCCTTTTGGCTGCTGTTTAGCCCAAGGAGGTGCATTACCCAATGGAGAGGTTGTGAAATCAACCCCGAGGTAGATGAGCCCGTTCATTCGGCACCAATGCTCTGTTCTGCACAGAGTTTCTTTGACTCTCTCCTCAATTGTTTGATGGGATTTAGTTCTATCAATTATCGCAAAAGGCTAATCATCCCCACCTGTGTCAAGATACACTTGATCCACTTCTTGCTCAGTAGTTTGGTAGCCTTTGGGGATGATGGCTACCCCGTACTGGATGATTTCTGCTAAGGCCAAGTGAGAATGGTCCTTCCTCCTGAGATCAACCTCATGATATATGTCGATGTAGATATCTTCGATCTGAGGGATGTGGATCAGGTTGAGCTTGGCCCTAGGTAAACAATTTCTCGGATCGAAAGTTGGCCTTGCTGGAAAGTCAAGTTTCAGATTCAGCAGCTCCAGTTCTACAAACATATCTTTTGCCATGTGGTGAGTGAGACACGTATATCTACCCACTGTGAGGGGGAAAGGAGTTCCACCCTTCTTTCTCTTTAGGCACTTTTTGTGATAAGTAACAAGCTACTTCGACAGCTCCAACAAGATCAACTTGGTCCCGACATACCTTGGTAGTCTAGGTAGTTCCCCCAAGAAATTGACTGCCCTCAGATAGGTGAATGTGGAGAATTGAGTGAACAGGGCACCCCCACTTCTCAGTAGCTGCTACTATGCTCTTGGTCATGCGAACGTGAGTCATATTCAACCTCAACAGGCAGATGATGAAGTAGAAGAATGCATCGTTGATCTTTGTGAATTGGGGGATGCTATTTTCCAACTTCAGCTCTAGATAGTATTCATAAATTTTAACTTGGGGCCAAACCCCACACCGCATCAGAGCTGGATAGTACCTTTCTGAAGCTGCAGCATAGACCACGTAGGAGTTCATATAGAACCTCCCCGTTGTGTTGAGTTGTTGTAGCTGCTCCGATATTGTGCTGCTTATGATTTCTACCCATTCAAAGCATTGATCGAGCACATTCTTGTTCATTGTTTCAAGGTACCGCAACATCCACTTGTGAAAATAATGGGCGTCAGGAGGCCCGAAGACTCTGCTCAGGAATGTAATTGTGTCGCTGAGTTCCTCTGATAAGTCACTGTGATGAATGACTTGTGGCCACCGAGTCACTACCTTTTTGTTCTTCAGATAAACTTCATTCATCAGCTGCATGCACTGATCTTCATTTTCATCCCAGGCCTTGATGCAGTCTTCTTGGCTGACGGCCACAAAGTGTCGGTGATGAGGAATGACGAGAATTATCTCAAAGTGACGGGTAGTGAGGTCAATTATAACCTCGCCCTTTTCACCATGGACACATCTTGTGTCTTTGTTGTAGCATCGGGCTACCACCATCATAAATTCATTGTTTACGGCACTGACTGGGATCCCACTAGCAAGGTGTAGGGCACTGCCTATCAGCTTTTCCATCCATGGACTTCTTGTGACCCTCTGGGTTCTGGCCCAGAATTCCTCCATATCAATATGACCCAGCTCTGAGTCTCTGATGTCTAGGTCACACTCTGCTTGGGACTCGGGCATTATGACCCTCTGATACTTATACTTCGTTTCTTCTTCTATGAGCTTGGCCTTGCCTTTAGATTTGATAGGTTTCTTGCTTGATGTTGACATATGTTCTTCTGAACTTAGTTGCTGATCTGCAAGAATAAGAAGTGAAACCCAATTGAAGAAAGTCGTGTCAGCTGTTTGATTTTCCATTGAAATGCTGACAGAAGAAAGAGTTAGCAATTTTAAGGCTTAAGGGCGTAGGGCGCATGAACGCTGCAGGTTACAGGGCTAAATGGTAAAGCGCATAGGAAAGGGATGCTGCAAGGGGTAAATCAGTGCCAAAGGGCATATGGCGCATGGATACTGCATGTTGCATTTTGTTGTTTTAAGAACAAGCGCACATGCGCCATATGTATGCATTTTATAACGGGTGAATGGAAATAGCGTGTTACACGGGTACAAGATGCGCCAAAGGGCACAATTTTTGTGCATGTTACATCATATTTTTATGCGCCAAAGGGAGCCTGGCGTGGTACATGAAGGGTCTGCATGAAATGATGTTATTGTAGTGAGGGATGCGCCTGCACCGTTTATAGCTTTGTTCTTAGCGTATATAAAGTTGGTGTTACATTGAGGCAGGGTGCGCCAATGGGCGCAGGATTTTGTAATGTTGCACTCAAGTTTGGTGTGCCAAGAGGGCACACGGGAATCGTTTGCAACAAGCGAGGGAAGTGCGCCATGAGGGCGCAGCTTCTCATTATGCAGTAGTCAGGGAAAATGTGCCATTGGCGCAACTGCTCTTTGTGTAATAGGGGCGACAGATGCGCCATTGGTGCAACTATTCTTCATGTTGCAAGGTGTGCCAATGCGCCAAAGGAGAAGAAAAATTCATTTTATTTTCAAGCATCAGTTCTCTCTCTGAGGGGTTTCTATGTGGTTAAGCCTCCTTTTGCAGGGTCGTTTGGGGTGATAGAAATGGCTTTAAACAAAGGGTTCGAAGCTAATATTTCAGGATAGAACTTCCTCTACCAGCAGATCTAGAAAGATGGGGAAGATCATGTGGAAAGACATCAGGGGGGGGGCAAGTTCATGATTTCATTCCTTTCAATCTAATTCATACCCACAAGCAGCAAAAAACCACAAACACGAAGCACAAAAGAAAGAGGACCTCTTACCCAGATATTTATAACGAAGAAATGTGCAAACGGGTCCACAAAGAAATTCGAAAGTGACAGGGCTGGTGCACAGACAGGTACAGAGAAAATCACGTGATTTGCGTTGGTGATAATGACAGTGCAGACGCGCCTATTTATAGGCGAGGAAGCAATAAATGCGCCACCAAATTTTTAAGTGGCGCACCAAAAGAGCTGTCGACACAAGAAAACATGCGCCCTACGGTGCACCAAAATTATTGCCAACATGATAATATGTGCGCCTATGGTGCACCGAAAGTGGTGTCGACAGAGGAATATGTGTGCCCTTGGCGCACCAAAAAGGGGCACAACAAAAGATATGTTGACAGGAAGGCGCACGCGCCTTGGCGCACGCGCCTTGGCGCATGCAGAAAAGACTCAACATAGAGAGGTACACCAAAATGCCTGTTGACACAAGAAAACATGCGCCAAAGGATTTAAAGGAGGTGCATGAACATTTTATGTTGCATTGTCATTATATGCACCTGACCAAAAAAGAACAAAAATGGCTAAGTTCGGAAAACTAGATTTCCCGAAAAGGGATTTTGCAACGTTTCGAATGCAAGGAATCCCTGATGAGGAATCAGAACAGAATTTCGGTGGGGTAATCTGTAAAATTGCCCTTGCCAATTTTACGGGATAACAACTGGCTCTTTCTGGGGACTATCCCTGAGCAAACCTCAGGGGTAGAGAATCCCAGATCTCATGTGCCTATCCATTAGGTTAGAGAGAGTCAAAAACAAGGGCGACCGGAGGGCAAACAAAGGGAACACACAACAAACAAAAAGCAAACACACGACAAAAAAAAACACACAACAAAAGCAAACTGTACAAAGAAGAGAGCAAGCTCTACTTCCTGAAGATCTTCAGATGTTGCCCGCTATAGGGAAGTGGGAGCTCGGTTCCATCTAGATATGAGAGATAGCAGCTATTCTCTCCGTTGAGTTGCTTGATCTTGAAAGGCCCTCTCCACAGAGAATAAAATTTCCCATGCATGCCCTTTGGCTCTCTTTGCTTGTCCCACAGAAGGACGAGGTCTCCCACCTGATAATTTATTTCCTCAGCTTTTTTATCGAACAGTCTCTTGACTTGATTCTGATGCTCGGTGATCTTGTCGATCACTCTTACTCTCTTTTCTTCGAGCTCTGATAAATACATGATCCTCTTTTCAAGAGAATTTTGGAAATTTTCATCTTCAATAGCTCATGCCAAGCGCAGAGCAGGAATTTTAGCAGAAATGGGAAGCTCGGCATCAGTGCCATATAACACTTGAAAAGGTGACATACCGAGAGACCTCTTGGGAGTAATGCGATCTGCCCACAAAGTGTCGTATAAGGACTTGTGCCACATTCGTTGATTCTCATCCACTAGCTTTCGTATGATGGTCACCAAGTTTTTATTACTAGATTCTGCCTGACCATTTCCCTGAGGGTAATAATCTGAGGCGTGAGCCAAAGTTATCCCATATTTATAGCAAAAACTAATAACTTCCCGTGAAGAGAAGTTAGAAGCATTATCAGCAACAATCTTATTCGGAACACCAAATATGACAATGATATTTTCTTTGATGAAACTACAAACAACTTCGGAAGTGGCATGTTAGACAGGTATAGCTTCCACCCACTTAGTGAAGTAATCCATTGCTGTTAGGACATAACTATGTCTGGCACTCAACTGGGGGTTGAGTGCACTGATAAAATTGATTCCCCACTGCTTGAATGGTTTGTTGACAACGACTGGCCTGAGGGGAAAAGCAGCCAACTTGGGCTTGCCGACGAACTGCTGGCAAGGTTCACACTTTGCTACCCAGGTGGCTGTATCTTGGAAAAGCGTCGGCCAATAGTACCTGGCCCGAATGATCTTGTGTGCTATCACAGAAGAGGAGAAATGGCCTCCACAGGCTGAATTATGAAAACTTTCAAGTAACTTCACCTGCTGTGGCTTGTCAACACACCACAAGAAGACACCATCTATCTTGCGTTTACATAAATCGTCATCCCAGATGACATATTTGGCTGCTCTGAGCTTTATAGTGCGCTTCTCCTTCGTAGTTAGGTGAGCTGGGCATTCACCGTAGGTGAGGAAGAAAGTAATATCGGAATACCACTCATCACTGGTTGCTACAAATAGGGCCAGAGGCAGCGAATCGAGTTTTTCTAGCCGGTCTTGTGCTTCATTGGTACAATCATCCTTTTCTCCGGAAACTTCTGACCCTTGGTTTTCGGCCATAAGTTGACACAAGCCTTTGCCTCTTACCAACTTGGTTGGTTTTATATCTAAATCGTACTCCTGGACCTTTGTAATCTAATTTCCGCGCAAGCTTCCTAACTCCTATTGAGTTAAGATTGACTTGACCGCCGTGTCAGGGACCAGCACCACTTTATGAGAATTTAAAATGTAATACCTAAAGTTTTTGACTTCTTTGACGACGACGAAGGCATGTTTTTCCAATTGAGACATTTTTAATTCGTGAGGCTTGAGGGGAGAGCTCATGAACGAAATCAGAGATTCAACATCCTTAGAATTCTTTTGCATCAAGATGGCAGACACAGTATGCTCAGATGCATAGCTATACATGATAAAATCCTTAGAGAAATCAGGACATACCAGGACTGGTGCATGAGCGACGGAAGCTTTTATTTCTTCAAACGACCTTTTTCCTTCCTTGCTCCACCAGAAAGTCAGTGATCCTTTCATCATGTCCAATATATGACGAGTCTTTTCAGCAAAGTCGGGAACAAAGTGCCTAAGAAAGTTCACCTTTCTGAAGAAAGAATGAACGTCAGTCTTTCTTGTAGGCAGAGTAAGGCTCTAAATAGCCTTAACTCTTTCGATATCTATCTTTGTTCCTTCTTTGCTAACAACATGCCCTAGCAACTTTCCTTCTGTGACTCCAAAAAAATAATTTTTTGGGTTCAGGGAAATCCCATGCTCTCAGAATCTGGCTAATACTTGCTCCAGATGATCACAATGATCACTTCGTCGTTTAGAGAACACAGTCAAGTCATCTAGATAAACCACAATGACCTTCCCCATCATACCTTTGAATGCAAGGTCCATGGCCCGCTGAAAAGTGGCGCCAGCATTAGTTAGGCCAAAAGGCATCCTTCTATAGGCAAACGTGCCCCAGGGAGTAGTAAATGTTGTTTTAAATTGATCTTCAGGTGAGACTTCAATCTGATTGTAGCAGGAAAAACCATCAAGCATGGACAACATTTCTGATCTAGTTACCACTTGCAGAACTTGATCCATTGTAGGAAGTGGGTAGTTGTCTTTTAAAGATGCCTGATTCAAGTTTCGAAAATCTACGCATATGCGTATTTCACCATTTTTCTTGCGTACTGGAAAAATAGTCACCACCCAAGTACTATGATGGATAGGAAAAATGATTCTCGCATCCAGCATTTTATGAATTTCAGCCTGGATAATACCCGAGATCTTAGGGTTATAATGCCTCTACTTCTGGTGAAAGGGTTTGACGTCTTCTTTCAATGAGATGTCATGCTAGATGTCCTTTGGCTTAAAAGACTTTAGATCGGCATAGGACCATGCCAATACATCCATGTATTTCTTCAGCAGTTTGACAAACTTCCACTTCTCTTTAGGCGTGCAACATTTTCCAATGTTCACAAACTACGGGTGTTCTACCGAACCTAAATTAACTGGTTTGGTTTCTAGGGATGAGTTAGCATCATCTCACCTTTTCCTTTTTACAAAACGGTCGTGCCTGTCGAACAACCATTCCAGAGAAACCAGGCCCTTCAAAATTTTATTTCCTTTGAGCTGACATATGTCATCGTTCCCTTCAGATTCACCCTTTTGATCGGTGACTGATTCGCGGCACATAGAAGTGGATCCTTCAAAATGTAATTCCTTGAAATTTTTTGCCTTTTCTAGAAAGGCAATGAGTTGATTTTCGTCATTGAATACTTGCCAATGCTGAGAATTTTCTGGCACGCTTGGGCGGAAAACCACCTTAATGGTGTATTTGTTTGTTTTCAAACCTGGGTGTGGGAGCATGAGGGATGCCAAAATGGCCAATGAATCGGCCATGTCATTCTGAGCTCTTGGAATGGCCTCAATTGAAAAGGTGTCAAATTCTTCGATGTTGTCCCACACTACATTGCGGTAATGCCTGAGCCTCTCATTTTTTACTTGATATATCCTCTTAACTTGATTCATGACTAGCTCTGCATCACTTTGCACTTTCAGATTTTTGATCCCTCTTTCCTTCACGGCTTGCATGCCAAGTAGCAGAGACTCATACTCAGCAGTATTATTTGTATTGAAGAACTGCAATTTGAAAGAGAGAGGAATGACCTCCCCTTCGGGAGATATTAGCAAGGCTCCGGCGCCACGTCCACTGGTTGCGCAGCTGCCATCAAATTGCAAGGTCTAGACCTTGTTAAGATCTTCTTCTTCGATGAGAACAACCATTTTGTCAGACTCGGTAGACAAGAAATAGTTCCCCATCCCTGATGATTCGAAAATAATTTGAGCTTTGGGGTCCTCAGAGTTAGTAACCAAGTTCTTCTTTTGTAATTATGGCTCCAATGTCTACATTACACCTTCAACGGGGATTGTAGCCTTAGACCAGTCCATATGAATCTCCCCACCAACAACACTGCAAAAACTTCTTCCCAGCAAAATTCCATAGGCTGCTAGAATGTTAGCAACGAGGATGGTCATCTTTACTCTTTTTCTTTGGGAACACCGCAAATGTAAACTGCGCGTCTTTGATTTGGCCAATCAACGGCACTTGTTTGGTTTCCAAGGAATAACATCGGCCAAAAGGCTTGGTAAGGGTGAGGCCCAAAGCATGGGTGACTTTTACCGGCATGACATTATCAGAAGCTCCATAATCAATTATGCAGTTACTTAACTTGTGACCATTGATTAGGAGGGAGAGATAGAAAGGTTCTATCTTACCTGATGCAGAAGTTGAGGAAACATTTATGCGGGATGTAGGAGGAGTGGAAAGGATTCCTTTCAGGGAAACCTTAGGAGATATGACAACTTGACTTTGAATATACTTGGTCAATCTTACAAGCTGTTCAGGATTTGACTGAAGATACTCAACTTCAGACATTTAGATCTTGGTCTTTTTAGCATGGTCAATTATGTCAAATGCGGCCAAGGGTTGTGCTGGTGAAGGAATGAGTCCCTCACTTCGTGATGGTAGAGTAGGATTACTGGTCTTGATAGGAATATGACAGGGCTATTTTGGAGGAGAGATGGGGGGAAAGGATTTCCTTGTAAAAGACTTAACAGGGAGTTGAGTACGAAGAGGATTACCTCTTTTAGCAATGATTGGAGGCGCATTTGACATGGCCTTCTCCTTTTGCACATGGGCAGCAACCTCTGCTTCTTTTCCTTGTGAGAAGGCAAAAACAACATATGATTGTCCACTTGCATAGCCTTATGTACCCTCCTCTTCATCAGATTCTTCCTCCTCAAATTCCATATACCCGATAGTAGAGTCACAAGTCGGCTCACCAACATCTTGATCATCTTTTCCTTGAGAAGAAGGTTCTTCGTAATCTTACTCCTCTTCTTCAATTTCGGCTAGAGCGCTGACCGGAGGAGCCTCAAGTGCCAACTGCCGGGCAGTTGTAGGTAAGCGCGGCCTCTGTGAAACATTGTTGGAAGCGAAATTCCTCCGTGGGATATCCCGGTATGAGGAACCGGGAGAAGCTTGGGCTAACTGCTTCTTTAATGCAAGCAAGTCGTTCACCATCTTTTGAAATGCCGGATCAGATGAAGTAGTGGTGGAAGGGCCCGAAGATTTAGGCTTGGAGGATTCCCTTTTCAATTCGCCAGATATTATCAAATTATCTTCAATTCAGATGGCAGCGGCCTGGGTGAGAATAAAGGTAGCCACTTGTTCTTGCAGGAGCAAGAAACTTACTTTCGAACTCATAGCGTTCACAAAGAAACACTTCTGATTTTCTGGTGTTGGAAGCATGACAACAGGGACACGGTTGATTAATGCATTGAACCTGACGATAAAATCGTGCATGGTCTCATTGGTCTCCTTCTTTAGGTGAGTGATCTATGATAACAATGCAAATGCATCTTCTGAAGGCTTGTATCTGTCTTCAAAAGCATCCCGCAAGGTGGCCCAATTGGTAATAGATCCGGCCGGCAAATGCTGAAACCATTCTACTGCGGGCCCTTGTAAAGTTTCCAGAAAAAGGTGAACTGACACATCTTCATGGGTTACATCTAGGATACTGCATGACATGATGAATGCAGATATGTGTAAATCCGTGCTTTGGTTCCCGCTCCCATTGAATTTGGGAAAATTCTTTTGGTTTCCATGAGGGAGTGCGTGAACTGGATGTGGCAATGCAAGAGGGCCCATAGCATTTCCCCATGGCACTGCCATTTGAAAGGCTGGAAAAAGAACGTGGGTTGGAAGTGCGGTTCTGCTGAGTAATAAAGCACTGTAAAGGGATGTGGATGTTCCTTGTGAAAACTGGTTCTTTCGTGGAGGTGAGGTAATTCTAGCTGACCGATCAGTTGAACTTAATGATGAAAAGCGCGCCAGTGTTATACTGATGAAAAGTAGGATCGAATTCTCCATGAGCTCTCCTGCTACGAGTAAATGGTTCACCCGCTAGCATAACTTCCGGATCTGCGATGTTGTGGTGCAGATTTAAAATTTCTTTTTGGTTGTACTTGCTGATTTTTTGGTTTTTCTGAGAAAAACCAGCAGCATGTACTTTTATGAATATTTAAAATTATCCCCTTCTGAAAACCGATTGCGGTTTAATGACAAAGAACAATGAGGATAAAATGACAGTGAAGATCAGTAAGCTGATTTTCGGATCTAAAGTTGACTTTTTCAAAGAGTTTGAAAATTTCGGTAAATAGTCAAAAGCTCAGATCTATAGAAAAATACATATTTTTATAAAAACTCAGCGAACTAAAGGTCTCCAACTAGGCCAGATCTACGGATCTCAGAAGAAAATTTTCGATTTAGAGCACTTTTGTAAAAAATTTGAATTTTTAACAAAAAGTTAAAGTTTGCAAACAGGTAGTGATTTTTCAGATTTTTAATGATTTTCTATCATACCACCATCATAGATTGAATAGATCTGTTCGTTCCCCAGTAGAGTCACCAAAAACTATTGGCTCGAAAATCTGTCGCTTGGGAAGATTTATGGATAGACGAGGCAATAGTGTGTAGGGCATAGCCCCTCTTTGAGTCAGCAAAGCGAAACTGGTTTATTGCTATTCTACCAGCAGGAATCTGTGCAAGTCTCACAATATTCTACCTTCAGGGGTTTGGGATCTCATCCCAGTAGGGTTGTTTCCGATTGCGGAAAGAAAGGAATGAAAGAGAGGATGAAGAAAGATCAGGTCCAAAGGGAGAAAAGAAATGAATTCCAAAGTAGAAAGGTCAGAGGGTTTATGTTTTGGGATTGGTAGTAAACAGATCCAAACCTACTTACATAAACGAACAAAGCAATACTGGTGAATAAATGACAATAAAACAGAAGCAGATCCAACAGAATAAACACACAGATCTGACGTAAGAAAAATCTGATGCATATAACACATGTATTCAGCACAAAGTCTAAATATCGTATTAATATTTCTTTCTATTACAAAAAGCTCAAAGTCTTTTCTCCTCACTTCTATTTTTCATCTGAAAGATATCCACTACCCAAACACAAAAAGTATTTGAGTATTTATATAAGAAGGAGAAGAAGGAAGGAAAAAAGGAACCAACCACCTATTTACATAAAATATACAAAATATCTACAAAAATATCTCAAAGTCATGCTGACTTTTAACAACTTGATGGATGACGTCATCCCATGGTGCAACATGGATGATGTCATCATTTGTGCCGACATAATTTAGACATTTTACAAAACTAAAGTCAAAGGAGAGAGAGAAGAAGAGAAAGAATTCATTCATCATCGTTATCCTGTGGCCGAAAGGGGGTATCCTGCTTGTGCTGCTGCTCAGATGATGAGATGTGGAATTAGGCGCGGTATTCCATGAACTTGTTGATCGTGGGCTCTATTTGATCCTGGGAAGGATCCTTGTCTCGCTCGCTGATCACCTCGCAAGTCTCCCGCTCGTCTATGAACTTCTCTGGGAGTTTGGAATATTCTTTCTCTGCTTCTATTAGGAACCCGATAAAGTCCCGACAGGCCAGCAAGTTATTGATGGAATCTGCGTCAAAAGTGACCTCTAGCCCCAGCCATTGCGAAACGATCTCCTTGAAGATCTGGATGGTTTCATCAACTTTCCTTAAGGTGAAAGAAGGAGTAAGTAACCCTAGAGACATGTTGAGAATGATTTTTTCCATTTGGTGCATCGCGTCCAGGGCTTCTTCCTTTACCTTATCGATCTTTTCAAGGATGAATTCCAGTTGATCCATCCGGTAATCCAGAGTGGAAAGGATTTTATTGAGGGCCCTGGGATGACCGAAAATGCAAAACTTGACCAGATCTTCAACTAAATAGTCGAACATTCTTTGAAAGGTCTCACATTGCAGCCTAGCATGGTCCAGCTCTTCTGATATGGGTCATGCTAACGCCTGGAGTTGTTTGTTCGCCTTGTTGATGTTCAAGTACAAATCGGTGAACTTGTTGATTACGCGTTCACTGTCCTTGAGGATCTGGCTCCTCCAAGTGGAAACTGCCAAGCCCTATTCGCCGATGTTTGCATATTCATTAATTTTATCCTGACTCAGAGGCTCAGGAGTCTCGGCAGCAGTTGTGGGAGGTGCACTGCCCATCTTATGTAAGGCTTGGAGAAGATGTTTATTTTGCTCTTTCAGTAGCCTTTTCTCTTCTTTTGCTTCTTAAAGCTTCTTGCAGAGGGCGTCAACTACAGATAAGACCTCTCCTTGAAGGCTCTCAGAAGACGTACCCATTGTGACCTGAGTCACTGTGTAATCTGTCGGAGACAGATCCTTTTTATCCTTCAAAGGATTGGGGTATGCGATCTCCATTAACCTCTCCCACATAGCACTTTGAGAGAATCGTGTGATGGGGTTCTGCTTCTTTACCCCTTTTGATGGGATCATGGAGAAGTCCATCGGAGCGATGGGAACTTTCCTTTTCTGCTGACTCAGGTGCTAGGAGATCCAAGCCGGACTTATGGGAGAAGGACCAGAAACCGAGAAGGGGGAAACTACAGTAGTAGAAGGGAAAAACATGGAGACACTTGGAGGCGGCATCGAGAGGGAGGCCGAGGAAGTGCTCATAGGAGGAAGAGATACTGCAGGAGAGGAAGACATAGGAAGGGAAGGGAGCTCAGAGATGAGGGAAGAAATGGATGGGGACAGGTCCGCGAGAGAAGAGAAGATGGACGAAAAAGTAGGAGGTACAATAGAAGAAGGGGGAGAGGACATCACCAAAGGAATGGTCGCATGGGTCACCCGAGGAGGGGAAGGAGGGGAAGGAAAAGGAACAGAAGGGACCTCAGTTGCTACAATAGTGGCGACATCTTGAGTGGATGGGCCTATTGGAACATCTTCTGCTGTTTCCTTCTCTAGAGAAGCCAGAGTTACAACTTGTTCGGGTGCAGGGGAAGGAGGACTTTCAGGAGCTTCCTCTTGAGTGGTGCTAGATTCACCTTCTTTTCCTTTTCCTTTTCCTTTTGGCTACTGTTTAGCCCGAGGAGGTGCATTTCCCAACAGAGAGGTTGTGAAATTGACCCCAAGGTAGATGAGCCCGTTCATTTGGCACCAATTCTCTATTCTTCGCAGAGTTTCTTTGACTCTCTCCTCAATTGTCTGAGGGGCTTTAGTTCTATCAATTATCATGAAAGGCCAATCATCCCCACCTGTGTCAAGATACACTTGATCCACTTCTTGCTCAGTAGTTTGGTAGCCTTTGGGGATGATGGCTACCTCGTACTGAATGATTTCTACTTAAGGCCAAGTAGGAACGATCCTTCCTCCTGAGCTCAACCTCATGATATATGTCAACGTAGATATTTTCGATCTGAGGGATGTGGATCGGGTCGAGCTTGGCCCTAGGCAAATAATTTCTCGGATTGAAAGTGGGCCTTGCTGGGAATTCATGTTTTAGATTCAGTAGCTCTAGTTCTACAAACATATCTTTTGCCTTGTGGTGAGTGAGACACGTATATCTACCCACTGTGATTGGGAAAGGAGTTCCACCCTTCTTTCTCTTTAGGCACTTTTCATGATAAGTAACAAGCTTCCTCGACAGCTCCACTAGGATCAAGTTGGGCCTGGCATACCTTGGCAGTCTAGTCGGTTCTCCCAAGAAATTGGCTGCCCTCAGATAGGTGAATATGGGGAACTGAGTGAACAGGGCCCCCCACTTCTCAGTAGCTACTACTATGGTCTTGGTCGTGCGACCGTGAGTCATATTCGACCTTAACAGGCAGATGATGAAGTACAAGAATGCATCGTTCATCTTTGCAAATTGGGGGATGCTATTTTCCAGCTTCAGCTCTAGATAGTATTCATAAATTTTAACTTGGGGGAAAACCCCACACTGCATCAGAGCTGGATAGTCCCTTTCTGAAGCTGTAGCATAGACCACATAGGAGTTCATATAGTACCTCCCCGTTGTGTTGAGTTTTTGTAGCTGCTCTGATATTGTGTTGCTTATGATTTCTACCCATTCAAAGCGTTGATCGGGCACATTTTTGTTCATTGTTTCAAGGTACCGCAGCATCCACTTGTGAAAATAATGGGTGTCAGGAAGCCCGAAGACTCTGCTCAGGAACGTAATTGTGTCACTGAGTTCCTCTGAAAAGTCACTGCGATGAATGACTTGTGGCCACCGAGTCACTACCTTTTTGTTCTTCAGATAAACTTCATTCATAAGCTTCATGCACTGATCTTCATTGTCGTCGCAGGCCTTGATGCAATCTTCTTGGCTGACGGCCACAAAGTGTCGTTGATGAATAATGACGAGCATTATCTCAAAGTGGCGGGCAGTGAGGTTAATTATAACCTCGCCCTTTTCACCATGGACACATCTTGTGTCTTTGTTGTAGCATCGGGCTATAACCATCATAAATTCATTGTTTACGGCACTGACTGGGATCCCACCAGCAAGGTACAGGGCACTGCCTATTAGCTTGTCCATCCATGGACTTCTTGTGACCCTCTGGGTTCTGGCCCAGAATTCCTCCATATCAATATGACCCAGCTCTGAGTCTCTGATGTCTAGGTCACACTCTACTTGGGACTCGGGCATTATGACCCTCTGATACTTATACTTCATTTCTTCTTCTATGAACTTGGCCTTGCCTTTAGATTTGATAGGTTTCTTGCTTGATGTTGACATATTTTCTTCTGAACTTAGTTCCTGATCTGCAAGAATAAGAAGTGAAACCCAATTAAAGAAAGCCATGTGAGCTGCTTGATTTTCCATTGAAATGCTGACAGAAGAAAGAGTTAGCAATTTTAAGGCTTCAGGGCGCAGGGTGCATGAATGCTGTAGGTTATAGGGCTAAATGGTAAGGCGCATAGGAAAGGGCTGCTGTAAGGGGTAAATCAGCGCCAAAGGGCGCATGGCGCATGGATACTGCATGTTGCATTTTGTTTTTGTAAGAACAAGTGCGCCTGTGCCATATGTATACATTTTATAACGGGCGCATGGAAATAGCGTGTTACACGGGTACAGGATGCGCCAAAGGGCGTAGGTTTTGTGCATGTTACATCATATTTTTGTGTGCCAAAGGGAACCTGGCGCGGTGCATGAAGGGTCTGCATGACATGATGTTATTGCAGTGAGGAACGCGCCTGCGCTGTTTATAGCTTTGTTCTTAGCACATATAAAGTTGGTGTTACATTGACGCAGGGTGCACCAATGGGCGCAAGATTTTGTAATGTTGCACTCAAGTTTGGTGTGCCAAGAGGGCACATGGGAAGCATTTGCAACAAGCTAGGGAAGTGCGCCATCAGGGTGCAGATTCTCATTATGCAGCAGTTAGGAAAAATGCGCCATTAGCGCAACTGCTCTTTGTGTAACAGGGGTGACAAATGCGCCATTGGCGCAACTGTTCTTCATGTTGCAGGGTGTGCTAATGCACCAAATGAGAAGAAAAATACAATTTATTTTCAAGCATGAGTTCTCTCTCTGAGGGGTTTCTATGTGGTTAAGCCTCCTTTTGCATGGTCGTTTGGGGTGATAGAAATGGCTTTAAACAAAGGGTTCGAAGCTAATATTTCAGGATAGAGCTTCCTCTACCAGCAGATATGGAAAGAGGGGGAAGATCATGTGGAAAGACAGCAGGGTGGGGGGCAAGTTCATGATTTCATTCCTTTCAATCTAATTCATACCCACAAGCAGCAAAAAACCACAAACACGAAGCACAAAAGAAAGAGGACCTCTTACCTGGATATTTATAATGAAGAAATGTGCAAAAGGGTCCACAAAGCAATTTGAAAGTGACAGGGCTGGTGCGCAGATAGGTACAGAGAAAATCACGTGATTTGTCTTGGTGATAATGACAGCGCAGACGCGCCTATTTATAGGTGAGGAAGCAATAAATGCGCCACCAAATTTCTAAGTGGCGCACCAAAAGAGCTGTCAACACAAGAAAACATGCACCCTACGGTGCACAAAAATGCTTGCCAACATGATAATATGTGCGCCTATGGCACACCGAAAGTGGTGTCGACAGAGGAATATGTGCACCCTTGGCAAACCAAAAAGGGGCGCAATAAAAGATATGTTGACAGGAAGGTGCATGCGCCTTGGCGCATGCAGGAAAGACTCAACATAGAGAGGCACACAAAATTGCTTGTTGACACAAGAAAACATGCGCCAAAGGCTTTAAAGGGGGGACATGAAAATTTGATGTTGCATTGTCATTATATGCGCCCGACCAAAAAAGAACAAAAACGGCTAAGTTCGAAAAACTAGATTTCCCGGAAAGGGATTTTGTGACGTTTCGAATGCAAAGAATCCCTGACAAGGAATCAGAACAAAATTTCGGTAGGGTTATCTGTAAAATTGCCCTTGCCAATTTTACGGGATAACATATATATATATATATATATATATATTCTTTTTGGATCAGACCCTTGGTATCTAGGTTTTTGTGATTCATTTCCACATGTATATTATAATGTTTTTTTTATATGCTTTTCAGAATGTATGCAATGGAGAACAAATGATACAAATGCTTTCTTTCTTTTTTTATTTCGTGATGTTGATATATGATAACATAGACACAATGTGATCTTGAACTTTAGCTTCTATAAGCAATTTTCTGGTACTTCATATTTATTTTGACCAAATGAGATGATAAAACCGGATGATGAGCAGATGAACTTGCCCCACTCCTAACTCCACGCAACTAGTAAGATGCGAGGGCTCACCACCAAGAGCTAGAAAGGGCACAAGCTATGAAATTTTTTGAATGATAGTGATGAGAGATAGAGAAAGATTTGGTGTAACCAAATTAGGATGCTACAAACCTACTCTACTCAAGTGACTCCATAGTTTAGAATGCGACATGCTTTGTGGTTTATCTAGACTTAGATCCGTAGATGGCAACATGGTAGACAAAATCTGGTTTTTCTGGGTTTTGAGGTGTCTTAGAATTTTGGACATCTGATTCATTTATTTTTGACTCAAGATTTCAAAGGTTTATTTGAACTATTTGCTTATGACCTTCAATTTTTATTGTCAAGAGAACTCCCTACACCTTGCCCCATGCTTCTAGTAGGAAGCATGGGCTTATCACCATGGATAAGGGATAGGCTAGTAAGGGTATTCCCATCCTTTCCCAACCCTAAGTCACCAGTAAGAGATGCAAGCTCATCATTGAAGGTTGGTAGGGAAAGGAAATGTGTAAAAATAAAATTTTCTGTTTGATCTATGTTTGACTTATTTATTTGAGCAAAAATGTCAGCATGTTCTTATTTCTAAAGAGATATACATATGGGATAGCTGTGACACTGTGAAGCTTCTAGAACAGACCATAGGAAAAACACCTATCCTAGGAAGAAACCAAAAGTGAGAACAAGCATGTAGACCCTTGGTATGGTTATTGTTAAGACTTTGTCATATTTATCTTTAATTGATGAAACAATTCTGAGACAGGTGATGATGTTATGAAAAATGAAGAATTATGATTGGAATGCTTATGCTAATACCATTAGAAGTTTATAATGAATTGCTTTGAGAATAAGTTCCTTGATCACAAAATTTTACGAAACGAAATGGACAAAATGAACCTTACTACATGAAGATGTAATGTATATATAATTATACAAGTAGAGCGGGTTGCTTATGCATAGAATCGTTTAAGATATAAGGAATTGACTATTTCATTGAATTCCTCACCTTCAAGTGTACATAAGAGATATGCACCATTTCCATAGTATTTCGTGACTCGGTATGGGCCCAACCATTTGGGCCGGAATTTCCTTCCTTCACCGGTCTTCTTGTCAATCTGGATGTCTATTCTTAGAACTAGATCTCCTTCATATATATCTCATTCATAGACTCTTTTGTTATATTTCCAGAAAATACGGTCATCATAGACTCTATGCCACTGTTCTATGTCTAATCTTGCCTCATCTAGGATTTCTAGTTGGGAGAGATGTGCTTCTCTATAAGCTTCTTCATCCAAAATCCCTTGTAATGAGATACGGAGACTGGGTATTTCAACCTCAAGTGGGTGAATTGCTTCTGCTCCAAATACCAGTGAGAAAAGACTTGCTCCTGTTGGTGTTCTTATTGAGGTTTGGTGGGGCCCACAAGGCCGGATATAGATTAAAATTCCAGTCTCATTTGTTTTCGTTTACCGTTTTAAGGAGAATAGTTTTCAATGTTTTATTTTTTGCTTTAGCTTGTCTGTTAGCTTGAGGGTAATACAGGGAGGCTATATGATGGTTTATTTTAAATTTACTACATAGCTCACATAATTTTTCATTCTTAAAGGAAGTACCATTATCTGAGATAATGATTTGTGGGACACCGTACCTACAAATGATTTGGCTTAAAATGAACTTGGCGATCACAGAACTTTGTATAGTGGTAAGAGGCATAACCTCTACCCATTTGGTAAAATACTCGGTGGTCGTGATTATGAAGTTATTGCCATCTATTGACGAGGGATAAAATTTCCCTATCAAATCTAGGCCCCATGTAGAAAAGGGCCATGGAGTAGCGATTGGTTGTAAAGCTTGTGCCGGCATGTGAATCTCATGGGAAAATTCTTGACATTTATGGCACTTGCATACAAACTCTACTGTGTCATGTTCTAGAGTGGACCAGAATAGCCCATTCGATGTATTTTGCGAGCGGTGGTGTGACCTCCAAAATGGCCGCCACATATTCCACTGTGGGATTCATAGAGGATCTTCTTGGATTCTTCTTTTTCAACACACCTTAGAAGCATTCCATCGAAAGCCTTACGATAGAGAAATTATTCTATAATAACATATTTAGCTACGATAATGCGTAACCACCTTCTTTGTTATGGTGTAGCACCTTCTAGATACACACGGTCCATGATATAATTAACGATATCAGTATACCAAGGACATTCAGAGATAGGAGGTCTAGCTTCGATGTAGTATATGCATTCATCATGAAAATATAGATATACTAGATTGCCTCCGTCTAACGGTTTGTTGGCTAACCAATCTGCAATGATTTGTCCCTTAACGGACTTCTGGTTTACAAAAGTTAATTCGAATTCACCCATTAAGGTTATAAAGCGTCCAGCCTTTTTAGACAAGGACCCTTGCGTGAGAAAAGTTTGTAGATGGTCTATTTTTACAATGACCCTTATTTCTTGGTTTAGCATGTAATGTCTTAGGCATTTGGTTGTAAAGACTATGGTAAGGAATTCTCATTCTGCTTGTGTATAACGTGTCTCATAATCGAGTAATGTTCGGCTAATGAAATAGATCGCGCATTCTCTTTTGTCATCGTCTTCTTGAGCCAGCATGTAGGATAGCGAGACATTGGTAGCTCAAGAATATAAGATTAAAGGCTGGTCTGGCTTAGGAGGCATTAGCATAGGTGGTGACAACAAGAAACATTTAATCACTTCAAAAGCCTCATTACAGTTTTTGGTCCAATCAATACTATAATCTTTCTTGAGTAGATTTTTGATTGGATGAATGGTAAAGCTTAAATCTGGGATGAATATTTAGATTACACCGAGTTTCCCAAGAAATGACCTAATTCCAAATTCATCCGAAGGTGGGATCATTTCAAGAGAAATTCAGATTTTGGCTGGGTCTACATCGATCGCTCATGATGATATGATGTAACCCAAGAGTTTCTCTCCTGTCACACCAAATATGCATTCTTCTGGGTTTAGTGTGACTCCATATTCTATCAAATGTGAAATAATGATGTGGAGCACTTCCTAGCTTTAGCCAACAAGTCATCTACATAATATTCCATGATTTTATGAATAAGATCATGAAATATATATGTCATTACCTGCTGGTATGTAGCGCCAATGTTCTTGAGACTGAATGGCATAACAGTGTAGCAATAGGTTCCCCAAGGAGTTATAAACGTGGTTTTGGCTTGGTCTTATTTGGATATTCTGATTTGATTGTATCCTGAGAATCCATCCATGAGAGACAAAATCTCAAATCCAGTTGTTGCGTCAACGATGACGTCAATGGATGGTAATGGGAAGTTGTCTTTGGGGCATGCTTTGTTAATGTATCGGAAGTCTATGCAAATGCGTATCTTCCCATTCTTTTTGAAAATGGGGACAATATTAAATACCCAATGAGAATAATCTACGGGTTTGATGAATCCTACTTGGAGGAGTTTCATTACTTCTTCCTTCACCATGAGAGTTATCTTGGGTTTCATTGGTGTCAATTTTTGTTTGATTCGCTTTGAATCTAGTTTGGTGATGAGGTTATGTACCATGATGTGTGGTGTAATTCCCATCATTTCTTTATAATTAAATGCAAAAGTGCTTTGATGTTCTTTGAGAATTCGAGTGTGTATCTCTATCTCCTCTAGAGTTAGAGAAGATCCTAGTTTTAAGATCTTCAGTTCTTCTTCTGTTTCGATGTTAATATCAATTGTTTCTTCAAATAAAGAAGTGTTACCTTCTTTAAACTCAGGTGGGGTTGGAGGTAGTTCCAGATCTTCTCCATTCTCTACCACATATATGTCGAGCTTCTTTTGTGGGGGAAGCTCTATCATGGGATTTCCAAAGTAAGAAGACGAAGGTGGGATTAAGGACAAATCTACCACATGATGGGTGAGATGTAACTCTGCATAAGCGTTTAGATAATCAAGAGTGGCTCTATCACTATCAATGTTATCTAAGATTGTATATGTATTCTTAGCTATGTTTGTTAAAAGAGGGTTTAACATTTTCTTTACTAATGGTTCAATATGAATGGATACTATGAAACGGGTGTCTTCCAACTCACTGTTTGGAGTGAAACATGAAGCTGAGGTTGCTATTGAATCTGCGAGAAGGTTTTGTTCTCGCAGGATTGGTTCAATTGATATGAAGTCAAATCCTTTTCTCAGATCTAATACTGTTGTTTTGTAGAGCTGTAAATGTTCAGCTCTAGTCTCATACACCTCAGAGACTTGGTTTTCTACTAATTGAGAGTTTCCTAACACCCTGATGTCATTAACACCGAGCCTCTTAGCTAAGATGAGGCCAAAGAGGAGGGCTTTGTACTCAGCGTTGTTGTTTGTACAGTTGAAATTTAGTTTAAAGGCGAACGGTAAGATTTTACCCTCAGGAGAAGTAAAGATCACACCTGCCATAGCCCCATAATGATATCTAGCTCCATCGAAATGGAGAGTCCAATATTTACCTGGGAAGATGGATGTTGGTACATTTGCTACGTCCACTTCTTATGCTTCGGTTACTTCTACCATGCAGAGTTATTCTACTAGAAGAGAACCAACACCTAGGGTATATCCCATACCTACAGAATCAAATGGCAGGAAAATTGGTAGATTCTGTTCTAGCAATTTGACAATTTTTGCAGTAGTTCCTAATGATACTATTTATACAATGTTAGCCTCATCCTTGAGGGCTGGTATATTCATGATTAGGTTCGTAACTTCTAGTTCTGTTGTAGGTACCAACTTTTCTTCCAGTTTCGAGTCGGTTGGATTGTTAAGCTGGTTTGTTGGGAGTTCAAACTCAGAGTGAATGCCTGGCCTTTTCTTCAGGTTTGCTAGGTGTATATCAAATGGTTTCAGATCACCTTTTTCTATGAATACCTTTCCCAAGTGTAGGAATCTTATTTCCTGAAATAACATAGAAGGTATTGCCTTCATATGGTGTATCCATGGTCGGACGAGGATCATATTACAGTTGGTTTCCCAATCTATAATATAAAACTTAGTGAGGATTGTTTTGGGTCCTAAGGTGACTGGTAGTATTATAGTTCCAATCGAAGTGGCCTTGAGGCTATCATAGCCTCTTAGTGTATTCCAAGTCGTGGAACAATTTGTTTCTCCATACCCTAGCTTTTGAAGGAAAGAGAAGGGAACTATGTTAATTGTTACCCCATCGTCAACCATTGTCCATTTAATGTAATTGTTATAAACCCACACTTGTAAATGTAAGGACGAACCACCTCTTCATGCAATCTCGGCGTTTGTTGGCATTTTATTAAAGTCAAATATAAACTCGGTATCCCTATCCGGATTCCCTGGAGGGTGAATATCGAAGTCTAGATGGTTTACTTGTGTTTCGGGAGGTGGAGTGATGTTAATTAAATGACCTAAACCTAATGCTTCTAAAAGAGCAGCCCTGTGGGCAAGATATTTCTTCAATAAGTCTAAAAAGGAGATATGAGAGAAAGTCTTTGTTAGGTCATTAATTAAATCATAAACACCTACGAGTTTTACTAATGGATGTTGAATGTTATCAGTCTCTAGCGGGTAACTTGGAATTGGCTGTGAGGAATACTCTCGTGTCCTTGTTACGGCTTCCATAGGTAGCTCAGTGTCTAACTGCACTAAAATGACTATCTTAGGTTGTAGCTTATTTCTTAATTGTGGTACGATAGGTGGATTTAATGAAGTCGAGGATTCATGATCATTGCTTCCTGTCATTACACCCTTTTTCATCCTTTTTGGATTTAATTTATTGTGATTTGGGAGCAGATCATTGAAAATATTGAGGGGATCATTTTGAGGGGAGATTGCTATCATGAAAGTATTTGGCGTAGGTGATGCAGGATCTACTAAGAACATATCTATGAAAAGTTGTCTTTTTTCTTCTGGTAGACATTGCATGAATTTATTATAATCATGGAAAGTTCTTTTGTCATGACCTCGAACTTTGTGGAAACCAAAATACAAGTTGGGATTGTAATTCCTAGGTTTTTGGGTTGGAACGTATTGTGTTCCAAAACTCTGATTAAACCGTTGACTATTAGGATTAATGATTTGTGTTTTTTGTCTTTGGTTTTGGTTCTGGTTTTGATATTTAGTTGAGTTTTGACTTGGACCCTATGTCTAGGTCTGCCTTTGTTGCTATTGTTGTTGCAGTGGATGATTAAAATCCACTTCATTGATTGTTGGGGTAAAATTGTTGTTTCGTTGACTGTTAACCAGTGGTGGAGTATTTATGACATTTGCTTTTTTAGCTTGGTTAGTTACTCCATCTGTTACGTCACGATCTTTGTTAAGGATTTTAGGTCCTTGATTGACATTTTTGGTAGTAGGATAAGTCATAGTATTGCGGATGGGGGTGATTAACCTCCCATTTGTTCCATACGTCTTGCAACTACTATCTATTACTGCTTGATCTATTCAGAGGGCGCTCTCAAGTACTTCATCGTAAGTCCTTAGTGGGAACTTCTGGACTTCTTCCTTTACCTCTCTGCTGAGAGAATGAAGGAATAAATCACATAGTTCCATCTAGTCCATGTTTGGAGCGCTTGCTGAAGAATAGAGGACTATACGCCATCTCTAGATGAAATGAGAAATAGATTCATTGTGTTCTTGCTTAATGTGCAAGAATTCCCTGATTCCTATTCTCAACAATTTGTTTATGTAAAACGCCTTGATGAACTCTGAAATGAGTTGTTTAAATTAATGGATGGATGCTTCAAGTATTCTATAATACCAGTCGAGGGTGATGCCCTCTAAATTTTTGGGGAATAGTTTTGCAACAACCCCATCCCAGGGGAGCAGTTCTCAAATGGATGTGGCGTAGGCCTTAATGTGTGCATTCGGGTCTCCTTCCCCTTTGTATTTAGGAAAATCAAGAAGAGGTCTTGGAAGCATGACAATTCATATGGTGAAGTCTAAGGGTTCTTTCAAATATTCTGAATAAGTTCCTATCGCATAAGTTTTGACCATCGATGGTGCCTGCTGAGGGGGTGGTGGTGGGATGGTTTGTTGGTACGGTGCAACATATGCATTTGTAGGGGCATAAGGAAATCCCTATGGTTAAGAGAATATGCTAGGACAGGAGAAGATATCTCCCTGTGGTGATTTTGAATACATGTTTAAGTATGGTCGAGTATTGCCCAGGAATGGAATATTTTGTACTAGACCGGGAGGTATCATATTTTCCACCGGAACAATGTTAGAAAATGTAGTTCTAGTTGGAATTTGTTGTGAATACTAAGGAGGCATGCCTAACGTGCCTATTCCTGTAAGGAGGTCTACTTGGCTATGATGATGTGGACGATTGGAATTTCTTACCTGCATGAATTGAGAATTTTGACTTGCTTGAGCAAGTTCTAACCCTCTAAAATTTTCTACTAAAGTTGAGATGAATTCATTTGGTGAAGTCATAGTAATTTGCCTTAGTGGCATTTGTTGTATATCTTGAGGTTGTATAGGCATGTGGTACCCCACTATGAACTGATCGTTTCCCTGCTAAGTTTCACTGAGGGCATTTCCTATAGGTAGTGACATGGAGGTTTTTTCTTGAAATGAGACCTCGGGTCATGTTTGTAAACTTCCTATAGGTGGGTACATACTCCGAGAGCATTGTTCACTCCTGGCATAATGCACTGAATGTTCATCATCTAAAAATAGATATGGATCTGATTGTCTACTAATTTGTGGTCTAAGCAACACCTGAGGAGATGAACCAGATTCTCCCGTAAACGTCATGTTGTTTGAGCCTGAAGGCTCTGGTTGTTGCATTTGAGTGAGCTGATGCAAATCCTCTATTTGGAAAGATGAACTATATCTAGGCCTTGGAGGCGGAGTTTGTGTTAACAATCGGTTAGTTGAATAGTTATCACCCCATGCTAAGAGCGAGGGTGATGGCTATCTATTCAGTTGATCGTAGTATGCTTCAAGACCTAGGAAAGGTCTACCATATGCATTGAATCTCGACACATTCGGGGGGTATATGAATACCCATTGAATAATGGGAAAGAGCGAAGGTGGATGGAAGAAGTGAAAAATAAAAGAGGAAGAACTGTTTCGTTCACATCGGGTTTACCAATTTTGTATGATGGAAAAGTGACAAGCAAGTGTGGGAATCTACAAGTAACTCTTCCTCGCACCTGACCTCCCGATGTCATGCCGAGATAGCCAGTGGAGATGGAATATACCTGGGGGTATAGGAAAACTAGATAGGTAATCTTATATCTTCAACATGCACTAATGGAATCTGTGAATCTAAGGAAAAGAAGGCCCTCCTAACCTGAACTAGTGTGATAGATCAGTCGGTGAGGATGAATACTCAAAGGATCCAATCAATATCAAGGTTTGGCATGATCTGATCTATAGGTTTTGGTATATGTGGAAAATGACCTGTGATTATTTCATGTATATCTCTAGATAGGGTCATAAGATGGATGATTGATATATAATGGATTCTATGGGTGATTCTCTGGTCTAGTCCAGAAATATTTAGCTTTGTTAGCTGCTATATCTAACAAGGATAACTCTGTGATAATATCTGGTGGAAGTGGAGAGGATATGAATATCAATGTGCATAAACCAGTGTCAACGTATGATTCACCTGTGAGCCTATTGGGTTGTGGGACCTGTGGATCACAACCATAGATTTGTGGTTGTTGTGGACCTCCTATGGTCATGTGTGAAATCAATCCATAATCCTGAGTATCCAATAGTTCTATGCCTTTTTGGCCCCTATATTTAGAACTAACAGTTGTGCAATCTTCTCAAAGTATCTTATAGGCATTCTGGCAGCTTGAATTCTTAAGCTAGTGTCTATGTCAGTGATAATGTCTCCTGCATCTGGCCATGGGACCAAAGGATTGCAACTGAACATTTGCTCTCTTTCAAGGCCATCTATAGTCATGTGGATATTTATCTAGGGTAATCTGTAGTTTGGTTGGTTTGACCAAAACGTATGTGCTTGTTCGTCTTCTATGTTTAATCCTCTTAACTGTGAGCTAATTTCTTGTAGGTCTACTATTCTTCAGAAGACCTGAATTCTGAGATATTGGTCTATGTCAGTTATTGGTGTAACAAGATTGGTATGAGGTACTATTGGCTTGAATACGTATTCTCTGGGCTCCCTAGGTCCCGTGATTTTCATGCAAAAGGAAATGATGTAATTCTAACTAAAATAAAGCAAACTAATTATGCAAAGTATATTCACATCATATATATAAATTCCCTCTTTTTGTATTTTTGATGAACTATTAAATAGAATTGAAAGAGAAATTATATAATATATCTAGAAATTGACAGCTAAACTAATAAAAAAATTAAAACAAACAAGGCAGCTAAGTATAACTACTTGACTGTGTAGTTGTAAATCTATTCTAAATAACCAGATAACTAATCTAATCTATTTGAAAGACCCTTGATCCTACCTCAAAAAGTGAGGAATGAATCATAGTTTTTCATAAACTAACAATCCCCACAGCTTCCCCGACAACATCAAAAGTGAGATTAACTAAAATGAAATGATTCACTACTCTATTTGATATGTTTTAACTAGAACTTTGATAGCCTAAACCTAGATTTTACAGGATAGTGGTGAATCCGATTGTGTGTTCCTTTTTCCCCTCAGTGTGGTCTCCTCATTCCTTCATGCTCACGTGAATCCAGAAAAGCATGTAATGCTAGCATCAATAGAAATAGGTATTGGAACAATGGAAACTTTTGGATGTAGACTGAATACAATGCGAGTAGGAGAGGGATAACACAAGAGAATAGAGCTTGGCTTATGTAATTCCTAGCGGGATTTATTGCCAGTCATACGACACAAAACGTCTAGAACCTAAAGCTATTCTTTTTGATGAAAAAAACCTGCAACTCTAATGGCTTTAGTCTAAAAATAAAAATATCCTATCTCAATTGATTTTCTAAAACAGTAACAACACTGGCACAAGAAGATTATGTGGCTTCTAAACAGAAAAACAACACTAATTGTGCATGTAACAACTGAAAACTATGAATTCCTAAGAACTAAAAGACTAAAAACTATGAAATGAGAAGATGAGAGGCAATTTTTGAGGGTCCATTTTCTTGAAGATCAACCAGCTATTTATAGAATCCCCATTTACCCAAAGGTGAAAACCAATTTGAACTCATTAACCATAAACAATGCAAAACCAGTAATTGAGGGAACCAGAATCATAAATACAAGCAAAGGTAGTGAAAAATATGGTAAATGTTGAAACTTATGTGAGTCATGATAAAATAAATGTTCTGGAAAAACACATGAAGGACCGTCACCCTGAATAGGGTGGCCATTAGAGGACCTCTGCCCTATTGGGGCGTCGGTCATGAGACATTCACCCAGGTAGGGCAGCGGTTTCGTCACTGAAGATCAAAATGCAAAGAAAAAGAGGGGAGAAGAGAAAAATAAAGTACGCAGGGGCTAAGTGGGACATTTGGGATGTTAACGCATACTTGGAGAGCTTTTCCAGATCCGGAACACCTTGTTAGTAGACCTGTATCATCATTAGGGCACATGTAATGTTGTTCCAGTGGTGCAGTACCCTTCCATTTTTGGTACATATAGTGTCATCATACTATCATTTGTGTAGATGTGTGTCCCATATTAATATTTTAGGAACTTTATAGTATGGTGATCTCTATCTTCATAGAAAAGGTTTCTTCATGATGAAAACAATATTAGTTCATTCCAACTACAGATTTTGAGAACTTTATAAACAATAATTTGAGAGATAAGAAATAGATTGATCAATATACAATCTTTATTCTTAACATTGAGAATTCAAAGATGTCAAATGAAATATAAACATCATGTGATTATTCAACTTTTGTTAAGAAAACATATGATTAAAGACTTAAATATGCAAACTAATTTATATCTATTTGACTACAGTTAGCTAATACTAATTATGAACAACATTCTGTAAGTTCCCTGATAGAGTTTAATTTTCTTCACTTAATTACAAAAAAGGCATCCAATAGTGTCTTTGACATTAAATTCTCATCTGATTGAAACAATTACTTCTTTGAATCTTTTATCAGAAGCGTTGACATTCCTAAAAGATGTCATATGAAAATGAAAAATAAAAATAATATCGATCTTATAATGGTAAGGTATAAAGAACAAACAGGTCAATTACATAAGTTATACTCCAATGAACTGATGAACATCAAAGACGTGTTAATAGTTTACCTGCATACTTGGGGAAAATATCTTACCATTAATTATTGTATTTAGACCATCATACTTCCAACTGTTTATTAGACATAGAGATCAAAAGGGTAAAAACATGTTCATCGATCATAGAAAGCAACTAGAAATGGTAAAGATGATGTCCAATAATAGGTAAATAATTATTTCCAAATCTATGAATGTATGCCAGGTAAATAATGGTTTCTAGAGAGAACTTCCTCATTTATTAATTGAGAGAATATATAAAGTGACATGTAAAAAATAATACCAAATCTAAACCACTACCTCAAATAGAAAGAGGTAAACAAAGATATCAACTGATTAACATTGTAATCAACATTTGAACCTTATTTAATATGAACTGATTTTCCATGTTCCTATTTATTTTTATGCTTAGAATAAAGAAAAGATAATCATAAAAGATAACTGACATGATTAAAACTATCTGCTTAAACTAGAGTTTGGAAGCACCAAATAAACAAAATGCCCTAAAATCAAAATAAAATATTAATTTCTTAAAAAAAGATGCAATAGAAAATAGATGTTTCCTAAAATTCAATGCATGTTTAGCATAAGTCACCAGCATATAAGAATTTAAAATGTAAAAAAATATTTGTTTTGAAAAAGCATGGAACACCTGTTCAAACCATATAAATTATTGGTTCCCAAATTTGTTCTCCTTTTCAGTCTGAGTAGCATCAAAGATATGGCATGAAGCTTGAAGAAAGATGGATCATGGTGTGTGTCGTTTTCTAGCAAGGGATATGATCTAACTGGAACTCATATTTGTGGAGAGATGGATAACATTCAAATAGGACTTGATCTTGTCCTAACTGTTTTAGTTTGTGCCTTTCAACCAAGGTAAGAGAACCTATTTTTTAACACTCAAATTATGAAGGAGATGAAGATATCCCTCAATTTATGCAAATAGTATGAAAAGGGCCTTGGGAAAATATGATCAACACTAAAAATCTAACTTTCACAAGTTGTCACTTCCAGATTATGGAGATACTTTCAATGTAAGACAAGGGTTACTAAAGACATTTTGAAATCTTGATCTGTTCTGCATACTTTAATAATTGTATTTCGATCTTCTATGGGTATAAAGGTCAAACAGGGGTAAAACAGGGTTAGATTAGTTGTTTTTAATGATTTTTGGGTGGGATTTTAGATAAGAAAAAACAAGGTTTGCTAGACTCTCTGAGGATTACAACAAAATATAGAGAAACTTAATAGTAGAAAGTATCCAAATGGTTAATCATCCCTTCAACTAGGATATGTGCATCAAATGGAGGCCTAGATCTGCACTTTTCCACACAATATTTGATCATATATCACAAAATATTGATTTAGAATGAACCAATGAAGCATTTAGCAATCACTATTTAATCATGACCTAAGGTGCACCCAAAGGTTTACAAACAATCTCATAATTCAAGGAAGTTAAACAGATTTTAAATTTGTTTATCTCTTTATCAGATGAAAGCTCTTCTAAATGTGAGATTGCAAATGCCACTAAACTATCACAAGAAATGAGACCATGTATGATCAAGAGATATTTTAAACACAAGACTACAACAGGAAACAAGAAACACAAATTTGAAATGCATTCTAAAATGTAAGCATTCACAGATTTTTCCCAAAGACAACACAGAATAACTCAAAAATGATCATATTTATCAATAGGGGAATGTTTTGAAAACCATCTCAGAGCTTGTTAATTTCTATACATGTGCAACCAACTTAACATGATTTGAAATATGATACAGAGAGAGTTACATGAGTTTCTCAAGTGGTCACTTAGAGAATGCACTTCTTCCAAGATTTTCCTGTGAATTTTTTAGTTTTCCAAGGATTTTTTAAACTCTTCCAACCCTTTGCATGAAAAATTCATGCAATATATATCTTTTAATCTCCTTTGAGCCTTCTTTCCGAAGAAAATAATATGCCAAAGGATCAAATTTGTTACAAAAATTTATCATGATTCGCAGACAGGGACGTTTAACATAACACGCCCAAAAAGTTGCTAGTTGTCTCAAAAAGAGACGAATAATTGCAAAATTCACATCATTATCCATTTTGGAGGCACATTTTTCATCTTCAAAGCATGCAAACCCCCTTCCCTTTATTATTTCATCCATTTCCCTCCAAAATTTGACTCTACAACTTCTACATTTGATATTTTACGTTTCTGCTTGAGCCCGAACAAAATTTCATTTCAAAAGTACCTCAGATCTACAAATTGAATTTTGAAATTGATTCTATTGATCCTTGAAGGAAAAAAAGACATGAATTCACAAAATTTTTGGTTGAAATTGATGCAAAAAACACATCTCCAAGCTTCATGTAGCTCAAATGGCAGCCAAACTAAAAAATGCACAGTTACCATTGATCTTCCTTTATCCTTTACTCTGAGCCCTCCACGTGTCACAATGGGATTGGAAATGGGCCTGGGATATTTTTTTGACATTTTAACACTTTTTGAAAAATGTAAAAAATTTGAAATTTTTTTCCGCCCCTCCGCCCTTTGAAAATGATCTTGACACGTGTCCCAATGTGGGTCACATTGGAATCGTGGACTGATATTACACATTTCCACCTTTTTTGGAAATTTGAAAAATTTCTCAATTTCCTCTACTACTACACCATTGAGATTTGGGCCTGACATGTGGTGCAATATGACTAGATACGGAGTCACAACTCAATTATACACATGTCCACCTTTTTTGGAAAAAGGAATTTTTTCCAAATTATCCCCCGACAGACCCGCACCTCTAATTTTGTCCCTAACACATGGTGATTGCTGATTTGTTATGAAGCAACACTTCAATTTTTTACCTTAACCCATTTTTCCAAAGAGTAAAAAATTTCCATTTTCCTCCTGGCGGCCTGCTTATCCGTGCAAGCTTCAAATTTCCTCTTTGTCGGGGCCGCGCTTCCTCATAGAATTTTAGTCCATTTTTCCCGAAAAGGAAAAATTTCCAAATTGCCCCCGAAAGCCTGAACCTCCACTTTTCCATCATGAGCAAAAAATGTGGACAAGGAATTAATTCAACATAGTGGGCCTGCGACCTTTTTCATCACTTTAACATTTTTACCCCAAAAGGCAAAAAACTTCAAATACCTCTACAGCTCCGCCCCTCCACTGTTTTGACTTTTCTAACTGTCACGTGTCACCCTATGATTGGCTAAGGGCCTAGGGACTTGTGGGGACAATTTATACCTTTTTCCAAAAACAAAAAAAATGCTAAGTTGCTCGAGCAAACCCGTCGAACCATGTCAAATAACAAACTACCACGTAGGAGAAGATTTTTGAGCTAAAATTTGATGGGCAAAGGATGCCCGTATGACCGTCGAAAAACACAGAAATTTCCAATGAATGTAGAAGAATAAATTGATGGGAAAATGATGCCCGTCTAACCTTCAAAACATAGAAAATGCCAGGGATGCCCTAGAATTTGATTTTTTCGCTAAGGACGACAAATTTCTCAAAATTGAACCAACTGAAACATGTTTTCAAGGTATTTTTTATGATGCAATTATATTTTCAATGGCATTCAAGTGAAAATAATTCAATTTTAAACTTCCACGGTCAAGAAAAAAAGGAAAAACATAAGATCCCTACAGATTTTCGAAAAAATAGGGCACACATGTATGTTTCCTTCAAATTGGGGAAAACCAACAATTTTGTGAGCATTTCGAAGCATCCAAGCAAGAGGGGAAAAGTTACAGACCACCAATTTGAGAGAAAAATGTTTTAGAGCCCACAAAATGAAGGAAAAATTTAGGATAAAATGGTGCAAGCTCAAAAATTGTACTAATAGAAATTACCTAGAACCATAGCAGTTGCGTAACTGTGCCACACGTGTAACAAAGGATTATATCAAATGACCATGGCCATTAATAGTATTAAAAAAAAAAAATCAACTACAAATTTATCCCTATTGCATGCCATTAACCATGCAAGGAACATTAAAAAATATAAACATATAAATTATCCCTCCGGCATTTCAAACAAAAATAGACTTAGTGAATACTACCCTAAAAAATAAAGGAAGTCCCTAAAATAAAGGAAGTCCCTATTAAAAACATCATTTTCTAGATTTTTAGAGCAAAGGATTAAAATTTACCAAGAGGAGGAGCCAAAATACCCTAAATTAAAATGAAGGAGAAAATACTAATGTTGTCCCTACTCTCTTGCATAGTATTCCTCAAAGGCCTCTTGGTCTCTATCACTAGAAAAGAAAATAATCTCAAAGGCTTCTCCTTTTTGCTCGAGCTTATTGTTACTGTACATGTCATGATCATACGGAAGTTAAATGTCACTAAGGATGTCAAGCTCTTCAACAACATTGGAAAAATCAGAATATCAAAACCAGACCTCACACTAGAGAAAATACAAAAGGATAATTTATTTAAAGGAACAAAGTAAATTAACCATAAAAATTAAAATAACTCTAAAGTTTATGAGCATATATCAATATACCATACTCAGCACCTGTGACTTATGTACATATTATGATCATACAAAAGCTATATGTCATCAAATGCGGATGGAATTGTCTTTGACATTGGCATGTGAACAAAGATTCTATCAAAAGTAGACAACAACACAGTCTTGAAAACTGTTGGTACAGAATTCGAAGCAACCTGCAAGGATACTGGGATTGTTAGAAAAGTGATTTGGTTGGCCTTGTTTTGAACCAATAAACCACCCTCTCATCGACCCACCGGAATGCAAGAAGTTGTCAGAGTTCTAAAATAAATTTTTCCAATGCCTACTCCTAAGCAAGTTCCTAGTACAAATTCTTCGCATAATGACTAACACTTCCATAACTTGTCATCTTGTAGTCGAATTTTATTGAAAAGAAATGACCAAACACAAACATTCACTACTTTTAAAGTGTAGTGATCAGATATTAGTGTCTTGCACCCATTACACATTAAAAAAGAGTGGTTAAAATTTATTGATCCAAATGGATATTGCTACACCTTTAATTCAACAATTAGAGTTTTAATTTTTATTGTTTCTTTCTCAAACAAGCAAATCTATAGTTGAGAGAGCTGAATTTGGTAAATCAATAGAATTGAGAATTCTAGCATCTTAAAATATATAGAGGTTGTCACAAAAACAATGGAATTGGTGACCCACACCCATAATATTGTAATGTTGTATGTGGTATGTAACCTCGGTTTGGTACAATCTATTGAGATTATGTAGATACCTACATGCCATGCACATAAAATGCCTAGTTGTTTCATCAACGTGCAAGTCAGTCCAAACTTAATAAGCTATGGGCCATTTAAACTGTGTTTAATTATTTTTTTGGTATTTAATTCTTCCATTGAATAACATTATTGTGTTTGTCCTTGAGGATAGTTGTTAATTAAAGATCTACCTATGATTTTTAGGGCTTTATTAATTGTTGGATACATTGATACATTTATTTTGTTTACATGGTACATCTATATTGTCCTTGGCCTTTAGGGAAACGTGCAAATGAAATAGTAGAATAATATCTAAACTTTTCATGGTGACTAAGGGATCTATAGCTCATACTTACCTTTTCACTACTGTGTAAAAAATTACACTCATCAGAGACTAAAAGATATTCCAAATTCTATGTAGCACATCTTGCTTCCTTTTGGGATTTAATCTCATGCAATTTCTCCTTTGTAAATGGCTAAATGTGAACATCATGCTCCATAACCATCTTTGAAACTTTTGTTCACAAATTTTTCCCATCCGGTCCAAGCATAATATAGGAAGGGATGCCCTCAATTTTAAAGCATAGTGATACAGTCTTCACCTCTTGGTCTCTTAAGGCAGAGCAAGCCATGACATGCTGCCAAAATATTCTTGGGAGGACTTGTTGGTATCCAAACTGATTCTCCCTCGGAGTCTGAGCAACATCAATGACTTGACAGGAAACTTAGAGACATATTAGATCATGATGAGTCAATTTTTAGCGGGGGATGAGATCTAACTGGCCCTCTATCACTCAAATGTGGAGAAATGGATAACACCCTCAAGAGCATTTGATCTATCCTCACTATTTTAGGTTGTGCCTATCAACTAGGGTAAGAGGACCCTTTTATAGCCTGTTGTTTATGGAGGAGATGGAGATATCCTTCCTAATGATAAGGTCAAGGAGACCTTGGAGAAAATATGATGAATGCAACAAAATATAACTCTCACAAGTTGTCACTCTAGATAGTGGAGATATTTTCTGGGTAAGGTTTAGGCTACTAAAGACATTTAAAATCCTGATTTGTTTATGCATGCTTTGGTAATGGAAACTATGCATTTGTGCATACACAGGACAAAAATATGTAATACAGGTAAGATTGGTTGTTTTAAATGAATTTTGGTGGGGGTGAGGTCGGATGAACTTCATTCACCAGATCCTTGAGAAATTTTACAAATTGAAAGGTTAGACCAATAGAATGCCACCGAACAACCAAAATGTTTCTTTAACCAAAATATGTGCTTCAATGGATGTCCAAATCAGAAATTTTTCATAAAATCTATGAGAATCTTACATGAAGGATTGAATTATAGAACCCAACAAAGCATCAAGAATTAATCCAAATCACACCTAAGGTAAACCCAGAGGCTTACAAATAATCTATGTCAAACAAATGAAAGAGATCTTATTTTAAATCATTTATTTCACTCCCACATGAAGGCTCTTCTGAGAAATTAAATTGTAGATGCCACTAAACTGTCACAAGGATTGAGACATGTGTGATTTAATCATATTTTAATAAAATATTGCAACATAAACAAGAAAAACTAATCGCATACACTCATAACTAAAAAAAACACATTTTTCTCAAGATAACAAAAAATAACTCGAATTTTTTTAAATCTATCAATAGGGGAAAGTTTCTAGAATAGTCTCAGAGCTTGTCAATGGTTGTACACTTGCAACCACCTTAACATGATCAAAATTAACACAAATGAGATACAGAAGCTTCTCAAATGCTTCTAAAAAAGATGGGCTTTATCAAGCTTTCTATTAGAAAAATCAGTCCCGACCCCTAACATTCGAACCATTTGCATGAAAAATTCGTGTCATTTATAACATTTACAATAGAGACCCCCTTTTCCCCAAAAGACTAAAAATGTTTAATGCACCAGTGCTCGATATGATTTTGATCATGATTATCAGAATCAAATCTTTAAAAAGTCATCAGGTGCTCGATAGGTAAGATCTCATCAAAAATATCCCTCATTCAATTCTTTCCTCTGGTAGATCACTCTTTCTTAAATTTTCTAACCACTTCCACCCCTAATCTATCAAATTTGGCTCCTTGCATGCTCAGGAGAAGAAAAATAGAAAATTCGATCGAGCATGATAGTTAGACCATTTCAATGGTGAAAGATGTCTTCCAGATCTTCCCACCAAACTTAGATATTAACATTAACTCACCTCTCTACTTGGCATATAGGAAATACCAAGAAATCATGAAGACTCACACTTCTAGGCGTGTTTTAGTAAAATGGGGGGAAAATCATATTCAGACTCTCAGATGTCGTTGATCTTTACTTTGAGTTTGGGCCATCCACGTGAAATATTCAAACTTAAAAACAGACCCTTGGGATTCCTCTTACTTTTTACAACTTTTGGAAAAATAGAAAAAAATTCCATTTTGCTCTGCACCTCCGCCCTTGGGAAATGAGCGTGACACGTGTCTTGAGGTGAGTCCCAAAGGAACCGATGATAAATTCTACCATTTGAACCTCTTTTTGGAAAAAGGAAAATTTTCCAAGTTTTCCACACAACTCCGCGCTTGAAAAATGGGCCCAACACTTGTCCCAATGTGGTTCTAGCGGAACTGCGCTTCCCCTTTTAATTTTAACTCTTTTCTCCCAAAAGGAAATTTTTCCAAATTTACTCCGAGAGTTCACACCTCTGCAGTTGACCAGAGAAAGCTTTGACCTTTCCTTTATCAGGCCCATGGGCCATTTTGATGTTTTTGGTTATTTGCATGTCAAGGGGAAAAAATTCCAAATTGCCTCAGATGGTTTGCTTCCTTGCCCCTTTGACTTTTCAAACCACCACTTGTAATCATGGTGCACCTTGAGATGGTCCTAAAAATTTGATACCTTGATCGAGCGTGGTCTCACCATGTGTCCTGACCCACCAAAGTTTTTCTAAATGCTCGAAAGCTCAGTAGAAGGTGCCATGTGTCATGCTCTGAGGTAGTTTCCTTTGGCCGTTGAAACGTCTACGATAAATGTAAAGTGAGCGGAGGCCTCCATGTGTCCTCTTAGTGTTTCTTTAAAATGAAACTCAAGGGCCGGTCCCCCAAACATGCGTGGTTTTCTCCATGTGTCTCCATGGCATAATTTCAAAATGATGCCCAAAGCGTAGACCCTGAATGAGCACGAACTCGTAACTTTTCCCCATTTTCTGCCACACATTTTTAGCTACATAAAATTTTTCTAAGTCAGGAAAAAGCAGCGGAAACCTCCACGTGTCCTCCCAATGCTACTCCAAGGCTAAACCGAAATGTAGATCCTCAAACGAGCGTCATTCCTCCACGTGGAAAAATTGTGAGTTGAGGCCTTTCATAGAAATTTTGAAGTACTCAATCGAGCCATGTCTAACCAAAAGGTGCCACATCCCCTGTAGATGCAAGGATGTAAATTTGATCGAGAGAAACACCCGTCAAACTGTAAAATATATAAAAATGATCATTCGAGCCCGAAAATGAAATTTTTTCCAAGGACAAAGAACTTATAAGTATTACAAGGCTCAAATAAGTTCCTCATAGATACATCCATTAATTTTTCTTCAAGTATTTAGAGTTAGAAATGACAATAAAAACAAATTCGACCATGGAGAATGGAAAACATAGGAGAAGCTGAGTTTTTAGATGAATAGAGAATGGGAGACCTAAATTACAGACCATTTCCAGAGGAACAAAGAAACAAGGAGCAAACCATGGACCCATAAGTGATCTATGACCTAGGAACAGATTGAAATTGGCAACAAAGATTAACCAGGCACAACATGAGAAAAAAGAAAGTGACAGAGGTTGTAAATTGATAGATTTTCTAAGGCAAAATGGGGCAAGACGTTTTTGAGCACCAACAGAACTATTCGTCTTGATCACTGGAGATAAACACGATCTCGAAGTCCTCACCTTTATTCTTCATATCCTTGTAGAATTTTGTAAGGTGTGGAGTGAATCTTCTATAAAGAGGGCACCAGTGAGCTGAGAAATAGAGGCAAATTATATTTTCCACTAGCTCCCATACAAGCACCTATTCGTAGGCTTTAAAGACATAGATGATACATATCATCACAGAGAGGAGAAATTTCTTCCAGTGACAAGTTCTTATTTAAAATCTAGTAACAAAGAGGAAACAATAATCACATCCAAAATAAATACATACCTACATAATGCCTATCAGTATCCATTCATACAAGTTAAAATTGAAGTTCTTGTCATCTTTTCATGCATGACAGCTCCATTTGGAATTTGATTTTGTTTAAACTTTTAGTTGATGTATAAAATGTCCTCTATCTTGCTTCTTTGGTAGCCTTTTACATTTGAAGATTTCTTGGTAATGGCATTCTTCATTTTCTGCATCACTTGCATCATCTTGGATCCTACATTGCAGAAAATTTCAATTGAATGGCATTGCGAAAGATTTGCACCATTCTTTTCCTTATGGACCACTATAGGAGGAATATTTTCAGTTTTGTTTTCTTCACCTCTAGCCCTAGATTTTTGATCCACTGTGGCAATTGGAATTTCTTAGGGATCTGCAAACTTAACTTCCTTTGCTTTATCAACTTCAGCAGATTCATAATTTCTTTACTCAAATTTTCTTCTTCCACCACCTTTGAAAATTTTTCATTCCCCATCTCTGTTGTGACCTGGTCCTTATAAGTCTCTAGCTCATTTGAATTTACCGTCTCTATAATCTTAGGAGTTTCCTCTTCCTTGGGGATTTCTTTTTGTGGAGGAACATTTTTTAGTTTTACTTTCTTCACCTCCAACACCAACTTTGTGATTGACTATTGGAATTGGAATTTCTTGGGCATATGCAAATATAACTTCTTTTTCTTTATCATCTTCAGCAGATTCAGAAGAATTTTTACTCAATTTCTCTTCTTCTACCACCTTTGAATCATTTTCATTGTCGACCTCTACTGCGAATTGGTCCTTTGGGATTTTAGTTTCTTGAATCTCAGGGGTTTCTTGTTTCTACAAATTTTCATTCATGTTCATTTCCTTTGGAACTTTAGTTTCTTCAATCTACAAAATCTCTTGTTCCTCCAAAGTTTTATTTATGGTCATTTCCTTTGGAACATAAGTTTCTTCAATCTCTAGAGTCTCTTGTTCATCCAAGGTTTCATTTATGGACCCTTCAAGGGTCTCTTTTTTTCTCGGGATTTAATTTATTTAACCTCGGGGTTCTCTTTTTCCTTCAAGGCCTCCTTGTATTGTGAATATGAAATAGGGGAATTATCAATAGATTTTCACATATTTGGTTCCTCTAGATTATTCTCAATATTAATCTCTTCATTTTGAAGGATCTGCTCTTTTGGGGTTCCATTTTCTTCGACAGCATGGGTATGTTCTTTGTTCAATATTTCCATATCTTTTGACTCTGAGCTAGGAGAATTGTCAAAAGGTTTCAGTGCATCTAACTCTTCCAGAGTCTTTTTATCACTAATCCCAGCCATTTTTCATCAACAAACTACAACATAAATAAAAAATTAAAGTTCTTTTAGCAAATTTAAGTGCCTAATCAGCACCTATCCTAGAAACTTTTCAAAATCCTTCATCAGGACAAAAAATAGAAAAAATCCTATTAAATCAAACAATCCATCCTCATTCCGTAATCCCATTGCATCTAGAATTTGTATCATTAAAGGCCTACAATAAACAAAAAATCTGCACTATAGTAATTATGCTATCAATTTTAGCTTGTCTTAAAGCCTTAAACAATTGGTCTTCACCACTAGGAAAACAAGGACTTGGGCACATGCTCACAACTCCTCTAGTGAGAAACAAAACTCAATCCAACCTAAGCCAAAAAACTCCTTTGATCAGAAACAAAATTCAATCCAAACCAGGGTCTTCGATGAGGTACTTACCCTCAAACTCTGTAGCCTCTCTCAGGTGTAATTTTAACCTATGTTGGCATAGAACATGCTACCCTAAGGAACCATATATTTTTATCTTTGCAATACCAAAAGATACTTTCCCTGCCAAAAAGTTGTTTTGGGGCTCCTTTACAATATAATTGCTTTAGTATATTCTACATCCAAGACTGCATAGATTTTTTTTTGGAGCCCATACAATCATACCTAAAACATCCAAGATCTACCCTAGATCCTCTCTATAGGTCCAAATGGAAGGAAGAAGAAAAACAAGGAGGAAAGACTTAAGGATTATCATACAACTATATGGAAACAAGTGTAAAAATATATTCTACTTTCAAAACGTAAAAAGGCTATCCAAAAAACATTCAAGGATGGATTTAACTGGGCTCCATGATACCATATAACCAACATAACAACAATCAATGGTCCTGAAACCATAATGGGCATTCACAAACTTGTCCTGAAACTCAAATGGGTTATTTTCTATTATTGTCTTTCACATATCAAGATTCAAAACAAGCATGATTAAAGTTGAGCAGTAATAGTTTCTTTTGGATTCAAGCTATAATAACCTTGTTTGCATGCATGCATATTATGACAATGCCCAAATCAAACGCTTTAATAGATATCATTATGCACTAATAAATCCATGCTCACTCATCACACTAATGGCTAAACCAGGTTAATCCGAAAACACATGCTGTAAAATGAAAACATCTAAAAAACCATACTCAATGTATTAAAAAACATACACACAAAATATTAGATAAGAGTACCAATAACACCTACCTAGTTTACTGCAAACTCAGGTTGTGTTGTCTTAAGAGGCCGTAATCCTAATGAGAAAGAAGGAATACAGACAAAGAAAAACCTTATCAATATGAATCCAATGGTAACTTGTGTGAAGTACTAAGAAACCTCCAATATAATACAACGCAATTCCCTGACGACCCTTACAAGAAGGGCGTCATAATCTGGCCAAAAAAGATAATTCCCCGCAAGAAACAAGCGAACTAGAGTGCTCTTTTCCGGCTAAGCCCGAGTTGGCCTTCAATGCATACTGATATGGTATGTTGGTTCTTCTTTTCCTTACGCTTCAACACCATAAGGAATAAAAAGCTCGAGCAATACCCTATATGAACTTTTGTAAACCCTAACATTATTTTTCCCTAAATTGACATTTTTTTGGAGCAGGCTTAGATTTCCAAGAATAACTGTGCCAAAAAACAAAAATGCTTCCAAACCAGAAAACAAAATCGCATCTAGACCAGAAAAAACTATGAACACATCAGAGATCATTTTCAGTTTTCCAAAAATTGATTACTATTATTTGTTCCTAAAAGAGAACAATAAACTTTATTTTTTCTCTACAAGCATGCAAGCACAAGGAAATACTCGTCGCTAGGAAAGTACACGTGGGTGGTTTGAAGGGATATCATGTGGTGGAAGTGTCATCCGGTTACCGATTATCTCTTTCCTCCATTGGATTTCAACAACATTCCAAGGAGGAATATCATCCGTTTGATTTCTGACTTTAGTCAAAATCAGCAGGTTCAACTCCACTACAAGAATGACTTCAGCGTAATATTTTTAAAATTCAAATAAGGAACCCATTTGCATACATACTAAGAAATAATATACCAAAAAATCCTCAAATAAAAAAGATAAATGTTGACAATGTAACACTCAAAAAGCATAAAATAATACATTTATCACATCTAACGATCATAACGAATGTTACTAGTGCAAATAAATAGTATTTTTTATAGGTTTTGAGGTATATTGAATTCATTGTTGATATTTTCCATAGCTGAAGGTAAAGAAGATGTTGAGATTGTGAGATGAAATGCATTGAGGTTATGCAAAGAATAAATAATAATCATTATTTGTAAAAAAAATCTAATGAATAATACAAATAAAAAATCTTCAAAATTACACAAGACACAAGAAGAATATGGTGAATGTCAAGCATGACCAGTATTAAATATCTTAACTTGGACTAATAAATATTAAATACGTTAGCAATTAATGCCATAAAAATTAATTCATTAAAAAAATGATACATTAATGATAAATCCTATATCTATGTGTGTTTCGACATACATATAATCACAATACCAATATTTTATTGTATATAGAATTAATATGGCCAAATCACCATCCTTCAGAGTTATTGAATTCATATCTCTTATCTCCTTAATGAATAGGTGCAACAACCCATATTTCTTAAATTTTATTTTCAAAAATCTTATGATCATATCGAATGGCCATTTTTTTGGCAATTCTCACATCATTAGGATTTGAAGAATTTTTCACCTCGGTAGGCCAAACATTGTTTTCCAATTCATCTTCTTTCCTCATTATAAATGGACATAAGTAATCCCCAAGTGGTCTCTTTCACTTTATCAAATAGGGGTGCCTTCTAGCACCCACCCTTTTCGTCTTAGACACCCATGCTCGTGGATATCTTACTAGACATACTGAGAAAGGTTGCATTCAGGGAATTTTTTTGCTAGACAATTTGACTCATCTTATTAATGGAAACATTGCTGATGATTCCTTTCTTACTCTTGTTGAGCCTAAGTAGAATTTGGTTATTTTTTTATTGTCTTGACATATTTTTTCTTTCTTCAACATCAAAATTTTAGATTGATAAGACATTCGGGTTGCAAAAAAATTGTCAACTAATGTACATCCAATTGAAAGCTTGCCCCTTGAAATGGATCAGATGCAGTGAGCAGTTTAAATTGTTGGGAATTGCTTTTACGTTTGATAGTGATCATTCTTCCACTATTTTGTAGTATTTGATTAAAAAATTTAAAAATAAAGTTTCTTGGCATTATTCCTATAACACCCACAAAATTTACCCACGAATCCCAAGACAAACAAATACTATAATAGGGAAATTATGGAATAATTGATTTTATGTCTGGTTAGAACGTTAACTTAATTATCAGTGAAATTTGATCAGTTTAAACTAGCAATTAAATTATAATAATTAAACTTTAATTAGGTTTACAGAAAATTTCATTCCCATAATCCTTCATTAATTTAATATTGTGGTACCTCAAGTCATTCAATAATTTATAATAAAAATTCTAGGTCTAAATGCCCATCCACTTACACAATATGATTAAATTTAATTCTCAATTATAATTTTTTTGTAGATTACTAAGAAAATGAATTTACTTAATTTTCACAAGGTAATGGCGTTTTATTTTTAAAAGTCACTAAAATAAAACATAATGAATTTTTTTTTGTAATTATCTTCAACACCACTTAAGTGGCCCCATTCAAACTTGACCCATGGATTTAAATGATGAGTTAACCTACCCTCACCTCACTTTTGTAGGGAGAAATGTTGGCCATTGGATGAAACCAATCCAAGCCATTGGATCAAGAAATTTTGAAACAACCTAAATCTTCTATAATTCCAATATTTCTTAAACCTAAACCTTAAAACAACTTAAATTTTTCAAAATAATTCCAAATCATTTAGGCGATAATTCTAGTAAACTTGGATTCCTATGCTTTCTCATGCTTTGACCTCCTTATTTGAGCCTAAATTTAACAAAATTATTTGGTTCCTTATTTATCATGGCCTTCCTAGAAGTTAGCATATGAGTCACATTGGAATTCCTAATTTCAAATTCCTTATTTATTCAAAACCTCAATCATTTAAGTACTTTTTTTGTTCACTTCACTGCCCTTGTTGTTTTTTCCTTGAATACTTGAAGAAAAATGAATGGATGTAACTCTGAGGAACATATTTAAGCCTTCTTGAATTCTTTATCCTTGGAGAAAATTTCATCACCGGGCTCAAATGGTTGTTTTTATGCATTTTACGGCTTGATGGGTGTTTCTCCCGGCCAAATTTACATCTTTACATCAATAGCAGATGTGGCCTTTTATGGTTGGATGCAGATCCATCGGATACTTCAAAAATTCTACGAAAATCCTCAACTTAAAATTTTTCCATGTGGACGAACGACACTCATTTTAAGATTTACTTTTTGGTTTGGCCTTGGAGTAATGCCAGGAGAACACGTGGAGGTTTCCGTTTCTTTTTCCAGACTTAGATAAAAAAAATTACAGTTAAGTGGGACAGTGAAACATGCTGAGCCCGCACTCATTGAGGGTCTCAAGTTTTGGCACCATTGTGAAATTGTGTCATGGAGACACCAAAAGGTTTTGGTAGATCTAGGACACGCGGAAGAACCTTGCATGTTTGAGCACTAGCCTTTGAGTTTAATTTTAAAGAAGCAATAAAAGAATAGTTAGAGACCTCCACTCACTCTGCATTTTTTTTGGAATTTTCAATGGCCAAAGGAGATTGCCTCAGAATTTGACACATGTTTCCTTCCACTGAGCTTTAAGCCTTTAGACCAATTTTACTAGGCTAGGACATGTGGCAAGCCCACACTCTTCCAAGGTTTCAAATTTTGAGGACCATCTCAAGGTACGCCTTTGTGATGCATGGGAGTTTGAAAAATCATAAGGGGCAGGGAGCTGGCCAATAGGGGGTGACTTGAATTTTCCCCCCCCTCATATTCAAAAGATTAAAACGTAAAAATGGCCCACAAGCCCGATAGAGGAAAGGTCAAACATTTCTCAAGTCAATGGCGGAGGTGCGGACCTTCGGAGGAAAAATGGGGAATTTTCCCATTGTGGGAAAAGGAGTTAAAAATGAAAATGGGAGTGTGGTTCCGCTGGGACCCACATCCAAAACTAGAAGTGGAAGGGCAGAGCTACGGGGGAAACTTGGAAATTTTTCACATTTCAAAAAAAAAGGTTAAACAACAGAATTTAGTTGTGGTTCCTTTGAGACCTAGTTCAAGACACGTGTTAGGCTCATTTCTCATGGGCAGAGGTGCGGAACAAAATGTGAAATTTTTCCATTTCTTCAAAATATTGTAAAAGGTCGAAAGAAACCACCGGGACCATTTTAAATTGAATTTTCCATGTGGATGGCCCAAATTCAAAGAGAAGATCAACGAAAGTTGTGTGTCTGAATCTGATTTTCCCCCTATTTTACTAAAAAACTCTTGGAAGTGTGATTCTTCATGATTTCGTTGTATTTTCTACACTCCAAACAGAGAGGGGACTTAATTTTTGATATCTAAGTTTGGTTGGGGAGATCTTGAGACGTCTTTCACCATTAAAATCATTTGGCTACTGGGCTCGATCTGATCTTCCATTTTTCTTCTCCCGAGCATGCAAAGAACTAGATTTGACAAATTAGAGGTGGAAGTGGTTGGTGAATGGAAGGAAGAGTGATTTTCTAGAGGAAGGAGTTGAATGCGGGAGATATTAAAAGATATTTCCCCCCTGAGCACCTGGCGACTTTTAACAGATCTAATCCTAGGAATCACCATCATAATCATGGCAAGCACTGGTGGCACTCAATGTCTATATTTTTGGGGGGAAAACGCTACAGTAAAATGTTATAAATTGCACATATTTATCGTGCAAATGGTTGGAGTGTTAGGGGTCAGGACTGATTTTTCTAATAGAAGAAAACTTTATAGAGTTCATCCTTTTGAGAAGCTGTTTCAGAAGCCTGTACATCTCTTTTGTATTGAATTTGATTGTGTCAAGGTGGTTGAGAGTGTATAGCCTTCAAAAATCTCTGAGATTGTTTTAGAAAATTTCCCTTGCTGATAAATTTAATCAAACTCAAGTTACTCCATGTTGATCTTGAGAAAAATGTGTCTGTTTCATTTTTGAATGTCTGTAAATAGTTTTTCTTGTTCCTATCACAATCTTGTATTAAAGTCTTTCTAAATCACACAGGTCTCAATCCTTGTGACAGTTTAGTGGCATCTGCAAGTTCATTTCTTACAAGAGCTTTCATCTTCAAATGAAATAAAACATTTAAAATCACTCTTCTTTCATCTATTGACAGAGATTATCCGTAAGCCTCTGGGTGTACCTCAGGCATGATTGGGCTTAGGTATTGAAGCTTTGTTGGGTTCTTTAACTCGATCCTTCTCGTTATAATCTCATAGATTGTGTGAAAAATTTCTAATATGGGCCTCCATTGAAGCACATATTCTAGTTAAAGAAACATTTTGGTTGTTTTGTTGCATTTTGTTGGTTTAACCTTCGATTTTGTTGAAGCTCTCAAAGATTTGGTGAATCAAGTCCATCCTACCTCAACTCCCACAAAAAATTCATTAATAACATTCAATCCTACCTGTAATACCCTTGTTTTTCCTATGTGTGTACAAATGCATAATTTTTGTTACCAAAACATCCATAAACAATAAGTATTTCAAATGTATTTAGTGGCCTAAACTTTGTCTAGAAAATATCTCCATTATCTAGAGTGACAACTCACGAGAGTTATATTTTGTTGCATTGATCATATTTTCTTCAAGGTATCTTTAACAACTCCATAAGGAAGGATATCTCCATCTCCTCCATAAACAACAGGATACAAAAGGGTTCTCTTACCTTGGTTGAAAGGAAAAACCTAGATTAGTGAGGATAGATCAAATCCTCTTGAGGGTGCTACCCATTTCTCCACATCTGAGTGACAAAAAACTAGTTAGATCCCATCCCCAGCTACAAAACAACTCATTATGATCTATCTGTCTCTAAGCTTCATGTCAATACTTGTGATGTTGCTCAGACATTGAGGGAGAATCAATTTGGGTACCAAAACCCGAGTGGCACCATTACCGGGGAATTAGTTCAATTCTTAGACCCTAGTGCTGTATGTAACTTTTCAAGTCTCTAAAAGGTTTTTGCACTAGTATTCACTAATAAATATTTGTAAAGGAATTTCATATCTTTCATTTCCATTTTCTAGCATTGACAGACATTTGACAGATCATATTTTAGTGCATTTGCACAACTAAGGTGAGAATCCTTAGTGGTAACTCCCTGTTGATTTGGTTTTGATAAAGACCAGTGTCTTAAAACTTTTTCAAAGTAAGATTTGTTACTAATATTTGCAAAACTGGAAGGAAGAATATATTTCTTCTCTAAGGATCCTACTAGGACACTATTTCTAGAGCTTGGAAAAACAAAGTCAGAAGGAAGAAGAGCTTGGAGAGTTGTTGGAGATCAGCAATCAAGAAAAGAAATCCCCATTGATGAGAGTGATCAGCTTATCATCAAAGACTTCCATTAAAATAAATCTAAATTAGGTAGCCTCTTTGTGGAATTGAATTCTCCAACTAGAGAAGGGCCTTCTTTTGATTTTGAAAAGTTTTCTACTCATTCTACCCTTGTCTTTTCAAAATTTGGTAGGAATTTCCAAGAAACAAGGCCTTTGGAGGGTATCCATTTTGAAAGCTATACTCCTATGTTTCACAGACCCCCTTCCCCTTATCAATTTGTTTCTCCCCCAAGATCACCTCCTCGAATCAATATGGCTCATCCCCCTCCCGGACCTCCATTTTTTGTAAACACCTTTTGATCTATATTTTTTTTGGAATGGTTGGTTATCCAAATGCAGTATGTCGAGATGTAAGGAACAAACTAGAAAAGTTCTAGGGAAAAAATTCTATAACTATTGATCATAATTTAAAGCTTTTTATCAACATGATGGAAGACTTTGAAATTGAATATGAAGATGTATACCTAAAATTGTTTTTTCACACTTTGGAAGAGAATGCAAGGGATTGGTATAAATATTTTCTAGATTAATTCAATTGACTCTTGGACTGAGATGAACAATGCCTTTAGATTGCAGTATGGTGATAGAACTGACCCTAGGTTTCTTCTATCAGAATTTGAAAATATCAAGAAGAATCCTAATGAGTCAGTACATTATTTCAACACAAGGTTCAACAAGAATTTGAGAAGATTTCCTGTTAACTTGAGACCATGTGATGAGTCATGTTTGATCAAATATTCTAATGCATTTGATAAAAAGGATGCATACTACTTAAGGGACAAGAACCCTACCAATTTTAGCCAGGTCTTCACCATGGCTCTGCAAATAGAGAATAACATCAAGGCAATTGGAAATCCTCCAAAAAGGGAGGGTGTGAAGCTAATTAATCTAGAAAGTCCTCAGGAAAGCAAGGCTACTGATTTGGAAGTTGTGACAAAATTTGGTAGGGGCTATCAAATAAATATCATACAAATTAGCCTGGGAAGAAAAGGGAATTGGGCAAAGTTTGCAAGCTCAGCATAAGCAACAAGGCCATTGAAAGATTTGTAAATCATCAAAGATCTGATGACAGAGGAAAGGTACCCTGTTGGGTTTGGGAATAGGCAACCCCAAGGTAAGTAAATTAGATTCATGCATGATCCTTTGGGTACCAGAGTTGTTGGTTGTGGAAGAAATAGAGGTCATTGATTGGTGTGTGACAAATTTTTCATGCCCCATGCTCTATGTGAAGAAGATCAACAAGAAGAAGAGGAATTTTATGATGAAAATGATGATGATGTCTACATGGTGGGTTTCTCCATGAGCTGACAACAAGGGGTAACTACAACTGAGGTGATAAGTGCCCAGACTGTTACCGCTTCTGGGATTGCATTTATAGGGTACCTATTCTTCGTCCCTCTCATATTTTAGAATTAGATGTTGTACAAGCTTTTGAGTTTCCCAATAATGAATTTGAATATTTAAGGGCTTTAATGATAAAGAAGTATGATGGAGGAATCCCATCTGAGGAAGATAGACAATTATTGATGAATGCTATTATTGCTCAAGAGAAGGAATAAAACACAAGAAGTAAGGTTGTCAAAGGTACAGGGCCTCAGGCCAAGCCTAAAACCTCCTTACTTTCAAACATTCCTAAAGAGGATCCTAAGATAGATGCATCTGTCAAAAGCCTTGTAGTTACAAAGAAAAATCATAACCCTCCTCGTGCCTAAACTGTCAAAGACCCTATGTCATCTAGTGAGTGTGTCAGCTTTCCTTCCAATACTGCCTTGCCAAAGTCTATCCCTTATGATATTTCCCAATTCTTGAGTTAGATCAAGATTTCAGTTCCAATTGTTGAGTTGGTTGGGATTCATGAGCAAAAAAAGAGAGGATTTGAATACTCGGGATTGAAAGAAGAGAAGACTACCCTAGGTAGAAATAAAAACATTGTGGAGTCTTCACTAGTCATTTAAGAGTTAGAGACACCACCAGTGTTAGAGGAACTAAGTGAACCACCTAAGGTTTATTTGGGGACATCCTTGGTGGCCTCTCAGTTAAATAGGGATCCATTCTTCACTAATTTCATCATAAAGGACAGATTTCTCCTCAACTGTATGTTTGACTCAGGGGCATTGTGCAATGTCATGCCTCTATAAGTCATAAATGAGCTGAATATTAAAGTGACAACAGCATATGGGAAGTGCACTACCATGGAATCCAGAGAAGTGCCAGTAGTGGGATGCGTGAAGGGTTTTGTGGTGCAGCTTGCACCCTACCCAGGTAAAAATTTAAAGCTTGATGTTGTCATTGTTGACTGCCCATCCAAGTGGGGGTATGTTACTATCTAGAAAATGGGCTACAAATGTTGGTGGGAGTGTCCAAATGGATATGTCCTATGCCACAATTCCAATTGTGGGAATCCTTGTCAAGTTGTATGGGGAAAAGAAGATGTTGCACATTTTTGAGGATCCCAATGATGCATCCTATGAAGTATTGTACACAAATGTTGATGCTGATAACTTTGTAGGATTTGCTGATGGAAATGAGCACAAGATTGAAGAATGCATGTGTCTTGAACAAGAGGGCTCTCCTTGGACTTTATTGTTTGATGGAGATTTCTCCAAGTTTGGACATGGTGATAGTGTTGTTATGATTTCTCCAAGCTAGGAAAAGTTTGTCTTTTCTTTCAAACTCAATTTTGAGTGCACTAACAACATTGTGGAATATGAGGCATTGTTGTTAGGTTTAATAATTGCTTGAAAATATGGTTTCAAATACATCACTGTCAAAGGAGACTCGGAATTAATTTTAAAACAAGTCAGAAAACTATATGCCACAAAGAATCAGTGAATGAAACAATTACAAACATGCATTTTGGGATTTCATTGAGATGTTTGATTCATTGAACATTGTGATTCATGATAGGAAGTTCAATGACTTGGCAGACAAACTTGTAGTGTGGGGAGTCTCAGTATGACAATTGTACAATGCCCCCATATTGTGAATATGATGTTGAGGTATTGACAAGACCATTTGTCTCTAACAATATTAAACACTGGAAAGTTTTTGATGATGATACTCAGGTAAGAAGATTTGTATAGAACATGGGATATTTTTCTAATCAATGCATTGATTAGGAACCAATGGTGTGTGCAAGAGAGGTAAATTAAACCTTGTTTGGTAAGGTCATCATTCAGCTAAAGACTAATACCATTTCTAAAGGGCTTGTTGCTCTTGAATCAAATTTTGATAATGCTGATTGCATTGTTAATAGGTATATGGAAGCCTTGAGGGATGTTGGGGAGCATGATTTTGGTATAAAGGAAAAACCAAGGAAAATTTGGTTAGGCAGCAATTTCAGCAAACAGGAGAAGCAATCATACATTCAATTGTTGAAAAAATACAAAGATTGCATGGCTTAGACATATTATGAATTAAAATCATATAGAGAGGATCTATTTTAACATGAGATTCCCTTGGAGTCTAATGCAAAGCCATTCAGGTAGAAACAGAGGCCAATCAATCCACTATTATCTCTTAAAATGCAAGAGGAACTGAAGAAGCTAAGAGATGGAAGGATTATTCAGCCCATAAGGTATTATTCTTGGGTTACAAACCAAGTACCAGTAAGAAATAAAAATGGTGATATCAGGTTGTGTGTAGATTACAGGAATCTTAATAGAGCATCAATGAAGGATAATTATCCTTTACCAAATATGGAAAACATGCCGCAATTAGTGACTAGTTCTATGTTTATTTCCACCTTAGATGGTTTCTCTGGTTATAACTAGGTTGTGGTGAAGGAATCAGAAAGGATCAAGACATCCTTTACTACTTGTTGGGGGACCTATGTATATGTCAAGATGCCATTTTGTTTGATGAATGTTGGAGCTACCTTTTAAAGGTAAATGGATTTTGTTTTTGCTAGTTATATCAACGAGTTTATTGATGTTTATCAAGATGATGTAATTGTGTTTTCTAGAAAGAGAAGTGATCACTTGCTGCACTTGGAGAAGATGCTGATAATATCTAGAGAATATGGCATCTCACTAAATCCAAAGAAGTTCCATTTGGATTGTAAAAGGAAAAGTTGCTTGATCACATTGTGTCACAAGAAGGGGTGATGATTGATCCAGAGAGGGTAGAGGCCATCAGCAAAGTCACTATTCCAAGAACCAAGAGAGAAATTCAATCCTTCTTTGAGCAGATAAAATTCATCAGGAGATTCATATCAAAATTTTCTGAGTTGACCATTCCAATCACTTCCATGCTAAAGAAGGACAAAGTCATCAAATGGGAGAAGACTGCTATCTAAGATTTCAATAGGATCAAGGAGGCATTAAAACATGCCCCTATTTTAGCAACTCTAGACTATAAGAGTCCTTTCCAACTATTTTTCTTTGCTTCAGAGAATACTATTGCTTCTATCCTATTGCAAAAGGATGATGAAGGGGTTGAGAGGCCAATTGCCTTCTTCAATAAGGCCTTCTAGGGAGATGAGATGAAATACACTATTATGGAGAAGAAGACATTTTCTTTGGTAAAAGAAACAAAATTTTATAGGCCTTACATTCTAAGTTCTAAAGTGGTTGCTTATGTTCCCCACACCATGGTTAAGGACATCTTGTCAGATATGGAAGTCTCAAGAATAAGATGCAGGTGGGTGAAAAAGTTGGAAGAATATGATATGGATATCCAAACCACAAAGTTGGTGAGAGGTTTGTGCTTGGCTAATATTATGGCTTATAGAAACTTGAAAAATATTGACGTAAGTGAGGTAGATGAGGAAAGGGAATGTTTTTTTGAAAGGTTGATGAGTTTTGATTGGTACAAGGATGTTATTTTTTATCTCTGACACTTATACTGCTGTGAGTATTTAAGTAAGAACGAGAAAAGAGCTCTTAAGTTGGCTTCCTTGAAATATGTCATTACTAATTTTGGGTTAGCTTGGAAGAACCCAGAGGGAGTCATCTTGAGGTGCATTACTGAAGATGAATCCCCCAATATAATTGATGATCTCCATGGAGGATATTGTGGGGGGCATTTTGCTACAAGAATCACAACACACAAGATCATGAGGGCTGGTTATTGGTGGCCAGATATCTTCAAGGATCCAAGCTTGTTGGTTAGAAGACGTGAGAGTTTCCAGAATTTCTCTAGAATACTGAAAGCTTCAATATCCTTTCCTTTGCAGCCTATGTCAATTGAAGCTCCATTCAAGAAATGGGGAATGGATTTCATTGGTGAGATTTCAAACCCTTCAAGTGTTGGCCATAAGTGTATTCTTGTAGCCACTGATTACTATACTAAATGGGTGGAGGAAATCTCCACCAAGAAGGGAACACACCAAATTGTCATGGATTTTGTGTGTAATCACATCATTTTCATGTTTAGAGTGTCAGTCAAAATTGTGGCTAACAATTCCATGAGTTTTAGGGCTAAACCTTTGGTGGCAATGTGCATGGAATATGGGATCACTCTGCCACATACCTATAATTACAATCCCTAAGAAAATGGACAAGCTGAGTCCAGTAATAAAAATTTAGTGAAGATTATCAAAAGAACCTTGGAGTTGAACAAGAGAAAATGGGGTTAACAATTGAAGTTTGTTGTTTGGGCGGATAGGATCAATATCAAGAGAGTTACTGGAAAGAGTTCATTTGTGTTAGTATATGGGACTCAGGCACTACTGCCCCTTCATATGCAATTATCCTCATATCTATTTATTTAACAACTAGAAGATCAAGACGTTAGTGCTTATGATGCTCGCATTAAGTAGATTATTGAGCTTGATGAAGAAAGGAGGGCATCCCACAAGAGGCATGTAAGGTTCAGAGAAAGGCTAAAGAAGTTATTTGACAAGAAGGTCACTCCCAGAGCTTTCAATGTTGGAGATCTTATGTTGCTAAGGGATAGCAGACATAAATATAAGGGCAAGCATGACAAGTTTGACTCATTATGGATGGGCCCTTACTCCATTCATATTAGAATTGCTGAACATACCTTCTTCTTGAAGGACTTGGATGGTGAATTGCTTGAACTGCCTATTAATGGTAGGAATTTGAATCATTTATTGGATTGATTCCCCAAAATCAAGGTAAAACTCTTTTATACAATGTATAATTAGTTGTTTGTTTCTTCTCTCTTGTGTTTTTGCTCATTTTGGTCTTTGGTGACCTGATTTTGTTGGTTTCTTTGTTTCTTTTTTTGGGAGATGGCTCTATTTCTCTACTTTGCAAGCTGACTCAATTTCCCAATGGATATCTTTTGCACTTGGCCTACCTTTGTTCTTATGGCACTCACAGGGAGTGCCCATCCCCAACTCGAAGCTGATGTTGGTGCTCAAAATTGTCTCACTCCATTTTTCCTTTGTAATCCATTGATTTACAACCTCTGTCACATTTTATCTCTTTGTTTTCTACCTGAGAGGTCTCTACCTTCCATTGGTTTCCATTTTCAATTTGTTCCTGGGTCAAAGATCATGTATAGATCCATATTTGTTTCCTTGTTTCTTTGTCTCTGTGAAGAGGTCTGTAATTTTGGTCTCCCATTCTCTGTTCATTAAAAAACTCATGCTTTCCTATTCTTTCCATTTTCCACAGTTGAGATTTACTGCCCTTTTCATTTTTTCCTTGAATACTTGGAGAAAAATAAATGGATGTAACTCTGAGGAATGTATTTGAGCCTTCCTCAATTCTTTATCCTTGGGGAAAAGTTCATCTTCGGGCTCAAATGGTCATTTTTCTGCATTTTACGGTTTGACTGGCATTTCTCTTGGTCAAATTTACATCTTTGCATCAATAGGAGACGTGGCCTCTTTTGGTTAGATGTGTCTCAACCGGATACTTCAAAAATTCTGTGAAAAGCCTCAACTTAAAATTTTTCCACGTGGAAGAACGATGCTCATTTGAAGATTTACTTTTTGGTTTGGCCTTGGAGTAGTGCCGAGAGGACACATGGAGGTTTCCACTGCTCTTCCTAGGATTAGATAAATTTAATGCAGTTTGGCAGGATAGGGACACGTGGTGAGCCCATGTTCATTCAGGGTCTCAAATTTGGGCACCATTGTGAAATTTCTCCATAGAGACATGTGGAGGTTTCCATCGGGAATTTCCATACTTAGAATTTTCAAAAGGTTTTGGGAGGTCTGGGATATGTAGAGGAACCACGCATGTTTGAGGATCGGCCTTTGAGTTTTATTTTAAAGAAGCGCCAAAAGGACACTTGGAGACCTCCGCTCACTTTACATTTTTCTTGGACTTTTCAACAACCAAAGGAGATTACCTCAGAATCTGACACATGGCGCCTTCAACTACACTTTAAGACTTCATAAAACTTTTTCTAGGCTAGGACACGTGGCAAGCCCATGCTCTTCCAAGGTCTCAAATTTTGGGGACCATCTTAAGGTGCGCCATTGTGATGCATGGTAGTTTGAAAAGTTAGAAGGGGTGGGTAGGTGGACCATTGGGGGTGACTTGGATTTTCCCCCCCCTAATATTCAAAAGATTAAAACATAAAAATGGACCGCAAGCCTGATAGAGGAAAGGTCAAAGCTTTCTCCAGTCAATGACGGAGGTGCGGACCTTCGGAGGAAAAATGGGAAATTTTCCCTTTGTGGGAAAAGGAGTTAAAAGAGAAAAAGGGACTGTGGTTCCGATGGAACCCATATCAAAGACTAGAAGCGGTAAGGTGGAGATGTGGGGAAAACTTGGAAATTTTTCCCTTTTCCAAAAAGGAGGTCAAATACTAGAATTTATCTACAGTTCCTTTGGGACCCACTTCAGGACACATATCAAGCTTATTTCTCAAGGGCAAAGGTGCAGAACAAAATGTGAAATTTTTCCATTTCTTCAAAAGATTGTAAAAGGTCGAAAGAAACCCCTAGGCCTGTTTTAAATTGAATCTTCCATGTGGACAGCCAAAATTTAAAGAGAAGATCAATGGTAGTTGTGTGTCTGAATATGATTTTCACCCCATTTTACTGAAAAGCTCCTAGAAGTGTGAGTCTTCATGATTTCTTGATATTTCCTACACACCAAATAGAGATGGGAGTTAGTTTTTGATATCTACATTTTATGGGGAAGATCTGGAGATGTCTTTCACTGTTAAAATGATGTGGCTATTGGGCTTGATCTAATCTTCCATTTTTATTCTCTTGAGCATGCAAAGAACCAAATTTGATAGATTAGAGGTGGAAGTTGTTGGTGAGTGGAAGGAAGAGTGATTTTTTAGAGGAAGGAGTTGAATGCGAGAGATATTAAAAAAGATTTCCCCCCTAAGCACCTGGCGACTTTTTACAGATCTAATTTTTGAAATCACGATCATAATCATGAAAAGCACTGGTGGCACTCAATGCCTTGATTTTTGGGTGGAAAACTCTATGGTAAAATGTTATAAATTGCATAAGTTTATTGTGCAAATGGTTGGAGTGTTAGGGGTAAGGACTGATTTTTCTAATAGAATAAAGAATGATAGAGTTAATCCTTTTGAGAAGTCATTTGAGAAGCCTGTACATCTTTTTTTTATTGAATTTGATTGTGTCAAGGTGGTTGCGAGTGTACACACATTGGCAAGCTATGAGATTGTTCTAAAAACTTTCCTGTGCTAATAAATTTAATCAAACTCAAGTTATTCCATGTTGATCTTGAGAAAAATGTGTCTGTTTCATTTTTGAATGTCTACAAATAGTTTTCCCTATTCCTATCGCAATCTTGTATTAAAATATTTCTAAATCACACAGGTCTCAATCCTTGTGACATTTTAATGGCATCTACAATTTCATTTATCAGAAGAGATTTCATCTGCGAATGAAATAAATGATTTAAAATCACTCTTCTTTGATAATGTCTTGATTTTTGGGGGGAAATCTCTGTGGTAAAATGTTATAAATTACATAAATATACTGTGTAAATGGTTCAAGTGTTAGGGATCAGGACTGATTTTTCTAATAGAAGAAAGCTAGATAGAGTTTATCATTTTAAGAAGTCATTTAAGAATCATGTATATCTCTTTTGTATTGAATTTGATCGTTTCAAGGTGATTGCGAGTGTACAGGCATTGAAAAGCTTTGAGATTGTTCTAGAAACTTTCTCGTGCTGATAAATTTAAACGAACTTGAGTTATTCTATGTTGATCTTGAGAAAAATTTGTCTATTTCATTTTTAAATGTCTACAAATAGTTTTTTTGTTCCTATCACAATCTTGTATTAAAATCTTTATAAATCACAAAGGTCTCAATCCTTGTTACATTTTAGTGGCATCTGCAATTTCATTTCTCAAGATATCTTTCATCTGCGAATGAAATAAACAATTTAAAATCACTCTTCTTTCGTCTGTTGATAGAGATTGTCTGTAAGCCTCTACGTGTACGTCAGGTGTGATTGGGCTTAGATCTTGATGCTTTATTCCGTTCTTTAACTCAAGCCTTCATGTTAGAATCTCATAGATTATGTTAAAAACTACTAATATGGGCCTATATTAAAGCACATATTATAGTTAAATAAACATTTTACTTGTTCTAAGGCATTCTTTTTTTTTTAGCGTTCCATTTTGTTGAAGCTCTCCAAGATATACAAAATCAAGTCCATCTTGCCTCACCTCCCACCAAAATTTAATTAAAAAACATCCAATCCTACCTTTACTATCCCTATTTGTCCTGTGTGTGTACAAATGCACAATTTCGGTTACCAAAACATCCAGAAACAATCAGGATTTCAAATGTCTTTAGTAGCCTAAACTTTTTTTCGGAAATATCTCAGCTATCTGGAGTGACAACTTGTGAGAGTTAGATTTTTTTGCATTGATCATATTTTCTTCAAGGTCTCTTTAGCATCTTCATAAGGAAGGATATCTCCATCTCCTCCATAAACAAGATGCTACAAAAGGGTTCTCTTACCTTGGTTGAAAGGCACAACCTAAAATAGTGAGGATAGATCAAATCCTCTTAAGGGTGCTACCAGTTTCTCCACATTTGAGTGACAAAAGGCCAATTAGATCTCATCCCCTACTACAAAATGACTCATTATGATCTATCTGTCTCTAAGCTTCCTATCAATACTTGTGATGTTGCTTAGACATTGAGGGAGAATCAATTTGGGTACCAATAAGTCCCAATTAATATGGCTATAAAGGAGTGGTGTCAACCGTGCAATCAACCTCATTCAGTTGTGAATTGCCCAAATGCTTTTCTAAATATAAATCTTCTTGCACAACCTCAATCTGAAGCATTTTTCATGCCTCAAATGGAGTGTGGGAAACAAGAAACTCATGTTCAGAAAACACCTGAATGAAATTTAGTCAATTTCAATGAGGAGGATTTCATTGCGGTCACTACTAGGGCTCAAGGAAAAGCTGTTAAAATTCAACAACAACAAAATATGCATGTTCTGCTTACGATCACTGACAAGAGAGCATCTACGGTCCTAAAATCAGCCAAAAACCATGTTGTTCCTGAAAAAATAGCAAGTTTTGTATTTGATAAAGACCAAAAAAGATAGCTACAGCCTGACCCAAGAAGATTGTTTATACCTCAGATATCAAAGGCAACTGAAGAAGAATCAAGTTTTCCTAAATCTTGTGCTAAAATAGTTGAATCTATCTCTAAAAATGTTGCTTCTTTTAACATTTTTGATGTAATTAAAAAGCATAACATTAACATCTCGATGTGGGACGCTCTAAGTATTCCAAGACAACAAGATTTACTTTCTCATGAACTAGCTAAGTTGTAGATTTATTCAAAAATAGTAGAAAATGAAGTTTAGAAGGAAGACATGGTCCTTGGAATGTTTGAAAAAGACCGCATTAAAGAAGTTAAGTGGATGGTTCAAAAATTTTTGAATGCTCATGACATCAAGAAGTCACCACCATTTGATTTATCACTGATTATTTGAGAACATCTAGTTCATAATTGCATGGTGGATAGTGGCGGAAGTAGCACAGTTATTCCAAAAGGAATTCCAGAAAAATTAGGTCTATAGTATGAGCCTACATAAAGGAGTGTCTTACAACTTGATGGAACTGTAACTAATACAGTTGGTCTAATCATAAATTTAGAGGTAATGTTATATGTTTGCCCAAATGTTTCTATTTTGCAAGATGTTACTGTTGTGGATTTACCTCCATACTTTTCCTTACGCTTATCTAGAGACTTCACAACAAAAATAGGAGGTTATCTCTCTTCAGATTGGTCCTTCTTATTTTTCACTACTTGTTATGGCACTAAAGTTTCTATCAATTCAAAACCATTGACTAGATTTCACATTGAGCCTCACTCTCCAAATGTGGTGGCTAATTATTCATCCTTAGATCAGTTTGACTTTGATGAGGTAGCTCAGGTTCAACATTAGGTGGTGTTTCTAACATGTTTATGAATGAAAAGATAGTGGAATAACATGCTCATGATCCTTGTAAGGAAGTTGAAGAACACCTATTTGGTGTGTATTGTATCCATGAAGAAAATACACCCCTTCCTTTGCTGTCCCAAACAGAAGATTCAGCAGAAGGGATTTGACATCTTCATTTTGATGGAGCTAAGAACAAGAAAGGATAGGGAGTAGGTTTGATGCTTACTTCCCCAACAAACAAAATTTATTTCTTAGCTTTGAGTCTCCAATTTTCATTCACTTGTAATGTAGTTGAATACAAAGCATTAATTCATGGCTTACTTTGAGCCAGAAAGAGAGGTATCAACATGCTACAAATTTTTGGTGATTCTAAGTTGGTTATCAATCAAGCATGAAATTTTAATGTTTCTAATAATCCATTAATGAAGTCTTACAGACATAGATTTTTAGACCTAATGGAATATTTTGATGCTATTAATATTCAGTCTATTCCTAGAACTAAAAACAAGCATGCAGACAGACTTCCAGCTGTTGGTCAAAGTTTTGAAGTGTTGGAATGAATTGAAAAGAGAAAAGTTCATTCTCATAGAAAGCTATTTTTCAGGCCCTCAATACCTGATAATGATTCAAATTTGTAAGTTTTTGAAATTGATGATCAAATCTATAGGTATTTGCAGCAAGAAGCTGAGTTTTCCATAGTTAATCAAGATAAATTACAACACTTATATGGTGACCATATTGTCCAGTTGAAGACAAATAAACTTCCTTGAGGTCTAGTTACATTAGAAGACATATTCAACACTGACGATCAGTTATCGAAGGTCAAGACTAAGATATCAACCCATGCTAATAATTACGAAGAGATCTCAGTTGATAAAGGGAAATTTTTTTTTCTTGGAAACGTATGTTCCTTTGCAGAAAAACAATCATTTTTTAATCTTTGCAAGGAATTTAAAGATGTTTTTGCTTGGAAATAACAAGACCTGAAAGTATTTGATCCTAGTTTAGCACAGCATATAATCAAATTGCAGCCAAATTCTAAAATTGTTAGAGATAAAAAGAGGCCTGTAAATCCCAAAATAGAGCCTCTAATGAGGAAAGAATTATCTAAGTTGATTGAATCAGGTATTATCTTTCCTGTTAAGCATTCAAGTTGGGTAGCCAATCTTTTTCCTATTAGGAAGAAGAATGGTGAAATCAGACTATGTGTAGATTTTAGAGAACTTAATAAAGCTTCATTAAAAGATCAATACCCACTCCCAAATATGGATCATATTTTAATAAAAATTTCTGGTGTAGATAGTTTATCTCTCCTAGATGGCTATAGTGGATATAATCAGATTTTAGTCTAGGAAGAGGACAGGTACAAAATAGATTTGACCACCAAGTGGGATAATTATGCTTACAAATGGATGCCTTTTGGTCTTTCAAATGTTGGTGCAACATTTCAACGTGCAATGGACATGACTTTCTGAAGATTTTTAAATGAATGCACTCTGGTTTATTTAGATGACATTACCATACTCTCAAAAAATCTAGAAGAACACCTGATACATCTAAGGCAGACCTTTCAGTTATGCAAACAATCTGGGATATATTTGAATCCACTTAAGTCTATCTTTTCAGTACATCAAGGTAAATTGCTTGGTCATATTGTTTCCAAGAAATGATTAGCAATTCATCCTTTCAGAATCAAATACATATCACAACTATCATTACCTCATCATAAGAAGGCATTACAAATTTGTCTTATAAAAATCAACTTTCTTAGAAGATTTGTTCCATATTTTGCAGCATTGGTTAAACCACTAACAACTCTGCTAAAGAAAGAGAAAAAATTCTCTTGGACTAGTGAAGGGAGAGAAGGATTTGAATCAATCAAAGAAGCTATCTCTCAAGCTCCTACTCTTGCAAATCCTAATTTTGATAAATATTTTACACTGTATGAACTTGTAGCAAATGAAACAATCTCAACTATATTAACTCAAGTCAATGATGAAAATATTGAGTAGCCTATTGCTTTCTTTGGACAGAGATTGTATGATTATGAAAAAAGGTACACATTCCTTGAAAAATAAGTACTTTCAATAGTTAGAGGACTAAAGAATTTCAATTACATGCTTTCGAATAATAAAATCCATGTTCTTGTTTCTCATCCAAGTGTGAAAGCATTCTTGATAAATAAAGAATTGAATGAGGAAAGAGAAAAATGGATAACAAAGGTCATGGAATATGATAAAGATATCTGGGTTACTAAGATGATTCAAGGAAAAGGCTTATGTGAACATATAATTGTTGATATGGAAAGACATCAAGCTACGGAACTAGATGATTCAAAAAAACATGCTAAAATTGTCTATCAGTAGTAAGAAATCATGCTTCAACTAGAAAATCAGCAGCCTAAGCTCACTCATGAGATTCAAGAATCAAGATGGATGACTGATTTGGTTAACTATCTATAACATGGCACCTATTTGGAAGGTATGGACAAGAATAAATGAAGATTTTTCAGATTACGAGATGTACCTTATATCTTCACTAATAGTGTGTTGTTCAAAAGAGATATAAATGCAATCTTGCTACAATGTGTTAACTATGATAAAATTTAGAAAATATTGTCAGAATTCCATGAAGGACCTATAAGAGGTCATTTTTCAGCACGTACCACAACCTTAAAAATTATGAAAGCTGGTTATTATTAGCATAGCATATTCAAGGACTATTTTGAATGCATCAGAAAGTGTAAAAATTATGCTTTCTTTGTTGGAAAAGAACTTTAAGCTTCGCTAAAATTACAACCTATTTCAGTTGATCATCCTTTTATGCAGTGGGTCTTGACTTTATTGGCATGATAAACCTGCCTTCGTCATAAGGAAACAAATGGATATTAATTGCTACAGATTATTTCCCATGATGGATTGAAGCAATAGCCTTGAAGGATGCTAATGAAGCTTCGATATTATCCTTTTATGAAGGAATAGTTTACAGATTTGGTGTTCCAGTAACTATCATATCAAATAATACTTTAGCTTTCCTTTGTGTGAAGATAATAGATTGGGCTATCAACCATATAATTTAGTTAATTTCTTCATCTAATTATTACCCGTAAGGTAAATGATTAGTTAAAAGTACTAACAAGAACCTTTTAAGCATCACTAGGAGAAAACTCAAATATAATCAAAGAGCTTGGCATTTGATGTTGAGTTCAGAACTTTGGGATGATAGGGTGACTCCTAAAAGATCAATTGGCAATTCACCATACAAACTTGTGTACAAAAAAGAAGCAAGAATGCCTATTTCAATTGAGTTACCTAAATTAGATTTGTTGCATCAAATGGAGCTACTTGATAATGAACCATTACAGGTTTTTTATGCAGAGTTAATGGAATTACAAGAACTAAGAGATAAAACCCATTTTAATATGGAAAAGAATCATAAACAGATGAATAAGACTTTTGAAAAGAAAGCCAAATTAAGAATATTCAATGAAGGAGATATTGTGTTAAAGTGAGATGCTGATCGTGCAAAGCCAAGAAGACACACAAAGTTTGATATAATCTGGAGTGGCCCTTACATGATTTCATCTTGAAAATAACACAATACTTTTCAACTTTTGAAGTTGAATGGAGAGGAACTTTCCATTCCTGGGAATGGTATGTTTCTCAAACACTGTTATTGAAAATATTACATTGATTGTTAGAGTGGGATTTCCCTTCAATACGTGCAGTATCTACACATTGCATTGTTTTTCAATTCAATAAGTGCATTCATGGATGTGATTTGGTTTACCATATCCTTTCCTAGTTTTAGTTCCATTTTGTAAGGTTTAGACCTTTCGGAAAAGGCAAATTTTGGTTACATGTTTGGACTCCTTAGCTAATGGACAAGAGCAAGGAATTGGTTTATAAGCTAGCAAGAAGCTTTCCCCCTAGGATCACTAGAAATGTTGACAATTTTTTTCATTTGTGCAGAAATGGGCAACTCGAAACTTCGTCATTACGATAAAAGGCATTGGTGAAGTATACCTAAGCTAAGGGAGTTTTGAGATTATTGGTTACTGTTGAATTAGTTAATGATTAAATGAACTCTGTAGCTATGTGTGTTGTTACAAAATGTAACAAATCATATAGTCTGAAATTTCATGATATCTTCAACAAAAAAACATAAGGGCCGAGAAGTATAGCTGTGTTGTCTTGATGAAGACACCGAATTACAGAATAGGTGAAATGTTGAGTTTTGGGATGGAAAACATAACTTCATATTGTAGAAATCAGAGTACATTACTGGATGTTACATGTTCTCATTAATTTTCTTTCCTACGTGATTAAGACATTCAATTATATGACTGAGTTGTTTATTTCATCATACAATCCATATAGAAAGTTGAAATGCAGAAAGAAATAAACAACTCATTTACAGAAATCAATGTTTTATTCATAAGGAATTTCAAATGTTCCCACATAAGTTGTGGGATGTAACTGAAAAGTAAATTACAACTACTCAAATAAGAGGTACATATGTATGAAAAAGAAAGTAAGGAATATGAGTGAACCCACCATTGTTTTGGGGGTTTTCTTCATTGTTTGAAGTATCTCAATTCCAAATTTTGTTCCTTCTTCATCTTCATTGTAGAAGTCACTGTACCTGAAAAAAATAAAAATGCACTATCAGTTACGAGCTCAGAGATCAATTCATATTCCTTATTGTCCTAGTTTGTGCATATGAATCTCCTCAAAATAGGAGATGTAATTTACTTGAAGTTCAAACTACATACATGATCCACTCATTTAGAAAGAAGAAAGAGAAAATAAAAGAAGAAACATGGACACAAGAGATGCCAAAAAGCCTAAGTATTTTCTAACTATTTTCTTAAGTGTGCAGGTATAGGTTGTAGTGAAGAAGAAATAAACAAGTCATAAGTACAAGCTGGAAAGAACGATTAATGTAACTTAAACTCAATATTTTCTACAAATGGAAGAATTTATAGTACAGAAGAGGGACAAGAAAATATAAATACATGTTTCAGTTTGTAACTAAAAAGGAAGAATCAGATTTCAATAAGTTGAAGTTAGCTCGAAAGAAAGGGTTACAGCTGAAAAGAATGAAAAGAAGATTCTGCAAAAATTTTGACAGGGCTTCACCCTGTAAAGCAGACATTTACAACTTTTCATCATGTTTCTCTCAACTACTACATGCTTCAAAAGAATTATTTAAATCATGTAAGCAATACAGAGAAGTAAAAAATCATGCCATGATCAAGATAAATAGTTATAATGTTTCAATTTCAAACTACCAAATAATCTTCAACATGAAGTGTTATATTCTGTATTATGAATCATAAAATACAACTACTATAGTTGGAATGGATGGAAGAAATAATTCTTAAATAAAATTGACAGGGCCTCGCCATGAAAAATCAACATTTGAAATTTTCCATCCTGCCAGAAATATTACTAGAAAGTAAATAAAGCATGTAAGTAAAAGAAAGAAGCTACTATTTTTCAACAAAGCATTTAAATAAAGGCTTATGCCTAAAAATAGTATCAGAAATAGATGAAAAACTTGTTGCAATTTCTAGAAAGCCACTTATAAGCTATAGGTTACAGGAATGTTTTCAAGACAAAATCCATTTTGAAAAATAAATAATTAAAATACAGTTGTGCCATGTTTGAAGCCCTTAAGAAAATAATCATGTACAACGTCATCACCTACTCCAAGAAAAGATCAAATTCAGAGTAGAAAGGATAAATTGTGCATCATATCATCATCTTTAGGATATAAAGTAAAGGCTTCACAAAAATGGCTCTCATATCTAAGTCAAGGAAATATTCATAAAATTCAAACAGAAGGGATTTTTCAATTTTTAGAAGCACAAATGTTTTATGGCCTAAAATTTTGATCACCCTGTTTACAAATATGGACAAAATTGATATATTTTCAAAGCTTACAGAGTTCATATTGCAACAAGTATTTTAAAAAGGAACTACACTGAGAGCATTGAGTACAAAATTTTAATGGAAAGGTAACTGAATATACATATCAAAGTGTTACTTTCAGAAGCATATCATCGAAAAGAAATCACTAATAGATAACACAAGCAACTTATTGCATCGTAATTTTTCTACAAACTTTATGCATTGAAGACTGGTTGAGATCGGGAAAGTAAATATCAAGTAAAACTAGAACACATATTCCTTGGAGTTAAGTGTCAAGTTTCATATTGCAAAAAGGGAGAACAAACTTACAATGGAAATGACAATACACATTGGTTTCTAGGACATCAAAGTTAGAGAAAAGGATATGCATATGCAGCCATGAGCATTGAAGAAAATAAGCAAAATAAATATGAGCTCAAGGCTTTCATAATGGATCAGAGTAAGGGAAAGGGTCATTAGTGGCATTCTAAGACAAGAATGGTTCAACAAATATGAACTGGTAGGGGAAAACACATGTTTAATCAGATTCAAATTCGAAAATAAAAAATGTCAAATGATTCAGCAATGTCATGAAGAGCTTCAGTATTGAAATACAATACCCACAATGAGAAACATTTAGATCATGCTAGTTTCAAGAAAAATGGGAATAACCATTTTATATTTAGAGCATAATAATCAAGAAAATCCCCAAATATGAGCTGCAAGGAAATATTTTCACATTTTTTAGAGAGAAACTCGAAGGTGGGATGAATTACCAGTTCATGTTCATTGAAAGCTCAAAATCCTCAAGAATGATGACACCTAGAAGCTTACTTAAGCTCAGAGATCAAGTTTTTGTTAAAAAAATCACATTAAAACAGGAGGGTTTTGAGGTGTGAGTATCGAATAAAGCCAAAAGAATTGAGAGAAACAAGTTACAAAGTTCATAGAACTAGAGCCTTACCTTTCTTCATTAATGGTAGCCAATATTCACATAAGACCACAAAAGATCAAAAATACAAGGAGCTCCACGTTCACTCTCCATGATCAGAGCAAAGTCTCATAGGAAAAATCTTAGGAATGATCAAATGTACAACCATGAAAATCTAGAAAATGTAATCATAGAAATAAGTATTAGTCCTCGAAGGAGAAACCGATGCTTCAACTTTTATGAATGTTTTCTAAGAAAATTTGAAGAAATCATTAAGATTACAATTATAAAGAAAAATGTACCGAGATAACGTGATCATGACCATAATGACCTTGCCCAAAAGCTATGACCAAAGCAACAAAAGAAAATGCAAATATTTAAGAACCTGCAAGGTGGATTTACAAAATAAAGCCGAGCCCAAAGATAATGATAACTGTTTAAAATAGATTAGGCCTTGCTCATAAGGCTCTGACAGAGTGAAAAACAAGAAATACAGATGCTCAAAGGAACAGAGGACCAAATTACCTTAGTCAAGCTTCCAAGTATCAACAATGGTGGTTTGTAAAAATTTTGCTAGGGATTCACCCACAAATCAGATGTGAAGTGGAGAGAATGAATGGGGTTCGAGATGTTTTAACTCACCCATCTCAAACGTAGTTTAACCTAACTCAACCATGGTCAAAGATCAACAACTGCAGAACAAGAGGATAACAGATCAATGCTCAAATATTGATTTCCATTATTCAATGCAAACCATCATGGTCAGTTCCCACTGGCCACATTCAATGCACACTGGCCACATTCAATCCAGGGTTAGAAACCCTAACTCATAGTCAAATATCAATGGCATTGAATGCATCAAGGAAATAAATCTGTAATCCAAGATCATTTGTTGTTATTAAAGTAACTCAAACTGAGTTATACAAGCCACCGAAAAACATACCAAAGGTTGATTTATTTTCGCAAAGGGGTAAGCCTTATCATTTAAAAATCATTTACAAATTTGACTTATTCACTATAGTCCAAACCTTAAATAATGCTAATCCAACCATGCATGGTCACTAAAAAGGTGAAATTTAAATCAAGTATATCCAAATTCTGAAAGGATAAAAAGTATACACATGCATATAATTAATCAAAAGGTGGTGGAGACTATAGTGGCATGTGCGATGTAAAATGGTCAACCCTTTTTATATTTCTAAGTCCACTAAGGGGGAAAAACCAAGAAAATTGGAGGTGTTCCCCACTAAAAGGAGATAGAGATGACTTATAGAATGTCACCTTGTGACAATTAGAAGCCAAGAGGATGTCAACATCAGACTCTAATCCTTGAAATGCTTTGCACATTGGATGAATAATTTTGCAAATACTACAAGTATTGTGATTATTTTATTCACTAACAGGGAATTGATTTTTTGCATGCTTCACAAGAGGACAGAATAGAGAAGGAGAAAAATTTGCATGTTCAAAGGAGAAACACTTGCCTAGCAAGCAAGATTATTATTAGCAAATAATTTTACCCTCTTCTTAAAAATAGAACAATCAAATTCAATTTGACTGTATTGTAATAAAGGCTATTAATGTCTATTTGTAATTGCATACTATATTTGTATTCCTTTATCTATTATTAATAAAAGGATAAAAATAAGATGCATGGGCGAGTACAAGCCTTAGACTATTTTTACGAAGAGGGTAATTTTTTTTTTGCTATATAGTGTGCTTTAGCAAAGCACAAGGAGGTATTTTTTGATATAGGAGTACTGAAGAATTTTTTTCCAATTCTACCTTCTGAGTGTGAAGTATTTTATACCTTACCAATTTTTTGTTGTCTTGTATATGTTTCTATTAGTCTTGTGAATGCAAATTCCTTGATTAATCATCTTACCATGTTGCAAAATTCAGTAATTTCTGCATGATATTAATGTGCATGTTTAGCTTAGTAATATTGTTGTGATAATCTCCCTCAACACCTCAAAGTGTTTTTCCCTTAACATTCTACATAAAAACTATTGGTTTGTATATCAAGAATCCTTTCACATATCAATTGTGCATATACTCAATCAAAGCCCTCGTACAAATTTTGTGTATCACTTTAGTTTCAATTATTTTACAGTCATCTTTTCCCCTCACACCCCAGAAATCAATTTAGGATACATCAATAAGGAATTGACCTTGATACCGATGACTCACCTCAAAATAGGTATACCCAAAGACCTAAGGTGTTTCCATTGTATCTATGAAAGAGAGAGATCAAATTTTGCAAGCTTAGTAAACCTACAGCCATCTCTCTACGGGGTGCTCTTTCGAGAGATAACAGGTTTGAAGTGTTGTTTTATGTGAACTTTATCTTTTGTCTATGATGCATCTTGTCCATCCTCACCATTTCTCACCTCTCTCCACTTTAGGCAGTTGGATTTGTGATCAGAAATCTCCTTCTCTAGTGTATCACTGCTTTACTGTAGGTTTTGATTCCATGCACTCTCTCTCCCTGGTCCCTTGGAATAGTTAGATTAGGATTAGATAGTTTTCTTGCATTAGAGTAGCTTGTGCTAGGTAGTTTAGCAGAAGAAGCTAGATTTCTCCGGAAGGCCATCTCAAGTTTGCAAGTCCCACAACTTGAGATATGGTCCTATGTTATGTAGATCACACAAGATGCCCTACTCAAATCTGAGGCCATTCGAGGGGTGCTATAATTTTGCACCAATAATGTGTTGGATTCCATTTCTGAGGGGAAGGCCATAACAGGATCTCCAAACTAGGCCACTCATCCACTTAGCTATCAGACACTTGCTTAATTTTTTCCCCCTTATTCGGAAATTATTGTTCCTTTATAGATGTCAATGCTAGATCAGGATGACTGACACTTTGATGCTCCATCCATCAAGCCATTAGGGAGAGATTTCTTCCCCTTGGTATGATCCTTAGTTTTTTCCTAGTGCAATTTAATTTTATGTAATGCTTATGCTTTCTTTTTTCCCTTTCAGCATTTGATGGTCCCTATGTGGCATTTTTATGGGATGGTGAGTTTTTCAATCGACCCTATTGTTGTAACTCTCTTTTATTTTAATTAATATAAAGGAAGACTCCAATAGTACAAAAGACTCTGGGAATAACATATATTTAACATTGTAATGACATAAATTAAGTTATTTTTTATTAGATTAGGTAAAAATAGGGATTGTGGCTCCCATCAAACATACAATGAAATATGCATCGTGAAGACACAAAACAACAAGTAAGAAGAATAAATATGATCAAAAATAGAGTTAAACATAATTAACTCAAGAAAGAAAAGGCCCACAAAAGACAACCACAAAGATACAAGCCATCCCAAGAGGCAGTCACAGTCTGTAGACAGTCGGTAGTTCCACTTATTTCTTCTAGAATGCACAGTGTGCCATCCATAAGGATCAGCCACTCTCCCAAAATTCTCCTTGATATAGTCTTTGTATCTCTCACCCTCCAAAACAGAAAGAATATTTAAGGAATTCCGATTGATTTGGGGTTGGAACATTCGAGAAGAATTCATTTTATCCTCCTTTTTAATCTCCAATACAACCTCTAATTTACCCATTGTGGTTTCTGCCACAAGAGGGTTTGATGTTTCAGGTATGGTGCTGTCAGATTTAATTTGAATCTTCAGGGCTATGTTTTTCTCCTCATAATACTTCCATCTCACTACTTCAAATGCGTCGTCCATTTCAATCATTTTCTCCATTGAAACAGGGGATAAAATAGATGGAATTTCCATTGAATCCTCTGTTTTGTATCTAGATGTGTAATCATCCTCTTCCTTAGCCTCTCTGGAAGTTTCACTATCTGCCAAAATATTCTCCCCCAAATTAGTGGGGCTACGTTCCAAACCTAGGTGACCTGTTAGTTTACCGTTTATCTAACTTGTGGGCATTGGAGTAAAGGATAGAGATCCACCCGTCGACATCTCAGCATAAACATTCAATAGATCACCATTTATCTCACCGGTAACTGGGTCGTTAGGAAACCTAGGAACTAGATTCAAAGTGACCAGATAGTCTTCCACGCGAGTAGTATAATTATACCTATAGTCAAATGTCATCCCCTTGTAGGAACTAGTATCATGACTTGTAGACCGACATTTATCACATAACAGATGGGAATGCTCGTATTTTAACTCCTAGTTGACTGCCCCATGGATTGAGAAAAATCAAATAAAGGTGGGTAGATTTTTCCCTAGGGCTACAATCACAGACAATCTTTCCAAGACCATCCTTTTCCTAGTGAGGGTCATTGGATCGATGAACAACATGTCTCCAATGAATTTTTCAATCCCCTTCAACACTTCAACTTCCTAGAACTCGAGAGCCAAGGAGGGAGCTTCACCTAGAGAGGGAAAGCATTAGCTTCAAAAAATTTCATCTCTAACCTAGGTCTCCCCTTGGCCAAGTGTGGCATATTCTTACCCTAAAGCCAGGGTCCACCATTAATGGCTTTGAGATACTCCTCCACCCTATCAAACTAGAACTAGAAGGATTTATTTAAAATGGCCACCACCGTGGTGCCTCCAGATGGTGCACATTTTTGTATTGCCCAAGCATTAAAAACATCGACATTTGGTCTGATGCCCACAAACATTACAAAGAGAGCAAGTCCATATCTGTTACTTTCCCTCTTAACCAGTTCCTTGGCAACAAACAGATTCAGCTGCTCATTTTTCAAGATTGGATTCAGGGGAGGGAGGAAACAAACTCCTTTTTTCCTGTAACACGCTCAGCCCAAGACCCCTTAGGAGAAGAGATCAAAACAACAGCTCCATGATTGTTTCCCAAAACTCCCCCATAAATTTGAAAAAATAATTCCATCTCGACTGCCCATTCTTTTCCTTCATTCCTGTTAATAAATTATGTTATTAACGATATGTTAAATTTTTAATATTCAAACTTTGAACATCGAATTTATATTTAATGTGAAATTAGTGTCCGATGACATCATTTTGGTGACATTAAAGGATAATTTTATCATGTGACAGTACTTATGAAATTAGAATTAAACAATAAATAACTCGTTCTAATAGTGAAAACTATTTCAGAAATTAGACATTCTCTCATATTTGTAACTTGCTTTAACACACATGATTTTTGAGAGAGGAATGATATCTTTAAACTTATAAATGTATATAGGTTTTAACAAGGGATATGGAAAATTAGGAGAAAACTTGTACATTAGATTTCAACGTAAAAATTTGATTTGGCATCTTGATATTGCAAAAATTGTGTTAGGTAATATCAGTTCCAACCATCATTTTAAGATGTTAATAATGTTTAACCTCAACCACATACTTTTTCAAGCTGAAATTATGTGATCCCAAGAAGGGGATACTTTTTCCTCTTATAACATATTTTGGAGAAAAATCAGAAACTGTGACATTAAGGAAAATTAACTGAGAACAAATTTCAATGATTAGGAGGAAATATTTGAGAAAATACTAAATCTTATAGTTCTAAGTAAATAAAAAATATAATATTTAATATATTCCTTCGATATTGATAATATATGGATGTCTCCGGATTTGAAAACCCTAAGTGATGGCTCATGATGATAGACATAGGGAAATGGTGGTCGTAGTGGTTCTATGCACCATGAGTCTAGAGGGGGGAATGGAGAACTATGAATGGGAGGATCAAAATATCTCCTTCTCACTAATGGCTTTGGTCCCCTAAAGTCATTGGACGCATCTCAGAAGGGAGGTGATGATGACTCTTGTGAGATTAGTGTTGGTTCCTCTGATCCTTGCAAGTATCTATAAAGGTTAAAGGGTAATATTGGAGGCATTTTTTTTGTCTCTGATTGTTGTGAATCATGGGGAGTAGGGGATTTTCCCTTCAAGTGTATTTAAGATATTTTCTATTGCTTTTGGGGTGCACCTTCCACATGATGTATCAAGTTTCATTAGAGGATTTGGACCTGTTTCTTCCTCTATTTGCAACATCTCTTGTCTTGACATGGTCAGCTTTGGTAAGAATGATTTATCCACACTTTTTTTCTCTAAAAACACTAAACATAGTCCATTGAAACACAAAAAATATTAGCAAGGTAGTTCAGGAAGGATCTTATTTTTTTCCCATGAACTTTGTATTTTACAGTCCATGTGTGAGATTTTGAGATGAAGTGTACAAATCTCAATCTTACTTCAAGAAACTGATGTGAATCCAGCTGCAAGAGGTTGAAATACCTCCAAAAACACACATAAACAGCTTTGCAAATAAAACCAGGAGTTTCACAATAGCTTACTTCTCATTCTGGAATTCACATTGCTCCATTACATCATTACAATTCTCCTTTTATTTCAAGACTACTCTAAAACCCTAAAATGCCAAAAAACCCTAAAATGCAAAACAACTCGGATTGACACCAAAATTTGCGTGCCAAATATGCATTCATAAATTAGGGGTCACGTGAAATTTGGACTTATTCTGATAAGCAGAACAAAAGTTATTAAAGTTCTAAGACCTAGTCAAAAGCGGAAAAAACATTTGGAGCCAATTTTAGGCCACTAGATGACGGAATCCGAGCCCGAAAACGTGCCAAAATGAGCACAACCTTGAAAGCAAAGTTGACCCCAGCATAGTACTAATGTATATCTACCACCCTATAAAATTTCAGGACGATCCAACGGTCGGATCAAAAGTTATGGCCTCTGCAAGTTATGCTCCCGCATCAGAAACATGCTTTGATCTCAAAATTTAGTGGATGTTGGCCCACTTTACCGGACCTACATTCAAGGATTTCAAAAGGTTGGATCCTTTTTCTTGAAGGTCAAGTACATATTTATCATAGTGCTAAAGGAATTATTTTTGTCATTTTCTCTAATCTTAGGGATAGGAATTCTATCACAAAAACCATATGAGTCAGCGAACCCAACTAATTTATTTGTAAACCTTGGTTCACATATTTCAACCCTCTTATTGAATATTTCTCGACTAAACTAGTTTGGATTAGATTGCCCCATCTACCCATTCAATTTTCGTAGCCAAAATATCTTATTTCTATACGAAATGCTTTGGGTAATATCATTAATATCTACACTAATGCCACTTTTTATATCCACACACCCTATGCCTAGATCCTTTTCAAATTAGATACCTTAAAGAAACTTCCCACTAATATTGACCTTAAAGTACAGTACAATACCTTAAATTAACCCCTTGATTATGAAGGGTTTCCCTTCATATGTAAAAGGTGTTTGTATTTGCGCCATATTGCTGCAAAGTGTCATCTCGAGAGGCGTAAACATGTGAGATCAACTTGGTGGAAAGATTCACTCCCATGTCATAGTGTAAGTAATGAAAAACTAGAAATTGTACGTGATTCTAACTCTAATTTGAAGGAATGTGTACCTAAATAACCTATTATGAATCCTGCAACTTAATCAAAAGAGGAATCTTTGGATAAGGATAATATTGAAATCATCATTCAAATTCACTTTGATGAAAATCTAAATATAAATTCTGGTGTTAGATGGATTAAAGTGGCTAAAAATAAGAAAGATTAATTTGTTATTGATCCCCTTAGGATGCATTTAAGGTCACATGGGAAGTATTCTCACAGATAAGATGGGGGATTGTTTACTTTTGTTTTATTTTTTTGTTTGATTATTTTTGTTTATGTTTTTACTACTTTTCTACTAGAAGAGGCAGCTCCATTTGTTCCTCATTGATAAATGTTTATCTCCATTGAATCATGTTGTAATGGGGAAAGACCCCCTTAACAATATTTTACTACTAATTGAAAATAAAAGATTTACTAAAGTGGCATAGATGTCTCACAAATCTCTTTTTGATTAGTACTAACTATGCCTTTTATTATTATGAAGAAAATTATAAATTATTTCATGTGGAGAACTCTCCAAATTAATTTTTTAAGATAAAATTATTGTTTAAAGGCTTATATATATTATTCAAATATTTGTGTAAATTAAATATTATGTGATATTCATCAAACATATGGGTCATTATTTCTCCAAACTATATTAGATTTGCAAAATAAAGCATTACTTACCAAGTTAATTTATATTGGGGCTATAAATATTAGTCAAATTTGGCCAAATATATTGCCTCATATTAAGAGGTAGAATGTGTTAAAGTATATAATTTTTAAAACAAATAATATGGGTGGGATATGTGGGGTAGTCATTCTCTATATGAAGAAGCCATAAATTCAAATTATTTTTCATTTTGAGTCTTCTGAAACTAGACGCATGGTTATTAGAGAAGTAACATGTTCTATCATTAGTAATACCACTACATATCTCTCCTTTTTTTAACAGAAGGATCTTATGTTATATTACTTCAATTCAATATGATACAAGATAAATTTCAACAAAAAAGCAGATGGTATGAGAGCACGTCCAAAAACCACAAACAAAGTTCAGTCACACCTAGAGCAAAGAGAGAGAAACTAGGGCAAGCCTAGGAAAGTTTAAAATATATGCATCGCCTGAAATAAGACAAAAAAATACAATCAAGCAACATCATAAAACATGCCTGAAGCGGATGGATCATGATTATCCAGGCACCTCGAAACAAGAAATTCATTTCCAACATCAAGAGTCTCCCAACAAACAACTTCTTCCTCCAGGTACGCTTCCTCACGAGTAGGAATGGCAAGGTTAAGGTGAGGGAATTTGTTTGATAGTGGTGGTTGTGGCGGAAGTTTTCAAGCATCTTGATGCAAAGCAGTAACAAGAGAAGAGCCCCACCCATCTTGAGGAGGTGGCAAGCCCCAACACATATGGAAAGCTAGTGAAGGTGGTGGTGAGTCCTGGCCATTGTGGTGAGATGGTGAGTAACTATGCTAATGCAATGGGCCTGGGGAGTTGCAATTACGATTGAAAGTACAGTGTTGATACCAGTTGCACTGGACACCCATTCAGAAGGTGAGGAATTTTTGGTAGGAGATGGAGGCACTCGAGCAACATTACATGGGGCTTCCACCCAGTGGCATAATAGGGTCTGGGGGTGTTCCACCCACAATGCAACCTTGTTAGCATGAACTTGTATCTATTGAAGCACATTAGAGATCACTATAGATTTATTATAAAATGAGAAATATTGATCAACTACAGAATTAACAAAGAAAAAAGCATTTCTTTCTTTCCATATCTAAAACAAAATCTCCGTTATGAAAACATGTCAAATTTGGGTGAACATAGGAAGAATCTTGGGATTATATCCAAAAAAAATATGCTACAAGGAGAAGTAATGAGGTTCTAAAGAGAAAGAAAAATGAATGGATTCAATTCTAGGCATTTTGTTCTTTGGGACAAAACTATAAAACATGTAAGATTGTTTCCTGATGGCCACAAAAGGGACATTTGAGAGCTAGGATCCCAATTTGAACAAGATGATCCTAGATAGGAAGGCCTTGCTGAAGAATACAACTGAAGGAAATAAAAAATCTTGGGCTCCACACATAGAGTCCAAATAGTTGCAAATCACCTACTCCTGGTGGAAATAGTGGAATTAATTCCCCAACGTTTATTTAGTTTATTAACCATGGGAAAATGAGGTTAGAGCCAATGATATCCTTTACTATATTTGTAGTTATAGAATGTGGTATCTGCATACCACTTCCACTCCATCCACCATGGGTGAGAGGAATGCACAAAAATGTTATGCAACATGTGGTCAAGAACTGAATTGACCACGGTAGAAAAATTATCTTGGTCCTGGTTGGAAATACAAAATATAGATTTCAAATCCGGCTAAGAGAACAAGGATTGTACATTTGTGCAGAAGAATTCCTCAATGGTGTGAAATTTTCATTCGAAGAATTTGAGCGCAGATATTCCTTAGACTTCTGCTAAAATCTTATCTTGAGATTGAAAAATCGACGACCACCAAAGAGATTTCTAGTTGATAGAGATCATATTTTGAAATCCATCTACCTTCCATTAAATCTAGGGCTTAACACATTCCCAAGATTTCCAAATTGTGTCAAGAAAAAAACGTGCCAAAATTTTTGATAGGAACTAGAGTGATGAGTAGATGGAAAAACCCTAAGCCATTCCACGTAGGGTGGCCATAGGGAGAATCTTTATTAATACCATTCCATATAAGATAATTCTAATATTATTGGCTAGTAATGCTTCTAATGATCCATTTAGTGCAAAGATCTTGTCCTTGGCATTGAATGTGAATAAGGCCAAGACCCCCAGAAGTTTGAGGCAAGAAACAAATGTCCCAGAGCTAACAAATGAAAACCATTTCGTATACAAGCATTAGTACACAAGAAAACCTTTGTGCATTTTTTCCAGATTTTGGATGGAATATTTGGAAGGAACCCAACATAATGAGTAATAAACAAGTGTGGCTGCAACAAATTTGGAACAGATATGAAACTTGCTAGCCAAAGATGAAGGCCTTGTGATCCAATATTCAAACATTTGTTCCACCTGTTGAATGACATATTGTCATAGCTTGGCCAGGGAGGTTTTGATATGCAAAAGGAATAGCTAATCATTTGAAAATATCACCATGTTTCAGGATTTTCCATTAAAAAGTGGCAAGCCAACTTGGTGCAGGAAGGGAAGAATGTCGATAGCACTGGATTTTTTTCCATTGAATAGATGGGCCAAAAGCTAAGCAGAAAGTATCCAAACATTGCATAACATTGCGAATGTTGGTTTTGTGTTTAATGAGCACAAGAAAGGAATTGTCCACAAAATTACCATTAATAAGTTGAGAACTCATATCGTCCGGAAGCAAGATTCCTTGAACAAGACCCTGTGCTTTGGCATGAGCTAACAGATAGCCAAAACCTTTAACCACAAGCACATACAAAGAAGGGGAAAGCCAAAATTGTTGTAGAATAAAATGAAAAATCCCAAAATATTCTAAAACTGATGCCATTGATATAAAATATGAGAAGAAGCATCTGTAAATAGCATATTGATGGATTGAATAAAAATTGAACCAAAGCCAAGGGCTTGGAGAATGACGAGTATGAATTACCATTCAATCCGATCATAGGCCTTCTTAAATTATTTTTTTATAAACATGGCAGCTTGATTAGACCTAAAATCCCATTTCATGCCTTCCCACACTGCAATGATGTTTTCCAGGATGTATCAATCCTATATAAATCCTATTTTTCTTTCCAGATAAAAACTGGTAGAAGATTGCGTAATCGTAGAGATAACACTTTAGCAATTATTTTACAAGATACATTCAACATCATAATCAAATGCCAAAAGGTAATTTTCTCGGGGTCTCCTTTGTTAGGGAAATTTTTTATGTTTCGCTTATTAATGCATGGCCCTAAATATTGCTTCTTAAAACCTTCAACATAAACCTTAAACATGTCTTATTTAATAGAATCCCAAAGGGATTTATTAAAATTCACAAGGGAAACCCATCACATCCTGGTGCTTTATCATTATCCATTTGCATGGTGGCTTCATGGAGGTCTTTAATGATGACCATTATCTCACAGATCACCCTTTTGAGCCTCTGATAATTTGTGTGGGACAACATCCTAACATTGATCAAGATCAGCTTGGTGAGCTGCAAAGGGTTGTTGAGCTTGGAATATGAGCTTGTAGTGGTGCACATAGTCTTGTAACATAAGTTGTGTGTCTTTAATTCAAGCTCCGCAATCCATGATAGACCAGATTTCTTGGGAAGGTTTTCTGGCTCTACAGAGAAATAAAAAATTATTTTGAAACCCAATCTTCAATTTATGAGCTAGTGCATCCGAGCCTGGATCTGTGTGTGCTTGACATTATTATTATTCTGTAATTTGGATTTTTTTCTGAAGTGTTGCAACTTGAAGTTGTAGTTGTTAACAGAGAAGGGATCATCTTAAAGTTCCACCACCACCCTACTGAGATATGAGGTGTTAGCATAGTATGAGTGATGCTGAAATTTTGCTACCTGTTGATTGTAGATTCTAAGAAATCTTGTTTTCTGAGTCAACACGTCCCTTCACCACCAAATCCAACCGGCTTGCATTAGTGTATGATACCATTGGAAAGTATTGTTTCATGGCATTAAAATCCAAAAATGTTTGATATGATTGATGACAGGGCTATGTTGTATCAAGGCAATATTAAGAAAGAATTTTCATTTATGAAAGAAAGGGTGTGCAACATGCCAATTGATATGAAATTATATTGGAGAGTGATCCTACAGGAAAAAGTCAGGCATGACTTCCACTGGCATAAAATAAATGCTATCAAACTCAAAATAATATTGAGCTAACATGATGGCCCTATCAATTCATTAAAGCACACGATTTGTCCCTCAATGTATATTTTTCCACGTATAACAAGATTCAGAGGTGGGAAAGCGAGATGCATTAGTGTCAAAAAACACAAATTTATTACGCATGAGTTCTAGGCTTCCCTTTAGTCAAGTGTCCACCTCATTGGAAAGTGGCCACATTTATCATTAGGTGAATCAACCATATTAAAATCTCCACTTATTACCTAATAATCATCGAGAATGGAGTTGGTGATCCACCACCACAGATTATCCCTTTCGGCCACATCGTTCCAGTTGTAATTATTAATGAGTAAAAAAGGGCGTTCAGCCAAATTAAAGAGAACCCATATGACATAGTTGGTGGGGTTAATACCGTGGTCCATTAATAGAGGCCATCATTTAGGATTAAAAATTTAAATTAATCCCCCATGCCCTACTTCATGATTGGTACAGAAAGCCAAGATGTTAGAACAAATTGACTTGGAAACCATCTGTAACTGAGAAACCTATAATTTTTACTTCCCGTAAGAACAAAACATCTAAGTCAAGTTTAACACACAACATATTTACAACAGGGTGTGTAACATGCCAATTGATACAAGCCATAAGACCCCAAACATTCCAAGATAAAAACTTCATGAGAAACATTGGTCAAGATCCATATCCCCATCCTCCAAGCCATCAACAGAATCATATTGATTGTGAAAGAAATGAGTAACATTGTGCTATAAAAATTCCTACAAATGAATTTTTTCCCATTCATCGTACTCAATGTTTTACTCCACTTTGGTTGAATCCATGTTATGTACCAGGCTATGATCTTGAGAGACAAGAGAAGGACTTCGGGGCCGTTTAGAGGGCCCTTGTGAGTTACTTGTTAACAGTAACAGTACTATTTTTTGGATGGGAACTATTGATGTGTAATCACAACACCCCTGAATGTTTACAAATTGATGGGTTGAAACTCTTAGTCTGATTGAAAAAAATGGAGCTTTTCCAAAAGTGTGGGAATTTGGAATCGGGATAGCTCTCCAGATGAAGGATGGCTCCTATTCCTCTTCTCTAATGCACACATTAAACTTGTAGAGGATCTACTCTAAAACCTAATCTAACTTTCTAAGGAGAGAGGGTTAGGAAGATGCAATAAAAAAAAACCTAAAATAATAGAGGTGATTCACCAAAGGAATATTGAACACCTGTTTTTCATTTAAACACAAAACATGACAAATGTAATACAACCAACATGCACATATAACCAAAACTGCAATGGGAGATCAGATGAAGGCGATGAACACACGAGAGGGTTGAAATCATCCACAGACTTATTCTATTGGTCCCGAAATTTGATATAGTTCATTACAATGGCCCAGAGGAAAGATTGCATTTACAGTTTATATGAGAGGTTTGAACTCCATAATTTCACTTACAGATCAGAGAAGAAGGGAGGGTGCAAAGAAAAATTATACAACCTTTAGAAAAATTTCCCTCCTTACAATATATAGAAAGAAAAAGAGAGAAGGGGTAAGAGAAGAATTTAAATTCTTTCTTCAACCACTGTAAAATGCATTTAATTAACTTGTAAAAATTATGGGTTCTACTGTGAAACCCATGCCTCCATGTACTCCTCCTTCTTGGCCAAGAAACGAAGCCCATACCTTCATTATTGTGGTAGGTGAGAAGCATAATACCTTCAAAAATGGCAGAATGTATTTCTTCATTTTTAATAACTTAGTCCCACACAAATTAAGATTGTAGTTGAGTAGCAGATGTCGAGACCTTTCCACAAAGTCCTTTCTTGTGCAAATATGAGCTCCCAGTCAAAAGTTATGGCCATTTGAAGGTCGAGGTGTTATTTTGCAAAAATGGAGAATTGTTGCTCTTCCTTCTTCAGAGTCCAAAATGCATGCAACCTCATAAATCCAAAAATTTAGAATTTCAAAATTTTCCATTTTGGAGATTGAAACATTGTTCATCCTTTTTGGGCACATGAAAAATTTGCAACGTCGAAACCCAAAAGTATAAAATTGTGGACTTTCAGACATTTTGACATCGTAATTTGGGTTATTGTTCATCCTTCAAATTGCCTTGAGAGTTCTAAAAATAAAAAAACCTGAAGTTCCAAAACTCTGAAACTTGAATGTCTGAAATTTCAGACTTTCAGACTTTAAGACATTCTCCTTGATTGAACCCTTTTCACTGTTCATCACCCAAATCACCTCGAGAGTTCCAAAACCCCAAAACCCAAATTTCCGAAACTCCAAAACCCCAAACTACCACTATGTTGACTTTTGAAATCTGAACACTTTAGTTATTTAGACTTTTAGGTTTTGGAAATTTTTCTATCACTTTTCTGATTTTGTGCATTGAGATCCCTGAAACTCGAAAACCTGAAAGTCTAAAATTTCGGAGTTTCGAGTTTTGAAATTTTTCCTCCATTTTTATAGCTTCGTTCTCTGAAATCTCTGAAACCTCAAAACCTGTAAGTGTGAAATTTTGGACTTTCAAAGTTTCAAGTTTCGAAAACTTTCATCTTTGTTGAGTCCCCGAAATCAGCCTTAGCCTACCTTCGAAATGATCCACCTCTAAAGTCTGAAATTTCAGATTTCAGACTTTTTATTTTCCCAAAATGTCTACAACTTACGTGGGCCTACTTCAACCTTATCCTCCCAACTCGAAAATGCAAGCCTTCATTACTAAATCAACACCTCAATTTTTTTTTGTGCAAGTTCTTGTTTGTCCAATTTTTCCCGAGGGAAAAAATTAGATAACAGGAACAGTAGAAAAAACAATTGTCTTGTCCATGAGAAATGATGCCATAAGTGGTTTGCTAGAATACTTTGGAAATGAGGGAGCTGAGTTGGCAGCAGTTGTATGTTCCTTAGTAACAGTAGTTGGCTCTTTAACATGGATAATGATAGATTGTTTCTTAACAGTTTGCTCTCAATGGTCTATGGAGCATGAGGCCTTGGATTGTTGGGATTTTTTCTTCTTTTTTTGGCCCCCGAAAACTTTCCTCCCTTCCTCTTATTGGGGTTTGACTTCTTTTGGAGATGCTTTAGCCATATGGGGGTTGCGGGGAACATAGAGAGGAAAATCTTTGATCTTGCGATTAGACACCTGGCAATGAAAGCATGTGTTAGTTAAATTGATATACATGACCTTCTAAGAGTATCATTTGTCTCCCATCTCAATATACAAAAAATCCTTGAGATCCTGAGAGAAATCAATCTCAACACATACTCACTTCTACAACCGAGCATGGTTAAACCACTCGTCTTCAAGGAAAACAACCCACCCAAGAGAAGTAGAAATTTATGGCAAAAAAGGAACGCATGGAAAAAGGAGGCCAAGGAATTGAATCCAGACAAGAAATTTAAGGGAGGTATATTTAGTTACCACAAATTCCTTGTGACATGGAATTAACACAAGAAGTGAGTTTCGAACATACCAAGTGGCTTACTTAGCTAAAATATTGGTTGTATTGGCAATTTCAAAAAATTGAAAAAGAAATAAACCCTTTGTTATGTTTTAAACGCTATCCAGAAGGACTCCACAAGGATTCCAAACTGTGTTAACCCAAGCTATGAGCATGCTTTCAGAGGGGATTCAACACATAAAATACCCAATGAATCAAAACTGCCATAACCATTGACAAGGAACATTAAATTAAGGAATGGGAAAAACCACATCAGGAAGAGAAAAATTACCTCGTGGAATACCTTCGGAACAAACTTCCTAGGTCGCTTCGCTGGTGGTGTCATTGCTCACTCAACTATCTCCAACCATTGTTGAAACAACGAGGTTTGAATATGATGAGAAAATTATATATCTTGGGACACCCAAAGGGTGAGAAAACCTAGAATTAACTATAGCAATTAATTCCCACAAAGCCTAAAAAGGTGGCAGTATGACAGTTACATAAGGTATACCTTAGAAAATTCGACTCTAGTTTTTTTGCTAGAATTGGAGAGCATGTTTCCTCCCTTCTTAATTCATAAGTTGAGTTCAATTCTTCCTATCTCTCAAAATTTTACATATCCTTCATAATATTATTGGTAAGATATGTTTCTTGTGATTCAATTCAAAAAATTTAGGAAAAAATATACCATTAAGATTACTAAATTTAAATGACAGTAATACAACCACATACGAACCTTCATCTTACTATAAATAAATTATTTAGAGTGACAATCCTAGATATAAAATAATTGAAGACAAATACTAAATTATGTATATTAAGGGTTTGTAGTTTTTGTATCCCATATAAATTTCATTAAGGTTTTAAATAAAACATAGTTAATTTTTATGAAAGTATAAGATGTCGAATCCAAAACTGAGGAGATGCATAGGGAAAACAACATAGGGAAAATAGGTATTTTGCATGTATGGTAAAATATGGGGTATTTTACAATTGAGAATTTATATTCAGAGGGGGTGTTAGCACTATATTATAGAGATCTAGATTTGAAAATATTGATATTAATTTTTATCCTAAAAATACGCATGAATGGCCATAAGTTTAAATAATGAATAACCCATGTTGCGAGTGCTCATCGAGGTCATTTACCCTTCCTTAATAAGAAATTGGCCCCATTTTTTGTATGATTAAACTTGGATGTATATAATAAATTATGATTACTAAACTGATTTCCTTCAAATTGAGTGGGGCGGCCAACCCATCATCTATCTGCACTATCTTGTGAGACATGTGTTCATTTATTTATTGGTTGGATTATGTTTCTTTAATATCATATAGGTTTTTAGGCATTGGATTTATCTATATTGATTAAATAAGGGGCCTTTCAATAGGGAAGAGAAATATTCAAATGTGTATAAGAAATTTTGACCGTTTATTTTTTAAGGATTATATTAATATAAAATTATATATGTTACATATATTTATTTAGGTACATATTTTAATTTTTTAATTTCATTTTAAGGTGAGTTCAATCAAGAAATATTTGTTCAATTTTTCTATAAAAAATTGGTGAAGTGGATAAATATTTACTTTTGATTCTGATCGACGCTTTAGTTTGTGCACGTTTTGACACATGCTCCAAAAAAACCAAGTATTTAATATCACTCATTTTTTAGATGGAAAACTATTAAAATAGAAAATAAAAATATTAAATGAGATGTCAAACTAAAATCTCTGTTTCTTGGTCATAAACATTACTATAATTCTATAAAAAAATTGTTGTTATGATGAAAATTGTCATTATGCTACGAGGTACATACATGGAAAACAATTTTGGATGATTGAAGTATACATGTACTCTAGTGAAATAATAAGCTCCTCTCTCCATGATTGCTTTTTGTTTTATGGATTAGATCTTAGACATATCTCAAGTACATAAATAGTTACAAATATCATGAATATGTTTCCTATTCCTATGGAGAGGTGGGTCATTGTATGCCACATAGAAGATATAGGGATGATCTTTTACTAGAAATCTAACATAGAATATATTAAATTTACTTATGAAGGATTCATTAGCTATGTAATATCCAAGGATGTTCACTTGTATTGAGGTAATTAAAATTCATAAAATATAATTTAATATATTGGTAGACATTAGGTATGAAAGTGTGCGTGCATGTGTGTGCATGTGCATGTGTGTAGCTTAGTATGAAGATTTTTACCTTTTGAAAATTTTATTTGTAAATTAAAGGAAAGCACTCCATATGTTGGTGGGTGATAGAGATGCGAATGAGCGTGATGGAGCCACATCTTATCGAAAAAATATTGTTTTTGAAATATTGTCTTTATTATGGTATGTCTTATTTGCAGCAAAGAGTGGTACCCAACTTCAGAAGAAAACATCTCGTATTGGCGTCATTATAGAAAACAATTTATGTCCAGACATTTATAGACATGGGTCAACTACCTCCCTGCCTTATCCTATGTAGTTATCAACCACATGTTTTGTACTATTGTTGACAACTTTATGTTGTTGTTGGTGTGGACGATGACTCACTACTTGTTGTAGAATATTTACGGATTTGATATAGATGTGAATGAGCATGATAGGGCCATATCTTATCGAACAAGTATTGTTTCCAAAATACAGTCTTTGTTATGGTAAGTCTCATTTGCAGCCAAGAGCAGTTCCTGACTTCAAAGGAAAAGGTCTCGTAATTGCATCATTATAGAAAATAGTTTATGTTTGCTCATTTGTAGACATGGATTAATTACCTCTCTTGCTTATCGTCTCGGGTTATCGATCACACATTTTGCACTATTGTTGATAACTTTGTGTTATTGTTGGCGTGGATGACCACATCCTGTAATAGAATATTTATGAATGTATGTTGATGCAAAATCACAGCACCTCCCGATGGCCTCGGATCTGAGTGGGGCATCTGATGTGATTGCATAACATGGGACCATATCTCAAGTTGTGGGACTTACGAACTTGAGATGCCCTTTAGAGAAAGCTGACTCTTACTTCCTAAACTACCTGCCACAAGTTATTCTAGTGCAGGCAAACTATCTAATCATAATCTAACCTTCCAAGGAGATAGAGAGAGAGATAAATGCATAAAAACATAGACTACACTAAGTGGTGATACACCAGAAAATGAAGTGGATGATCACAATGTCAGCTGCCTGAAGTGGAGAGAGGTGAGCAATGGAGAGGATGGACATGTGCATCACAAACTAAAGATACATTTCACATGGAACACCACTTACAACCCATTATACACGGATCCCAAAACCTACAATTGACATCAAAAGTATGCACAATATACCCTGTAATGATGAGACCCGAGAAGAGGCAATAATATAAGCAAGGATGGAAAAATGCATCACGAAACAAATTTTAATGCTCCAAGAGTTCACATGGTACATCATCAGTGGTCAAGGGGAAAGAACATGTCATTACAAAGACAAGAGGAAACTTAAACTCCACATTCTACCCTAAGGAAGAAAGAGAGAGGGGGGCAGGACAGAAAATATGACCAACCCTTTGAAATATGCCCCTCATTTACAATATATAGAAGAAAGAGAGAAGGAGAGAGGGAAGAATTTGAACTCTATTCAACCACCCTTGCAACGCATTGAATTCACCTACTCCAACCACTCTAGAAAGCATTAAAATCTACTTGCATCAATGATGGACTTAACTGCAAGATTTATGCCTTCATGCATTCTTCCTTGGTAGGGAAGAAAGGAGTCTATTCTTCATCATGGTGATAGGTAAGAGACTTAATAGCCTCGAAAATGGCAGACCGGATCATTAATGCTAGAAGGTGAGTAGTAGGCATCGGGAGCTTTGAAAAAAGTCTTCTCCCGCTCAATTCCAAGCTTCTAGTCGAAAGATATGGTCATTTGAAGGTTGAGGGTCAGGCATTTAATGCAAGTGCACAATATGCAAAAGATTCTGTCCATACAAGGTCCACGTAGCAGCCTCACATGTTTTGAAGATTCAATCCCTTTGTTCCACTCTTGAATTTGTGCCAAAATGACACGTGGAGTCGTCCATGGGCCTGCTCTTGTTCTTTTGTGTCTTCCTGAATCCCTCCTATTTGGCGGAGTGTTATATCTTACCCTAGACACATGGAGGCTTCGCATTCATTCGGAAATTGCCCCTAGATTTTACCTTTGAAATTGCGCGGGCGAGGCACGTGGAGGCTTCCGTAGGCTCTTCTTTACTTAGCTAATTCAACGGCCAGCTCTGCCCCCCCTATTTTACTCTAACCATGTGGCAGGCTAGCACTCGTTTGGGAACCACCTCTAGATTTCAACCTTGAAGATGTGCCTAGCTGACACATGGAGGCTTACTTCGGCCTATCCTGAGCTTGGAATTTTCAACGGCTAATGTCCCATTTTCGGACCTCAGATATGTGGAGGGTTGGCGCAAGTTTGGGGTCTCTCTTTGGGCGAAGCCTTTTGAATTTACGCCGATGATGCACATGGCACCTTCCGTGGTTTTGTGACTTTTCAACGCCCAACTCAACTTTCTCGACCCCTGACGATGTGGAGGCTTCACGCTCGTTTGGGACCCCGCTTTGGATTTGACCCTTGGAGGTGCGCTGATTGGACACGTGGAGGCTTCCACTGACTCTGCGATACTTACCCGATTCAATAGTCGGCGCTACCCCCATTGTTTACTCTAACGACATGGCGGGTTAGTGCTTGTTTTAGGGACCTACTCCTTTTGCACCTTTTGGAATTGCGCCAAGCTGACACGTGGCACCTCCCATGAGTCCGTTTATACTTGGGCGATTTGGGCCTTGAGTTAAATCATATGTGAAGTCTGAAAGTTTTGATCCTTTCCACATTTTCCTCTTGTTGAGTTTCTGGTCTCCTGTAAAGTTATTGGCTTCCTCACCGACCTTGCTTCTCCATTGTAAAGCCCGCTTGCCCCTCAGATTTGGGATCAATTGTGAGCTCACAGGTCCAAACCGCCCCTTAGATTTTCTTCTGTGCATGGTTGTGTGTGATCAATTTTGCCCGGGAGGTTAAAGCTGGATAACAAGGCCTTTGGCACAAACATGAAAGTACGTGCCTTCCAGATGACAGAAACAAAAGATTCAAACTAGATTGTTGAAGGATAGGTTCCCTTCACAAGGAATAATCAGAGAAGAAGGTTTCATCCAAGCTTAGTGTCAGGGTTCGAAAAAATGACTTTGATTTCTAAAATCCATATAAAATAATAAAAAGGAACTCTTGGCGTCAGATGAAAGTGTGTTTAATAACATATTGTGTAGAATGGTAAAATATATGGTAAAATGCAGTTACGAGGTCTGAAATTAGAATGGATATTCCCATGACATTCAACCTGAGATGATGGACACCCTTTGTCAACAATTTGGTATGGAGATTTATAGTTTTATTATAATTGGAGTTATACCATGTCTTGCCAATCTTTAGTGCACAACCAAACGTAGCAACATTATTGACAAAAAAAATTCTGAGCCCACTCTCATAGAGGCCCTTCACAGTTTAGATTGTGTTGCTTACTACATGTTCCACCAGATCTACCTCTCCTTGTACAATATAATAAAATGTTAACATATAAAGCGGTTCATATTTTGTTGGGAGATAGATCTGTGAATGATCCTCACAAAGCCACCTATTGTTTCCAACTTTGCAATGCTACTGATGTGGACGATGACTCACAGCCTGTCGTAGAAAATTTATGGATGTAACGATACGACTTGTGACGACGATTCATTAAGAGAGCTGATTTATACAACCAAAACATCCAAAACATTCAAATCTAACAGCACAGAGAATTGAAGATCCATGAAAAAAAATGAAATTAAAATTCCATATAAATTTTTTAAATTTATTTTGTCAAATCCAAACCTTTACTGCTTTCGCGAGATTTGGTGGTCTAAAGCCTTCGTCAGAAATATAACCTTTGTCTCCAGCTGCAGATTCAGATTTCTCAGGAGTTAAAAGGCATATTATTGCTACATGTAGTAGCTGAGGCCGTATACTCTGAAATATTTCCCACGTTGACGTGCTTCCTCATTAATCTTTCAGTAGTAAGCCTAATTCCAAAGAGCTTTACGCCTCTTTCTAGACATGTTCTTGAGTTGTGGCCATTGTGACCACAGCAAGAGCTCCTACTACTCATATCTTGCTTCGCCAATCTTGACTAATCTGATATGCTCTTCAAACCCTACGTAATTATATCTACATACGAGTAAAAAGATCTAATAATGCACTTTTACAATTAAAAATTTGCTCACTTGTTTGAATTTTTAGATCTGCTCGGAAGGGATAAGGGAATCAGAAATGTGACCTCAAGTAATCTGTTGATTATGCAATAATTTCTTGCTAATTTTCCTGCTTTTATGCATTACCAAATGGTCTGTTGTCGTTTTAGGGGAGGATTAGTGCATTACGAAGCTCTTTGACGCCCCCTTTTTTTTTAATAATTTTACGAATATGGTTGGGAATTGGTCGAAATTCAGGGCATTTTGAAGCTCTCCAAGTAGGAATTACGTTGAGGAACAGTTTGCACATTATTCGCAAAGAAAATTCGAAGGTTACCGGAAAAATTATAATGGCACACGGATGAGAATTTTGAGAAATCTTCTCTACTACGTTCCCCTGGCTAGACTCCTCCCATATTTTGCATTTTCTGAGGAAGCTTCTCTACTATGTTCCTAGTTTGATTCATGAACACCTTCATCACAATTAAAACGCCTATGTAAATAGAACCATAGGAAGAAACTGATTAAATTATTAAGGTTGTAGGCTATAATTTCTCTTTTTATTTTATCTATTGCAATTTTCATGTACCTTGTTTTTATAGAAGTTGATTCAGATAAGGGATGTGATATTTTCAGCAAAATGTAGGTGTTTGTATATGATCAAAATATCCATCCTAGTAAAACAAAATGTTGCACTGCACCAACGAATGTGGTAATTAAAATTGCCTTTCTTTTCTTCTTTGTTAAACCAGGAATTGATTTCACAAGGAACCAAATCAATTAGTGCGCTCCGAGATACATCTAAAATTGAATTTAGATTCTAGAGGTTAGCAACTTATAAAGGTCTATTTCCAGAAATATTGTTACAACATAGATGAAGTTCCTTACAATGTGTTTGTCATCCAATCTCTAGATGTATCCTTCCATATAAATGATTCATGCTCAAATTTAGCACTCTTAGATTGTTGAATTTTTTTATGCTCTCCAAGATCAACCCAAATGACATAGGTCCATCGAGATAAATATAATCAATATCTATCATTAAAAATAGTTTAATGTAGAAATGTTTAACTCCAATTTAATGTGATTTAAGATCTATGGTTATATTATTAAAAAGATTTCCTACCTTAAGACATTTTTTATCCATGGAAAATAATACCTTATAATAAATATTGACAGACATTCATGTGAATAATACATGTAAGCTGATCTACCCTATAAATTGGAACAAAGAAGGTACTATTTATGTTGGATGGCCATTAGCTTCCCTGCATAACCCATAAATGTTGCTCACCCTCTACACCTCGTGTTCACCACAAATTTGATAGCTACCTCCCTCTCCCCTTCTATTTTATAGCCTACGGATTTACAACTCAACGGTGTGATATAGTTTTTACTTTTTTAAAAGATATATGTTTAAAATGGCACTAATATATTATATGTATTAAAGTGCTTAATAGCTCGACCCACTACAAGAGTCTTGGTAGGGATTTCAATCAAGAAGAACCTAAAGGGGTAAAATCTCCAAGTTTTTTTCTCCTAATTGGTCAAAAGAAAAATGGGGGGAGTTGATTTTTTTTAAAGTTTTGAAATTTTTTAATTGTGGGTGTTTTATATTCAAATAGTAATTTAGTTTCATTTCATTATGTTAAAACGTCTAAAATTGAGAGTTATTGTGTTTTTATATGCATCAAGGAGGTTAGTTGCAGCAGAGACATGGAACATAAGTATAATGTTGAGTAAAAGAAGCATTAAACTTGCCATGTTCAGAAGTTTGATTTGATGAAGAAAAAATTCTTATAGTTCAAACTAGAAGTTTTGAGCAGGATTGCATGCTGTTGAATCCCCCTTCACCACAATTTCCATCGACACTGTAACACCCACAAATTTTGAACGCACGAAACCCAAGAAGAATATAGATGAAACTAAAAAATTATAGAATAATTTTTATTTTTTGTTAAACATACTCACACAAAGATTCGAATTTACGGTTATCACAATCTTGTTTCTAAGTTACTTTAAATCAATAATATTTATTTCTTTTTTGATCCCCATTATAATAAATAATAAAGTTCTCAATACATTTTAATAAACTTAGTTAGTCTAAAACATGGTTTAGGTTCCCCTAAATTTTATTTTGATAAAATTTAATTTCCATCTTCATCAAACTTGCACAACTTAATCCCAAGGATAATGTGGTCTATTTAATTAAATTAAAAGTCTCTAAAAGACATTTGGGTTAGGAAAGTGATAACACCCATCCCTTTTACAGTTAATTAAGTGGCCCCACTTAAATTCTACCTATGCATTTTTTAATTTTAAATTTTCTCTCACCCACTTCCCACCTACTTTTTGTAGAGGTAAATCTCATCCATTGGATTGATTCATTTAGGGCCCTTTGATTTGGAAATCCATCAAACCCTAAGTTTTCTTATGAAAATCTCTTTTATCTTTGAGTTGACTTATTATTTATTCTTTTTGTTTTGCAGAGTGGAGGAGGAGAAGGAAGCCATGAGAAGCAACCTCAAGCTCAAGAAGGATGCACATACTCTCTTTTATTTTTGGATTCATTTACACCCTCTCGTAGGGATCCAAAGCATTTTATTTATTTTATTTCACTCATTATTTTAATATTTGCCCCAAATAAGGATATGGGTTTTGCCCCATTTTAATGGAAATGGTTGGGATTATGTATACATATCCAACTTGAAGGGGATATATATGTATATGTATATGTATATGTATATGTATATCTATAGATATATATATATAAGTACATGTATTAGTATTTGGACTAAAACCCATTATTTAATACATACATATATATATATAGACACACACACACCATTTTTTTAATTACAGTGGTGAAGAGACTACACAGGCCGTGGATCTAGCAATGTTTGGAAATGAAGGAAATGCGCAGGTTTTAAAAAAGATGCTAGGTATATTGTGTTGCGGAAAGAGTTTGGGGTTGGAGGGAGGGTTTCCGACCCCACCCCCAATCCCATTTTTTATTGGGGTGGAGGATGGGGTCGGCGACCCTCTCCCCAACACTATTTCTTTACAAACACTACACTCCACAGTTAAACCAATTCAGCCAAGCCGATTTCCATGTGTTATATATATATATATATATATATATATATATATATATATGTCGTAATTACCATTAAATTTAATAATATTTATATTTATCAAGGTAATAATAGTTATATTATTAGTAGCCTTAACTAGTTTTAATCTTACACTTAAAATTTCCCCCTTTTCTTTAAGGAGTTTGATAACATTTTGATAAGATGATTAAAATAAAACCAACCTCCACTTGTTGCTAAATCAATTGACATTGGTTTAATATAAAAATTAATAATAACTTTATATTTAATTTACATATTCCAATGAGAGTATGGCCTAAGTTGTAAATAAGCAATTTTTTTACTCCACTAGATTCAGGAATTAATCTATTTTATGGACCAAGTAAATGACAATTAATATTTAGGTTCTTTCCATCTATACATATAAATTTTTGACTCTCTTTCAACCAATACAAGAAAATGAACAAATATAGTTATCTTTCCATCATATGCCTTACAAATAACACAATAGAGATTAATATTTCTTTCCTTTGCAACCTACAAGTTTAAAACATTCTCACAAGAAACTTTAAACAATGTTCCCTGTAGTGCCCACTTCCCTTTGACATATTTTGATACTAATCACGGAAATGTTGATTATGGACATTATTATAGCTTTGATTTAGTATGATGATTAGATGATAGATCATGGATTATTGTTGACTAGGATTTATATATGAGGCATGATGATGATTAGATATATTTTATATATTGATGTTGATATACGGTTCAACATGGTTATATTTATGGATTTTTTTGGACATGTGATATTTAGATATATTGAGTAGACCTAGAAAATGGAATTAATTGATAATCATATAGTTGTTGATAAAATTGTAAATGATATTGTTGGTTTCCTTGATGTTGTTGTGATTCATATATATAGATGATTTTTGAATCATGTTTATATGCATTTTTGATGTTCTGATATGGCCATAGAGGCCGAACGAGGTATTTGTCGTTTTGCAAGATTAAAAATATCACAACAAACATCGAGGGATTGGAGACCAACCACATTGGAATTCTAGATGAATTCAACAAGGTCACCATGGCAAGTAGTATTTGTTTGTGCATGTTTGATAGTGTGTTAGGGATTTCCATGGGGGGGATCACCTTTAAATGTGACCAAGGGGTTATGTGTATTCTATTTATTTGGTTCCTTTTTTTTTAATGTTTGCATGTGTTTTTTTTTTTGATGCAGTTGACCCCTTTCTTTATTTATTTAAATGGTGTGTATTAATATTGTGGGTAAGGCATGTTGTTAATATTAATTAAATAAAAATATGGGTCATAAAAAAGTAATTAATATGGGTTGTTGACCTATGATTTAAAGTGTTGTAAGAATGAGTTAATAATGTTGTTAGTAATATGTAAGTGATGTGTAAGTTAAATTTTTGAGTGTGGAATACACTCCACCTTCTTGGAAATTCGAATTTGTCTTTTGGAGGCTGATTTTGGAGGCTTGTGGGACAAGTTAAACTTGTCCCATACCTCTTAAATTTATTTACCAACCATACCTATGGTTGGAGATTTGAAATTTAGACATTCTTATAATGCCTTTTTAGTAAGGCAAATTAAAGGTTTTAATTACACTTTTCTTACATGATTTTAATTTCAGTCCTTTGGGGGTGTGAGTTGGACTTGAGTGTGTAAGTAAAACTGTCATATTATTCACCCACCTATTTATTGTGCATTGGAGAATGAATTTGAATTTGGGGGGGTTGGGGGTTGAACATTTGTGATGTGGCATCCTACATGGATCCACCTCATCCTCTTCTCTTCCCTCTTCTATAAAATTTGAACTCCTTGCCTTGTTTTGGGTTGCTTCACTTTGGCAGACTTCATTCTTGGGGTGAATCCTTTTTGCTATTTTGGAGCTCTTGCTTTTGAAGAATTTTTTAGAAGATTGTTGTATGCTCGTGCTATTTCGATGTTTTGGATTTCTTACCTTGGGATAAAACTTGTTGTTTTGGAACTTGGAACAACTCCATCATGGAGAGGTAGGAGCTTGGACTCTTGAAATGTACTCTTATTTCCTTTATGAAAATGTTAATGTGTGAATGGTTGTTGGCATGTTTTCTTGATGGATGGTTGGGTAGACTGGCCTAGGAATGGTGTAGGAGAATACTATGGGGTTTATTTTGTGGGAGGCACAAGTGTTTTGGGGAGGTATAAGTGTGGAGGGAGTTGGGATTTGGGTTCCACCTTAGCAACGAAATATATTGCATTTCTTTACTCAGTTATGGGGTGTCATAAGAGGTTGGGGAGGCATAAGAAAATATGAGGAATAAGGGGTACTTGGGGGAGGCATAAGGAAATGTGAGGAACAAGGGGGTACTTGGGGGAGGCATAAGGAATGTTAGGGTTTTGATATATGCTATATTTTGGTGGTTTGTAAATCTCAGGTGGTGAAACCCAAATTCCCCTTTTGGGAGGCATAAGAAGCAGTCCCCCATAGTTTCTTTTTCCTTTGGCTTGCTTGATGAAGCCTTAAGTATCTGTTTGTCATGTGTTTAAATGTAGTTGCAAACTGACATTTTGTTTTTGGACTGTGTTTTAAATGTGAAAATGTCTGCTTGCGTGTTTTGTGGAAGCATGTTATTGCCATGTAGTTTGGATCACATCTTTTATTGCATTATGGTTAGGGCGTCGGGGGCTAATGAAGAAGGATGGGCTTCTCCTTTTCATTGGATGTCTTGGTTGGGATGGAGAGAGTTGCCTTTCCCCTACTCTTGTTGTGATAAAATTGGAAGAAAGATGAAATCTGCATGTTGTTGTTCTGGAAGCTGAGAAGAAAAAAAGACAATGTTTTGATAGTCCCTTGTTGAAATGAAATATTATTGTAGCCTCTTTCCCACTTTGAAGTGGATGACATCTGTATATTAATTGTAATGGAAGGACTACTTTGTATTAGACAATGAAAGTTGAAATTCAAAATGTAGAAGAGTATATACTTTGGTATTCTATTTTTTTTTGAATAGAATGTGAAGATAATGAAATGTATTTTGTATGTTGTATTTTGAAAATCGATATGGGAAAGGGAAGTTGTAAGATATGTCATTTGAATTAATGGATGTGGTCTTTCATCTTGTCCATATGATATTATTCCATTGGAAATCTGTGTTTAGCATGCTACTATTTGAAATCCCTATTTGGAAAATGTGGAAGAAATGAAACATGTGATGAAGAAAATGTATCATTATGCCCTGTATGTAATATGCATGATTTTGGAAAGAATAAAATCCAGGATTCTTGTAAAGTGGTACATTTGGAATAAATAAAGGATTGCATAACTACTTCCTCAAATTTTATGATTGTGAATGAATTTAATCATCTAGTTGTGAGTTGTAATCTCTGTTTGAAAGGAAGAAATGTGTGTAAAGGAAGTGTAATACTCTGTCTTTTGAAAAAATGTGAAAATTGGAAACTCAAAGACGTATTTTAGTTTCACTGTAATTAGTTGGAAAATTGAATCAACTAAATGTAATTAGATTAGGACCCTGGAAACATATTATAATACTCGAAAGAATGAAATATGACAAATAAACCCTAATGTAATCAAAATTTGATCCATGTCTTGTATTTTCAAGCTGGCAATTATTTAATCCAAATATGCACAAACCGAACCTTGCAAATCAATGTAAATAACAAAATAAACGATTAAAATGAAGTATTTTTCCCTTGTAAAATTGGAAATCTTGAGTTAGACAAATATAGTTAAAGGAAATCTTCCAAAACTTTCTGGCCAAAATCGAGTTCGAAGTGAAATCCTCACATGTCGTATTTGGCATGTTGACAAAGAATTAATGGAAAATTTGAACAAATTGTGAATTCAGTCACATAGATCTACCAGTTCAAAAAATGTATCCTAAATCCACCTAAGAACATGTTCTCCATGTCTATTTGACCTGTTGAGAGAGGAATCAAGAACCAAACTCTGAAGCAAAATTTTATAAGTGTAAAGATTGACCAGTTTGAGAGCTGTCCAAAAAGCTTGCAGATTGTTTTCCACAAAATTGAGTTACCCCTTAAAATCTATGGCCTTATGATGTTAAAAAATAATGAATTATGGCTGCAAAAGATGACGTCGAGAGATTTCCATAAAGTCCTTGTTTTCCCAAAACTGAGCTCTCTATGGGCAAAACTTATGGCCTTTTGATGTTCATTTCTTCACTTGGCGTCCAAAAAAATTCGAAGATCATGGGAAAAATTCCATCGCTCCAGTGGGGCCCGCGGGCCTTCAAATTTTTTCCCTTAGAGCTGATCTAAGTTAAAAAATTTGGGGAAAATTTTCCAAAAGTTTCCCCCGTACCACCCATGCAGCCAATCAAAAATATTCCACAGTGGCTACCAGGAGGTTTCATGGGGAAACGGAGGAGGCGGATCATCTTTTTAAACCTTAGTGCTTTAGAAACATAAATTTCTGGGAAAAATTTTCAAATTTTCCTCTGCCAACGCTGCTGGCCCGAAGACAATCGAGTGATTAGCCACATGGCTTCATGAGGCTGTCGGTGGAGGAGCAAGTTCCTTTTAAACCTTAGCGCTTCATACATTTTTTGGGAAAAAAATTGGGAATTTTTTTTTAAATTTTCCCCGCTAGCCCCACTGACCCGTGGCCAATTCAGGAGCTACCACGTGGCATCCATGAGGCGATCGGTGGAGGCGTGGAGTGTTTTAAATCGTAGCATTCTTTTTACCCTTCAGGGTGTTAAAAATTCAATTTCTCCTACGTCACCCCAATGGCCGGTATCCAATGCATTGGTTTACATGAGATGTCATGTGTCCCTTGTTGACTTGCGAGGAGCGTATGCAAAAAGTGGGCTTCTTCACCCCGCACGGGGAAATTAAGTCTAAATGTTCCCGTCTCCCCTACTTTTCCCCGCATAGGCTTAAGATTTTGGACGCTATGTATCCCTTAGTGGACCCCATGGGAGTTCACAGATGTAAAGGTTGGTTTTGAAGTCCCCCCACACGGGAACGTTTTCCAAGTGAAATGTGCTCTCGTGGCACCTGCAGGACCTGCACCTTTGAGCAAAAACTTCTCCCCTGGGCCTGCAGGCCCGCCTCTTGAGGAAAATTTTCACTCCCTAAGGCCCGTCGGCCCATAACTTGAAAAATATGAGGAGTTATGAGGACTTCTTTATATCATTGGAAAGGTGAGGAAATTTCCTATGCAATGGAAATGATTTCAGGGAAATTTTGAATGCGTTAATTTTTGAGAAAAAATCAGGATGAACCTGTTAAGCCTAGTTAGAGAGTGGGTATGGTGAGGAATTACCCTCTAAACCTAATTGATTACCTTCTAACCCTAAATTTTGGACCTTGATGACCTTAATAATTGTATGTTAATTGGAAAAATAGAAGCACATTCTAGTGGATTAGAATTGATCTGGAAACTTGTCTAATGACAACTGTTGTCTTGTAACCTGGTTGTAGACTCTTCTAAACAAAAGATGTAATGCCCCCCCCAACCTGTCAACTTCTTTTCCTTGTCATCCACTGACTGCCTCGATTATGGCTGTCTTGTCTGTCCTGGCGTGAGGAAAGGGGTAGAGTCACATTTTTTTTCTTTGCCGTGATCTCTTCAGGATTCTCCTTCAATGCGTTTGGTTGGGTGTTGGGCGCAGTTTGGTTGATGTGATGGATTAGATGGAGCTTCAAGCCAGTGAAGCAGGCGTGTATGAGACGTTTCCTTCCTTTCCCTCCTAGGCGCGTCCTTTTTTTGTCTTCCCTTGCCGCATGAAACCTCCTCACGCCTTATGCTGGTGCGCAGATCCTGGATAGGGTTATTTTTTGTTGTTTCTGGATGCATTTGGGGGAGAAAGGCGCTCTGTTTCCCTTTGCTGGCCGCGCACAACTATCCGCGAGTGAGGTAGGTGTGTTCCCCCATTTTTTCATGGGTGTTGCGAGGCGTGTTCTTGTCGGATCTCCATGGCAAACAGCCTGTAACAGTTAATTGCTAGGCAGCAGGAATTTTTTTGTGAGGCAGAAGCCCGTTTGAGCGCTCCAACAAGCAGTTCATCCGACTATGTTGTTTTCTGTTCAGTTTTGAATGTATTCTCAATTCGGGATTTCTCCTTCAAGATAGTTTTTATCAAAATCGATTAAGTGACAGTGTGAGTGTTACCAGGAGACCCGATGAAATTTATTACAGAGATTCTCTGTGGAGACCTTGCTGTTCGATGTAACTCATGGGAGAGAATCCCATATGCGTGGATCTGTTTCATATCAGAATATTCATGAAGCACATTTGCCTTGTTGTTTTAATGGTGCATGCGTTTTGTGTAGGTGACAGATCACACCCACAGGCACAGGAGATCTATGCAGTGTTGGAGAGAACGTCTTAGGAGATGAAGGTAGCAGGATATTTGTCAGATTCAGAACATGTGCTGAGTGATCAGGAAGGTAAAAGTTTTTCCTCTGTCACCATAGTGAGAAGATGGCAATTTCTTTTGGATTGTTAAGCCTTTCCCCTGGGACAACTCTCAGAGTTGTCAGGAACCTTAATGTATGTGTTGACTGCCACACTGCACTAGGTTGTCCAAGATTGTTGCAATGCAAATTGTTGTGAGAGAGGTAAAGCAATTCCATTTCAAAAAAAAAAAGGGGAAATGTTCTTGTTGAGATTTTTGGTAATCCCTGGTGAAGCAAAGCCAGAAAATTCATTGGACAAAGATGAAATGATGATATTAAGTCTCTGTGGCATAAGCAAGGTGGAGAAACACTCTATTATATTAAGTTCAAAAGAGCCTTCTAACAAATGTTGACTGCCACACTGCAACCAAGTTTATCTCCAAGATTATATTGCTAGAGAAATTGTTGTGGGAAATGCAATCCGACTCTCTCATCTTAAACAATGACAATGTTCTTATGGAGATTTTTGGTGCTGCTAAGCGAAGCAAGCTGTAAGCGATGGGCTGCACATTTGCACTATAATAAGGTGCATCATATGGAACTTGCAGTGATAAGAAGGAATCAGACTTTATTTTATTTATTTATTTCACTTTCGAAAACTTCTGCTTTGACAATGAATGTTGATAACAGTGCTTTGAAGCAAAGAATTGCTGCTCTTGCACAAGACAAGATTATTATTTTTAGAATGCACACTGTGAAGCATTGAAAAAAGGAAGTGTCAAGGCTAAGACAACTATATCACGAGCAGTAGCAACATTCGCAAAAAGAAATGCATGCATCCTCAACAGGGGCATATGACTTACAACAGCAACAGTTGGTAAGCTAGAGTAGGGTTCATCTTCACAGATAATGGATCAAAAAACCCGAGATCTCTGATCCTTCTCCAAGTCATCCGAGGACTTCATCAGGGATTCCAGACCATAGAGAAAACAATGCTTCCCACAGCCATACAGCCCCTGGTTTTCAGATGTTGAAAAGCATGATGCCTTCAAGCTGCCCTATGGGAAAAGAGCAACAAGAGCTTGGAAGAAAGAACTATAATCAGGCATGTTAATTCTACTCCTCGTAATAGTTTTCTACCTTCTTTCAGTAACTTGAAATGAATATTCTTTCCTCTTAAATGGTGCCTAGACAAGATGTTTTCGTAGTTGTTTATATCACTGCCTAATTGTGTGGTTATTCCTTTAAATCTCATTCCAATTTCGCTGATTTTGCTTGGAATGTTCCTTCCTCTCTTATAGCTTACTCTATTTCATATTTGTCTAAATGGGTTACTGCAATATTGAGTGATGCAGTCTAGTTTGTAGGGAAGGAAACATTATTGAGTTTTGTTTGCTTATATGACTTTCTTTTAAAAATAATTCTGCGATGGTAATTATAATTGAAGGTTACTAAATAGAAGGTTAAGCCTACATAGCTCTTTGGGTTGAATAAATACGCATTTTCTTGTTTAGGGCTCTCCTGTTTTGCTAGAAGGTACATTAATAGTGACATTGTGTTCTGAAACTTGTTTAAACCTGTGGGCATTCCTTACTTTATGTTTGATTATAAAATGGCATTTGGGGTTTGTTTTAGAACTGTACATGGTTTGACTGTTGTACCTAGTCTAGATGAGGGATAACCTGGCATCTATTTTTGGCCTCCATGTGTTGACAGTATTACTATACCTATTTCTTGATGTAAACTCTTGTTTGATTAAAGCAAGGGGAAACATTGTAAGTTTAACTGAATAAAAATGTCTACAATTTTTATTAAGGGTCGCAAGCTAGCTATTACTAGCTGGACTGAAAAAAAAGTTGTAGGTGAATCCATGGTACTGGACTCGTGAACTCGTTTCCTGTTAGATGACAGCTGATTTCAGTGATAATATCATAGGTGGCTGTCATATTTATCTGTTTGATATTTGCTAAGACTTTTCCTCGATAAGCCCACATGGATCGGGTAAAAATTATCCATCTTCTATACCTTTGGCAAGGAGTTCATAGAACTTCTAGGCCTGACTGCACTGCGTAACCTTCCTGATAGCTATGTGCGTTGGTTCTTGGTTTGTGCTTGTACTCATAGGTAAGGTCTTTTGAGTCAGGGGCATCATTGGTGTTTTGCCCTCTACGTATCGAATCCCTTTGTTTACGAACTCGAATACCTTATACTTCAAACTTGGTTACTAAAAGGTCCCCATTTTGTGGCCTTGTTAGGGAAATCAATTTTTATTTTAATTTTTATTGACATTGCCTGAATTATATAAAAATTATTAACGACTTTTGAGGTTTATTCTTCCCTTATATTATGTGGAGAAGTTGATGATTAGGGATAGGGTTTGTGGGGTAGAATAACGGCCCTTTCTGTGTCCCTTTCGTACGCTTTTGGAAAAGTGGTTTTGTTTTGGTTAACTAGTACTACATTTTAAGAAATCCTATAAGGAGGTAGTGGTAAACTCCTTGGTTAAAATCGAAACTATAGTTGCGTTCTTTTGAGGGCGTCAAACCCATATTACTTTGGAGCCCCCCTGGAAGAATTGGATAACGTCATTTTTTTGCTTCGCGCCTACGATCATATATTAGTACGCTTTATCTTCTCTTGGACCCCTTTAGTTGGATGGAGTAAATTTTGGATTCCAATCACATAACCCATAGGATTACATGAAGGAGATATCAACACTCTTGACTTTCTTGTTCCCAACCCATAAGGTCTTGCCTTGATTTATGTAATTTTGTTCTTACTAGTATTTGAACTTTCTCCTTGTTGGATGATTTAGTTTTCTCTCTCATGAGATTAATATTGGAGTTGTGAGCTGTGTTTTAATCCATTTCTAAATTTAGAATATTCCTTTCTCGATATTGTTAATTGTTAGCCTACTATTGCATTGTGTAGCCTTAACATGCTCAGTTCTTGCGAACTGACTTTAGTTAATATTTGTGCAGATGGATTATGCGAGTAGACTAGATGAAAAGAGTGTAAAAGTTTCATCTTGTAACATTATGAAGTTCCTTTTAAAACATGTCCAATGTGTTGTAAATTGTGTAACATTGCTTGTAAAGAGAGTTGATTTGACCTCTTGCCTTGTATTGTATGGGTAATGGTGAAATAAAGTTGTCTTGTTCTTGTGTAGTTAAGCTTGAAATTATCCTTGTGAGAAATGACTTTCAATCTTTACATTGATATGAGTATTGTAAAAACTTTGATCTTGAGAATAAATTATTAAGTTAAATCTTTCTAAGACTTAGCGACAATATTTTATAAGTAAAGAAAAATGAGTCGGTTAACCCCTTAAAGAAGCTAAACAAAAATAATGATTTTATATTCAACAAATAAATTTAAAGGTGATCTATTTGAAATCAAATAATTCCATGAGTGATCAAAAATGAAAACATCCTTTGTGAGGTAAACTTTTATTAATCGATACCCCTAGCTAAACTAGTGAACACTATCCCTTTGGGGTGAACTCTTAAACAAGCTTAAAGGAAAACAATGGTTAGTTTCTGGAAGATATTAAGATTTAGTAAGTAGGAGAAGACTTTAAGTGAACTACTCTTCAGTGTATAAGAAATTAACTCAGTTGGTGAGATGAATTTGTGCAAACCATATATTGATTTCCTTCTTAAAAACTTAAGTCATGAACTAAAGGGCGTCTTACCAGAATAAATAAACCCTAACCATTTCTTACTGTGGCTTGCCCTAGCCGTGAGTGTGTCATGTGGATTGGACTTTCATGTTGTCTTGTCAAAAAGAAAAATATAATTGTCTTTGATAAGTGTGAACGTTTCCGTGCTGACCTTGTGGTCTTCCCGGTAACAAGTGGTTCCAAGTGTTGGTTGTAACCTTGTGACGACATGTTGTGTCGTGTTGAGTCAAAGCAAGTCAAAAAAAAAAAGTTATCCTGTATTTCACTGTGTTGTTCTTGTGTTGGAATTTTTGGTGCGTTACAGAAATCCTTAGGAATACTCTCATAATAGATGTCATACTTTTTGCCTCCCATTTTTTAATCTCTTTTTATCCTTCGATTATATGCCCATGATCTAGTTGCGTCAATATGTGAAACACTTTCCATGGAAAATGGCTATTTCTTATACTAATAAACAAATGATTTTTCATGTTCTTCATGGTAATCTTCATCAATTTTAGTTATTAGTTTAAACACCTCACATGAAATATTAAAATTGATAAATAGTCTACCACTCTATACTAATGGAATATCTAACAATATAAAAATTATTCCATTTGAAGTGGGAATTTAAAAAAAAAGGTTACTATAATGAAGGATTTCTTAGTCTTCTAGAAGTACTCCTAGTTTCCAAATCTCCAACAAGGCTTCATCTCTTCTCCACTTGATCACAACAAAAAATGGGGGAGAGGAAACACTCTCCACCCAAAAAAAATCCAATGAGGAGGAGACAAAATCCTCCTCATTGGCCCCTGAGCCCCAACCAAAAGGCAATAAGGGATGGATGAAACACATGGTAACTATAGAATGCTTCCACACTTACTTTCAAGCAACAATCACACAAGAAAAATAACCAGAATTCACTCATTTTTAAGCACAAAAACTTCCCATAACAAAGGCCCTAAAATAAGCCAAATAAAGAAAGGAATATGGGAATACCATTGTTCCTCCCAAGGGTTTGGATTCCCACCTCAAAAATCCTCTAAAACACAATCAACCCTAAAATATCTTATGCTACCCTAAAACTACAAATATATATCTCTTATGCCTCCCTAACTCTTATGCCTCCCTCTCTTTTATGGCTCCCACAATGCACAAAAATAACAAAAGAGGACAAGGCAGGGCATCCAAAACCCACTCTCTCCTAAACACACAAATAAGACATTATGAATCCAAACATATTTCATCCACATTTCACCATCTCAACACAACCTAAATCCAATTCACTACCCAACACTCCAAGAAAGAAAACACATCCATACAACACATAACATATAAGAAAATAAAGAAGAAAACAAGGGTGCAAGATCCTACCTTTCCATGGTAGAGATCCACTTTCCAAGAAACTCCCAAAGTCCTCAAATCTTAAGCAATTCCAAGCACCCTTAAACTCTAACAATCAACTATTCCAAAATGAAAGAGCCAAAACCAAGCAAGTAACCCCAATACTTCCAAAAAATTGAAATAAATAGAAAATAGAGAGAGGGAGATGATGTGGCTCCATATAGGATGCCACATAATTTCTTATCCATCCCATATCACCCAATTCAAACCCATTCCCCAAGGCATAATAAATGGGTGGTTAAGAGGAATGACAACCCTCTTACACACACCACTCTAACCCACACCCAAGACAAAATTTAAACACATGTAATAAAGTGCAATTAAATCTCACCTTTTACCTTACAAAACACATAATGGGGTTTATTTTTGACCCCCCAACCCAAATGTAGGTTTGGTATAATAAATTAATAGGTGTGGCAAAATTTTGTCCCACAAGCCTCCAAAAATGGCTCTTAAGCCCAAATATGAGTTTCTCAAGTAGGGTGCAGTGTACAACACTCAAAATCACATACACTCAACTAATAAAAACAAGAGCCAAAGACCTAACTAGACCAATAAATGAATCTTTTTTTTCATATCTAAAATTAGCTTAATAATATGATGAGTTTACTTAATTTAGACACATAACCCTCAGTAAATAGCAAACCAAAAAACTTGAGGAAGATATTTCTGAATAGAAAGGAATGGATCAAAAGGATGGAAAAAAATATATTTGTGGGTTTGATGGAAGAGACAAAAAATAGCCTCCATGGTCTTTTTCTTCCTTGTTCCTCCACCCTAGTTTAACCTCTATAAATGAGGAGAAAATAGGGGGAAAAATGAAAAGAGAAACATAAGGATAGGGATTAGGGTTATGGAAAACCCTAAGGATATAAGGGTTGAAAATAAAAGGATCTAAGGGCATACATTAAAACCTACAACTTTAAGTTGGTGGCGTGGATATTTTAAAAGGGGAATGGGGTCAAAAAAATTATATGGGAACCTAAGGAAATAACATAATGACCTTGGTGGGTTTTAAAATAAAAACATTGCAACATTTAAAATATTGGCTAAATAAACAAATGTTAGGCATATGTGGTGTTGTAATTAAATGCTTGTGCAAATACATTAAAAATTTGGGTTTAATTAAAATATTTCAATAAATTAAATATGGACCTAAGGGGATACCTTAACCCAGTAATGATTATTAACATATTAAACTAGTATTAAATAATATGTCTTTTAAAAATTAAAAAAATTCCATATTTTTTTGGTGATCGAGTTTTGAATTGAGTATCAATTTTTGGGGCACTACAATTGATATCAGATCTTGGGTTCAGACATCAGGTGTAATGGGTGTGCCATGTGTCAAATTAATAAGATTGGTTTGGTTTGATTTCCCATTCAATGAAAATGTTTCTGTTAAACTTATTCACTTCTTTCATATGTTGTTCTTAACACCGTAATGAGGTGTTGGATGTCGCCCATCTAAAACAACCACTTTGGAGCATTGCTCCTACTCTTAGGATATGATTTGTTAATGAATACCAACTTAGTTAGGAAATTTTGAGAAATGGAACTATCGATGGTGATTGGAATACAAGTTTTGTTCAAATTCTCTTTGCTAAAACACTTTGTAAAAGTTAGAAAAATTAGTTCAAAAATAGCATACATAATGGAATGGTGGCTCTGCTAGTGGACATCGTTTAGATATTCATGTTCTCTAGTGGCATGGGATGTCACAATAACATTTAAAATCAAATTATAAGATCTTTTAGATGTTTAGTTTAAGGTATTTTGAGTCTTGATGTCATTATTGTATGGGACAATAGTTGAAATCTAAGAAAATTCGTTTTGATTTTAACCCATAATTTACAGAACTTGAGTAGGAAATTAAATATACAACTTCTAACCATTAGTATTTCTACATCTCAGTTGGTTGCAGTAATTTGTTTTTTGAAAAGTGATTTAGAGATAGTTTTTTCAAGCATGTTTTGGAGGCCTCTAGTCATTCTATCACAAAAAACAAACTAGTCAATCACACAAATTAGCTCTGAAAACAAGATAATAACAAGAGTTCCACTTATAAAAATAATAATTTGTGAGTTGTATCAGATTCTCTATATATAGGGAGAATAGATGAGAGTTGATAAGACAAGATTTCAGGTTGAGATCACTTGTTTTTGAAACACTTTTTCATAACCAATTTCACTAGAAATATGTTGAAATGCAATAGCAAAACTATAATATTTGGCCTCGAGAAAGTACTTCTAGTTTGAAATTTAATCAACATTTTTGGGTGTCGGATGTCTTCATTAACTCGCTATATATAAGAGAATTTTATGGATGTTTTTTTTTTTCCCAGTTGGGTATTTGGTAGTTGTTGGTAGGCCCTTTTGTAGCCATTTTGGCTAGATTGTAGAGCGGGAGAATTAGATCTTTTTGAACTGTTCGAATTATTATGATTCCTTTAGAGGGTGCAAACTTTAATAATATTATTATTGTGATTTTCCAAATGTGTTCTAGGTTGAAAGTTATGACCCAAACAAAGTGGATGTTGTGATGAAATTTTTGGTGCTATTTAAGTTGGTATAAGTTAGTCATTTTGGACACCATACGTGGTAAAGGTTGTTTCACAAATAATTGCAGTTTAGAGATGAGAGTGAAGTATTATCTCCTAGATCTAAAAAATATATTTTGGGTGTTTGGTTATTTGGATTTCATCTTTTATTGATCTATTATTTCTTGGGAGACACTCACTCGCATGTTAAGGATACCACATTTAAACCTTACAAAACTCTTTTTAGTATGAGTGTGAAATACATAATTGTACCTTAATGTATAGCAACCTAAAATTTCATTTTTGTGAATTGGAATAATTTTCACTCTTTGTGTATACATAACCAATATCCATTTTATAACCCTGTTTAGAATAAAATTTATCAAGAAACATTTTAACCTTGTTTTTTTCCTTTTGAAAGTGTACGTATAAAATAAACATACTTGGATGAAAAATTTTATAATATCAACTCCTCTAACTTATCTATTAACAATATATGATAAGGGTAAATGATTATTAATGTCTCTTCTTAATATTATGGTTTTATACGAAGTGATATTTCATGGTTATTTTATCTTATTCTAAGTAAACCAAGTATCCCTTGAGCTATCAGAAACTGACTCTAGTTGCAAAACTTAAAAATTATTATCAAATCCCTCAATATAACTTTCGGGATTAGCTTTAGTATTGTTCAAATTATTTTGACCCTTCTTGAGCTCGACATGCCCATTTTCATATGATGACCATTTAATATGTTTTGGTGCAATGTAACTTGGTTAAATTGTTTCACCTTAGAAGGTACACTTGTGATAATAAACCTCCTCGAATTGACTAGTATATTCCTAAAATATTCACATTTATGAGACGAAGACCTATGTGTCAAAATCATGGAATCACCCTCTTACTGTAACCTTTTCTGGTTGATAGAAGAACATTTATTATGCAAAAATAGTTCAACATTCTCTCATCCTATCTCTTCTCAATAAAAGAAAAATAACTTACTTTCAATATCTCTTGTGGTTGGGTAAGATGTTATACCCATAGTAGTATTTCCCCAAAACGTTAGAAGTAATACGGTGTAATAATGATGAATACAATGATTAGTAACCCACCAAAAAATTATATTTATAATTACATTCATGTACTTACAAATTATGAACAATAAAAAAAATGTGTAATTAAATATAAATGGGAAAACTTGTAGAATTGACATTTTCTATTAGCCTTTTTTTATAAAAAAATGTTACAGTTTATTATTTTCTCTAATCTAAAATTGAGGTGATCATAAATAATAATTTAAAATGAAACAAGTGAGGTTTATTAATCTTAGTTGTGAAATGTTCAACTAATTTAGGGTACAAACTAAATAGTTGGTCTTATGTAAGTAAATTGGGCATTTTGTGGTCATTCCTAAGTTCTAGATGATAAAATAATTCCCTTAATCGAAGGTTGCAATGGTCTCAAAAATTTGATATGACTTTGGCTACTTAACTCTTATGATACTCTTGCATAAGATTTGTTTCACATTGAAAAAGCTCAGTAACTTATTATAAGATAAACGGTTTAAACCCTTATTGTGAGGACTAACAATGAAATTTTTTAATTTGTTCTACCCCCCTTGTGTAATGATATCCTTATATATCAATGTAAATCATAGTAATGAAAATTAAAATTTGGAGATCACGTCATTTGTTGTATTGGGGTACTCTTCAAAACATGGCCCTGTTGGTGCCATTTTTGAGCTAACACCATGTTTCCCTAATTTTCCAAGTCTATATTTGCTCGAAAACATTTTACCCTTTGAATTGATGGTCTGAAATTATACCCCTCCAATTTGATGCTTTAAAAAACGCTCACAAACTTGTTGTTTTGCCCTAATTTGAAGGAATATTCCATGTTTGCCCTTTTTTGTGCCCTAGTTCTTCCAAATTTGCGGGCTGCATTTTTTTAATCAAATCATACTAGTTTTTAATTGAGAATTCTATCCCAAGGTTGAAAATTATTGGAAATCATGATTCAGTTGATTCAAAATTGAAAATATACCATCCTTGGTGAAAAAATTCAATTCTAGGGCTTCCCTAGAATTTTTTTTACATTTTGATGGTCAGACGGGCATCATTTGCCCATAAAATTCATCCTCAAAAGGTATTGGCAACATGGTGGGTTTTCATTGGCTGAGGAAAGGTAGGGATGCGCTCTAACTTTTCATTTTTCCCCTTTTCAAGAAAATGGGGCATTTTTGGGCCCGGGGCTCTGTTTTTTCCAAATTGCCTACGTAACATGTTCTTATTGGCCGAGGAGATGTGGGTGGCGGAGAAAAACTTGTGAAATTTTGTGTTTATTGGCTCAAAATCTTAAGGGAAAATTTTGGCCCAAAAGCCAACATCCAACCGAAAGAGGACACGTGTCCTAAAAGTTTCAAAATAGAGGAGTGGCCCAGATTGGGGAGTTAGAGTTTTTTAAATCTATTGTCTAAAGTTATAAAATCATTTGTTATCCCTGCTCCAATCAAAGGAAGACACGTGGATGTTTCTTGGGCAGAGCGGGTTGGTGGGCCGGCGGAGGTTTTGGTGATTTTGAATTTTTTAAACTTTGAAAGGTTTAAAGGAAAATTTTGGCCCGAAAACCCGCAGCGAATAGGAGATGGAAATGTGGCGAAGGACGGAGCAAGTCAGTGGGCTGGCGGAGGAAGGAGGAAAATTTTTCCATTTTGTGAAAGGAGTTCAAAATCAAAATTTGAAGCGTTGGCTTACTAGCAAAACACAAGGAGACACATGGCAAGGGGGAAATCGGAGGTGTGGGCCCGCGGTGCAAAAATTGAAAGTTTTCCCAATTTCTAAAATAGGTCAAAATGCATAGAAGTGACACATGATCCTGATGGGACCCACCATATTCCACGTGTCAGCTCCAAAATTGAAAGGCAGATGGGCAGAGAAAAGGGTCAAAATTTTCCATTTTTCCAAAAATGTGGACAGGTAAAAAATAAGCCCAAATTTGTTCCCAATCATAGTTTGACATGTAGCAGATCAAGGGAAACTATACATTTTCATTTTTGGCTCACATTTTTCCTCCAGGAAGCTTGGAAACACGAATTTTGCATCAAAATTCATCAAATTTATAGTGATTTTTTTTCGTCTTGGCCTTCCATGATCATTGCCATAACTTTCATGGCTTAATTCTTTGATTTTAGGTGTTTTTGAAATAATTTTTGCCCCAACTAGAGAAAACACATGAAATGTCAAAATCAAAAATTACAGATTTAGTTTTAAAAGGTCAAAAGATGAAAATGATAAGTAAAAGGTGTTTGCATGCCTCAATGATGAAAAACATGCCTCTAGGATGGATAATGATAAAGATATTTGTAATAATTTAATCTTTTGGGCACACCTACAAACCTATGAGTGTTTTTGTATTTGATGTCATTTTCATTTAATAATGAAGAATTTTGTAATAAAATTGATCCATTGGCATATTATTTTCTTGGGAAAGAAGGATAAAATGTGGAAAGAGATATATAATGCATGTTTTGAGACATGCAGGAAGGAGGAAGGAGATTCATGAGCAAAAATTCTGAGAGAAAGCTCATTTTCTGAGAAATCCACTAAAGAACTATGTTAATGTCTCATCTGTTGGAAATTCATGTATGTGAGTTGGTTATAAGTGTATATCCATCACACATCTATGAGATTTTTCATGTAACTCTCCCCTGCTGTTGAATCTAACAAGTTTTGAATTAAATCTGTGTTTTCATTGGGAAATATTGTTTTTGTTATCATTTTTAAATGCTTGTAAATGAATTTTATTGTTCTTGTTGCAATCTTGCACTGAAAGTCTTTAGAAATCACACAAGATCTCCATTTCTGTTTGATATTTTAGTGGCATTTGCAATCTCATATTTAGAAGAGCCTTCATCTGATAAGGAGATAAAAATATTTAAAATCACTATACCTTCCTTGACTATAGAGATTTCTTGTAAGCCTTTGGGGGTACCTTAGGCATTGTTTAACCAGGGATTTTTGTGTTTAATTGAGTTCTTTACTTCAAGCTTTTGTGGTGAGTTCTCAAATATTGTGTGAAGAGTGTAACCTGGGCTTCCATTTTTACCTCTTCTAGTTGAAAGAACATCCTTATTATTTGAGGCATTTCATCTGACAGTTGTTCAAGTATTGCAGAGATTGTCAAAGATTTGATCTATCCCAGTTTGTCTTTTCAATCCCCCACAAAAAATCAGTTAAACAATAAAGAACCTATCATGTACTATCCCTGATTTGCATTTATATACCCACAAAAGATTAAAATCCATTTGCAAACATATGCATAACAGATCAGAATTTCCAAACGTCTCTAGTAACCTTTGCCTTGTTTTGAGAACATACCCATGTTTTGAGAAGTGACAATTCGTGAGAGTTTAAATCTAGGGTGTTGATCATGTTTTCATCAAGCTCTCCATCATAGAATTTGAAGAAAAGAGAAGGACATCTTCATCTCCTTCACCATTACAAGGTTACAAAATAGGTCCTCTTACCTTGGTTGCAAGGCACAATGTAAAATACCTAGGACAAGATCAAGTCCTATTGGAGTGCTATCCATTTGTCCACAAACCTGAGTGCCAGCTAAACCATATCCCTGGCTTCCAATGATATACAACATGGTCTAATTTGTCTTTAAGCTCCATGACATATCTATGGTGCTACTCAAACTAAAAAGGATAAGAACTTTGGATACCAACAGGAGTGGGTCCGCTACCGTTGACTTCTCAGAATTTCTTGGTGTTTGTGGAGTGTTTGAAGAGTTTTAGAATTTGTGTATTGAAGTATTTGAGATGCTACATTGTTAAAATATCATTTTGTGCTTTAGATCTAGAAGTTTTAAATAAGGGTTTCAAGTTTTTTCTACCCTTTTTCCATTTCCTAGCAGTTTATACACTTTGGGTGCATTGTGATTGATTGATTTAAGAAGAAGAAGGTTTGATTTATAAAGGCTTACAAAGGTTTTTAGTGCTAGAAAACATTTGACAGATTATTTTATTGCATTCTTGCACAACTAAGGTGAAATTCCTTAGTGGCGACTCCATGCTGATTTGATCTTGAAAATACCAGTAATCTTACCTTTCTGTCATTTACTTTTGTGTTGCTAATCCTTGTAAAACTGGAAGGAAGAAGATCCCTCTTCATCAAGGATTCTACTAAGAATTTGTTTACAGATTCAAGAAACTGAAAGCTAGAGGGGAGAAAGGTGTGGAAGGTTGTTGGAGACTTGATTTCAAGAAAAGAGATCCCTATTGTTGAGTTTGAAAGTCAGCAGCCTGTTATTGAGGACTGCAAATCTTCTTCAAGTGGATCTGATTTAGACAATCCTATTGCTGATTTGAACTCCCCATCAGGTGAGGGAGTGTCTTGTGCATTTGAAATGCTTGCTCCTTAATCTACTCCTGTATTTTCTAAATTTGCTAAAGATCATCAAGAAGGAGAGCCCTTAAGATAGATCTATCTTGAAGTTTTCATTCTCATTCCCCAAAGACCTCTCACTCATCATTTTTTTTCTCCTCCAAGATCACCACCACCAAACAAATTGGCTCAGCCTAGACCTCCATTTGTTGTTAATATCTTTGGTCCTATAAATTTTAGAGGATTGGATGGTTTCCCAAATGTTGTCCCACAAGATGTCAGAAATAGGTTGCCAAAATTCCAGGGTAACAATGCTATTACTAGTGATCAGCATCTCAAATTTTTTGATAAAATGATGGAAGATTTTGAGATAGAGTTTGAGGATGTGTATGTCAAATTTTTTATTCATACACTAAAATATTATGCTAGGGATTGGTACAAGGCTCTACCTGATAATTCTATTGATTTATGGACTGAAATAAAAAATGCATTTATGTTGCAACATGGTGACAATACTGATCCTAGATTTCTTTTATCTGAGTTTGAGAATATCAAAAAGAACCCTAATGAATTAGTCCATGACTTCAACACATGGTTTAAATTTTTTTTGAGAAGGTTTCCTCTTGGTTTGAGGCCTTGTGATGAATCTTGTTTAACCAAATATGCAGATGCATTTGATAAGAAGGAATCCTATTCCCTAAGAGATAAGAACCCAACCAATATAAGACAAGATTTCACCATGGTACTTCAAATTGAAAACAATATCAAGGCTATTGGGAACCCTCTCAAGAGAGATGGTGTAAAATTGATAAACCCTTAAAAACCTGAAGCTAGAAAAGGTGCTGATTTAGAAGAGGTTGTGAAAATTTTGGTAGGGGCTGTCAAAGAAATCTCATACAAGTTGGCAAGAGCTGAGAAGGGAATTGGGTAGATTTCACAAGGTCAGCCTAGGCAGTAAGAAGAAGATAGATTTAGCAATCACCATAGGAATGAGTAGATGTTTGATGACAAAGGTAAAGGGCCAGTTGGATTTGCAAATAGATATCCTCAAGCACGTGAAGGAAGAGTGTTTCCTGATCCCTTAACTGCTAGGGTTACTGTTGTTGAAGAAGTTGTTGACATTGAATGGTGTGATAGGTGTTTTTTGGCCCATCCTCCATTTGAAGCATACCAACAACAAGGTGAAGTTAATAATGATGATGGTACTGATGATGATATTTGCATGGTGGGTTGTTCTTCAATCTCACAAGGAGAAGAAACATCTACTGAGGTAATAAGTGGAAGGACTATTACAACCTTTTGGGATAGCATAAAGCGGATACCACTTCTTTCTCTTTCTTATACGGATGATGAATATGTAGTTCAGGCATTTGACATTCCTAAAAATGACTTTGAATACCTAAGAGCATTGATTATTAAGAAATATTATGGTGGTATCCCTTCGAAGGAAGATAGACAGTTGTTAATGAATGTTTTTGTTGGTCAAGAGAAAGAGTATAATACTAGAAGAAAAGTTGTTAAGGGAGTTGGGCCTCAAGCCAAACCTAAAACACCCTTGCTGACAAGCATTCCAAAAGAAGGTCCCAAGAAAGAAACACTTGCTAAAATCTATACTATCCCAAGAAAAAATTAAAGTCCTCCTCATGCCCAAGCTTCCAAGAATCCCTTGCCATCTAATTAATCTTCTTGTCTCCCTTCCAATGTTGTCCTAGCAAAGAGTGTTCCCTATGAGATGGCCCAGGTATTGAGCCAAATTAAAGTGAGTTTTCCAATCATTGAGCTGCTTAGAATTCCTGAGCATAAGAAGAGAGCATTTGAGTAGTTGGGGTTGAAGGAAGAGAAGATCAGTCCAGGCATAAATGTAAATGTTTTTGAGACTCTCCGTCAAGTCATTGCTAACCTTGAAACACCACCATAAGTAGAAGATCTTGGAGAGACACTCGAGGTATATTTGGGGATATCTTGGGTTGATTCCCAATTGAATGTTGATCCATTTTTCACAACTTTGATTATAAAGGATAGGTTACTTCACAATTGTATGTTTGATTCTAGTGCATCATGTAATGTCCTACCTCTAGAAGTCATGAATGAGTCGGATATCAAAGTGATAGCACCCTATGGAAAGTGTAATACTATGGAATGAAGAGAAGTGTCAGTAGTTGGTTGTGTAAAAGGTTTGGTTATGCAGCTTGCCTCTTATCCCGGGAGGAATTTAAAATTGGATGTTTTGATTTTTAAGTGCCCTGCCAAATGGGGTATGCTTTTGTTAAGAAAGTGGGCTGCAAGTGTTGGATGAAGTGTCCAAATGGACATGTATTTTGCTACTATTCCCATTGAGGGTAGCCTTGTCAAGCTCTATGGAGAAAAGAAAATGTTACATCTAATTGAGGATTCAAATAATGCTTCCTATGAGGTGTTGTTTGTTGATGTTGATGTTGATAATTTCATTGGTTTTTCTGATGGAAAAGAACACAAAATGGATCAGTCAAAGTGCCTTGAACAGGTATGTTCTCCTTGGACCTTTCTATTTGATGGAGCTTGCTCCACCTTTGGAAATGGTGCTGGTATAATTCTGATTTCTCCTAGCTTAGAAGAATTTGTTTTTTCCTTCAAGCTTAATTTTGAATGTACTAAAAACATTGTTGAGTATAAAACCTTGTGGTTAGGTCTGAGAATTACATGGAAGTACGGTGTCAAGGATATCATTACAAAGGGAGATTCATAGCTAGTTGTCAAATAAATAAGAAAATTGTATGCTACAAAAAATCAGAATATGAAATAGTATAAGCATGCAGTTGAAAATCTAGTTGAGATGTTTGATTCCTTCAATATTATGCACCATGAAAAAAGTTTGAATGTTTCTGCTGACAAGTTGGCAGTGTTGGGTTCAAGATTTGGATTTTGCCCTATTTCACCTTATTGTGAGGATAATGTTGAAGTGTTGACTAGGTCAGCTATCCCTGACAACATCAAGCATTGGCAAGTGTTTGATGATGATTCTCAAGTGTAAAGGTTATTGAAAACTCAAGGTGAGTTTATAGATCAGCATATTGATTGGGAACCAATAGTGTGAATGACTGAAGGAAGAGAGACTTTGTTTGGAAAATATATCATCCAATTGAAAACAAACACCATTCCTAGAGGTCTTGTTTCACATGAGACAAATCTTAACAATGTTGATTGCATCATAAATAGAAACATGTCAGTCTCAAGGCATGTGGAAGATCATGACTTGGGACCAAAGGACAAACCGAGAAATTTTTTTTTGGGTAGCATTCTAAACAAAGAGGAGAAACAATTTTATGTTCATATGTTAAATAAATATCAGGACTATCTTGCATAGTCATATTCAGAGCTAAAAGCATATATAGAAGATTTATTTGAGCATGAGATCCCTCTTGAAATAGATTCCAAACCATTCAGATAGAGGAAAATTCCAATTAATCCACTTCTCTCCATGAAAATGCAATAGGAGTTAAAGAAGTTGAGAGATGGAGGTTTTATTCAGCCCACTAGATATTCATCTTGGGTTGCAAATCTTGTGCCAGTCAAAAATAAGAACGGAGACATCAGACTTTGTGTGGATTTTAGAAATCTAAACAAAGCATCCATGAAGGACAACTATCCCTTGCCAAATATGGAAAATATGTTGTAGCTTGTGACAGGGTTTGAATTTCTTTCTACATTGGATGGTTTCTTTGGATATAATCAAGTGGTTGTCAAAGAATCAAAAAGACTTAAGACAACATTCACTACTCCTTAGGGAACATATGTTTTCGTTAGGATGCCCTTTGGTTTGATGAATTCTTGTGCCATTTTTTAAAGAGAAATGGATGTTGCTTTTTTTGGTTACATAAATGAGTTCATTACAGTTTACCAAGATGATGTGTGTGTTTTCAAGGCAGACAGGTGATCATTTGCAGCACTTGGAGAAGATGTTGATCAGATGTCGGTAGTATGGAATTTCTCTAAATCTAAGGAAGTTTCATTTTTGTGTGCAAAAGGCCAAGTTTCTTGGTCACATTGGGTTAAAAGATGTTGTTATGATGGACCCTGAGAGATTGGAAGCAATCAACAAAGTACCTACCCCAAGAACCGAGAAAGGCATCCAATATTTCTTTGGTCAAATTAATTTTATTAGAAGGTTTGTTTCCAACTTTTCTAAGTTGACTCTTCCAATAAAAATCATGCTAAAGAAGGACCAAGTTATTAGGTGGGAGGAGGCTACCATTCAAGCTTTTGAAGGAATCAAAGAGGCACTCAAACATGTACCTGTCTTGGCAGCTCTGATTTACAAGAGACCTTTCCAAATCATCTCCTTTGCTTCTGAAAATACTATTTCATCTATTTTTCTCCAAGAGGATAAATATGGGGCTGAGATGCCTATTTCCTTCTTTAGCAAGGCTTTGCAAGCTGTTGAGTTAAACTATACAATCATGGAAAAACAAGCATTTTTTTTGGTAAAAGCAACAAAAGTTTTCAGGGCTTATATATTGACTTCAAAAGTTGTTTCTTATGTTCCCCACACCATGGTGAATGACATCTTATCAAAGATGGAGGTCTCAAGAAAAATATGTAGATGGGTGAACAAACTGTAGGAGTATGATATGGACATCCAAACCACAAAGTTGGTAAGAGGTTTGGGTCTTGCTAAGCTCATGGCTTAGAGCAACTTACAGAATGTGGAAGTGAATTAGCTAGAGGAAGAAAGTGTAGATATGCTTGCAAAGATGGTAAGTTCTGAGTGGTAAAAAGATGTGATCCTCTACCTTAGACACATGTGCTTCCCTAGTCACTAAAATAAAAATTAGAAAAGAGCCCTCAAGTTGGCTTCTTGAAAATATATCATCACAGACCTTGAGCTGGCATGGAAGAACCCTGAAGGTGTCCTCTTGAAATGCATAACTGAAGATGAAGCTCACAAGATAGTTATTGATTTCCATGGGGGAGTTTATGGAGTACACTTTTTTGGAAGAGTAACAACACATAATATTTTGAGATCTAGTTATTGGTGGCCTACTCTCCTCAAAGATGCAACCCATCTGGTTAGAAAATGTGATAGTTGCCAACGTTTCTCTAGAAGACTAAAAGCATCAGGCTCCCTTCCTTTACAGCCTATATCAACTGAATCTCCTTTCAAGCAACGGGGGATGGAATTCATTGGTGATATTTTAAATCCTTCTAGTGCTAGCCATAAGAGGATCCTTGTAGCCACTGATTATTTTACAAAGTGGGTAGAGGCAATCCCCACCAAGAGAGAAACACACCAAATAATTATGGACTTCTTGTTGAATCAAATCATAAGCAGATTTGGAGTCCTAGTCAAGATTGTAGCTTATAATGCCATGTGCTTTAGAGCCAAACCTTTAATGGCAATATGCAATGAATATGGAATCAACCTGACTTATTCTTCAAACTATAACCCCCAAGGGAATCTAAAAACTGAGCCCAACAATAAGAATTTGTTAAAGATCATTAGAAGAACCTTGGAGCAAAACAAGAAGAAGTGGGGTGAACAATTGAAATTTTCTATTTGGGCCAATAAGATAAATCCTAAAAGAGCTACTGGTAAAATCCAATTTGAATTGGTGTATGGAACTCAGGCTTTGCTTCCCTTGCACGTGTAATTATCTTCATTTTAGTTTGCCTAATAGTTGGAAGATCAAGAGCTTGGCCCATATGAACCAAGGATCAATCAGATTATTGAGCTTGATGAGGAGAGAAGAGCATCCCATCAAAGGCATGTCAGATTTAGGGTAAAATGAAGAGATTGTTTGACAAGAAGGTCACTCCTAGAGCCTTCAATATTGGAGATATGGTTTTTTTATGGGATAGTAGGCATGAAGACAAGGGCAAGCATGGAAAATTTTATGCATTATGGATGGGCCCTTACTCCATTCATATCAGAATTCGTGAGCATACATTTTCTCTCAAAGATTTAGATGGGGAATTGCTTGAGTTGCCTATTAATGGAAGGAATCTAAAGAATTTCTTGGATTAATCCCCAAATTCGAGGTTTGCAATACTTTTATAGCGTATAGTTTTCTATTTTTCACTTTGTTTTTGGTTTGTCAGTTTGTGGTTTGCCTTGCTATGTGGCAGCCTTTTTTGCCAGGTTCTCAGCTGATTTTTTGTGATTTTGGCTCTTGACTCTTTTTCCCAATGGATGAATAGGAGTGCCCATCCCCAAGCAAGAGCCGATGTTGGTGCCATTTTTCTAGCTAACACCATGTTGCCCTAATTTTCCAAGTTTATATTTGGTGAAAAATGTTTTACCCTTGAATTGATGGTCTAAAATTCTTCCCATCTAGTTTGATGCTTTAAAAACTACTCACATACTTGTTGTTTTTCCCTAATTTGATGGAATATTCCAAGTTTACCCTTTTTTGTGCCCTAGTTCTTCCAAATTTGTGGGCTGTGTCTTTTTTTCTTTTCTAGATCAGGAAAAAATAGAAATTAATCAAATCATACTTGTTTGTAATTGAGAATCATATCCCAAGGTCGAAAATGCTCAGAAATCATGCTTCAGTTGATTCAAAATCGAAAATCTACCATCCTTGGTAAAAAAAAACAATTTTAGGGCTTCCCTAGAATTTGTTTTACATTTTGACGGTCAAACGGACATCATTTTCCCATAAAATTCATCCCAAGAAGGTATTGGCAATGTGGCATGTTTGCATTGGCTAAGGAAAGGTAGGGAGGTGCTCTAACTTTTAATTTTTCACCTTTTCAAGCAAATGGGGCATTTTCTAGCCCGTGGCTCCATTTTTTCCAAATTTCCTACGTGGCATGTTGTAATTGGCCAAGGAGATGTGGGTGGCAGAGAAAAACTTGTGAAATTTTATGTTTCCTAGCTCAAAAGCTTAAGGGAAAATTTTGACCTGAAATCCCGTAGCCAACCGAAAGAGGACACGTGTCCTAAAATTTTCAAAATGGAGGAGAGGGCCGGATTGGGGAGTTAGAGTTTTTTAACTCTATTTTCTAAAGTTACAAAATATTTTTTTATCCTTGCTCCAATTAGAGGAAGACACGTGGAAGTTTCTTGGGTAGAGCGGGTCGATGGGCCGATGGAGGTTTTGGTGATTTTGAATCTTTTAAACTTCGAAAGGTTTAAAGGAAACTTTTGGCCTGAAAACCCACAATGAATAGGAGATGGATATGTGGCAAAGGACAGATCAGGTCTGTGGGCCGGTGGAGGAAGGAGGAAATTTTTTCCATTTTGCGAAAAGAGTTCAAAATCAAAATTTGAAGCGCTGGCCCGCTAGTGAATCACAAGGAGACACGTGGTAAGGGAGAAATCAGAGGTGTGGGCCTGTGGGGCAAAAAGTGAAAATTTTCCTAATTTCCAAAAAAGGTCAAAATGCACAGAATTGAAGAGTGGTCCTAATGGGACCGACCATATGCCACGTGTCAGCTCCAAAATTGAAAGGCGGAGGGGTGGAGAAAAGGGCAAAAATTTTCGTTTTTCCAAAAAATGTGGAAAAGTAAAAAATAATCCTGAATTTGTTCCCAATCATAGTTTGACATGTAGCAGATCAAGGGGAGCTATGCATTTTAATTTTTGGCCACCATTTTTCCTCTAGGAAGCTTCGAATCATGAATTTTGCATCAAAATTCATCAAATTTATAGTGATTTTGTGTCATCTTGGCCTTCCAAGATCATTGCCATAACTTTCATGGCTTAATTCTTTGATTTGAGGTGTTTTTGAAATAATTTTTGCCTCAGCCAGAGAAAACACAAGAAATGTCAAAATCAAAAATTACAAAGTTAGTTTTAAAAGGTGAAAAGATGAAAATGATGAGTAAAAGGTGCTTGCATGCCTCAATGATGAAAAACATGCCTCTAGGATGGATAATGATCCAGATATTTGTAATAATTTAATCTATTGGGCACACCTATTAACCTGCGAGTGTTTTCTTATTTGATGTCATTTTCATTGAATCATGAACAGTTTTTGTAATAAAATTGATCCCTTGGCATATTATTTTCTTGGGAAAGAAGGATCAAATGTGGAAAGAGATATATAATGCATGTTTTTTCCTTCTCTTCTTTCCTAATAATTCTCATCCTCTTCTTTGAATTTACCTTGAGCTCTTACAACACCCTTCACACTCTTATCTAGCTCACTCAAACCCATGCACACATATTAGGTCTTCTTTTCAACTAAGTCATGTATGAATAACCTTCTTCATCTGACCATTTTCTAATCAGAATCATTGTAGCTTCGTTCATAATTTTCAAGGCCTCATATACTTCATTTCTTCCCTCATATGTTGCTCTTCCTTCCTTCCAAAATTCTTTATTCTCTCATGTCTCTAACACACACAAATGAGCTTTATAAACATGTTTATATACATGAAAAAGTTCCAAAACCATGTAGTTCAATCTTCATAGAGAAAATATAAAGAAAAAATAAAATAAAAATTGTGAGGACATCATATAAATGACCAAATATGTCGATCATATCACCAACATGTTGAAATCTCTTGATTAGGTCTCCAATAGGCATAATTACACCAAAACTCCATCTCGTCAAAACCAAACTACTTTGAGCTTACATTACCAACACCAAAGCATTGAATCAGTTCAAGAAAAACATAGGATACTTCATCATTGTTCCAACATAACTGGAAATATTTACATCATCACCTCAAGAAATGAAACCATCTCAAGATCATGCTTGTTGTTGTGCAACAAACCCTAGACCTCAAAGATAACACACAATACCACACCAAATGACCTCAACCATGCAAGTATTATATATAAATCGGAAATATATTAATCTCATCTACATCAACATGTATTCATACAACCAAAAATCAAACATTGGATGCCTCAAATCATCTCTACAAGCATATTGCTCAAAATGGTCATTTCATCCCCCAAAACGAGTCTTTAAAGATAGGGCACACTTTGCATCCTAAGACCTCAACCATGATATGAAACTATCATAGACATGCATTATAACTCCCATGCTTCAATAAAGGTAAATTAGTCAATATGTTCAATGGGAAATTTTTTCACAAACTGAAAAACTCCATAAATTTTCCTTTTTTGGGTGGGGCCTACATACTATCACAAGCTATAAAATACATAAATAGAAATAATGAATAGTTATCTAAATCATAAAATCATCAAAATATAAAAAGGGATCAATTATGGGCTTGTACATTCATTTTCTCTCAAGTCACTTTCAACCTAGGGTTTTGAACACATAACAGAGCGGTCTTGGTGTTAACGATGGTTCACAAAACTATGATGACCAATTAAGATAATTATTATTTATAAAAATTATTAGATACATTCCCTAACATCCTCTAAGAGCACAAAATCCCATGCACAACTCACATTAGTGGGTGAGCATCTAAAGTTGACCTTCAAACTAGAAATGACTATTTTGTGAACTCGATAGAGCCAAAAACAATTTTTCATAAACTAGCTTCATCCTCTTGACCTCAAACTTGGTCCACACCTCTAAAATGGACTTCTATATGATTTATAATTCCTATCCATGCTCTGAAACATCTTAAACTCACTAGAAACCATGACTTACCCATGTCTATCTTATCTTGTCTCAATGTACTTACTTTAAAGGACCGTTTACCTACTTTATAAACCTATAAACTAACCTTGGAAACCTATCACACATCATATGAAACCTCAAAAAACACTTCACATTCTTTCATTGACATACGTTTTCTTCATTTCTCATGCTACCATACCATCCTATATACTCTAGATCTAGGATTAAGACTAGAATGGCCTACTTCACCACATGACTAATTGAAACTAACCTTGTTATCACCTTTTATACACTTGTACACCTTTATCACATCTTCTTGGATATGTTATACCTCATAAATTTATTCATGCAACCTTTGGATTCAACACTCAACACCTACTTGTTTGACTTATTCCTTAAACTATGCAAATGCACCATAACAACATCAATACAACTCACCATTTAAATTCTTCATACCACTAAACACCTCATACTGACTTAATGAACCATTGAAAACATCATGCACTCATCTAGACCACCTGGACCACCCTTTGACAATCAATCACTACAACTAAGAAACTATGTCTAACAATATTGCATCTGTGTCATTTAGATTTGGGAAAAGTTCCACCTTTTTTATGATATCACCACCCCTTAGCTTAGGACTTTTTATTTTTATGCATTTTTCTCTCCATGGTCCCTTAGAATTGTTAGAGTAGGAATTAGCCATATGAGTAGGTTTAGCTTTGGAAGTAGTTTGTGTTATGCAAGTTTTTCCAAATCCATGTAACAAGGAAACCATATTTATCTGGAGGTTGATCTCACTTTTACAAAATCTACACTACAGAGATCATTCCATGTTGCCTCAAAATCATGGATATTTTTTATTTGGGGTAGGTTGCAATTTTGAGCTCTAACGGATACAAGCTAGGCCAAGTAGCTTTCCACATACAATGCTTAAAACATAGGAGTTCAAGAATAACAACAGGTTTTGACAAACAAATTTGTATATTTCATTCTCTATGATTCACATTAATTTAATATTTGTATTCAATTTCATATTACAACAATTTGATGTAAGCTCATAAATAACAGCATATCACACTTTTAATTTTTCTTATCTGGAGTACTTGTAATCATCACAGGGTCAGTCTTAGGACTAGCATGGAAACCTATTATAATCAAACATAAACCAATGCATCCATCACTTCAATCAATATAAAACACAAAATTATAGAGAGAGAAAGAGGGTGAGAGAGAGCGAGAGACACCGTTTCCTAACACTTCCACGTTCATTTAAACATTTTTAATTCTAAAAGGAGTAAGGAAAAGAGAGAAAGACTACAAAACATATTCTTTTTGATTCACAATATCATGACCATTTTAAATTTTGTATCCATTTTCATTTCAAATCCATAAAAAATTTAAATCCATTGAAATTTTCAAGGCCAACCACAATTTCATAGTTATTTCAAGAGAGAGAAGAGAGAGGAGAGAGAAAACACCATAAATTTTGAAATCCATTCATACAAAGTAATTGATTAAATCATACTCTAAACAGTACTGCGATGATATTAAAAGGTTTCATGAGTAGTTACTAATCAAACAAGAGTCTCAAAATGATTTTCTAATTAAAGTTTGCAAGTTTGTGAAAATTGACTAAAAAGGCTAAAGTTATTACTAATCAGGTCCTGAAAACATGCATTTCAAGTTCGAGCGTAAATTTTATCAATTCCTACATACTCGTCTATATACATAAAATTCATTGGATATGTACATAAAATTCATTGGATTTGTTGAAATTTGATTACAATAAATAGGGTTCAAGTTACAAAGGTGACTCTGGGGTTGATTATCGTAAACACATCAAAAATTCTTTTCTCAAAATGACCATTGGGACCCGAAACCCACTTGCAAGACTAACTTCCAAAAGCAATTTTGATGAACTGATATTTGGTTTTAATTATCTTATTAGAGGTCTATAGGTAGGTGGGAGTGTTTTTTAGTTTTTCCCAATCAAAGTGACAACCGTATGCTAAAACTGATCATGTGTTTTTTGTAAATGAGAACGTCACCACAAGTGACTGAAATGCTAAAATGGCTTCAAATATCATCTCGTTAAAGAATAAAATTGATTTCGTCATATTTTTTAAGGGTGTTCATGATGTCCTAGGTTGATAGGGATGATGTTATAGGTTTAATTTTTTGGTATAGCTTGGTCTAGTGTTCCATGCATGTGGTTTCCACAGTCAAATCTCTATGTTTGTAAAATTTTTAGTAAGGTTTTAGTAAGGGTAACAGTTTTATCATTCCTTTTAGTTACATTTTATACTAATAAAAAAAAAAAAATCAAAAATCAAAAAATTATGAAATGCATAATTTTATTGTAAGAGGAAGGGAAATCTATACCTATTTTTGACACTTGTTGGAGGCATTTTCTTTGGCTTTATGTCATGGATTTTGTCTATAAAATTACATTTTCTTGAAAGTTTCCAAAACATTTTCCATGATTCCATTTTCTGCATATCCAACAATCATGGCATTCCATGAAACCACATTTTTTATACGTATAATGTCAAACCATTCGTGACTTTTCTTATGCTTCCATGTTTGTCTTCCATGGCATATAAATATGTCACTTCTGGAAAAAAAAATCATTCAAAAATTTGATTTTTTCACATCCTAAAAGTCATTTGGAAAGGTTTTTGGCATGGGGTTTAGCACCAGCAATTTAAACTAACTAGAGATACCCTAAGGTTGTCTTAACAAGTTTAATGTCACAACATTATGTACAATTGTAAGTGTTGATACCCAAATTTGTTCTCCTTTTCAGTCTGAGCAGCATCAGAGATATGTCATGAAGCTTGAAGTCAGATAGATCATGATGTGTGTTGTTTTGTAGCTAAGGATGTCATCTAACTGGCACTCAGATTTGTGGAGAGATGGATAGTACTTGAAAGGATTTGATGTGACCCTCACTATTTTAGGTTGTGCCTTTCAACAAAGGTAAGAGAACCCACATTGCAACCCCCAAATGGTTAAGGAGATGAATATATCCCTCAAATTATGCAAATATTATGAAAAGGCCTTGGGAAAATATGATCAACACTCCAAATCTGGCTTTCACAAGTTGTCACTCCTAGATTATGGAGATATTTTCAATGTAAGGCAAGAGTTACTGGAGAACATTATATGATCCTAATTTTCCTTATGCATTTTTGTAAATGGATTGTATTCTTTTGGTGACACATAATGAAATGCAAGGGTAGTGTGGGTAGGATTAGTTTGTTTGAATGAATTTTTTGGTGGGGTTTTGACAAGACAAACGGGGACATATCAGATCTTTGACAACCTCTATAATACTTGAACAACTATCAGATAAAATGCTTTAAATAATCAAGATATTATTTCAACCAAAAGAGGCATAAATAGAAGCCCAAGTTGCACTCTTCACACAATCTTTAAGAATTCACCACAAAATCTTGAAGTAAAGAACTCAATTAAACACAAAAATCATTGATCAAAACATGCTTAAGGTACCCCAAAAGGCTTACAAGCAATCTCTGCAGTCAAGGAAGGTAAACTGGTTTTAAATTTGTTTATCTCTTTATCAGATGAAGGATCTTCTGAACATGAGATTGCAAATGCCACTAAACTATCAACAAGAAATGGAGATTCTGTGTGATTTCTAAATACTTTCAATGTAATATTGTAACAAGAACAATGAAAACTATTTTCAGGCATTTAGAAATGATAACAGACATCATATTGCCCAAAAAAACACAGATTAACTCAAAAGCTTGTTAGATTCATCAGCAAGGGAGAGTTTCATGAACAATCTCAAAGCTGTGTGATGGCTATACACTTGTAACCAACTCACATACATGAAGATCTAACATAGAAGAAATTATTCTAGTCCTTTGGTGGGTTTCTCAGAAAATGAGCTTTCTCTCATAATTTTCTCGTGATTTTCAACTTCCCCCCCCAACCTCTTGTATGTCTCAAAACATGAATTATATATCTCTTTCCATCTTGAAGACTTATTTCCCAATAAAATAATATTCTAAGGGATCAATTCTATTACAACCATTTCTCATGATTCACTAAAGATGACATTTAACAAATTTGCAATGAGAGTTACCAGGTGTTTCTAAAATGGTGAATCATTACAAATATTCAAATCATTATCCTTCTTGGAGGCACATTTTTAATCATTAGGGCATACAAATTCCTTTCCTCTCATCATTTCACCTTCTCACCTTTTAAAACTACCTCTATAACTTTCAATTTGACATTTCATGTGCTTGCTCAGGCTAAGTAAAAATTTATTACAAAAACACCTCAAATCTGCAAATTGAGTCATGAAACCGATTCCAATGATCCTAGAAGGCCAAAACGACATGGAATCACCAAAAATTTGATGAAATTTGATGCAAAATTTGTGATTCCAAGCTTCCTGGAGGAAAAATGGCAGCCATAAATGAAAATGCACAGTTTCCCTTGATCTACTCTTTCTCCTTCAATCTAGGCCCTCCACGTGTCAAACTATGATTGGGAACAAATTTGGGCTCATTTTTTAACTTTTCAAATTTTTGGAAAAATGGAAAAAATTGACTTTTTCCCTCACCCCTCTGCCTTTGAATTTTGGAGCTGACACATGGCATATGGTGGGTCCCATTGAAGTCACACTTTAATTCTGTACATTTTGACCTTTTCTGGAAATTGGAAAAAATTTCACTTTTTTCCCCATGGGCCCGCACCTTTGATTTTTCCCTCGCGACGTGTCTCCTTGTGATTGGCTAGAGGGCCAGCGCATCAAATTTTTATTTTGAGTCCTTTTGACAAAAGGGAAAAATTTCCTTCCTACCTCCACTGACCCACCTTGTCCTCTACCACGTGTCACTCTATGATTCGCTTGTAGGCCCACAGCTTAAAATTTGATTTTAAGCCTTTTTTCCAAAAATAGGAAAAAATCCCCATTTCCCTCCGCAGACCCGCTGACCCACTTCGTGCAAATTGTGAACACGTGTCGTCTTGTTATAAGCCATTGGATATCGGGCCAAAAATTTACTTTAACTTTTTTTTGAAAAAAGAAATAAATCTCCTTTTCCCTCCACCAGACCACTGAGTCGCTCTGCGCCGCCATGATGCCACGTGTCCACTCCTAATTGGCTGTGGGGTTTCGGGCCAAGTTTTAAATTTTAAAATTTTCACAAAGTAAAGTCTAAAAATTCCAAGGGAATCTAACTACCCACCAACCCACCTCAGTCATTAAAAATCCACCATGTTGCCAATAACTCCTAAGGATGAATTTGATGGGCAAAATGATGCCCATATGACCGTCAAACCGAAAAAAATTCTAGGGATGCCCTAGAATTCAATTTTTTCACCAAGGATGGCATATTTTTTATTTTTAAATCATCTGGAGCATGATTTCTGAACATTTTCAACCTTGGGATTGGATTTTCAAATACAAACAAGTATGAATTGATTAATTTTGATTTTACCAAGATCTGGCAAAGGGAAAAATTGGAATATTCCTTCAAATTAGGGTAAAACAACAAGTTTGTGAGAATTTTAAAGCATTCAACTAGAGGGGAAGAAATTTAGACCATTAATTCAAAGGGTAAAATGTTTTTGAGCAGATATAGATTTGAAAGTTTTAGGGAAAAATGGTGCAAGATTAAACGTGGCACCAATATCCACTCTTTCTTGGGGATGGGAACTTCCATTGAGTGCCACAAGGACAAAACGTAGACTGAGTGAAAAAATAATCCATTAGGCAAAGGATTCATGAGCCAAAATCACCAAAAAATAGCCTACTATCCCATAAAAAAACTAGATCTCCAACATTGGAGGCTCTAAGAGTGACTCTCTTGTCAAATAATCTCTTCAATTTTTCCCTAAATCTGACATGCCTTTGATGGGATACTCTTCTCTCCACATCAAGCTCAATAATATAATTGATCCTTGATTCATATGGACCAAGCTCTAGATAATCCAATTGTTGGGAAAACTAAAATGAAGATAATTGGAGGTGCAAGGGCAGCAAATCCTGAGTTCCATACACCAATTCAAATGGGCTTTTACTAGTAACTCTTTTAGGAGTTATCCTGTCAGCCCAAACTACAAATTTCAATTCTTCACCCCATTTCTTCTTGTTTTCCTCCAAGGTTTTTCTAATGATCTTCAACAAATTCTTATTGTTGGACTCGGCTTGTCCATTCCCTTGGGGGTTATAGTTTGAAAAATATGTGAGATTGATTCCATATTCATTGCACATTACCGTTAAAGGTTTGGCTCTAAAGCACATGGCATTATCAACTACAATCTTGATTGGAACTCCAAATATGCATATGATTTGATTCAACAAGAATTCTATAACTATTTGGTGTGTTGCTTTCTTGGTGGGGATTGCCTCTACCCACTTTGTAAAATAATCAGTGGCTACAAGGATTCACTTATGGCCAACACTAAAAGGATTTGAAATCTCACCAATAAAGTCCATCCCCCATTGCTTGAAAGGATATTCAATTGATACAGGATGCAAAGGAAAGGAGCCTGAGGCTTTCATTCTTCCAGAGAAACGTTGGAAACTATCACATTTTCTAACTAGTTGGGTTGCATCTTTGAAGAGAGTAGGCCACCAATAACCAACTCTCAAAATCTTGTGTGTTGTTACTCTTCCAAAAAAGTCTCCTCCACAAATTCTCTCATGGAAATCAACAACTATCTTGGGAGCTTCATCTTTAGTTATGCATTTCAAGAGGACGCCTTTAGGGTCCTTCCAAGCTAGACCAAGGTCTATGATGATATATTTTTGAGAAGCCAGCTTGAGGGCTCTTTTCTAGATTTTATTTAAGTGACTAAGAAAGCAAAAGTGTTTGAGGTAGAAAATCACATCTTTGTACCACTCAAAACTTACCAACTTTGCAATCACATCTACCCTTTCTTCCTTTAGCTAATTCACTTCCACATTCTACAAGTTGCTCTCAGCCATGAGCTTAGCAAGACCCAAACCTCGTACTAACTTTGTGGTTTGGATGTCCATATCATACTCCTGTAGTTTTTTCACCCATCTACATCTTTTAGTTGAGACCTCCATCTCTGATAAGATGTATTTCACCATGGTGTGGGGAACATAAGAAAAAAAATTTGAACTCAATATACAAGGCCGGAAAACCTTTGTTGCTTTCACCAAGGAAAATGCGTGTTTCTCCAATATTGTATACTTCAGCTCATCTACTTGTAAATCCTTACTAAAGAAGGCAATAGGCCTCTCAGCCCCATTCTCATACTTTTGCAGCAAAATAGAAGCAATGGTATACTCAGAGGAAAAGGAAAATATTTGGAAAGGCATCTAATAGTTTGGGGCTGTTAAAACAGGTGCATGTTTAAGTGCATCCGTAATTCCTTCAAAAGCTTGAATGACAACCTCCTCCCACCTTATAACTTGGTCCTTTTTATCATGCTTGTGATTGGAAGAGTCAACTCAGCAAAGTTGGAAACAAACCTTCTAATAAAATTAATTTGACCAAAGAAAGATTGGATGCCTTTCTTTGTTCTTAGGATAGGTACTTTGCTGATTCCTTCCACTCTCTTAGGGTCTATCATAACACCATCTTTTGACATAATGTGACCAAGAAACTTGGCCTTTTGTACACAAAAATGACACTTCTTTGGATTAAGAGAAATTTCATACTCCCTACATCTGATTAACATCTTCTCCAATTGATGCAAATGATCACCTCTCTTCCTTGAAAACACACTCACATCATCTTGGTCAACTACAATGAACTCATTGATGTAACCAGCAAAAGAAACATCCATTGCTCTTTGAAAAGTGGCACCAACATTCATCAAACCAAAGGGAATATTAACAAAGACATATGTTCCCTAAGGAGTGGTTAATGTTGTTTTAATTCTTTCTGATTCTTTGATAACCACTTTATTATATCCAGAGAAAGCATCAAATGTAGGAAGCAATTCAGATCCTGTCACAAGCTGCAACATATTTTCCATATTTGGCAAGGGCTAGTTGTCCTTCATGGATGCTTTGTTTAGATTTCTAAAATCCACACAAATTTTGATGTCTCCATTATTCTTTCTGACTGGCACAAGGTTTGTAACCCAGGATGAATATCTAGTGGGTTGAATAATACCTCCATCTCTCAACTTCTTTAATTCTTCCATTTTCATGGAGAGAAGTGGATTAATTAGCCTTTTCCTCTATCTGAATGGATTATTCTTGGCCTCAAGAGGTATCCCACATTGAAAATAGTCTTCTCTATATGCTTTCAGCTCTGAATATGACAAGGCAAGGCAGTCTTGATATTGTTTCAACAATTGGAGGTAGGACTATTTTTCTTCCTTATTTAAACTGCTGCCCAACCAAACTTTTATTGGTTTGTCCTTTGTTCCCAAGTCATGCTCTTCCACATCCCTTGAGGTATACATGTTTCTATTTAAGATGTAATCAACATTGTTAAAATTTGACTCAAGTGCAACAAGACCTCTAGGAATGTTGTTTGCTTTCAATTAGATGATATATTTTCCAAAGAAAGTCTCTCTTCCTTCAGTCATACACACCATTGGTTCTCAATCAATATGTTGATCTACAAACTCACCTTTATTTTGGAAGAACCTTTGCACTTGAGAATAATCATCAAACACTTTTCAATGCTTGATGTTGCCATGGACAGCTAGCCTAGTCAACACTTCAACATTGTACTCACAATCCGGTGAAATAGTGCAAACTCCAATTCTTGACCCCAACACTGCCAACTTGTCAGTAGAAGCATTAAAACTTCTATCATGGTGCATAATATTGAAGGAATCAAGCATCTCAACTAGATCCCAAACTGCATGCTTATACTGCTTCATTTGCTAATTTTTTGTAGCATACAATTTTCTAATTTATTTGACAACTAGCTCTGAATCTCCCTTTGCAATGATGTCCTTGACACCATACTTCCATGCAATTCTCAGACCCAACAACAAGGATTCATACTTAGCAATATTGTTCGTGCATTCAAAAATAAGTTTGAAGGAAAAAACAAATTCTTCCAAGCTAGGAGAAATCAAAATTACACCAGCACCATTTCAAAATTTTGAGCAAGCTCCATCAAATAGCAAGGTCGAAGGAGAACATACCTTTTCAAGGCACTTTGACTTGTTCATCTTATTTTCTTTTCCATCAGCAAAACCAATGAAATTCTCAGCATCTACATCGACAAATAATACTTCATAGGAAGCATTGTTGGGATATTAAATTATGTGCAACATTTTCTTCTCACCACAAGGTTTAACAAGGCTACCCTCAGTTAGAATGGTGGTAAAATACATGTCCATCTAAACACTGCCACCAACACTTGCAGCCCATTTTATTGACAAAAGCATACCCCATTTAGGAGGGTAGTCAACAATTACAACATCTAATTTTAAATTCCTCCCTGGATAAGATGTAAGCTGCACTACAAACCTTTTCACACAACCAATAACTGGGACTTCTCTTGAGTAAATGGTAGTACACTTTCCATAGGCTGATGTCACTTTGATGTCCAACTCGTTCATGACTTCTAGAGGCATGAAATTATATGATGCACCAGAATCAAACATACAATTGTGAAGTAGCTTATCTTTTATGATCAAAGTTGTTAAGAATGGATCAACATTCAACTGGGAATCAAGCAAGGATGTCCCCAAATATACCTCAGGTGTCTCTCCAAGATATTCTATTTCCGGTGGTGTTTCAAGGTCAACAATGATCTGAGGTGGAGTTTCAACAACATTTACATTTTTGCCAAGAGTATCCTTCTCTTCTTTCAATCCTAAGTACTCAAATGCTCTCTTCTTATGCTCAAGAATTCTACGTAACTAGTTGATTGGAACACTAACTTTAATTTCGCTGAATACTTGGGCTATGTCATAGGGGACACTCTTTGGAAAAATAACATTCGAAGGGAGATAAGAAGATTCATCAGATGGTAAAGGATTCTTGGCAGCTTGGGCCTAATGAGGACTGTAATTTTTGCTTGGGACAGCAGAGCTTTTAGCAAGTGTTTCTTTCCTAGGAGCCTCTTTTGGAATGCTTTTTTGCAAGGGTATTTTAGATTTGGCTTGAGGCCCAATGCCCTTAACAAAATTTCTTCTAGTGTTATAGTCCTTTTCTTGAGCTACAACAATATTCATCAACAAATGTCTATCTTCCTCTGAGGGGATACCACCATCATACTTCTTAATCATCAAAGCTCTTTAGTATTCAAAGTTATTGTTAGGAATTTGAAATTATTGCACTCCATCAAATTCAAGAGCATGAGGAGGGAGAAAGACTTGTACCTGTTTGATGCAATCTCAAAAGATAACAGCAGTCCTAGTACTTATTACCTCTACTGAAGTTACTAATTGTTGTGAATTTTAAGAACAACCCATCATGCAAATATCATCATCAGTTCCATCCTCATTGTTATCTTCATCAACTTGTTGGTCCAATTCACATGGAGGATAAGGAAGAAAACATCTATCACACCAATCCATATCAGCAACTTCATCAACATCAGCAACCCTGATAGTTAGAGGGTTAGGAACTAATCTACCTTCATGTGCTTGGGGTTGTCTACTTCCCACTCCCATAGGTCCTTTACCTCTATAATCTTGTCTTTGATCACCCCTAGGATGATTGCCAAATATATCATGGTTTTTTGCTTGCTGCCTAGGCTGACCTTGTGAAATCTACCCAATTCCCTTCTTAGCTCTCACCAACCTGTATGAGATTTCTTTGACAGCCCCTGCCAATGTTTTCAAAACCTCTTCTAAATCAACACCTTTTCTAGCTTGAGGTTTTTCAGGGTTTATCAATTTTACACCATCTCTCTTGAGAGGTTTCCCAATAGCCTTGATATTGTTTTCAATTTGAAGAGCCATGGTGAAATCTTGTCTTAGATTGGTTGGGTTCATGTTTCTTAGGTAGTATGCTACCTTCTTATCAAATGCATCTACATATTTGATTAAACAAGATTCATCACAAGGCCTCAAACAAACAGGGAGTCTTCTCAAAGTTTTGTTAAACCTTGCGTTGAATTCATGGACTGATTCATTAGGGTTCTTCTTGATATTCTCAAACTTAGATAAAAGAAATCAGCTAGGATCGGTCTTGTCCCCATATTACAACCTAAATACATTTTTCACTTTAGTCCAATATTCAATAGAATTATCAGGGAGAGCCTTGTACCAATCCCCCGCATCCTATTCTATTGTATGAATAAACAATTTGACATACACATCCTCAAAGTCTATCTCAAAATCTTCCATCATATTATGAAATTTTTTGAGATGCTGATCACTAGTAATAGCATTATTATACTGGAATTTTAGCAACCTATTTCTGACATCTTGTGGGACAGCATTTGGGTAACCATCTATTCCTCTAAAACTTATAGGACCAAAGGTGTTAACAAAAAATGGAGGTCTAGGTTGAGCCATATTGTTTGGTGGGGGTGATCTTGAAGGAGAAATAAAATGATGAGGAGTGAGAGGTCTTTGAGGAATGGGAAGGAAAACTTCAAGACAGATCTCTCTTAAGGGATCTCCTTCTTGATGATCTCTAACAAATTTATAAAATACAGGAGCAGATTTAGGAACAAGCCTTTCAAATGCACAAGAAGGTCCCTCACATGATGGGGATTTCAAATCAGCAATAGGATTGTCTGAATGAGATCTAGTTGAAGTAGAATTATAGTCCTAAATAACAGGCTACTCACTTTCAAACTCAATAATAGGGATCTCCTTTCTTGTAGTCAAGTCTCCAAAAACCTTCCACACTTTTCTTCCCTCTAGCTCTGAGCTTCCTGAATCTCCAAACAACTTCTTAGTAGAGTCCTTGATGAAAAGAGATCTTCTTATTTCATGTTTTGTAGGGATTAGCAACACAAAAGTAAATAACAGAAAGGTAAGACAACTGTTATTTTCAAGATCAAATCAGAATGGAATCGCTACTAAGTAATTTCACCTTAGTTGTGCAAGAATACACTAAAATAATTTTTCAAATGTTTTCTAGCACTGAAAACCTTTACAAAGCCTTATAAATCAGACCTTCTTCTTAAATCAATCAATCACAATGCACTCAAAGTGTATGAACTGCTAGTAAATTGAGAAAGGGAAGAAAAAACTTGAAACCCTTATTTAAAACATGTAGATCTGAAGCATAGAATGATATTTTAACAATGTAGCAGCTCAAATACTTGAATACACAAATGTTCAAACTCTTCAAACACTCCACAAACACCAAGAAATTCAAAGAACTCCTCAACAATGGTGCAAGAAAAGTGTTGGTACCCAAATTTTTTCTCCTTTTAAGTCTGAGCAACATCAGAGATGTGGCATGAAGCTTGAAGTTAGATAGATCGTGATGTGTGTCATTTTGTATCCGGGGATATGATCTAACTAGCACTCAGATTCGGGGAGAGATTGATAACACCTTGAAAGGATCTGATCTAACCCTCACTATTCTAGGTTGTGCCTTTTAACCAAGGTAAGAGAACCTATATTTTAACCCGTAAATGGTGAAGGAGATGAATATATCCTTCAATTTATGCAAGTAGTATGAAAAGGCCTTGGGAAAATATGATCAACACTCTCGATCTGACTTTCACAATTTGTCGCTCCCAGATCATGGAGATATTTTCAATGCAAGGAAAGGATTACTCAAGACATTGTATAATCATGATTTACCTTGTGCATTTTTGTGAATGGATTGTATTCTTTTATTGACACACAATGCAGATGCAGGGGTAGTATGGGTAGGATTAGTTTATTTGAATGAAATTTTCATGGGGTGTTGACAAGAAAAACTAGGATAGATCATATCTTTGACAACCTCTACAATACTTCAACAACTATCAAATAAAATGCTTCAAATAATCAGGACATTATTTCAACTAGAAGAAGCATAAATGGAAGCCCAGGAAGCATTCTTCACACAATATTTGAGAATTATCCACAAAATCTTGAAGTAAAGAACTCAATTAAACACAAAAATTCATGATCAAACCATGCCTAAGGTACCCCCAAAGGCTTACAAGCAATCTCTGCAGTCAAGGAAGGTAAAGTGATTTTAAATTTGTTTATCTCTTTATCAAATGAAGGCTATTATGAACATGAGATTGCTAATGCCACTAAACTATCAACAAGAAATGGAGATTCTGTATGATTTCTACAAAATTTCAATGCAAGATTGCAACAAGAACAATAAAAACTATTTGCAGGCGCTTAAAAAGGATAACAAACATCATATTGCCTAGGAAAACACAGATTAACTCAAAATCTTGATAGATTCATTAGCAGGGGAGATTTTCATGAACAATCTCAAAGATGTGTTATGGCTATACACTTTTAACAAACTCACATACATGAAGATCCAACACATAAGAAATTATTCTGGTTCTTTGGTGGGTTTCTTAGAAAAATGAGCTTTCTCTAAGAATTTGCTCATGATTTTCAACTCCCAACCCTTTACAATTTCTCCGAAATGCATTATATACCTCCACATTGGAGGCTTCTTTCCCAAGCAAAGAATATGTGATGGGATCAAATTTGTTACAACAATTATCATGATTCAATGAAAATGACATCAAACAAAAAAAAAACTCGCAGGTTGCCAGGTGTTCCCAAGAAGATTAAATCATTACAAATATCTGGATCATTATCCATCTTGGAGGCATGTTTTTCATCATTGAGGCATGCAAACAGCTCTTAATCATCATTTTCACCTTTTTACCTTTTCAAATTACCTCTGTAACTTTTTGATTTTGACATTCCACATGTTTTCTCAGGATGAGGTAGGAAATTACTTCAAAAACATCTCAAATCAAATAATTAAACCATGAAAGTGATGCCAATGATCCTTACAGGCCAAGACGACACAAAATCATTGTAAATTTGATGAATTTTGATGCAAGAATCATGATTCCAAGCTTCCTGGAGCTCCCATGGTGGTAAAAATAAATGGATACACAACAACCATCGATCTTATCCATTTTTGTCCTTTAATTTGTGCCCTCCACGTGTCAAAAAACAATTGGGACCGAAATTGGGATCATTTTTGACTTTTCCACATTTTTTGGAAAAATGAAATTTTTTGACTTTTTTCTCCGCCCCTCTGCCCTTGAAATTTGGAACTAACACGTAACATATGGTGGGTCCCATTGAAATTGTTCTTCAATTCTGCACATTTTGAACTTTTTTGGAATTTAGGAAAAATTTTACTTTTTTCCCTGCGGGCCCAAACCTTCGATTTTTCCCTCGCCACATGTCTCCTTGTGATTCGCTAGCTGGCCAGCACATCAAATTTTGATTTTGAGTCCTTTTGGCAAAAGGGAAAAATTTCCTCCTTGCCTGCGCCAGCCTGCCAACCTGCCTTGTCCTCTGCCACGTGTCGCTCTATGATTTGCTTGCGGGCCCACGGCTTAAATTTTTATTTTAAGCCTTTTTGCCAGAAAGAGGAAAAAATCCCCATTTCCCTCTACAGACCTGCCGACCCACTTCTTACCAATTGTGGACATGTGTCCTCTTGTTATTAGCCACAGGATTTCGGGCCAAAAGTTTACTTTAACTTTTTTTCTGAAAAAAGGAAAAAATTCCCTTTTCCCTCTGCTAGTCCGCCGACCCACTCTACGCCACCGTGATGCCACGTGTCCACTCCCGATTGGCTGTGGGGGTTTCAGGTCAAGTTTTGACTTTTAAAATTTTCGTAAAGTAAAGTCTATAAATTCCAAAGGAATTCAACCACCAACCAACCCGAGTCGGCCAATGAAAATCCATCATGTTGCCAAAAGCTCCTAAGGATGAATTTTGACGGGCAAATGATGCCCATATGACCATCAAAATACAAAAATTTTCAGGGATGCTCTAGAATTCAATTTTTTCCCACGGATGGCAGACTTTTTATTTTGAATCAACTGGAGCACGATTTCCGAACATTTTCAACCTTGGGATTGAATTTTCAAATACAAACAAGTATGAATTGATCAATTTCAATTTTTCCACGATCTGACAAAGGGAAAAAATGACACAACCCGCAAAATTGGAAGAACTAGGGCACAGAAAAGGGAAAACTTGGAATATTCCTTCAAATTAGGACAAAACAACAAGTTTGTGAGCATTTAAAAGTATTCAACTAGAGGGGAAGAAATTTAGACCATTAATTCTAAGGGTAAAACTTTTTTGAGCAGATATAGATTTGAAAATTTTAGGGCATGGTGGAAGCTTAAAAGTGGCACCAACAGGATGTAGTGCCCAACTCTTTTTTGCATTGTAACATTTACTGACTCATTTCAGTTACTAGATTCTAGATATCGATATAGCACTAGGGTAAGTGCACCAAGTTGGGTTGCTAAAAGGGGGTCTTAAGTGGATGTTTTTCTCTGAAAAATAAAAAGTATTCAACTTGGATGAGTTATTTGAAATAGTTACACTCAAAATTGAAACATGTTGTAAGAACATTAATCATACAATCTTGATTCTAGTTTCTAAGCTATTAAATTTTATTAAAAAACAATTAAGTTTAAGTGGGTCAAATAATTAAATTACCAACAGGTGCTCCTATTTATGTTAAAAAACATAGTAGAGTGACTTTCATTCCCTACACCATTTTTTGAGCACTATTTAGTTTTTGGAAAACCCTTTGGTAAAATGATAGCTACGAACATCTAGTTTTTTCTAGAATTTTTTTTTAGATTTTTGTAGCGAGTATTTATTAATGATTATTCTAGTACTCAAATTTTAAATTTTGAAAAATCATAGATCTCTGACCATGCCCCCTAACTACCTCAAAAAATATCAAAACTTAGTTTTTTCATCAATATGTATAGAATTAGTCCTAGTTTCTTCAATATGACGAGAATGTTGAATGTCAGATATATATATATATATACAACATTTCATCATCAATATAAAATGTATCTCTAAATATTTACACAAATCATATTATGAATCGAAATCCATCAATAGTCTAAGTATCTCTATCGTCTAACATCATGCTAAGACAAAATGATACAATAATATCTATTTATATAGTCAACAGTAATCGAAATCAAAATATATTAAGTGTCAAAGGGAAGTGGGCACTACAGACACTAACATATAAAATGCCAATCTAGTTTATTATCTGTCATATACAACCATAAAAATTATCATAATATTAATCATTACTTTTTCTGTAATTAGTCATAGATAAAAGTTCCATACTTGTGCCAGTGAATTTTTTGGTCCAACGATCGACTCAAATAAGGCCTCCAAGATTTTTTCCATGGCAGAAAAAGGATTCACAGATATTAACAAATGATGGATTTTCCTTTTATCATGCAAAAAAACAAATGACGGGAATTTAAAAACACCTCTGGCTCACTACTGGGGACGTCCAAGAGCTAGAAATAAGCAAATAGAAAATGAAATAACAAAGGCAGTAATTTTAAACCAGGTCTTCTCTTACATTTTGCATCACTTTTTTCTTAATTTAAATTTATAATAACAGCTCTTTCACTACGATAAAATGTAAAGAATGCTTTGATCTGACGGTCCTGTCTATGTTGTGTCAGGGTCTTTCTGAGATTGACTGTAACAGATCTTGGCAGAGCATGCAGTTTACGTGGAGCATTTTGCAGCATCAGATTTCAACACATACATGACAGCAAGATCTTGGCCATTCAATTTCTGATGTATTTCAATTCAGGCAAGACTCCTCCAATTATACGCCTTCGGCTTAATTATGTTTTTTTACCATAAAAAATATATAATAATAAGAAAAAGGAGCAATAGTTGAACGAGGAATACTCTAAAATATTTGTCACAATACGATCATTTTGTATCTATGAATTTGAAGAAACAATAACCTCCTTTGCCCCTTATATAAGCTTGATAGATTTAATAACAATAGTTTACACAGGGATTACTTCAAAATATTTATCGAAATACACAATACAGAGAATTTTATATCCCATATATGATCTTCATAATATTCATGATGAAAAACACTTATCCAATAGAAAGTTAGATGAACTCAAAATGAAGCTCAATGTTTTTCTTTGGTGGATGGTAGAAAAACACCCTTGTTTACATTTACAGGAAATTATAAAATCAATTTTGTTAAAACATTTTTACTTCCGATTCTTACTATGAACATGTTCAATACGAAATTATACTTGTTTCGTTTTACTACAATTTTGATATATATTAATTGTCTCTGATTATTTTAAGATACATTTATATCATTAAAGGCTAAGAACTCAAAGGAAAACTCACAGAACCAACGTCAAGAATCTAACAATAATATTGAAATTCAAGTCCCATCAATTTGATTACATGGAAGTGTTATCATACACACCATATTTCTGCAATACATTTATTATGTAGTTGAAGGTCTACTGGCTAGAGCTAGAGCAGGGAACATACACGAGGAAGAACAAGAACTAGAGGAACAAGAGAAACTCTAGGTCTGAGTAACCTATCTAGATTCAAATATCAAAATACAATATTATCAAGCCTTCTCTGAGTTTTGTGCAAGTTAACCCAAACCAACACCGGTATAAATGTTATCGAACCATCAATTTCACTTCTCTAAGTTTTGGACAAGCTAACCCAAACACCGTTACAAATTTATTTGACTATCAATTTCCCAGCCCTGAGAGCACTTAAAACCACCACAAATAATCTTCGTTCTACTACTCATCGACATTTTCTTCACAGGGGATGAATGTGGCTAATCAACCCTTAGTCAACATCTACAATCAGACATTTGGTCACTAACTTATCAAGCTCTAACAGTTAACATCAAATCTAGAATGTTATTAATTTTGAATCAAGCCTTCTTCCCCCAAGTCATGACATTATCATTTAATAGTTCCCTCAAATGGCCATATAATCTAAATTTGAAAATATTATATTCTGCATTCTTTCAAAATTAGAATTTTTGGCCCTATCATCACAGACTCAATTATAAGATCCCTCAAATCGCCACCTGGGTTGTAATGTAGCCAAATTAAGAACAACCAGATAAACTGCAATAAAATGATCTCCAAAAGAAAATCGATCTCCTTCTTCGTTATCAAATAATCAATTACAATGTTTCCTAAATAGGAAAATAACTCCCAACTCGAGTTACCTAGTAAACTCTAGCTAACTCTGACTAAATCTACTCTAGGTGGCGGAAATTACTATTTTTAGCAGTTTACTAAGAACCTGCTATTCTTAGTAAGTTCGCATGCTTATTCCTACGGGCACAGAAATTGCCACGCATCTTCTACATCCCTAATTAGAGGAATTGCCAACTTTATAACTCACAATGCAATTAATAGACTAAAATTAACTAATGCTCAAAAATAGGAAAAACCAAACTATAACTTAAATCCTAATTTTCGGCCTCAAGATGGCGGATTTAGGGCCCGAAAACGTGTCGAAAACTTGCCCCAACCGGTAGGGCGGGTTGCCGCTGCGTTCGTCTCATCGAAACACGTGGTTTCAAAAAAAAAAAAAAAAACGGACTCAAACGGACACCCGGAGCTCAAGTTATGGACCTTGTCAAGTTCCTGCTAATTCGGGTGCATCATTCTCCCCTGCTTGAAAAAAAACACAGCTCCTGGAAGTTTTCTTCTTCAAACTGCTTCCATTTATCTGCATCCAACTTCTGAATCTCAGACTCTGTGATCCAAGTATTGTCCTCTTGTTCCAGTCCTTTCCAATGTACCAAATATTTGTTGTATTTCCCATGTCGCGTGTCCATTGTTTTCTTATCTAGAATCTGATCCACTTCTTCTTTCTTCTTCACCGGAACCTGCTGCCGCCAATCTACTACTTCATCAGCATCATCCCTGTCTGCACCATCCCCATGAAAAGAATACAAATCTGAAACATTAAACACTGGAGAAATATCAAAATTCCCTGGCAATTCTACCTCATAAGCATTATCGTTTATTTTTTTCACGATTTTGCAGGGTCCAATCTTCTTGTACTTCAGCTTGTATAGGTTCCTCTTGGAAACCTTTCCTTCCGCAGATATACCATAACCAACTCACCAACTGTAAATACATTTCTCCGTCTGTGCACATCTGCTATTTCCTTATACTTGTCATTACTATTTTGCGGCTTCTTCCGCACTTCTTCCTGTAATTGTTGTATATGTTTGGCAATGCTTTGCATCATCACTGACTTCTGCCATCAACGGGTAGCTGTACCAAATCTAATACCCCATTTGGATTACTCCCATACACAATTGAAAATGGAGACTTTCCCGTGGATCTGTTTATGGAACTATTATATGCAAACTCAACTTGCGGTAATGCTAAGTCCCATTGTTTTGGCTTTTCCCCAACAATGCACCTTAACAGGTTTCCCAAACTCCTATTACCACCTCCGTTTGCCCATCAGTCTGTGGATGATAAGCACTACTGAACTATAGTTGAGTGCCAAATTTCTTCCATAAAGTCCACCAGAAGTGACTTAAGAACCTTGTGTCCCTATCTAAAGTAATGGTTTTGGAACACCATGCAACGAACAACTTCTCTGAAAAAAAAATCTGCTACGCCTGTTGCATCGCTTGTTTTTCTTGCAAGCAATAAAATGAACCATCTTAGAAAACCTATCAACAACCACAAAAATGGAATCATTACCTCGTTGTGTTTTTGGTAATCCCAAAACAAAGTCCATACTCAGATCTGTCCACAACCCTTTAGGAACAGGCAACGGCATATACAACCCTGTATTCTGTGCATGGCCTTTCGAGACTTGGCAAATTCGACATCTCTCCACATATCTTACCACATCTCTTTTCAGCTTTGGCCAATAGTATTTGTCTGCTACCAAGGCTATCGTCTTATCCTTACCAAAATGTCCAGCCAACCCCCCGCTATGCACTCTTTCACTATATTTTCTCTCATAGACCCAACTGGAATACATAGTTGGCGTCCCTTGAATAGGTAGCCATCCCTGTAAACTATACTCATCCAGGACATCTCCTACATTATCTGATAATGGACTAATTAGTCTTTCAACAATATCCTTGAAATTAGAATCAGAAGAATACAAACCCTTTATTGCTTCAAAAACCCACCACCTCATTTTCCATAGTGGTAACAAAGTCACACGCCTACTCAATGCATCTGCAACTTGATTCTATTTTCCGGATTTATGTTTTAGAGAAAAAGTATATCCCTACAAAAATGATACCCACTTTGCATGCCTACTATTCAACTTCTTTTGGGTATTCACATACTTCAGGGCTATGTGGTCTGTAAATAACACAAACTCCTTAGGCACTAAGTAATGCCTCCAATGCCTTAATGCTTGTACAATTGCATAAAATTCCACATCATAAGTAGAATAGTTCTTTCTTACCTCATTTAGTTTCTCACTAAAGAAAGCTACCTGGCTTTCCTCCTTGACTTAGAACAGCTCCAATACCCACATGTGAGGCGTCACAATCAACCTCGAACACTTTATCAAAATCTGGTAGTGCCAAAATGGGTGCCTCTGTCACCTTCTTCTTCAAGAATTGAAAACTATCCTCAGCTGCCTTTGTCCACAAAAACTCCCTTCCTTTTGTGCAATCTGTGATAGGTGCTACAATACTGCTGAAATTTTTAATAAATTTTCTGTAAAATGTTGCTAGACCATGAAAGCTCCTTACCTCTGTTATACTCCGTGGAGTAGGCCATTCAATAATTGCCTTTATCTTTTCTGAGTCCATCTGTACCCCACCTGCTGAAATAATAAAGCCCAAGAATACCAAGCTCTCTTGCATAAATGTGCACTTCTTCATATTTGCATAGAGTTTCTCTTTCCCTTAACACTTCAAATACCAATCTTAGATGCCTCAAATGTTCTTCTTTAGTTTTACTAAAGATCAAGATATCATCAAAATACTCCCATTATACTCCCGTAGCACGGTGTTCATCAATCTCATAAAAGTACGAGGTGCATTGGATAACCCGAATGGCATCACAACCACTCATATAATCCATTCCCTGTCTTGAATGTTGTTTTCCACTCATCTCCTTCTCTGATCCGAATCTGATGATAACCACTTCGAAGATCAATCTTGGTGAAAATAATTATATCCAGCAAGCACATCCATCATATCATCAAGGCGAGGTATTGGGAACCGATACTTGATTGTAATTTTATTGATCGCTCTGCTATCCGTGCACATTCTCCATGTTCCATCCTTCTTTGGTGTTAATAAAGCTAGGTTGCACACGGACTCATGCTCTCCCTTACGACCCCCCTTTCGCATGAGCTCTGCCACTTGCCTATTCAACTCTGCATGTAATGTCGGGCTCATCTATAAGCCGCTGTGATTTGGGAGTTGAAGACCCTGGAATCAAATCCATGTGGTGTTGAATATATCTTTTGGGTGGTAATCCATCTGGTAGCTCATCAGGAATAACATCTGAAAATTCTTCTAGTAATTCTGAAGTTTCTATTGGTATGTTGAGCACTTTACAAGTTCATCCTTATTTGCAACTCGGACATAACAGAAAAAACCGGTTGCCTTGGCCCCTCTATATGCAAACAACCCAACCCTAAACCTACACGCCCCTGCCACGCCCACCCCTTCAGTTCTCCACACCACCCCCCGTCAATTCTTGTCTCCTCCACAACCCTTTCGGCTTATCCCCCGAATCTCCTCGCATCCCGAGCACGGCCTGCCGCCACGCCCTTAATCTTGGGTTTTCCTCCTTCCTTCCCCGAACTCTTCACCTAACCACACCCTCTCATGTCTTTACCTCTGATTTTTGTTTTTCCTTTGTCACCTTCCCCCCTTTTCCTAGGTTTTTTCCAACTCCCCCCTGATCTCCCTTTTTATTGTGTGTATTATCTTTCCACCCTTCGTCGACCTTCCAAGACATCACCCGTACCCCCTTTTGAGAATGGCGCCCCCTCTCCTAGCCCCCCACCTTCCCTCCCGCACCCCCCTATTTTTCATATTCCCTCGCTTCTTTTCTTTCCAACCCCGGCCCTCTCCGCTCCCCTCTTAATTTTGCTCAATTTCGTCCTTCCCATCCCTTCTATAACCTCCTTAACACCCTTCCTATTTCAATGCACCTTCTCCCCTCTATGACGTTCCCCGTCCCGACTATCTCTTCCCACCCCCGCCTGTTCTCCCTGCTCACCATATCCTTTCTTCCCCACACTCCTCCCTGGTAGCCTTACTATCTTCATGCTCTCACTCTCCCACTCAAGTGCCTTTTCCTCTTCTTTTGTCTTGCATTCCAAACCCTCCTCCTTTCCACAACTCCTCCCACGTCTACCATCGGTCCCTTGTTCGCATCCCTCCGCACACCCTTTCCCTCCTCTCCCGCGTCTTATCACAACTCCTCTCACAAAGTCCTTTGCAGAAGAGAAAGCAATATTTTCAGCCTTCCCTTCTTAAAGAGGTATCAAAACATTTTGTGCAATCCTTCAGAAAGATTAAGTATTTTTTCCCCCATCATGAATAATTTTATTCAATATTGCATGGTCTTCCTAGCAAGTATAGGACATGCATCCATAGGAATAACATCACACCAAAATCTCATCATTATAAAATGTTCCCAATTAGAAAAGCTTATTAACATCTCTTATAAACCGTAACGTCATTACCCTTCTTAAACCATGCAATACGATAAGGGTTAGGATTCTTCTCACAAATGCCAGACCCCACAATTTATCGACCATCTCATTTTGAAACCATTTTCTACAAAACACAGATCAATAATAACATTACATACCTTTCCTCCTGAAGGGCATTTGTTCTGAAAATATTTGTAGTGCCTGATCCCCATTGAATCCTTATTGGCAGCAATTCATTGTTATCTTGATCATAAGAGTTTCGCAACATCTGGTTGGAATTTCGAGTCCTGTTCATCTTTACTTGCTCAGCCAACAAGATTTACTCTTGAGGCATCTCCTTGCCTTTTGTCATGTGGTTAAGTATGTGGGCATTCAAAAGCCCGATTGTCCTTCTTCACCACATTTGCTAACAACAAATGGTCTTTTGGGAGCCTCCCATCCTCTATCGCCAGATATCCTATACACCTAGAAAATCCTCGCATCTTTTTGATTCTGGAAATCTGGTATCGATCCTTGCTTTCATCCCCGAGAGGATTCTCCCCTACCTTGGCTGAAATGAAACCAGCTCGTCCCGAAAGAAGATGCGCCCCCCTATTCATTCCAGGTGATCGCCTAAAACTTTGACGATTTTGTTTTTGACATTCCCCATGTTGTCGCTCAGGTGAGGTAGGAAATTACTTCAAAAACATCTCAAATCAAATAATAATTTAAACCATGAAAGTGATGCCAATGATCCTTACAGGCCAAGACGACACAAAATCATTGTAAAATTGATGAATTTTTTGATGAAGAATCATGATTCCAAGCTTCCTGGAGCTCCCATGGTGGTAAAATAAATGGATACACAACAAACCATCGATCTTATCCATTTTTGGTCCTTTTGAATTTTGTGCCCTCCACGTGTCAACAAACAAATTGGGACCGAAATTGGGATCATTTTTGACTTTTCCACCTTTTTTGGAAAAATGAAATTTTTTGACTTTTTTCTCCGCCCCTCTGCCCTTGAAATTTTGGAACTAACACGTAACATATGGTGGGTCCATTGAAATTGTTCTTCAATTCTGCACATTTGAACTTTTTTGTAATTTAGGAAAAATTTACTTTTTTCCCTGCGGGGCCCAAACCTTCGATTTTTCCCTCGCCACATGTCTCCTTGTGATTCGCTAGCTGGCCAGCACATCAAATTTGATTTTGAGTCCTTTTGGCAAAAGGGAAAAATTTCCTCCTTGCCTGCGCCAGCCTGCCAACCTGCCTTGTCCTCTGCCACGTGTCGCTCTATGATTTGCTTGCGGGCCCACGGCTTAAATTTTTATTTAAGCCTTTTTGCCAGAAAGAGGAAAAAATCCCCATTTCCCTCTACAGACCTGCCGACCCACTTCTTACCAATTGTGGACATGTGTCCTCTTGTTATTAGCCACAGGATTTTCGGGCCACAAAGTTTACTTTAACTTTTTTTCTGAAAAAGGAAAAAATTCCCTTTTCCCTCTGCTAGTCCGCCGACCCACTCTACGCCACCGTGATGCCACGTGTCCACTCCCGATTGGCTGTGGGGGTTTCAGGTCAAGTTTTGACTTTTAAAATTTTCGTAAAGTAAAGTCTATAAATTCCAAAGGAATTCAACCACCAACCAACCCGCGTCGGCCAATGAAAATCCATCATGTTGCCAAAAGCTCCTAAGGATGAATTTGACGGCAAATGATGCCCCATATGACCATCAAATACAAAAATTTTCAGGGATGCTCTAGAATTCAATTTTTTCCCAAGGATGGCAGACTTTTTATTTTTGAATCAACTGGAGCACGATTTCCGAACATTTTCAACCTTGGGATTGAATTTTCAAATACAAACAAGTATGAATTGATCAATTTCAATTTTTCCACGATCTGACAAAGGGAAAAAATGACACAACCGGCAAAATTGGAAGAACTAGGGCACAGAAAAGGGAAAACTTGGAATATTCCTTCAAATTAGGACAAAACAACAAGTTTGTGAGCATTTTAAAAGTATTCAACTAGAGGGGAAGAAATTTAGACCATTCATTCTAAGGGTAAAACTTTTTTTTGAGCAGATATAGATTTGAAATTTTAGGGCATGGTGGAAGCTTAAAAGTGGCACCAACAGGATGTAGTGCCCAACTCTTTTTTTGCATTGTAACATTTACTGACTCATTTCAGTTACTAGATTCTAGATATCGATATAGCACTAGGGTAAGTGCACCAAGTTGGGTTGCTAAAAGGGGGTCTTAAGTGGATGTTTTTCTCTGAAAAATAAAAGTATTCAACTTGGATGAGTTATTTGAAATAGTTACACTCAAAATTGAAACATGTTGTAAGAACATTAATCATACAATCTTGATTCTAGTTTCTAAGCTATTAAATTTTATTAAAAACAATTAAGTTTAAGTGGGTCAAATAATTAAATTACAACAGGTGCTCCTATTTATGTAAAAAACATAGTAGAGTGACTTTCATTCCCTACACCATTTTTTTGAGCACTATTTAGTTTTTGGAAAACCCTTTGGTAAATGATAGCTACGAACATCTAGTTTTTTCTAGAATTTTTTTTTAGATTTTTGTTAGCGAGTATTTATTAATGATTATTCTAGTACTCAAATTTTAAATTTTTGAAAAATCATAGATCTCTGACCATGCCCCCTAACTACCTCAAAAAATATCAAAACTTAGTTTTTTCATCAATATGTATAGAATTAGTCCTAGTTTCTTCAATATGACGAGAATGTTGAATGTCAGATATATATATATATATACAACATTTCATCATCAATATAAAAATGTATCTCTAATATTTACACAAATCATATTATGAATCGAAATCCATCAATAGTCTAAGTATCTCTATCGTCTAACATCATGCTAAGACAAAAATGATACAATAATATCTATTTATATAGTCAACAGTAATCGAAATCAAAATATATTAAGTGTCAAAGGGAAGTGGGCACTACAGACACTAACATATAAAATGCCAATCTAGTTTATTATCTGTCATATACAACCATAAAAATTATCATAATATTAATCATTACTTTTTCTGTAATTAGTCATAGATAAAAGTTCCATACTTGTGCCAGTGAATTTTTTGGTCCAACGATCGACTCAAATAAGGCCTCCAAGATTTTTTCCATGGCAGAAAAAGGATTCACAGATATTAACAAATGATGGATTTTCCTTTTATCATGCAAAAAAAACAAATGACGGGAATTTAAAAACACCTCTGGCTCACTACTGGGGACGTCCAAGAGCTAGAAATAAGCAAATAGAAAATGAAATAACAAAGGCAGTAATTTTAAACCAGGTCTTCTCTTACATTTTGCATCACTTTTTTCTTAATTTAAATTTATAATAACAGCTCTTTCACTACGATAAAAATGTAAAGAATGCTTTGATCTGACGGTCCTGTCTATGTTGTGTCAGGGTCTTTCTGAGATTGACTGTAACAGATCTTGGCAGAGCATGCAGTTTACGTGGAGCATTTTGCAGCATCAGATTTCAACACATACATGACAGCAAGATCTTGGCCATTCAATTTCTGATGTATTTCAATTCAGGCAAGACTCCTCCAATATATACGCCTTCGGCTTAATTATGTTTTTTTACCATAAAAAATATATAATAATAAGAAAAAGGAGCAATAGTTGAACGAGGAATACTCTAAAATATTTGTCACAATACCGATCATTTTGTATCTATGAATTTGAAGAAACAATAACCTCCTTTGCCCCTTATATAAGCTTGATAGATTTAATAACAATAGTTACACAGGGATTACTTCAAAATATTTATCGAAATACACAATACAGAGAATTTTATATCCCATATATGATCTTCATAATATTCATTGATGAAAAACACTTATCCAATAGAAAGTTAGATGAACTCAAAATGAAGCTCAATGTTTTTCTTTGGTGGATGGTAGAAAAACACCCTTTGTTTACATTTACAGGAAATTATAAAATCAATTTTGTTAAAACATTTTTACTTCCGATTCTTACTATGAACATGTTCAATACGAAATTATACTTGTTTCGTTTTACTACAATTTTGATATATATTAATTGTCTCTGATTATTTTAAGATACATTATATCATTAAAGGCTAAGAACTCAAAGGAAAACTCACAGAACCAACGTCAAGAATCTAACAATAATATTGAAATTCAAGTCCCATCAATTTGATTACATGGAAGTGTTATCATACACACCATATTTCTGCAATACATTTATTATGTAGTTGAAGGTCTACTGGCTAGAGCTAGAGCAGGGAACATACACGAGGAAGAACAAGAACTAGAGGAACAAGAGAAACTCTAGGTCTGAGTAACCTATCTAGATTCAAATATCAAAATACAATTATTATCAAGCCTTCTCTGAGTTTTGTGCAAGTTAACCCAAACACCGGTATAATGTTATCGAACCATCAATTTCACTTCTCTAAGTTTTGGACAAGCTAACCCAAACACCGTTACAAATTTATTTGACTATCAATTTCCCAGCCCTGAGAGCACTTAAACCACCACAAATAATCTTCGTTCTACTACTCATCGACATTTTCTTCACAGGGGATGAATGTGGCTAATCAACCCTTAGTCAACATCTACAATCAGACATTTGGTCACTAACTTATCAAGCTCTAACAGTTAACATCAAATCTAGAATGTTATTAATTTGTAATGTAGCCAAATTAAGAACAACCAGATAAACTGCAATAAAATGAACTCCAAAAGAAAATAGATCTCCTTCTTCGTTATCAAATAATCAATTACAATGTTTCCTAAATAGGAAAATAACTCCCAACTCGAGTTACCCAGTAAACTCTAGCTAACTCTGACTAAATCTACTCTAGGTGGCGGAAATTACTATTTTTAGCAGTTTACTAGAACCTGCTATTCTTAGTAAGTTCGCATGCTTATTCCTACGGGCACAGAAATTGCCACGCATCTTCTACATCCCTAAATTAGAGGAATTGCCAACTTTATAACTCACAATGCAATTAATAGACTAAAATTAACTAATGCTCAAAAATAGGAAAAAACCAAACTATAACTTAAATCCTAATTTTCGGCCTCAAGATGGCGGATTTAGGGCCCGAAAACGTGTCAAAAACTTGCCCCAACCGGTAGGGCGGGTTGCCGCTGCGTTCGTCTCATCGAAACACGTGGTTTCAAAAAAAAAAACGGACTCAAACGGACACCCGGAGCTCAAGTTATGACCTTGTCAAGTTCCTGCTAATTCGGGCGCATCATTCTCCCCTGCTTGAAAAAAACGCAGCTCCTGCAAGTTGTCTTCTTCAAACTGCTTCCATTTATCTGCATCCAACTTCTGAATCTCGGACTCTGTGATCCAAGTATTGTCCTCTTGTTCCAGTCCTTTCCAATGTACCAAATATTTGTTGTATTTCCCATGTCGCGTGTCCATTGTTTTCTTATCTAGAATCTGATCCACTTCTTCTTTCTTCTTCACCGGAACCTGCTGCCGCCAATCTACTACTTCATCAGCATCATCCCTGTCTGCACCATCCCCATGAAAAGAATACAAATCTGAAACATTAAACACTGGAGAAATATCAAAATTCCCTGGCAATTCTACCTCATAAGCATTATCGTTTATTTTTTTCACGATTTTGCAGGGTCCAATCTTCTTGTACTTCAGCTTGTTATAGGTTCCTCTTGGAAACCTTTCCTTCCACAGATATACCATAACCAACTCACCAACTGTAAATACCTTTCTCCGTCTGTGCACATCTGCTATTTCCTTATACTTGTCATTACTATTTTGCAGCTTCTTCCGCACTTCTTCCTGTATTTGTTGTATATGTTCGGCAAATGCTTCTGCATCATCACTGACTCTGCCATCAACGGGTAGCTGTACCAAATCTAATACCCCATTTGGATTACTCCCATACACAATTGAAAATGGAGACTTTCCCGTGGATCTGTTTATGGAACTGTTATATGCAAACTCAGCTTGCGGTAATGCTAAGTCCCATTGTTTTGGCTTTTCCCCAACAATGCACCTTAACAGGTTTCCCAAACTCCTATTTACCACCTCTGTTTGCCCATCAGTCTGTGGATGATAAGCACTACTGAACTGTAGTTGAGTGCCAAATTTCTTCCATAAAGTCCGCCAGAAGTGACTTAAGAACCTTGTGTCCCTATCTGAAGTAATGGTTTTTGGAACACCATGCAAACGAACAACTTCTCTGAAAAACAAATCTGCTACGCCTGTTGCATCGCTTGTTTTCTTGCAAGCAATAAAATGAACCATCTTAGAAAACCTATCAACAACCACAAAAATGGAATCATTACCTCGTTGTGTTTTTGGTAATCCCAAAACAAAGTCCATACTCAGATCTGTCCACGACCCTTTAGGAACAGGCAACGGCATATACAACCCTGTATTCTGTGCATGGCCTTTCGAGACTTGGCAAATTCGACATCTCTCCACATATCTTACCACATCTCTTTTCAGCTTTGGCCAATAGTATTTGTCTGCTACCAAGGCTATCGTCTTATCCTTACCAAAATGTCCAGCCAACCCCCCGCTATGCAACTCTTTCACTATATTTTCTCTCATAGACCCAACTGGAATACATAGTTGGCGTCCCTTGAATAGGTAGCCATCCTGTAAACTATACTCATCCAGGACATCTCCTACATTGTCTGATAATGGACTAATTAGTCTTTCAACAATATCCTTGAAATCAGAATCAGAAGAATACAAACCCTTTATTGCTTCAAAACCCACCACCTCATTTTCCATAGTGGTAAACAAAGTCACACGCCTACTCAATGCATCTGCAACTTGATTCTGTTTTCCGGATTTATGTTTTAGAGAAAAAGTATATCCCTGCAAAAATGATACCCACTTTGCATGCCTACTATTCAACTTCTTTTGGGTATTCACATACTTCAGGGCTATGTGGTCTGTAAATAACACAAACTCCTTAGGCACTAAGTAATGCCTCCAATGCCTTAATGCTTGTACAATTGCATAAAATTCCACATCATAAGTAGAATAGTTCTTTCTTACCTCATTTAGTTTCTCACTAAAGAAAGCTACTGGCTTTCCTCCTTGACTTAGAACAGCTCCAATACCCACATGTGAGGCGTCACAATCAACCTCGAACACTTTATCAAAATCTGGTAGTGCCAAAATGGGTGCCTCTGTCACCTTCTTCTTCAAGAATTGAAAACTATCCTCAGCTGCCTTTGTCCACAAAAACTCCCTTCCTTTTGTGCAATCTGTGATAGGTGCTACAATACTGCTGAAATTTTTAATAAATTTTCTGTAAAATGTTGCTAGACCATGAAAGCTCCTTACCTCTGTTATACTCCGTGGAGTAGGCCATTCAATAATTGCCTTTATCTTTTCTGAGTCCATCTGTACCCCACCTGCTGAAATAATAAAGCCCAAGAATACCAAGCTCTCTTGCATAAATGTGCACTTCTTCATATTTGCATAGAGTTTCTCTTTCCTTAACACTTCAAATACCAATCTTAGATGCCTCAAATGTTCTTCTTTAGTTTTACTAAAGATCAAGATATCATCAAAATAAACCACAACAAACTTACCATTATACTCCCGTAGCACGGTGTTCATCAATCTCATAAAAGTACTAGGTGCATTGGATAACCCGAATGGCATCACCAACCACTCATATAATCCATTCCCTGTCTTGAATGCTGTTTTCCACTCATCTCCTTCTCTGATCCGAATCTGATGATAACCACTTCGAAGATCAATCTTGGTGAAATAATTAGATCCAGCAAGCACATCCATCATATCATCAAGGCGAGGTATTGGGAACCGATACTTGATTGTAATTTTATTGATCGCTCTGCTATCCGTGCACATTCTCCATGTTCCATCCTTCTTTGGTGTTAATAAAGCTGGTGTTGCACACGGACTCATGCTCTCCCTTACGACCCCCTTTCGCACGAGCTCTGCCACTTGCCTATTCAACTCTGCATGCAATGTCGGGCTCATCCTATAAGCCGCTTGATTTGGGAGTGAAGACCCTGGAATCAAATCCATGTGGTGTTGAATATCTCTTTTGGGTGGTAATCCATCTGGTAGCTCATCAGGAATAACATCTGAAAATTCTTCTAGTAATTCTGAAGTTTCTATTGGTATTTGAGCACTTACAAGTTCATCCTTATTTGCAACTAGTACATAACAGAAACCGGTTGCCTTTGCCTCCTTCACAAATTCCTTTGCAGAAAGCATATTTTCAGCCTTCCCCTCTTCTTTAAGAGGTATCAAAACTATTTTTGTGCCATCCTTCCAGAAAGTATAAGTATTTTTTCCCCCATCATGAATAACTTTTCTATCAAATTGCCATGGTCTTCCTAGCAGTATATGACATGCATCCATAGGAATAACATCACACCAAATCTCATCCTTATAACTGTTCCCAATAGAAAAGCTTATTAAACATCTCTTATCAACAGTAACTTCATTACCCTTCTTAAACCATGCAATACGATAAGGGTTAGGATTCTTCTCACAATGCAGACCCAATTTATCGACCATCTCATTTGAAACCATGTTCTCACAACTACCACCATCAATAATAACATTACATACCTTTCCTCCTGAAGTGCATCTTGTTCTGAAAATATTTGTACGTAGCCATGCATCCCCCTTGACCTCCTTTCTTGGAGCAATCATTGTCCTCTTGATCATCAGAGTTTCTCCAACATCTGGTGGAATTTCGAGGTCCTGTTCATCTTCTACTTGCTCAGCTTCAACAAGATTTACTCTTGGAGCATCTCCTTGCCTTTTGTCATGTGTATAAGTATGTGGGCATTCAAAAGCCCGATGTCCTTCTTCACCACATTTGTAACAAACAAATGGTCTTCGTGGAGCCTCCCATCCTCTATCGCCAGCATATCCTCTACCCCTAGAAAATCCTCTGCCTCTTTGTTGATTCTGGAAATCTTGTCTCGTATCCTCTTGCTTTTCCCATCCACGAGATGATTCTCCCCTACCTTGGCTGAAACCAGCTCGTCCCCGAAAGGAAGATGAGGCCCCCCTATTCATTCCAGGTGATCGCCTAAAACTTTGACGATTTTGTTTTTCCTCAGCCTTTAAGGCTAATTGATAGGCATCCTCCATGCTTTTAATCCTATGCATACTTATCTCATCTTGAATAGTAAATTTTAATCCATTAACATACCTCGCAGCCATTTGTTCCTCAGTTTCTTCATGCTCTACACGAATGGACAACTTGTAGAACTCATCTGTGTATTCTTGCACTGTTTGTAAGTTCTGTCTGAGATTCTGAAACCTCCTGTAAAGGGTTTGTGCATAATCCACAGGTAGAAATTTATCTTTTAGCTTCTTCTCCATTTTACTCCACGTCCTAATTCTTTCTTTCCCCTTTCTTGACCGCTCTTTCTGTAGGTGATCCCACCATAACATAGCATGACCTTTCAATTTTGTGCATGCAAATTTTACCTTCTTTTCTTCTGACATAGCCTTCCACTCAAAAAAATTTCCCATGCTATTCAACCAGTCTATCAGCTCCTCTGGTTTTAGACTACCACCATACTCTGAAACATCAACTCTTATCCCATCATTCTTTCCTTCTAATGCTCGAAGCATCCTTTCTTCAAAAGCTAATGGTGGTGCTTGCGTTTCCTCCTCTTCACAAACTTCTTCTTCATCTGTGTCATCTCCACCTTGATTTCCTCTTTGGGTTATCATTGCAGCAAGCGCAGCAACTTGTCTCTGCAGATCTTGCATATTTCTATTCATCTGGGCAATACCGCCTCCTCTTCCTCTTCCTCTTCCTGCCATTTTTAAACAAAATACTTCGAACCAGCTCTGATACCAGATAATGTAGCCAAATTAAGAACAACCAGATAAACTGCAATAAAATGAACTCCAAAAGAAAATAGATCTCCTTCTTCGTTATCAAATAATCAATTACAATGTTTCCTAAATAGGAAAATAACTCCCAACTCGAGTTACCCAGTAAACTCTAGCTAACTCTGACTAAATCTACTCTAGGTGGCGGAAATTACTATTTTTAGCAGTTTACTAGAACCTGCTATTCTTAGTAAGTTCGCATGCTTATTCCTACGGGCACAGAAATTGCCACGCATCTTCTACATCCCTAAATTAGAGGAATTGCCAACTTTATAACTCACAATGCAATTAATAGACTAAAATTAACTAATGCTCAAAAATAGGAAAAAACCAAACTATAACTTAAATCCTAATTTTCGGCCTCAAGATGGCGGATTTAGGGCCCGAAAACGTGTCGAAAACTTGCCCCAACTGGTAGGGCGGGTTGCCGCTGCGTTCGTCTCATCGAAAACACGTGGTTTCAAAAAAAAAAAAAAAACGGACTCAAACGGACACCCGGAGCTCAAGTTATGACCTTGTCAAGTTCCTGCTAATTCGGGCGCATCAGGTAAGGGTAAAAATAATGCCCCCCTTTGTGATGTTCTCGAGATTCATATGAGGAGGATAGAATTGGTATAGTAGTCCACGTGTATATATAAGTATCATTCATCTAATAACTTATTGAGGTAATGACTCTTGATGTGTTCATTTATGATTTAAATATTGTCTGTAGATAATTGGCTACACAAGCCATTATTGCGATAGTTGTGACACAAATTTTGTGTTACGGAAATCAACATATGGATTGTCATTATTTTCCTTTGGTTTCAGATTGAAGTCAAAATATTTATAAGGGAATTGAATTTAAAATATATTGAATCCATTTGTCTCGTTGCGATTTTATCTATTTCATTTAGGTGAGACAAAAAAACACTATGGGGCCCATTATTGTACTATTGTTATGGATCTATGAAAGGTTTATGTTGTATAAACTATTTGGGAATTCATTATAGACATGTAGTAGATTCCATTAGGAAGATTTAGCACTTTGTGACAGAGGTGAGGTGGTGAGAGCCAAATTTGGATTTCTATCTGTATTTTCATAGTGTGTTGCTAGATCAAATTAATATGGACCACATATATTGGGTTGGTTGATAACATTTTAATGAAAGATCAATGTATTATTTATGTTCTGCGCAATTATTTCCTTTAACTTAAAGCGGCTACTAGATAAGAAATTTTTTAATCACTAAAATAGAGAATTAGTGGTTCCCTCACCATTTCATTAGTCATTATGAAGATATTCACTACAATATAAAGGTACACCTAATGACCAGATCCAAACCATCTTCTTATAAATTACCATATCGTAGGAAGATCAAAAAGACACGTCTTCTATAGTAAAAGACATCCTTAAAATTTTAAAAAACATGTCTTTCGATAAGAAAAATCACATCTTCAATAATTTAAAGTAACTCATTCTAAACCTATGTAGTGTATTTTACTTCATGTAACTCCTTCATCGGAAACTCATTCCCAGCTATAGGGCGTATTATAAGAAGCTTTTATCTTTACGAACAATATTTCCTTTTGTTTTAACCAATGTCCACTCATTTGTCTCATCCAAGGAATAATTTTTCTCAATAAAGTATGGGCAAAATATATTATTCCAGAAAGTCCAAATAAAACGTCCATTGACCCTTAGATAGTAGAATTTGTAGGATAACCTCGAGACTCAAAATAAAAATTCTGACAAATTGGATTTTCAAGGGATGGCCATTACACCCAGTACCATGTAATCCTTATCAGGTTAATTTAAATCAACATTCCTTATATTACTAGGATTTTTCTTGGAAGGTTCAATATATTAAACCATCATTAATAATAAATTTTGATACATAGTCTTATTCCTTTATGGGGTACGTTGGTACCTCTCTCCTCTTCTCTCTCTAAGGCTTCAAGTCAGTGTTGGCATTAAACATGCACCCAATACTCTATAACGTTTCCTTTGGTATACTTGCAACTACTAATCACCCAAACTCCTTTTATTGGTTTGATTTCATCATACAAAATCCATGGGATGGGCGCTATTTAACTACAAGAAATTAAAATGGGAACCTCTTCCCTCCAAAGCTATCGAACAAGTGTATTTATTTTGTAATTTACATATCATTGATATCATTTTATGAAAATTTAAATTCTATTTTTAAATTTTAGTTGTAATTACTTTATACCATTGAAATTGAATATAGTGTGTATTGTAATTCTCATCGTAGAACATGTTAACACTAACACACATTTAGATAACAAAAACTTACGAAAAGTGAAGAAATAGAGTTTCTATACACATAAGTATATTTTCCTTTAAGAATCTAATTTTCATTTAATATCTGATTCACCACATCTATGTCCAAAATATTACAACTATGTCAAGATGTCGATTCTATTCTTGGATACACCATGTATAGGGGAGTTGGACTGGATACATCTTCCAACTTTGGTATCTCAGGATTTAATTTCAATTTGTTGGTATTTTGATCTTCAATGGGTCAAAATTATCATAATAATTTGATGACCTTGAATATCCCTATATAAGACAATTTATTATCACCTCATATTACATAATGAGCTGGATAGTAATATATAAAATAAGCATTTCCATTCTCATTGCAATACTGGCCTACAAAAGGAACTCAAGGTTCCCTAAATATTCCTAAATTTTATGTATATCCATTATCCTTGTAACCACTACTACAATTAATCTGTAAGCACTCAACTTCAGGTCAATAATTATATCTTCCCTAATTTAATAAGCACACAAATAACCCATACTTTAAAGTATTAGCAAGATAAAAATCCTCTCAAGCATGCTCAAAGTGTTCCAAGTTTCCAATTAAATACATCCATATAGATGGTACATTATAGGTGGATTTACTATGTGACGGTTTTAGTCCTATTAAGAACTTTTCCAGTGTAATAAGTATGTGGATATTGTATTTCAACCCACAAATGTAACCTTATTTTATGGTATTCTACCTATGGTTAGGGTTTGAGTTTGATTTAGTTAATTACATATGGTTTTGGTATTGTAATACACTTAGGGCTTGATATAAAAATGCATTTCCAATAAACTCAAGTGAAGAGAAAGTTACAGAACGCAAAGATAAAGCATTTCCAAGACCATTAAGAAGGTCTTGGACAATAAAACCATTCTTTTGTATCAAACTTTACCTTCCTAAACTAGGAGGTTTTCTAGTGAAATTCTGGAGAATAAATCATATTCAACCTCTATACTCCCAGATTATCGGAATTAACCGTGTGTACTATGTATCTCTTCATGTACAATAAAGTATGTATGAGCTAAGTACATATTCCTTCTTGTGTTTGATCAAGCTTGTAGCATATTATAATCATTAATTTCAAGTACTAATCGACATTCGATTGTAATACTATGTAGTTCTCAAATTTAAGAAGCTAATTCAATCATGCCAGTAGCTCTTATGGTTTCAAACCTGGTGCATTCCTTTTGATATTCAGGTGAATTCCATAACATTATTTAAAATATAATAAAATATTGACCGAAATGTGTATGCATACACACTTAAACCTACTTGTATATATCATAAAAAAATTTAATTACTCATATTATTAATATAGTAATCCTTCCTTATGCAATTATCTTTTGGAATACTAGAACTAAGAAATTGACCAGCAGGGTGTTGATTTCTTTTCTTAATTGCCTGTGCAAGGTGACTGATAATGTCAGGATGTAGAAAACATAGTTCCTTTTCTGGTCAAGGTCCCTGAGGGATTTCTACATAATAGTGGGTATAAATTTGATATACTACAAATGTACCTTGAATGTGGTAATAGTGTGGTTTGATGTGTTTCATATGCTAAAAGTTATTCCCATTTTCCCTTAAGACCTTTGACAATATTTGGAGTGACTTTCCGGCTTTCTAATATATGGCTTTAAGACCTTTCATATTTGAATGGAGGCGGCAATGTAGACTCTCAAACCTAGTTTGAGTATTTATAGTTATGTGTTGGTTGATCTAAAGGATGTACAACTAATTTAAGAATATTTAGGAGATTCTTTCTTGATTTAGTGTTCATATTGTCCATAATAAGTCTTTGAGCCATGTCATTGATTTATCAGAAGGCATTTGAATTAATCAATATAATTTCTTTGAAGGTTATTGACACACCATGGACCCTAACTTCTGGATGAAAAAGATTCATATAATATTTTCAAATTAATGAAAAAATTTTTAAAGAGAAATAATGCGTACAATAGAGTTCTTATATTGATAATACATGTGGGCTAGCTCATTTTGTATGGTGCTATACATTGATTTAGTGACAAAAGATGGTGGAAGGAGTTTGAAATGATTATTTGGCATGAATATTTAATTTAGACTTATATAAGCTAGACCATTGAAATTGCATAATGAGAGGTATAGATATTACAAAACATAAGAGCCAAATATTCACATTCATCTGTATATTCCATAATTTGAGTAGTTTCTCTTAGCTTCAAGAACCAAATAAAGAAACTGGTCATTCTAGTGGATACAGTTACCACTTTAAGTGTCATAGAATCTCCACCTAATACTTCTCCAATCAGATGAGCACTATGTCAGATATCTAATAACAGATTCTTTTCAATTACATAGCTTTTGGTATTAAAGATTCTCATGTTATGCATTCCTTTAGAACTCAAGTAACTTATTTAAATCCCCAACACACGGGCAGAGCTATATATTTAGTGTATTTCTTAGAAATCTATTGTCAATATGAAGTGTTAATATTTCTTAAAATTTATTTAGAAATATATATAATCTCATTGAAAAAAAGGTTAGTCTAATTCATGTCAACGAGTGACATATTTTTTACACAGACAAACAATTTAAAGTAAAGAGACCTGATTATTATTCCTAGGTAAGGTTGGGATGACTTATTTGTAACATGACGCAGACATGTCGTCACCATGAGGATGTTCATTTATCTTTGTAGTTACATTTTTTTACGGAGCCGTACCCATAATATTAGCATCCCATACGTTCACCTCGCATAAGTATTTAGGATGCAAAAAAATAGTAGTATTTAATTAGGAGTCTTTACATACATAGACTTCCATCCACAAATTTTTCTCTTGAAAAGTTAGCGCCATCCACAGTAGTAGATATATCATTTAGGATTATTTAGTTGAGAATAAGTACATCATTCCAATAATTAGCTAAAGTGTCTCTAGGATTCTTAAGGTAGGATTGATATAATTCATCTTACCATGCTAAGTTTATCTCCTATAAATGTAACACCAAATGGTTGAAGAAAAGAGATAGGTTTGAAAAAGAGAAGTCTTCTCTATTGTGACATTCATTGGAATAATTCGTTTGTGATTATGAGAAAAGTAAGGGAAACTGAAGTTTCACAAGGCCATCTGTTGCATCTCTTTTGCTGATTTATAACTTGTTCATGCTTTTTTGACAGGGATGGGGTGGTCACTCCAACATTCTTAAGAGAAGAAAGACAAAGCACATGGAAAAAGTTTAGATGGAGAAGGTCGAGTTGAATTCCTATCTTTATGACCTCATTATGTTATTAACCCAGTCATTATTCTTAATTGCATTATATGATTTATCGAATCAATTATTAATTATTTTACTTAGGCTTCGCTGGATGATTTTACAAAAGAAAACAATTTACCTTTCAAAATGGTTGAGGGGACAGATTGCATGGTTTCGAAACCGATCCCTCCTACTTATTAAATCTTGTTAACATATATCATCTAACAATTTGTTTCACCTCAGGATCATTCTAAGAATTCACCATACAAAAAGGATAATGTTCGCTAGTGTAGCTAGGGATATCAAGTTATAAAATTTTTTACTTCACAAAGGATGGTTTCATTTTGATCACTCATGGAATTATTTGATTTCAAGTAGATCACCTCTACATTTATTTTGTTGAATATAAAATTATTATTTGTTTAGCTTCTTAAGGGTTAACCGACCCATTTTACTTTACTTATAAAATATTGTCACTAAGTCCTAGAAAGATTTAACTTAACAATTTATTCTCAAGATCAAAGTTTTAGAATACTCATATCAATGTAAAGATTGAATTACCATTTCTCACAAGGATAAGTTACCAGTTTACCTACAGAAGGACAAGACAACTGCTTCTTGGGTTCAGGTAGTAAAGGGAACTTGACCCTAAAGGACATTCATTTTGATTTTTGGCTGTATGGGAAAAGCCCTGGTGGAGTTTCCGCTCAATGCCATTACTCTGTTCTAGTTCGAGCTTAGCTTTCACTGTAATTTGGAGATCCTTATTTGCAAAATATTCTCTATCATTTCAGTTTTGTGGTTTCTGCACAACTTTCTGAGCGAGGTAGTTGAAGTGCGAGCCTCCATTATTGTTTCTTTAGGCTTAGCTCTATCCTTTTATAGTCTTTACCATTCATGTCTCTGTAGATTTTTGAAAGCTAAGGTTTCATTTGTTGGCTGCCATAGTCATTAATAGGCAAGATAATTTATGTTGCACGCGTACACTTCTTTTTCTTTCCTTCTTCAGATGTATCACTGATTTTTTTTGAAATATTTGCGGGTTATATGATTTTTTTCTCTAGATTGACTTATGAGTTTGAAACCTCACGTGGGCCTATGGACCTCTCACTTTATCATCTAGTTTTTTGAAAGTTCTAACCATTTGATTGTCTACGGTGAGTTGTTCTTCTTCCCAATCTACATCATGAATTATAGATCTGTATTTTCTGAGTTCTGGGTACCTTTCATTATCGGAAATTGCTGAAATGAACTTCAAAAAGACTCCGTGATCATGTGTTTGCTATTATGAAACTTTGATCTACTTTTTACCTTCCTTTCTTTTACTGTGGTGAACATACAGTATTTTCTTCTTTCATGATATTCGTACTTTTAGCTTCTTCCCTGTATGAACTCTTTGTGCTAGGACAACTATTATCTCACCATTTGTTGTGAATATTTTAGAAGATGGCTATGGCATTCTGCAAATACAGGTTTTGTACATTACTTCAGGTCCATTCTAAAATCTTTGGCTCAACTTTGTACTCTGGAGAATCCATTTGTTACAATTCATTGTCTCAACATCAACTTGATTTTTTTGAAATTCTAAAGTATCTTTTGAGAATACTTACTTTAAACTTTCAACATTGTGATCACTTGAACATTGAAATTATCCATGAGATGAATGTTTGAAATGCCATTGTTCTATGAAAATCACATCTATTAAATTCTTGACCGTAACAATATTCCTGACTTTCTGAAAATAATGTGTACTATTTTCTGAACCTATGCATAACATATTATTTCTGGAACTCTTTTTACAACTCCTACATGTTTGGAAAATTTAAGTCTTGTCAAAAATGTAGTTTCATCTTCTTTTTTGCTTCAATGTTGTACTTGAGCTTCACCTATAGCTGCATCTATATTTGATCAATCTATTGCATAGATAGTATTACTTCTTTGATATTGTAACATCTCTGTATTCAATCCGAATGACTTCTAATTCTGTAACTGCAAATCATGCATTGAATTGGATCTTTGAAAGTATTGTCATATTTTGTAGTCTTATTTGTATCTCAACATTGTATAATAATTTGATCGACAACTCATTCTTATAATTTTAAATTTTTCCTTTCCCATAGCAACTAGCTTTGAAATTCAGAAATTATATTTTTTCCTGCAGCAACTAAAAATTGCCCATAGCAACTAGTTTAACCTGTAGCAACTGAATTTTCCTGTAGCAATTGAATTTTCCTGTAACAACTGAATTTTCCAGTAACAATTGACTTTGCCTATGGAAAATTACTTTGAATTTATTATTTTCCCATAGCAACTAGATTTTTCCTATAGCAACTAAAAATTTAAAGTGTTGATTTTACATGGCGTAGCCCTGTCAAAAATTTCTAGAATCTTTTCTTCATTCCTTTCAAGTGTGGCCTCCTCTTTTAGACAAACATCATATTTCAAATTCTACATTTTCATCTATTACAAACTAAAATATGTGCTTCTATTGCTAGTATTTCTTCTATAATGTAACTTATTCAATTTCAAAACAGTTATTGGATCTTGAGTTACATTCTTCCTTTTATTGCATGTATTTATCACTTGTCTATTTTTCTCTTTGGCTGAAACTTATACCTACACACTTAGGAAAACTGTTAGGAAATAATTAGGCTTTTGGCCTCTCTTATTTCCATGTTTTATGCTTTCTTTTCTCTTTGTTCTTTCTGAGTGAATAAAGCATGCATTCAGTTTGTTCTTCAAGTAGAACACATCTCCTGTTAGGAGAAGATTCATATGCATGAATTAGGATAGTATAGGAATATGAATTGATCCCTAAGCTCGTAGCTGACAGTTAACTTTTCTTCTTTTCAGGTACAATGTCTTATACCATGGAGATGAAGATACTTTAATCGAAGAATAGAAACCCTAAGGAAATGATGGGTTCTCTCATACTCCCTTTTTTTCTCTTTCATGCATATGTACCTTTCTTTGCAGTAGTTGTACTTTACTTTTTAGTTACATCCCACGGCTTATGTGGGAAACATTTGACTCTCCTTTTGAATAAAACATTGAATTTTGTAAATGAGTTGTATATTTCCTTGCACATTCTATATTTTTTGTAAATGTCTTAATCATGAAGGAAAGAACATTGATGAGAACTTGTAACACTCAGTAATGAACTCTAACTTTCTATAATCTACATTTCTTTTTGCTTCTTCAAAACTCATCACTTCACCTAGTTTGCAATATGTCGTCTTCATCAAGAAAACACAGTTGTCCTTCGGGGTTTTGTGTTCTTTTGCTAAAGATGACATGAAATTACAAACTATGTGATCTATTTAGTTTTTAGACAACACACATAACTACAAATTTCATTTAATCTTGTGAATAATTCAACACTAACAAATAACATTGAAACTTCATTTAGCTTAGGTATACTTCACCTAAAACTTTTCAAAATATCGATGAAGTTTTGAGTTTCCCATTTTTGCACAAGTGTAAAGATTATCAACATTTATGGCGATTCTGGAGGGAAAGTTACCTGCTAGCTTAAAGAGTAGTGTCTTGCTCTTGTCCATTAGGTTTGGAGTCTAAGCATGTAACCAAAATTTTCCTTTTCTGAAAGGTCCAACCCTTCCAAAACAACTAAAGCTGGGAAAGGATTTGGTAAATAGACCACGTGCATGAATGCACTTATTGAATTGAGAACATTGCAATGTGCAGAAAATGCACTTATTGAAGGGAAATCCTACTCTGAAAATTACTGTAATATTTTCAATAATAGTATTTGAGAAACATACCATTCACAGGAATGGGAAGTTCGTCTCCATTCAACTTCGAAAGCTGAAAAGCATTGTTTTCTTTGCAAGATGAAATCATGTAAGGACCACTCCAGAGTGTTTCAAACTTTGAGTGTCTTCCTAGCTTTGCACAATTAGCATCCCATTTTAACATGATATCTCCTTCATTGAAGACTCTTAATTTGGATTTCTTGTCAAAAGTATTCTTTAGTTGTTTATGATTCTTCTCCATATTCAAATGGGATTTATCTCTTAGCTCTTGTAATTCCATTAAATCTTCAAAGAAAACCTGTAACAATTAATTTTCAAGAAGTTTGATTTGATGCAGCAAATCTAATGTAGGTAACTCAACTTAAATAGGAATTCTCGCTTCCTTTCCATACACAAGTTTGTATGGTGAACTATCAACTGATCTTTTAGGAGTCACTTTGTCAGCCCAAAGTGATGAATTCATCATTAGATGCCAAGCTCTTTGATTATCCTTGAGTGTTCTTCTGATGATCCTTAACAGATTCTTGTTAGTACTCTCAGCTAAACCATTACCTTGTGGGTAATAATTAGATGAAAAACTTAAATATATTCCATGCTTGACATCGTAATCTCTTATCTTTGCATCAAGGAATTCTAAAGAATTATCTGATATGATAGTTGTTGGAACACCAAATCTACAAATTATTCCTTCATAAAAAGATAGTATCGAAGCTTCATTCACATCCTTCAAGGCTATTTCTTATAAAATAATCTGTAGTAGTTAAGATCCACTTGTGTTCTTGTGATGATGATGGGTTTATCATGCCAATAAAGTCAAGAACCCACTGCATAAAAGGTTGATCAGCTGAAATAGGCTGCAAGGGTAGCGAAGCTAAACGTTCTTTTCTGACCAAGAAAGCACATTTTTTACACTTTCTAATCCATTCAAAATAGTCTTTCAATATGCTAGCTCAATAGTAACCAGCTTTCATTATTTTTAAGGCTCTAGTACATGCTAAGAAGTGACTTCCTGCAGGTCCTTCATATAATTCTAGCAATATTTTCTGAACTTTATCGTAATCAAAACACCGCAGTAAGGTTCCATTTATATCCTTTTTTAATAACACATTATCAATGAAGATATAGGGTAAAAATTGTAATCTGAAATACCTTCATTAATTTTTTTCCATACCTTCTGGATAGGTGCCTTGATATAGATAATTAACCAAATCAGTCATCCATCTTGATTCCTGAATCTTGTGAGTGAGCTCAGGTTGCTGGTTTTCTAGTTGAACCATGCTTTCTGATTGTTGATACAAAATTTTAGCATGCTATTTTAAATCATCTGGTTCTACAGCTTGTTGTTCTTCTATATCAGTAATTATATGCTCACATAAACCTTTCCCTTGAACTGTCTTAGCACCCTGAATATAACCATCATACTCCATGAACTTTGTTAGCCAGTTTGCTCTTTTCTCATTCAATTCCTTATTTAGTAAGAATACTTTCACACTTGGATGAGAGACAAGAATGTGGATTTTATTTTTCAAAATCATATACTTGAAATTCTTTAGTCCTCTGACTACTTAAAGTACTTGATTTTCAAGAAATGTGTACCTTGTTTCATAATCATGCAAGCTCTGTCCAAAGAGAGCAATAGGATGCTCAATATTTTTGTCATTGACTTGGGTTAATATGGCTGAGATTGTTTCAACTCTTGCAAGTCCATACATTGTAAAATCTTTATATAAATTTGGATTTGCAAGACTAGGACCCTGAGAGATAGCTGCTTTGATTGCTTCAAGTCGTTCTCTTCCTTGGGTGGTCCAAGAAAAAGTTTTCTCTTTCTTTAGCATAGTTGTGAGTGGTTTAACCAATGCTACAAAATATGGAACAAATATTGTAACAAAGTTAATTTTTCCAAGAAAACTCTTTAATGCTTTCTTATAACAAGGAAATGATAGCTATGATATGGCTTCGATCCTGAAAGGATAAATTGCTAAACCCTGCTTAGAAACAATATGACTAAGTAGATTCCCTTGATGTACTGAAAAGATAGACTTTAGTGGATTCAAAGATATTCCAAATTGCGTACACAACTGAAAAGTTTTCCTTAAGTGCTTTAGATGTTCTTCAAAATATTTTGAAAATACAATAACATCATCTAAATAAACCAGGATGCATTTATTTAATAAGCTATTAAAATCCATGTCCATTGCACATTGAAACATTGTACTGGCATTTGAAATACCAAAAGGCATCCTCTTGTAAGAATAAGTACCCCACTTTGTGGTTAAAGCTGGTTTGTATCTATATTCTTCTCAAACTAAAATTTGATTATATCCACTATAGCCATCTAGACGAGATAGTCTATCTAAACTAGAGACTGTTCTTAGAATTTGATCCATATTCGAAAGTGGGTAATGGTGGTTTAATGAAGCCTTATTAAGATCTCTGAACTCTACACATAGTCTGATTTCACCATTCTTCTTCCTAACAGGAACAAGATTGGTTACCCAACTTGAATTCTTAACTGGAAAAATAATACATGATTCAATCAACTTGGATAATTATTTCCTCATCAGAGGCTCTATTTTGGGATTCACATGCCTCTGTTTCTACCTAATAGGTTTAGAATTTGGCTGCAAATCAATTGTATGTTTTGCTAGCCTGGGATCAAATCCTTTAAGATCTTGGTATTTCCAAGTAAAAAAAATCTTTGAACTCTTTGCAATGATTAATAAATAACTACTTTTCAGTTAAGGAACATACCTTCCAAAGAAATAGATTTTTTCCTTCATCAACCAAGACCTCTTCATAATTGTCAGTGTGAGTTGACATTAGTCTTGACCTTTCTTAATTGATCATCAATGCTGAAGATGTATTCTAATGTGACTAGACCACGAGGTAGTTTATTTTTCTTTAACTGAACAATCTAGTCACCATATAAGTGTTGTAACTTACCCTGGTTAAATGTAGAAAATTTGGCTTCTTGCTGTAAGAACCTATAGATTTGATCATCACTTTCGAAAACTTTCCAATTTGAATCATTATCAAGTATTGAGGGCCTGACAATTAACTTTATATGAGGCTGGATTTTTGTATTTTCAATCTGTTCTAGCACTTCAAAACTAGCCCCAACTAATGGAAGTCTATCTGCATGCTTATTTTCATTTCTAGGAATAGACTGAATGTTAATAGTGTCAAAATCTTGCATTAAGTCTAAAACTCTGTGTCTGTGAGACTTCATTAATGATTTATTACACACATTGAAATTTTTTACTTTATTAATAACTAACTCAGAGTCACCAAAAATCTGTAGAATGTTGATACCCCTCTTTCTAGCCCAAAGTAAGCCATGAATAAAAGCTTTGTATTCAACTACGTTACAAGTACATGAAAATTGGAGATTCAAACCTGAGAAATACCTCTCATTTATTGGGAAAGTTAGCATCAGACCTGCTCCTTGTCCCTTCTTATTTTTAGCTCCATCAAAATGAAGCTTCCAAATCTCTTCTATTGATTCTTATGTTTTGGACAACAAGAGTAGTGGTATATTTTCTTCATGCATACAATACACACCAAAAATGTGTTATTCAACTTCCTTAAAAGAATCATGAGGATGTTCTTCCACTATCTTTTCATCCATAAACATATTAGAAACACCATCCAATGCTGAAACATGAGCTACCTCATCAAAATCAGACTAATCTAAGGCAGAATAATTAGCCACTACATTTGAAGAGTGATGCTCAATGTGAAATCTAGCCAATGGCTCTGAATTGATAGTAACTTTAGTACCATAACGAGTATTGAAAAATAAGGACCAATTTGAAGAGAGATAACATCCTATTTTTGTTGTGGAATCTCTAGATAAGCATAAAGTAAAATATGGGGGTGAGTCTACATTAGTAACATCTTATAGAAAGAAACATTTGGGAAAGAATCTAACGTTACTTCTAAATTTTTTATTATACCAACCCTATTAGTTGCACTTCCATCAAGCTATAAGACACTCATTTCTGTAGGCTCATACTGCAAACCTAATTTTTCTGCAATCACTTTTGGCATAACTGTTCTTCTTGCACCACTATCCACCATGCAATTATGAACTAGATTTTCACCAATAATCAATGATAAATAAAATGGTGGTGGTTTCTTGATGTCATGAACATTCAAAACTTTCTGAACCATCTACTTAACTTCTTTAATGCAATCTTTCTCAAACATTCCAAGAACCATGTCTGTCTTCTGAACTTCCTTTTCTACTGTATTTGAGGAAATTTGTAGCTTAGCTAGTTCATGAGAAAGTAAATCTTGTTGTCATGGAATACTTAGAGTGTCCCATATTGAGATGTTAACATTATGATTTTTCATTACATCAACAATGTTAAAAGAAGCATCTGTTTTAGAGATAGAATCAACTATCTTAGTGTAGGTCTTAGCAAAAAATGATTTTTATTTAGTTGCCTTAGATATCTGAGGTATAAACAGTCTTCTTAGATCAGGATGAAGTTTTCTTTGATGACCTTTATCAACTGGGACACTTGCTAATTTTTGAGGAACAACAGGGTTGTTAGTTGACTTTGGAGCTATAGATGTTGTCTTATCAGCGACTGTAGGTAGGATAGGCCTATTTTTTTTCTTTTAATTTTCAGAAGCCTTCCCTTGAGCCCTTGTAGTGACTGCAATGAAATCCTCCTCATTAAAATTGACTAAATTTTGTTCATCTGCTTTCTGAATATGAGTTTCTTGCTGCCCACCCTACATTTGAGGCATGAACAATGTTTCAGATTGAGGTTGTGCAACAAGATTCAGATTCAGAAAAGCATTTGGGCAAGTTGTATCTTAATGAGGTTGATTGCAAGGTTAAAACTACTCTTATGTAGCCATATTAATTGGGACTAAAGCGTTAGATGAACTAGGAGCCTTTGTGTCAAACTACATTTATTGGTAAGGATGCCTATAATTTTGATTCTCTTGATAGGGCTTCCTATTGTGTTGATTCTGTTGGTAGCACTGATAAGGATCCTGATAGGGTCTACTAGGTAATTTAATTTTATTCTCAATCGAATTCAATTTTTTTCCCATATTCTGCAAAGATTTTAATACATCATCTGATGGGGCTACAACAGTAGGCTCTATTATTGTAATAGGCTAAGGGATAGGTGCTAAATCCACCAAAAATGGCATTGATGGCCTTGGTGCCAATTTTCTAGCTTGAATAAGACTATTTTAGGATTAGAAAACACTATCATAAGCATCCGAAAGTTTATCTCCACCCATTGACTGAATCATAGTTGAGATATCACTGTTTAATGCTCTAAGATAATAAAAGAAAGGGTGATCAGCTTGAGGCTTGACACTTGCTAGAATTCTCTCCCAAGTTCTGGGAAAATGGATATTAAAGCTAGATATAAATTCGTTGGGAGCTATTTTAATAGTTGACAACTTTTCAATGAGAGATAAATGATCTGAATTATACTAGAATAGTTTCAACAATTTTTCACCTAAGTTATCCCAAGTTGTTATGCTTCCAATTTCTAGGTTTCTATACCATTGCAAAGCTTTCCCTTTAAAAGATGAAACTAAAAGTCTTAAATCTATATCTTCATGAGTGATATTATGGACTGCACATAGGGCTGCAAAATATTTGATATGTTCAGCTGGTGTAAGCTAATTTTCACCCGTGAATGTTGGAAATTTTTTCATGGCAGCATTAGGAATGTCATGATAAAATGGGATTACTAATGGACTGCCATTAGTAAAGGTCACAAAATTCCTTGGTGGTTTGATAGCCATTTGAAAAACTAGGATATTAATTGAGAAATTGATACATGGTGAAGGAATATTAGGAGGAGGGTTACCAAAACTTGGTCTATTATAAGGTAAGGTAAAGTACCAACTCTTCTCCTTCTAGTAGAATTCAAAGGTTAAGAAATAAACTTAGAAGGAATTCCTCTTACTAATGATCTTGTATTCACTTTAGGCATGGAACATGCTACAATATTGGTCTAAAATCAGCTCTGTGGAGCCGCTAAAAGATCCTAGAATCTTTAGAATAAATTGCTGCAACTTGCTCTCAAAAGTAACTATTAATTTGTTGCAATCTCCTATAGATATACTATAGAAATTGTAATTCGCATGCATATTTATTTCGTTGTCCCATTGGGCATGTCAAAAAATATTATCTTGTAGTGAAGGTCACATGGTGGCTAATCATTTGTTGCTTGAAGTGGAACACCTTTATAAAATGAAACTCTAACTTTTGTGGTGTCCCACCAGGCATGCCAAAAAATGTTATCTCTTGAAAATGCACCCTGTAGAGAGATGACTGTAGGTTTTCTAAGTCTACACAAAAGAGCTGTCTCTTGCTTAGATACAATGGAAACACCTCAGGTCTATGGGTATACCTATTTTGAGGTGAGTCTCCAGTATGAAGGCTGGTTCCTTATTGGTGTATCATAAACTAATTTCAGGGATTTTGAGGGTAAAAGATAACTATAAAATGATTAAAACTAAGGTGATACACCAAATTTGTATGAGGGCTTTGACTGAGTATATGCACAACTGACTTGGGAAGGATTCTTGATGCACAAACCAATACTTTTCTGTAGAATATTTTAGGGAAAAACACTTGATTATACCGAGGGAGAATCACAACAGTACTAATAAGTTAACATGCACATTAAAATTAAGTAGAAAAGACTGAATTTGTAGTAGGGTAAGGTGGTTGATTAGCGAATTTTCATTCACAAAATTAATATAAACATACACAAGACTGAAAAGTAACTTAGAAAGGTAGAAAATACTTCACACTTAGAGGGAAAAACTGGAAAAATTTGCATCAGTACTCATATATCCCAAAATTCCTCTATTTTGCTTTGCAAAGGCACACAATATATAGCAAAAATAATATTCACCTTCTTCCTAAAAATAGCCTAAGGCTTGTACTCACCCATGCATCTTATTTTTATCCTTTATTTAATAATAGATAAAGAGAAAAATAGAGCATGCAATTAAAAATAGGCATTATTAGCCTTACTTACATTACAGTCAAACTGAAGTTGACTGTTCTATTTTTAAGAAAAGAAGGGTGAATAATTTTCTAAAAATAAGATTTCTTACTAGGAAAGTCTCTCTCCATGAACATGCAACTCTGTCTTCTTATTTATTTTTTCCTATTGTGAAGGCATGCAAAAATACAACTCCCTTTATGTGAGCAAAATAACTACAACACTTAACAATATTTGCAAAAATAGATCATCCTCTGGGGACCACCTGCTATGTGCACATGTTTTGATATTGACATCTCCTTTGGGCATGGCATAGGCATCTTAATAAATTCGACCACCCCTTTTACTTATTTGGTTATAAAGTAAGCAATAATCATAGTTTTAATCATTAAGCTCCTTTACATAACACATGGCATATTATATAGTCTTCCACCTTTAAAAATATTTGAAGTATGCACTTTTGTTTAGAATTTTTAAAGTTCTTTGCAATGGTTAATTCAGTGGACACGTAGGCTATCCCCTTTCTCGGTGACTCACCCCTTGGTGGCTTGGGTGGCGGCATGAACTCTAATCAACTTAATTATAACTCTGGTGGTTTATTTTGAAATTTCATGCCTTGTTCTCTGTCATTGATCTTTGTAACCTGTCTGATTGTAGACCATCAATTTTTAAACTGTGAATAAAGATTTCGCTGGCATTTATTATGAGTAGTGGCATCCTGAATGTGGTTAGCATTGATTTTTGTGATGATCTGCAGACATTGATCTTGTGTCTCTGATGTTTAACGATCATTGATCTTTGTACCCTGTCCGAGTTTGAGTCAACCCGCTTCTTGGATTCAGGAAATAGAGGGAAATTGACCCTAAAGCACATTCATTCAGATTTTTGGATGTATGGGAGAAGCCCTAGTGAATTTTCCCCTCAGCACCATTAATCCATTCTGGTTCGAGCTCCCCTTTCACTATAATTTGGAGCTCCTTCTTTACAAAGTATTCTCTATCATTTCAGTTTCATGGTTTTTGCGCATCTTTCTGAGCGAGGTAGTTGAAGTGTGAGTCACCATTATTGTTTCTTTAGGCTTGGATCTATCCTTTTATTGTCTATACCATTCATGCCTCTGTATATTTTTGAAAGCTAAGGTTTCATTTCTTTACTGCCATAGTCATTTATAGGTGAGATAATTTATGTTCCACGTATACACTTCTTTTTCTTTTCTTCTTCAAATATATCACTAATTTTTTTTGAAATATTTATGGGTTCTGTAATTTTTTTCTCTTGATTGACTTATGAGTTTGAAATCTCACATGGACCTATGGACCTCTCGCTTCATCGTCTAGTTTTTTGGAAGTTCTGACCATTTGATTGTCTACAGAGAGTTGTTCTTCGGCCCAATCTACATCATGAATTATAAACCTGTATTTTCTAAGTTATGGGTATCTGTAATTATCAGCAATTTCTGAAATGAACTTTGAAAAGACTCTGTGATCATGTGTTTGATATTATGAAACTCTAATTTACTTTGTACCTTACTTTCTTTTACTGTGGTGAACATAGAGTATTTTCTTCTTTCTGGATATTCGTAATTTCAGCTTCTTCTTTGTATGAGCTCTTTGTGCTGGGACAACTTTTATCTCACCATTTGTTGAGAATATTGTAGAAGATGGTTATGACATTTTACAAATACAGGTTTTGTACATTACTTCAGGTCCATTCTAAAATCTTTGGCTCAATTTTGTATTTTGGAGAATCCATTTGTTACAATTCATTGTCTCAAGATGAACTTGATTTTTTTGAAATTCTAAAGTACCTTCTGAGAATACTTGCTTTAAACTTTCAACATTGTGATCACTTGAACATTGAAATTATCCATGAGATGAGTGTTTGAAATGCCATTGTTTTATGAAAAATCACATCTATTAAATGCTTGACCATAATAATATTCCTGATTTTCTGAAAATAATGTGTACTTTTTTTTGAACCTACGTATAACATATTATTTTTTGAACACTGTTTACAACTCCTACATGTTGGACAATTAAAGTCTTTCAAAAATGTAGTTCCATCTTCTTTTGTGGTTCAACGATGTACTTGAGCTTCACCTGTAGCTACGTCTGTATTTGATCAATCCCTTGCATGGATAGATATACTTCTTTGATACGGTAGCATCTCTATATTCATTCTGAATGACTTCTATTTCTGTAACTGCAAACCATGCATTCAATTTGATCTTTGAGACTATTTTCATATTTTGCAGTCTTATTTGTTTCTGAGCATTGTATAATTTATGTTCCAATAGCAACTAAAAATTTCTCGTATCAACTAGTTTAAACTATATCAACTGAATTTTCCTGTAGCAACTGAGTTTTCCTGTAGCAACTGACAATGAATTTATTCTTTGCCCATAGCAACTAGTTTTTGCTTGTAACAACTAAAAAATTAAAGTGTTGATTTTACATGGTGTATCCTTGTCAAAATTTTCTAGAATCTTGTCTTCATTCCTTTCAACTGTTGCCTCCTCTTTTAGACAAACATCAGCTTTCAAATTCTAATTTTTCATCAGTTGCAAATTGAAATATGTGCTTCTATTGCTAGTCTTTCTTCTGTATTGTAACTTCTTCAATTTCAAAACAGTTATTAGATCTTGATTTACATTCTTCCTTTTATTACATGTACTTATCACTTGTCTATTTTTGTCTTTGGTTGCAACCTGATGTGCCAGAATTAGTAGGAACTTGACAAGGTCATAACTTGAGCTCCGGGTGTCCGTTTGAGTCCATTTTTGTTTGAAACCGCGTGTTTCTATGAGAGGAACGCAACTTAAACCCACCCTACTGGTTGGGGCAATTTTTCGACATTTTTCAGGCCTAAATCTGCCATCTTGAGGCTGAAAATTAGGATTTACGTTATAGTTCAGTTTTTTCCTATTTTTGGGCATTATTTAATTTTAGTCTATTAGTTGCATTATGAGTTAGAAAGTTGGAAATTCCTCTAATTTAGGGATGTGGATGATGCGTGGAAATTTATGTGCCCATAGGAATAAGCATGTCAACTTACTAAGAATAGCAGGTTCTAGTAAACTACTAAAAATAGTAATTTCCGCCACCTAGAGTAGATTTAGTCAGAGTTAGCTAGAGTTTACTTGGCAACTCGAGTTGGGAGTTGTTTTCCTATTTAGGAAACATTGTAATTCATTATTTGATAACAAATAAGGATATATATATTCTTTTGGAGTTCATATTATTTGTAGTATATCTAGTTTGTTCATAATTTGGCTACATTATCTAGTATCAGAGCTAGTTCGAAGTATTAAAAAAAAAATGGTAGGAATAGGAAGAGGAAGAGGAGGAGGTATTGCTCAGATGAATAAAAATATGCAAGATCTGTAGAGACAAGTTGTTGCACTTGCTGCAATGATAACCCATAGAGTAGATCAAGGTGGAGATGACACAGATGAAGAAGAAGTTTGTGAAGAGGAGGAAATGCAAGCACCACCATTAGATTTTGAAGAAAGGATGCTTCAAGCATTAGAAGGAAATAATGATGGTATAAGATTTGATGTTTCAGAGTATGGTGGTAGTCTAAAACAAGAGGAGCTGATAGACTAGTTGACTAGCATGGGAATTTTTTTTGAGTGGAAGGCTATGTCAGAAGAAAAGAAGGTAAAATTTGCATGCACGAAATTGAAAGGTCATGATATGTTATGGTGGGATCACTTACAGAAAGAGCGGTCAAGAAAGGGGAAAGAAAGAATTAGGACATGGAGTAAGATGGAGAAGAAGATGAAAGATAAATTTCTCCCTGGGGTTTATGCACAAAACCTTTACAGGAGGTTTAAGAATCTCAGACAGAACTTACAAACAGTGCAAGAATACACAGATGAGTTCTACAAGTTGTCCATTCATGTAGAGCATGAAGAAACTGAGAAAAAAATGGATGCAAGGTATGTCAATGGATTAAAATTTTCTATTCAAGATGAGATAAGTATGTATAGGATTAAAAGCATGGAGGATGCCTAACAATTAGCCTTAAAGGCCGAGGAAAAACAAAATTGTCAAAGTTTTAGGAGATCACCTGGAATGAATAAGGGGCCTCATCTTCCTTTCGGGGCCGAGATGGTTTTAATCAAGGTAGGGGAGAATCATCTCGTGGATTGGAAAAGCAAGAGGATATGAGACGAGATTTACAGAATCAACAAAGAGGTAGAGGATTTTCTAGGGGTACAGGATATGCTGGCCATAGAGGATGGGAGGCTCCACGAAGACCATTTGTTTGTTATAGATGTGGTGAAGAAGGGCATTGGGATTTTGAATTCCCACATACCTATACACATGAAAAAAGGCAAGGACATGCTCCAAGATTAAATCTTGTTGAAGCTGAACAAGTAGAAGATGAACAAGACCTAGAAATTCCACTAGATGTTGGAGAAACTCTAATGATCAAGAGGACGATGATTGCTCCAAGAAAGGAGGTCAAGGGGGATGCATGGATGCGTACAAATATTTTCAGAACAAGATGCACTTCAGGAGGAAAGGTATGTAATGTTATTATTGATGGTGGTAGTTGTGAGAACATGGTTTCAAATGAGATGGTCAATAAATTGGGTCTGCATTGTGAGAATAATCTTAACCCTTATCGTATTGCATGGTTTAAGAAGGGTGACGAAGTTACTATTGATAAGATATGTTTATTAAGCTTTTCTATTAGGAACAATTATAAGGATGAGATTTGGTGTGATGTTATTCCTATGGATGCATGTCATATGTTGCTAGGAAGACCATGTCAATTTGATAGAAAAGTTATTCATGATGGGGGAAAGAATACTTATACTTTCTAGAAGGATGGCACAAAAAATGTTTTGCTACCTCTTAAAGAAGAAGGGAAGGCTGAAAATATGCTTTCTGCAAAGGAATTTGTGAAGGAGGAAAAGGCAACTAGTTTTTTTTATGCACTAGTTGTAAATAAGGATGAACTTGTAAGTGCTCAAAAACCAATAGAAACATCAGAATTAATAGAAGAATTTTCATATGTTATTCCTGATGAGCTACAAGATGGATTACCACCCAAAATAGATATTCAACACCACATTGATTTGATTCCAGGGTCTTCACTCCCAAATCAAGTGGCTTATAGGATGTGCTCGACATTGCATGCAGATTTGAATAGGCAAGTGGTAGAGCTTGTGCGAAAGGGGGTCGTAAGGGAGAGAATGAGTCCATGTGTAAGACCAGCTTTATTAACACCAAAGAAGGATGGAACATGAATAATGTGCACGGATAATAGAGCAATCAATAAAATTACAATCAAGTATCGGTTCCCAATACCTCGCCTTGATGATATGATGTATGTGTTTTCCGGATCTAAGTATTTCACCAAGATTGATCTTTGAAGTGGTTATCATCAGATTCGGATCAAAGAAGGAGATGAGTGGAAAACAACATTCAAGATAGGAAATGGATTATATGAGTGGTTGGTGATGCCATTTAGGTTATCCAATGCACCTAGTAATTTTATGAGATTGATGAACACCGTGTTACGAGAGTATAATGGTATGTTTGTTGTGGTTTATTTTGATGATATCTTGATCTTTAGTAAAACTAAATAAGAAAATTTGAGGAATCTAAGGTTGGTATTTGAAGTGTTAAGGAAAGAGAAACTCTATGCAAATATGAAGAAGTGCACATTCATGCAAGAGAGTTTGGTATTCTTGGGCTTTATTATTTCAGCAGATGGGGTACAGATGGACTTATAAAATATTAAGGCAATTATTGAATGGCCTACTCCATGGAGTATAATAGAGGTAAGAAGCTTTCATGGTCTAGCAACATTTTACAGAAAATTTATTAAAAATTTCAGCAGTATTGTAGCACCTATGACAGATTGCACAAAAGGAAGAGATTTTTTGTGGACAAAGGCAACTGAGGATAGTTTTCAATTCTAGAAGAAGAAGGTGATAGAGGCACCCATTTTGGCACTACCAGATTTTGATAAAGTGTTTGAGGTTGATTGTGACACCTCACATGTGGGTATTGGAGCTGTTCTAAGTCAAGGAGGAAAGCCAGTAACTTTCTTTAGTGAGAAACTGAATGAGGTAAGAAAGAACTACTCTACTTATGATGTGTAATTTTATGCAATTGTACAAGAATTAAGGCATTGGAGGCATTACTTAGTGCCTAAGGAGTTTGTGTTATTTACAGACCACATAGCCCTGAAGTATTTGAATACCCAAAAGAAGTTGAATAGTAGGCATGCAAAGTGGGTATCATTTTTGCAGGGATATACTTTTTCTCTAAAACATAAATCTGGTAAACAGAATCAAGTTACAGATGCATTGAGTAGGTGTGTGACTTTGTTTACCACTATGGAAAATGAGGTGGTGGGTTTTGAAGAAATAAAGGGTTTGTATTCTCCTGATTCTAATTTCAAGGATATTGTTGAAATACTAATTATTCCATTATCAAACAATGCAGGAGATGTCCTGGATGAGTATATTTTATAGGATGGATACCTATTCAAGGGACACCAACTATGTATTCCATTTTTTTCTATGAGAGAGAATATAGTGAAAGAGTTTCATAGTAGAGGGTTGGATGGGAAATTTGGTAAAGATAAGACAATAGCCTTGGTAGCAGACAAATACTATTGGCCAAAGCTGAAAAGAGATGCGGTAATATATGTGGAGAGATTTAAAATTTTCCAAGACTCGAAAGGCCATGCACAAAATACATGGTCGTATATGCCGTTTCCTATTCCTAAAAGGTTGTGGATAGATCTAAGTATGGAATTTGTTTTGGGATTACCAAAAACAAGATTTAATGACTCAATTTTTGTAGTTGTTGAAAGGTTTTCTAAGATGGTTCATTTTATTGCCTGCAAGAAAACGAGTGATACAGCAGGTGTAGCAGATTTGTTTTTCAGAGAAGTTTTTTGTTTGCATGGTGTTCCAAAAACCATTACTTTAGATAGGGACACAAGGTTCTTAAGTCACTTCTGGAAAACTTTATGGAAGAAATTTGGAACTCAACTATAGTTCAGCAGTGCCTATCATCTGCAGAGTGATGGGGAAATAGAGGTGGTAAATCAGATTTTGGGAAACCTGTTAAGGTTCATTGTTTGGGAAAAGCCGAAACAATGGGACTTAGCATTACCACAAGCTAAGTTTTCATATAATAGTTCCATAAACAGATCCACAGGAAAGTCTCCATTTTCAATTGTGTATGGGAATAATCCAAATGGGGTGTCAGATTTGGTACAGTTACCAGTTGATGGCAGAGTCAGTGACGATGCAGAAGCATTTGCTGAACATATACAACAATTGCAGGAAGAAGTGTGGAAGAAGATGTAGAATAGTAATGATAAGTACAAGGAAATAGCAGATGTGCAAAGATGGATAAAGGTATTTACAATTGGTGAGTTGGTTATGGTATACCCATGGAACGAAAGGTTTCCAAGAGGAACCTATAACAAGTTAAAGTACAAGAAGATTGGTCCCTGCAATATCATGAAAATATAAACGATAATGCTTATGAGGTAAAATTGGCAGGAAATTTTGATATTTCTCCAGTGTTTAATGTTTTAGATTTGTATTCTTTTCATGTGGATGGTGCAGAAGGGGAAGTTATTAATGAAGTAATAGATTGGAGGCAGTAGGTTCTGGTGAAGGAGAAATAAGAAGTGGATCAAATTCTAGATAAGAAAACAATGGACACACGACATGGGAAATACAACAAATATTTGGTACATTAGAAAGGACTGGAACAAGAGTAAAATAATTGGGTCACAAAGTGGGATATTTAGAAGCTAGATGTAGATAAATGGAAGTAGTTTGAAGAGGAAAACTTGTAGGAGCTGCATTTTTTTTCAAGCAGGGGAGAATGATACACCATAATTAAGAGGAACTTGACAAGGTCATAACTTGAGCTCTGGGTGTCCGTTTGAGTCCCTTTCTTTTTTGAAACCACATGTTTCAAGGAGACAAATGCAGTGGAAACCATCCCTATCACTTTAGGAAAGTTTTTGATATGTTTTTGGGCCGTAAATCTTCCATCTTGAGGCCGAAAATTAGGATTTACGTTATAGTTCATTTTTTTCCAATTTTTTAGCATTAGTTAATTTTAGTCTATTAGTTGCATTATGAGTTAGAAATTTGGAAATTACTCTAATTTAGGGATGTAGAAGATGTGTGGAAATTTTTGTGCCCATAGGAATAAGCATGCAAACTTACTAAGAATAGCAGGTTCTAGTAAACTGCTGAAAATAGTAATTTCCGCCACCTAGATTAGATTTAGTCAGAGTTAGCTAGAGTTTACTTGGAAACTCAAGTTGGAAGTTGTTTTTAATATTTAGGAAACATTGTAATTCATTATTTGATAACAAATAAGGAGATCTATTTTATTTTGGAGTTCATATTATTTGCAGTATATTTTGTTTGTTCATAATTTGGCTAAATTACAACCTTGTACCTGCACACTTAGGAAAACTGTTAGAAAATAATTAGGCTTTTGGCCTCTCTTATGTCCATATTTCTTATTTCTTTTCTCTTTCTTATTTATGAGTGAATAAAGTATGCATGTAGTTTGTTCTTCAAGTAGAATACATCTCCTGTTAGGAGAAGATTCATATGCACAAAGTAGGATAGTATAGGAATATGAATTGATCCTTGAGCTCGTAGATGACAGTTAACTTTTCTTCTTTTCAAGTACATTGTCTTCTACCATCGAGATGAAGGAGAAAAAGAGATGGAGATGAAGATACTTCAATCAAATAACAAAAACCCTAAGGCAATAATGGGTTCACTCATATTCCTTTGCTTTCTCTTTCATGCATGTGTACCTTTATTTTTAGTAGCTGTACTTTACTTTTTAGTTACATCCCATGACTTGTGTGAGAAACATTGAATTTCGTAAATGGGTTGTATATTTCCTTGTGTATTCTAGATTTTTTTGTATGGATTGTATAATGAACTAAACAACTCAGTAACATAATTGAATGTCTTAATCATGAAGGAAAGAACATTGACGAGAACTTGTAACATTCAATAATGAACTCTGAATTTATGTAATCTACATTTCTGTTGGCTGCTTCAAAACTCAACACTTCACCTAATTTTTAATATGTCATCTTCATGAAGACAACATAGTTTTCCTTCGGGGCTTTGTGTTCTTTTGCTGAAGATGACATGAAATTGCAGACTATGGTATCTGTTCTATTTTGAGACAACACACATAACTGCAGATTTCATTGAATCTTGTAACTAATTCAGCAGTAAAAAATATCATCAAAACTTCCTTTAGCTTAGGTATAGTTCACCCAAACTTTTCAACATATCGACTAATTTTTGAGTTGCCCATTTTTATACAAGTGTAAAAATTGTCAACAATAAACACATCCAAACATTAATTAAAGGAACCAAATAAAGAAATTCACAAGTCCCCTTGGTCACATTTAAAGGTGACCCCCCTCATGGGTATCCCTAACCCAATCAAACACACACAAACAAATATAGTTGCCATGGTGACCTTGTTGAATTCATCTAGAATTCCAATGTGGTTGGTATCTAATCCACTAATGTGTGTTGTGATATTTTAACCTACAAAATCACAAATACCTCCTTGGCTTCGTGGCCATATTAGAACATCCAAATGAATATAACTATTATTCCAAAGTCATCATATATATATGAATCATAACAACATGAATAAAATAAACAATATCACTTACAATTTTCATCAGCAACTATATGATTAGCAATTAATTCCATTTTATAGGTCTACTCAATATATCCAAATATCACATGTCGAAATAACATAGATAATATAACCCGGTCAAAACATTATATCACATCAATATATAAAATGTCTCTAATACTCATCAAGCATCATATAAAAATCAATTTAACAATAATATATGCTCTAACATCTAACATCATGATAAAACAAAACTATAATAATGCCCATAATATAGTCAACAGTGTCATGATCAGTATCAAAAGGTGTCAAAGGGAAGTGGGCACTACATCCCCCTCCCTTAGACTCGACTTCCTCCTAGAATTCGCTGGAACAGATGTGGGAACTAAACTCGTAGTAAGGTAGCATCCTCCCATGTAGCTGTAATCTCATCATACCGTTCCTACTGCACTCACAGCTGATCAGTCTCTCTACCTTGAAGGCCCAGGGTCCTGTGATCTATAATGTAAATGGGCTCCACCATCACCTTCCCATGATACTGCACCTGTAATGCGGTCCAATCTAGCACATGAGAAGGATAAAAAATGTATCTCCTAAGCATTGAAACATGAAACACATCATGTACGTGAGACAAGATAGGTGGTAACACTAGACGGTAGGCCAAAGGGCTAATACGCTCTAAGATCTCAAAAGGACCAACGAATCTAGGAGCTAACTTAGAACCTTTTCCATAATGGATAGGGATCTTATGTGGTCTGACACAAAGGAACACCTACATGTCCACATCAAAACTATGGTCAGTCCTATGTTGAGCTGCATACTTCTTCTACTTGTCTTGTGCCTCATGTAGTCTTTATCTGATCAAAACCACCTACTGCTCCATGTCCTGCAACAAATCTTGTTCAAGAGAAACCCTATCCTCTAACTTGTCCCAGCTAAGAGGTGTCCTGCACTCTCTGCCATATAAATCCTGAAAATGAGCCATGCCTATAGAACTCCAAAAACAATTATTGTAGGTAAACTCCACCAAGTATAGATACTCTTCCCATATCGATTGATGATCCATAACATAGATCCTGAGCATATCCTCTAAAATATGATTCAGCCGCTTAGTCTTTCCATCTTTCTTGGGGTGATATGTTGTGCTAAAGTTGATCTTCATCCCGAGGACATGTTTCATGGTAGTCCAAAAATGGGAAGTATATAAGGGATCGTGGTCACAAATGATCTTCCTCAGAATTCCGTGCAATCTTACGATCTAATCCAAGTAAACCCATGCCACTGCATTAGATGTATAAGTGGTCTTCACCAGAAAAAAGTGCACCATTTTTTTTTTAATTTATCCACCTTGACCATGATGGCATCGTGGTCATATCTTGACATCGGTAGCCGAATGAAAAAGTCCATGGAAATGGTGTCCCACTTCCACTCCGGTATAGCATGATGAAAGAGAAGGCCAACTAGATGCTAATGCTCAGCCTTAACTTTTTGGCACTCTAAACATTATGACACAAATTGAGCCACATATTTACGAAGTCCTCTCAAATGGTACAACTATCTCAATGTAGCATGTATCTTCTTCACCCTGGGATGGGATGAATAGGGTGCACGATGTGCCTCTGTCAGAATATCCTATCTCAAGCCTCCATTTTCTCGTAACATAAATCCAACCTCTATGCTTGAGAAGTCCATCTAACTCTAATCAGAAACCATCGAAATTCCCCTCAAGGGGTCTCTGTGACTCGATCTCTACTCTCACTACAATGTAGAACGTATCAAGAGAAAGCTACTATAGAATCCTTCTCCGCAAATCTGGGCCCATTGAAGTGGCCATAATCACATGTCTCCATCTACTGAGAGTGTCTGTAACCAAATTGTCCTTCCCCTTCACATGCTCTATCTCCATATCAAAATCAAAATGCAACTCCATCCAATGTTGTTGATGAGCATTTATATTGGGATGTGTGAAGAGATGGCGAAGACTCAAGTGATTTGTCCTGAGTGTGAATCTCTAACCAAGAAGAAAGTGTCTCCATCAAAAAAAGTGTGCACAACTACCACTATCTCAAGATCATGAGTTGTATAATTAACCTCATAATATTTGATTTTACGAGACTCAAAGGCCACTACTATACCCTCTTGCATCAACACACCTCCAAGTCCTGCCAAAGAAGCATGCATACATATAAAAAACTCACCCTATGGATCCGGCACTGTAAGAATAGTTGATGTTGTGAGGCACTCCTTAAGTGTCCTAAAGGCTTGCTCACATCTAATTGACCAAAGAAACTTCTTCCCTTTCTACTGAAGAGAAGTGATGGGGTACGCAATCTGAGAGAAGTCTTGAACAAATATCTTGTAATAACCTGCTACTTCCATGAATCTATGCACCTCTGTCACACTAGTGGGTGCTGGCCAATCCATAATAGCTTGAATCTTAGATGGGATTGACTGCAATACCTTCCCCATAAATGATGTGACCCAAATATTGTACCTCTGTCTGATAGAATGCACACTTCTCCAAGTTCACGTAAATTTGTTACTCACAATGACACTGAAGAACCTAGTGAAGGTGCCCCTCGTGCTCCTCATGGATATGTGAGTAACTAAAAATGTAATCAAGGAAGATGAGCACAAAGCAATCTAAGAAGGTCCTAAATAACCCATTCATCAAACTCATAAATATTGCGAGGGCATTCGTCAAACCAAAAGGCACCACTGTGAACTCATATTGGCCATATCACATACGAAAAGCGGTATTATGAATATCTACCTCTGTAATCCTTAGTTGATGGTATCCTGACTTAAGATAAATCTTAGAGAAAATTGTGGCTCCCTTCATGTGATCAAACAAATCATCTATGTGTGGAAGGTGTTAACGATTCTTGATCGTTACCTTGTTCAGCTAGTGGTAATCAATAGACAACCGCAAGGGATCCATCCTTCTTCTTCACAAAAATCACTAGTGCACCCCAAGGGGATACACTAGGATGGATTAGGCCTTTCTTTGAAAGGCCTTCAAACTACAACTTGAGCTCATAGAGCTTTGCTGTGGTCATCTGATAAGGTTCTCATGAGATAGGATCTACTCCAAGAACCAAATCTATATGGAATTCAATCTCACGTGGGGGTTGTAATCCCGGTAGCTCCCCTACAAAAAAAATTAACAAACTCTCTCAAAATGGGATAGTTATCTAGCGATGGTCCACTAGACCCATCCTCTAATCGATCATTTATTATGACAACAAAAATCTAAAAACCTCATCTCACACACCTCTTAAGCTTCATAGCCTAGATCATACAAATAAAAACAGGTCCCCTGACCCCAACTATCATTGCCTCTACTACTAGATAATCTGTATAAGATATGATCTTGTGGTAACAATCCATACTGGCCCTACGTGTAGATAACCAGTCCATACCCAAGATTATTCCATACGAGCCCAAAGTAAGGATACAAAGATTCGAGGTAGTGGTGAAAGGTCCCAAATTCACAACACACTCCTTAACTAAGGAGTCTACAAATATTTTCACTCCAAAATCCATATAAAAAACCCTACTAAGACCCTGGCTAACTGTCATTAGCCTACATCACTCGACTAAAGATGGTGCAATAAAAAAATCTTAAAAACAAGAATCAAACAAAATGGAGGTAGGAATACCACCAAGGCTACCTGTGGTCTCAATCATGGTACTCTAATGGTCATCCTGGTGGTTCTTGACTGCCACATAGATCTAATGATTGTGTCCTATGTCACCAACAGTAAATTCTGAGATCTGTGTCTTACCCTTGTTAATAAGTTTCTGAGGGAAGTCTCTCCAAAAATGTCCATTAATGCCACAAGCAAAACAACTACCTGATCCTCTCCCATGCGTAGCAGGTCTAACCGATACTTTGGAGGTTTATGGTGTGGATCTTGATGATATAGATGTGGTCTTTTGGGTCCTCTATTGGCGAGCTCCTGTTTACTGAGCCCTCTGGGTACCCTGTTTCCTTATTGGACCCTTAGGATGAGGCCCCATACTCAGACCCCTCTGTGCATCGAATCTCTATGGAGGTCCATAAGGTGGGTGGGACTACTTCTGTTGTGTCTAAAAGATGACTGTACTAAACCCTGTCCACCATGATCATGAGGTATTGAGCCCCTCGATCTACTGTCATGCATCTATTGGATGTGGCTATAGACTTGATCTCTAGCCTATTGGGTATTTCCCTGAGTCTCCTCTGTTATATAGGATTTCTCAACGACCTTAGCTAATTTTTATGGACAATGGATCTGAACTACACCACCAATATCAAGATTCAGACCCCAGATAAATTTGTGGATCCGTACCTACTTGTCCTACTTGTAATCAACATACTGGAGTAGATCTAGGACTATGCTCTCATACTCAGCCAATGTAAGAGATGCCTATCGGAGGTCGTGAAACTCATCTATCCTCTATGGTATGAACCTCTATGAAAAATATCTACTCGTGAACCACTCCTTAAGGAGGTCTCAGGTAATTACCTAAGAATAAACATGGAGATTCTACTCCTCTATCCTCCACTAGACACCTCCTTCGTCTCTCAGTAGATGGATCATAACACGAGCTTTCGTGTTCCTAGAACAAGGGTAGAGATTGATGCATTTGATCAAGCTCACTAACTAGGCCTCTGCCTAAAATCCACCTACATCACCAACATAATGTGATGGTCATAGCTTGAGGATCTCCCTATCCGTGTGTCATGAAAATCGGTCTCCCTGCCCCCTCTGTGGAAAATCTTCTCTAAATGATTACACATGGTATTTCTCTCCTATGTTCTCCTCGCTATGCCAAGGAGAAGCATGAGCCTCAATAGATGTTACCCTATCATTTCCAACTGAATGTGCTCCAACAGTCCCTCTGCATAGAGGGGCGTTAACATCCTGGAGTGTCTGTTAAATCTACGGTAGGATAGCTGCTAAAGCATGATCTGGTGGTTATATGTCTAGTTCTATGTGAAAATACCCCTCATTTTATCTCTGCCCTCGGCACTAACCAAGGCAAGAGTAAGTTCATTATTCTAGGTTTTATTCAGTTTTTTTTTCATGGTCACCAATTATGTAATTTCAAACCAAGTTGTTCTATAGATTTGAAAGTGTGCTACGTTTAATATTGTAATAGGTTTAAAGTTCATGTCTCAAGTTTTCTTGCGTTCCCAACGGTCCAATATTTTTAACCCACAACTCTGATACCAAATGTAATGACCATCTAAAACAACCACTCGAGACCAAGGAACAACCTAGGTTGAGTTAGAAGAATAAATGAATTTATTTTTTTATTAGTATTCTATTTTTTTGTGTTCACAACACAATTTCCAAACTACATTACAACAATTATAAAATCACCTTACAAACACTAAGAGGGTGAAAGTTACCTTGAACACAATTATATTATCTTCTTTTGGGTTGCGGGAAGAAATTTCTCCTGGGGGAAAAAGTAGGTCGTCACGGAAGAAGTGTTTTTTTCTCCTGGGTGCGAAAGATGGCCGCAGAAATTTTTTTTACTCCCGAGTGTGAAAGAAACTTTATCTCCCATGTGCAAAAGATAGGCACGGAAGAAATTTTCCTCCCAAGTGAGAAAGAATGGCGCGAAAGATGGGAGCGGAAGAAAATTTTTCACCCAGGCATGAAAGACGGACGCGAAAGATGGGCGTGAAGAAACTTTCCCTTTTTCAAACTTAGAATATTTTCAAATCCCATTGAAGAAAAAACTTCCAGAGGCCATAAATTTTGATAGGGAAACTTACTTTTTGGAGAAAAAGGATTTTTTGGAAATATCTTGATGTCCTCTTTGCACAGAAACCTTTAAAATTTTAAGGGTCTATTTTGTGGAAACATTTTTCTATCACAAAATAGGTGAACTGGTATTTTTAACTTACATGATTCTGTTCAAAATTTTCATTAATAATTTCTCAACATGCCAAAAAGACATGGAGAATTTCACTTGGGAGATTTTTAGGATAGATTGTAAGGTTAAATTGTTTCATTGATTTGTAATTCAAATTTACCAATTTTTATACATTAAAATGTCTGCAATTTTTCCTTTGCTCAATTTAAAAGGTTCTATAAAATTTTCATAAGTATTTTGGTTTTTTTGGCACCATTTGGATCTTCCTTAGATTATATTAGTGTTTCAATTATTTTTCAAAGTTTTCCTGGGTTGTTCTGTATATTTTAATAAAAAAATTCAACGTTTATAGTGAAATACAAATGAAGTTCATACATTTGAAAATAGAGATTAAATTATTTGTTTCTTTCAAACAGAAATTCGTCAACATATTTCAACACATATTTTAAACAAAAGTAACTCCATTTGTGGAGAATAATACTTCTTTTTATATTGATAAAATACAACTTTAAAAATTATATCTCTTTCTCTTTTCCCTTCATTCAAATGCACTTTAACGTTTCTTTACACAATACATATTTCATTGAATATCTCTTTCTCATTTAAACATAGGATTTCATTTCCAAAAAAGAATAACTATCCAATACAAATAATAGTACAAGTCATCCACTTTGAGTGGGAAAAAGGTTTACAAAAAGAAGTCTCACAAAGAAATGCCAAAACTCGGTCTTCTTTCTCAGTTCCAGAACAACAACATGAAGTTCCATCATTCTCCAATTTTATCACAATAGAACAGGGGGAAAGACAACTCTCTCCAGCCAACCAAGACATCCAATAAAAAGGATAAACCACCCTCTTCATTTTCCCCCAAGCCCCAACCACATTACAATAAGAAATGTGACTCAACACATGGAAACAATAGGATTCCACAACATAAAGGAAATCTTTCACATGCAAATATCCTATTTAAAACATAGTCCAAAACAAAATAGTAGTTTTAGCAACCACAAGACAAACACATAATAATACTTAGGTGTCATCAAGCAAGCCAAAGGAGAAAGAAACTATGGGGGATGCTACTTGTGCCTCCAAAAGGGGAAATGGTTAGCACCACCTGAGAACAAACCACCAAAATATATATCATTTCAAATCCATGACCAGCCCTTATGCTTCCCCCAAGTACCCCTTATCCATCACAATTTCTTATGCCTCCCCAACCTCTTATAACACCCCATAACAAGTAAAGAAATGCAAACTATTTCTTTGCAAGGTGGAATCTAAATCCCAACTCCCTCCACACTTATACCTCCCAAAAAATATACCCCATAGCCTTCTCCTATGCCATTCCTAGGCCATCTACCCAACAACCTACAAAAATGCCAAAACATTCACAACAATAACATTTGCATAAATAAAATAGGAGCATTTCAAGAGCCAAGATCCTACCTCTCCATGATGGAATTGTTCCAAGTTCCAAACAACATATTTATTCCAATGCAAGCAATCCAAATATCTACCAAGCACAAGCATTCAACAATCTTTAAACTTCTCCAAATCAAGAGCTCTCAAACAGTCAAAATAATTCCCCCAAAAAATGAAGTATCCAAAGGTGAAGCAACCGAAAACAAGGTAAGGAATTCAAATTTTATAGAAGAGGGAAGAGAAGAGGATGAGGTGGATCCATGTAGAATGCCACATCGCACATCCTCAACCCTAACACAAAAGTCAACTTCATTCTCCAATGCATATTAAATAGGTGGGTAAATAATATGATAGTTTTAGTTACACACTCAAATAAACCCCACACCCCATAAGGACTGAAATTTAAAACATGAAGAAAGTGAAACTAAAACATATAACATGACTTTAAAAAATGCATAAAGAAAGTCTAAATTTAACTCTCCAACCATAGGTAAGGTTGTTATATTTTTTTAAGAGGTATGGGAAAGCTTAACTTGTCCGACAAGCCTCCAAAATCAGCCTCCAAGGAAAAATTCAAATTTCAAATAAGGTGGAGTGTTTCATACTCCAAAATCAACTTACATATCTCTTACACATTACTTACACATTTCTTACAACACTCTAATTCAATTCCAACAACTCTATTAATTACTTTCTTAAGACATATTTTAACTAACTAACCTTACAACATGATTACTCACAATATTAACACACCATTTAATAAATAATGAAAGGGGGAAATGCACCACAAAATAAAAACATGTAAACATTAAAAAAGTGACCAAAAAAAGAAATACACAAGCCCCTTTGTCACATTTAAAGGTGATCCCCCCATGGGAATCCCTAACCCAATCAAACACACACAAACAAATATACCTACCATGGTGACCTTGTTGAATTCATCTAGAATTCCATTGTCGTTGGTCTCCAATCCTACGATGTGTGTTGTGATATTTTAACCTGCAAAAAAAAAAAACATCCTTCAGCCTCGTGGCCATATCAAAACGTCTAAATGAATATAACTATTATCCCAAAATCATCAATATATATATTAATCACAACAACATAAATACAATCAACAATATCACTTACAATTTTCATCAGTAACTATATGATTATAAATTATTTCCATTTTGTAGGTCTACTCAATATATTAAAATATCATATGTCCGAACAAAATCTAGAATACAACCCAATCAAACAGTATATCAACATCAATATATAAAATGTCTCTAATACTCGTCAAGCATAATATAAGAATCAAGGTCAACAATAATCTATGCTCTAGCATCTAACATCATGCAAAAACAAAACTATAATAATGCCCATAATATAGTCAATAGTGTCATGATCAGTATCAAAAGTTGTCAAAAGGAAGTGGGCACTACAGAGTACCTATTTTAAACCTTGTATGTTTATATATTTATAGAAATTTTATTTCATTATGTATATATATAATATTTTTGTTATTAACATCTGATTAAACATGTATTCTCTCTCTCTCTCTCTCTCTCTCTCTCTCTCTCTCTCTCTCTCTCTCACACACACACACACACACACACACACACACACACACACACACACAAGTATATATTGTGAGAAAATGCTATTTGATTTAAACAAAACCAAAGATAAATAGAAAAAAGAAATCAGTTCTAGGTTTTTATGTTTTAAAATAAATAAATAAATATTTTAAAATATGGGGGTGGGGGGGGGGGGGTGCAGGAATCATGCCCCTGGGGAAATCATGCCCCTCCCCCCTCCCCTTCCATATTTTATTGTGGTGTGGTTACACCCACACAAAACCCACACCATTCACCCAATGCCTCCAACCCTGTTGCACTTACATAGTCCACAACGCCATGGACATAACTCCATTAAACCTGAGAGAATCTTAAATTCACCACCATTAAATACACACACACACACACACACATACATACATACATATATACATATATACATAAATATATACATACATACATACATACATGTACATATATATATATATATATATATATATATATATATATAGACACATACACACACACACACACACACACACACACACACACACACACACACACACACACACACGCGCACACGCACACACACACACACACACATACATACATACAAATAGAACCCCTAGTTTATAAAAGAAAAACAAAAAAAATATAAAACCCTAGGCAAATAGCAAACCAAAAAACTTGAGGAAGATATTTCTAAATAGAAAGGAATGGATCGAAAGGATGGAAAAAATAGATTTGTGGGTTTGATGGAAGAGATAAAAAATATCCTGCATAGTATTCTTCTTCCTTCTTCATCCTCCCTAGTTTAAACCTGCACAAATGAGGAGAAAATAGGAAAAACGAAAAGAAAAGAGAAACCCAAGGATATGGATTAGGGTTCTAGGAAACCCTAAGGATCTAAGGGTCGAAATTAAAAGGATCTAACTGCCTTCATTAAAACCTACAACTTTAAGTCGGTGGGGTGGATATTTTAAAAGGGGTAATGGGGTAAAGAAATTTATATGGGAACCTATGGAAATAAAGTTATGACCATGGTGGGTTTTAAAAATAAAAACATTGCAGCATTTAAAATATTGGCTAAATAAACAAATGCTAGGCATGTGTGGTGTTTAAATTATAAGCTTTTGGAAATACATTAGAAAGTTGCATTTAATTAAAATATTTCAATAAATTAAGTATGGACCCAGGGGGATACTATAAGCCCGGTAATGATTATTAACATATTACACTAGTGTTAAATAATACGTCTTTTAAAAATAAAAAAAAATTCCATATTTTTAGCTGATCAAGTTTTTAATTGAGTATCAATTTTTTTGGGCACTACAGTTGATATTAGATCTTGGGTTCCAAGATCAGGTTCAATGGGTGTGACCATGTGTAAAATTAATAAGATTGGTTTGGTTTTATTTCCCATTTGACAAAAACTTTTTCTGTTAAACTTATTCACATCTTTCATATGTTGTTCTGAATGCAGTAACTAGGTGTTGGATGTCGCCCATTTAAAAACAACCACTTTGGAGCATTGTTCCTACTCTTAGGATATGATTTGTTAATGAATACCAACTTAGGAGGGAAATTTTGAGAAATGGAACTATCGGGGGGTCATTTGAATATAATTTTTGTTCAAATTCTCTTTGCTAAAACACTTTGTACAAGTTAGATTTTTTTTTCAAAAATAGCGTACAAAATGGAACTATGGCTCCAGTAGTGGACATCGTTTAGGTATTCATGTTCTCTAGTGGAATGGGATGTCACAACATCATTTAAAACCAATTTATAATATCTTTTGGGACGTTTAGTTGAAGGGATTTTGAGTCTTGATGATTGCATTGTTGTATGGGGAGAGTAGTTCAAATCCTAGAAAATTCATTTTGATTTTAACCCGTGATTTAGGGAACTTGAGTAGGAAAATAAAATCTAAAAATTCTAACCATTAGTATTTCTACATGTCAATTGGTTGTAGCAGTTTGTTTTGTGAAAATGGATTTTGGAGTTAGTTTTTTCAACCATGTTTTGGAGGCCTCTGGTCATTCTATCACAAAAAAGAAACTAGTCAATCACACAAATTAGCTATGAAAATAAGGTAATAACAAGAGTTCCACTTATCAAAATAATATTTTGTAAGTTTTATCAGATTATCTATATGTAGGGAGAATAGATGAGAGTTGATAGAGCATGATTTTGGGTTGAGATCACTTATTTTTTAAACCCATTTTCATAACCAATTTCACTAGAAATCTGTTCAAATGCAATAATAAAACTATAATATTTGGCCCCGAGAAAGTACTTCCAATTCAAAATTTAATCACCATTTTTGGGTGCTGGATGTCTTCATTTAATCTCAATATATAAGATTATTTTATGGATGTGTTTTTTTCCTCATTTGGGTATTTGATAGTTGTTGGTAGGCCCTTTTTGTAGCCATTTTGGCTAAATTGTAGAACGGGAGAATTGGGTCTTTGTCAACTATTCGACTTATTATGATTCCTTTGGAGGATGCAAGCTTTTATAATATTATTATTGTGATTTGTCACATGTGTTCTAGGTTTAATGTTATGACCCAAACAAAGTGGATGTTGCGACGAATTTTCTAGTGCTATTTAAGTTGGTATAATTTAGTCATTTTGGACACCGTACGTGGTCATAGTTGTTTTGCAAATAATTGCAGTTCGGATATGAGAGTGAAATATTGTCCCCTAGATCTAACAAATAAATTTTTGGTGTTTGGTTAGTTGGATTTCCTCTTTGAGTTATTTGTTATTTCTTGGGACACACTCACTCGCATGTTAAGGATGACATGTATAAACCTCACTAAACCCTTTTTGGTATGAGTGTGAGATAAATAATTCTATCTCAATGTAGAGTAACCTAAGGAAGGAAAATAGTCCTTCCACATCTAAAAATTTCATTTTTGTGAATTGGAATAATTTTCACTCTTCGTGTATACATTACCAATATCCATTTTATAACCCTCTTTGTAAAAAAAATTACCAAGAAATGTTTTAACCTTATTTTTTTCCTTTTTAAATTGTACATATAAAATAAACATACTTGGACAAAAATTTTGCTAATATAAACTCCTCTAACTTGTCTCTTAACAATATATGGTAAGGGTAAATGATTATTATTGTTTCTTCTTAATATTATGGCTTTATACGAAGTAATATTACATAGTTATTTTATCTTATTCTAAGTAAAATAGTTATCCCTTGAGCTATTGGAAACCGAATCTAGTTAAAAAAATTAAAAATTGTTATCAAATCTGTTAGTATAAATTTTGGGATTAGTTTTAGTAATGTTCAAATTATTTTAACCCTTATTGAACTCGACATGCCCATTTTCATATTATGACCATTTAGTATGTTTTGGTGCAATGTAACTTGGTTAAATCGTTTCACCTTAGAAGGTACACTTGTGAAATAAACCTCCTCAAATTGACTAGCATATTCCTACAATATTCATGTTTATGACATGAATACCTATGTGCCAAAATCATGGAATCACACTCTTTTTTTTTATTAGATTAGGTACAAATTACTTTTTTAAAGGGATCAGGAACCCTATACAACTGAAAGATAAGCTGCAAGGCCCAAAATAGAGACAACACAACTTCAGGATTATCTCATTTATTTAATCATCTATGTATTCATTTTATTTTATTTTTGATTAACTTTAGAAAAAGGATTGTCAACCCATTAAAAATATACATAGAATAACATGGATGCTAATACCATGGAGGGTTATTAAAATAAGAAAGTTATATGACTTCAAATAAGAAACTACCATAGCTAATCGAGAGAGCTAAAAATAGTTATAACACTTCTATTTAACATGGCCCATAAACCAAAGGTGTCACAAGATTCAAAATAACTTTGGATGAGAACAAGAAGGTAACAAATTTGGTGAAGCCATGCTACAACATTTTCATGACTGAAGTAATATCCTAAAGAAAGTACACATAACAAGTAATGATCAATTTTTTTTATCCTCACAAAGAATGATTACAATTTTCACTAAAAGAAAGACAAGATAACTTTATTTTACATAAACTAATAAACCAAGGCAAGAGGCCTTCTAAACTCCTTTGCAAGATTTACAAGATTTACAACACATTTGACATTTGTAAAAGGGAATTCATAAATCAAATTGATACAACCTTTTACAATCTCTCCTCTATCAACATGCACAAGCCATCTACACAAGTATAAACTCGATTCAGTTCGCAAGAAATGAGCATGCTAAGACTACTCATTACAATAGTAAGATAACATTTAACAATATCATGAAAGGAATGTTCTAATTCAAGAATGGATCAAAGCACAAACCACTAACAAAAATTCTTCACATGATAAACATATTTAACCCAGCCAACAAGGAGGAAGCCAACATTTCCAGTTAAGATCAAAATTTAAGAGTATTGGGATTTCAATCATGTAATCCTATAGGTTACGTGATAAAAATATAATACTCGGTCCATCCATCACTAGAACTCTTAGAGAATCCCAAAAACATACAAGATACAATCAAAGGAGTGAAACAAAAAGGTAAAAGTAGTCCTTCCAGAAGGGAGGTTTCACTGGCCTAAAAGATACATCAACCAAATGAGTGTAAGGAGGTTAAACCATCACATGATGAAAATGCTGAAAACAAAAGTTCAACCCATGAACTAAAATTTCTCTCATTAAAAGGAGGCTCCACAAGGTAATGATAAGAGAAGAAGGATAGTTGACAAAACTGAAGATGGGCATTACTCGACAACCAAGTTACTTGATAACAAAGTACGGTGAAGCGAAATGCCTCCTATTTTCAAGCCCAATGAAGACAAGATAACCATTTAAATCTCCTTCTAGGTTTTATAGTACAAAGGGATTCGTAACTCCAAAATAAATAATCCATAGTTATAGTCTAAACAAGAAAATTCAACACCCCATCCTTACGAGATCATTCAAAGGTAATCCAAGTTAACATAATTGAAGCCATATTCAAATGCATTAAAGAGTCACAAAAAAAACCATAAATATTAGCAACAACCCCATCACAATTGACAACTTAACTAACTAACATAAAGTAAGGGAACCGCCAAAAGTCAGTAATGATCTTTTAATAGTTTTCCAACATAGGCCATCAATGTATTTATATAATAAATTCCATTTGTAACCTCAAGACTATCCTCATGATGTATCCCCAAATGTCATGAGTTAAAAAAATTCCTGTTTCAAAAATGACTACAGTCATTGGTTATTTAGCAAGACCCATCTCCCCGTAGTAAACACTCTTTTAAAAATATACATCTATATTTTGGAAAGTAAAAAAATCACTAAAGGATTTAGCATTAACAATTGATACAATTTATGTCTTTTTAGCCTTAAAAACAACCATCACTTTATCTCCTATCTTGGGAATACAAAATTCTTCAACAGAATAGGTTTTACCTTTGGCTTTCAAACCGAAAATTAATTTCAAAAATATACTTTAAGAAGGGGGGGGTAACTTTCATGAACTCAAATCCGTATATAGCCTCTTTACCAAGACATAAAAATGTATCAAAAAAATAAGGAATAAATTAAAAAAAAAATCTCATTCGATTGTTCATTCCCTCAGTGGAACCCGTACTACAATTAGTCCCCTCCATACATCACACATTTATAGCTATAAGTTTTAGAGACTAAAGTTTAATATCCTAGATTTATATAAACTCTAATGACCAGGAAAGGATCCCACGGAAGATATGGTAGTAAGCCTCAAGAAGATACTTCCTTAATATTTACAGTACCCAATCCCTTTTGCACTTTACTTGTTTTATAATTAAATAGTTTATAGTGAGCGGTCAAAACCTCAACCGTATAGTAGAACATATTTAAGAAAAAAATAAATCCATAAGTATAAATACCCATTCCAAAATGACATAACACAAGAACACATCAAGAAAATTTTAGGGGAGAGATATATAAAGCCAACAACACTTAAATTCTATGTGATCCCCTTAAGTAGGGATGATTATTTGGTATTACCACAAGGGGCTTCCAAGATGACATATAAAAATATCTCGGTGTTTTCTATAAGCGGGTCGAGGTTAAATTTCTCATTACCTCAGACTATCATGCTTCATGCCTTCATTCCCAATATAATTTAAACATATATGGGTTGTAAAGATAACTTGGGCAAGGTCGTGATGCCATTTGTACAAAAATTACATCCTAATCGATTTCCCAGAAGGGAATTCACATGTCACCATCTTAACATATACCTGGAGGTCATCTCCATTCTTTCTGTGACAGTGCTCTACTATTTAATGACTGAAATCATGTCCACACAAAAAAGGGGTCTCCAGGTTTCATCAACAAAACTGAAATAATAGAGCCTTATTAACTAGAAGTAAATATGTCCATTTTATATGGTATAAACGACCCAAAAAAACTTCCAAACAGTTGATTCAAACTAGTATTCATACCATAGGTTCTCAATATTAATTATCGTACAAACCCTAATTTACGGAGTATCCCGCATAATACAAAACATTGAAAACTTAGAAGAAATAGATCATAAAACCACAATAGAATCATTTATATTTGCCATCCAAGAAGAAGAATCATTAATTTCATGAAATTTATAAAACAAGTAGTTGAACATTGCAAACATTTAGGCTTAACATGCCTGATTTGGAGCTTCCACGATGCAGCCACAAGTTTTTTGGGCATCAACACCCTGAGCACCTCCACGTTGGCATAAGAGGGAAGGAGACGCTAGGTCAGAAGGTTCTATTCCATTTAAAACAAGGGAACACCCACGTGACTAGTAGCTTGAGCCTGTCATTACATCCTTTCCAACATTTTCCCATAAGAAGTAAAAGAGCTAAAAAAAATAATCAAACCAGCAAGAACCAATGGTACATTACAAGTCACCAATACTAGATTTTGGTGCAGAAGACCTTCCATTATGAGACAAAGAAGATCAATAATGAAACCACGATGAAGGAAAGGAAGTATTCCACCCACCCCCAAACTCCCTCACGCCAAGAAAGAAAACATTAATGACCATAATGATTTATAGGTCGGTGGTTGATGGAAGTCACATTGCCACTATCTTGAAATAAAGCATGTGTGGATGCCTAAAAAGGATTAGTAAATTCAATAAAAAAATTATTGCTTAGATCGATAAGTCTATAAAAAATTATAATTGATACCAATTCAATTTTTTAATTATTTTTATTATATTCTAAAACGTCCTATACAAAAAAGGGGATTTGAAAAAAACAAAAATCCTTTAGAACCAAAGGTGATAGCGTCAAAACACAAATGAAATCACTTAATTGAGAGCTCAAATACAAGAGGGGTCAATAATAAAATAGCTATAAGATGAATGATAACAATATTGATAAAAGAATTGACACTAAGCAAATAGTCGTCAATCGAACAAATTAAATTATAATATTATTATTATCATTAAATTTATTTTTAAATAAATAACAAATCATATTAATAAGGGGCCAAGAGGAAAGCTCAACAAACCAAGGACATGATTTTCCTTTAATACATGAAATCGTAACATTTGTCATGTACGGGCACCTATAATAGTAGGAACGACGAAGAGGGAGAATGTTGATCATTCTCTGTGACAAATGTGAAGCCAACTAATGATCATTAGAAGTACAATGATGTTCAATGCTTAGCAACACAGTCGTCTAAGAAGCAAAGGAGAAATAATGAACGTGGCTTTACATAAATGTTGACTTTACCCTCTATAATAGGCTTCCATTGTTCAGATATCCATTTGTGAAGGGCTAGAACGTCTGGACAACAACTGATGAATCTAAAAATCAGGCCTCTGGTTTTGTAGAAGTCTATAGATTTAGATACCTCCTCACCAATCGAGACAACAGTTGTTGATTTGGCATATTCCATGGGTCTAGAATGCTCTCTACCACCAGATCTAGCTACCTCCAGGAAATAAGAGGCCTTACCCCTACTTTGGTTTTGTTACCTGGAATTCCTGCGCTGACCTTGACTCTCATTGACCGTGAAACAATCTACAATCTATAGAAAAGGAGAAAAAACTGAGCCACCAAGTGTAGTGCACAATATTTAAAAGGGAATAACAAAAGTTCACAGGGGAAACACCCCCAAGACTCTGCCAAAGCGTGCAGTCCCACTGTTACCATAATCTTGGCCAATGAGGACCAAGTTGTTGCTCCTAACTGGATATTTGGCACAAGACCTCCCAACATACACCTTATTTCCGCCTCCACCAAGATTAGGGGGAGAACAACAAATCCCACCCCCAATAATAGACGAACCTTGTTTTACCCACTTCCCTTTGACACCTTTTAGATACCTATTTTGATATTGTAATAACATTATCGACATTATTATGGTTTGATTTAGTATGTTGTTAGACATTGACCATGGATTATTGTTGATTTTAATTTGATTATGACACCTGATGATTATTAGAGACACCTTATATGTGGATGATGATATATTATTTGATATGGAAGTTGTTCACACATGTGATTTGGGTATTATTTGATGATGATATAGTTGTTGATTACAAATGCAATTGATGTAGTTGTTACTTCGATGTTGTTGTGATTTACTATATAGTTGATTTTGAGATTATATTTGTATCATATTGGATGTTCTGATATGGCCACGAGGCCAAAGGAGTTATTTGTATTTTTCAGGTTAAAAATATCAAAACAAAACATCGGGGGATCGGATACCAACCAAAATGGAATTCTAGGTGAATTCAACAAGGTCACCATGGCAACTTGTTTTGTGTTGTGTGTTGTTTTGTTAGATATTCCCATGGGTTTTTGTATTTTATTAATTTTTTTCTTTTATTATTGTTGTATGTATTTTATTAGTAATGTGTCCCTTTCTTTATTTAATTAAAAGTGTGATAGATTAATGTGAGAAATCTTATGATTAAAATTTAACTAAATTAAATTTTGATATGGGAAAGTAATAAAGATTTTTTTTGGCTATTTGTATTTAATTTGTAAGGGATTTGTAGGTTGTATAAGAGCTTGCGTAAGTCAAATTTTGGAGTAAGAAGTACTCCACCTCCTTGGAATTTCGAATTTGTCCTTGGGAGCTATTTTTGGAGGCTTGTGGGACAAGTAAAACTTGTCCCATGCCTCTAAATTTAATTTACCAACCGTACTTATGGTTGGAGAAGTGATTTGTGACTTTTTTAATGCATTTTATTATGTCATGTTCCATGTTTTGATTACAGTTTCTTACATTTTAATTAATTTGCTGTCCCTTGAGGTGTGGGCTTATTGGAGTGTGTAAGTAACTTGTCATATGTTCAAACACCTCTTTATTGTGCTTGGGAGAATGAAACTTTGTTTTTTGTGTTTATATTAGAGGATGTGTGATATGGCATCCTACATGGATCCACATCATCCACTTCTCTCCCTCTTCTATATAATTCAAACTCTTGCCTTGTTTGAGGGTTGTTGAATCCTTTTGCATTCTTCTTGGGGCATTTTTTTCTTGGAGCTCTTGTTTTGGAGGAAGTTTGGAGAAAGCTTTGCATGCTTGGGAGATTGTTGGTTTGGACTATGTTCTTGGCTTTGAGAGCTTGTTGTGGGAAAAAAAAGCTACCATGGAAAGGTAGGCATTTATTCCTTCTTTAATGTTTTTATTTTCTTTTTATGTTGTGTGTATTGAGAATGATTTGATTTATTTGATGGCTGGTTGGGTAGACTATCTTAGGGAAGGTGTAGGAGAAGGCTATGGGGAATCCATGTTTAGGGGTATAAGGAATTCCATTGGCATCAGAATTTTGTGGAGGGAGTTTGGGTTTGGGATCCACCATGGAAAAGAAATAGCTTGCATTTGTTAATTTGGGGTGGGCACAAGGAAATCTATTGGGGAGGCATAAGGAGAGATTTTTGGGGGGCATAAAGATATGTGTGGGATAAATTATTTTGGTGGGATTGTTCTGGTGGATGCCCAATTCCTAATTAGGAGGCATAAGTAGCTTCCCCCATAGACCTTGCTCCTTCTGCTTGCATGATCATGCATGATTTTTAATTGGAATGTTTTAAATGGTAGTTGTAAACTGTTGTTTTGTATTAATCTATGTTTTATATTGAAATATGCATGCTTGTTACAATGTTGTGTGTTGTGGAAGCCATTTTTTTCCATGCTTTAATTACACCTTTCATTGTATTTTGGTTGGGGCTCAAGAGGCCAATTATGAAGGAAGGCTTCTCCTTTCATTAGATGTCTTGGTTTGGTGGAGAGCATTGCCTTTCCCCCTCTTTTTTTGTGATCAATTTGGAGAAAGAGAAAATGTGCATGTTGCTGTTCTAGAGCAAAGGAAAGTGCAGTTGAAAGTCTCTTGTGGAAACACATTCATTTGTAATCCTTTCCCACTTGTTGTGGATGAAATTTTAGCATGTATTTGTGAAGAAAATATGTTTTAATTGGATTGAAAGTGTTTATTTAAAGTGTGAAAGACATTTACATTCTACTCTATACATGGAAAAGAAAGAAATAGAATTTATGTTAATTGCATTCAATAGGAAATGTAAATATGTTTCTCTTCTTGAATTAATGAAGAATTAAAAATTTACTCCTCATTTCATTGTTCGGTTGAGTTGGAACATTAAATTTTGATTAAAATCTTTGTTTTGAAAATTGAAAGAAGAAGAAATACGTATGAGGGAATTATATTGGATGGTTTCTTTTTGAAATATATTAAAGTGGAAATCAGATTTACAATTTAGCTTTGAAATGGTGTGTACATAAAAAAGTGAATGTATTGCACTAGTTTAGGAATGAAATACCACATTTCAAGGATGAAATCGATAAACAAATTTCTAGAAATGGGATTTCTGCTACAAACTGAAAAACTGGCAATTAATTTTAATAAAAATGTACAGATCAAACCTGCACACATTAATCAACTTGGAGATGTTAAAATGTAGTATGATGGATGATAAATGAACTCAAATTGACAAAGAACACTTAAAAATACTTGTTTAATTAATGCAAAATTGAATCCAATCCCTCTAATAGTCGTTTTTCTGTCCTTGTTGGAAAAATGCAACTTGAAGAAATTGAACAAATTTACTTCCCTAAAAAAGTTTAAATCCTTCAGAGATAAATTCTCCATGTCCATTTGGCATGTTGAGTGAAGAAGGAGATCCAATTTAATCAAATTTCAAAGTTAGAAATTACCAGTTGCTAATTGAAATATGATAGATAGTTTTATGCAAAATTGACAACTTAAACCTTATCAAAATGTAAAATTTATGATTCTTGTACAAACAGGGCATTAAGATCTTTCCAAAAAGTCCTCGTTTTAACAAAACTAAGCTTTATAGCTCAAGATATGACACTTTGAATTTTTTGTGCCTTAATGGGAAAATTTGGGAAAATTTTCCCTGGCGGGCCCGCAACCCAAAAAATTCCCGTCGAATTGCCCTTAGATTTTTTTAAAAATTTGGCTTAGTAAAATTTTCATCTTTTCTTCCACCAGCCCGCTGCCAATCATAGGCTTCCATCTGGTAGCTTTGGGTGCTAGCAGAGGTGGCGGACCCTTTATTTCTTTTTACTTTTTGCCTTCGGAAATTTTTGAAAAATTTCCCCGCGGCCTAAAACCCTATCCTCGCCTTGTTATTTTCTCCCCCATTGGCATGTGGATCTGTGCACACATTTCACCTTTTTTTTCTTTTTGGTGAAGTTCACCAAATCACCCCCCCACTCCACCCTTCCCTCGTCCTCTCTTGCTTTGAACCAGGACGCGACGTGTGTCCACCGGGGACCCGCGAAGGTGCGGGAGTAATTTTACATTTGTTCCCACGTGGGGGGAAAATTTTCCAAATGCCATCCCGCGACCCGCCGACCTGAAATTTTTGCTTCAGCCTTGCTTGACATGTGTCCCCTTGGGGAAAATTTGACCTGTAATCTCTGCCAGTCCATAACTAGAGTTTCTTAAGGTGTTAGGAGGACTTATTTATATCATCGGAAAGGTGAGAATATTTTCTTTCCAATGGGAATGATTTATGGAAATTTTTAATACATTAAGCATGAGAAAAACAAGTTGAAACTCTGAGCCTGTTAGAAAGTGGGTATGGGGGTAAATCACTCCCTGAACCTAATTGAAACTTCTTACCCTAAAAATTGAACCATGTGAGCTTGATAATTGATTAATAAATGTAAAGTTTGTTATTGTAATTTTATATTTTTTCTAGAACCTGTTGAGGCAACTGTTGCATTGAAACTTGGTTGTATACACTTCTTATAAAAAAAATTATCCCATAATTTTCTAGCTTATCCTAGGTTGTTTATTGGGTCTCAAGTGGGTTATTAACTGGGCATTACAAACCTCCATTATGTCCATCACCATGATAGATATCTTGTATGGGGTAAGGATTCGAAGCAGAGATCTGAAAAGGCTCAACTGGTCTCCCACCACTCTAGTCAGAATTGTCGCCTCCATGCATGCAGAAACAATTAGGGTCCAGGGAGAGAAAGGCACCAGTCGTCATGGCTATGAATTGTTTAATTTACATAATGATTAGAATCAAACTCTTATTCTAACCTTTTCTCGTAGATAGAAGAAAATATACTATGTAAAATTATTTCATCATTCTCTCATCCTATCTCTTCTTGCTAAAAGACATATAACTTACTTTTGATCTCTCTTGTGGTTGGGAAAGATGGTATACCCACACTATTGTTATCCCAAAGAGTTACAAGTATTTATGTGTAATAATGATGAATACAATGATTATCAACCCCATAAACAAATTATATTTATAAGTACATTCATGTACTTACACATTATGAACAATAAAAAAATTGTGTAATTAAATATAATTGCGAAAACTTGTAGAATTTACATTTTGTATTAGCATTTGTTTACAAAAATTGTTATGGTTTGTTATTTTCTATAATCTGAAATTGAGGTGACCATAAATTTTTATTTCAAATGAAACAAGTGATGTTTATTACTCTTATTTGTGCAATGTTCAAAAAATTGAGGTTAGAAATTAAATAATTTTTCTTATGTAAGTATATTGGAAATTTCGTGGTCATTCATAATTTCTAGATGAGAAAATAATTCCATTAATTGAAGGTTGTAATGGTTTCACAAGTTATATATGCCTTTGGCTACTTGACTCTTATAATACTCTTGCATAAGATTTGGTTCACATTGAAAACTCTCAGTAACTTATTATAAGATAAATGGTTTAACCCCTTTTTGTGAAGGCTAATAATAAACAATTTGCATTTGTTTTTCCCACCTTGGGTAATGATATTCTTAGATATCGGTGTAAAACATAGTAATGAAAATTAAATTTTGGTGTTGGATCGCGTCCTTTGTTGTATTGGGTTACTCTTGGAAACATGGCCCCATTGTTTAACTATTCACTAGGATTGTGAAATTTAATTTGTTTGTGTGAAATATAATTCACCCTCTAGTTAAGAAGTGTATTTGTATCCATCTGCGACCTAATGGTTAATTTAACATAAATTCCATAATTGAGAAGAATTAAGCTATACCTTCCCTTAAGGGAAAATGTGTGTTGACCTTTTGTACTGTTGAGGAATGTATGACCAAAAAAGTTGTTATATCTCATCCAAGTTAAAATTTTCTTAGTATCTTAATAATTTTTGGAAACATCCTTTTTAAATGTATTTTATTTACCTAACTCATTCACACATTCTCTTGGATATTGTAATAAATAAATTATAAATTTAAGTAAACATCTCATATGTCTTATTGAATTAAAAAATTGATGATTGTTGTTTCATTAAGGAATTATGGCTTGTTTGGGGAGTAGAAATTTTAAACAAAAATTAGTTTTCAAAATTATTTGTCATGGTGAGAACATAGGTAAACTATTAAACAATAACCAATTAAACTAGCCTTATGGATTTTCTAAAGAAAACTTTGAACCGAAATTGAGATGTACTAGAATAGTACATGTTATGAAACCTTGAAACCAAACTATAAAATCAAGCCTAACTCGGTGACTAGATATATATTTCACCTAGAATGTATTAGTGCTATCTGTATGTGAACCTAAAAATGTTTGTCAAATCAAGACATCACCCCTTAGTTATGCTTTGTATCATGTGAATCTTCATCTTTGACCCTGTAATGAGTAATGCAGAGGTTAGAACCAAAGTGTAGAGGTTTGTGAACCATTTTCAGAATTTTAAATTTAATTGTGAGTTAGAAGGTGAAACCATACATAAACTTGGAATTTTTTTATCTCTTCTTGTGTGGTATTTGTGGCACCTTGGATGGATTTCAAATGTAGGCTTGTGCACATATAGTATGTAAAAATTGATAGCACTTTTAAGACAAAAATGATGTTCCATTGGCTCACACATAAAAAATTTCCTTTAAATGTAGACCTTATGTTGTACATACACTTATTTGGACCCTTGTAAGAAATTTAGAAAATGATGTAAATGAATTATTTGGAAGAAACAACTTCACTCGATTAGTATTTCTCCTTTTGAGATAAAATTGCTTCTGAATTGTGTTATTGTTGGTGAGGAATGTGTGTTGAGACAAAAAAATAATAATTCCCTTAAAATGACATTAATGTTAGATATCTTCTTACATGTGACCATCTAGGGATTCTAGACAATGAGGTTAATAATAAATTCCTTGGAATATTCGACCTTATTTAATTAAATTACTCTAAATAAGATAGAAACTTAGTATAGGACCAAGTTTGAATTGGTCAGACATGCTTGTTGTGACTAACAATCACATGATATGAAACAATACCTCATAAGGTCATATCCCTATCTCTTCCAGTAACTTCTAGGAGGGGATGTAGTGCCCAATCCTATCTTGCATTGTGACACTTACCGACTCATTTCAACTACTAAATTCTAGATATCGATTTAGCACTAGGGTAAATGCATCAAGTTGGGGGGATAAAAATAGATCTTAAGTGGAAATTATTTTATTCTGAAAAATACACAATATTCAACTTGTATGAGTTATTTGAAATATTTACACTCAAAAATGGAATATGTTGTGAGAACATTAATCGTAGAATTTTGAGTCTAGTTTCTAAGCTACAAAATTTTATTGAAAACGATTAAGTTTAATTGGGTTAAATAAATAAAATACAAACATGTGATCCTATTTTTGTTAAAAAAACATAGTAGAGTTAATTTCATTCCCCCCACCATTTTTTGAGCACTATTTAGTTTTTGGAAAACCCTTTGGTAAAAAGATAGCTAGGAGCTTCTAGTTTTTACTAGATTTTTTTTAGATTTTTTTAGCAAATATTTAATTATGATTATTCTAGTACCGCAATTTTAAATTTAGTAAAATAATAGATCTTTGAGCATGACCCCCTAACTACCTCAAAAAATATCAAAATTAGTGTTTTCTTCAATATGTATAGAATTAGTCCTAGTTTGTGCCTAACAAATTTTGATTCAATTTTTATGAGTAAAAAAAAAGATACATGACAAAAGATAAGAATTTACATTTACTAAAATAGATGTATAAAACACATATGTTGAAATAAATATGAATGGAAACCTTTTATTAGTCAGAAAAATATAAAAATTACATATTTAGAAAGAGGATAGTTTTCTTGATGTTGTAGGAAACATTTTAGGAAAGATAATGAATGTTTTCATAGTATGGTCAAAGGTGAGGTTTTGAATATTTATAAATATAACGTAGGTCATTGTGTTGTTGTAGGTCCAAGTCACAGGCTTGGGAGACTAGCACAATTCCAAACCTGTAAATTCTTGGTTTGGAGGCATATGAAATGAAAAGTGTACGTGCTATAATGCGTACACACTATAGTGTGTATGTGTTTCACATATTATAAACATTGTATGTGCTTATGGAATGCTTCTATTTTTTTAAAAAAAAATTAAGTATAATTTTTTCATTTTCACTTTAAATTTATTTTAGTAAATATAAAATATTAGGGTCACTTTGCACCTTAAGGAACTATTCTCACAGCTCCACAAATCATGGTTTAGAAGATATTTTTTATAGTATAATCATGTCAGTACATAGGTAATTTTAAAGATTTTAGCATTGAGCCTAATTATTTTTAGCATTTAAATTCTAAAATCAAAACACTAAACCCTAAACCTAAACCCTCAACATTCATCACTTACTCATGATCCCTAAAACCTAAACTATGAGCCTTAATGCCTAAACCATTAGCCGTGACCCCTAAATACTAAACCATGAACCATGAGCCCTAAAATTTAAACCCTAAACCCTAAACCCAAATGATTGAATCCAAAATCTTGAGCCATAAACTCTAAACCCTAAAACTTAAACACCAAACCCTGAGCCCTAAACACTAAACCCTAAACCCTAAACTCTACGACCTAAACCCTAAACCCTAGACCGTTAATCCTCTTCCCTAAACCCTAAACTATAAACCCTCAACCCTTTAATAAAAATAATGAACCCTAAGCCTTAAACACTAAGTCATGAACGCTAAACCTTAAACTTTAAACCCTTAACCTTAAACTGTGAGCCCTGAGCCCTAAACCCTAAACACTAAATCAAGCATCATGAGTTATAAACCCTAAATGTTAAACCCATAACTCCAAAACCAAAACCCTGAGCCATTAACCCTGAACCATTAAACCTAAACCCTAAGCCTTGAATCCTACACCCTAATTCCTAAGCCCTAAACCATAAACTATAAACCATATACCCTAATCCCTAAACCCTAAACCATCAGTGCTAAACCATAAACCATAAACCTTAAGCTCTAAATGCTAAATATTTAACCCTAAAACCTAAACCATAAACAATAAATCCTCAACCCTAAACCTTGAACTATAAACCCTAAACCCTAAAATCTTAACTGTGATCCCTGAACCCTAACCATAACTAAAACCTAAACCCTAAATCCAAAACCCAAAACCTAAACCTAAAATCCTTAACCATTATCCCTTAACCTTGAACACTAAACACTGAACCCTAAACCCTTAACCCTAAACATTAAACCCTGAACCATGAGCCATGAACCATAAACCCTAAACCCTGGACCATGAGCCCAAAAACCTAAACCGTAAATACTAGAACTTAAACCATAAACCCTTAACCCTATACCCTTAACCCTAAACCCTCATCTATGAGCCTTAAACTCTAAACCCTAAAGAATAAGCCATAAAACTTAAACCCTGAGCCTTAAAACTAAACACTAAATAATGAACCGTAAACCCTAAACATTGAATCCTTAAACCCTAATCCCTAAACCTGAAACCCTAAATCCTACACCCTAATCCTAGAACCCTACACCTTGATTCATGATCCCTAAACCCTAAAACCTAAACCTTGTACCCTAATATCTCATGCCTCAACCATAAACCTTGAGCCATAAACCATAAACCCTAAATCTTAAGAAATTCACTATTAACTATGAACCCTAAACCGTAAACCCTAAAACCTAAACAATAAATTCTAAACCCTTAACCTTGAGCCCTAAATCCTAAAAACAAAACACCAAAACCCTTAACCATAAAACCTAAACCCAAAACCATAAACCTAAATCCTAAATCCTAAACCATTAACCTTGGACATTTAACCCTTAACCCTAAACACTAAACACTAAACTGTAAACCCTAATCCATGAGCCCTAAACATTAAACCCTAAACCTCAAACCCTAAGCCAAAAAACCTAAATCATAAAACCTAAAAACTAAATCCTTAACCCAAAACTCTTTCCCGTAAACCCTTTCCTTTAAACCCTAAACACTAAATACTGAGCCTTAAACCCTAAACAATAAATATCTAAACCCTAAACGTTAAACCTTAAACTCTAAATTCTAAACACTAAACCTTAAACCATAAAATATGAAACCTAAACCGTGAACCTTGTGCCCTAAACCCTAAACCCTAAACCCTAAACCCTCAACCCTTAACCCTAAGCCATAAACCCTAAAATCTAAACCGTTAACCATAAACTCGTAACCATGAACCCTAAACACTGAGCCCTAAACACTAAACCCTAAACACTAAACCCTAAACCCTAAAAACTAAACCCTAAAAACTTAACCTTTAGCCCTAAACACTAAACCCTAAACCATAAATCTTAAACGATAAGCCCTAAATCCTATACCCTAAACCCTAAGTTCTAAACCCTAATCCTGAAACCCTAGACCATAAACCCTAAATCATAAACCATGACCCAAAGGAAAGTCCTAATTATATAATTCAGTGTGTTTTAGTGTGTAGGTATCATTTTCTAAGGTGATTGATAAACTTATTTATTTTTTATGAGAGAATACTTCCTTCAAAGGCCTAAAAAATGCCATTTTTTTCCATGTTGTAGCTAATTGAACACCCTTCACAAGTTTTTAGAGAAGTTATAAAGAATTTGAGGGTTATTTTAGAGAGAATTGAATATTAATAATTAAATATAGGAAAGTTTAGGAAATAAAATCTCATTCAAGACAAATATTTTTAAGACCGGGTTTTCAGGTGCAAGGAATGAAAGCTAGAACAATAAAAGTTGACTTCTCTTGATAATTCTAGGAGTTATGAAAATAATTAGGATGAAACAAGATAGGAATTGGAAGTATATTAGAATAATATATAACATAGAATAATCAAGCTTGATTCAAGGATAAAATATTTCTTTACGTACTATAAAACTCTTCAACTACCCCTCTATGTTAAAAATGAAATAGGACTTAAATTTTGAGTTGCAAGTAGAATTTTATTTTTAGAATAATTTCATTGATTGTAAAATGTGATTTTTAGTGTTTTAGTGAAGTATGGATGTCAAGAACATATAAATCATACTCAAATTTCATTCAAGGATTCATCCCCTATCCGGAAGAGGAAACCCATTTCCATGAGGAGCAACTTTAGAAAAAAGGTTTTCATTTACCATAAGCATGCTTACACCCAGGTTTCATATCAGTCAATAAATTTAATTACAAAGTATTCATCATATTTAAAGGTGAAATACGGAGCTCATGGAGTGACTTGATGATCATCATATCCTGATTTTGTCATTGTACCCAAATCTCTTCAAAGAATAAACTAAAATGAGCTAGTCATGCCACTGAGATATTGAGGACCATCATGTGTGAAGTATTAAGAAACCGTTATTTCCATGAGATACATATGAGAAAATAAAGGTATGATAATCTTGAATTTTATTCCATAAAAGAATGAATTTAGATCTAAAAAAGGTGAATGGTTTATCTTTTTATGGAGCACCATGTTTCTAACGATGATTAATTATCTAAGTTCACTTGATGAAATTCACTTGGTACTATTCATAAAAAACTCATTCAACACTTAGTAGTGTAATCAAACCTTAAATAGGTTGCACATTACAATTACCACGTTTTTGCCATAAGAAAAAAATCTCATTCAGGGAGAAATCCTCTATCTACAAAGTGAGGATCTCATTTTAGTAAGAAGTAGACAAGCATAAAATAGCTAATTTGTGGTCACTAAAGTTAATTATGGATTTTTTTAAAAAAATTAGCACCAATTTAAGAAATGAAGGGCTAAAATCCAATCCAAAAGGTAAAAAAACCTTCAAAACAACTATATCTTTTCCTAAAACAAAGTCCGGCTACAATATTTATGGCCTCAAAGTTTTAGGTCGTTGTTTAAATTCTAAAAACGAGTAAGTACTGATGAGATTATATTTTAAATAATTATCTTCTAGATTATAACTGGCAGAGCTACGAGACCACTTCCATCAGGTGCAAAGTGATGCTAACTTCTTATATTTACTACAATAAATTTAAAGTAATTTCTTATACTTAACATTTATTTTAGTAAATATGGCTCCTTCATACTCCTCTAAAATTCAAGTAGGTCAAAATGCATATGCATTTTATAGCACCAAAAGCACGTACACATTTTAGGTTCATGAATTACCGAGCCTAAAAAAACATAACACAATCACATTTTTAACATATTTAAGCACTCTATAATTTTCTTGTAAATTTCTCTTGTGAGACAGGTGGTATTTGAGACACGATGTGCCACTAAAATGTTGTGGTACATATTTCTATTTTCTTGTACCCACACTATTGTGGATTCTAACATGATACAACTTAGATGAATATTAATAGATATATTATGGATGAATGAAGAATCTATTTCTTATTGAGACCATTAAAAATGATGATTCTATTTTGGATGCTATCATGGAATAACTTGGATGAATTGTATGTTTTGAGCTACTATAGAAATATATGTTACATTTTAGACGATTATCTCATTTGGATGTTGGTTGCTTTCTTAATTTGGGTTGTCAATCATAAGTGAAATTATTATCGAATGTTATATAGTTGAAATGAATATCGTATATTAATTTGGTTGTCATTATATTAGATTATTTCTCTTATTTATTATTTATCGAGAAAGTGTTTTTAATGTGTCAATTAACTATGTATATTATGAGTCACACATGAAAACGTGGGATCCAGAGTTGCTCCTAGTGTTGCACAAACAGTTGACTGATCCAAGTCCTTTAGCCATGCATGATTTTTTTTAGCCTTGTGTCTGTCTGGCATATTCATGATTGGACACCATTGGTGATTCCTAAATTATTTATGTTAATTTTATGTTGCTTAATACTTGTGATAAGATAGTTTAAGGACCTAATGGTCCCCACATCTATTAGATTTGTTTTATGATAATTAATCTTGTTGTTTTCTGTAAGGGACCACATAATTATAATTTGGGTGGGGCCCACCACATCTACCCTTGAGCCACTTTACCGAATCTTGAATTTGGGCTAAATGTGGAATCTGGAATGGCCTCTTTTCACTTTGGTGGTCTCCCTTACATGGAAATAGACCCATTGGACCCTACCTCTAGGTAGGGGGTAGAATTTAAAGATCAAATGGGATTTTCCATCCCATTTGACAAATCTCATGTCACCATCTTGTAAGTGTGGTTGATTTGTTTTGTTTTCTTAAAATTTGAATTGTGTTTGGCTTATTGGTGTTTTAGGAAATTTGGAAGAATACTTCCTAAAAGTGTTTTATTTTATATTTTATTGGGACTTTAGAATCTTATGTTGGAATATTTGATGGGTGAAACATGTCATACTCTCATTCATGAGGATTTGTGTTTAGTTCTTCTTTTTATACATCCTCATGGAGAGGAGTATGGACTTTTGCTTCTCATTTTTACTATGGGATGTGGGAGAAAAATTGGAGCTTAGAAGCTTAGAACTTGGGAGAGCTTTGTTGTGTTTGAATTTTGAATGATATTTTTTATATAGGTCTTCATACCTCTTGTTTTTGGTTTCTATAATATAATGTGAAAAGAAAAAAAATGTTTTTTTGAATCTTGAATGTTGCATGCTTGTTTGTGAGAGTGTATTGTTATTCTTGTTCATTTCATTTCCTCTACCCATCCTATGGTTATGGTGGATTTTTCAACTATAGGAGAAGTGGGAGGAATTCTCCCTTTTACACCACATGGCTTGATGGGTAAGTGATGATCGTCCATTCTATATTTATTCTCCTTAACTTATATGGTTTTATGTGGAAGGGGAGTGTTCAATTGGTCTAAACCTCCTCTTCTATTCTTGGAAAGGAAACCATGCATGGTTTGAAAATTCTTCCAAGGAGGACACTTGGTGTTTGGGATGGAATGATAAGGAGCATATTTTTATGGAGAGATAATGAGGGTATTTTGTAGCTTATTATAGTGTTCTTATGGTTGGTTCACATTATAGCTTATTGTGGGCTCCTTACCACTCTTCCTATTTGAGGAAAACATGGAGTTCCTTTCTTATTATTTTTTTGTTCATTTGGTTGTTGTTTTGTAACAATCACAAATTTGACGTTCGAAAACAACATTAATCCTTAAATAATTATCTGGAAAGTTGTGAATTTTTTTTGTATTTGTTTTAATTTACGAAGGTGTCAAACCATAATATGCATTTAATATAATTCCTACTAGCAATGTTACATTTCATAGGATAGATCCAGTCTAGATTATTAATTAAATATTCTTAATCTAGATCTAATGTGACTTTAATTATCATCATAAGATAAGTGTCCCTTAATTCCTCTTACAATGTTACATAGATTCCCTATTGGGAATTAATATTCATTCCATGTTAAATAAACCCTTATCCTTAGCTACCTTAGTGCACTTAAATTAGTTCCTTTAATGTACATTAAATTAATTTCTAAAACATACTAGGAAGTAAATAAATAACTTAACATACAAGGGTATTAAATGATGCCATTCACCCATTTACACAAGCCTTTTAAATTATCTAAAAACCCATAGTATTTATTCTTACGTAATAGTTGTAGGGTTGAATTTTAATCCATGGATCAAATGCATTATGGCCACTAGATCTAAGAGTCCCAAACTAACCCTAACCATCCTTATGAAATTTTAGTAAACATTTTTTTTCCCTAGCCTCATCATTTGTTTCTCTTTGGTTTACAGGTGGAAGCGGTGGATGTCATGGATCTAGGGGAAATAATGAAGGAAACTTCTTGGATCCAATGTGCAAGAAGAAGGGGATTTAATCCAAATGAATCATCCTTTTAGAATATTTGAATCTTATATTTAATCATGCATTCCTAGTTGTTTAATTTCAATGCCAACATATATCCTAGATTTTGTTTAAGATCCATGGTTGATTAGTTCTCTATATTTGTTTTGTTGTTTCATTGATGGGGAAGAACCCCATTTTGAAGATAAAGAGTATTAAGCATTTAAAACCCCATGTACATGTTGGAGTAAGTTTCAAATAAGCGTACACAACCCACATAGGTTGGATTTGTATTTAGGTGAAGTTTAGATCCATAATAGCCAATGATTTTGTCAGAAACATAATTTTTTTTAAAAACATTAAACGCACAAGTGACCGATAACGATCTCTTGTCCGACTACGGTAACCTCTCTGTTACCGACATCAGTTCTGCTACCGGTTCTCATTCCTATGGCATTAGCAATTTATTTTAGATTATTATTCTAAATGCAAATGATATTGTATTTATACCAAGGATTAACTTATTGTTCAATTTCACAATAACATAACAGTATCGAGGTATCTGATACAAAAAAAAGAAGCACAATGTATTTCAAATTTTAAAAATTACAATTTATACAATATCTAGTGACCGATGTGGGTCATAGGAATGTCGACGATGGTTTAGTCGCCAACACCGATTAGTGTCACTTGAGTCTAATTTTATAAATTTTAGCATATCTTGTACATTTTGAGAATTGCACTTTTCTAAAGGACATTTCCAACAATCATACATTAAATTGGGTTTGTTGAGAAAGTCATAATATCATTTAAGTTTACATCTAATCTAGAAGTTAAAGTTTCAAATTGTAACCATGAAACAATGACCGATGTCAATACTGAGTACACCGACACTGAGTTAAGACTTACCGGTGTCAGTCAGTGTGTAGGCCAGAGAGCTCTAAAAATGAATGTTTGATGGAAATTAGATATCAAGATATCATTTTAACTTTTAATATATCAAAACCAAAGAGTGTTTAACAATTTCAAACCAAAAAAATGATATGATAACATTCCCAATTCATTTTGTGATTAAATATTAATATTTACAACTCTCTTTTCTTTTTCATTACAAGTAAAATTTTAAACATGATATGCATACTAATTCATTCGTTTACATACAAAATTTTGAAGAGAAAGGAAAATACACATTCTTTAATGAAATTGATTCAAATATAATAATATAACTTGGTAAATGAAGCTTACTATGCAGCTTTTCTTTTAAAATACAAGTCTACTAGTCTTCCACCTTGAGTGGGAATTACAAGAAAAACTATAAAATGAAGGATATATTTTTATTTCAACAAAAACTCTAGTTACTAAGTATTCCACAAGATCTCCACCATTTCTTCACTTTAACCATAACAATAAAAATCGAGGAGAGGCAACACTCTCCACCCAACCAATAATCCAATGAGGAGAAGAAATTATCCTCCTCATTGGCCCCCGAGACCCAACCAAAATGAAATAAAGGATGGATCCAACTCATGGAAACTAAATAATGGTTCAACATCACAATACAAAATTTCACAACCATATAACACACATTCAACACAAGAAAACAATAACAAGAATGCAACTTTCAAAATACACAAGGCTTGAATTTCAAAGCTAATGAAGCAAGGATCTATGGGGAGATCACTTATGCCTCCCAATGGGGTTAGGTTCCCACCTTAAAAACTTCCAATATACATCTCAAAAACCCCTACACAACGCTTATTCCTTCCTCAAGATCCTCTTATATCCTCCCATGTTATTTTATGCCTTCCTAAAATCTCTTATGTCTCCCTCAAAACAACCAAATAAGAAATACAAGCATTTTATTATCAGAGGTGGGGCACCCAACCCAACTCCCTTACAAAACATGAAATAAACTCTTATCCCTCCCTATATATAATATCCCCATAGCCTTATCCTACAACATACTTAGGCATTCTACCCAAGAACCCAACAAGCACATAAATCATTCACCTACATGCAATACACACATATGAAAAAAAACAAGTAAAAAAATTGTAGATCCTAACTTTGCATGGTAAGAACTTGATTAAGGAATCAAAATCAAATCTCCTTCAAGCTAAATCCACTCAAATGAGCTCCAATATTTCAAGAAGAACTCTAAAACTCTCTAACTCTAAATTTACAAGAGCACAAATGAAATGAACTAACCCCTAAAAAACAAATAATCTTGGATATATAGAAAAAAGGAGGAGGGTGAGGTGGATCCATGTAGGATGCCACATTATTTATCATCAAATCCACATCACAAGTAAAACCTCAACCCCAATGCACAATAAATTTTTGGTTGAGAGGAATGACAAGCCTCTTACACACACAATCCAAATCCACACCCTTTAAGGACAAAATTTAAAACCCATTTTATAAAAGTGCAATTAATGTAACTTTTTGTCTTACAAAATACATAATGGGGTCTATTTTTTACCCCCAATCCATAGGTAGGGTTGGTATATGAAATTAAGAGGTGTGGAACAATATTTTCTTATCTTACAAGCCTCCAAAAATTAACCTTAAGCCCGAATATGATATTCCAAGGTAGGGTAGGGTGTACAACACTCAAAGTCAGTTACACTCAAAGAAAATCACATAGGCCAAAAGACCAACAAATCTAATAAATGAATCCATTTGTTACATCCCCCAAATAACTTAATAACATGATTAAATTACTTTATAAAGTCACATTAGTCAACAATGATTAAATAAATTACATCACAAAATAAATCACATACTCCACAATTAAATAAAATAAAAAGGGAAACATATACACAAATCCCATGGTCAGAATTGGAGGTCACCCCCCCCCCCATCGGGAGCCCCTAACAACAAATACAAAAACACAACATATTACACAAGTTGCCATGGTGACCATTGTTGTATCCATCAAGTATTCTGCTGTGGTTGGTCTCAAATCCTCCTTTTGATTGTTGTGATATAATTTCCTGAAAAGTCACACAATACGTCCTTCAACCTCATGGATGCATCAAAACATCAAAGATAAAATATACGCATAAAAATCAATAATCATTCACATATAATTAAATCAACATCTAGGCTAACAATGCTATCATTTATTTATAATTTCAGCGAACATCTCAAATATACCATTCTATCAATATTAATAATATCGCCATATTAGTTTGAATGCTAAATCCTACTCAACATGATTAGAATTCTGAATTTTAGTAATATATAAGTGAACAACACATCATCATCATCAATATAAAAATGTCTCTCTATGCCTCTAAGAATCCACACAAATCATCCTATGAATCAAAATCCATCAATAGTCAGAATATCTCTATCATCTAACATCATGCCAAACAAAAATGATATAATAATATCCATGTCTATAGTCAATCGTAATCAAAATCAAAATATACTAAGTGTCAAATATAAGTGGGAAATACAAGGAGCGAGAATAGGAGAGTTTTTGTTTCTCACGCAATCACACTTTAACATTCAATTACACTTTAAATTTTTTGTTCTAGAGAGAGAAAGTATAAGAGAGAAGATTAAGAGAAACTTTATTTTTGATTCACAATTTCATAACCATTTTCATTTCATTTCAAACCAATTTAGATTTTCCTATTCACTTACATTAACAAATACAACCAAATTATCATAGTCATTTCTGGAGAGAAAAGAGGGAGGAGAAAGAATAACCATACATTTAAAAATCCATGCATAGAAGATAATAGATATAATAATGCTCTACATAGCATCGAGATGATATGATAAATGTATCACACATGGTTAGAGGTCAAAGGAGACCATCATAAGGAGTTTCTAGATAAAGTAGGAAGTTGATAAAATCAACCAAAATAGAAAAAGTTCCTGTAAAATGGGTCCCAAAAACACTCATCTTGAGTTCAAGCACAAATTTGGATGATTCCCACTTATTACCCTATATATACAGAGACTTCATCACATTCGACGAAAATCAAATACGATAAACAATGCTAAAGTTAGAATTGTATCTCTAGGACTGATAATCCTAAACACAACTAAAATATCGTATCACACAATGCCCAAAGGGCCTCAAATACGACTTGAAAAGTTTATCCCCGATAGTGTTTTTACATAACTGAGAGTTGATTCTAATTATCTTATTGGAAGTCTAGAGGTAGGTTGTGATAGTTTTTAGTTTCACTCAACTGAAGAGACATCTTTAAGCCACAAACGATCACATTTTATTAAATTAAAGATATCATAACAATTGGCAGATATACTAAAATGAGATTCAAACAACAGAGCTAAGTTTCTGCATGGTGTTCTACATTACAAGGTATCAAATTAGAAGTTTCAGATTTATGGTGCATTTGGGTGTGGTACTCCATGCGTATGATTTATAAGGATAATTTTTCTATGTTTTGAAGGTTTTTAGGAAAGGTAAAAGTTGTAACATTCATACAAGATGTATTTTCTATGATTTGAATTCTCGAAACCCAACCACATATGAATGATAGAGTGTGTAATTTAAATGCAAGAAGAACTCAAAAACCATACCTATTTCACGCAATCTATTGTCACTGCATTCAATGAGACACAAATCTCTCCAATGGTAGGACTAAGATAATACTTAAAACTCCTAAAACCAATTAAAGGAATACATTTTTTCATTTCTTGTAATATTGACAGACCATGAACCATGGAACTTTTGAACAATCTAATGAAAACACTGAAGAATCTTCTGAACATTTTTTTGTGCATAATTTGTACTCCTTTGTAGTCCATGTGGTGTGGTATCTCTTCTTTAGACATTTTCTCAAAAATTTCATATGCATTTCCCACCCACCTTTCAATGTTGAATTTAAAGCTCTCCCCATAATTTCAAAAACAAGCATCAAAGTAACTTATCTATACATGTCCCTCATATTACAGCACTGCACATGTAGTCTCTCAAGTATAGGATAATAACCCAAGTGCACCACCAGAATAGGGAAGTAGTGAAGCTCAAGTTCTCTCATAGTTATTAGACATTCTATTCAACCCGTGTGCTTTGCATACCCAAACACACAACGAAAAAAGTAGCCCCAATGGCATTTTCAACAAATTGAACTATGCAATATCCTGCAACGTATTGCCAAAAACAAACAAACAAAATAAGACAAAAAAACACTTCCTAATGTGTTAGATGGATGTTTTAAAACTCCAATTTAAAAAAAAAAATTGTGTCACTAGCAGAGAGGATGTTGGAAAGTATTTTGGAGTTGGATTTACACCTAGCAATCATGTTTACATGAATTTTATAATCTTATTTGAACAAATCTATTGTGTGTTTAGCCTACAATAAAAATCCTTGGCAGGCCAAATTTTTTTATGATAGAAATACAACAATCCAAACGCATTGCAAAGGCTACTCATGTATGTAACTATTCTTCCTACGCGCTAATTATAAAATACTACCAAATAAAACAAACATAATAACAAGGACTCCCAAAATTCGCACGGCTGGGGGGTATGCAGAGGAGACATAGGGCATGTTGTCTCCACGCCTGGCTAAAGAAAAAAGAACCAAAATTTTAAAGAAATAAAATAGAGTAATATACAATGCTAAATCTAATCACCCCAGGTCTCAAATTGATGCAGGCTCATTCTAAGAAAAAAAAAAGCAATAAAATTGACCTCACACCAAGAAGCTTGAACTCAAAATCATGGGAATGAAACCATACTTCCTCTCATGGAAACAACTTACAAAACGCAAGAAAAATTTCCCAAAAAATATTCTCACAAAGAATTTCCATTAATTCTTTCTTGGTAAGTGCTTTGGAACAAGCCTCAATAACCCTTGGCAAATTTAGCAATGTTAAACATATTTAATTGTTTTTTTTTTTTTTTTTTTTCACAATACCTACAAGAATTTCCATTAATTCTTTCTTGGTACTTGTGCTTTGGAACAAGCCTCAATAACCCTTGGCAAATTTAGCAATGTTAAACATATTTAATTGTTTATTTTTTTTTATATTTCTTTTTTTGTTTAGAAATTATATATCAAAAAGACCTAAAAGTATTTATTTATTTTAAAAAATATATCTAGAACCACATCACCTCCTCGAAAGACGCTTATTTTAAAAAGTAAATGTGATGGTTAACTTAATTACTATCGGTCATATAATTCAGATAGATCAATGATAAATGATTTATATTATTTCTTAGTTTTGAAAAACAAAATATCGTAACCACAACGTCTCCCCACTACTGTATTTACCTTATCATGAAAATACTACCTTATTTGAGAAACCTTGATCATTTTCTTCATTACCATTTATTTTGATAAAATTTAACGCTATACACAAAATTACATATAAATGTTTCAACTTTCCACGAAGATTCACAATAGATCTAGAGTTGACATGATTGTAAGATTAAGGATATCACCACACGAGCATAGAGGGGACACTATATCCTCCTCCCTTATAAAATCATCTTCCACGATTTGACACACACCAGGAACTAAGAGGAATGAGAAAACATGGGCAGCCAACAACGACAATTTCTAATCAGCGGGAAGGGTTATGTTACTTAACAAACAACCACCCTTAATCTTTTGTGAAGATTGACATCTCTCCTTATTTTTATTACTCATTTAATAATTTAATTAATACATCTTCTTAGTTTCTATAATCAAACAAATTCATTTCTGAACAGTTCAAGTCCATAGTGGATTCAAATCCAAATCTTGATTATCATTTCAAAATTGTAGTGCCCACTCTCTTCCTGCATTATTGTATTGCTGAATGATCTTATCGAATGGATTATTGACATTGATATAATATTATTTAATTAGTATATGGTTTTTTTGTAAATTAATCTTGTGACATAGGTGGCATTTGAGGCATGTTGAGCTAATAAAATGTTGTGATACATATTACTAGTTTCAACTTGTACCCACACTATTATAGATATTAACAGGATGCAACTTAGATAGATTTTACTAGATACATGATGGATGAATGAAGAATCCATTGCACATTGTGATCATGATTAATGATGATAGTGATTTGGATTTTATCATGGAATAACTTAGATGAATTCTATGTTTTGATCTACTACAGAAATATATATGGCATTTTGGATAGTTATCTCATTTGGATACTAGTTACTTTTTTTATTCGGATTGTTCGTCATAAGTGAAATAATTATTGATGTGTGTGGTATTGTTTTTATTTTTTTATTATATCAAGCAGGTATATTTGATATGTGAATTGAGTGTGTAGGTTACATTTCACACAACAGAACATGGGTTTCAGAGTCACACCTCAAGTTGCATAAGTGGTTGAATGGGCCGGGTCATTGAGCCATACAATGTCCTTATTTGACCTAGTGCATGTGGTATATTCATGTTTGTACATCCTTAGGGATTTCCTAATTAACCTATGGATGCTCACATGCTCATCCTACATATAGTTTACAAACTGAAGTAGGTCCATGAAATGACTCTCATATTCTACCACTATCATATATGCCTGAAGAATATCATGGAACTCATGTATCCTCTATTGAATGAACCTTATGGACAAATATCTACTCGTGGACCACTCCTCGAAGAGCTCCCAAGTGACTATCTCAAAATCCACATGGATCTTTTGATCTTTGGTCCTCAACCAAACCCCAGCTCCGTCTCTCAGAAGGGTGATAGAAACACAAGCCTTCATGTTGCTGGTACACAGACATAACCTGAAGCACCCACTAAAGCTAACTCACCATGCCTCTACCTGAAATTCTCCAATGACCCCAACAAAATTAGATAGATGGAGCTTCAAAATCTCCCTGATGTGATCTACCATGATAGACTGTCTACCCCTAGGTCTTTAAATATGATCATCATGTTTCCTAGGGCTCTTACATCTATCTCTCCATCCTGTAGCCCTATCGCGATAACCACTTTGTGGTGAATCTCATCTGGTTGAATCCATGTGGGATTTCTCTACCCTATGCTCATCATTATTGAAGAGTAGCTTCTTCTCAATATATTTCAATGTATTTCAGGTATTAATGTTCAATATGGCACATTACAATTATAAAGAAGAAGTTTCTCCTATACTCAAGGAGGTTGCTCTAACAAATCTCCCTATAATAGCTCTTTCCACAAACAACTCAACTAATACAATACGTGAGTTGTTTTAACAACTCACCCAATATAATAATCACCCAAACTTTTAAACATAAATGTGGAGCACTAACTATATGAATTCCTAACATTCCCTCCCTTAGTGAAAACATGGGGAAAACTTGCCTTTGTATTTGCACCTGCTCATGATCTGGTGATTTTCACAGGATGATCAAAAACCTCGGGGATAGTTTTGCAAACGGTTGACCACAAACTGAGAATGGTGGTTTTGCAATTGGTTAACCACAAACCATAAAGTGATGGTTTCACAAATGGATTACCAACAACCAAGAATGGTGGTTTTACAATTTTTTTACCTACAACCAGATCATGATGTGCCAAGTACTATTATCAGCCATCATCAATATCTCACTTCAGGGGATAACATAGGAAATTCTACTAAAATCTGTTGCTAACACACAAACTGAAAACTAGAAATGGAACATTGAAATCATGTTCCCCCCTCAACGTGAAATTTTGACTTTTTCAATCATGAAAACTACAAACAGGAACACTGATACTGATGCTGGAGCTCTGAAAAACATGAAAAGAAGCACATAACACAAGCTGAAAGAAAATACACCACGAAAATATCACCAAACCATCTATACACCCCCATCATTGGTGACTGACAAGAGGTCGCTGAATGACCTCCAACCTTCGATGCCTCCTACCTCCAGTTTCATCCTCAGAACAATAAGTCTTCAGAGCTAGTGTCTTCATTTACTTGTTCTTCTACATTCTCTGATCTTTCTTCAGTTTTAAAGTTGGCCTCAATTCCTTTGAGTTTTCCACTAAGTATATTTTGAGCTCAAGATCTATAAAATGAAGCTGTATGTCCCTTTTCCTTACAGTAGAACCATTCTCTTTCCTCTTTATATTTAGAAAAAAAATTGTACTTCATTTTTACATACATTGTTTTTTCTTCTTCTACATATTCTTTGGTCTGTTTTTCCTCAGCTAGGAGAGCTGATATCATATCTTCCAATGAGTTAAAAGGTATCTGACTAAGATTGAAAACAACATTACTGTATTTGGGTGGTAAACTATTCAGCAGAATAGCTTTTGCATCGTCGTCATCTACTGGAGCTTTTACTTCTGCAAGTTGTCTCAGAAGAGATCATAAATTTTTGATGTGACTAGACATTGTATCTCCATCACTCATTTTGAGCTTGAAAAACTAAAGTTTCAGTGAAAACTTTGCATTGACTGCTTTTGAACCAAATAATTTGCTCAGATTATCCCAGATGCCCTTCAAGTTTTTTTCTAGATCAACATAATGTAATTCAGAGTCTGAAAGGGCAAGGCTAATAATGGCTTTGGCTTTATCATCCTTTGTTTCCCATTCTGCCAATCTGGTTGGATCTTAAGGTGCTGGTTCTTTTCCATCTACTATCCTCCAAATATTTTTTTCATCAACTACATCTGGATCTTGACTTTCCATGTGTGAAAATTGAGACCATTGAATTTTTCTAGTGGAATTTCCATTATATCTTAGAGCAACAATTTTAACCAAAAATGCACTCTAAGGGGAGTTGGATTCAACCAATATTGCTCTGAATTTACACTATATATTTAAAAAGTAATAAAAAAATTACTTTTTAAATTTTACATGGATATTTACTAAAAAATTAAACTCGGAAAGTAATATTTAATTACTTTCTATATTTAAATATTTTGATACACAAATTAAACTAAAAGACACATGATTATAAATTATAGACCACCGACTACTATTGACACACTACGAGATTTGATACTCAATGTATGACACAAATTGAAATTAGATTTTTCTTTGACACAAGTTTGAATATAGAACACCAAAACTGATTGCAAATAACGACAACAAACTAAAATGAAATAATGAGAACAAACTACCATGGACAGCGTATAATCTAGTCAACAATCCTTGGATGAGCAAATTGAAATTATGGGCAGAAATCAAGGTGAAATGCCGTGAATAGGTAGATGTGGCAAGCTGTGTTGGAGGATATACACAACAGAGATGACAATGATGATTCGAAGTCAGGCAAGAGGAGTCCAAACTAAGCACAATTTATCCTTTCACAAATGAAAGTAAATTAGGTGATAAACCTGATTAGATTCGTATCCTCAACAATGAAAATGACAGTAGGATGCTTGAATCGATTGGTGCAAAGAATTTAGGATAAATTTTCAATAGCTGGATGCACAGATCATGGGGTAGAAATAAATTGTGTCAACATCAATATGATTTTTAGTACTCAGGCGCATACAGTAGCAAATTAGCAGCATGCATGTAATGATATTGATAGTTCATAATCAAACACTATATATGATGCTTGTCAAACAATAACCATGAAACTCTGATGGATTCCTCTGTCCTAAAACCGTTATCTACACTCCAAGGTTGTATATGATGATAACACCTTTTCTGTATACCTTGGAATGATTCAAACTAGTCACTTTCCTCCTTTCATAAATGTTTGAAAATATTACAGGAAGAGAATCGACTTGGCTTTGATGCCAAATGAAGAGCAGATCTCATATTTTACAGAACAACAATCATTCTTCTCAATATATTTCAATGTATTCCAGGTCTTAATGTTCAATACGGCACATTGCAATTATAAAGAAGAAGTTGTTCCTATACTCAACGAGGTTTCTCTAACAACACTCCCTATAATAGCTCTCTCCACAAACAACTCAACTAATACAATACGTGATTTGTTTCAACAACTCACCCAATATAATAATCACCCCAACTTATAAACATAAATGTGAAGCACTAACTATATTAATTCCTAACAATTATGTCAGGGCATCGCATGACCCTCTACTGATAGCTCTTTTTCCTGTCTGCTAGGTCTCCCACCTAAAGATCCTTTGCGTATAGAGAAATTAATATCATGTAATGGATGAAGTACCTGAGGCAATATGGCTACTACTTCCTGATCTAGTGGTGGTAAATCTAGGTTTACATGCAAGATCTAATCATCTGATCCACTCCTCCTATATAGACCAAAGCAAGAGTTAGTTTATCATTCTAGGTTTTGTTTTAGTTTTCTACATTTAAAATATCATACCAAGTTGTGTGATATAGGTTTAGAGTTGCGCTAAGTTTCCTTGTTATGTTTTATGTTTCCAAGTGTGCCCAGGGTCTAAGCATTGAACCCATGACTCTAATACCAAGTGTAACACCCACAAATCTAACGTTCTAAAACCACATTAATGCTAAAATAATTATCTAGAAAGTTGTGGATTTTTTAAATTTTTTAAAGTTACAAGGGTGTCACACCCTAATATACGTTTATTAAAATTCCTACCAACAATGTTACATTTCATAGATAGATCTAGTCTAGATCAATCATTTAAATGTCAATTTAATTATCATCACTAGATAATTGTCCATTAATTTCTCTTGCAAGGTTAAATAGTTTCCCACTTGGGAATTAACATTCAACCTGCGTTTATTCAACCTTTATCTTTGTTTAAACTTAGTTCTCTTAAAATATTTTCTTTAATGACCATTGATTCATTCATTAAAACTTACTAGAGGGTTAAATTTTTAACTTAATACACTAGAACCCTAAGTGGCCCTATTCACCCAATTACACATACACTTGATTTATTTAAATTTTACAATCATAATAATAATATTCTCACGTAACACTTGTAGGATTGATTCTTAACCCTTGGATAAAGTCAATAGGGACCACAAGATTAGATCTACCCAAAATAAGCCCTAATCATCCTTAAGAAAGTATCCTTAACCATTTCTTACCCTAAGCTCATTCATTTGTCTCTTTCTTTGACTTACAACTTGAAGGAGTGGATGTCATGTTTCAAGGGAAAACCATGAAGGTGTCTTATTGGATCCAATGTGCAAGAAGAAGGCGATTCCATCCAATGAATCATCCTTTAGGATAGTTGAGTCTTAGGTTTAATATTGCATTCTAAGTTATTTAATTTCAATACAAGTATCTATCAAAGATCTTGTTTGAGATCTATTATTGATTAGTTTTTTATTTGTTTCCTTTGATGAATAAGAAACCTTGTTTTGTAGATCAAGATTCTTCTGCATTTAAATCCCTTTTATGCAGGTTGGAGTATGATTCCAAACAAGCATACAAATCCCACATACACTGGATCTACATTAAGGTGTACTTTATATCCATAAAAGCCAATCACTTTTTTGGAAACATGTTTTTATAAAAAATAGTTGATGCCTAGGTGACTGTTGGCAATCTCTTGACCAATCGTTGGTTCCTATGTTATTGATAATTTTTTGAATATTTTTTTAGATGTAAGGGATGTAAAATATTAATTCTATGAGAAACTTTTATTCAATTTTTAGGAAAGCATCACATTCTCAGATGCATATGATATAACCAAGGCACAACAAATGAATATGCAGTTTTCATAAATGAAAATGGTGTAGTATTCAGTGACTGATGTTGGTCATAGGAAAAGCGAAGACAGTTCAATCACCGACACCAGTTACTGTCATAAGAGTCTATTTTATAAATTTAAACATATCTTTCACATTTTTTGGTTCACACTTATCTTAGTGCCATTTCCAACAATTATCCATTAAATCAAAGGTTTATTGGTAATTCATGATATCATTTAAGTTGATAACTTATCTTGGGATAACATTTAAAATTCTATAATAAGGAACAATTATTGATGCCGGTACTGAGTACACCAATGTTGATTAAGACAGACTGGTGTCGGTCACTGTGTATGCCAAAGAACTCTAAAATGAATGTATAAAAGAACATAAATATTAAAAGATAACTTTAACTTCAAATATATAAAAACCAAGGATTATTTAACTGTTTCAACCTAAAATAAAGCTATGAGAACCTCTCAATTCACATTATAATCAAAATATTAAGATTTGTAACTTTCTTTTATTTCAACATGTTGGTCGTCAAATAGGACTTTTTAGAAGAGCAATAGTCAGGGGACAAGAAGTCCCTCCTCTTTAATGGGAGAGGTTCCCTTATTCAGAAACGAACTTATTTACAAATGTACAGAACATTGTTTTATGGTCAAACTTGGATATTACGAAAGTGTTTTCCACAAGGATCATCAATTACACAAGGACTGAGGAAAAGGAATAAGAAGATGAGCATAATAGCAACATTTAGAATTATAGGTAGCAGAATAATTCTTCGTGTATGCGAAGCTTCAAAGAATTTAAGACAAGATCATTTGCGTTGGCTGAATGAGATTAAGTTTAAAGACACAAAGTTCCATAAATAACCTTCTTCAGATTTATTAATCAAGGACACAAAGTTCCTTCTTGGTTGTACAAGATCACTGTATTTGCAAAACTGAACAGTATGCAATCAGAGAGACTAACGAGTTAGGAACAAAATGATCTCCAAAATATTAAAGGAAAACACAGAGATAACAAGAATTAGAGAGACAAAGAATGAAAATCCCTTTTGTATTGATTGCTTTAAGATCTATTTACACTTTCAACAAATATCCAAGTTCTTCCTCCTTTTCAAATGGCATGGAAAGGCCATTATATAGCTTACAAGTCAGTTACTCTTCGTAACCGTTCCTTTTAACTAAAGAATAGTTAAGGAACACCAGTTACAATACCTTAACTGATTACAAAGAATACGAAAAGAAAGGGGGGAGGAGACAGGTGGCCAGCTACTGGGAGGGGCCCACTGTCTTCAGAATCCGCTGCCTGAATTTCTTCAATGACTCAACTATATCTCTGCCACGAGGGACTGACGTGTTGGCCGCAGACTGAGTCCAAAATCCCAGACACTTCTCCATCTCTTTATCAAACTCGACGTGAGTATGATAATCTTTGTTTGCTTCTTCAATGGTAGACTGAAGAGAACAAATTTCCTTCATCTTTTCCTTAGAGATGGAACTTTCCTTGAATAGATGATCTTTGACAAAAGCTCTGAACTGAGCTTTGATTTCTTGCAAGGACAAGGAAACACCAGAGTTTTCATCTTGAAGATGAAAATGTATATCTTTGAAAGCAGCAGCTGCCAGTGTCTTGAAAGCTTCTCCCTTCTGCCAGCTGTTCTTCATTTCTCCCACAGCTTCCTCCAGGACTTTGATTTTCCACACCACATTGTAGACCCAGGATTTTGATAGATTGTCCTTAGCATCATCGAAAATCTTATTTGCGAGTAAGATGTTCTCATCTGTCTGTCCCATAAGGCGAAGGTCTACAATGCAACTGCTCCAGAGTTTAAGCTCTTTATCCATAACCCCAATAGCAGAGGATAGCTTCTGTTGCAAATTCTCTACCTTTCCATGTAGTTTAAAAGCTTCATCGATGAACTTTAGCCCAACAACAAGCATGTCATCTACCATGGCTTCAATAGCTCTGCCATAGACAGAATACTTGTGCATATCTTTAATACTTTGCACTTCATCTTGGCTTAGAATCACTGGAGGCGGTAGAGCAGTCAAGGGGGTAGGGTCCAAAACTTTGTCCTTAGACAAAAGTGACTTGATAAAATTTGTGAGAACTTGGGCTTGTTCTTCCAGCTGTTCAATAGTCTGCTGCCCTTTCTCTACCCTTCCAATGACTCTCGTGACTATTTCCTGGAGGTTGTGAATTTCACCTTCAGGAGTAGACTCTCCCATAGGGATCCTTGAAAGCTCTAAGTCAGATGTCAGCAAGTCTGATTCTGATTTGTCTACTGTAGGCTTAGCAATCTCCAAGAATTGCTGACCTTGGGCATCAGACACTATTCTGGAAGTAGTTCTGGCTTTCTTGGCATGAGAAGGAGTGGTGCCCAACAAAGCTGCAACAGCATCGAAATTTGGTCCCAAGCTTTGAGAGGAGGATTTTCTCTTCCTTTTGTCGAGAAAAGGTTGCACCCAAGCAAAAGAGGAAGAAGAATCTGCAGGAGGGGCAAGGGGACCAAGAGACAGGGAGCTCATGACACTCGGGGTGACTCAAGCTGAGACGTGAGTAGAGCACTGGAGGCAATGGCAGTAGAAGAATCAATAGCACCCGGAAGTTCAGTGCTCTGGACCTCTTTGTCCTTATCTGCTAGGTCTTCAGGAACATTTGCAGGAGTGGGCATCTCACTTTCTTCACTTTCACTGAGAACAATGATGTTCTCTGGCCCTATAGGCAACTCTACCTATTTTCTTGGAGGATCATTCTCTGCAGGTTCCTTCTTTACCTCTTTGAGTTTCTTGCTGTATACCTGGGTAGATGGAGAAGGAGTAGATTCTACAGGTCCCTGAGCTGTTGAGGCAGGAGGGGTTTTCACTGGTGTTCCAGACTCTGGAACTGATGCCTCTCTTATGGGTGTCGAATCATCCTTGGAGCTAGATTCTCCCGAGTACCTCTTGAATTCTCAGATCTTCTTACTGAACCAGACCCTAGTCCTGATTAAGACTGGAGCAAGAATCTCAGCCAGATCATCTCTCTCTTTCCTGTTCCAATCCAGGTCCTCCAGAGGGTTGTGCTTAATCACATTTTCATACTCATAAGATTATAGATCAGAATTTTCATCCTGGAGACCTTCAGGAACTTGGTACAGACTGAGTTCTTGGATCAATTGCAGGGAGAACCTACCACAATTCCTTCTTCTGGCTTCAAAATCATCTGCACAGTCAGCCTAGTAGTCTTCTGTATCTGCCCTATGATGATAGACTATCTTGATGTTCTGTTCAATGAACTTCTTCAAGTCAAAATAGGTTCTTGGCTTGAAGAAATGAACAGTGATAGGGACCAGGGTTCTTTCTATGTTCTGAGCATCCAGAGCTATTTTGCATGTGTAGTTTCCCAGAGAGATGGGAAAGTGCAAGCCAGAAATCTTCTTGTCTCTGCAAGTTCTATGCAACTTGTCTAGTTGCCTACATATTTCAATCAAGGCCATTTTATCATTGCAGAACATGGGAAGCCGCAGAGGGGTGTTCTCATAGCCAGCAAGCCGGATATAGGAAAATTTCCTGAATTGAATGAAATAGGCTCCATATTGTGATATCAGGTTCATGGCTTCATCTGAAAACCTTCTTGCAGTATCACCTTCGAGCAATCTGACCACGTACATGGTGAAAGCATCATTGACCCTTCTAAAATTGCGGTTGCTGGTCTCCAAGGTGAACTGCGGGCAATAGGCATACACTGGATCATCTTTGTGTGCATCTATATAGGAGAAACCAAACCACTGCCTGGATGTTGCTAGGGTATACATCAGGTATGAAGTCATATAGAACTTCTTTGTTTGCTGGACGTTGGATAGCTGCTCTGCCAAATTCATACTGATGATCTCTGCCCAGTTGATATTTTGTGTTCCCTCACACACCATGCGGATGAGCGGGCACATCCAGAAATGAAACTCATTGGTGAAGGGAAAACCCATAACCCAAGCCAGCAGGATTATGAAGTCTGACAGTTCTTCGTTGAAATCTGCTCAGAAGAGGGTTTTGGTTAGGCGAGAAGCACCTTTCTTAGGGTTCTTCAACCAAGATTTCGCCACTCGCGTCTTATATTTGTCACTGTCTTGGTCGAACATAGCCTGTGCTTGATCCCAGGAGACGACTATAGCATTGTCCATCTCCGGAAACCTCAGAGCAGCGCCAATGGCGGCAGTGTCTAGCTTGGCAATGAGTTCCCCATGTACATTTGTCAATTCACTCGAAGCGGGGTCGAAGTGAGCTCCACATGAAAGCACTGTATCAGCACACTGTACTGAGATTGGGAATCCTCCGGCAAAAGCTAAACCACTATCATTAATCATCTATGCCATTGGTGTAGGGTTTGCATCTGTCATTCTTGCCCAAAAATCACCGAAGTCGAGATGACGAGCTTCGCTGTCCCCTATATTGCTAACAACTTGATCTTCATAGTGATAGTCTCGGAGCTGCAACCTAGACTTCTGGAAGGAATTTGCAAATGGAGGGGGTATCGCGCAGGTTTTCAAATTGCAAGGGTTCGAGCAAAAGATAGCATGGAAGAAATGCGAAAAATGCAAAGGGGAATGCTTGTTATATAGCCGTTTGGAGAGAGGAATGACTTTAATGCGCATTGAATACACAACCACCAATTTGAAAAGCATCATACTCGGAGTGAGCGGGAAAAACTAAGTGTGAATGACACTAGGTACACTTGGGACATGTGAGACGTGAATGTGCGAAACACGCGGCTCGGCCGGTTCGGGTGAAACAGGGAGAGGACGCACAAATGCATTTGGGACAAATGGGACGAAAATGTGCGAAGTACGCGATTCGGGTGTTTCGGCCGAAATTGGATCAAAGGGGCCATTTGGACTTGGGACATTCTGGACAAAAAGTTCCGAAGTACGTGACTTGACCGGCTCGGCCGAAATTGGGAAAGCTCACACTTTTTAAAATGGGGCAGTTGGGACAAAATTGCGTGAAGGATGCAGTTCGGGAAAATCGGCTGAAAATGGGAAAGCTCGCACTTTTTAACTTTGGGACATTTGGGACAGGAAAGTGCGAAGTACGCGCGAAGGATGATTCGGCCGAAATTGGAACAACATGCAAAATAAGTTTTGGGACACTTGGGACAAAACTCTCCGACGGGCCCGAAAATGGGACAGCTTCGGGGATTTTGGCCGGTCGGGTAACAGAATGCACTTTCGTACTTGGGACAGATGGGACAAAAATTTCCGACACACCCAAAAATGGGACAGAATGACCCAAAACACAGATTTTTTTCAATTTCACGACTTAGGCATTTCAGAGAAAAACACTTAAACTCAAAATTTTGAAAATTTTACTCTTATCAGAGCGGGGAATTTTGAGTGGACAACAGCTGGCTCCTTCTGGGGATGACTTGGTATAAATTCTCGGAATGAGACAAGGCAAGAACTTAGACAAACTCGGTGAAGCAGACCAGTGCCTTATCCATTGGGAAAAGGAGTCAAAAACAAACCAACACAGAGGGCAACACACACAACAACAGAAGGGGAAACACACCGAAAGCAGAAAAGCAAAAACACTGTACAGAAAATACAAAGGGACTCCCTAGTAACCTACGACTTGAACAACTTCAAATACTGCCCACTATAAGGAAGTGGGAGGGGAGAACCATCCATGTAATCAAGATAGAAAGAGTTCTTACCAGCAAAGTGTCTTATCTTGAATGGTCCGAGCCACAGTGAATCAAATTTTCCATGGCTGCCACGAGGTTCATGTCTTTTGTCCCATAACAACACGGTATCTCCAACTTAGAACTCTCTGAACCTAGCTTTCTTGTCAAACAGAATCTTTACCTTCTGCTGGTGAGCAAATATCCTGTCAGCAACCTCCAATCTGTCCTTGTTCAGTTTGTGCAGGTACATGATTCTTTTATCCAGAGCATCACTGAAACTAGTATCCTGAATGGCCTTCATCAGGTGCAAGGCTGGCAGTTCCACTGTCACCGGCAATTGAGCTTCTATTTCATACACCACTTGAAAAGGAGACATTCCAATGGCTCTTTTGGGTGTGACCCTGTCTGCCCAAAGAGCATCATAAAGCTTCTTATGCCAGTTTCGCTGAGATTCATTGACCAACTTCCTTATGATAGTCACCAGATTTTTGTTGGTGGATTCTGCTTGTCCATTTCCCTGGGGATAATAATATGAAGAATGAGCCAGAGAGATGCCATACCCGTAGCAAAAATCCATTATCTTAGTTGAGGAAAAGTTCAAAGCATTGTCTGTTACAATCTTGTTAGGTACACCATACCTTACCAAGATGTTCTCTTTGATGAAGTTGCATACCACTTCAGAAGTCATGCTCTTGACTGGAATAGCTTCCACCCATTTGGTGAAGTAGTCAGTGGCAGTTAGCACATGAGTGTGACCAGCACTAGAAACAAGGTTGAGTGCACCAGTGAAGTCCAGACCCCACTGTTGAAATGGTTCCTCAATCACAACTGGCTTGAGAGGCAAAGAGGCCAATTTAGGTCTTCCCACAAAGGTCTGACAAGCCTCGCATTTATCCACCCACTTGGATGCATCTCTGAACAAGGAAGGCCAGTAATATCCTCCCCGGAGTATCTTGTGAGCTGTGACTGTTGATGAATAGTACCCTCCACATGTCTGATCATGAAAAGCTGAGAGCAACTTTTTCTGTTGTTCCTTGTCCACACACTTCAAAAATCTCCCATCCAAACCACGCTTGAACAAGGCATTTTCCCACAGTACATATTGCGCTGATCTCAATTTAACAGTCCTCTTTTCGTTCGTAGTTAAATGAGAGGGGCATTCCCCATAGGTGAGAAAATGGGCGATGTCAGAATACCATTCATCGACTAAACTAAGGAATAGGACGGTAGGAATGTCATCTTTCTCCTCCAGCAACTCATGTTTGGCTCCTTCAGCAATGAGCTCACAAAGACCTTTTCCACGAACCAGCTTGGTCGGTTTGATATCAATGTCATACTCCTGGACTTTAGCCACCCATTTTCCTCTCTTGGACCCAAATTCTTGTTGTGTAAGAATTGACTTAACAGTCATATCTGGAACCAGCACCATAGAGTGAGAGTTGAGGATATAGAAACAGAACTGCTTGACAGCTTTGACTACTGCAAAAGCGTGCTTCTCCATCATGGTGTATTTCAGCTCATGATTCTTCAGGATATAGCTCATGAAGGCAATTGGTAGCTCATGTCCATCAGAGTCTTCTTGGGTTAAGACAGCAGCCAGGGTATTATCTGTAGCATAGCAATAGATGATGAAATATTTGCTGAAGTCAAGACAGGCCAAAACTGGAGTTTTAGCAATAGCTTTCTTGATACCCTCAAAGGATTCCTTTCCTTCAGAAGACCAACCAAACATTTGCTTCCCTTTCATCATCTGAGAGATGTTCAAAGTTAATTCAGCAAAATCAGGGATGAATCTTCTTAAAAAATTGATCTTACCGAAAAAGGAATGCACGCCTTTTTTACTGGTTGGGAGAGGAATTTGCTGGATGGCTTGAACTCGTTCAGGATCAATCTTAATACCATCCTTAGAGACAATGTGCCCTAATAGTTTTCCTTCTGTAACACAGAAGACAGATTTTTTAGGATTTAAAGAAATCCCATGCTCTCGGCATCTTTGCAGAACTGTTTCCAGGTGGTCGAAGTGATCTGCTCTTGTCTTTGAAAACACTGTCAGATCATCAAGGTTTATGACAATACATTTCCCTTTCAAGCTTCCAAAAGCCAAATCCATAGCTCTCTGGAAAGTGGCACCAGCATTAATCAGCCCAAAAGGCATTCTCTTGTAGGCAAAGGTACCCCAAGGAGTGGTGAAGGCTGTCTTGTGTTGATCTGCAGTGTCAACCTCTACCTGATTGTATCCCGAGAACCCATCAACATAGATAAAATTTCAGATCCTGTTACTGCTTGCAATATTTGATCCATCATAGGCAGAGGGTAGTTATCTTTCAGAGAAGCCTGATTTAGGTTCCTAAAATCAACACATATGCGGATCTCACCATTCTTCTTCCTAACAGGCACAATGTTTGCAATCCATGTTGAATGGTGAATGGGAAAAATGATTTTAGCCTTCAAAAATTTCTGAATCTCCTGAAATATAGTGTCAGCTATTTTGGGATTATACTGCCTTTGTTTTTGCTTGAAAGGCTTGATTCCTGGTTTGAGAGGGATAGAGTGCTGCATGTCTTTTGGCTTGAAGGCTTTTAGATCCTCATAAGAATATGCAAGAACATCCTTATACTTCCTTAGAAGATCAATTTCTTTTCTCCTCTTGTCGGTTGTGCAACATTTCCCAATATTTACCAGCTTGGGATCAGTAGAACTCCCTATATCAATCTTATCATACTCAGCTGATTGCTGAGGTCCAGTAGAAGCTTTAGATTTTACATATCTGTCATGTTTATCAAACAACTCCTCCAGACTCAACAAACCTTTGGGAATCTTGTTTCCTTTGAGTTTAATGCACCCTTCCTGATCTGTTTCTTGTCCTTGGGTGACAGCTTGGTCAGAGGACACACTCTCACGAGGTAGGTTGTCACTTCCCTCAAAATATAGTTGTTCGAAATTCCCCTTGAGTTCCAGGAAGGAAAGAAAATGCTTGTCATTGTTGAAAACTTGCCAGTTATTAGTATTTTCAGGAACACTAGGCCGGTGGACCATTTCAATAGTGAACTTATCCTGAGAGAATTCAGGATGGGGAATTAGTAATGACCCTGAGACAGCCAGTGAATTAGCCCTACTGTTCTTTTCTCTAGGTATTGCTTCAATAGAGAAAGCATCAAGGAATTCAATTGAATCCCAAACCTGATTCCAGTAATGCTTCAGCCTCCCATTTTTTACCTGAAAAATGCTTCTGACTTGTTTCACAATCAGCTCTGCATCACCACGAGCTAGAAGATTTTTTACACCTCGTTCTTTGGCCACTTGCAGTCCAAGAATGAGAGCCTCATACTCTACTGTATTGTTAGTGTTTTCGAACTGCAACTTAAATGAAAAAGGGTGTAGGTAGCCTTCAGGTGACACTAGCAGGATGCCAGCTCCAGAACCAGCCGAGGAACAACTTCCATCAAATTCTAAAATCCGAACACCATTGGGATCTTTGGGTGATACTTTGGAGGGTTGGATTTCATCAGGGGACAGAATCATGTAATTACCATGACCTATGTCTTCATAGAGTATTTGTGCCTTAGGATCATCCGTTTTCTGCACAATATACTCAGATTGTTTCTTAGGTAGTAGCTTCTTCATGTGTCCATTGAAAGGTATAAGTGCATGCGACCAATCCATTTGAATCTCTCCACCCACATCTTTACAGAATTTCCTACTTAGAAACATTCCATAAGAAGGAGGAATGTCTGCTACTAGGATGGTAGCCAAGACTTTCTTTTCAGGTAAAGCGGCAAAAGCCACTTGTGCATCTTTAATCCTTCCAACCAAAGGTACTTCCTTACTTTCCATGGAGTAGCAAGATCCATAAGTACGAGTAAGGGTCAAGCCTAAAGCATGAGCTACTTTAGCAGGCATCACGTTATCTGAGGCTCCGGAATCTATGACACAGTGACTCACCTATGGCCAGCTATAAGAAGTGTTACATAAAAAGGCTTAATTTTGTCTCCAGGCGAGGTGACAGCAGCTACAAGACTAGGCTGTGGTGTAGAAGGAGGAGTGGGCAAAAGGCCTTTAGAGGTGGTCTTGGAATGATAATTAACAAATTGGATCATCTTGGCAAAAGCCTTGGGATGAGTTTGGTAGTACTCATCTTTTGAAATTTGAACCTTGGTCCTTTTTAGGTGATCAACAATATCAAAGGATCCAGAGGTAGATGGACCATCATCATTTGGAATTCTCGGCTTATCAACTTTAGGAGAAAAAGAAGGAACTTTGCTAGTAGGATTGGCAGGACTTACCTTTGGTGTAGATGAGGTAGGGATAGGAGATCCTCTTCTGGCAATTACAGGAATAATTGCTGGTTGCTCCTTAGATTTCTTCATGGGCTGTGTTACTTTCTCCTTCTGCCTTGTCTGTTCTCGAGTCATGACAGCAAATGATTCACTATTCATATCTGCTACCACTTCATCATAGTCATCTCCATCATCAGTGCCTTCGGTGGTAAAGACATTAACCCGAGATCCTTCGAGTTCTTCCACCTCATCATCAAATTCCTCTAGGAACTCCTCACGAGCTTCATCATCCACATCATCATCGGGCTCTTCAACTTCACAGGTTGCATTCACAGGAACTTTGACAGGAGGACCTTCAAGTGCTAGTCTTGTGTGAGGAGCAGGAAAACGATTTCTGGGCTAGAAATTTCTTCTTGGAACATCTGCATACGGGGCATGCTGAGCCAATTGTTTCTTTATAGCTACTAGATCATTTGCAAGTTTCTGGACTAATGGATCAGTATTGGGTCCAGAGGTGGAGGAGGAAGAAGCAGCAGATTTAGATTTGGGAGGATCTCTCTTCAACTTCCCTGACATGATCAGGTCATCCTCGACACTAACAGCCAGTTCTTGATCCAGAATTAACGTTCCAAGATTATCCCTTCTTAGAGCATAACTGACTTTGGGCGTTTGAGCATTTAGAAAGAAACATTTTTGAATTTGATCAACCGGTCAAGTATTTACAGGAATTTTGTTGATCAGTCTATTGAACCGAGCCACAAATTCTCTCATGGGTTCTGATGGATCTTACTTTATCTGAGAAATTTGGGCAAGCAGGGCATGCACATCTTCTGCCGGCTTGAAACGGCTTTCGAACTGAGTTCTCATTGTATTCCAGTCGGTGATGGCACCAGCCGGAAGGTGATAGAACCAGTCAGCAGCATTGTCCTGTAACGTCTCGATGAACAGTCTTACAGAGACGTCTTCATGTTCAACCCCCAAAACTCCACATGCAACTATGAAGGCTGCAATGTGTTCATCAGGGTGTACTTTTCCATCTCCTCTAAACTTGGGGAAGTTCTTTCAGTTACCTCTAGGTAACTCATGCAAAGGCTGAGTAAGGGCTAGGGGACCGACACATTGACCCCATGGCAATTGTGCCTCCATTCTTGGAAATACAACTTGGAGGGGAACTGTAACACCAGCTAGAAACAAAGCTCGTAGATTGGGACTAGTAGGTTATGAAGGAATACCACCGGTAGGACTTCTATCTTGAACAGGTGGAGTGCTCGTCGAATGAGTTCTTCTATTTGAAGGGAAAGGAAAACCCTGTTGCTCCAAAAGCTGAAACTGAGAATCTTCGATACCAAGGGTCCTTCTCCCTCGAGTGAAACGTGGAGTCGCCAGATCAAAGGATGATCGAAAAAATTGCAGTACTGGAATGCGATTTTCCCCAGCGGAGTCGCCAAAAACTGTTTGTCGTCAAATAGGACTTTTTAGAAGAGCAACAGTCAGGGGACAAGAAGTCCCTCCTCTTTAATGGGAGAGGTTCCCTTATTCAGAAACGAACTTATTTACAAATGTACAGAACATTGTTTTATGGTCAAACTTGGATATTACGAAAGTGTTTTCCATAAGGATCATCAATTACACAAGGACTGAGGAAAAGGAATAAGAAGATGAGCAGAATAGCAACATTTAGAATTATAGATAGCAGAATAATTCTTCGTGTATGTGAAGCTTCAAAGAATTTAAGACAAGATCATTTGCGTTGGCTGAATGAGATTAAGTTTAAAGACACAAAGTTCCATAAATAACCTTCTTCAGATTTATTAATCAAGGACACAAAGTTCCTTCTTGGTTGTACAAGATCACTGTATTTGCAAAACTGAACAGTATGTAATCAGAGAGACTAACGAGTTAGGAACAAAATGATCTCCACAATATTAAAGGAAAACACAAAGATAACAAGAATTAGAGAGACAAAGAATGAAAAGCCCTTTTGTATTGATTGCTTTAAGATCTATTTACACTTTTAACAAATATCCAAGTTCTTCCTCCTTTTCAAATGGCGTGGAAAGGCCATTATATAGCTTACAAGTCAGTTACTCTTCGTAACCGTTTCTTTTAACTAAAGAATAGTTAAGGATCGCCAGTTACAATACCTTAACTGATTACAAAGAATACGAAAAGAAAGGGAAGAAGAGAAAAGAAAGGGGAGAGGAGACAGGTGGCCAGCTACAGGGAGGGGCCCACTGTCTTCAGAATCCACTGCCTGAATTTCTTCAATGACTCAGCTATATCTCTGCCACGAGGGACTGACGTGTTGGCCGCAGACTGAGTCCAAAATCCCAGACACTTCTCCATCTCTTTATCAAACTTGACGTGAGTATGATAATCTTTGTTTGCTTCTTCAATGGCAGACTGAAGAGAACAAATTTCCTTCATCTTTTCCTTAGAGATGGAACTTTCCTTGAATAGATGATCTTTGACAAAAGCTCTGAACTGAGCTTTGATTTCTTGCAAGGACAAGGAAACACCAGAGTTTTCATCTTGAAGATGACAATGTATATCTTTGAAAGCAGTAGCTGCCAGTGTCTTGAAAGCTTCTCCCTTCTGCCAGCTGTTCTTCATTTCTCCCACAGCTTCCTCCAGGACTTTGATTTTCCACTCCACACTGTAGACCCAGGATTTTGATAGATTGTCCTTATCATCATCGAAAATCTTATTTTCCAATAAGATGTTCTCATCTGTCTGTCCCTTGAGGCGAAGGTCTACAATGCAACTGCTCCAGAGTTTAAGCTCTTTATCCATAACCCCAATAGCAGAGGATAGCTTTAATACTTGTGCATATCTTTAATACTTTGCACTTCATCTTGGCTTAGAATCACCGGAGGCGGTAGAGCAGTCAAGGGGGTAGGGTCCAAAACTTTGTCCTTAGACAAAAGTGACTTGATAAAACTTGTGAGAACTTGGGCTTGTTCTTCCAGCTGTTCAATAGTCTGCTACCCTTTCTCTACCCTTCCAATGACTCTCGTGACTGTTTCCTGGAGGTTGTGAATTTCACCTTCAGGAGTAGACTCTCCCATAGGGATCCTTGAAATCTCTAAGTCAGATGTCAGCAAGTCTGATTCTGATTTGTCTACTGTAGGCTTAGCAATCTCCAAGAATTGCTGACCTTTGGCATCAGACACTATTCTGGAAGTAGTTTTGGCTTTCTTGGCACGAGAAGGAGTGGTGCCCAACAAAGCTGCAACAGCATCGAAATTTGGTCCCAAGCTTTGAGAGGAGGATTTTCTCTTCCTTTTGTCGAGCAAAGGTTGCACCCAAGCAAAAGAGGAAGAAGAATCTGTAGGAGGGGCAAGGGGACCAAGAGACAGGGAGCTCATGACACTCAGGGTCTGCGCAGCTGTTGACTCAAGCTGAGACGTGAGTAGAGCACTGGAGGCAATGGCAGTAGAAGAATCAATAGCACCTAGAAGTTCAGTGCTCTGGACCTCTTTGTCCTTATCTACTGGGTCTTCAGGAACATTTGCAGGAGTGGGCATCTCACTTTCTTCACTTTCACTGAGAACAATGATGTTCTCTGGCCCTATAGGCAACTCTACCTGTTTTCTTGGAGGATCATTCTCTGTAGGTTCCTTCTTTACCTCTTTGAGTTTCTTGCTGTATACCTGGGTAGATGGAGAAGGAGTAGATTCTACAGGTCCCCTGAGCTATTGAGGCAGGAGGGGTTTTCACTGGTGTTCTAGACTCTGGAACTGATGCCTCTCTTATGGGTGTCGAATCATCCTTGGAGCTAGATTCTCCCGAGTGCCTCTTGAATTCTCAGATCTTCTTACTGAACTAGACCCTAGTCCTGATTAAGACTGGAGCAAGAATCTCAGCCAGATCATCTCTCTCTTTCCTGTTCCAATCCAGGTCCTCCAGAGGGGTGTGCTTAATCACATTTTCATACTCATAAGAGTATAGATCAGAATTGTCATCCTGGAGACCTTCAGGAACTTGGTAGAGACTGAGTTCTTGGATCAATTGCAGGGAGAACCTGCCACAATGCCTTCTTCTACCTTCAAAATCATCTGCACAGTCAGCCCAGTAGTCTTCTATATCTGCCCTATGATGATAGACTATCTTGATGTTCTATTCAATGAACTTCTTCAAGTCAAAACAGGTTTTTGGCTTGAAGAAATGAACAGTGATAGGGACCAGGGTTCTTTCTATGTTCTGAGCATCCAGAGCTGTTTTGCATGTGTAGTTTCCCAGAGAGATGGGAAAGTGCAAGCTAGAAATCTTCTTGTCTCTGCAGGTTCTGTGCAACTTGTCTAGTTGCCTGCATATTTCAATCAAGGAAATTTTGTCATTACAGAACATGGGAAGCCGCAGAGGGGTGTTCTCATAGCCAGCAAGCCAGATATAGGAAAATTTCCTGAATTGAATGAAATAGGCTCCATACTGCGATATCAGGTTCATGGCTTCATCTGAAAACCTTCTTGCAGTATCGCCTTCGAGCAATCTGACCACGTACATGGTGAAAGCATCATTGACCCTTCTGAAATTGCGGTTGTTGGTCTCCAAGGTGAACTACGGGCAATAGGCATACACTGGATCATCTTTGTGTGCATCTATATAGGAGAAACCAAACCACTACCTAGATGCTGCTAGGGTATACATCAGGTATGAAGTCATATAGAACTTCTTTGTTTGTTGGACGTTGGATAGCTGCTCCGCCAAATTCATACTGATGATCTCTGCCCAGTTGATATTTTGTGTTCCCTCGCACACCATGCTGATGAGCGGGCACATCCAGAAATGAAACTCATTGGTGGAGGGCAAACCCATAACCCGAGCCAGCAGGATTACGAAGTCTGACAGTTCTTCGTTGAAATCTGCTCGGAAGAGGGTTTTGGTTAGGTGAGAAGCACCTTTCTTAGGGTTCTTCAACCAAGATTTCGCCACTCGCGTCTTATATTTGTCACTGTCTTGGTCGAACATAGCCTGTGCTTGATCCCGGGAGACGACTATAGCATTGTCCATCTCCGGAATCCTCAAAGTAGCGCCAATGGCGGCAGCGTCCAGCTTGGCAATGAGTTCCCCATGTACATTTGTCAATTCACTCGAAGCAGGGTCGAAGTGAGCTCCATATGAAAGCACTGTATTAGCACACTGTACTGAGATTGGGAATCCTCTGGAAAAACCTAAACCACTATCATTAATCATCTGTGCCATTGGTGTAGGGTTTGCATCTGTCATTCTTGCCCAAAAATTGCCGAAGTCGAGATTACGAGCTTCGTTGTCCCCTATATTGCTAACAGCAGACTGAAGCGGAAAAATTTGCTCCTGTCCCTGGAACTTGATCTTTATAGTGATAGTCTCCGAGCTGCAACCTAGAATTCTGGAAGGAATTTGCAAATGGAGGGGGTATCGCGTAGGTTTTCAAATTGCAAGGGTTCGAGAAAAAGATAGCATGGAAGCAATGTGAAAAATGTAAAGGGGAATGCTCGTTATATAGTTGTTTGGAGAGAGGAATGACTTTAATGCGCATTGAATACACAACCACCAATTTGAAAAGCATCATACTCGGAGTGAGCGGTAAAAACTAAGTGTGAATGACACTAGGTACGCTTGGGACATGTGAGACATGAATGTGCGAAACACGCGGCTTGGCCGGTTCGGGCGAAACAGGGAGAGGACGCACAAATGCATTTGGGACAAATGGGACGAAAATGTGCGAAGTACGCGATTCGGGTGTTTCGGCCGAAATTGGATCAAAGGGCCTGTTTGGACTTGGGACATTCGGGACAAAAAGTTCCGAAGTACGCGACTTGACCAGCTCGGCTGAAATTGGGAAAGCTCACACTTTTTAAAATGGGGTAGTTGGGACAAAATTGCGCGAAGGATGCGGTTCGGGCAAATCGGCCAAAAATGGGAAAGCTCGCAGTTTTTAACTTTGGGACATTTGGGACAGGAAAGTGTGAAGTATGCGGGAAGGATGATTCGACCGAAATTGGAACAACATGCAAAATAAGTTTTGGGACACTTGGGACAAAACTCTCCGACGGGCCCGAAAATGGGACAGCTTAGGGGATTTCGGCCGGTCGGGTAACAGAATGCACTTTCGTACTTGGGACAGATGGGACAAAAAGTTCCGACAGGCCCGAAAATGGGACAGAATGACCCAAAACATAGATTTTTTTCAATTTCACGACTTAGGCATTTCAGACAAAAACACTTAAACTCAAAATTTTGAAAATTTTACTCTTATCAGAGCGGGGAATTTTGAGTGGACAACACAACACAAGCTAAAATTTAAACATGATATCCATTTAATTCAATCCTTTATATAAAAATAATTTTAAGAGAAAGGAAAGACACATTATTTAATTGACTTCCTTCAAATATGATATTACAACTTGATAATTAAAATTTCAAAGTAACTTTTCTTTTAAATACAAGTCTACTAGTCTTCCACCTTAAGTGGGGATTACAAGAATATTTTTACAATGAAGGGATGTTTTTACGTCAAAAAATGCTCCAAATTCAAAATCTCCAACAAGAGATCCACCATTTCTTCACTTTTAATCACAACAAAAAATTTGGGGGAGAGGCAACACTCTTCACCCAACCAACAATTCAATGAGGGGAAGAAAAAATCCTCCTCATTTGCCCCCGAACCCTAACAAAAATTCAATAAAGGATGGATCCAGCTCATGAAAACTACACAATGCTTCAACATCAAAATACAAAATTTCACAACCACATAATACACATTCAACACATGAAATAATCACAAGAATGAAATTTTCATATATAAAAGGCTTGAAATGAAAACCAATGGAGCAAGGATCTATAGGGAGATCACTTATACCTCCAAATGGGATTAGGTTCCCACCTTAAAAACCTCCAACATATATCTCAAAACCCCTACAAAAGTATTATTCCTCCCTCAATATCCTCTTATTCCTCCCACATTCTCTTATTACTCCTTACAATATGTTATGTCTCCCTCAAAAGAACTAAGTAAGAAATACAAACATTATCTTATCCAAGGTGGGGTAACCAGCCAAAGTCACTCCCAAAACATTAAATAAACTCTTATGCATTTCTACATATAAAATACCCATAGCCTTCTCTCGCACCATACTTAGGCATTCTACCCATGAACCCAAGAAGCATGCAAACCATTTTCTTTCATACAAATAAACACATATAAAATAAATAAGTAAAAAAAGGTGTAGTTCCTACCTTTCCATGGTAGAATTTGGTCAAAGAGTCATACTCCAAGATCCTTCAAAATGAATACAACTCCAACAAGATTAAGACTTCAACAAGCACTGCCAAAATTCTCTAACTCTAAAATACAAGAGCATAAATAAAAATAATTTACCCTAAAACAAACAAATAAACTTGCATATATAGAAAAAGGAAAGAGGAGGGTGAGCTGGTTCCATGTAGGATGCCAAATCAGTTATCCTCAACTCCATATCAGAAGTCCAACCTCAACTCCGAAGAATAATAAATGGGTGGTTGAGAGGAATGACAAACCTCTTACACACATAATCCAAACCCACACACGCTAAGGACATAGTTTAAAACCCATGTAAGAAAAGTGCAAAAAATGTAACTTTTTTTCTTACAAAACACTTAATGGGGTCTAGTTTTGACCTCCCAATCCATAGGAAGGGTTGGTATAATAAATTAAGAGGTGTGGGACAAGCTTAGCTTGTTCCACAAACTTCCAAAAATGGCCCTTAAGACCAAATCCAAAATTCTAAGATAATGTAGAGTGTACAACACTCAAAGTCACATATACTCAACTTAATTTAAAAAATTGAAAGGACCAACTACTCTAATAAATGACCCCTTTTGTCACATCAACTATTAGATTACTAAACATGATTAACTTACTTAATTAAGGCACATTAATCAATAATGATAAAAGAGAATTACATCAAAAATTAAATCACATACTCCATAATTAAATAAAATGAAAAAGAAAAATAATTACATGCAAAACCCTTGTTCATAATTGGAGGTCATCCCCCCATGGGGACCCATTAATAATAATTAAAAAAAAACCACACTCCCCAAGTTTCCATAGTGACCTTTGTTGTATCCATCCAATATTCCTTCTTGGTTGGTCTTCAAGCCCCCTTTTGATTGTTGCGATATAATTACCTGCAAAATCACACAATACCTCCTCTGGCCTCTTGGCCGCATAAAAACATCAAGGATAAAATATACACATACAAATCAATTATCATCCGCATATAATTAAATCATCATCTAGACTAATAATACTATAAATAAACACACACACACACACACACACACACACACACATATTGAACCCTTGGTTTATGAAAGGAATAAAAGACAAAACCCTAGGTAAATGGTAAACTAGAAAACTTGAGGAAGAAATTTCTAAATAGAATGCAATGATTCTCAAGGATGCAAAACAAAGATCAAAGGGTTTGATGGAAGAAATAATAAAATTCCTCCATGGTCTTATTGTTCCTTCTTCCTCGATCTTGGTTTAACCTACACAAATGAAGAGAAAATAAGAAAAACAAAAGTAAAAAGAGAAACATAAGGATAGGGATTAGGGTCGTAGGAAACCTGTTATCTCTCAGAAGTGGACCCTGATTGAGGGATAACAACATATTTTCTAATCTTTCTTTTCCCTCACTTCTATAGATATAATTGAAACACCTTAGGGTTTTGGGTATCCTTGTGTTGAGGTGAGTATCTAGGATTACAAGGCCAGTTACTTATTGATGGATCCTAAAATATTTTTTTCTAGTTTTAAGGGTAAAAAAGATGGTTGTAACTGAAATTAAAATGTAGTGATATAACAAATTTATTGATGTATTTCACTGAGTAAATGCACAATTTACTGAGAGCATATTAAAATAGCATGAACCAATGGGTTTCAATTAAATCCTAAGGAAAAACACTTTTGTATTGTGGGATAAATCCCAAAAACATCGACAAGTTAAACAATGCACACTAAGACTATGCTGAAAAATATCAGATTCATAGCAAGGTAAGATTATTAAATAAGGGAATTCACCATTCACAAGAGATAATGTAAATATGCACAAAACTGAAAATAATTATAAAGGCAATAACTAGTTATCATTCAAGGGAAAAAAATGGCAAAATTTTCTTTAGCAGTCCTACATCCAAAATTCCCCTTCTTGTTCTTTGTCCAATGCACACATTATATAACAAAAATTATTCACCCAAACCTCTCTAAAAATAGACTAAGTCTAACTAGTTATTGCATGATATTATTAGCCCTAAAATTGATTTTTATAATATAGGGACTAAAAAATAACATGCAAGGCTGTTACAATCTAAAAATAGTCTTAAATTATCCAATAATAAACCAATTCAGATTGATTTGAATTCTGCATGAATAATATGGTCACATTTGGAATAATTAAGGTATTTGTGGTGAATAAATAGAATGCTCTTTTTAATCCTTTGTGTTCAGATACAAGTAATACTTCATAAGAACATCCTAATTTCCCCTCGTCTCTAATGTGACACCTATAACATATTAGTTTGTCTTCTAGCACAAACTATTTTTTTCATGAATGATTAAAATAATAACATTCTTTTCTTGTTCACATGAAAATCATGATGCTCTTATTCTCTAGCTTTACGTTTGACTTGGTAAGTTATGTTCCACCTTGCCTTGTCTTTCCATATTAGTTCATGCAAAATAAATAATCTCGCTTTTAAATTCTCCATGAGGGGTATAAGTTCTCCTTAGAAAATGTTTAAGATAAAAATAACCATGTTTGAGGTGAAGAATATTTATCTTACCGGCCCCATCATTAGCCCCTTATTGACATTTACTTAGCCTATATATTATCAATGTTTAAATAATTGATCCCCTTGTACATTCTGTGGCATACATATTATTATCAATACCTTTAGGTAAGTTCACTGGGAATGTAATTATTTAAGTGGTGTTGGTCCACTATGCCATGGTGATTCACCCTTTGTTATTTTTCGGTGGTTAAATGCTTAGCCATAATGAGTTATGGTTTTAGCTATTCGAATGCCATGTAAATACATATCTGATACCCTAGTAGAGTTATCTAAGTGTTGTGGTTGAGCTGGAGTTTGCAATGTTGGTCGTTGATCTATGTAATATTTATCTTGAAGCCATTGATCATTATCTGTACTTTTGTTCTTAGTGAGTTAAAATAACTTGGCCCGATGTGGTTAAGGTAGAAAAAATGAATGCAGATATATAATTTTTTTATTTCCGTCTCCTTGAAGTCCATCCGACTTAGCAAAGCCCTCGTAAAGTTTTTTCAAGGTCGCTCATTTTTATCATCTTTGAGCTCTCATTTTGACGTCTGTGAAGGTTTTCTGGCCTAGGATTTCATGAATCCTTCACCATTTGGTTACTCTGCTTTTGAAGCTTTTGATCATCCTCTGAACGACCACCATTTAAGAAACCTTCAATCTCTTTTTATTAATTGTTCTTTCTATTAAGGAGTTCTTTGAGGACATCATTTTTCCTTAGAAGATGAGTTTTCTTGTTCCATCAACTGTGATGCCTTCATTGAAACCGGTTTTTCTCCTCAAGCTTTGATTCTAAATTTTTTGATAAATCAAAATCCTCTATATGTTCTTGTTTTCTTGCTTTGTGACACTTCTTTTGAGTTCCAAAAGAAATCCTTAGGTGCTCCTTCTTTGTCTACTCTTAATTATTTTCAGAAGGGTTTGTAGATTTCCACTGTTGGTAAGTTATTGTGCCTTTGAAATTCCTCTGTAAAACTTGATGATTCTCTTGATGGCTGTGGAACTTTAAAAGTCTCTTCTCCCTTTAAATCTATGTGTATTTTTTCATCTTCACACTACCTTCAATGGGTAAAAACATGGTTTCGGGAACTCTGTACGCTGTTTTTTCATGATCTTCTTGAGATTTTGAAGTGAGTTTCGATATTTCTTTAGTGCATGCTTGCTCCTAGGAAACTTTTATGTTTCATGTAATTTTCTATCTCTTGTGATGTTACGTTCGAGTTCTTAAATCAGTTTTGGCGTGCTCGCAAATCTAACTCTATTCCTTCATCATTTCACTGGGTTCACCATTTCGACCAAAATTGGTGATTTATTTCTCAAGTGTTAATGGGTATCTTTTAAAATTGAAGATCTGTCAAGACCATTCCTTTATTTGACCCAAAAGGATATTTACTAGTTCTGATTTTGCACTATTGTTTGGATCTGTAGCTTAGTTTCCACTTACACGAGATCTAGTTCTTACAGTCTATGACCATTTACTTGGGAGGTGGTTCTCCTCTTTAGTGTCCTAAGGAAACTAATGAAGCCTTCTCACCTTCAATGAATTTTTACCTCTATTGCATTGTGGTTTCATGGCTTCAACTCTTGAGTATTTGGATTGTATATTGTGATTTCAACAATTACTTGGTCATTTTTGAGCTTTTGTAAGAATGTAAAATTATGATGAATTTTCTCTCTTAGCTTATGAAGGTTATTTTTCTATATTTTTGATTTAAAAATATTGGATTCGATCTTTTCCTTTTGGTTATATATTACTTCATTCACTCTGTGTACTACAAACTAGATTGAAATTCTTATATATTACCAATGAGGATCTTTTCCTGTACTTTCCATATTGTGAATGGTGGGTTTTTCTTGAAACACTCTATTCGTGAACATGGACATTCTTCTATGAAAGGAGTTAGAAATATTTGAACTAAAAATTAGGACAAGACCTTGGTCAATTTCATGTGTTAGCTCTGTAATTTGTTTGATCTCTTTGACTAATAATACATTGTCATTTTTTATGCTTCTTTGCTTTCTTTCCAAAATATATCCTAACATAGTTGTGTGTTCACAGATTCTTATACACTTGTGATAGTATAGCATAAGTAATTCGTTGTATCCATTTAAGTAACATACACTCAGATATTTATTTGAAAAATTTTATTTCACTCTGTATAAAACACAGAAAGCTATCGATTCAAAACGTAAGCCTTAATTTCGTAACCTGTGTTGATATATACTTACGTTTTGTTTGGATATCTATAATAAAAAATATAAGTGTTGGTTCTGGCTGTCCGGAAACTTCATGAAATCTAAGAGAATGTGGTGGAAATTATATCTTTTATATGCACCTTACAAACATGATTTGGTAAAATTGTACCTAATTTCCATGATCTACTAAGAATCTACAACCTATGCATTCTATACTTTTCTAGAAGTGATGTTCTTTGATGAGCATCGATCTTGCTTCGTTATACTTGATTTTGATAAAATTTGTGTAAATTCCACCATGCTCTAGACAACAAACCATAAAATAATTGATAGTGAACAGTGTAAGTTCTGAAGGAGAAACAATTCTATAACTTTATATATCAAATTTGCATTAACCCTTGATGTACTTGTATATTCAGTTTCATGCTTGTACTTCATTATGGAACATGATGTTGTATTTGAAATGATAATTGTGACCCTTTTATGTCATGGAATTTTAGATTTTAAACCTTGCAAACACTTTGATATTTCACATTGTAGATGTAACTTTTCAATTTTGAAGCATGTAGCTTGATTGTAATTTATGTACTTGATGCTTAAAATGGTTTATAATAGATGTAATTTTTCTAATATGAAATATGTAATTAAATTTTTATTAATGAGTAATTATAATCTAATGACTATGATCTCCATGTTTAGGTCAGAAACTTATTATGTGATGGAAACTTTTATGTGACATCATTTAGCTGAAATAGAAATATTGTTTAGTGTTTCACAATGTATGTAAATTTTGTTCTTTGTTTAATGTATCTGTTCAAAATGAAAGGATGAAAATTCATTTCGGAATTATTCTGGCATATCCAATAACATATTTCATTTTCCAGAACCTTGATGAATGAAATGGTTTTCCTTTTATCCTTTCTTGATGAAACATAGTCACTTGATGATTTCCTTTTTCTTAAACTCTTCAGTACATGTTTATTTTAAAATCTATTAATCGTCTTTATTTATAACAATTAGTTTTTTTTTTTTCTCATCTGCCATATGTACCAGTAAACTTAATAAAATAGTTAGAAAAATAATAGCCTTTTAGCCTCTCTTGTATACCATAGTGAATTTATTTTCCTTCTTATTCTATCATGATTATGAGAATCACATTTTCTTCTACGAGATAGTATTTTCTTATTTTTTTATTATCTTTGATGTAACTTATGTGTGTTGACTTCAAATGTTTCATTTGCATGAAACTAATAGCACATGTATACATATAAAACCCCGAGATCAAATTTGACATACTTTTTTGTTCTCTTTTCAACTAAAATGTGTTAGTGAAAAATCACAACACCCCCAAATGGCTTGGGTTCTGAGATGGGGCATTCAGTGTGATTGCACAAGATTGGACCATCTCTCAAGCTGTGGGACTTGAAATACTTGAGATGGACCTTTGGAGAAAGATGGTTCTTGCTTCCTAATCTACCCGCCAAGAGCTACTCCAGTGTAGGAAGAATCTAATCTATCCTAATCTAACTGTTCAAAGGGGACAAAGAGAGAGATATTGAAAGAGAGCCTACACTAAGTGGTGATACACCAAAAAAGGAAGTTGTGAGATACTCTGTTGAAGGAGAATGCAATAGCGAAAGGAGGACTGAGGGAGGTCAGAAAAAGTGACATAGTACTAGATCTAAATACACCTTCAAAACTCCACGAAGCACGACATATTACACCTATAAATGTGAAATACATACACAGAGAGAAAACATGAGATAGAAAGGAAAAGAAAAATGATAAAACAATGCCAAGGGTTGAAAGACACCACAAAACAAAGTTGTATTGATCTATAACGTGTACAAACTATTACATGGGTGCTCAGAAGTAAAAATACACTCGCCAAGCATAGGAGAAGTCTTATAGCTCAAATGGAGTCGGGAAAAAACTTGACAGAGTTTCTCCACATCCTAGAATGTCTCTCCCCTTCTCAAATGATAAGTGTTACAATATATAGATGATGAAAATTGGATGGAAAGAAGAGAAAATCGATCCTTCTCTTAAAGCTCAACCACCAACAATCAATGCCCACTATGGATCCACCCATAATCTGTCAAGCCTACCTCCTATGTCTGTTTGGCATGTTAAAGAAGGAAGACTGACGGATCAGATCAGATCTAATCCATTAGCTAAAGCAATCAAATTCTGCATTAATGGTCTGAAATATGTTTGCCTATTTTCACCCACCTAACCTCATCAAAATTAAAGTTTTAGGATCCCATGGCATAGACGAGGTTGAGATATTTTCAAAAACATATTCTCCCGCCCATATCCAAGCTTTTAGTAAAAAGAAATGGCTGTCTGAAGATCAGGGGCACAGGCACGCAATATTTAAAAGAGTCTATCTATACCGGGTCGACGTTACAGCCTCACGCACCTTAAATATTTAGCCCCTGCCTTTCACTTTTGAAATTACACCAGATTGATGTGTGGTGGATTCCATAGGATCCTCTATGTTCCTTTGTATTATACTTGAGTCCTCCTATTGGCAGAGACATGGTACCTAATGCGAGACACGTGTAGGCCTCGGGCTCATTTTAAAACTGACCCTAGATTTTACCTTTGAAGTTGCGTGGTCGAGACACATGGAGGCCTCCACTTACTGCTGGAATATTTAATGGCCGACTTTACCTCTTCAAAATATGGGAAATGTGGTGGGTTAGTGCTCATTTGGGAACTTCCTTTTTGGAGGCACCTTTCAAAATATGTCAATGAGACATGTGGCTCTCTCTGTGGCCTGCCTCTGCATTGACTATTCAACCCCTGAATATGTCCCTTTTTAGACCTAGGACACGTGGCAATCCTGTGCTCATTTGGGGACTACCACCAGATTTTCCTTTTGAAATTACACCGATGAGGCATGTGGGGATTCCTCTTACCTTTTGTAGTTAGCTGATTTGGTCTTGCTCTATTTTTGGTCCCTAGACACATGGAAGCCTGACACTCATTTGGAAACCCATTCATGGTTTTACCTTTGAAGGAGCACCATGTCAACACGTGGCTTCTTCCACCGACACCTTTATACTTAGTCATTTTAGGCCCACTCTGTTCCCCCTTTTGGATTTTTATTTGTTGACTCTACCCCTCTTCGGACATGGGACACGTGGAGGCCTCTGCTAGCCTATGAATTTTTAATTACCAATTTGGGACCGCTCTGTCCCAATTTTTAACTCAGACTACGTTATGAGCCCGTGTACTTTTGGAATTACACTAAGATGACAAATGGTACCTTCTACGAGACTGCTACTTGGCTCCGTGTTAATTCAGATGCAGCTAATTCTTGAAACCTCGAGCCTTTCCCATTTTCTTTCTTGTCGAGCTATAGGTTCCTTTTAGCTTCATTGGATCCTTCGTAGACCCTACTTCTCCATTGTAAATCCCTGTTGTTACCTGATTATTTGATTTGAATGTGAGTTCTCATGATAGAGTCGACCCTCAGGTTTTATTCTATGCGGGGTTTTGTTTGACCAATTTTACTCGGGGGGAAAATTCAGTTAACAATTTGGTGACTCATGGGGACATCTTCCTGCTAGATGAAGGGACTAGTAGACTCGAAGTATCCATTTGGAATGGAGTCAAAAATGATAGCCTGATACTAATCCTTTTTTCTTTGAAACTTCTCTCTGATTTCCTGCATCCTACCGACCTTGAACTCTCCCCGCTAGGGATTTACCTGTTGCTGAGAATGGACTATCTCGAATCTGATTTTAGTTGCTATGTATTTGTGTTTAATTTGAAACTAGAAATGGTTACATGCAACTATGGGTCTATGTGAATAATGAAGGGCCTGGCCTCTACATCTCTAGAGCAATACGAAATAAACTTATGTACTAAGATAAAAAATCATACATGCCTCAAATGAGACATGAAGAGTGTGCATAAGAACTTCTTTTACTAAAAACAAAATCTACTCCTACTCATATACTAACTTGAGAGAAAGGGGACTCAAACAAATCCTGCCACTTGTAGGGAGAAGTAGCTACCCTTCCTCAAAAGGGGCAGCCATGTAAATGGTTTGATGCTGAATATGGCTGCTTGTATGAGTGAAAAAATGACAAGGGGTTGATCCTCACCGATATCATCAAGATATCAACTTTAATGGAAAACACCTCCTCAAGTTGATTTGCATTAGACTCCTGGAGGTGTTGATGGTGACCCTTGGTGCTTTAATACTCATCCTCATTCCCTAAAGTGGGCATGACTATTTTTTGGCTTCTCCCTTGGCTCCAATGATGCTAAGTACCTAATTGGGCACGGTCTGATTCTTGTGATGTGCCCATTTCTCTAAACTTTAACTCCAAAAAGGGATTCTTCCTATTGACCTTCTTGGATGGATGGGTGTGAGAGATATGGGATCCTCATTCTCTTTCCCTTTATTCTCCTGAGAGGAACACGGAAGATTCATATCTTCCAACCTTGAATCAAGAGGGCTATAATGAAGTGTGGGATGTTGTACTTTAATTCTATCCTTCATGGCAAGTAGGATCTTATGCTTGGGAGGTGGATGACGGAGGATAAAATGATGTGATCTCCATGGGATCCTCTCCACAAAATCAATCTTCCAAGTCTAATAGAGAGTGTGTCTCCTTTTTTTCATGTTGCATGTGCTCTAACCTCCTCCATGGTGCCCGTCTGATCTGAAGCTCATGCACCATGGGTTCCCCTCCTCTTCAAACATGAAGTTTGAAAGATAAAACTATTCTTCAAAATTAGAGCTTAAGGGGGGAGGAGTGGGAGGAAAAACTGAAGGTTCTTCTATGGCCTGCTCTACACTTGGATCCTCTAAAACTATATGGTCCTCCTCCATCATGGGTTAATCAATCAACTCAGGCCCTTGAAATGAAAGAAAAAAATCTTCAATGATGCTTTCTTCATTGAGTGGTTTCAACTCTGATTTGATCCCTCCCATCTTCTCCTCTTCAATGGTACTTGGAGCTGATTGTTCCTCCTTAACTTGCTGTATAACTTGGGTTAGATCAGCATCCTCTTCAAATAGAGTGACATCATGGACACTACATTTAGAGGCATCCAAATTTTTTATCTTCTTCTTCTTTTTCTTGTTCTTCTTCTGCTGCAAACTCAGCCACAGCCACCGCTGGCTCTTTAACTCTGACCTCCTCTGTTGGATTAACCATCAAGGGGATCTTTGTAAACCCAAATTTGGCAGCCCAAATCTTCATATTTTTCTATCATTTCTTCTCTGTTGGGTGTTGTACGTACCCAAAATTGTATGTACTGTACTGCCGGAAAGAGGTTAAAGAAACCCCAATGATGATTCAAATTTCTTCGCAAGGTGTTCAAAAACTAGAAGGCACGCTGAGTATAAATTTGCATCGTAAAATGATTTATCTAGCCTTTGCACACTTTATTCTAACCCCGTTCCTCTCTTTCCTTGATTTTTGGTCATTAGTTTCATGACCACCACCCTTCCTGGGCGGAGGTCCCGTGACCACCACCCTACACAGGATGGTCATCCTGTGTGCATTTTTCTAAAAATTTTGATGCTTTTTTCAATGTAAAAAATCAAGTGGCGCTCGCATTTCTCAACCACTCTTTCTTGCATTTAAGTTTTGGCCACCTAGTAAATCAAAAAAATTCTTTTTTTATAATAGAAGAGTTCAATTCAAACTTACCCTCTGGTAAATAAAAGTGTTATAAATACCAATCTTGTTTACAAGAAAATGGCCGCTCTCCTTCTATGAATTATTATTTAGTTTGTTTTAAAATTTCTTCAATAAGTTTCAATAGGTTTAGATTTTGTAAAGCTTTCAGCCTCTTAGTTCAAGGCTCCAGAGTTCTAGTCCCAGATCATGTCCATTTGAATATTGATTTTGCTTAGAATTATAGGATGTTTTTTTTTCACATGAAGCATAAGTCTTATATATTTTGGTATGCTTGTATTTTATCCCTGTAACAATCCTACCAGGAATTGAATAGCAAAGCTCTTATCTCTTGCACCATCCCTCTAATACTTGCATTTTGTTTGGCTTACATCCAAGTTGCCCACTATTTGAACATCTTCTCCTACTACCCGCTGTGACATTCCCACTTTTTTGGATTCACTAGAACACGAAGGAAAGAAGAGATCACACTAAGGGGAAAAATCACAATACAACTGAATTTTCTGTTGTTCTGTAAAATACAGGTTTGAATTGTCAAAGTTGTAGTTACAATATAACAAACAGAATAGCAAATCATTTTATTTCGGTTAAGCTTGCTTTCAGTATTACCAGGAAAGTAGTGGGGAATGATAGCTTCTAAGAAGTTGTGATTTTTATTCCTCACTTCTGAGGTAAGATTGAAAGTCTTTCAATTAAATTAGTTAGTTATTTAATATCTAGGATAAATTCATAAATGCACAAGAAAATAGCTACATCAGGCTACTTTTCTTATTTTAATTCTGTTATTAGATTAATTATTCATTATTTGAATATATTAGAATAGCTAATCTTTAAATTTTGTTCAAATTCACATCCTTAAAAATACAAAAAAATAATAATATATGCATAGTGTACATTTACTTTCATAATTAGTTTACTTATTTCAGTTAAAGTCTGAGTATCTCTTACATGAAAATAACGGGACCCAGAGAGCCCAAGGATTACATATTCGAACCGGAAATACCTCAGCCAAATATCTTTACAACATTAACGGATATAGATCAAGGTCCTAGAATTCACATCTTTCAAATGACGATAAACCCATAAGAATTTAGTGAACAATTGAGAGAATTGAATATTGAAGACGACAAAGCATACGAATTCTGGTCAAGTCAACCCAACTATAGATTGCCTTGAGAGGATATTTGCTTGACCATACAAGAACCCAAAAGATAAAAAAAATATTTGGTTGTGATTCATTAGTTTCGCAGCTAAATGCAAGACACCTTCTCATTAACATAGACACAAGCTTACGTAAACAAGTTAGATGAACACCCATAAGGTATTCTGAGAAGATTGCACAACTCCTGGTATTAAACATAGAAGCTAGAAAAGTTTATGACTATTGGATAGTTGGAATAAGGGAATGATTCTTCACATGACCATAACCGGTCCACAACAACCATGAACTTATGGTTGTGATCCCCCAGGTCCCACAACCCAACGAACCTACTAATTAGTTAAACATTGACACCAATTTACATATACTGGTATTTAGATCCTCACCACTTCCATCAGATATCATAACGTAATTTTCTGCATTAAGTATAGAATCCAGTCAAGCTAATATTTTCTGGGCTAGACAAGAAAACCGCCCATAGTCTCCTACAAATCCACTACACCTCTCACTATCATTTTGAGGGCCTTGTCTGGAAATATACATGAAGCACCTAGAAGTCACTTTTCATGCTTACAAAAACAAATAGATAGGATCTCAACTAAGTTCATCATTAATTGGAGCCTCCAAGCAGCTATTATATCTGAATGATCCATTACACCAATTCAGGTTAGAAGAGATTTATTTTCCTTAGACTCGCAAATCCTATTATTGTGTGTTGAGGATATAATATTGCCCAACTAATGTTTCTACACCCGCACATATTTCATTTCCACAGGCTATCTTGGCACGACGTTGGGAGGTCAGATACGAAGAAAGGTTACTTGTAGATTCTCATCCTCGCATGTCACTTTTCTATAATACAAAATTGGTGAACCTGACTTCAATTGAACATACAACCTTCTGATTTACATTTATTTCATCCATCTTCACTCCTTTCCATTATTCTATAGGTATTTATATACCCCCCGAATATGGAAGGATACGACTCATATGGTAGACCTCTCTCAGGTCTCGAAGCATATTATGGTCAAACAAATAGACAACTGTCACCCTCACTTTTTGAATGGACTGAAAACTATTCAAGAAAATACATGTCATCACAAAATCCTCCTTAAAGAACTAGCTCTAGTTCTTCATTCCGAATTGAGGAGTTGGATCAGCTCACACAAATACAACAACCAAATCCCTCAAGCTCTAACAATATGACATTTACTGGAGAATCCTTTTCATCTCCTCGGGTTTTGTTTAGACCAAAAATAAGTAGGCAATCAAATCCACTCCCATTGTTTGATGAGGAGTACCTAGCACGCCACACCCATAAATGAGAAACACTTCCAAAACATGTATTCATCTCTAGGAAGTTTGTAAACACAACCTAATACCCCACTTCAAGAAAATACCTCCATTCCTTCACCAATTGAAAATACTCTTGGCGAAGTTGGGCAGAGTAATGAACAATTCATAGCAGGATACCATACCCCTATGTAACCTCAAAGAGTACCAAAAAATCCATCAAGGTGAAACACTGGGCCATCACCAATTGATGTCATCTCCAACTTTGGTCAATAGGGTAAGAGGACTAGAACTTTCTAAATAAAATCAAACTTCATATTCGGGGCAAGATGGAACTCGCAACCCCTCCGCATTATCCTAGTCAAATTGTCCTCACAGGAATAGGCATGTAGGTATTCCTCCTCAACAATAATATAACTTCCCACAACAAACTCCAGCTAGAACCGCATTTTCAAACATTGCTCCAGTTGAAAGTATGATACCCCTCGGTTTAGTACCAAACATCCCATATTAGAGCAATGTTCCTCCCTATCTAAACATTTATTCAAAATCACCAGAGGGAGATATGTTCTCTTCTCTCGTAATGTTTTCTCAACCATAGGGGGTTTCCTTACGCTATTTTAAATACTTATGCTATGCCATATCAGTAACCCATTCTACCTCTCCCTCCTCAGCAGGCACCATCGATGGTTGAGACCTATGCGGTAGGGACTTACTAAGAATATTTAAAATAACCTATAGATTTCACCATACGAAGCATCATGCTTCCAAGAATTCTTCTTGATTTTCCTAAATTCAAGGGGGAGGGATATCCAAATGCACATATGAAGGATTATGCCACGGCCATTCGAGAATTGCTCCCTTGGGATGCAGTTGTTACTAAGATATTCCCTAATACTTTAGAGGGTATTTCCCTTTATTATTATTATAGAATACCTAAAGCCTTGATACACTTCTTCAAACAACTTGTGTCAAAATTTATCAAAGTTTTTGATAGGAACAAATTGTTAAGAACATGGATCTTGGAATTCTTACATATTAAACAAGAGCATAATGAATCTTCTACTCATTTTATTCAAAGATGGTGTATTTTCCTCTACTCATCAGAAAGTGCTCCAAACATGGATCAGATGGAGCTATGTGACTTATTTGTTCATTATCCTAATAGAGAGATAAAGGTAGAATTCCAGAAGTTTCCACTAACGACTTATGATGAAGTACTTGAGAGTGCTCTCTGAATCGATCAAGCAATAATACACAACGGTCATAAGACATATGGAACGAATGGAAAATTAATCGCTCCTAATCAAAACACTTCAAAGTATCCTAATGTGAGGAATACCAATCAAGGACCTAAGATCCTTAACAAAAACCACGGGGTTACAATAGATGAAGTCATAGATCAGGTCAAAAGGGGAAACATCGTAAACATTTCACCACCCGTTAACAATCAACAAAATAATAAATTTTCTCCAACAATCAACGTGGTGGATTTTAATCATCCATCATGATAACAATAACAACAATGGAAAATACAGAAAAAAGGTCCAATCTGAAACCCAATAGGATATTATAATCAAAACCAGGCAACAACCTCAAAATTTTAACTCTAATAACCAGCAACCTAATCAGAGTTTTGGACCACAATAGGTTTCAAACCAATAACCTGAAAACTATAATCCCAACTTGTATTGTGTTTTCCACAAGATTCAAGGCCATGATACTAGGACTTGCCGCAACTACGATAAATTCACGCAACATTTTCCAGAAGACCAAAGACAACTCTTTATAGATATGTTTTTGGGAAATTATGCATTACCCATGCCAAACACTTATACGGGAGCAGTTTCCCCTCAAAATGCACCCCTCAAGATTTTTAACGATCCTCTCCTGAATCACTCTAACAATAAAAATTTAGATCGAAATGAGATGAACAAGAGTGTTATGAGATGAAAAAATGATCATAAAGCCTCAACTTCAATAAATCTACTGGTCGCACCCCAATTAGGAATTCAACCACAAACCAAGATAGTTGGTCTAGTAGAGTTAGATACCAAGCTACATGAAGAAACCATAACAAGAACAAGAGATTATTCTTCTCAACTAGTTCCAACCTACCCATTACAACCATACAACATTCAACAAACACTGGAAAAACCCATAGGTGCTTACAATCTAATTAATGATCTAGCAAAGACCTTCTCTCACATTTCCTTCTTGGATTTGTTAAAAACCACTCCTACCCATAGGATTTCTCTCTTAGAAGCATTAGGTCATGGTCATTTAATTAATATCACTCCTCCTCTTGAAACACAAGTAAACCATGTAGACTTTGATGTCTACCCTCTAGGGAAGCCAGATAGGGATACTGAGTTTATATTTGATATAAGAAAAATTCCAACATATGCTGAAATTGGATGAAGAGGTAACCCATCCTTGCATTTACAGATACGGGTTTATAATAATTATGTTAAGCGCATAATGATTGATGATGGGGCTGGAATTAACATAGTCCCCTTCGCTTTTCTTCAAAATCTAGGATATGGAGAAGGAAATTGTTCCACAACATGAAATACGCTAAGGGGTTATGATAGCCTCAAGGCCACTTCAATTAGGACTATAGTGTTACCAGTCACCTTAGGAACTAAGACAATCCTCACTAAATTTTATATTATAGATCAAAAATTCAACTATAATATGATTCTCGGTCGACCGTGGATACATCGCATGAAGGAAATCCCTTCCACATTATTCTAGGAAATAATATTTTAACACCTGGGAAAAATATTTGTGGCAAAAGGTGACCCAAAACCATTTGATATACACCTAGAAAATTTGAAGAAGAGACCATGAATTCACTCTAAGTTTGAACTCCCAATGAATCAACTTAACAAACTAGTCAACTTGAAACCAAAAGTAAAGTTTATACCTACAACAGAATTAGAAATCACAAATCTAATCAAAGGCATGCCAACACTAAAAAATTAGACTAATGTCATAAATATGGTGTCATTAGGAACTACCAGAAAAAAAATTGAGTTACCAGAGAAATATCTACATATTCTCCTACTATTTGATTTCATGGGTATGGGATGCACCCTAGGAATTGGCTCCCTTCCAGCAGACAAAGTTTTTATGGTAGAAGGAACTGAGGCAAAAGAAGTTGAGATGAAGAATGTCCCAACATCCATTTTTCTGAGAAAATATTGGAATCTCCACTTCGATGGAGCTAGATGTCGTTTCAGAGCTGGGGCAAGTGTGATCTTTACTTCTCCCAAGGGAAAGATCTTACCTTTTGCCTTTAAGTTAAGCTTCGAATGTATGAATAATGGGGCTGAATAATAGCCAAAAGGATGGGTGTTGATAACATTAGAGTGCTAAGAGACTCAAAATTAGTTGCAAACCAAGTATTTGAGGTATATGAAACTAGATTTGACCACTTACAACTCTATAAAACGGCAATGTTAGATCTAACAAAGGGATTCAAATTCATATCAATCAAAGCAATCACACGAGAACAAAACCTTCTCACTGATTCAATAGTAACCTCAGCTTCCCATTTCACTCCAAACAATGAGTTGAAAAATACATGTTTCATGGTATCACTTCGTATTGAACCATTGGTGCGTAAAATACAAACAACCCCAATCTTGACACATATAGAAGATGAAAATGAGTCTACCATCCTAGATCACTTTAACAGTGATAGGGTCACTCTTGGATATCTGAACGCCTATGTGGAATTTCATCTCACTCATCAAATAGTAGATTTCTCCCTAATCCCATCTTCCTCTTCATATTTTGGAAATCCCATGATACAAAATCCCCCGTAAAATAATCCTGAAATATACGAGGTAGAGAATGGAGAAGGTTTGGAACTACAACCAGCCCCGCTTGAATTTGAAGAAGGAAACGCTTTTTTAATTGAAGGAAAAATTGAGATAAATATTGGAACGGAGGAAGAACCAAAGATTTTGAAGTTGGGATCCTCATTAACTCTAGAGGAAACCAGATCCTCAAGGAACATCAAAAGGATTTCTCATTTAATTACAAAGAAATGGCGGGAATTGCACCACATATTGTGGTACAAAATCTTGTTACCAAACTAGATGCAAAGCCAATTAAGAAAAAGTCAAGACCAATGAAACCAAAAGTGGCTCTTATGGTGAAAGAGTAAGTAATGAAACTTCTCTAGGTGGGATTCATCAAACCAGTCGACTATTCACAATGGGTATCTAATATCATCCCTGTTCTAAAAAAGAATAGGAAGATACACATTTTCATAAACTTCCAGGACATTAATAAAGCTTGTCCCAAAGACGACTTCCCATTACCATCCATCGACATCATTGTTGACGCAATAGCTAGATTTGAGGTTTTGTCTCTCATGCATGGGTTCTCAGGATATAATCAAATCAAAATATCTGAAGAGGATCAAGCCAAGACCACATTTATAACTCCTTGGGAGCTCATTGTTACGTTGTCATGCCATTTGGTCTTAAGAATGCTGATGTTATATACCAACTGGCAATGACATACATATTCCATGACCTTATTCATAAGATTATGGAATCCTACGTAGATGACTTGCTAGCCAAGGACAAGAAGCATTGTGATCACAAATAAGTACTTTGTATCATTCTCTCATGATTGATCAAATATGGCGTAACATTGAATCCAGAGAAATGTGTATTTAGTGTGATAGGAGGAAAGCTTCTGGGTTACATTATATTGTCATGAGGGATTGATGTTGATCTAGCCAAAATCTGGGTTGTTCTTGAAATGTGTCCACCATCAAATGAGTCTAGTATTAAATCATTTCTTTGGAAACTCAATGCAATTCAAAGGTTCATCCTAGACTTAAGTTTAGCTATTCATCCAATCAACAATTTATTAAAGAAGGATTATAACATTGATTGGATGGAAGAATGTAATGAGGCCTTTGAAGTAGTTAAACGCGTCTTGTTGTCTCATCCCGCACTAATGCCTCCTAGACTAGATCATCCTTTGATCCTATATTCATGGGCTACTAATGTCTCATTATCCTACATGTTGGCTCAGGAAGATAATGATAAATGAGAATGTGAAGTCTATTTCATTAGTCAGACGTTGCTCGATTATGAAACACGTTCCACATAGGTAGAAAGGGAATGCCTTTCCATAGTCTTCGTAACAAAACGTTTAAGAAATTACATGTTGAATCAAGAAACAAGGGTCATTGTAAAGACATATCACTTACGGACATTCCTCATGCAAGGGTCTTTATCTAAAAAGGTTGGACGTTTCATAACCTTAATGGGTGAGTTTGAACTAACATTTTTGAACCAAAAGTCAATTAAGGGACAAATCATTGTAGACTGGTTAACTAACAATCCATTATATGGAGGCGATTTGGTAGATCTAAACTTTCCTGATGAGTGCATATATTTTTTTGAAACTAGGCCCCCCATCTCTATATGTCCTTGGTACACTAACATCGTCAATTTCATCATGTACCACACATACCCAAAACATGCCACATCACAAAAAAGAAGGAAGTTACGAATTATCACTACTAAATATGTTATTATAGAACAAGTGATCTACTGTAAAGCCTTCGACAAAATGATTTTAAGATGTGTTAACAGGGAAGAATCCAAAAAATATTCTTTACAAATCCCACTGTGGAATATGTGGAGGCCACTTTGGTGGCCACGCCACTACTCACAAAATACATCGGATGGGCTATTTATGTCCCACCTTAGAACATGACGCAGTAGAATTTGTGCACAAATGTCATAAATTCCAAGAGTTCTCCCATGAGATTCACATGCCAACACACGCTCTGTAACCAATCATAACCCCATGGCCCATTTCCACATGGGGCCTAGATTTGAAAGGAAAATTCTCTCCCTCGTTAAAATATGGCCATAACTTTATAATCATGGCAACAAAATATTTTACTAAATGGGTAGAGGCCATTCCTCTCACCACCTTACCAGGTTCTGTAATCGCTAAGTTCATTTTGAATCAAATCATTTGCGAGTACGGTGTCCTGAAAGTCATTATCTCAGATAATGGCACATCTTTTAAGAATGATGAGGTTCATGAGTTATGTATAAAATTAAAGATAAACCATCATACGGCCTCTCTTTATTACCCCCATGCCAATGGATAGGCTGAAGCAAAAAACAAAACATTACAATCCATTCTCCTCAAAATAGTTAATGAGAACAAACGGGACTAGAGTTTAAAATTATACCTAGCCTTCTGGGTTTATCAAATGTCACTAAGAATACCAACAGGAACAAAACTTTTCTCATTGGTATTCGGGATAGAATTAGTTATCCCTCTTGAGGTTGAAATACCCAGTCTCTACATCTCATTACAAGGGATCTTGGGAGAAGAATCCTCTAGAGAGGCATGTATCTCTCAATTAGAAAGCCTTGATGAGGCCAGGTTAAATGACAAACAATGGCATAGATCCTATGCTGACTGGATGTGTCGAAAATATAACAAACACTTCTACTAATGAGAAATATAAGAGGGAGATCTAGTTATGAGACTAGACAATCAGATTGATAAGAAAAATGGCGAAGGAAGGAAATTCCATCCCAAGTGGATGGGCCCATATCAAGTCATGAAAGACTATGGAAATGATGCGTATCTCTTGTGTACACTAGAAGGTGAGGAATTCAATGAAACATCAATTCCTTACATCTTAAACGGTTTTACGCATGAGTCATTAGCAACACCATTTGTATATTATATCTACTTACATTGCATTAGTCACTCAGTTGTTTCAGTTTGTTGACTCATTTCATAAATTTTGTGGTCAAGGAACTTATTCTTAAGATATTTATTACAAGCTTATGAAAATATTGGAAAAATCATTCAAATCATATCTCTTCAATTCTCATAATATCATCAAAATGGTTTTGAAATCATCTCATCAATCCAAAAGATAAAATCTTGATGAAAACCATACCAAGGCCTGTATACTTGGTCATACTCATTCTTTTCTACTAGGTTAAGTTTTTCTTACCTACAGTTTGTTTTAGAAGATTCTTGGTGTCACATATATCCCTCTTATGTCTCTTTGAAACAAGGATACTCCAAAATCACAAATCAGAAATGCCAAAACCAAATAAAATACAAAATACTAAACAAAATAGAATATTTTATTTTACACATTTCTTTGCCCCACCAACCTTCAGTTATGAGCCCACATCTCTTACTAGCGGTGCAAGGTTGAGAAAGGAAAGAAGTGCCATAACTCACCTATGTCCTTCCTTTGGTGACGAGCCCATACTTCTTACTAGTTGCATGGGGCAAGGCACAGGGGGGCCATTCACGCAAATTAATGAATCTTAGTATTTTAAAAATACAAAGAAAAATGTATTAAGTGAAATTAAGTATCTAAATTCTGAAGAGATCAAATCCTCAAAACCATATTTTGTCAACCAAATTTCCATCCACGGATCGAAGTATAGATAAACTGGAAAGTAAGTTACCTTCTGAACTATGCAGTAGTTTTGAGTAAGAATAAGTACGTAGGTCTAAAATTGGTTTCTATCAATACCTTGTCTTTCTCTCATCATTTCCATTCATTTAAACTCGTACAATTTGCGCCCTTTCCAACTCTCGGTGTTGAGCTTCAAATATTACTAGTTGCATGGAGTTAGGAGTGGGGCAACTTCATTTCATTATCACTACACATTCATCATGTTTTTCCAAAACAAGAAGAAGCAACGAACATTGGCCAAAGAAGCCAAAATTTCAGTACTATAGTGTTTGCATCATCACATACTAGCATTAAAAATAATAAGAGAAATATTTTGTTCAACACTTGTTACCACCTGTCATCCATTGCATACATTATGAAAAGCATATAAAAGCAAAAATTCCAAAAAAAAATCTAGTGTACACATGAGAAACAAACCACAAAAACTCTAGATACAAGAAGATCTAGAAAGATATATATATATATATATATATATAAGAATCGTGTTTTACAAACAATGCCATCATGCAATAGGCATGTTCAAAACACTCAATGAGCCCAAAAGATACAAAAGAAACTCATATAAACATCCAACAAAATCACTATAAAAAGACCAAACGACCCCTCAATCCCTGTGGGATCCCTCGAAGGGTGCATGATCGCATCTAGGGCTCCTACTACAATGACGCTCTGAATTAACTGAGTACTCATGATCACGGCCACTAGCTATGGTCTCACTATGAGAATAGCTCCACCTCATCAGGTGCTTAGCATTCTTTTACCTAGCTAGCTCAGTATGAAGGGAGGTCACTAACTCTTTCACCTTCCAGACAGGGGAAAACACATCAGTGTGTCATCCGGATGCTAAAGGCTCTTTGACGTCCTCAGTAGGCTAAGCCTAGGTCTTCCCAAAAGGAAGCAATAGGGTGTCGGCACACACCCGATGAATCAAATCCTGCCATCTGTGAGCAGTCGCTACAAATAAAAAGGGAAATAACAAGTTAAAAAATCACCAAAAACAAGTCATGAACAAATGAAATGATAAAAAAGAAATATCATCTAAATATGCCTTAGAACTAACAAGGTCAAGAAAATAGTAGTAACTCACTCGGATCTCCATGCATCCAAGTAGGGTCTCTACGATCGATGCCTGTTACTGACATTGTTGGCGATTGTGGAGCCTCCCTAAAATCTGGAAAGAAATGACGTCCTACCATGGACTCATCATCTCCCCCAAAGTCCTGAGAAGGTAACTCCTCTGAGATCAAGGTCACCTTCTCTGCACTCATCTCCGCCCTCAAGATATCTTGTATATCATGCCACTCAGAATCTCTATCATCCTCCTTGGTCGTCCCACCAGCCTCACCTCCCATCGTCTCTTTCTTAGTCTCCCCTCTTTTGAACTCCTCAAAGTTTGAGTCCATGTCAACAAGCTCATCCTCTCCCCACTGAGAGCAAGAGGAGCTTCGATCTGAAGTAAATGTGCTAAAGGAGAACTTGTTACCCCTCGGGCCTAAACCACCCACCTAACCACGATAAGAACTCCATGAGTAATTGCGGTCCAACCTCAATCTCCTCTAGGACCTCCCTGGGCCTCACGAATAGTCCCATATACTGGCCCCACTAGAGGAATCATATCAACGTAGTAGAGGCCAAACTTCTGAGGGAGTCAATTAAATGGGTGGACCTCCACCCTCTCTATCTTTTCTACTAACTAAACTATAGTAGAGAAGGCAATCAATGTATGTGTCTCCTCTCCCCATACTCCCACCATGGCCTGATAAGGAGTGGCCTCCATATCTTTAGAAGTAAATGAAGCCACTAGTTGATGTGGCATCTTGAATATTGTCATCCCCATCCACCTCCCTGCTCTAACAACCTCGGGATCCTCTGCTAGTACACCCCTTTCATAGGGGATGATGCACTCATAAACCCAACTCATAACTAGAGTGGGATGACTCAAGGACTGCCCCTATAATCTGACCACCATATATAAGTCATGATATGTAGGCCCAAGAATGTCTTCTCCCCAAGCGTAAGTATGGCCATGGGCCTCAATCTGTGCAATAATGGGAGCCCAACAATATAGGAGAGCATCTCTTCCCTTATCCCCAATCAACTGTGAGGCCAAGATACCCACAATAGCATTATGGATGGTGGGGATATTAGATGCAGCAATAGATCTGACCTTCACCCCCTTCTTTGAGCCAAAAGAGACAACAACATCTCCCATATAAGTAGCCCACTGAACTATCTGAGACCTGGATCTTATTGTCTTAAGAGACAAACACCTCCTAAGAATTGGAACCCCGCAGTATTCGATAAACATCCTCCAGGGTAATAGTCCACACACCCCTAACACCTGAAAGTTGGAAAGTATTTCTGTCCACATTCCAATATGAGAACAAGTCACACAATATGTGACTAGCAGGAGTAACATTAGGAACCTATGAAATCCTCAGACTCCCTCTCTCTGCTCCACCTAATGTACTCCTCCTTCTGCATCCACCCAAAATAGAAAAAGAGAGAAAATTAACAACATAGTCCTGTTTTATATATCTCTCCCCCAGGGTAAATATAGACAAAAGAAGAAGATGTCGACATGCAAAAAGTCATGCCCTGGCATAGGTTGGAGGTGCAAAGCAGAAGATGTCGACATGCAAAAATTTGGAGGTGCAAAGAAGAAGATGTCAACATGGAATTTTTAGTGCCTATGGCACAAGTAAGAAAATGTCGACATGAAAATGGATGAGCCCTGGCGCAGGTTGGAGGCACAAAGCAGAAGATGTCGACATGTAAAAAGTTGCCCCTTGGTACAGGTTAGGGGCGCACATCAGAAGGTGTCAACATGAAAAAATTCATGCCCTGACGCAAGTTGGGGGTGCAAATAAGAAGGTGTCGACATGCAAAAAGTCGCGCCCTAGCGTACGTTGGGGCGACACATCAGAACGTGTCGACATGCAAAAATTTGCGCCATGGCACAGATCATAAAATGTCGAGAACAATTTTTCAGTGCCTATGGCGCACTTAAGAGTATGCTGACATGAGGATGGATGCATCGAGGCACACCTTCAGGAGGCACAACATTTTGAGCGTTGACACCCCGAACCTGACAGAAAGCAAACCCTTATGTAGATATTCAAATGGCCATAAATTTTCACAGGGAGCTCAGATTCACACAAGGTTAGACTATTTTGAAATCTTGCAAGGTCCTCTATCCAACTATGACTAGATATATTCAATTCGGTGAGAACAAGTTCTTTAAAAATGCAAAATACAATTCACCGTTTTTTTTCAGTTTGCTAGGGTTCTCACCTACCGCCATAATGAGATGAATTAAATGCAACCTAGATGTAGTTGGGGTAGATTTGGAATTCCTCTCTCTTTCCTCTCTCATTCTTCCTATAAATTATAAGGAGGGGCTTATTTCTAAGGGTTGGACATTCTTTTTTTTCCCTTCCCTTCTTCTCTTTGGCAGGTGAATTTAGGGAGTTCAAACCTCCCATTTAAAAGTGTAATACAACTTTTCCTCTTGGAATTTTGTAGTGTATTGTATCAATCTTTGTAGCAAATAATGCATGTATGTGGATGATTCTCAACCCTCTCTATGTTCATTTGCATCCTCCTGATCTTTCACTGCAAACCTGGCTATCTATGCATGATCTTGCATTGCATTTTAATGGTTTGCGTTTATTGGTAAGACAGGTGTTTCTTCATTCCTCGGTGCATCACCTTTATTAGTTTAGGTTTATTTTTATGCATCTTCTTACCTTGTATCCTTGGCAAGTTAGATTAGGTTTTGAGTAAACCCTCTACATTTTTATGTGTGCATTTGAACAGAGGAATAGGAACCGACCGTCATCCGGAGAGATTTCCCGATTCACAAGGTCGCACACTTGGGAAAAGCTCCATGTTATGCAATCGCATTGAGAGTCTCAACCCCTCGAGTTGCATACATTCAGGGACGATGTGATTCGTCATCAACAAGTCTAATAGATAATCTCATCAAAAACATAGAAAAATTTCAAAAATGCAAAAACAATTAACTAAGGCCTCTGTTTTCGCTTTCTATCTAGAACCACTGCCCTATGCAGAGCGGCAGTTCCATGACCCCCACAATCTAAAGGTAGTAGTCCTACAATCGTTTCCATCACAAGGCGGGGGTCCCATGACTGCCACTTTTTGTAGGGTGGCAGTCTTCTGCCGATTCGGTATGCACCCAAGAAGCCCTAATAATGCCTAAAAATAACAAAATACACCATTTTGAGTGAAATAAAATCCTACCCTAAGGGTTCCCCCCCTAGAGAATCTTTTAACACTAAGATTTTTGAAAATAACCCCCCCAAGACAAAGATTCCAACATTTTTATATTTTGTGTTTAAAACAAATGAATTGAGAAAAACTAACCTGAGACTTCATAGGTCGATGTCCTACTCTCAGAGGCATGATCACGATCTCACAATGAACATTTTGACTACACTCTCGTCGAAAACAATTAGCGTGGGTCCCAGAGCTCAAAAATTTCCAAATCAATACATGCAAATGAAGAGAAAACTGAGCTCGGTATATATATATATATAACATTCTAACCTTGTTTTCTATGTTCTTTCCCAGAGTTGGAGCACTGAAAGAGGTAAGCTCTTATCCCCGTGAAAATGGTGAGTCCTCATTTCCTTTTAATTTTAGTGTTTATTTTTCGATTTCTTTATCAATCTACACTCGAGTCCTCTTTTCATTTTGCAGATAATGGGAATATAGATGGTGAAATTGTGACACACGGGTATGTCAGGTATAGCTTCTAACTCCCCATTTTAGGACCACCATACTCAGACCCACTGTTTTATTCCCCTTCATGGCTAAAATTCTTCTCCGAGTGGGCAATATGTACGTACCCAAAATTATATGTACTGTACTACTGAAAAGAGGTTACAGAAACCCTAATGATGATTCAAATCTCTTCGTAAAGTGTTTATAATCTAGAAGGCATGCTGAGTATACATTTACATCCTAAAATGTCTTATGCAGCCTTTACATGCTTTATTCTAAACTTGTCCCTCTCTTTCCTTGCAATTTGGTCTTTAATTTCAAGACCGCCACCCTCCCTTGGTGGTGGTGATGTGACTACCTCCTAGGACAGGGCGATGGTCTAGTAACCGCCACCATGCTCAAGGTGGCATTCATGTACGCGTTCTCTAGAACCTTCTGACTCTTTCGTCAACATAAAAAATAAAGCGGCGCTCACATTTCTCAACCACTCTTTCTTGCATTTGATATTTTGCCACCTGGTAAATAGTAATTCTTCTTCGTTTATAATAGAAGAGTTCAACTAAAACTTACCCTCTAGTAAATCAATGTGTTATAAGTACCAAGCTTGTTTACAAGAAAATGCCCCCTCTTCTTCTATGAATTATTATTTAGTGTGTTTTGAAAGTTCTTCAATAAGTTTCAATAAGTATAGATTTTGTAAAGCTTTCAACCTCTAGCTTCAAGGCTCCACAGTTCTGATCCTAGATCATGTCCATTTTAATCTTGATTCTACTTAGAATTATAGGTTGTTGTTTTGTCTTTTTTTATTAGATTAGGTAAAAAACATATTTTGAAGGGATTGGGAACCCTATATGAGCGAAATATAAGCAACAAGACCCAGAAGAGAGGAAACAAACAAATGAGGCCCAAGGCCAACGAAGAAACAAAACAAATAGCCCAATCTCAGAGAGGGGGAGCACCAAAAGATAGGCTAGTCAAGACCACTTGACTCAAAACTACCCTAGTCCTACCCTTTACGAGATCTTAGGCTCATCTTAAGGGGAGAAATTCCCTCTTTTCCTTTCTTTTTTTAATTCACCAACTGCCAACCTTCCTCCTTATTAGGATAAACATTCTCATCCAGGAGAAGAGGAAGACTAATATCAATGTTTAGACAAGGAGAAACCAAAGAACCACGGGGGGATGAAGGAGCCTTCACCAAAGCCCCAATACTTTATTATTATATTTGGGAGGAGGAATATCCCCTCCCACCTTCTGCTTATTTTCAACAATTGTCTTATCCTGCTCCACAACCAGAGACTCTGAATGATTTTCAGAAACTTTCGAAACAGCCTTGTCCTCATCATCATAAATAGTCAAATTATCTGGATTGAAATCCTTCCACCATGAAATCCACCCGTTGAAATGCTTCTTGACAATATGGAAATCCAAGGCAAGATGACCAATGACAAAACAAGTTCAGCAACAAAAAGGAAGTCCTTCATAATCTAGATTATGAATCCAGGTTAAGTCTCTGACTTTGAGTTCCATGGTGACCAGGAAATCAGTCGTCATATCCATGTCCACCAGAATACGAGCATATGTGGTATGATCATAAGACCCAGTCCTAGGATCCACCCCAAGAAATTTACCCAGAGAATTTCCCATAGAACTAAAGCACTTATCACCCCAAAAGTGTAAGGGTAAATAAGGCAGCCTTACCCAAACAGGTCTGACAGTAAACGTTTCAGAAACTGGATTAAAGTTGGGGAACTAGGGCTTCAAAAGGATATGGTGAGACTAAAAATTCCATAATTTTCCAAAAATCAAATCCTTATCAGATGAACTATCAAAAACAACAATAAAAATCCCACGAGATGAGGGATAGATATTAACATTACTCTCTAGAACAAGCCTCCATTACTCAGATAGCCATTTGTGTAGGGCTGGAAGACTAGGACAACAATTGAAAAATCTATAGATCAGGCCATAATTTTCATAGAAATCAAATTATCCAGATACCTCCTCCCCAAAGGAGACCATGGGAGTTGATTTGGCATAGGCCATAGGTCTGGAGGCCACACTACCACCAGATCTCGCAGCATCAAGGAAAGAGGCCTTTCCCCTGCCCTGGATCTGTACCCTAGCCTTCTTTAGATGCCCCCAATCTTCAAAAACCTTGAGACCCCCATCAAGTTGATGAACGGGGGCAGAAAATGATTGTCCAAAGCTCAAAGCACCATGAGGAGTAGGCTATGATTCACAGGGAGGGGCAAAAAAGTTTCTAAGGGGGAAATCCCCTAAAAGATTACCAGCGAGCTTAGACTCACCATCCCCATAAGCTTGGCTAATCAGGGTCGGTCCTTCACCCCTATCAGGAACCTTTACCATTCTGCCACGTCGACCAAGAGCAGTTGAAGATCCATAGCCTAAAATAAAAAACCCACCCCCGAGTTCCAATCCATGGCTGACCCCAATAGTGTGGATAGGGTTCAAAAAAGAAGCTCGTTCACTGCTCCAGCTAGACCTGCTGCCTCCATGTGGGCAGAGGAGATTAGGGTTCAGGGAAGAGATGGCATTAATTTCTCCATTTGCTTATGTCATCACTTCATCGCTTCGGGGAAGAGGTTGTTGTTTTGTCATATGAAGCATAAGTCTTATAGATTTCGATATGCTTGTATTGTATCCCTGTAACAATCTCGCTAGGAATTGAATAGTCAATCTCTTTTCTCTTACACTATCCCTCTCCTACTCACATTTTGTTTGGCTTATGTCCAAGATGCCACTATTTGAGCCTCTTATCTTGCTACCACTGTCACATTCCCACTTTTCTAGATTCACGAGAACATAAGGAACAAATATATCACATTGAGGGGACAAATCACAATACAACTGGATTTGTTGTTGTTCTATAAAATCCAGGTTTGAATTGTTAAAGTTGTAGTTACAATATAATAAATAGAATAGAAAATCATTTTATTTCAGTTAAGTGTGCTTTCAGTATTACCAAGGAAGCTGTGGGGAATGATAGCTTCTGAGAAGCTATGATTTTCTTCCTCACTTCTGAGGTAAGATTGAAATTCTTTCAATTAAATTAGTTAGTTATTTAATATCTAGGATAAATTCACAAATGCACAGGAAAATAGCTACATTAGGCTACCTTTCTTGTTTTGATGTTGTCATTAGATTAATTATTCATTATCTGAATATATTAGAATAACTTCTCTTTAAATTTCGTTCAAATTCACATCGTTTAAAATACAAAAAAAAAGAATATAAGCATACTATAGATTTACTTTCATAAATAGTTTACTTATTTTAGTTAAAGTCTGATTATCTCTTACATGAAAATTATGGGACCCAGAGAGCCCAGGAATTGCGTATTCAAACCAGTAATACGTCAGCCAAATCTTTCCACAACATTACGGATATAGATCAAGGTCTTAGAATTCACATCTTTCAAAAGACAATAAACCCACAAGCAGTTAGTGAGCAATTGAGAGAATTGAATATTGAAGACGACAAAGCATACACATTCTGGTCAAGTTAACCCAACTATAGATTGCCTTGATAGGAAATCTGCATGACCATACATGAACCTGAAAGAGAGAAAATATTTTGTTTTGATTCCTTAGTTCCACACCTAAACACAAGAGACCTTCTCATTAACATAGACACAAGCTTACGTATACAAGTTGCCAGAATACCCATAAGGTATTATGAGAAGATCACACAACTCCTGGTATTAAACATAGAAGCTGAAAAAGCTTATGACTATTAGATAGTCAGAAGAAGAGATTGATTATTCAAATGACCATAACATGTCCACAACAACCACGAACTCATGGTTGTGATCCCTAGGTCCCACAACCCAATGGGCCTGCTAATCAATTAAAAATTGACACTAGTTTACGTATAATGGTATTTAAATCCTCACCACTTCCACTGGATATCATAACATAATTTGCTGCATTAAGCATAGAAGATAGTCAAGATAATATTTTATGGGCTAGACTATAAAACCACTCATAGTCTCCTACAAATACACTACACTTCTCACTACCATTTTTAGGACCTCGTCTAGCATTATACACGAAGCACCTATAGGTCACTTTCCATGCATCCAACAGCTAATAGATAGGATCCTTCGAGAAGCTATTATACCTGAATGATCCGTTACACCAATTATGGTTAGGATATATTTCTTTGCCTTAGACTCGCAGATCCCATTATTATGTGTTGAGGATATAATATTACCCAACTAATTTTTCTACACCCACATATATTTCATTTCCACTGGATGTCTCGGCACAACCTCGGGAGGTCGGGTACGAAAAAAGGCTACTTGTAGATTCTCATGCTCGTATGTCACTTTTCCATCATATAGGTACCTCTTCTTCTTGTTCTCCTTGACTTGATTCTTGAGTCTCCTCCCAACATGGACTTGGGAAATAAAGAAGAGTGACAGGTTGGGGTTTAACCAGATTTGTAATTGTTTGTGATGGGGAGGGTGGTGGAACTTTTTGTTTGTTTAGAGGGAATGACTTCTAAGGAAGTAAAAGGGAAGAAGAAATGAGATGAGGTGAAATATTAGGAGGGGAGAAGGGAAATCGACACTTAGAGAAACAAGTGAGGGGCTTCACTCTTGCTCATGCTGAAATGATAAAGTTTGAGAAAGAGAAAATGAAGGACAAGGAGATGGTGATTAACTTACCCATTGACAACATTGTCTCCCCACTTTGCTCATATGCCTCAATATACTCAATCCATTGTGTGAGATGAGGCATCACTACAACCATGAAGTCAAGCTTCTCCTGAGGGCTATAATGTCTTGGAAAAGGGCCTCCCCATGGACAAGGTTCCCTAAAACCAATCGTGAATGCCTTCATATGTGTTATAGCCCTGACACTGCACCATGCCAGCGTCCATTCTTTAGATCTTCTCCAATAGATCAGTATTTTTCCATGTAGTTGTTGTCATTATATGCATCCCCTTGTTCTTGATAAGCTTCATGGCCAAACTAGTTTTGACACTGCTCATATGGGTAAGCATAATGGTTATGGATCTGATCATAATACTAATCTGGAGGAGTTGGGAAACACTTTTGCTACAAGTGTGAGTTCTATGAAGCGAATAAAGTCACGTTTTTAAAACTTCATAGAATGGAAGAAAATGAAATATGTGGAAAGAAAATCGATGGAACAGGTCTACGAATCAGAGAATAGGTTATTCACCAGATGGACTCACCAAATGTGATTTTTGTGTGCCTCGAAAGGCCGAATCCTAACAGGAACACATCAAATTGTTAAGATGAAGTGATAAGGTGATTCAGACCTATCCCACCAGGCGTGCCAAAACTATTTGTGTGGTCACATGGTGGTTTAAGATTTTTTCTTGATAATTAGATAGCTTGGAAAGATTAGAGATTTAACCTCAGTGTCCCACAGGGCGTGAAAAACCTATTAGTGTAAAATCACATCACCCTTGAATGGCCTGGGATTTGAGATGGGGTATTCGGTGTGATTGCACAAAATTAGACCATCTCTCAAGTTGTGGGACTTGCAAAACTTGAGATGGACCTCCAGAGAAAGTCGGTTCTTGCTTCCTAATCTAACTGCCACAAGCAACTCTAGTGCAGGAAGAATTTAATTTATCCCAATCTAACTCTTCTAAGGGGACAAGGAGAGAGAGAGAGTGAAAGAGAGCCTACACTAAGTGGTGATACATAAGAAAAGGAAGTCGTGAGATACTCTACTAAAAGGATAATACAACAGGGAAAGGGGGACTGAGGGAGGTAAGACAAAACTGACACAAATCCAAATCCAAATACGCCATCAAATCTCCACAAAGCATGACATCTTACATTTGTAAACGTGAAATACATACACAGAGAGAAAGCACAAGATAGAAAGGTAAAGAGAAATAATAAAACAATGCCAAGGGCTGAAATATGCCACAAAACAAGATTTTATTGATCTATAAGGTACACTGACTATTACATGGGTGCTCAGAGGCACAAATACACTCGCCAAGCATAGGAGAAGGCTTACACCTCAGATGGAGTTGGGAAAAAACTTGACAGAGTTTCCCCACATCCCAGAATGTCTCTTCCCTTCTCAAATGAGAAGTGTTACAATATAAAGATGATGAAAATTGGATGGAAAGAAGAGAAACTCAATCCTGCTCTTAAAGCTCAACCACCAACCATCAATACCCATTGCAGATCTACCCACAATCTGGCAATTTTTCCTCCTATGTTTTTCTGGCATGTTGAAGAAGGAAGAATGGTGGATCTGATCAAATCTAATTTGGTAGCTGAAGCTATTAGATTTTGCATTAATGTCCTAAAATATGTTTTCCCATTTTTCAACCACCTAACCTCATCAAAATTAATGTTTCAAGCTCCCGTGGTGTAGACGAGGTCGAGATATTTCCAAAAAATATTCTTCCACCAAAATCTGAGCTTCCATTCAAAAGATATGGCCATCTGAGGATCAGGGGCACATGCATGCAATATTAAAAAGAGTTTGTTTGTACTGGGTCCATGTGGTAACCTTGCGCACCTTGAAGATTTATCTCCTGCCTTTCGCTTCTGAAATTGTGCTGAATTGATGTGTGGCGACTTCTGCGGGCTCCTCTATGTTCCTTTGTATTCTACTTGAGTCCTCCTATTGGCAGAGACATTGTGCTTGACCCATGACATGTGGAGGCCTCACACTTATTTGAAAACTGCCCCTAGATTTTACCTTTGAAGTTGCATGGTTGAGACATTTAGAGGCCTCTGCTTTCTTTTTGGCTTTTCAATGGCTGACTTTACCTCTTTGAACTCTTGGACACGTGGTAGGCTAGGACACATTTAGGAACTAACTTTTGGGGCACGCCTTTAAAATTTTAGTGATGAGACACGTGGCTCTCTTTGCAGCCTGCCTCTAATTTAACTATTTAACCCTCGACTCTTTCCCATTTTGGACCTAGGACACGTGGCAAGCCTCCAATCATTTAGGGGACTGGCTTTGGATTTTTCTTTTGAAATTTCACCGATGAGGTATGTGGAGGCTTCAACTTACCTTTTGTAGTTAGCCGATTTGAACCTGCTTCCTTTTTCAGTCGCTACACACGTGGAAGCCTGGCGCTCATTTGTAAACACACTCAATATTCTACCTTTGAAGGAGCACCATGACAACACGTGGCTTCTTCTGTCCACACCTTTATACTTAGTAATTTTAGGCCTGCTCTGTTCCCCCTTTTGAATTTTCTACTGTTGAATTTACCCCTCTTTGGACTTAGGACACGTGGAGGCCTCCGCTAGCTTGTGACTTTTTAGTTGCAAATTTGGGACCCGCTCTGTCCAACTTTTTAACTTGGACTACATGGCGAGCTTGTACTCATTTAGGATCAAATCTTTGGATGCATCTTTTGGAATTGCACTGAGATGACACATGGTGCCTTCTACGAGTCTGTTGCTTGTCCCCAAGTCGATTCCTATGCAGCTAAGTCTGAAAACCTCAAGCCTTTCTCGTTTTCTTTCCTATCAAGCTCCGAGTTCCTTTTGGTGTCATTTGATCCTTCTCAGAACTTGCTCCTCCATTATAGAGGCCCGATGTTACCTGATTGTGTGATTTGAATGTGAATTCTTAGGACAGAGCTGACTCTTAGGTTTTCTTCTGTGCGCGGTCGTGTTTCACAAGTTTTACCTGGGGGGAAAAATTGGGATAACAATTTGGCGACTCACAGGGACATCATTTTGTACGCTTGTATGCAAGATGTGGATTCATTGACAATACAAGAAAAGTAATTAAGAAAAGGTTTATAAGAGATTATTTCGTGTAATATAAAGTCGTACATTTGGTTCAAGGTCAAACGGAACTACTACTCTTTAGCTTTTGCCACAATTTTTGGAAATTCGGAATTAAAAATAACACAATACAACATGACTTTTATTGAATATAATTTACCAATAATGGATCCAAGTGGAAGTGATAAAACATATCTAATGAGAGCCATTGATTTCCTACGGTATTCAAGTAAAGGCACCATTAAGTTTCACTTAACAAAATAAGCAACGAGATGGTCATATAAATAATCCATAATTTATAAGCTCAGGTTTCAATGAATTTTTTTTAAATGCTTAACTTCTCTAGCTCAAGTTGTAGAGTGGCGAGATATTACAAAACCGAGAGGTAAGTCCCTCACTCAAAATAGTAAATGGTGAGTCGAGCCACATAAGAAGGATGAGTAATTAATACCCAAAATGCAACCACACAAGCTTAGTTGAACACACCAAGCTCATAACAACCAGAGCCAATATGGTGAGTCACAAAAATGAATCACAAACGTACATAAGCCATGATCCCACAAAAACAAGATCACGAGCTCAAAAATAAGGTTACGATCTGGGATTTTAAAAACCATCACTCTCACAGTGAAAACGAGTTTTTAAGATTTAACAGTGAGGCTGAATTGGGTGCATGATAAAATGAGATGGGTATGGAGTAAAGTGAGCCACCAGAAAACAAAGTCCATGTTGAACCTAAGTGAAACGAGCTGGAGGATGCATCAAATCAAGGCCATAGTAGAGATGCAATCAATTAATAAGAGGAATAGATCCATCAAACATATACCGAGACATCAACCCTCCAATTAAAGGTAGGCCCATAAAATATTGAATGACCGAGATATTTAGTTCATCGCACGAGCTGGGACAAGATCCCACAAAGCAAAACCAGAAGCTCTAAACATGAAAATAGTGACCTCGAGGGCTCCATAATCTGAAACATGTTCCCAATAATAAGAAAACAATAAATCTCTAACATCTAAGCTCAAAACCAGCAATGCCAAGAAATGAGAACAAGGATTTCTAACAAAATTAAAATAAAAAATTGAAACCAGTGAGCTCGAATACGAGCTAGTAAACGGATGAAGGCGGTTAAACCTAAAAATTGGTGATCAAGAAGCTCTAAAGTGTGAAACAAACCTCAAATATGTATATTAACAAAAATATACCCGTCCCGAATGGAGAGTTGCAGAGCCACAATGAGAATTAGCAAAATCCATGACCGGAAAATGTAAAAACACAACAATCAAAACAATGAAAAATGATACAAATGTTTACCCAGGAAGATACAAAACCAGATATTAGGATCAATCAAGGCCACCGTAGTATATTTTTCCATAAGCTTCCAACAAGATGCAAGTGAAAAAATTAAAAGGTATTAGGGTTACAACCATAATGGAATAAGATAACCCTGAGGCAAACTAACCATAGGTTGGTAATGAGTTAAACTTTTACCCTCTGCCATTACCCATGTAGGAGATTTATGTGAAATTATTTGACCATTGATTATCTTTTACATGTGTAATTGGGTGGGAGATAAAAAAATTCCAAATCCAAGAAAGACTATTTTCCGCCATGCATGCATTATGCAAAGAAGGGTGGGGCCTTTTTCATTGTTTTAACATATAGCAATTATTTGCATGAATAAAGTGCCTTATTATACTTTGACAAGTTTCAAAAAGGGGGACCAATGATCATATTACATGAACAAAAGCCAAATTAGAGTCAGGAAAAGTAAACATTATTTCCCATTTATGCATACACGAAGATAAAATAAAACAACCTACTTTTATCTTATTTTCCCCGACTTGACCTTAGAGATTACCTTATTCTTGGAAAAAGTAGTTTGACTAAATCAAAAAGGGGTATAATAGGATATGAAGGATTATGCATGTAAAAATAGCCTTTCTCTCATTAAAAACTGTATTATTTTTGCAATTAGGAGTTAAAATTGTGCATTTAAAAGCTAAAATTGGATTTGTCTCCAATTGGCTTACTACTCACATTACCCTGAGATATTTTTGGAGCTAGGATGGGTTGATATTTAGATCATATACCTTTCTTGTGGAAGTGTTTAGGGGGCTTAATTTTAATTATACTAACTTATATTAAAACATATTGTACGTGTCCACCTTATAGAGCAATAAAAAATTGCGTTTTTCCTCCAATTGAAGCTTAGTGAAGTGTGTTACAGTAACTTTGCAGCTTGTTTCAGTAAATATTTACGTTCCTTTGCATGATAAAAATATCCCAACACCTCCATTAATTTGTTTTCTAAGTTTTACAATTTATTTAAATGTATGTGAATACTTTTTGTGAGTGCAAGATCTATCATACAACAGTTGTAGTGAAATTATCATTCCTTTTGCAATCAATTAAGTGTAATTTTGTGAGAGTATAGGTCCCAAAACATTGGTGTATAACCTCATATACTTACTTTCTATTTGTTCATGTTATTTTTCTCTCCCTCAACTCTACCAATGAATTAGTTTACGTAATCTACCAAGGGATCTAGCTTCCTCTTGAGCATATCCTCAACCCGAGTCACCCACAACTCATAGGAGTTCCCATTTTACTAGCCGAAGTGAGGGGACATATTGTGTTTCCAAGTCAAAGGTACACTTTGGAGGGATACCATTGACCAATTAACAATAATATCAATATGTGGCATAATATCTATTATTTGTTGCGCCAAGCCATTTTTCTATGAGACTTTGAAGTTATTAACTCCCAATAGTACGTGAAATGAACCAATATCATTGTTTTTATAGAGGCATCATGTTATTGTGTTGTCATCGTCCCAAAATATATAAAAATCTTCGTCTTCCAATCTCCAAATCCCCGTGAGCATGTGATTGGAGGAAAATTTGAAACTACCATTGGTAAGAAGTTGTCACACATAATTGGGTCACAAATTCTATATTACATTGGAAACTTTTCACAATTTTTGCACTTGTGCAAAAATGGGCAACTCAAAACTCTGTTTACGATGGAAGGCATTAATGAATGGACCTACCGAGGGGGTGCATATAGTTTTATTATGTTTTTAGTTACAACAACTAATTAGTTCTACATGCAATCTACAACTATGTTTGATGTTATAGAATGTAACACCTCGCATAGACTATCATTCCATGTTTGTCTTCAGAAAGGAAATACAAAATCCCCAAAGGACTAATGCATTTCCTTGAGGAAGGCGGGAATCATAGTTTATGTGAGAAGTTAAACTCAATGATGGAAAACAAAGTTGTAATTTTCATGCAGAAGGTTAGTTTTTAGTTTAAGGTACATTAAATATCATTACCTCTTCATGTTTAAATACATTTAATTATTTGATTGAGTTGTTTATTTTGTTACACAATCAATACATGTTATAATGTTAAATGTAGAAAGAAGCATACAACTCAGCTACAAAAAGTAAATGTTATTTATTCATGAAGAAATACAATATTTCCCACACAAGTCATGAGACGTAACTCATAACTATTGAAAAAGGAAGTACATGTGCATAAAGCTAAAATTAAAGGAGTAGAGAGGAAACCCATCATCGCCTTGGGTTTTCTTTTAATTTGTTTGTTTCTAGTTCCATATCCATCTATTCTACAGTGTTTAATGTAGCTATAGTGTACCTGAAAAAATAAAATAAAAGGTTATCAATAAAGAGCTCAGGGTTTAATCCGTACTTGTGTACTATCTAATGATATGCAAATGGATTTCCTAATATTAGAAGTATAAGGTACATCCAAGTGACATATGCATATTTAAGAAAGCAGTATCTTACAGTAGCACATATGATTCCTATAATCATAAAAAAAGGAAATAGAAAAAAAAAGAGTATAGAACATAAGAGAGGCTAAAAATCCTAATTATTTTCTAACTATTTTCTTAAGTGTGCAGGTATAAGATGAAGCAAAAAAGATCAATACATGTTTTAAAATTTTGTACTATCGAGTATAGATTGCACTCAATGATCAACCATATTAAAGATCAACTATCAAAAGGAATCAAAATTATAATCAAGTAAAAATTATGAGTCATCTATGAAGATCAAATGGAGAATTTATGATCACAACAAAAAAATAGATTGCATTAAAAGAGTTCGTTGCAACATTAAATGAAGCAGTATTTATAAGGTCTTCCACAAATATTCAACGTGCTTATTTTAAAATAAAACCAAGGAATAAATAATCATCAAGATACAACATAAGCTCACCTTGTAAAGTATAGATATGATGAAGGCACATAATCAAGAGTGAAACTCAAATGAAAGATATTTTCTCATACTTTCATAGTAAACAAAAAAAGAAAAGCTATGCTACAATTTTCCAGGTTATTCATTTGAACATATTTTAGATTTTATAAATCATATTTTCAAAATTGAAGTGCAAATAATCTCAATGGATGACAAAAAAATTAAATGATGTAAGATCTAATCATTTTTCAACTGATTCAAGATAATGGACAACAATTCATCAAAGCAGACAACTCAATATGTCCACAATATCAATAATCAAAATCTTGCTTCAAAGATAGTGTAGTTTCATAAAAAAAAATCCATTCTTCCATCACAATTTACCAAACTTGAAGAGTCATCCCTTTCAGTTAGGCATAATGGTTAAAGCAAATCAAGACATTGGCTTCATCCCTTTCAGTTAGGCATAATGGTTAAAGCAAATCAAGACATTGGCTAAATCTATAGTAAGTTTGAAATTTGAAGGAGACATTGTTCTACAATGCATCATTCAAACAATTGTTTGTCTACAGTACAAAGGATACATAGATTTATTCATATGACAGAGCTCAAGTTTCATATAAATATATCAAGGGCTCACAAATGTAGAATCATGATCAGATTGGCCTTGTCAAAGAGTTCAAATAGAATATGCCTGAAGATACATCCATTTTTTTAGGATATTTTCTTAACTTCTTATCATTTTAAGGTACATAAAGTAGGATGATAAGAGAAATTTTAAAACATGAAATCATTTCATCATGGTCTACAAAACAATCACATCTTATATCAAGGATCAAGATGAACAAGCAATTCTAATAGTCTTGGTTTTAGGTCTCCTTCACAATTCTCGAAAGTATCCCACAATAGAATGATAAAAGTTACCTCAAGGTTTTCAATCCAGGATCATCAACCAAAGATAGTAAAAAATTTCAAGTGGAATATATATTTTTAAGTTTCAGTTAGCAAAAACTATCAAATAAATTATGTCAATATATGTCAAAGTTCAGGGTGAAGCAAGATAGTCTAGTGATAAACCTCATGAATGCAATGCTGAGAGGCAATTGGAATCAACATATCAAATATATCATATTTTAAATCATGTTCAATGGAAAAAGGAAATGACTATCCATTACAATTTTAGAAAGAAAAAATTGCAAGCTTAAAGGATGGTATCATTTCCATTAAGATGGAGCTATAGATTAGAACAAAATTACAGCCACTAGGCACACCATCACCAAGTAAATCAGTGTATTCATTCCTTACCAAATGCACATATAGAAGAAACCAGAAATGCGGGATATATATATATATATATATATATATACAACTTATAAGAACAAGAACATTCTTTCGCATTGAAATATTTATCAATTAGGAAAAGAAATCCCTATAATAACGCCATACAAATTAACAACCTCATTTTGAGAGCAGTGACTAATTTTATTGTTCATCAATCCATGATATGGTCATAAGTTTCATTTCTCACCTAGGTGGATTGAACACAAGTGGGAAGATGTAAATCTTGTAGTTGTTTCAAATTCTCAAGAAGGTACAAAGCCACATTACAAAGCTGGAGACAAATTCCCAAGTACAGAATAATAGTTTCTTCTCATATAAAAATCAACTTTTAAACAAGGAAATTTTTCTCTCATGAATGAATTTCAACATACATCATTCAGTTTCGACATAATAAGTTCTAGTCATCTTAATCCAAGTAAAATTTGAAGAATGTATCAGCACTAAGAAAAAAACAAAGCTTAAATTTGTGCCAAGTTTGAAGTGCAATAGTGAGACAATAAATCAATGAAAAAAATATCATGTATATCAAAAAGAGCAAATGAATTGATTTTTTCAGGTACATCTTACCGTCATCTTTACAAATAAAGAAATTGAAAAGAATGTGTCAATACCAATTGCTATAGAACTACGCCCATGATTGTATGTTTCATGAATATAGAAAGTCTCCGAAAAAAAATTCAGGTTGGAAAACAATAATGAACCTCGTAGAATTGCATCAAGTAACCCCAGGAAAGAGAATTCAACAATTTGGGAGAAATTTCACAGGTTTCTTTCCTTTTAGCATACTCATAAACTTATGGGTCAGAGGGAACTACCTAGAAATTAAGCTACCCAAGTCATGGAGTCAAAAATATTAAAATAAAGTACATATTCATAGTGGCTATCAATAGAGCACCATATAGAAACAATATAGATCCATATTTCAGCATATTCAAAAGCAGTCATCAATATATTTGAAGCCCACAAACTCACTGAGAAATGGAAATGACAACTTAGCTCTAAGCTCCACTGTCCGAGGATATTTCTTTTCAAAATATATTTCAAATCAACCACATAACTAGAAAAGAGATATTACGAAACAAGTATTCGAGCTCTAATATCAAACCCAGAAATCTCAAAATGATTCTAAGTAGAGAAAGGTCTTAATGCACAAAAATATTCAACTTGCTCGTTTTAAATGAAAACGAAGATCAAAGTGCAGAAATTTAATAAGACCTAAGAAAATCCTTCCAGGGATCTACCCTCCAAAAAGCCATATTCATTTAAGCATAATATTAGCAAAGGAATGGGAAAATAGTCAAAAGTTTGAGCTCACAGTAAGATAGATCTTGGCAGACTTTTCACCAATAATGCACTAAGATCTCAGACAAGCTTAAAATTGAAAACAATGTTGGCCAACAATTAAATTCAGAGGATAGGGGAATAGAGAATTCACCCTGAGAGACTACATTAATGGATAGACAAAAAGCAAAGTTGTAGTTATAAAAAAATGCATGCTCAAATGCCATTAAAGGTCATAGTCATTTAAGCAAAAGATTGTCCCCTCAGAAGCTTAAATAATATCGCACAGTAGCTCAAGGCTATAAGAAACCAAATATTAGAATGCATTAAACTAAAAGAAGTCACAGAAACATCTATATCGAAGAAATCTTTCATAGGGTCTGTAAATGACGATTAAATAATAATTGTTGAACAAAAGAGTTCCATTACTCTTTTCAACATAATATAGTAGGGATACATGAAAATTACAAGGCTTATTTAAGTTTCTTCAACCCTTTGTAAGTGATGAAATAGCTATAGAATGGCTTGCATCATCATTTTCCAAACACATAGTAACAATGGTCGTGCACAAAAATGTAAAAATGTAAAGGAATGAAATATCAGTGCATACATATTGAAATTGAACAAGTGAATTAGTTACATTCATCAAAGAAATGACTTACCTTCTTTGTTTAAGGTGAAAAATAACTTTAAAGATCAAAATATAAAGTATTTCAAGATATTAAAAGCACACAAGAATAATGGTGACTGAGTTAGGTAAAATTTTCTACATATTTTCTCCAACTCTAACCATGTTAAACTTTCAAACACAAAAGGATAGTCACGTCAAGGGACACCATTCAATACAAAAATAGTGCTCGAATCCCATAACTGTCACTCAAGAATCATCCACAGAGCTTGAACAGGAGAAAAAGAATGATAAAAATGTATGTATTCGTATTTATAGAGCTTTAGAAGGAGCAAGAATGATGGATTTGAGCTCATATTACATCAATCATGGTGACATGAGGAAATTTATTTAGGGCTTCACCTGCGGGTTAAAAAAATGCATAAAGAACAAACAATTAGGTTTTTTTTTTCTTTTTCCCTACTCAAAACTCAACTGCCCAAACCTGACTCAACCTGAGTTGTGATCGATGGTTGAGGAAGAAGAGTACATGATCCAACGATCAAGATCGCTAACCCAGGAAAACTATCAAGTAATGCATCGACGGTTAAGGTCGAAGATAACAAATGATCAATGAAAGAAAACCTTTACCAAATCCAATTTAGGCTCACATTTATTATCATCAAATGATCAACAATCCATAATTTAATGTACAAGATCAACGGCTTGAGGATCACTAACCTTATTTACTACAGGGTTTAAACCCTAACCACAAAATTAAGGATCAACGATAGATATCGAATAAGATAGGTAATCAACGATCACAGTTGAAGTCCCACTTTTGTATGCCAATCAGGATTAAATCAGGGTTGTGCAAATGCCACTGACATACATTTGAAGGGGTGAGTCATCGCGGAGAAGGGGGAAGCCTCTATTTTTTTAATATCATTGCAATTGACCTTATAAGATCTATGTTCAAATGAATATTCCAATATTCCAACTAAATCAAATGTATGCAATGATCCTGCCAAAAAGGTTCTAACTTCCAATATGCCGATCAAATCAAATGATGCTTGTGACTATAGCGACATGAATATAGTCTAAGTAAAAATAATCAAGGTGGTCACCTTTTCAAACAAATGATGGCACCAAAATGTGAAGTAATATGCATACCTATGTCAGGTCAAAGGATTTAATATTCCTTAAATCAATTTAAATTACCTTAATTTATTTGAATGGAAGAAGGAAGTACAAGTGGTAATCATTCATGCAAGGGAGGTGCTTTCTCATCATGATCATAGTGGTCCATACAAGAGGAGTTCAACAAATTGGGTTGTAGACAAATGTATTATTTTTCTTGCAGGAATATTATTTTTGCATCTGCATCCAAGGGAAAAGAATTATAAAGGTGCCAAATTTATCATTGCAAGGGGATCAAATTGTAAGTGTCACATCAAGAAGAAGAAAAAAAATATTTCATGCACATTTGAGAAGAATTGCATATCAAGGAAGAGCTATTATTAGCTAAATTATTCACCGAAGTTTTATTAAAAAATAGATTAGTCAACTGCACTTTGACTGGAATTTATTTTTGTAACTAAGGTTATTAATGCCTCATTGTAATTAACATGTCTATTTTATTCCTTTATTTATTAATGATAAAGTGGTAAAATTAGCATGCATGGGTGAGTAAAAATTTTATCCTATTTTTAGGATGGGTTGGGTGAATAATTTTGCTATATATTATGTGCATTGTAAAAGCGCAAAGGAGGATTTTATGGACACATGAGTGCTGAGGCAATTTTATACCATTTTTTCCTTGAATGAGAACTGATTTTTGCCTTTCCAATTATTTGCAGTGGTGTGTATCTTCAATTAATTCTTATGAATGTTAGTTCCCTTGATTAAATAATTCTTACCTTGTTCCAAATCTAGTATTTTTCTGTATAGTCTTATTGTGCATATTTATCTTGTTGTGTTATTGTGATTTATCACCCAACACATAAGTTTTTTTCCTTAATATTATGTTCAAAACCATTGGTTCATGCATCCAAAATTCATTCTCAAATTTATTGAGTATATACTTAGTCAAATACCTCAACAAATCTGGTGTATCACCCCTTTTAGAATTCAATTAAAGTCATCCTTTACCGTCAAGACACCAAATAATTAGTTTAAGATACATCAACAAGGAACAGACCTTGATACAAGATACTTACCTCAATAATAGGTATACATGTTATCTCTCGATTCTGTACCCTATAGAGAGATGGCTTGCAGGTGCTCTAAGCTTGTAAATTTTATCTATCTCTTTCGTAGATACAATGGAAACACCTAAGGTCTATGGGTATACCTATTTTTAGGTGAGTCTCTGGTATCAAGAGCTGGTTCGTTATTGATGTATCCTAAATTGATTTTATGGGGTTTAAGGGTAAAAGATGACTGTGAAAAATGAAATTAAAATTTAGGTGATACACCAATCTTGTATGAGGTATTTGACTGAGTTCATGCACAATTGATATGGAATGAATTTCTGATTCACATGTCAATAGTTTCTTTGTAGAATATTAAAGCAAAACACTTAGATGTATTGAGGGAAAAGAATCACAACAACACTGTTCAGTTAAACATGCACATTAATATCTAATAGAAATTACTGAAATTTTGCAACAAGGTAAAATGAAAAATCAGGTAATTAACATTCACAAGATTAATGGGAACATACAAAAGATTGAAAATAATTGGAAAGGAAGAAAATACTTCACATTCAAAGGGAAAAACTTACAGAAAATTGCTTCAGCACTCTTGTATCTAAAAGTCCTCCCTATATCTAAAATTCCTCCCTATATCTAAAAGTCCTCCTTTGTGCTTTGCTAAGGCACATAATATATAGAAAAATTAATTCACCCACATTTCCTAAAAGTAGACTTAGGTTGTACTCGACCATCCATCCTATTTTTATCCTTTATCATGTATAAAATAAAGGAATAAAATAAACATGCTAATACAATGAGGCATTAATAGCCTTTGTTACAAAAGTACAACTCAGTCAAACTACAATTGACTGTTCTATTTTTAATAAGATGGGTCGAATAATTATTCTAATAATAAATCTTTCTTGATGAATAATACTTATCCCATGTGCATGCAATCTGTGTGTTCTAGTTCTTGATATGACATCTACAATTTTGATCCACTTGTCCCAGGCTCTGATGTCGACATCTCCATGGATAAATTTGTCCTCTTATGGTCACATGTGAAATTTCAACCTCTCCAAGAAAACCAATACCTTTGTTTTAAGCTCCCATATGAGAACCACCTTTGATGTTGACCACTTTAAGGGTACAAGGTATTTACCCAATTTTCAAGGTAAAATATTTCAGTTTTATCATTAGCCCCTTCAGGATCACGTGTCAAACATATTACTTATCTTCTTTGACTTGTGTATGTGAAAAATAATATTCCTTCATGACTAAGGTGGTAATAATAGATCAGGGGTGAAATAATGTTGACCATACACTTCAGTATAGTCTTATCCTAACATGGACTCCTCCTTGATTTGATGCATATTATGATTAAATAGTCATTTAGCTTGTTTTACATGGCAAAAATTTATGAGGCCTTCTTTTGAATTTGAATTAGATCATTTCATAGACTATGGTTTTGAAAACATAATAATTTAAATGATAATTTTTTCTCATCCTCTATGATGATATACCCCTCGAGATTTGTCGGTGGCTCTTCTATCGAGACTAACCCGAGTGGAGTTAGGGTTTTTGTGGCTTCGAAATGTACATACTTTTTGACCATAGTTTGCTCAAGTTTGGTTGATTTAACATTAATTATGACTGTTTCTTGATCATTGATTGAATGTACATTGATCGTATCCACCATGGATCTATAGCTTGATGGTTGGCTCTTTGACCATGGTTAAGTTTTGTTAACTCACTTCTTGAGCTCATGTGGTAAAGTAACTCGAAGCCTAATGATTGTTCCATTTTTGCTCTTGCTCTCTTGGTGAAGCCCTAGAATTTTTTTATGCACGACTACCATTGTTGAAGCTTTTGAACTTGATACAATTCCTTTTTCAATCTCTAAAGTGAACTTTACATGCATATATCTAATTATTTTGTGACTTTTCACCTTTCTGGGCTCTGGGTATTATATTTTTTGAGATTTTTTTTGGAATATTGAGCTCTTCTTGGTCTATGCAACTCTGTTTCTTTTTTAGAGGCTTCTATGGGAAGAAATTATGTGGAAATATTCGATGTGTGGCCACCACTCCTAATCATTTTTTGAGCTTTGGCTCTTTTTCATTTGCTCAAATGTGTGTGAATTTTTTTCCTCGGCTTTGATCTGAAAGTTTCGCTTAGATGTTTTAAGCCCTGATTCTACTTTAATGGAGATTGATTTCTCCTTTTCAGACCCCTTCTAGGTAGAAATTTTTATCCTTGTGAAAGTAGAGCCTTCTGACTGTGCTCATTATGGTCATGGCCAGTATTTCTTGATTTCTTGAGCTCCATTCCTCTCTTTCTGTTAAATTTTATGGGGTTTTGTGAATCGATTTGTTTCTTCTCTGTAATGTCTTGGAATTAATCATGAAATCTTGGAGCTCATATTCTTTTTCGAGAAGGGATCTGTGAGTTTTGTGTTCATGGTTGTTGCATAAATTTAGTTCTTCTAGTTCTAAGAGAGATCCTTTCAAGGTTTTGGTCATTTTTTGTTTCTTTCAAAATAATGGCCACCATCTCCGAGCTCTGATTCGAGCTAGTTCTATGGATTTTCTGAGTTCTTCTATCGAGAGGAACACCATGAATGTTTCCTTCGAGCTCGGTTGTGCATTATGGAATTGATATTTAGCTCGATAACGAGCATGCATGGATAATTTTTTCATTTTCCTCTTGTTTGAGTAAGGCATTCCTCCTTATTTCCCTTTCATTGTTGCATAAAAATGTTGATGAGCCTGTAACTTGAAGATTTTTCTTCTTCTTATATACTCACCATTGTTTATGATACTGCTCTTTAAAATTATGGATCTGCATATTTTAAGATATGGGTATTTAGGTTCTACCATCCTAGATCTTTCCTTTGTAAACATTTTAAAACACCATTCTTATGGAGAACAATTTCTTCAAGCCTTGTCGACCCACGGTGTCACCTGGGTTTGAATGAGTCTTGGGTCTTGATTCGCTTGAGTTCTACTCTCCATCTATGTATTATCCTATGATACTTTGTTCCATATCTAATTTACTGATACCATCAATGGGTTTTTGATTAATGGCCTAGATCTGTAATGTTCCATGTTTTCGAATCATTTTGCACTTAGATTCATTCCGCTCTTGGCTCCTGGGGTATAAATTTCATTTTTTTTTGTATTCACAAACCCTTTAAGATCTTGTACACATTTTTATAATTGTATGGCTTTTGTAAAAATGACTTAAATTTGATACTATAATCTCTAGAAAATTATTTCAGTGTTTAAGCATGAATGTTTCCTTTTGGTAATTATTATCCAAAATAAGCTCATGCTTATTTTTGGTGAACTACACCCATTTTCCCTCCTTTAGTTCTTTAATCCAATTTTTCATATATTCTAAACACTCAAGGTTTCCTAAAAAAATTTTCATCGGATAGGAAATTTCTTCCCCTTTCCAAAAATATAAAGAAGTCCTTTGAACTCCTCGTATTTTGCAAGTTACAGGCCGACGGGCCTTGGAAGGTATTTTTTGCCCAAATGTGGACCGACAGGAGTTTGTAAGCATTTTTGCCAATCTGGAGAGGTGGGGCAATGGGAGATATTTAGAACCTTTCACCCTAATCGAAAATGCGGACCGGTGAGCCTGAAGAGGGTAATTTTCCCAAGAGAATTTAGGGCTACCAAGTCTGCGAGGAGTTTTGGAACTTTTGTGCTTTTCACAAATAGGGCACAAACTGAATTTCAGACCCGTAAGCCTGCAGGGGATCTTACAGCCAAACTAAAGAAAAATTCCTAAGGCCCGCAAAGGGACACGTGGCCATGTTGAAAATTCAAAGTAGGATGGCAGGTCATCGGAGACAATTCTGAACTTTTTACCCCAAGAAGGTGTAAAGTGAAAAAATGAGTCGCGCCTCCCCCATTTCCCAAGGAGCCACATGTCAAACCTCAATTACATGTGGGTTCGGTAGGCCTTGGAGTGATTTTTTGCCAAAATGGAAAAAGCGGGCTGTTGGGCCTAGAAAATGATTTTTTTGCCAAAAGTGAATTGTAGGGCTACAGGGCAATTTTTGCATTTTTTATTTTTGGTGCCAAAAGGAACAAATTGAGTTTTAGATCTGCGGACCCATTCTACTAACTGGTTTTCACCTTATTTGTATGAACCGAACTCAAGCATTCAAATCGGACATATCTCTCTAACCTAGTACCTGAAACCCAACAAATTTGGCACCGTTGGAAATATCTCGACCTCTCCTATGCCATGGAAACCTGAAACTTTAATTTCAAAGAGGTTTGGTGGGTGAAAATTGGGAAACATCTTTCAAGCCATCAATACAGGATCTAATTATTTCAACAACCTATATTTTATTTGATTCTCTATTCTTCCTTCTCTAACACGACAAAGTAGACACAGCAGAGGAAGATTTGACAGATTATAGCTAGATTTGTTGGGCATTAATAGTGGGTGGTTAATTCTCAAAATAGGGTCTACTTTCCTCCTTTCTCTCTATTTTATCATGATTCTAAACTTCTATATATTGTAATACTTCTCATTTGAGAAGGAGTAGACGTTCTAGCTATAGGGAAACTTTGTCAAAGTCGTTTCCCAACTCCATTTGAGCTGTAATCCATCTCCGATGCTTAGAGAGCATATTTGTGCCTCTTAGCACCACATGTAATAGTATTTACACCTTATAGAGAAATAAAATCTTGTTTCATGGTGTCTTTCAAAACTTGGCATTGTTTTGTTATTTCTCTGTGCCTCTCTATCTCTTTCTTGCTCCCTATGTATGTATTTTGTGTTTACAGGTGTAACATGTCATACTTTGTGGAGTTTCAATGGTGGATTTAGGTTTGGGTTTGTGTCACTTCTGTCTGACCCTGCTCAGTTCCCTCTTCCCTATTTCATTCTCCCTCAACAGAGTATCTTGCCACTTCCTTTTCTGATGTATCACCGCTTAGTGTAGGATCTTTCACCCTCTCTCTCTCTCATTCTCCCCTTCAAATGGTCTAGATTAGGAGTAGGTTATATTCTTCCTGCACTAGAGTAGCTTGTGGCAGGTAGACTAGGAAGCAAGAACCGACTTTCTCTGGAGGTCCATCTCAAGTTTTGTGAGTCCCATAGCTTGAGATATGGTCCCATGCTATGCAATCAAATCGAATGCCCCACTCATAACCAAGCCATTTAGAGGTGTTGTGATTCTTCACTAATAGTTTTGGCACTCCCAGTGGGATATTGAGGTTAGATCTTCCATCTTTCCAAGGTGTCTCATTACAACAACAAATCATAAGCCACCGTGCGACCACACTAATAGTTTTGGCATTATCAATGGGACAATGAGGTTAGATATTCCATATTTCCAAGGTTTCTCATTACAAAAACAAATCATAAGCCACCGTGCGACCACACTAACAGTTTTGGCACACCCGATGGGATAGATTTGAAGCACGTTATAACTCCATTTCATCTAGTTGATGTGTTCTTGATGGGATTCAGCCTTTAGAGGCACATTCAAAGCACATCTGGTAACTCCATCCGGTCAATAACCCATCCTATGAGTTGTAGGCCTTTTCCATCCATTTCCTCTCATTTTCATCCATTTTATTCTTCCATCTCTTTCATTGTTCTTCCATTCCATGAGGTTGCACAATCATGACTTCATTTCTATCTTGGAATTCACACTTACAGCAACAGTTTTATTCAGATCCATCTCCAAGTTACTTCAACACACCTCCAGAAAGATTTCACAATAAAAATCAACACTATGCATATCCAGGTAAGCCAGATTCAAATCAGTTTGGTCATTTTCCAAATTGTATAGTTGTTATAGAGCATGGATATACAAATTTTGGAGGTAGTTCCACACCTGAAGAATTTAACCTACTGGAGAAGATTCAAAAAATGGAGGATTGCATGGTTCAGTCAAGGGATACAACACAGATGGAAGATTTCAGAATTGTTTGTAGGGAACCTTATCCATGGGAAGGCCCTTTTCAAAGACATTACAACACTCAGGAGAAGCTTGACTTCATGTTTAAAATTCTACTCGACTTACACAATGGACTAAGGAGATTGAGGCTTATGATTTAGATATAAGACAACCTTGTCAATGGGTAAGTCCACCATCTCATAGCTTTTCTTTTTCTCTTTCTCAAGCAACACCATCTCAACCAAAGCTACAATTTCCAATCTTCCCATCTACTACCCCAAGTGTTGATTTCCCTTTTCCATCTCCTAGTCTTCCATCTCATCTTAGTGCTTCTACCCTTTTCCCTTCTAAGCAGTCATTCCCTCCAAAGAAACAAGAAGTTCCACTTCCCTCTCCACCACAAACAACAAAAAAACTGGTTGAATCCCAACCTACCACTACTCTTGCATCCCCAAATCTTTGTTGGGGAGATGGCAATCAAACAACCAGATAAGGGTAGCAAGAAGAGGAACCCAAAAGAGAAGAAATGATAGAAAATATGAAGAGTTGGGATCTCAAATTTTGGATTACAAATATCCCCTTGATGGTTAAGACAAGATAGGAGGTCAAGATTGAAGAGATAGTGGTGGTTAAGGCTGAGTTTGCAGTAGAGGAAGAACATAGAACAAGAAGGAGATGATCAACAATAATTTTTCCCTAAATGCAGTGTCCCATGCTGGCACTTTATTTGAAGAAAATGCTGATCCAACCCAAGCTGCAAAACCATCCATTAATGAAGAGGAACAATCATCTCCAAGTCTTATTGAAAAGGAGCAACTAGAAGAGATCAAATCAGAGTTAAATTCACTTGATGAAGAAAGCATCGTTGAAGAATTTTTCCTTTCATTTGGAGGGCCTGATTTGATTGATGAATCCATAATGGAGGAGAACCATACATTTCAAGAGGCTTCTAGTATAGAGTAGGCCATAGAAGAACCTTCAGTTCTTCCTCCCACTTCATTCCCTTCAAACCCTAATGTTGAAGAAGAGTTTGATATTTCAAACTTCATGTTTGAAGATGAGGGGAACCATGGTGATCAAGTTTCAAATCAGGAGGACACCATGGAGGAGGTTAAGCACATGCAAAAGGACAACAAGGAGGTAGATTATCTATCTGACTTGGAGGATTTCTTTGATGCAGTAGAGCCCATGGAGATCACATCATTTTCTCTTCTATCACCCACCTTCGAAGTACATGATCCTACTACCATGAAGGAGAGCATTCAAGGACAACAGCTGTCTGGAACCAAGGTTGGAAGACTAGAATCTTCCATGTTCTTCACAAGAGGAGGAAAGGAAAGAGCAAGAGGATGCAATCATCTCTTCCACACCATCCATCCAAGAATATTTTCCAAAAGACTCCATTCTTGGAGTTAAATATCATAATAGTGGGAAATTGCAAAGGATCAGTACCTTTCCAATTCAGGGTATAGGCTTCATTGGAGCCAAGGGAGAAGCCAAAAATGGTCATGCTTACTTTTGAGCATGAGTATGAGTTTCAAAGTACCAAGGATCAGTTGCAATGCCTCTTCAATCCAAATACAAAGCAAATAAAAGAGGTATTTGTCTTGTTTCAAGTTTATACCTTGATGATTTGGGTGGAGGACAAGCTTATAGTTAGTCTTTCACTCATGCAAGTATCCATATTCAGTGTAAAATCATTTGCATGGCTGCCCTTCTTGAGAAAAGGAAGCTTCTTCTCCCTTCTAGTTGCAGGATTTGTTTGAGCCCTCTTTCTCTCTGGTTAAAATAGAGTAGGTAGGTTTTATTTTAGCAGAAGAAGTGATTTTACACACTCTACATATCCCACTTGGGATGTGTATGATTTCAAATTTTTCACATAGTGTGTTGTGGTGTTTTGTTGCTCTTGCACAGTGCATTGAAAATGGCATTTGGAGACATCAGCCCCAGTTTCAATGATTTTCCAAGTGGCTCAGGGATCATATTTTCAAAGTGCATATCAGATTTTTGTTTACCAGGAAGACTCCATGCCTAATGGATTCTTCAATGCCACTGATATTTTCATCTATAAGTAAAATGTCCCCTATGAGTCACCAAATTGTTATCCAAAATAAGCTCATGCTTATTTTTGGTTAACTGCACCCATTTTCCCTCCTTTAGTGCTTCAATAAAAAAAATTAGATATTCTAGGCAATCAATATTTCCTAAAAACATTTTCATCAGATAGGAAATTTTTTCCCCTTTCCAAAAATATAAAGAAGTCCATCTAACTCCTCATATTTTGCAAGTTACGGGCTGACGGGCCTTGGAAGGTATATTTTCCCAAATGCGGACCAGCGGGAGTTTTTAAGGATTTTTGCCAACATAGAGATGTGGGGTGGCAAGATATGTTTATACTTTTTGATCTAATTGAAAATGCGGACTGGCGGGCTCAAATAGGGAAATTTTCCCAAGTGAATTTTGGGTTGGTGAGTCTACGAGGAGTTTCGAAACTTTTGTGCTTTTTGCAAATAGGGCACAAAGTGAATTTTGGGCCTGCAAACCCACAGGGGATCTTAAATCAAAAATGAATAAAAATCCCTATGGCTAGCAAAGGGACACATGGCCATGTTTAAAATTCAAATTGGAATAGTGAGTCATCGGGGGAGATTTGAACTTTTTGCCTCGAGAAGCAGTACAGTGAGAAATTGAGCCGCGCCTCCGCTGATGCCCAACAAGCCACATGTCAAGCCTCAATTAGATTCAGACCGGGAGGCCTTGGAGTGACTTTTATCCCAAATGGAAAAAGTGGGCCATTGGGCCTAAAAAAAATTTTTTTTTCCAAAAATGAATTGCGGGGCTGCAGGGTAATTTTTACATTTTGTATTTTTGGTGCCAAAAGGCACAAAGTGAGTTTTAGGCCTGCTTAACCGTTCCACTAACTAGATTTCAAATTTTTTTTATGAACCTGACTCAAGCATTCAAATAAACATATCTTTTGAATTATTTTCTGAAATCCAACAAATTTTGCACCATTGGAAAGATCTCTACCTCACCTGCACCATGGAAACCTGAAACTTTAATTTCAAAGAGGTTTGGTTGGTAAAAATGGGGGAAATTATTTAAAGCCATCAATATGGGATCTGATTGTTTTAACAACCCAAAGTTGATTTGATTCGCCATTCTTCCTTCTCCAACATGCCAAAGTAGACACTGAGAGGTAGATATGACATATTATAGGAGGATTTGGTGGGTATTAATGGTGGGTCGTTGAATTCTCAAAATAAAGTTTGTTTTCCTCCTTTCTCTCTGTTTTATCATCATTCTAAACTTATACATATTCTAATACTTCTCATTTGACAAGGAGAGACATTTTGGGTGTAGGGAAACTATGTGAAAGTTGTTTCCTGAATCCATTTGAGTTGTAATCCTTCTCCAATGCCTAGAGAGCATATTTGTGCTTCGGAGCACCACATGTAACAGTATGTGCACCTTATAGACAAATAGAATCTTGTTTCATGGCATCTTTCAACCCTTGACATCATTTTGTTTTTTTTATGTGCCTCTCTGTCTCATTTTTTCTCCCTTTGTATGTATTTTGCATTTATAGGCGTAATATGGCATGCTTCGTGGAGTTTCAATGGCGGATTTGGGTCTCGGGCTTCGTCACTTCTTTCTGACCTCCCTCAGTTCCCTCTTCCTTATTTCATTCTCCATCAACAAAGTATCTTACCACTTCCTTTTCTAGTGTATCACCGCTTAGTGTAGAATCTTTCATCCTCTCTCTCTCTCTCTCTCTCGTTGTCCCCTTGGAACAGTTAGATTAGTAATAGGTTAGATTCTGCCTACATTGGATTAGATTGTAGCAGGTAGATTAGGAAGTAAGAACCGGCTTTCTCCGGAGGTCCATCTCAAGGTTTTCAAGTACCACCAGTTGAGATATGGTCCCAAGTTGTGCAATCACAAAAAATTCCCTACTCACAACTAGGCCATTCGGCGGTGTTGTGATTCTGCATTAACAGTAAGCTTGTTGTAATTTTTGGGAAATTCCATTTATCTTATCCATGCAAAATTTCCAAGTTAGATCTTTAGGCTCTAAAGCTTCACCAGGTGTTATATTTGAATGGATCCTATATGAGTTGATCTCCGACTTGTTGTAGCTTGATACTGAAAAGGTGTAGCACTTTTTGTTTTTTTGTTTTACATAGCTTGGCCTTGCTAGTTTGGCTCATTCTTTACTTTGTTATGCATTTTTAAATAACCTGAATCTTCCTAGCTTGATGTAAAAAAAAATTGTTTATTCTTTGAAAACATGTATTAAGCTCCATTCATTGTTATTTTTAAATATACACCATTAAGTGCCTCTATAATTTCTGATAATGTTTATCTATTGATACCTCAAGCTTTATTTTGAGAGTATTTCAAGGTGTTCATGATGACTGTCACCATTTTAAACTTCTGATGAGAACTATAGTTTTGGGAATTCCTTTGAAACTGAATAAATCTAGATTTTTGTTGCTTGGCTCCTCAATACATTATATTTTCTTCTCACCTGCTCATAGTTGTATATTTGTAGCATAGTGCAATTATGTACTATGTGATCTTAACATGATAAATTGATGATATTGTAACTTAATCTGACACTGTAATAGTTCATTTAGATGCTTCATTCTCCTCTTGATAATAACATTTTTCTATTTGAAAACTTTACCACTAGGTTTGATTTATTCTATTGATATGCCCTAATCATGCTTAAGTTCTGCTCTATTTTGATCGATACATCGATGGCTTTATTTTTAGAAAAATTGAATCTAATTTTCTTGTCATATTTGTACTTCATTTGTATTGTAGCATTTCTGTATCATTTATGCATCTATTCTGATGCAATCTGAAAGTGTGCACTTGTAACTTCATATAACACTATAACAGTTTATTTATATGCTTCATGGCTTGTTATTGGGGCTGAAATATGGTAACTGTTATCTTTGATCATGCCATGCATTATGTGATTTTTGCATTACTCTTTGATTTATATACAACTTTTAAAGCATGTATTAGTTAAAAACAACAAGATGGAAAGTTATAAATGTCTATTTTTCTTGGCAAAGCCATGTCAAAATTTTCTAATATTTCATTCTCATTCTATGTTTCAGCTGTAATCTTACCTTGATTTAACTTCATCATTTAAAATTTGATTATTCTTTTTCAGTTGGTGATATGAAACATGTAATTTTTCTTTAATTATCTCCTTTGTTTTGTACTACATCTCCTTTTATCCCTAGAATAGTTGTTGAAATTTGAGTTGCATTTTTCCTTCATTCGAACATGTACTTATGACTCATCTGCTTCATGTAACATAGAATAATAGTTATTGAACTCTTTAATCTTTATGTATAGTGAGGACTGTAGGCTATGATTTATTTCTTCTTGGCTGCAACCTGTATTTGCACACTTGAGAGAATAGATAGAAAATATTTAGGATTTTTGGCCTCTCTTATGTCTATTGTTTTTTTCTTTCCTTCTCTCTCATTCTTTTTGAGTGAGTAAATCATGTATGTAGTATGATCTTATATTAATCTATATCTCATGTTGTTAAGAGATTCATATGCATGAATTAGAAAAGTATAGGAATATGGGTTAACCATGACATCTTAACTGATAGTTTTTTACTTTTCTATTTTTAGGTACAATACTTTCAATAATGAAGATGGATATGGAACAAAGATGGATATGGAGATGCATCAACCTGAAGGAGAAACCCAAGGCAATGATGGGTTCTTTCATACTCCTTTGTTTTCTCTTTCATGCATGTGTACTTCTTATTTCAATAGTTGTACTTTACTTTTAAGTTACATTCCATGGATTGTGTGGGAACATTTGAAATTCCTTATGAATAGAACATTGAATTATGATATTGAGCTGTGTATTTCTTCTACATTTCTACTTTTTGATATGGATTGTATGATGAACTAAGAAACCAAATAATAAAATTGAATGTCTTAATCATGAAGTAAAGAACATTAAATAATACCTGTAACATCTAGTAAAGAACTCTGAAATCTGTAATCTCCAGTCATGGTTGTTAATCCAAGACCTAACACTTCATCTATTCTACAATTTAGTGTCTTCATCAAGAAAACATATCTGTCCTTCTGGGATTTTTGTTTTTTAGCTGAAGATAGCATGAAATTATAGACTATGTGATATGTTATGTTTTGCAATAGCACACATAACTGTGAATTTCATTTAATCATTAATTAATTAAACAGTAATGATATTTTCTGAAAGAACCTCCACTAGCTCGGTTACACATCACCGATGATATCCATCGTAACAAAGTTTTGATTTGTCCATTTTTGCACAAGTGCAAACATTGTCAAAAATACCCATAGACCTGAGGTGTTTCCATTTTATCTACAAAATTCAGAGCTTCAAGAAATCTTAGAAACCCTATTGTCATCTCTCAACTAGGGTGCACTTTCAGGAGATAATAGAAACAAGTATCTCATGGTCCCCTATAGTAAAATCCATTGTGTCATTCATTTCTCATGACATTAGTCTTATACTTAATAGCCCAATCATGGTCTTGGAAAATATCAAGATTCTGACTATCAAGGATTCTAGCATGTAGTAAGTTCGATATATGTTATACCCAAGTCACATATTTTACTTTCTTACTAATATCGTAAACCTTAAAATCTTGTTACTCCGATGACCCCATGAAATTTAGGATTCCATGAAACCCTAAGCTTTTGAGAATCACATGATTCCAAGATTAAACTACCTTTCACAATCTAAAAAATGTAACTTACATACAATAAACAAAATATCTGTACAATTAAAAAACAAGTTGAAGAAAATAAATCTCAATTCAATATCAAACAACCATATATTTTTTGGATAAAATTATGCGTAGTTGATTTTTTTCCAAATAGAAACACAATCTAGTATCATTATCAAATATTCATAAAGTATATTGAATAAATAAATGCATCCCAAATGTTTCCTTTCCAATCATAGCAATAATAAAACTGTACATTTTTCACTATTCTATGAATGAGATATTTAATATAGGTATGACACACCATGTTCTAATAAAAATACCGTCAAACCATTTAAAGTTACAACGTAGTGAAAAAGGAATCATGCAAATACATGTGAATTGTTTGACAAAATTCTGGAAATAAATATATAGCTTTACGTCATCATTCAGGTCACTTATGTTGTTGTAGTCTATATTGTCAAACAAATCTTTTAGTAGAATTCTTGTTCGATGTGGGTACAAAGTACCATTAAGGAATCCCATGTGAAATTTATCTCTGAGTACTTATTTCAGAGTAAGAAAAAGAATTCAAGCAAGAAATGAGGTAAATTTTGCAATAATGAGTACAATAGTTGAGAGCTCTGAACCTAATAATGCTTGAGAAACATATGTCATCCTAAATTGAAGAAAGATATGAATTCTTTGTCTGACTCACTCATGCAGAGTCATACTTGTGAAAGTTTCTATCTACATACTAAAAATAAACCCATAGGCTGTAAATGGGTTTCCAAAGCTAAATATAATGAAGAAAAATCCATCAACAAACAAAAGGCATGATTTAAAGTAAAGGGATATTCTCATCAAAAGGGAATTAACTATCAAGAAACCATTTCACCAATTCTGAAGATTAAAACCATCAGGGTTGTATGCACACTGGTAGAACATAATGGATGAAAAAATTAGCATATGGATGTCAAAATTTATTTCCTAAATGGTGATCTTAAAGAAGAAGTGGACATGATCCAGCCAAAAGGACTTGCTGATGAAAATCATCCTAAAAAGGTATGTCATATCATCAAATCACTCTATGGAATGAAACAAGATCATAGGGCATAGTAAATTAGGATAGATGCTTACCTTTTCTATTCTAAGTTGTACATCAAGAAAGTCGGAACAAAATAAGTCCTTCTTGTTTTTTCTATGCACGATCTTGTGATCACTATAATTTCATAACATCATGTTGATATTATTAATAATGACGTCGAAATTTCCTTTGACATGACTTACTTAGGGATACTCCATTACTATGTTGGCTTGGAGACATAGCAGAAAGAGAATCAATTTTTAATCTCCCAGATAAGATATATAAAGTGTAACGCGCACATTTTGACCTACCAAACCATTATCAAAACTACACCAATTACTTAGGGAAAATTACAAGAAAAAATAATTGTTTACACGTACTTGTATTGCTTTTAATAAATGCTTAGCCATGTCAGAACAATAATTCTCCATTTAATATTAATTTATTTTTCCACTATTCATTATGGGTTTAAAATCCCTTCTTTATATATATATACTAAGTTTACTATATTAACTCGAAATTTAATAAAATTTTTGATTATTTTTGTCCATATAACTTCTAAAATTTATTAAGGAATGCTTCCTAAGTTACATTAAATTATATTTCCTTAAGTGGATACTACCCACGACCCTCATTTATTTATTTAATTGCACATCTACACATAGTCAATTTAACCCCTTTAATACTTTATTTAAATAGACATGCGCAATATTTATTTAACTTACCCATAGTCAAAATGTCAGTTATTTATTTAATTGACCCATAATTAACATGTTACAACATATCATAACCCACTTGCACCCATGTGTATAGTCCCCTAGGTGAGCTCATTAATCAAATGCTCGTACATTATAATTTTAAAATAAACACTCCCATAAAATACCAACAACTTAAAAAGTAAACAATCTTATCTCCACCCTTGGATTATATCAATGAGAGCCATTATCAATGACAACACTTAGATTCTATTTTTTTCCTGAAATCCCTAATCATCTTTATGCCTTCCTTTTTATTCTTTTGTTTTCCCTAATTCCTCTCACTTACACATTTGGATTTGTAGGTTGAAGGAAGTGGAGGCCATAGAAGCTTAGGGGAAGATATGGAGGAGTATTTATGTTCTAGATCTGTAAATGGGAGGAAGCCCTTCCTCCATTTTACTCAGCCTTCTTATTTATGTTCCCTTAGGGTTTTTATTTCCAAGTTACTATATATGTATATATACATACATATATATTAAGACAAATATAGAACCTGATTTCCTAGTTGTGGGCATATGTTTACCCTTGTATTTTTTGTTTGCAACCTTTGTTTAATCTAATTTGGGTGATATATATATATATATATATATATATATATGGAAATTCATAAATTTATAAGGTTGTTGAAAGGACCCGCAGCCTTTTACAAGGAACCCCAAAGGAAAGATAAAGAAAATTAGAAAAGAAGAGAAGATGCCCGAAAGAAAAGGAAACAAAGGAAAAAACAAGCCCCAACAAAACACATAGGTGAAAAGGAGCACCAGAAAGGAAGAAAGGTGAAGAAACTATCCAAAAGTATTAACAAGTTACAGTAAAACCAAAGGAAAAGAAGCATAATAAGAAAAGATGAAATTAGTTGCAGCAGAAAGAATAACAAAGGAAGAAGGAAAGTTGCAAATATGGAGCTATAAGACTAAGAAAGAGAGCATCAGGAAAGTAAGGGCAAGAAGGAAATCAGTAAAATCAACGCCTTACTTTCTTATGATTCTTTGAATGACACTAATTTACTTTTTTCTTGTGTAATGATATCTTAAATTAACGGGTTGTATTCCATTAAGTCTTAGTCTAAGAATCGCACAAAGAGGAGGGTGTTATCTTCATCTAAATAAGAGTGATCAGATTCATGGGGCCACTTCGGCACCAAAGACATTCGTTCTAAAGAGGGAGTAGTAATTAGTGATTTCCTAATCTCTGTTGAAGGAGATGAATAAATAGGTCCTACAAGTAAATGGATATCAATTACAACATAAGGGGTTGTATTTGTAACTGAGGTAGATATCGATGCAACTGAAGGAGTTATACCAGAAACTCTTTGATCTTACAATATAACATTGTCTTCTTCCTCTAAAAATTCTTCTTCTTCTACATCTAGAATGCTCTAATGCTTGGTAATCACTCCTTTTTTTCAAGCATCTTGTATTTTTGGTTGGGGATATGCAGCATGGATGTGACCTGATGTTCTACGATTGTGACATCTGAAAGTAATATTTTCATAATCTATAATATGTGAATAATTGTTGATGCATAATCATAGCACCCCTGATTTTCTGCAACGTGATGGGTTGAGATTCTTAGTGTGATTACATAACATGGAGATTTTCCCAAGTGTGGGACCTTATGAATCGGAAAAGCTCTCTGGATGAAGGTCGGTTCCTATTCCTCTATTCAGGTGAACATAAACAATTTGTAGAGAATTCACTCAAAAACCTAATCTAACTTGCCAAGGAGACAAGGTTGAGAAGATTCAATAAAATAAACCTAATTTAACTAAGGTGATGCAGAAAAGGAATGATGAACACCTATTTTTCCAATAAACACAACCATTAAATTTCAATACAATAAACATGCACAGGTAACCAAGGCTGTAATGAGAGATCATTTGAATGCAATTGAATATAGGAGAGGGTTAAAATCATCCACAGACTTAGTTTTTATTGCTTCAAATATTGACACAATCCATTACAATGGCCAAGAGGCACAACATGCATTACAATTTGAATGGGAGGTTTGAACGCCACAAATCCACTTGCTGATAAGAGAAGAAGGGAGGGGGAAAACAAGAATGTCCAACCTTTTGAAAAATTCCACTCCTTATAATTTATAGGAAGAAAAAGAGAGGGAGAAGAGAGGAATTCTAAATCTACCCCAACCACTTCCAGATTGCATTTTATTCATCTCATTATGGCGGTAGGTGAGAACCCTAGCAAACCGTAAAAATGGCAAACTATATTTTGCATTTTTGAAGAAATTTTTCTCACCCAATTAAATATATCCAAAAAGGACATTGTAAGATTTCCAAAAATTCCTCTCTTGCGTGAATCTGAGCTCCCACTCAAAAGTTATGGCCATTTGAATGTCTGAGGTTGATTATGTTAAAACTGGCCTAAGAGATCCAAATACATGTGAATTTTTTGAAAAAAAACTGGAAATAAATATATAGTTTTCAACATCATTCAGGTCACTTATGTTGTTGTGGGCTATATTTTCAAACAAATCTTTGAGTAGAATTCTTGTTCGATGTGGGTACAAAGTACCATTAAGGAATCCCATGTGAAATTTATCTCGAGTACTTATTCCGGAGTAAGAACAAGAATTCAAGCAAGAAATGAGGTAAATTTTGCAATAATGAGTACAATAGTTGATAGCTCTGAACCTAATAATGTTTGAGAAACATATGTCAGCCTAAATTGAGGAAAGCTATGAATTCTTTGTCTAACTCACTCATGCAGAATCATACTTGGGAAAGTTTCGATCTACATACTAAAAATAAACCCATAGGCTTTCAATGGGTTTCTAAAGCTAAATATAATGAAGAAAAATCCATCAAAAAACACAAGGCATGATTTAAAGCAAAGGGATATGCTCATCAAAAGGTAATTAACTATCAAGAAACCATTTCACCAACTCTGAAGATTAAAACCATCAGGGTTGTATGCAAACTGGTAGAACATATTGGATGAAAAAATTAGTAGATGGATGTCAAGATTTATTTCCTAAATGCTGATCTCAAAGAAGAAGTGTACATGACCTAACCAGAAGGATCTTATCTCCACCATTGGATTAGATCAATGAGAGACTTTATCAATGACAACGCTTAGATTCTATTTTTTTCCTGAAATCCCTAATCATCTTTATGCCTTCCTTTTTATTATTTTGTTTACCCTAATTCCTCTCAGTTACACATTTGGATTTGTAGGTTGAAGGAAGTGGAGGCCATAGAACCTTAGGGGAATATATGGAGGAGTATTTATGTTCTAGATCTGTAAATGGGAGGAAGTGCTTCCTCCATTTTAATCTGCCTTCTTATTTATGTTCCCTCAGGTTTTTTATTTCCAAGTTATTATATATGTATATATGCATAGATATATATTAAGACAAATATACAAACTGATTTCCTATTTGTGGGCATATGTTTACCCTTGTATTTTTTGTTTACAACCTTGGTTAATCTAATTTGCGTGATATATATATATATATATATATATATATATATATATATATATATATATATATATATATATATATATATATATATATATGGAAATTAGTAAATTTTGAGGTTGTTGAAAGGACCCGCATTCTTTTACAAGAAACCCCAATAGTAAGATAAAGAAAATTAGAAAAGAAGAGAAGATGCCCAAAAGAAAAGGAAACAAAGGAAAAAACAAGTCCCATCAAAAGACATAGGTGAAAAGGAGCACCAGAAAGGAAGAAAGGAGAAGAAACTATCCTAAAGTATTAACAAGTTACAGTAAAACAAAAGGAAAAGAAGCATAATAAGAAAAGATGAAATTAGTTGCAGCAGAAAGGATAGCAAAGGAAGAAGGAAAGTTACAGCTGTCGAGCTATAAGACCAAGAAAGAGAGCATCAGGAAAGTAAGGGCAAGAGGGAAATAAGTAAAATCAATGGCTTACTTTCTTTTGATTCTTTTAATGCTCTAATTTGCATTTTTCCTATGTAATCATCTATTAAATTAAAGGGTTATATTCCATTAAGTCTAAGTCTGAGAATCCCACAAAGAGGACGGTGTTATCCTCATCTAAATTAGAGTGATCAGATTAATGGGGTCATTTTGGAACCAGAGACATTCCTTCTTAAGAGGGAATAGTAATTAGTGATTTCCTAAGCTCTGTTGAAGGAGCTGAATAAATAGGGCCTTCAAGTGAATGGAAAACAACTACAACATAAGGGGTTGTATTTGTAACTAAGGTAGCTATAGATGCAACTGAAGGAATTTTAGCGGGAACTCTTTGATCTTCCAATATAACATTGTCTTCTTCCTATAAAAATTATTCTCATTCTACATCTGGAAAGCTCTAATTCTTGGGAATCACTCCTTTTCTACAAGGATCTTGCATTTTCGGGTGGGGATATGTAGCATGGATGTGACCTGATGTTCTACAATTGTGACATCTGAAAGGAGTATTTTTATAATCTATAATTTGTGAATAACTGTTGATGTGTAATCACAGCACCCCTGAATGTCTGCAACACAATGGGTTGAGACTCTCAGTGTGATTGCATAACATGGAGATTTTCCCAATTGTGGGACCTTGCAAATCGGGAAAGCTCTCTGGATGAAGGTTAGTTCCTATTCCTCTATTCAGGTGCACACAAACAATTTTTAGAGTATTCACTCAAAAACCTAATCTAACTTGCCAAGGAGACAAGGTTTAGAAGATGGAAGAAAATAAACCTAACCTAACCAAGGTGATGTATCGAAGGAATGATGAACACCTCCATTTCCAATAAACACAAACCATAAAATTGTAATATAATAAACATGCACAAGTAACCAAGGCTGCAATGAGAGATCATTTGAATGCAATGAATATAAGAAAGGGTTGAAATCATGCACAGACTTAGTTTTTATTGCTCCAAATATTGATACAATCCATTACAATGGCCAAGAGGCACAATATGCATTATAGTTTTAATGGGAGGTCTGAAGTCCAAAAATCCACTTGATGATAAGAGAAGAAAGGAGGGTCAAAACAAGAATGTCCAAGCTCTTGAAAAAAGCCCCTTCTTACAATTTATAGGAAGAAAAAGAGAGAGAGAAGAGAGGAATTTGAAATCTACCCCAACCACTTCCAGATTACATTTAATTCATCTCATTATGGCAGTACGTGAGAACCCTGGTAAACCCTAAAAATGGTGAATTGTATTTTGCATTTTTTAATAATTTTTTCCCTCCCAATTAAAGATATCCAAAAATAACCTTGTAAGATTTCCAAAAAGTCCTCTCTTGCGTGAATCCGAGCTCTTAGTCAAAAGTTATGCCCATTTGAAGGTCTGGGGTTGATTCTGTGAAAACTAGCTTGAGAGATTGAATAATCTGAAAAGCATGGAATCCCTTGAAAACCTGAAATTCGGATTTTCAAAAAAATTCATTTCGGAGAAAAAACACTTTCCATCACAAAAATTCCTTGATATTTTTGAAACTTTTAACTCTGAAACCCCGAAAGTCTAAAGTCTGAAAATTCAGAACTTCGTACTTCGAGATTTCAGAATTTTTTTTTTTTGATTTTCCAACTTTACGCCTGATTTTTCTGAAAACCTTAAACCTAAAAGTCTGAAAATTCAGAATTTCAGAGTTTCAGATATTTTGGTCCATATGTCCAATTCCACGTTCCATTTTCTCTGAAACCCTAAAACCTGAAAAGTTTGAAAATTCAGACTTTCGGAGTTTCAAACTTCAGAGATTTTTGCATCATTTTCTACCCTGTTTTTTCCCAAAAAGATGAAAATCACCAAGTATGAAACTTGACCTCTTTCTCCATTTTTTCCCCTCAGATATTTTATCCTCTTCGACATTGCTCTGCCATTCCCTCTACTTGCAAGGGCATGTTGATCAATTTTTTCCAAGGGGGTAAAAATTTGACAACAATAACTAGTATCACCCATTTTACGGTTCATCCTATCCAGAAATCCCTTACTGAAAACAACTTAAGTGTAGATCCTTAAAAATTATATAGACCACTCTGCAAACATATGCTATCAACATTGATTAACCACCCAAAGAGGTTCCCATTAGCCTTCAAGAAGGAAGAAAACTGAAGGGGAAGATTTGGTAATCTCACCCAATCTTGGACCTGCGTGATGGAGAAATAATTCGGGGTCAAAATATGGAAACCATGGGGGTAGTGGAAAGTCTAGCTGAACCCCAGAACTATGGATCTTCATCAATAAATCTCTAGTAATCATGTTGATTGTTTAAATAGTAAATGAAGAAACCTTGGGAATAGAGGAAATATTTATAGTCTTCAGTCCATGAGGTGTGAATCCAATGAAAAACCACATTAGACAATGTACACAAACAATTAAATCTACATGTCAAGGTCTTTGATTTCATTTCCTATAAAATGTTTAAAGTTTCCTCATCCTTAATCTCCAAAACTGGGTTTTCAAAGGCCCGATAAATGATATAAATGAGGGAGGAGGAGTAGTAGCTAGAGATTTTGAGTGGGAGTATTTTTTAAAGAGCACATCCTTAATAGTGGTATAGCTACAGTCTTGGCCCCTCCCAAAATAAAACCATTCATAAAAATATTTGAATCACAACCTATTCTCTAAGCACTAGGCCTAGAGGTGAATACAAGATATTTTTCAGCATAGACTAGTCAAAAATGCCAAACTTCACAAAATAATTTAGTAGAAAGTATAAATTTATATTAGTACCTTATGTCATATGGTTGATTTGAATGCATAGGGTAGTACCATTCAATGTGTGAACAAGTACTTCCAGCATGAGTGTGTGGTGTCCAAAGGTTTCTAAGAAATTTGGATAGGGGGTTCTTAAAATCAAAGTCCATACAATGAGCAAAGCCACCCACCACTTTGTTAGTATTCAGGGGGAAAATGCCATGAGTGTCACTAGATCCTGTTCCAGCAACTGGTCCATAAATTTTAGAAGCAGTCACTGTATTTCTATCGTCCCCATCCACAGAGGAGTAGAAATCACAAAGGATTCTAGAACTAGGGTTAATGCAGGAGGACGCATCGGAAGCCATTTCGTTTACACTTACGATTGTGGGATCTTAATTTTTTTTTAAGTTTTAATTTTTTTAATTATATATCTATACTATATATTATATATTAATATTTTTTTTAGGTGCTAATTGGGCACCCACATGGAAGAATACTTTTGCTATTAGGTGGGCCATGATTATGTTTGGGGGGGGCAGAGGGGGTACTGTCAACTTCCCCCATAGAAGATAATATGATAGCCATATCCTTGTGCCTCCCAAGTGGGATAGGGATCCACCCAATGCCTCCAAGTGCACTAACACAAATAACACAAACACACACACAAAACTCGTTTTCTCTCCACTTTAAAAGATATAATGATATAGTTTCCTTCTACCTCCACATACATAGATCACCCTTCCCAAACTCCCTCCACAAAATTCTCACATACTTCCTTTTACCTCCACAATAATGGCTCCATTTACCTCTCCATACACCATTCTTATGGCCAAATCTACCCAATCCCTTACAAAATCACATGCATTCATACAAATTTCAACACAATACACAAACAACAAAACAATAATACAAGTTATAGAAATCCACCTCACAAGTCAAACACATAATTCAAGACTCTATAATTGAGTAAGGTGAAGGTATGACACTTTCGTTCTTGCACACAAGTCACCATTCCACACTTTAAGGACACAATTAAGAGAGTAAGTCAAAATGTGGCATTAAGTGCCTAGTTTTCCTTCAAAAACACATAATGAGGGGTAAATTTAACCCCTCAAATCATAGGATGGGATGGTGGGATAGTTTTAGGAGTATGGGACAAGTATAACTTGTGCCACAAGCCTCTAAAAATTGCCTATAAGCCCAAATCCGAGATTTGAGAGATGGGGAAGGGTACACAAATAAAAAGAAAATAAAATCCATCTAAAATTATGAAGAGAAGAAGGACTATCTACCACATTCATTGTCCCCTTTGTCCCATCTCCTAATAGCATTATCTGAAAGGAACGATAACGAGATCGTACTAAGCCAAGAACACAGATGCTAATCAAACACCACAATCAATAAAATGAAAGAAATTCGTTAGAATAGCTTTACATAAAACATTTATAAGTAAATTAGTAGCAATATCATATATTATTATGGAACTCAGTTGCAATACATCAAGAATGTGCCTTTCTTAAATAGGCAAGGAATAACAATCTAAGAACCAGTCAAGGTTGTAGATCAAGCCATAAATCAAGGAAATGAATAGTCATCAAAGAACTAGTCAAGACCATAGATTTAGGAGATAACTAAACGTCAAGGATCTAGTTAATACTATAGATCAAGGAAAGAACTATACCTAACAACTAGATAATATCTCCTAATATCTAAATAAGACAAAAGAAATATCGACACACATAAGTGGGTGAGGATAAATACAATAAAGGTAAATAAAGTACCTAGGTGAACATGAGCTAAGATAAATACCTACTTCTAACACCCCCCCCTTAAGTGAAGCTAGGGGCCAAAATAGAAGTGACATGTCCATAGTATGAGTCCTGAAAACTAGGCCTAATGAGGTACTCATGTACAATAACTGGAGAAAAAAGGGACACTGCAAGGTATCCAAAACCAGTAATAACAAAGTAAAGAGAGTAAAAACCCACTCCAAGGCATCCCAAGAAGCTCGGATTAAAAAAATCATACAATGTTGCAGAATTTTGGTGTACACTGTGGTCTGAATCCACTTCTCGATAACAAAACTCAAAAATAACTGACACTGAGGTTTCACTAGAATAACTCCATACAAGGAGACTGTCCACAGAGTGATGTCAAAAGTGTACAAAAAGAACACCAAACATAATTCGATCCAACAACTAGCAAATAGGTGTGCCACGATCCAAGAACAAAAACCAAAGAAACAATGTAAGGACACAAACTCTAGAGTGTCATGATTCAAGACAAAGCCAAGATAACAAGGCAAGGACGTGAAACCTGAAGAAGCAAGATCAACACCACACCCTCCCATAATACTGAATGGGTGGAGTGACACTACAAATCTGTATGATTTACCCAAAATCAGCTACTCGATCACTGACAAACTAACACTGGAATGCACCAAAATAGATCCTCCACAAGAGATACTATCAACATGTCCAATGTGTCGAAAATACAGATACAAAATCTATCAACAAATAAGAGATATACACTACACCTGCTAAAGAAAAAAGCTCAAAACAAGAAGCATCACAATGCATAAGGTATAGAAAGTGGAGCAAGATGCCGAATGGTGGAGGAGCCATGCACATGTAGAGTCCTCTCAATGAATGCCTATGTCACCTCCATCGAGTGATCAGATATCCACCCCAAATCAACACAGATGGATGAAGAAGATGCCTGCATATGACTTGGTGTAAAATGCACAATGGGTGCATGCAAAAGAACATCAGAATGTGTGTCAGGTTGATCATGTCTGACAGCTGAAATCTCAGGTTTCTCAAGCCTGAGTGAAGGTGCAGAACTCATGTGTTGCTCATGATCCTCAGAAAGAGTCGAGTGAACAAAAAAGGAGCTCTGTCAATGTGTGATCCCAATGAAGTATCTGCTTGAAAACCAATGGCATGATGAGAATTCCACTTAACATGTGGAATAGAGGAAAAAAATACCTTGTGAATGTCTACCAATGACTTCGCTAATGAGACCCATAGAACGGAGCATACGAGAAATGAATGTAGTGGTATGCAAAAAAATTCATGCAGCTGAGGAGAAGTAGGATACACAACATGTGGTACTGTAATAGGCACAGATGTGGAAGAGCATTTAGTAACAAGCCTCACAGGTTTAGGCATCAAAAGTAGGTTCAGGCTCAAAGACTAGCAGATCAATGTCAATGGGTACAAGAGCAATATCTACAAGTGGACTAGGAGTATGGATATGGTTGTCCACAATATGATGGTGATGCTGTAGGCTAGCAAGTTTGTTTTGCAGGGAGTGTATTATTGTATCCCTATCATGAATGAGTGATTGTAGAAGAGAATTTCGCTTCTTGAGTGATCTATTTTCTTCCACAAATTTTACAATATCCTCTTGAAGTCCACATACTTCAGAGAAAAGCATATCATTCTCATAATCCATGATAGGTACAAATTGAAACTCCCAAAACTTTAGGATGTCGGGCTCAGCTGAAATTACGTCTTCAATTGATTACAACACTCCTCCATATTTGGGCACTTTATAATTATAGTGCAAGTCTCAAAATAAGTATTTCCAATGGAAATAACACAAAAAAAACAAGTACTTTCGTAAAAAACGACACTCAAAACTGAGTTACTGATCAAAAGCTACAAGCTTTTTAATATTTTGCTTTGTTATTTATTTTAGTTGCCACTAAAACAAAATAAATTGTTGTTTTCCTTCACCACACAAATAAAAATCAAAGGGGGCTGAAGCTAAGCACCTAATAGTAGGAATCACAATCTTTAAGCCCTCATATGACCATTCTCATATGACCAAGGGCTAAGAATTTTAATTGGGTGTTTGAAATAGCAACCTATCGGATCTGCCCAACATAGGCTCCAAATTTTCTTCAACATCCGTGGATCCCTGCCAAAAACAGAAAGAATTGGGGTGAGGCAACACTCTCCAACCAACCAAAACTCCAATGACCATACCAAGAAGAACATTCTCCAATGTAGGCCTCACAAGCCCAAAAAACCACAATAACAGAGTTTCCTCAGGATTCTCAATACGTGTGGTGCAAATCTACAATGCCTCCACAATCAAACAACTAAATTTTCACAACCATTTCAAGCACATTCAACCACAAGAAAATGAACACAATAACTAGAACTTTACAAAATACATAATGGCTTGAAATGCAAGTCATTGGAGCAAGGATCTATGGGGAGATCACATCTATGTCAGATCCCAATGGGATTAGGTGCCTCTGTTTTGCATAACCCTCTAATATGCATCACAACAACCAAAACATGACTCTTATCCTCCCTCAAGATCCTCTGAATATGACTCCCACATTCTCTTATGCCTCCCTAAAATCTCTTATGTCAGACTCATTAAAACAACAAGTAAGAAATGCAAGTATTTTCTTGATACCAAGGTGGGTACACGATAACCCAACTATTGTTCCAAAGCCCTGATCTCAAACTCTTATTCCTCACTACATATAAGATCCCCATATCCTCCTCCTACACCACACTTAGATTTACATAACAGAACACTCAATAAAATACACATATACACAAATCCAAAACAATAATCCAAGGGTGTATGCCTTTCCATAGTATTAGCTTGATCCATAGAGTGACTTGAATCTATCACCACAAGCTTAATAAGAAAGATACATATAGGCAAGAGCATAAAAGGATATGAAGTGCAACCCCCAAACAAGCACCTGAAATTGTAAATAGAAAGGGAAAGAGTGTTAGCACTATTATTGACACATGGTAGTTAGTAGTTAGTAAATAGACTATGTAATTTTAAGCTCCTATCGCATAACTATATAATGGCGTGAATTAATAAATAACTCCACACAACTCAGTACACCTAATTGTTCTTCTTCCGTCATTGCTATTAGAGCTCCGTTGATCTTTGCCTGTGTGCGTGAAGAGTCTGCAGGAGGAAGCATTTAGTTTTGCTTGGGCATTTTGTTGTGTTCAGACATTATCTGACAATTAAATATTGAGCCATCACTTTGGAGAAACATGGAGAGAAAAAGTGATCTAGAGAGAGAAGCAATCTGGGAAAAACTTTGCATTTCTTTGTTTGCTGTGCACTGGAAGCGGTGACCAAGGAAGGAAGCAAACATTGTTGTGCGTAGATAGAAAAGAAGAAAAATACAGTCTATTTGGCTTGAATAGTCTTTCCTTTTCTATTGTGGAGGAAGAGTTGGCTGTGCTGTGCACTAAAAGAGTTGGGCATTAAACTATCTGTCCCTGTCTGTCCTCTATCTTTTTCTCTACTTGCGTGCAATTGGAGGCATTAGTTTGAAATTTGGTTGCTGATACGTGTGCGTGGAAGGATCCCAGTGCATATTTCCAATCCTTTACCCTACATGGAAGGAGCCCAATCTGCCATCTCTAGCCATAAACCATGAAGCGTGGAAGACAAAGGAGAATCTTGTGCAAACCTGGATAGTGGCTAGGGAAGGAGACATTGTTGGATCCTCTATGAAGCGACCAACATCTGTAATGATCGATTTAGACTTTCATTACCTGAGTGAAACTGCCATAACTACCTGTAGGTACATGTGGAAGACCATCAAAAACACATGTAAGGAACGCCAGAAAATTATGAAACTGAGTCCAGCCCACGTATGTCGCAAATCTTGGATGTAGAAAGCACCGAGAGTAATGCACCAAATGTTTGGGCATTGAGTGATAATGAAGACACCGCTGGACTTGTTCTTTTCTTTGGTCAATGAGCTCCACGACACTTGGAATATTCTCTTTGACAAGATTGTGCGTCGAGGACTATTGGAGTATTTTTGGATCGAACGTTAGATGTGAAGTACAATGGATTCATGTAAAACTTGAACGTGGCTATGATGTAGATGATGAACTTGAAAGTAGAATGCCCACAAGAGCATCCGCATCTCACTACCACGAGCAAATAGAGCCCATCTTTTGGGATAGGTTCCTTCGGTAAGCATTGTAGCCATTTTTGAAAAATAAATAAATAAAATGCATTTTTTTGAGTTTTTTAACATGTCTGCACCTCGCATATTGTATGTCGGAGGCCTAGTTGCTTAAAAGGGCCAAATTTCACTGCATGGAAAACCAAGATGTGGATGATTCTTTAGTTTGAATATCTTTGGGGGATCGTTTCTGGTAAAGATGCCCCTCCCATAGATGCTGAGCTGTTGGCTAAAATATGAAAAGGATTATGTGAAAGCACTAATGCTTATCACCCTGAGCCTTTTTGATGAGGTTCAACCTTACATTTGGGAAGCAACCACTTCCTCACAGGCATGGAACATGTTGTGTACCATCTATGAAGCCCAAGAATCTGATGACGAAGTTAAATCTTCAGACTAAGCTTCACACAATGAGTATGCATGAAGGTGAATCTAGTAGAAGTCTTCTTGCAACGTGTGGTCAAGTTACATGTATAACTCTCTACTCTCGGTGAACTGGTGGATGAAAACTTACTAGTTCCACTCACCTTGCAAGCTCTTCCCTCTTAGTTTTGGAAACTGATCACCATGTTAACCATCACTCAACAGGAGGTGAGTTTTGCCACACTGGTGAATTATCTCCAACAGGAAGAATCCATTTAGAATGTTCAAGAAGCCTTCGAAGACAAGGCTCTCATCATGAGGTAAAAGCATAAGCCCTTGGAAAGGGTAGTTAGCCCCCCAGAAATGAAAAGTAACATCCTTCAACAGCAACCTTTGTCAGCGGCCAACACTAGTGGCCAGTCTAGAAGCAATAGAACAACAAGGAGGATCGATGGTGCCACATTTGCTCCACGAATATGCAGACGACTGCGAACTATTATCACAATGGTCGCAAGTATGGAAACTTTGGCGAAGAGAGAACTTCTGGCCATGGATATTCCAAGAAATCCCGATGGCGTGCTCGTAATCAGAGGAAAAAGGGTCATATTGCAGCTCAGGCATGATGTCACCTCTGATGAAAAGGTTCTAGACATAACTCATCCAGAAATTTTTCTAGTTTCGCAGAATTCATAGTCGTCAGAAGAGTGTTTAGTTAATTGATTCAGAGTGCCAGTAAACACATGACTAGCAATAAGAAGTTATTCCATACCCTAAGTGACCGGCCCAATAGAGATCGGATCATCATCGCAGATAATCAGGAGGTATATTGCAGCGGTGGGTATTGGTGATGTCATCATACCTCTTGTGAACACGGAAGATGCACACTCACGAAGGTGTTATATGTTCCAGGTTTGACCTCAAATCTCTTGTTCTGTTAGTCAACTTCTTAACCATCGAATGCAGGTTGAATTCTTTGTTGATAAAGGGGTCAATTCCTGCATCATTTCCCCAGGGAGACTCATTAATTGCGCCAGCATTTATGAAGGGTCGTCTATTTGCATTGGATGTGGTCACTTCATCTAACATTGCTATCTCTACTTCAACGGTGGAGTCCACTGCACTATGGCACTTTCGATATGGTCATCTTTCTATTAGGGCCTCTGCATTAGCTTAGTGCCAAGGAAATGGTAAGAGGGATTCCTCCACTCTCCCATTCCTTACCTATTTTTGCTCGGAGATGTCTTGTGGGTAAACAACACAGAGGTCTGTTCAAACAGAGCTCTTATCATTCTACAGAGCATCTTCAGGTCGTTCACACTGATCTGTGCGGACCCCTGCCAGCTAGCTTCCAAGGTTTTGAGTACTTCCAACTCATCATTGATGATTACTCACGGAAAATGTGGGTATATTTCCTCCGGAAGAAGAGTGAGGCATTTTCAAATTTCCAAACCTTCTACCAGCAAGCCACCAGGTAGTCTGGGAAGCCTCTTCTTCTCCTCCTCTCAGATCGAGGGGGGGGAATTTGTGTCAAAGAAGTTCTTAGCATACTTGAAGCAGCATGGCATTCAACAACATCTGACTGCACCCTACACTCCCCCAACAGAACGGGATTTCTGAGTGCCACAACAGGACTATCATGGAGATGGCTCGTTGTATGCTCTCGACCGCCAAGTTGGAGGATCAGTTTTGGGCAGAAGCAGTCCAGACAGCAGTGTATCTACTCAAATCGGGCACCCACAAAGATCTTGCAGAATAAGACACTGGAAGAGGTATGGACTGGTCGTAAACCTTCTATTCATCATTTGAGAGTTTTTGGTTGTACCTGCATATATGCATGTTCCAGATAAGAGAAGGAAGAAGATCAATCCAAAGACACTGCCATGTCTTTTCTTGGGGTATAGTACTACCTCAAAGGCATATCGTCTCATGGATCCTGAGATGAAGAAGATCTACGAGAGTCGAGATTTGGTATGTGATGAGTCATCCTTTGACTCCCTGCCACACAATGGAGATCCAGTACCGACCTCGTCACATAGATTGCTCACACATCCAGATGATGGGCAAGATGATTCTTCTTAGAGAGAAGAAGAGCTGAGTGGAGACTTGTTCGTTGATCTTGGCACACTGGAAAACACATCTTCACATCAGCAGCACCAACGTCTGAAATGGGTCCATAGATACTATTAGGGATGCACACCTGAACTCACTTCCTGGTACTTCTACGGGAGTTATGAACACGAAGTCAAGCCAAGACATGAGGTAAATTTTGCACTCATGAGTTCAGTTGTTGAGAGCACTAAACCATGACACTGTTCGTGAGGCATTAGACCAACCACAGTGGAAATAGGCTATGGATGCTGAATATGATTCCCTAATTCAGAATCAGACGTGGGAACTTGTCGATCTGCCTCCAGGTAAGAAATCCATTGGCTGCAAATGGATTTTCAAAACAAAATATAAGGCAGATGGTTCAATCGACAAACACAAAGCACGACTTGTTGCAAAGGGTTATGCTCAGCAAGAAGGAATTGACTATGACGAGACCTTTGCACCCACTGCGAAGATCAAAACCATCAGAGTTGTTTGTGCACTGGCAGCACAAAATGGATGGAAACTTCAGCAGATGGATGTCAAGAGTGCTTTTCTAAACGGTGATCTAAAAGAAGAAGTGTACATGGCCCAACCTGAAGGGTTTGTAGACGAGCATCAACCACACAAGGTATGTCGTCTGATAAAGTCTCTTTATGGACTCAAACAAGCACCTAGGGCATGGTATATAAAAATTGATGATCACCTATTGCAGCATGGATTCACTCGTAGCCCCTCAGATACAAATTTGTATATCAAGAAGGTAGGAATAGAGATTGTCATTCTGGTTTTGTACGTAGATGATCTTGTGATCACAGGAAGTTCTGACAATCTTGTAGATGATGTAAAGAATGATCTGAAGAAATCCTTCGACATGACTGATTTGGGGGCTACTTCACTACTATCTTTGGCTTAGAGATATGGTAGAAGAAGAATCATATCTTCGTCTCCCAGATGAAATATGCCAAGACACTCCTGGAAAAGTATGGAATGTCAGATTGTAAACCAATGTCCACACCTATGGAAAAAGGTTTGCAATTATCTAGATTCCAGGATTCACCACAGGTAGATGGCACTCACTACAGGAAGCTTGTGGGGAGTCTCATTTACTTGACTTATACCAGACCAGATCTTTTCTTTGCAGTGAGCTATCTCGCCAGATTTATGCCAGGAGCCGAAGAAATGTCATTGCATAGCAGTAAAGCATGTGTTGAGATATGTCTGAGGTACAATTGACTTTGGTCTGGTGTATCAGAAGAACACTCAGTTCTTCTTACAGGGATATACAGACTCAGACTATGCAGGATCCGTTGATGACAGGAAATCCACTTCAGGATATGTTTTTCATCTCGGATCTGGACCTATCTCATGGATTAGCAAGAAGCAAACTGTTGTTGCTCTCTCATCCACTGAGGCTGAAATACCATGCTACATGAGGAGCTGTGTGCGAAGCAATTTGGTTATGTCGCATTCTTGCAGATATAGGGATTCCTGAAGAGAAACCTCCCATCATTCACTGCGAAAATCAAGGTGTGTTGAAGCTTGTGAAGAATCCTGTTTTCCATGAACGAACAAAGGATATTGAGGTCGAATGTCACTACATTCGTGAACAGGTCTTGAACCACCAAATTCAGCTCCAGTACTGCCCTACTGATTTTTAGGTTGCAGATATTCTCACCAAGCCTCTCGGCAAGGTGAAGTTTGATTTGTTTAGGGGGTACATTTGTAAGAGAAATGTATTAAGGGGGGAATGTTAGCGCATTAATACATTTGTTTGTTGTTGTTGTTAAAGAACAGTTGTGTAACCGTTTCTTTCATGGCTCCCTCCCTCTCAGCCTATATAAAGGCGTGATCTTATCATTTAAAATAAGCAATATACAAATCATTCCTTGGTGCGCCTTTAGATTAATGGAGATTTTGGACTACCATGGATCAAGGAAAAAATCTTGTTGTTGAACAACTTTGGAGAAAATCTCCTACCATGGAGATAAGATAGGAGAAATATGGCTCACTTATAAGTGTTCTCCTTTTTTATGCATATGTGAATGCTTGAATATTTTTCCTATGTTGAACATGAGCTAAGGTAAATGGGTACTCTAACATTATCCTAGGTATGGTGTAGGGGATTAGACTAAATCAAGAGCATCTCTAATGTGGGGAGGCAATAAGAGTTTTGGGGAGGTACTACAGTTATTATGGAGAGAGTCATATACATAACTGGGTTCCACCTAAAATAAAAGGGATAGCTATGCATTTATTTACTCATTATGGGTTGCCATGGAGACCTGTGGGGAGGCATAAGGGCAAGAAGGGCAACAATGAATATATATATATATATGATTGGCAAGGTGACCATGTTGTAAGGTGGACATATTATGTTATTCCATTAGTCAGGTCTCCTAAGAAACGTTCCCCCATCATTGTGATTACTCCTTTGGCTTGTGTATGATGAAGACAATACCACCTATTGGCATGATTGTTCATATCAATGTGGTCAAGTAAACTGTAATAAGATATTTGGATTGTGTTCTATTTGTGCAAACTATTTTGTTGTTGTGGAATCTAGTTTGTTGCCATGAAGGTTGAAATACATTTCTTATTGCTTTTTGGTTGGGGCTCGAGGGCCAATGAGGAATCATCTCAATTCTACCATCTTAATTGGACATTCATTGTTCACCCTACGATTATGTATTTCCATTTCCTCACAATTCATATTGTTGTGATCAACCATAGATATATGGTGGATCCATTACAACATTGTATGTATCTAGAGCTAAGGATGAAGAAGGTATTATTGAAGTTTCTCCTTGGGTTAACATCACATTGTGAATAGTTCCCAACTTCAAGTGAGATGGCATGGCTTGTCCAATCATATAAACATAATCACCACTGTCACGAGTGGAAAGTTGCTCTAGTACATAACAAATGGAACATCACATTCATCATCATGTGCTGCAACATGTATCATTTTGTAAGTTGTATTTGACCCATACGAATCCATAAGGAAGTTCTAAACACAATTATTGGAGTCACAATAGTCCATAGTGTGTTTTAATATTATCCACAAATATCATAATGGTTTTCATTTGACTAAGCTGTGTAATGAACATGATCATGATCATATTAAATCTCTGTTTGAAAAAAAAGTGGACACTACGTAAAGACACTCCAGGAAATATTACATTCTCTTTTTCATTCGTAAATGCATGTTTCAGTACCAATGTAGAAAGGTTTATAACTCTCTGGGTTTTCATGACTCATGTCATGTGAATGTAAATTTAAGCATTGTAGACAATTGGAATGGAATGAACTTGATCTCATCTAAAGTATGACTAAAGAAAAGTAGATCAATTCGGGCTTAAGTATGTGTTTTTCCATTTGGATATCTCTTGTAAAGCTTGCAAATATATATTATAAAATATATAGAGTACTCTGCAACTTTATAGAAAATCAATGAAACCTTGAGATATGAACCAAGGATACACTTCAATACGGTCAGGATCATAAAACAGGAAAACTTAGTTACTTCGTAGTAAGTTTATTCAATGACTCCACTATTATCGTTGGATAAGTTGATCATAGATAATGCCATTTCACAGAAAAGAAAAGAAAATTGTCATCTCGAAATATCAACAGTAATAAAATAATCCTTGAAAAGTCCATTAGAAATAAGCTTTCAAGTGACATTTCTTCCACTAACACAGAGTATTGGGCCGCACATGGAGCTATGGAGAAAGGCGATATGCGAATTAGACCACATTTTGGCAGATATGGACATTCGTGAAAAGTTCAGTTCACCTATTTTTCATGGCGATGAATTGACGTTTTCTTAAAGCTTGTGAATCCATCCAAGTTTGATGGAAATGAATTTTGAAGTTTCCCATGTAAAGTGGAGTTCCAGATGCCTTTCCAAAGCAAGTCCTCTTTTTCACCAAATCTAGAGCTTCAAGTCGAAAGTTAAGCCCACCAGATGGGAACAAATTACCTCCCTAGGTCCGTCGGCCCCTCACTTGGAAATGTAACATATGAACTAGTTAGGGGCTACTTCTTGTATATCATAATGGAATAAGGGGAAGAAATTTACTATCTAATAGAAATATTTTCTAGAAATCCTTAAGTAGCGTTATATATGTGTAGGTAGTCAGGTTGAATCTGAAATGATAGAATCTGTGATTGGGTAAGCATGGGAAATTATTCCATTATTTAACTTACATGAGTAACTCTCTGTAGCATGGGTTGATCCTTTGTATGAATTGTGATCCATGCTAGGGGATAAGATGAATCAAGTTATTTGCCTCATTAACCCATGTTGAATGATAGGAAAAAACTCTTGGTTTATTGTTTAGACCTAGTAAAATTAAATACCTTGGGCATTTAATTTTTTTACAGCCCCTTTGACATCCTCTAAAATTAATTAAGAAACATGTTAAATATAGTGTTAATTATCTTCTATTTATTAAATGTACTACCTAAGATAAATATTAACTATATTGGATTAATTTATGACTACATTAATTTCATTGATGTGGATTTAATATTTGTTACTCAACGGGAAAATTTTTATTTATTAACCTTGATAATCTGACTTTGAATCTTTGACTGTGACAACTGTTGCTTAAAGCCTGGTTACATGGTCACGCTTTTCAAAGGAAAGAAAAAAAATTATTCATAATAGACTTATTTTGTATCTAAACCTAGGTTGTTCTTGGGTCTCGAGATGGTTGTTTTATCGAGCGTTACACAAAGGAAGAAGAAGAAGCTACATAGGACGAGAGTTGAGCTCTAGGACAAGGGGGTAGCCTGACAATGGATTTTTAATATGCAAAATGGATGATTGTTAAGTCAAGCCTACTAGTGATACCTTGGTACATATAGGATCAACTCATAAGCACTGTATAGTACAAGACATAATCTTACTATCTAATTAATCCTATGGAATGGAAGTCGTTATGGACTAACCCAAATACCATTGTGCCAAGTCTATCTACATTATCCATAATAACATAGGCATTGGGAGCATTAAAAAAATCTATAGATGAACTTTGCTACTTGACTGGAGAAAACCATGGAAGACAATAGGGGATGAATCTGTAATGAATTTAAGAAGCTTAACAAAGAAATCTATATTTAACCCTAATTCAAAATTTGTAGATCATAACTTTGGTCACTAACTGTATGAAGATGTAATAGTTTAAATCAACATATAAGAAAATGGGGTTAATTTCCATTAGAAAGGACCATATATTACCCCATTACATGACAAAAAGGGCACAATAGTATTGCAAATACTTGCAAGGAAATGGCCATATAATCTACATTTGGAAGAATCATTATATGTATGCATTCTGATTCGTAAAATAGACCTAATTAATAGTCAGCACAGAACATAAATTATAAGTGCCTCCAATACAAAAGGCCAGCGTAGGAATTTATCATTATCAAGAAAGTGTGGCAATTAGAATCCCTTCAAGGCATTTAATTAGTTTGTGGCCAAGTATGATGTAGGAGTACGTTGAAAATAAGCAATAAAATTTGAAATGGATAAGTTCTTGAATGGAGGAAATGAAAAATGAAGTTGCAAAAAAGATATTAAATAAGTCCAATAAACTCACAGTTGATAACTTTGAAAAGATAATCAAGGAAACATCAATAGAAGAGTTTTAAAATATGAAAAATTAAAAGCTCATCTATCATGTATAAATAAAACATGTAATTCAGATATGCAGTTACCAAATTCAAATCCACTATGGATTAAAAAAAACCATTGATCAGTGGGTAGCATAAAAGGATGTAATTTCAAATGGAAAATGGCAACATCAAAACGTGTAAACTCCAATAAGGAGGAAATAGATGGAAAAAAAACTAAAAATTCAAAATATAACTTGCTAAAATTTTATATTATAATGTTGTAGAAGCATTTACACTATTAAGACAAATCGAGTTGTTGGAAGTGAGGTTACAATCTTCCGAATCAGAGGGTCATTAAACTAATAATATTAACTCCTCCATTGGTGTTAACAGGAAAAGTTAAAGCCTTCACTGCAATTGTAATCTTTCGCTACATAATAGAAATAATGTCAAAAAAAAAAGTAATTCTTGCAGTTCGCAATTGTTGAATGAAAGCTCACTGCATCTCAATATGGTAGGAACCACAAAACTCAAAGTGGCACTTGTTCATTGGATCCACGGCATTATTAAAATAGTTACATTAATTAAGTGTTCGGGGATTTATTCTCGGCTATTGTGTCATTGATTAAGTCTATGTTACAATCATAATTATTCTCCATACCATTACCAACTCGCAAATCTTGAAGAGGAAAGTCGGAGATCAAATCTATACATGGTAGTGAACATCTTGTATCACAGCACACAAGTATTTCGTGTAAGACTAGAAGCGACCTCTGTAGAGAAGTATGGCTTCCGAGAGTAATTCCGGTCTTTACCTGATATGTTTTCTTGCTGCGCTCATGGTGGCGGGTGTTATGGAAAATCTTCTCCTTCCTTGTCTGCATTGGGTATCATACGTAAGGCGTGCAAGACGGCAGCGGATAGAGACCTCTGTATTCAGCTCGAAAGGTTTCAACTTATGTCGTAAGAATGAAAATAATAGAAAAGATGACAAGTTCGAGTTTCAAGACTGCGTGGACCTCTTCCAAGACACGGTAACTCAAATCCAAACCGCATTTTCATGAGAATGGAAATGATGGCTTGAGTTGCGCATTTTCATGTGTATCTGCTGCTCTGCATTTTCATGAGAATGGAAATTACTTTGAAAGCTACTGTTAAGAGCCCTGACTATTTGACGACTTACAAATCAAAAGAAACAAATGAATATTCAGGGAGCTGGAGTGTATAAAGAATGAACAAAATTAATGTTGACGTCATTCATCACTTTTGCCCATTTCTACAGAGAAAGAAAAATAAATTGCAATCTATAATAACATCCATGATATCCAATGAGTTTTAAAAAGCATTGAATATAATGTAAAATATGAAGTAGAGGATGCAGATAAATCATTTTCGAAATCTTCTTATATCTTTCTCCACTATTTACCTGGTATCATTGTCGTTAATTAGACCAGCAGAGAAATATATAAGGATACCAAAACAATTTCAGTCATATCATCTTTTCCTTGTTATGGTGATTTAAGTTCCATGGAATTTATAAGCGTTATGGATTAGCACATTAGCGAGTGTTTACATAACAAGTGTATTTGGAGTTTAAATAATTAAACTGCCACGTTCTACGCTCAAAAAGACGTGTCTTGAAATGCTACACACCTTACAAATGCCTGGAAAACAGAGTTGTAAGACGCGTTTTCAATGCAAACTTGGTATCTGTGTTTATTAACACACATTGAAAGTATGGTTGACATTTGACGGTATTTGATTGGAATTTTGAAAACCCAAAATAAACACACAAATACCATCTTATTGTTCGACAAAGCACCGTTTTCTTTTCGTTGAAAAATCAAGAATTTCATCTCCCCCCGAAGCACCGAGGTATTTTGAAATTTTCATTAGTATTGCCGAAAAAATACACACTGAAATAAATAGATCGATTAGAAATTTTTATTGGCCATTAGGACTTTATAAATACATATTCCTAAACGTTCAGTGTAAGTCTCATGTACGTTGGGAGTCGATGATACGTTAAAGTTTTTCCAAATGCGTTGTTAAGAAGTGTTGTGGTGTAGTGGTGTCACATTAAATTAGGGTGCAGTAGGTTTTGGGTTCTATTTTGGCTGGGACCACGTGAATTTGTGTTTTATGTACGTTGGGAGTCGATGATACGTTAAAGTTTTTCCAAATGCGTTGTTAAGAAGTGTTGTGGTGTAGTGGTGTCACATTAAATTAGGGTGCAGTAGGTTTTGGGTTCTATTTTGGCTGGGACCACGTGAATTTGTGTTTTATATCTATTTTTGTGTTTTCAATGTTGTATCAAATTTACATGAGATGCCCTTTATCTTTATTAGGGTCATGAAAGCTTACCTACTTTTAGGCATAGGGTTACAAAAGTCTACCAAGTTTTGTATATCTATAAAAAAACGTAGAAGAAAACAATGTCACTTGGCTAACAATATTGATCCCAATAAAAATGTTGTGTACAATGTTAACAACAAAAGAAATAGAGGCATCCATTCCATCAAAGGTTACAGGGGTTGGTTTGATGGTGGTGGTGCCATCCATACCAATTGTCTCTTGCAAACTTTCTTTGTGTTGTTTGAAAATATAATAATTGAGATTAAAAAACCATCATAACGTCTTTCGAGTAAATAAATACATTGTAAATGTGTCTTTTTCTATGAATAGTGAATTAAAGAATGAATATACCTAATATCATTTTGAAATCTTAAAATTAATATTCGCAAGTAGTGATGAAAACAACAAACCGTAGCCCGTGACCTAGCTAACTTGCGGCTATTGCTGGCGGTCGTCTACACATTGGAGGGGATGGGAATGGAGTCAGTGGCGCCATGAGAGAGAAGATTCAAAAAAATACAGAAGCAGGGATAGTTTGCTGGTGGCGGCAGCAGTTCTCCAAACTTGGGTGGTGATTGTGCCTTACCAGCTGCTAATAAATCCTTCCTAGGTGTCACCGCTGGTTATTCGGGGCAAAAGACATCAACTCTCGGGTCGTCATACATCGTGGAAAAGGAAGAGTTTACTCCTGTAATTACTATTTCATGTTTAGAGGTAATTGAATCTATTTACTACCCTGCAAGATTCTCCACTTATCTGTCGATTTAATGGTGTTTGGCCCCGATTTGAAGATATACACAACTGGATCCTTTCCACTTGGACCCGTGACTGTGAGATTCAGTTATGCACAAAGGATTTTTTATTGTTCGTTTCCTCTCTCCTACAGAGTGTCAACTGATTCTTAATGATGGTCCATGGTTTTGGGGTAGGTCTAGTCTTTTTCTTACTCCATGGTTTTTAGATTTTCATCCTGTTACTATGGTAGTTTCAAAAATGTCAGTTTCGGTTCTCCTCCACAATCTCCCTCTCCCTTTTTGGCACCCTGTGGTTTGTGTTGCAATTGGTGATTCTCTAGGTGATTTTATCAAAATGGATGATGAGCGGTCTAAGTAAAGGTTATTCACTTATGCTCGTCTTTGTGATGAGGTAGATTTTAGCATAGGGCTTCCAGGTTAGTTGGAATTAATCAATGATAACTTGAAGTTGATTCAAACTCTCAATTATGAGAACATGACCTATCGTTTCCGGTTTTTCCATCACATTGGGCACCTTTATGAGGCTTTCCCACTCAATCAAAATAAACAAAAGAAGAAAAAAAGGGTTTCTCAGTGGCCTAAAGGCTGATAACTATTCTCTACAGTGAAATTCCAAGATCATCGAGATGACATAACTGTCAAGATTTTCCCTACTAGCGGTGGTGCCAAACGGAATCATGTTTCTGAGTGCTCTTATTTTGACCCCGCTCAGGATAGATTGTCACGTATTCTAAGGAAAATAAGGGGTGCTTTGATGCTCCTGTTTCTCATTCTTCGTTGGACTTGAGTAACTTTGTTTTTTGTTCTCCATGGACCCCCATGTAGCTGTTGTTTTGTTGTTCTGCTATGCTTAGCCTTGTGTGTTTGTGACTTTGGGGCGTCCTCTCATATCACCCGATTTTTTGTTGAGATAATCTTGTATCATGTTTCATTTAATATAATATAAGATATTTTTCGTCAAAAAAATGATTGAATACACCTATGACATGTTGTGTAGTAATATTAAACCCTCAAACCATTTGAAGTTACAAGGAAGTGAAAAAGGCAGCACACAATTACATATGAACTGTTCGACAAAATGCCAGAAAGAAATATACATTTTTTACCATCGTTAACGTCACTTGTGTTGGTGTAAGTTAAATTGTAAAAAACAAACTAGCTTCAAAAGAGGGTTAGCACATCCACGAAAGCATTTGAGTGAAGGTATGTCTGTAGTAATTTCTCTTATGAGCACCCTACTAGATATGTCTAAATTGTTGAACACAATGCCTCACAAGTATCTGGTTTTATTGGCATAACTACAAGTTACACCTATTGGCATACGTACATGTCTTTCAATACATATGATTTCTATTGAAAATTTTTAGTAGAGCTGTTATAAATTCGAGTAGTCAAACATGTAAACCTTAGCATTAAAATTTTAACATGGCACAACAAATGTTTATCCTTTTATTCTAGAGACTATTCATTTCTAAAATATAATTGAAGTGTATATGTATTTAGTTTTTATTTTTTACGTGAGATAAAAAACTACTTTAATTAAGATGTCAAATTTTCTTCATTATTATGTTTTAGAGGTATTATATAATAATGACATGGAGTGGATGAATATAATGTAGTTCTTATGAAATAATAATTAAGGCCGATTTTTTTTAAAAAATCTTTTTATTTGTGAAATTTATATCTTTACAATAACTAATATAAAGTTTTAAAAAGTGTTAAAACACACACACACACACAATTAAAAACCAATAAGTAAATACAAAAGAAATAACCAAAGAATAAAATTTATGAGAAGAGGAGCAATCTGTGAGGAATATAAAAGAAATAAATTATTAAAATATTAAGCCTAGAAGCATTCTATAATAGTAACATGAAGGGGCGGAATTTAATGATTTTATTTATGAAATTAATATATTTAGAATCACTAACATAAAGAAAAAAAATACTAAGAATAAGTATTGATATTTCCTTTTTGTACTTAATTGATTAAATTGTACATATTTTAGGTCATGCATATTTATAATAGATAAATATATGTAACTTCTTTTAAGTGCAATTTCTATGCCATTAGTTCAGGTTAGACACGAATAACCCTTCAATATAGTTTATTATTAGTTTGATTTAATTTTTAATATGATTATGGAAATCATATGACCTTAATGTTTTCAACATATAAGTTGAATTTTACACTTATATTAATTTTTAGTTTATATTGCAATGATTTTTTTTTTAATAATAATATATCAAACAATTTATAAAATTCCATCCAACTATTTATCTATTTGTTAAATTTTATTATATTATACATATTTTATGTTATACATGTGTATCTCAAATAAATAAGTCTAGAGGATTAATGTCATATAAATTCATCTATTGGAAGAATTTATGTTTAGTTGAGGTCATACATTAGCCACACAAGACGCCCACAACCACGGTTATTATATTTGTTTGTTGGTTTAATTTGAATTTCCTATAAAATTATGAGAATGATATGAAAGTATTAGTTTTACATATAAGATAATAGATTTCAAAGTATTTGAAGCGTATATAATATTTAGTTTGTATTGCAATGAAATTGTTAATGTTTTAATTTTCTTATATCTTAATTTAATAATCTACTAATCATATACATTTACTTTTATTAATTTAGACGCAATATTGTATATTTTCATTATTGTATATATTCATTTTTCTATATCCAAAAAGAACAATTTTATTCTTTAGATATTTAAATTTGTTATTATTAAAATATTACACAATGTTTTTAATACTTTATACATATGAACTAAAAAATATTGAATTCCAAAAATAATTAACAAAAAAGCAAATCAAATAACATACATATGTTAGTTAAATTTATACAAAATATTCCAAGAAGTATAATTCTTAGACACTTATAAATTAGATTCATGATATAAGTATAATAGGAACATCAAGAATAATAATTATCAAGTTTTTTTAAATATATTTATGTAATATGAATATATTACTATTAGATTGAATATAAATAATCTAATGATTTTAACATTTACTAAAATAATTGATTATGTTAGCTAATGCAATTGTTTACATCTCATAATTTTTCCAAAAATATTATAATTAAAATATAAATGGAAATCAAAATCTCACTAGCAATGATGAAACACATGAATCAGTTGTTTTTGGAAAAAAATCATGAACTAATTTATTCACTAGTGTTATTGCAAATTTATTTTTACTTAGTGAATGTTATTAATAAAAATGATGTGAATCAGTCTTTAATATTGGTAGGGGAACGAATAGGGGAGCCACCACACACACTACCTCCTCTTCCCTCACCAAAGACCCCACTCTTTCCATTATTTCTAGAGATAGGTGAACCACCACCTCTACCATCGCTAAAGTTGAAGGTGAAAAAATCAACAAAACCAAAACCCTTTACCCTTCATGCAACAGTGGGGATAAGGGAGTGGGTGAAAATTCCATGCAAGTGTATAGGAGAAGGGAAATGGATAAGGGAGCGGATGAAAACTCCATGTGAGCACAAAGGGGTAGGGAAATCTACAGGCGAACAACCAAAGGGGGAAAAAATTCCACTACTGCCTCCGGCTACCCCAACTTTTTCTTCTACTAATATGGAAATGGATTCTTGAAATTTTTCTCTAGTGTCAACTGAGATCCTGTTGGCATATTATTTAATACATTGTTTATTGGTTACAGGTGGTTACTCCTCCTAACCGCTTTCTCTTTGTATTTATTCCCCCTCGTACATTCAATATAATATTCAAACATTATTTTATACAGCTCCTGTCCTAACATTGGTATCAGAGCAGGCCGAGCCAGGCAGAGGACGCATTCAGTTGTCAAACCGTTTTTCTATTCAGTTGTGCCGTGAAGATTCCTCTGCCTGTCCGTTTCTGCTGTGCGTGGCGCCGAAGAACTGTGCGTGAACTCTGCCTGCGAGTTTGTTTGCTGTGCGTGGTTCCCTGTCCGTATTTGCATGCTGTGCGTGGTTACCGCGTGGAGGAGCAGCAAGAACGTAATATCGTTGCAAACCAGTGAACCTGTGCGCCTTCATTACTGGTGCGTCCTCTGCCTGCGTGGAAGGAGGTGACTCATTGCTGTTGCTGGTGCGCCTTCTTTGTTCTTTGCTATTTGCTGTGCTGAGCGTGAAAAGTCTTTGCTTGCTGCGCGAGGAGATCTGCAACATTGTCGCCTGCGAGGGATCCGAGCGGGTGGAAAGGCACGAGCAGTTGGAGAAATGGAGGAAATTGATGGAGAGCAAGGGGTTTCAGAATGTGGCGCTGAGTGCGAATGCGGTGAACCAGTCGAACCTTCTTCTGTGGCTTTATCCCTGTGATGGCTACAAGCTCAGTGAAGACAAAGATTGTCTCTTGTTGGGTTGGCAGGACCGTTCTTTAATTGCTGCGTCTGCATGGCATTCGCGAGGAGATCATCTTCATTTCCTGTGCATTGTGTTCGTGAAGGCTGCATAGAACCGCGGGCCAAGATACCTAAGAATTGAAGAAGACAGTTATGAAATATAACCGCTTCAAACAAAATGAGAAGACCATACCTGTGCGCAGCAACAACATGGAGAATTCTGTTGTTGTATTTCATGTCTGGCAATGTGGCATCGATCATTAAACTGATCCAAGTCCGCCTGCAAGTTATCCCATCAACGACCATTTCTCGGCGTGTGAGGAAACAGCAGTGACCAGAAGAGTAAATAGTCAGGCATGTGAGCATACTCAGAGGAGGATACCCGTGGTACAAGCCCGCAGTTTAAAAAAAAAAAGAAGAATCCGTCACCAAAGAGGGAGAAGAGAGCATGTGGCAATGACCACTGACCAACTTATCAGCACTGTGTGGAGTTTGACATGTGTGGCATCGACCACCGAAAACCCAGGTGTGCATTGGTAGACTCCTTCCCCCAACATCTTCTCAATTATTGTTCGCAGACCATGCAATACATTAGCAAGCGCATCGTACAAAAGATCAGGAGACATGTGGAATTTGTTTGAATCAAATCGGAACAAAACGAGATTAAGCCCCTTCATTCATTCATCAAATTTGCTATCAAAGATGGACACGAACAACCAGCCTATGATCCCATGCAACAGTCTGAGAGCATGAAATTCATGCCTAGAGATGTTAATAACATTGCAAGCAAGCATAGAGACATGCCGCATTTGAGAGAACCAAAGAGCATCGGTATCTACTCTTAGCCAGTCTCCAAAACTTGCAATCCGAGGACATAATGGACTGATTCTTGTTCGACATATAGACGGAGAAGAGTTGTGTCGATCCAGATGACAAATGCGAGATTAAATGCCCTCAGGCACATCTGTGGCGCACCACACGAGCTTTTGAGCTCATTTTCGGGATCAGATTCCTTCTAGTAACGCATTGTAGCACATTTGTCGAAAAGATTCAAGATAAATCCAGATAAGATACATTTTTGCAAGTTTTTTGAAAATAGGACATGCTCGCAAAAATATTACTATCTGATGCCCAACTCTTGAAAGGGCCAAATTTTGCCGCATGGAAAACCAATATATTAAGCGGACGATTCTTGGCATATTCGATTTAGATACTTTGGGGGATTGGTCTACTGGCAAAGTTACGCCTCCTAACCGCAGACTCTTTGTATTTATTCCCCCTCGTACATGGAATATAATATGAAAAGGCATGATGCGATACAGCACCTAATGCTCATCACTTTCAGTCTTTTTGATGAGGTGCAGCCATACCGACCCTAAGCAACTACTTCTTCTTAGGCCATGTGATTCGCCACTTTGTGTCCAGACCCATCTACGCAAGCTAAGGAAGGTCTGACGTTCAAAGTTCGCAGATGTCATTCCATGCTACAATAGCTTATCATACGATTGAGTATGCATGGATTAGGGTGATATTTAGTCCAGAAGCCTTCTTACAAATACGTGTCAGCTGAGTTACGTTTGGCTTCCAACTCTAATGCCACTCGGTGAACCAGCTTGGACGACAAGTCTGCTTAGTCCCATCATATGAGCCTTCCTGCGAGCTGGTTCCTTCACGGATAATGTTAAAGAGACACTGAAACACCATGACTTGTGCAATTACTCAACAACCCTTGTGTGAGTTTTGCAACCCTGAGTGAACGTGATGGAATCCAGCATTCTTCTTTCTTCTCCAATCATTGCGGCCTGAAATCTGGAATTGAAAGAGGGAGAGGAAGATGACTGGCATGTTATTTCTCTTCCTTCAGACTTAGTTTTCCTTTCACTGGATATCCACTGCTTGAAGGTCAACTTGGTCCCTCTAGCATTGTTAGCCTAAGGAATTTCTACTTTCAGCACTAGGAGTAGCAGTAGTAGTAGAAATGATTCTCATAGAGTGAAAGTGACCTTCTGGCTAAGATCCATCTCAAGCACACAACTGAGTCCCACAACCTTGGAGACAGTTCCATTGTTGTCTCAAATGACTCTGAGATTTATTCTAGATCTGAGACATGGGTGCAAGTTTGATGACCAATAGAACCCACTTCTCCTTTATCCTGACTCTCATATGTACTAGCACATGATGTCTCTGAACTCAAAGATGCTAAATCCACCACTCGTTGGTAGTTATGGGCAATCTATGAATTACTTTTCTGAACTCTAAGCTAGTAAAGAACTCCCAACTCCAAATTGCCATGAAAATTCAACTAACTTTGATTAGATCTAAAATGTACTCTCTCCCATAAACTTGGTTATAAATTTAGTAGTCTATTATGGCCTGCATTTCTTAGTCAGTTTGCAAGCTTACTTGTATGGGCACAGATGAACTCCCACTCATCTATCTCCAATTGGATAACTTAGAGGAACTCCATGACTTTTCTCGACAGGTACTCTGCATATGGGTAGAGCCAAGGACCATGGCCCAATTCACCTTTAAAAGAGGAACTTTTTAGAAATGCTCATGCCTTGAAGTTACCTTCAACTCCTTATTTTTGGCCCCCCTAATGTCAGATATCATTGCCATAAAATGTTCCTTAAATGGATCTGTCCAATACGGCTTGTCTTCAATGATGAAGAAAATTTGGAATTGATCCAAAGTGGTTAAAAAAATAACGGACTCAAATGGACACCCGGGATAAAAAGTTATGAGCATTTCAATGGTGTTTGGCCGACCTCTAATGATTTGCATCAATTGGATTGCATACCTTGTGGACCAAAAAATTGCAGATACTTTGTATATGTCAAAGGTTTCTTCTTAGTTCCACTTCCAATGACGTTGGGCAGATTCTATTAAGAGGGTGACTCCCAGGACTAGGTTCATGCCCATATCCTTGGGGATCAGTGGGACATTTTACTAAACCTTGGTTTCCAGGATTTATACCGAAGTACCTTCATGATATAATGTGGTCCTATACTCTAGATTATGGGTAAGAATTACCTAATCTTCCTCTCCACTAAGGTGCTTCGCACTAGAACAAACTGGTAACCTCCTCGAGTGGTTTCAGTTAAAGAGGATAAGAAAGAATGGCAGATCCACATGTGGTCTGAGATAATTTTTTTTCATGCGATTTTGTGTTGTATAATAGACCTCACCAAGGGAGGTTACTAGAAAGAATAAATCTCAAGATGGTGAGGATTCAGTATCATACCCAAATTCTCGACTATGAGAAATAGTGGCATTTCTTAATGCAACAAAACCCTACTAAAGAAGCTTTGGAGTCATCTTCCAAGGTGCTTCATCCTTTGATAATACAATCTCAAGATTTCAGAGGAAAAAATTGTGCATTCCCAAAGTCCTTCCTGGAGGATGTTAGATCTCTGATGAGATGAAGAGTGAGTCAGACTCATAAGAACAAAATAAAATGCGTCAGTTGACAACTTCTCCTCTGTTGCAATTTGAGGCTCACAGACTTATTGCAGGTGTCATTTAAGATACGATCTCCTATAATCTCAACTACAATTCATATAGTGTCCAACACATCTTCAAATATAGATCCTGCAACGAGTTAAGGAATGATCTCTAGCTCTCCCTTGTTTGTTGTGAACATGGATCTGTCTTCGGTATGTTAAGTGGCCTCATGATTCAGTATCACTCAGGTAAGGTCCCGTTTAATAAGGACCACCCCTTTACCCTTATCCTAGTGATAATGCTGTTGTTAGGTCTCATAATCCCCTTAGAGAATGTTAACTAATCCTACAATAGTCTTCTCATCAACATTACTAAATTATTTCTTTGGAAATAGTGGAAATGTTGTACGAGCTCGAGAACATCAGTTGGAAGTTCAATTGAAACTATAATCTCCCTAACATTTCTAATCCTAAGAAAACATTTCCCCTCCCCAAACTTCATTATCTCCTTTGAGAGATTTTTTGCGTAGCTCTAAACTGAGCTACCATCGAATGTCTAATCTCTTCTTTTCCTCTCCTCATGTTGTCTTTACTAGAAACTGGCATTGGTGCTTACATCCTCCCCTAGTATCAGGAATATACTTCTATTTTATGTTGTTTTTGGTTTAGATACAACTCGGGTGGGTCTCTCAGTGTTCTCTTTATTCTTTGTTCCTAAGTAAACTTCAAGCTTGGAACCATGTGATTCTATTGCTTTTGGTATTGGTTTCCTGAGGGCTTTCTCTTTGTTATGTTCTCTACTCTATCTAGCCAAATGTGATGGCTTCCTTGCAACAAGGACTTAGGTTCCTTTCAAAACCCCCACTTTACACTAATCAAATAATTACATGCATTCTACATTATTTTTTGATCCCACTCCATTACTGGAAGGTCAAATCTTTCATCACCCCATATGTTCTAAAGTAACTTGTCATCAATGGATTCATTTCTTCAATATGCACAGTCAACATATACACATAATAGCCTAAACATTAAGTTTTTCAAACAAGAGTAAGAATAAAATAAGAAAGCCTAGGTTTAGGGGAGAATTCTGAACCATTTTTAGAACATGGGCGGGTCATTGCAAAATTGTTGGAGCAGTGTGGGGTTCCCCATGTTCATCTAGCAATTTTGGGACCCATGATTTTCTAATCGTGCATTGGAAATTGTGTTTCAATAAAAAAGTTAATAGATAATGGCTACTTGATGGAGGGTGACCAGACCATTAGTGGAGCGTTCACACAATCATATGCCAGAATCACGTATGGAAGTCGACACAGACAAAACGTACTGGCAAGCATACGGTTAGTGGTTTCAAAGTCAAAAATAAAAATCTTAATATCAACCTATATGACTATGATTATGAATTTTATGTGATCGTGATAACAGAATGATGTATGTCCTTACCCTAGTTACAAATACAGGAAAAAGACATATTTCTTAATGTCAGGATCACAAATTGTATTCAATGATAGAAACATATATGGTGGATATAATTGTTTTCATGATTCAATTTTGAAAATTAAATGTTAAGGACAGACCTGGATATCACTAAACTAAAGAAATGTACTGGGGATGCACTTAGAGGTCCCATGCAAAACTAATATTTCATAAGTTCAAAAAGAAAACTCCAATATGAATATACGAGGGAATGATTATGACATTGATGTGAGTGTGGATAGCAAAATTGATTGATCTAATGGCTATGTATTAAGGTGCACCAAATAATAAAAAATAAAGGACATTGCACCCAATTACAAATACAAGTACATTTTATTTTAATGTCTCACAAATTTATTCATATATATTTATATATGGTATTGAGGTAGGACCCTTAAAGATGAGTGGAACAACTATGCACAACAAGTCAAGAATGTCTCAGTTGTAAAGAGGTTTGTTCCCCCTTGCAATCTGGTAATGTATTTCTAACTAATGGGGTAGCTATGCGAGCTCCGAGTAGTTGAGAGTATCACCTGAAACCAATGAGAAGGCTGGTAGCTGCTTGATCATAGAGCACCCTAGTTAGGATCCAATTTTAGTAGACATGTACCCTGTCAGATAAATAAGGAACCCTATATGTAATAGATTGCACACCAATTCAATGCAAAGAAACCTTGGATTTTTTGGCATCTACACAAATCATATTCCATATATATGCTATACTAATCATTTTCAACGGTATGTAGTAATTTTCTATAAAATGAAATTTATGTCAATCACACAAGTTTCTAAGAGGAACACATTTTGAATAAAATGGGGACTGTACCTGTTTGATTTGATCAGGTCATTCCACGAACTCCTTGAGAGAGTATTGTAAGGTTACTACCAGTGAGAATATGATTCCTTGGAAACATATGGAAATCAAGTCGATAGATCTATATAGCTCAATGGTTTCACTGTGGTAGCATGCTTTCATAATGATATTATAAAATATCCACTTTCAGCACACATTTCAAATTAATGGGGAGCTTGTATGCATTTTCTAGTACAACCATCCATTATGGTATTGCTTAAACAAAGGTAGCGAAGCCCAGTTAGTCAAGCCAAAGATATAAGTAATTGAGTATATTACAAAATAAATGGGTTTCATCTTCAATGTGTGTGCAACAAATAAATGTCACGCTCTCTATTCCCTACAAGATTAACATGAACTTGTATCAAATATGGCATTATTTACGTTAAATCTCTGAAACAAAATGAAGAGCTAGTTGAAACATGGTATAATGACCTTAATTAAAAAATTATGGAAATAAATACCCAATTTCCATTAGATTACTTGTATGCACATCCACCTACTTCCACATGTCTGACCATGTTTGAAAATATCCTGAGATATATCACGAAAAGATTTAGCTACCACTATAGCAAAAATTTACACTATATCTCGACATATGAGCAATGTCATTAAAGACCTTATTGTCACCCATTTAGGATTTGTACAAAGATTTATAAATGTATATTAGACTTTGAGATTTGTATCGTAAGGCTATATTGTACATTTAATGTGTTGGCAATAATTCTACACAAATATAGTTGTCTCTTCTATCATCCTTGTCACAATGAAAATACATGCAATGTCTAAGATAGAATGGGTGAAGAGAAATCATAACTGATTTTAACTAGGGTTTATTATAATTATCATCTTCGTAGTATAGCATTGTCTTCTGTTATTGGAATACAATAATTTTTTTATAATAATATTGTCTTTATACTCTTCATGTGGGAAGGCACTAGCTATTTATGTATAAGATTCAAATTTTTGAATTTTATTTCAATTTATTTTATTTATTTAATATATTGTTTCTTTTTTTTTATGCGAAGGGAAGGGTATCTAGCTATAATAAATAATATCTTTTTATTCTCATTAAAATATCTCCTTCCTCTTTGTTTTGGGTTGGGGTTAATGTTAAAGATAGATGAGAAAAACAGGGTTTAGATTCCTACCTTCCTCTTCCTTTCGCACTCCCAACAAAATATAGTGTTGGGCTAATAACATACATGATTTATAGTAGAGGAATCAAGGCATGTCTTAACCCCATATGTCGAGGTGATGGTACATTATACTTGAAGTCACCCTAAGAGTCTAGCGGCCCTAAAGTCTAATCTACCTCGACCTTCGCTTGATCCCCTTACACCAAATCCCCTCTCTAACCCATAGATATCCACCCCCCTTCATCTATATATGTATATAGGGTATGTGATCAACTTAGGGCTACAATAGAGAGTTTAGGAATAGTATCTGATATATAAGGGGAGGGAACTAAGTGGGATCTAGAATTTATATATATATATATATACAGAGAGAGAGAGAGAGAGAGAGAGAGAGATTTGTGGACTAGGATGGTCCCAATGGGGAGATAAGTAAAACCTTTAAGATTAAAGGTATGTGGATGCCACATGGCATAGAACTATATATTTATATAGGATATTAAGGTGTTTGTGGCATTTTTATTCTCGAGTGAAGAGTATATTAATAGTTTAGTTGGTGAAGCTAGACATGAGACATTATTGTGAGGTCATTCATTCATGATTCATGATATGGATTAATTGTATGATTTCCTTAGTGTCACCATAAAAATCAACTCCCTTTCTTTCAGACAAGATACAAACAACCACCATTGATTGCTGTCATGAATCCAAGAACATTAGACAATTATATTTCAAATAGAGGGCCAATCCCACCAATCTCTTCTATTCCCTAGTAGATAATAGGATGGGACCATATATACTCCATAACAATTTATATAAGGGAATTCGATACCAAAAATACTCCCTATAAAATTTAGCATGTTGTTCATAAGTACACCATACATATGAATAATTTCATTATCATCCTCCGAATTATTTCATGTTCAACTATAAGAGAACCCACCCTATATATAGCTATCTAGACCTGGGGTAATTAATTAAGTCGAGGTCACCCTTAGACCTAAGTTAATCGTCAATACTCCCCTTCTCTTCCCTAAATATTTATAGAATATCATAATATGGAGTGGAATAGGAGTAGGAATGGTTAAAAAAATCAAAATCAATTGTTTAGAATGGGAGTAGGAATGGTATGTGGTGTTGTTGAGTATGGAGCTTAATTACTTCACAAGAAAATTTCTTTCACATGTTATTGGTTTTAACAGTAACTGGCATTAGTCAGGATGTGGCCAGCATCGATCAGGTTAGTCAGGATGTAACCATCGACAGTCAGGCAGTAACCAAAGATGGTTACCTGTGTAATGGTGCTTTTGTTTTTTTGATGAGAATTAGAATAAATCACTTTTTTTTAAGGTGATTTATTGATTGTAAAATCAGAGTTATTTTCCCGAAATAAGTTATATATGAATGTATGCATTGTACGAGGGTAAATAAGAAGAAAGTAAGAAGAAGAGAAAGAAAATAAATTTTTTTTTTTGGATGTAAGTTTTCTTGGTGAGAAAGAAAGAGTAGCTGAGTGAGGGAAAAGCATTGAACATCCTATGAGGTGTTGGAAGAAACCAGATCTTCATTGTATTTCATCTAGAAAGCACTAAATAATAATATTGGACATTTCTTGGTGGACCTAGCCCACACTAGGTGAACCACGTTAAAAATTGTGTTATCTTTCTCTAGTTTATTTTTTCTTCTGGTTATTTCCACATTTATTATTTGTATGCTTTATTTGATTATAGATCTGTGCAACATTGTTTATACGATTTAACCCCAACAGTTGGGTATTAGAGACAGGTTTGTTATCTTGTTTGATACCAACAACTGGTATTAGATCTTTATTTGGAGGTTTTGTGTGTTGATAAGATTTACTCTCAAAGGTTTTTTTGAATGAGTGGGAGAAGAGCAATGGCATAAAGTAAATACTCAGTAGAGAAACTTGATGGTCATAATTATCAACTATGGAAGATGCATGTGGAGGATTATTTGTATCAGAAAGATCTATACTTACCGTTGGATGAGCATGGAAAGTTGAGCATGAAGACGGATGGAGAATGGAAGGTTCTTGACAGAAAGGCCCTGGGATCTATAAGATTGAGTCGGGCAGCATCGGTGGCTTCAAATTTTATAGATGCAAAAACTATGGTAGAGTTGATGAAATATTTATAAAATTTTGTATGAAACTCCTAGTGCTTCGAATAAGGTATATTTGATGAAAAAATTACTTAATTCTAAGATGCAAGAAGGTGGATCTGTATCTAATCATTTGAATGATATCGAGTCTATTGTAAATAGATTAAAATTGGTAGAAATTTCATTTGATGATGAAGTGAAAGAACTTTTATTATTATGCTCTTTTCCAGATAGTTGGGATAGCTTGGTAATGACTATTAGTAAAACAACAAATAATTCTAAAGGTTTGAAATTTTATGATGTGGTTAGTGTAATCCTTAATGAGGAAATACACAGGGAAAGCTCAAGAGAAGCATCGTCTGGAAATGCTCTAACTATATAAATAAGGGGAAGATATAAGGAGAGATCATCTAAGAGTAAGAAGAATGGGAGATCAAAGTCAAGACATGGCAGATCTAAATCCAAGTACAAAGATTTACTTATTTGGAATTATGAAATGAGAGGACACATAAAGAAGGAGTGTTGGTCTAATTAAAATAAAGATAATATATCAGACAAATGTAAATAAAGGTAAGGAGGAAAACGTTGCAAGTGAGGTAAAGCAAGATGCCTTTATTCTCTCCTTGGATAATAAATTAGAATCTTGGGTGCTAGATTCTAGAGCTTCTTTCCACGCAACTCCTCAATAAGGGTTATTTTAGAAATTATGTCTACAGTGCAATTTTGGACATGTTTATTTGGGTGATGATGAACCTTGCAATATTACTGGGAAAGGTGGATGTTTCATCCAAAATTGTAGAATGGAAATACAATGGGTATTGAAAGATGTGAGGCATGTTTTAAGCCTGAGAAGGAATCTTACTTTCTGTAGGGTAACTAGGCGAATCTGGTTGCGATGGTTACTTTTACAGGAGACTCTTGGGAAAGTCACCAAGGGTGATCTCTTGTTTGTGGCAAGAGGTAAGAAGGTAGGAACTGTTATATTTATCTACCTGTACTATTGATTCATTTTTCAATATTATCTACTTTAGATTTAGATGCATACATGTGGCATAACCGGTTGGGTCATATGAGTCAAAAATGGAATGATAGATCTTAAAGGCTAAGGGTATGTTATCATATTTGAAAGATTTAGATCTTGAATTTCTGTGAGCATTGCATATCTTTGGAAAGCAGAAGAGATTGACATTTCTCAAAGTTGGGGCAACTAAGAAGGAGTAGAAAATTAGAGCTTGTACACTCATATGTGTGGGGACCAACTCAGGTAGCTTCTCATTGGAGGATCCCAGTATTATGTTACTTTCATTGATGATGCCATGCAAGAAATGTATGGCTTTATTGTATTAAACGTAAATATGATGTTTTAGAGAACTTTTAAAAGATGGAAAGCCCCTTACATGAGAATGAATCAAATTCGAAGTTAAAATTCCTTAGATCTGACAATGGTGGTGAAAACTGTAGCAAGGCATTTCAATTATTATTGTTCAGTGAATGTTGAATAGGATAGAGAAAGAACAGCTCCAAGAACACCACAAGAGATTATGGTGTTGTAGAAATAATGAACAGAGACAATCATGGAATGTGCTAGAAGCATGAGTATACATGTCTAGACTTACCCTTGTAGTTTTGGGCAGAAGCAGTTGATACATTACGGTTTATTTGATTAACCAGTGGCCCTTCAAGTTCACTAGATGGAGGAATACCAGAGGAAGCTTGGACTGGAAAAGAGGTATATCTTTTCTTTTCTTAAAGTTTTTGGCTCAGAAGATTTTGTGCATGTTGATAGGGAAAATAGAAAAAAATTGGATGCAAAATCCAAGAGGTTGCACTTTCATTGGTTATGGATCTGGTGATTTCAGTTATCCGTTTTTGGGATTTAGATGAATTATTAATTTTTTTAGGTGTTGTGATGTTGAATGGAATGAAAGAGAGAATGTATAGGGATCAAAATTTTAGTACCCAAGGATGAGAAAAGTTGAGAAGATTCTATTGATGAAAATGAACTCTCACGTTTTAAAGAAGATATCCACCTACACGAACATCATTCCATGCTAACCGGCATCAACATACGTGGTCAAGTTCAAAAGAAAAAACCTGTGGAACCGACATCGAAACTTCAGATGAACCGCTGACGGTTATAGAGGATCCAAACCGACAGTCGGTCAGTAGATACAGGAACCACATGTCGGTTAGAGGTGACCAGGGCGTCGGTCATTGATCCAGAGAGTTGATACTGAATGTCCAGGAGGTTTAGAATTGAGCCTCTGGTACACCAAGATCTCCTGTCAGAAGGTCACAAAGCGTATTTAAACTTCCAAAGAGATATTTACACCTTCTCTTTTCTTATTTATTATTGACTGATAGTGGTGAACCAGAGAGATTTGAAGAAGAAATGCAGGATAGAGACTCACGATTTAATGGGAGCATGGCATGGATGAGGAGATGGACTCTTTGGAACAAAAGCAGACACATGGGATTTGGTTCAATTTTCCAGTAGGGTAAGAGAACATTCCAAGAACAAGTGGGTTTATAGAATTAATGAAGAAGAGGGTGGACAAAAAAGGTACAAGGACAAGGATTGTAGTAAAGGGGTTTACACAGAAAGCATGGTATTTACTTTGGTGAAATATTTTCTCCTATGTAGTTAGGATGACTTCTATTTGTATTGTATCTGAGTTTGAAGTTGCGAGTAGAAGATTTGCATTTAGAGAAACTAGATGTGAACACAACTTTCCTTCATGGTGATTTGGATGAAGAGATTTATATGCAGTAGCCGCCTTGGGTACGAAGTCAAGGGTAAAGATAAATTAGTGTGCAGGTTGAAAAAGATCCTATATGGGCTCAAGCAAGCTCCAAGGCAATGGTACATGAGGTTTGATAGTTTTATGCATGAGCATGGTTACTTGAGATGTGAATCTGAGCCATTATGTTTATTTCAAGAAGCTTGAAAAATGGGAGCTATATTATTTTGTTACTGTATGTGGATGACATGCTTATTGTATGATCTAGTATGCAAGAAATTGGTGAGCTTAAGAGAAAATTTTATCTCACACATTTTCTATGAAGGATTTAGGAGCTGTCAAATAAGAATCCTTAGCATGTAAGTACATCAGAGACAAGAAAAAATAAGAAGTTGTATTTGTCTCAAGATGGATTATATCTACATAAGTTGTTAGAAAGGTTCAACATGTAGAAATGCAAAACTTGTTAGCACACCCTATGGCTGGACACTTTGAATTGAGAAAAGATCAGGTGTCCTTCATCACATGATGAGGTCAAATACATGACACGAGTGCCATATGCTTCAGCAGTTGGAAGTCTCATGTACCGCTATGGTTCTGTACCAGACCAAACATTGTACACAGGAAGTGTGAATTATGAGTAGATATATGGCTAATCCAGGTAAAGAGCATTGGAAAGTAGTCCAATGGAAACTCATTGTATTTGAAAGTGACATCTAGCATGCAGTTATGCTATGGAGGTTTGGATATTTCATTACATGGCTATGTTGATTCGGATATGGCTGGAGATCTAGATGGTAGGAGGTGTACGCTACTGGATATATTTTCACAGTAGGTGGAATGACCAGTTAGCTAGATTTCTGAGATTTCAGAAGGTTTTGCCTTTGTCTACTATAGAGGTAGAGTATGTTGCAGCTACATAAGACTAGACAAAGAGATGATATGGATGAGTCAGGTTAATGGAAGAGTTGGGAAAAGAGAAAGAGTGAGTGTAAAATGTATATAGTGAAAGTCAGAGTGCAGATTAATTTCGTAAAGAACTCATCGAATTTCATTCAAGAATGAAACACATATCAGTTGGGGTATCACTTCATATGGACAGGTATTAGAGGATGGAAAACAGTTGAAGTCTAGAGAAATATTCATACGGATTAAGAACCCTGCAGATATGCTAACGAAGCCATTAGGAAAAAGACAAGTTGGAGCTACAATCCACTTCTGTTGATCTTCGAGTTTGAGACTTGAAGAGGAAGAAACAAAGGCCAAAGAAAAGGATCTAAGAATGATGATGTATAGGTTATGGTGCAGTAAATTAATACTCCAAGTGGGAGATTGTTGAGTATGTGAAGCTTAATTACTTCATTTTAGCAACTTACAATTGAAACTGTTACTAGCTTTATATAGTAACGGCGCATCGGTTAGGGTGTAGAATGGCATCGGTTAGGCATAGGTAAGGATATACCGGTAGCGATAGTTATGGCAATAACCAACGTCATGGTTACCTGTGTGAGGAAGCTTCTTAATTTATGAGCATCTCACGAATTATATATCATTTGTTAGCATTAAAGATAGATCTAATAGATTTTAAAATGCATGGCTAAGTTGCCCTAAGTCTATAAAAGGACTCATATAAGCATAATATGAGGGTAGGGTTTTAGAAGTAAGAGTATGGATCATAATTACAAGATAATAATATGTTTTGCATGTAGAGAATTCTTGGTGAAAAAGGAAAAGAGTAGCTGAGTGATGGAAAGAAAGTACTGAACATCTTGTGAGGTGTTGGAAGATAGTAAATCTTCATTGTATATCTTATGTCAAAGAACTTTGGATAATAATATTGGCTTGTTTTTTGGTGGATGTAGCCCACACTAGTGTGAACCACGTTAAATTTGGTGTTGATCTTATGTCTCCTGTTATTGTATATTTCTTCTGGTAGAATATCCATGTTTATTTGCATGTCATTGCTTAGATATGATATATTTTCTGATTATAGACCAGTGTGCTAATCCCAACATCTTGGAAATGGTTGACACGTGTCCCCTTATGGTGCTCATTAGGTGCATGGGTCATTGCATAAAATTCTATCCCCACCTGTCAGGCCGCAGTTAGATGGGAAAAATTTACTTCCCCGCCATGCCTAGTGGGCGTGCGGAAGTGAAATGCACTTTACCATATCTATAAAGGGTGGTAAGGGAAAAATTTCTCCCATCAGGCCCGAAGGCCCGCCCTATAGGACAAATTTGGCTATCCCAAGTGCCTTTGGTCAACCCATAACTATGAGAATTACATGGAGTTAGAAGGACTTCTTTATATCATTGTAAAGGGGAAGAAATTTCATATCTACCATGGTTTTGTTTTGAGGAAAATTTTTAGTGCGTTAAATATATGAAAAATCAGGTTAAAGTGAAAGGTGAACCTAAGAGTGGGTAAGTGGGAAATAACTCCCCATTAAATTAAAATGTTAATTTTAAAATATGGGTTAACCCTTTTAGGGGTCATGTCACGGGGTAAGTGAAATGTTTTCCTAACCCTGATGTAAATGAGAAACCATGTCTATGTTTTAGACCTAAATAGGAGGATTAAAAACCTTGGGTATTTAATTGTTTTGACCCCTTTAACCCTCTGATTTTTATTAGGGAATGTAAATAATCTTTGTGTTAATCTAATTGATTGATAAATCAAAACCTAATATGTAAGAGGAATTTAATCTCTACTTGGATGTTTTTAGTCATTAATTGTATTGTGATCTTTAATGTTTGTTATAATGTGTAACAACCCAAAAATCCACACACGAACAACACAGTGAAATACAAGATAACTTTTTTTTTTGACTTGCTTGACACATAACATGACACAACATGTCGTCACCAAGGATACAACTAACACTGTGAACAACTTGATACAAGGATGGCCATAAAGGCAACACGGAAACGTTCACACCTATCAAGGACAATTTACTTTTCTTTTTGACAAGACAACATAGAAGTCCAATCACAGAACACACTTACAGTTAGGGCCAACCACAATGAGATATTCTTGAGGGTTATTTATTTTAAAAGGACATCTTGCAATTCTTAGCTTACGTTTTCAAAGAGGCTCAAGATATGATTCATATAATTCAACTTGCCAAGCCAAGTTTATTCCTTTGCCACTGAGTAATTATCTTTAAATCTTCTCTATTATGACATTTATTTGCTTAATTCGTTTAACAAGAAAAAAAAAAAGGAGTATTTAAATTCCACAAGGCCATTTGCTCACCACTAACGCTACTAAGATTCGTTCTTGCCCACAAGACAACATGGTTTTAAGTTCAACACACTTAAGAGAAGAGATACAAGGTGCCTTGAAAAAGGGTTAGAGGGAGAAGGTCGAGATGGAACATCTTTAGGACCTCATTAGTTATTGCCAATATTTAATTGAAGCTAGGGCTCTTAACCAAGAATTATCAACAACTTAACTTAGGCTTCGCTAAAAGTATTAACAAGGAGTAAAAAATTTACTTTCCAAATGGCGGTGAGAAATATGGTGAGGTATCCAATTTGTTTTCTCTGGCTTATTAAATCTTATCATCTTCAAACAACTAACAGTTCATTTCACCTTAGGGTCATTTTACAAATTTCACCATAAAAGGAATAATGTTCACTAGAGGAGCTAGGGTTATCATGTTATAAAGTTTACCTGCAATGATAGTCTTGCCCTTGATTACTTAAAGAATTTCTTGCTCTCAAGTTGGTGATCCCTACGTTACTTTATTTGAATACAACTTTTAATTTAACTTCCAGAAGTATTAAACAATCCCATGTTAGTTTACTTATGACACTTTATTACTAAGTCATGTCAAGGTTTAACTCAAAATTTATTCTCAAGGCAAGGTTGTAGCAACACTCATTTACAAGAACAAAACAAGATTACATCAATTCTTAAAATACTGATACTCCAACAAAGTCACTCAACAACGATAACCAAATTTTCTTATAATTTCAATGATGGTCAAACAATACAAGGTTTCCAAAGTTCAGATGACAAAGTCCACAATACATTATACTAAGACATTAATCCTCTTTTAAACCTTCCACTGGACGTTAACAATAGTTGAACAACATAAAAAGGTTTCGAGCAAAGGAACTTCTCAACTGAGGTTGATGACAAAAGTCTACAAATCTATCCCTCATCTACACGCAAAATCCATCTGCAGCAAATTTTCTACAAGAGTCAGTTCACGAGAACTGAGCAAGATAAGGCTACACAAACCCACCATAACTGTTATCTATCAATATCATGAAAAGAAGCACTTTATTACAAGAATTTGGATCAAACCTCTAACACTATCAACACTTCAAGTTATAATAAAGTCTTCATCATGCCAATCAAAGAAGGAGAAGACCTTGTACTTCATGTTAGGAGTAAAAGCAACGAAAGTATAGCAATCGTAAGAGAATGGCCCTTGGCCCTATAAGGAGAAAACAAATAATCTAGCAAAAAACAGAATTCCCATCAAGTAAGTAATTAAACCATAATTACAAGATTAAGATTTGATATATACACCAACCATCTAGAAATTTATCAAAGGTGCCAAACGCATAGACTAAATTAATATATTTCTAAAAGAACAAGAGTTGATCGGCCCAAGAAAGGGGAACCACGGGTTTCAAAAATTAACACAAAAAGCCATGTATAATCGAGTTTCAAACCGGAAATCAAATAAAGTATACACACAACATAAGTTTCGAGGTGAAAGCAAAGTATATTAGTTTCGACCATTAACTACAAAGATTTTCCAATCATCCAAGAAGGGTCAAAGTCTTACAGGCTAGTAGCAAACACGCGAGAGAAGAAGGGGGTTCCTTCCAACAAGAGTATACAATAATGTCATCAACAAATTTTTATAACACTAAAGATTTGCAAACCTCCACTACAATACTAATGTTTGGTTAACTTAAAATAAATTACCCATATCCCAAAACAACCATATTTTACGGCAACCCTTGGTAACACAGTCAACTGTCGCACAAATAGATACAAACATAATTTCTAAGTGACATTATCAAAACAAAACCTTCCGCTATGAATCCATAAGATTATCAAATGAAAGCTGAGTTTTTCCCGAAGATTAATCACATTTAAGGAAATTTCCATCACAAACTATTACGGTAATTACGTGCATAAAAACTGACCAATATTAATTAATAGCGTTAACATTACAAGGGAGAAAATAATGCCAGTTAGGAAAAAAAAATAGAAGAGTGCCATCAGCAATAATTCTGAGAGGGGGATTAGACCAAACTATTCTAGTGTCAACGAGGTACTGGATTCACACAATGAAACCTCCAGCTTAGTTGATCTGAAAAGCTAGTTATGGTTCAAGTTGATAGGGATGGTCAAGGTACTTCTTGAGGATGGCCTTAAAATCCTAGAAACAAGATGAAAGATAGTATAAGAGTCTAAACACGCGAGACGGCAAAACACATTGCACACAAACCTTTTCATTCTACCAGTTTTAATAGCAAAACTCTAAGCTGGCTAGCCCACGCATTGCTCACACAATCCTACAACCTTTCTTTCTCGATGCCAAAAGGTTATCAAAGGGACTTGCGAAGGGGCTAACAAAAAACATCAAAAGACAACTTGGGTGCTAGGGAGGAGCTTCATAGTTATCGTAACTTACTTCCATAATATCGAAAATACTAGTTGATCAACATAATAACTTGCAACTCAATCGCAGAGAAGAATTAATACATAAACAAATAGATGAAGGTTTATCATTCGAGTAAGAGAAACATAACATTCAGAGGAGAGGGCACACGCATCCTTTCGACCCACATACTGTCAACGATAAAAGCTAAAACAAGAAGAAACAAGCAGAAAGGGAAATCTCCCATCATGACATCCAACTGACAAATCAATGCAAGGAAAAGTGGTTCGATTTCACAATAATTTTAAATAAAATAACAGTAGAAAAGTGTAGAAATATCTTTCCTATTTCTCCAGCTTCAACAGGTCGTACAGACTCCGCACGGGTCAGCATAAGAACTGTAGGTACTGGAATCCGGGTGCACCAGTTCTAAGCGGTCCACATTCACGATCCTCGAGACCATGCAATTGAAGAGGATTTTTGTCAAACAGTTCATGAGCATTGATGTATCCGAAGTGACTCCATGCACTTGTGCTCAACTATTGCTTTCCTTGAGCTTTTACTTCTTGTGGGATTCGACAACCAACTCACATACCCTATACGTGCTACCACAAACACAAGTGATCTACACAAGGCTGGAGGAGATATTTTCAGTGAAGAACCTAGCAAGGATGTCACAGACAAGCAAAGGTTATAGGAGATGGATTTAACCCACGTTACTCAGATTTGTTTCAACTTCCTATGCCTCCTCAACAAACCCATTCCAAAACATATCATGCAATCCTTGCTGTCCTTTGGCCATATTTCACTCAGGCATTTTGTCAAATAGTTTGGGTGTCTTATGCTTGCTTCCACTTTGCATATGTATCTACCAACGCACCGGAAAACAAAGCATTTGACACAGCCTTGTCCCTTCTCCATTATTTTCCAAGTTTCCAAGGTGTCTCAACCCACCCAATTTGTCCACAACCAACAATCATTGCTGTCCAAAAGACCACATTTCTTTCAAGTTTTGCCAAACCATCCGAACACTTTGTTGAGCATCCAGATCAGGAGTATAAATCCGTCTTAAGACAGTTATGCGCCCAGGACACTAGCAGATACAACAAGCAACAAAAATCTCTTTTTCAAAAGCATTGGAGAATGTCCATGCCCTGTTCAAACACTCCCACTTTGGTATAGGCATGGAGATGCTATCAAAGGTTGTGGAGTTTGGCTTTACACCTGCTCTTTGCATTTTCTTGTAAGTTATAAAGCCATTTCAACATATCCATACTATACAGAGCCTGCAGAAGTAGACACAAACACACCCCTCTCCAGCCCCAAAGGCACCCATTGCAATACTATCAAGATAATATGGCACAACACCCCCGCCCACAAAAAGTGAAAACAGTGGGTTACAACATCAGATTCAGAAGTACAGATTTCAGAAGAGAAGCAATCTTCACTTCTACTTATGCTTTCATGTCTAAAGGCTGCAGAGGCATCCCTTTTACCACTTTGGAGCAAAAGCATGGCATCTTCCATCATACCCAAATGGCAACATGCCTGTCCAAGAATCAGGTGCTTCCATTCCTCTCGTTCAAAGTTATTGGACATTCCTGCACACAGAAGTGTTTTCAATTTGGGTACCAAAAAAAAAACTTGAAGAAAGCTTTTGCCACCGATTGTTTAGCTACATTGTAGCTGGGAAGAAGTTCTATGCTCTCTCTTGACAGTGGTGGGCTTTCCAATGGATCAATCTCTCTGGTAGGGATGTGTTCCTCCAACATGTTTGCAACATCTTTGAATCTACGGAGATATAAGAGTGCCCTCGCTTTAAGTTCCAATGCCTTCTCACATTTGGGCCCGAGTTTGAGAACGGCATCAAGGAGATTTATTGCTGAGAAGACATCAGCTGATTCTTTACTTTGAAGTAAATGCCGAGCTTTTCTTACATGCTTCTCTGCAAGCATCCTGCTGCTCAGCCACCTAATGCCTCTTCACAGACGAAGAAGACGAATTAGACATTGCATAAGCAATCCAAAATAAGAGTGCCCAGCTTCTGAAAAACTAGTGATTGACAAGACTTGGTCCTAGAAACAAAAAAAACTGTGTTCTTGCAATAGCTCTCTGCAATGAATAATGCCTTCAACTCAGGAGACAACACTCAAAGAATGTGGAGGAAACATGCCTACTTCACTCGCTGAAGCTTCATCAAACCCCACGCACACAGGGAGGAACCAGGAAGAAGACGCCATGACAGAGAAGGTTCGTGGCAGGGACAAGAACAACACTGCGAAAAAGGACCAAAACAACACTTCGAACACGTTTTTCCCTCCATCAATGCCTGCAGCTCAAGAAAGACGCGCCCAACTCCACCTAACCGCATTGAAGAAGGAAATCAAATAAAGATCATGGTGAAGGAAGTCAAGACTCCACCGACTCCCACTGCCTCACGCCAAACAGGAAAATTACCAGTTCATTTAAGAAGTGACAAGAAATGTCACCCATCCGCCAACTAACCAGGGAGAAAAGAAAATGCGCTTCAACCACTACCAAAAAGAATAAAAAAAAATACATTCTATATAAAATAATAATCATTAATCTTCTCCTTGATTACTTAAACTAAGCTCTCCTTGTTTAGTTTAATATTCTCCTCCTTGATGATTAAAAATTTTAAACTACACTCTCCTCATTTAGCAATTGGAACACAATTATGGGAAAATATAAAGCAAGGAGGACATTCATGCTTAGCTTTGCAAACAAGAGAATAAATGGCACGTGATGTTACACCACACCACACCACATATGAGCACAAATAAAGTCAGATAGCATTCTATGCTTAGCAATCGATCACCGAAGGGTGAACAGGTGTAACGTAGAACAGGGCATTACATTCTCCTCCCCTTAAGAAAGCATCGTCCTCGATGCGACATAACACAGAGGAAAAGAAATGGTTCGCAACCAAGGACAGGTAAAGGAGAAAGTACACCCTATGGTTTAAAATTTCAGTCGATTAAAGCACGGTCACAAGAAGCCTTAGGAACATTTGGTAGAAATTTTAACTTTCAAGGTTCTGTGAAGATTGGCAGTTCCCTCTTATTTATTATTTCATTAGTTCCTTTCCATTAACATTTTTCTTAGTTTAATTTCTTTTAAAAATTTCATCATTGAAGAGTTTTGGTTTATTCCTTATTGTGGGTGCCCAACATGAACTGCTAACACAACACCCTATCAGGTTCACAAGACACTACAGATTCACAAGCACACAAGTATATACTTCAAGATTGTATTACACCACAAAAGGTTACTCAAATACGGAATGGAATAGGCACAGTCCACATAACATAGTACTCGTCACACATCAATGACTGACATATTAAATACTCAAACAAAAGAGTACTACAATCCACCAGACATTTCCTCAATTCCACGTATGAGGATTTTCCATGACTCATAAAAACTACATGTACATAGGGTCCACAAGGGCATCAATGACATATCCACAACATCACAACACATATCCACTTGACATGAGTAACACATACATCAAAATACCACTACCAAAACATCACAATAACTCACATATAACCCAACATCAACATACAGACAAATATCATAAGCCTCCCTCAAACATGCCTCCCTCAAGTCTCTTATGCCAAACTACAGATGCCTCCCTCAAACTCTTATCCTCCCTCAAGTACTCTTATGCCTCCCTCAAACTCTTATGCCTCCCTCAAGTCTCTTATGCCTCCCTCAAGAGGCCGGTTGACCCTATGGTCCAAGACACATAGAGTTCGAACACTCCTAACCCAAGTGACATAATAACGCGTGGTTCAACAACCCACTAGTTATCTGTACTCCTTGGGGCGTACCCCTATACAACGAAGCGGGTCCATAGGTCCAACCATTCCATGGTGCATCCCATGACCCTATTCCACACATCACGACAATAGAACCAGCACAACAATCCAATCAAAGTGCCAAGTGGCAAAGTACAAGCCTTGGGCAAGGCGGTAAAAATTCCAAATTTAAAAGAAGACCCAAAATCAAGCAAAATAAATGGCCAAATAGCCATAGTTAGTATCAAAATCCCCATGTTAGTGCCACAAACCAAGGAAATGCCCAAAATTTAAAGCATGGCAATCAAGAAAAGCTGCTGGTCCTTACAAAATAAAGTAAAAAGCTCAATTTACGAATAAAATCAACTTATAATAATGTCACATTACGATAACTGTGTGGCCTTATCTGGCCACCAAAGGGGTACTCAATGAGTTGCTAGCACTCAGAACATCAAGCCTCAGCTCGCAAAATAAAACATCAATAGTACAACTATCATCACCTCCATCTGAATCATCCCGCCACCACTTCTACAAGGCTAAACATAGTCATAGATACACTAAGGTTGTACCCATACAACAACCACATAAAGAGAGAGAGAGAGAGAGCACGGTCCACCATCTACTAAGCCTAAGGTTGGCTCCATTGATTGGTCAACTGTACACATTTCCTCACTCTAAACACACACTTTACCAATTCCCTTTAGGGTCGGTTAGCGTAAGGTTCACAACATAACATGTAACTACATCACTAACACAATGGTGGTAACTATAACGTCTTACAATGGTAGATATACAGGGTAGATCACGATCATACATTCACTGGGTGTAACACATCACTTTACCACATTCTGCACCCAAAGTGCAATCACCATACGATAGGGTTCATACACTCACCGTATGACCCCAAATCACAACATGAAGCATTACATATTTGCACAAATCATACATGCGATGAACATAGTACATCACAACATAACATCCATTGCTACATAACAAGGTGATACACACACATTTACTTCAAAACATGGTAAAAACATCATGATACAACTCATCTCTTTTAACATCAATCTAGTCATACAACACATTGATACACCTACATATCACAATATGTCACAATGCTCCAACACTATGTCATCCACAATATAATTCTTTTCACACATCACAAATAACAATTCACACGTGAACTCTTCATAGAATCCACAAGAAGGAGAGAGAACACTCCCATCCCCAACATATCAACATGATCACAAACACGCACAAAGTGACATACACATCATGTGCATTCACAATATCACAATTACGACAATGGATCACATCATGCTTAAAGCACATTACTCTTCCAATATCTACCACCATCATGCAACATCATCATCATCATGCAGTATCATCATGTAACACAACCACCACCATGTATCATCATCGTACAACACCAATCCAGCCCATAGGTTCGAGAGCATGAACCTACGCTCTGATACCAAGTGTAACGACCCATAATTCTCACACAGTACAACACAGTGAAATAAGGATAACTTTTTTTTTTGACTTGCTTGACACATAACATGACACAACATGTCGTCACCAAGGATACAACTAACACTGTGAACAACTTGATACAAGGATGGCCATAAAGGCAGCACGGAAACGTTCACACCTATCAAGGACAATACTTTTTTTCTTTTTCTTTTTGACAAGACAACATAGAAGTCCAATCACAGAACACACTTACAGTTAGGGCCAACCACAATGAGATATTCTTGAGGGTTATTTATTTTAAAAGGACATCTTGCAATTCTTAGCTTACGTTTTCAAGGAGGCTCAAGATATGATTCGTATAATTCAACTTGCCAAGCCAAGTTTATTCCTTTGACACTGAGTAATTATCTTTAAATCTTCTCTATTATGACATTTATTTGCTTAATTCGTTTATCAAGAAAAAGGAGTATTTAAATTCCACAAGGCCATCTGCTCACCACTAACGCTACTAAGATTCGTTCTTGCCCACAAGACAACATGGTTTTAAGTTCAACACACTTAAGAGAAGAGATACAAGGTGCCTTGAAAAAGGGTTAGAGGGAGAAGGTCGAGATGAAACATCTTTAGGACCTCATTAGTTATTGCCAGTATTTAATTGAAGCTAGGGCTCTTAACCAGAATTATCAACAACTTTACTTAGGCTTCGCTAAAAGTAATAACAAGGAGTAAAAATTTACTTTCCAAATGGCGGTGAGAAAGATGGTGAGGTCTCCAATTTGTTTTCTCTGGCTTATTAAATCTTATCATCTTCAAACAACTAACAGTTCATTTCACCTTAGGGTCATTTTACAAATTTCACCATAAAAGGAATAATGTTCACTAGAGGAGCTAGGGTTATCATGTTATAAAGTTTACCTGCAATGATAGTCTTGCCCTTGATTACTTAAAGAATTTCTTGCTCTCAAGTTGGTGACCCCTACGTTACTTTATTTGAATACAACTTTTAATTTAACTTCCAGAAGTATTAAACAATCCCATGTTAGTTTACTTATGACACTTTATTACTAAGTCATATCAAGGTTTAACTCAAAATTTATTCTCAAGGAAAGGTTGTAGCAACACTCATTTACAAGAACAAAACAAGATTACATCAATTCTTAAAATACTGATACTCCAACAAAGTCACTCAACAACAATAACCAAATTTTCTTATAATTTCAATGATGGTCAAACAATACAAGGTTTCCAAAGTTCAGATGACAAAGTCCACAATACCTTATACTAAGACATTAATCCTCTTTTAAACTTTCCACTAGATGTTACCAATAGTTGAACAACATAAAAAGGTTTCGAGCAAAGGAACTTCTCAACTGAGGTTGATGACAAAAGTCTACAAATATATCCCTCATCTACACGCAAAATCCATCTGCAGCAAATTTTCTACAAGAGTCAGTTCACGAGAACTGAGCAAGATAAGGCTACACAAACCCACCATAACTGTTATCTATCAATATCATGAAAAGAAGCACTTTATTACAAGAATTTGGGTCAAACCTCTAAACACTATCAACACATCAAGTTATAATAAAGTCTTCATCATGCCAATCAAAGAAGGAGAAGACCTTGTACTTCAGTTAGGAGTAAAAGCAACGAAAGTATAGCAATCGTAAGAGAATGGCCCTTGGCCCTATAAGGAGAAAACAAATAATCTAGCAAAAAACAGAATTCCCATCAAGTAAGTAATTAAACCATAATTACAAGATTAAGATTTGATATATACACCAACCATCTAGAAATTTATCAAAGGTACCAAACGCATAGACTAAAATAATATATTTCTAAAAGAACAAGAGTTGATCGGCCCAAGAAAGGGGAACCACGGGTTTCAAAAATTAACACAAAAAGCCATGTATAATCGAGTTTCAAACCGGAAATCAAATAAAGTATACACACAACATAAGTTTCGAGGCAAAAGCAAAGTATATTAGTTTTGACCATTAACTACAAAGATTTTCCAATCATCCAAGAAGGGTCAAAGTCTTACAGGCTAGTAGCAAACACGCGAGAGAAGAAGGGAGTTCCGTCAAACAAGAGTATACAATAATGTCATCAACAAATTTTATAACACTAAAGATTTGCAAACCTCCACAACAATTCTAATGTTTGGTTAATTTAAAATAAATTACCCATTTCCCAAAACAACCATATTTTAAGGCAACCCTTGGTAACACAGTCAACCATCACAAATAGATACAAACATAACTTCTAAGTGACATTATCAAAACAAAACCTTCCGCTATGAATCCATAAGACTATCAAATGAAAGCTGAGTTTTTCCCGAAGGTTAATCACATTTAAGGAAATTTCCATCACAAACTATTACGGTAATTACGTGCATAAAAACTGACCAATATTAATTAATAGCGTTAACATTACAAGGGAGAAAATAATGCAAGTTAGGAAAAAAAAATAGAAGAGCGCCATCAACAATAATTCTGAGAGGGGGATTAGACCAAAACTATTCTAGTGTCAACGAGGTACTGGATTCGCACAATGAAACCTCCAGCTTAGTTGATCTGAAAAAGCTAGTTATGGTTCAAGTTGATAGGGATGGTCAAGGTACTTCTTGAGGATGGCCTTAAAAGCCTAGAAACAAGATGAAAGATAATATAAGAGTCTAAACACGCGAGACGGCAAAACACATTGCACACAAACCTTTTCATTCTACCAGTTTTAATACCAAAACTCTAAGCTGGCTAGCCCAAGCATTGATCACACTAATCCTACAACCTTTCTTTCTCGATGCCAAAAGGTTATCAAAGGGACTTGCGAAGGAGCTAACAAAAAACGTCAAAAGACAAACTTGGGTGCTAGGAAGGAGCTTCATAGTTATCGTAAACTTACTTCCATAATATCGAAAATACTAGCTTGATCAACATAATAACTTGCAACTCAATCGTTAGAGAAGGATTAATACATAAACAAATAGATAAGGTCTATCATTCGAGTAAGAGAAACATAACATTCAGAGGAGAGGGCACACGCATCCTTTCGACCCACATACTGTCAACAATAAAAGCTAAAACAAGAAGAAACAAGCAGAAAGGGGAAATCTCCCATCATGACATCCAACTGACAAATCAATGCAAGGAAAAGTGGTTCGATTTCACAATAATTTTAAATAAAATAACAGTAGAAAAGTGTAGAAATATCTTTCCTGTTTCTCCAGCTTCAACAGGTCGTATAGACTCCGCACGGGTCAGCATAAGAACTGTAGGTACTGGAATCCGGGTGCACCAGTTCTAAGCGGTCCACATTCACGATCCACGAGACCATGCAATTGAAGAGGATTTTTGTCAAACAGTTCATGAGCATTGTTGTATTCAAAGTGACTCCATGCACTTGTGCTCAACTATTTCTTTCCTTGAGCTTTTACTTCTTGTGGGATTCGACAACCAACTCACATACCCTATACGTGCTACCACAAACACAAGTGATCTACACAAGGCTGGAGGAGATATTTTCAGGAAGCCAACCTAGCAAGGATTCACAGAAAGCAAAGGTTGTAGGAGATGGATTTACCCAAGTTACTCAGATTTGTTTCAACTTCCTATGCCTCCTCAACAAACCCATTCCAAAACATATCATGCAATCCTTGTTGTCCTTTGGCCATATTTCACTCAGGCATTTTGTCAAATAGTTTGGGTGTCTTATGCTTGACTTCCACATTGCATATGTATCTACCAACGCACGAGGAAAACAAAGCATTTGACACAGCCTTGTCCCTTCTCCATTATTTTCCAAGTTTCCAAGGTGTCTCAACCCACCCAATTTGTCCACAACCAACAATCATTGCTGTCCAAAAGACCACATTTCTTTCAAGTTTTGCCCAAACCATCCACAACACTTTGTTGAGCATCTAGATCAGGAGTAAAAATCCGTCTTAAGACAGTTATGTGCCCAGGACACTAAAACAGATACAACAAGCAACAAAAATCTCTTTTTCAAAAGCATTGGAGAATGTCCATGCCCTGTTCAAACACTCCCACTTTCAGTATAGGCGTGGAGATGCTATCAAAGGTTGTGGAGTTTGGCTTTACACCTGCTCTTTGCATTTTCTTGTAAGTTTATAAAGCCATTTCAACATATCCATACTATACAGAGCCTGCAAAAGTAGACACAAACACACCCCTCTCCAGCCCCAAAGGCACCCATTGCAATACAATCAAGATAATATGGCACAGACACCCCCGCCCAGCAAAAAGTGAAATTCATGGGTTAATTACAGCAGATTCAAAGCCAAGTACAGATTTCAGCTCAAGAGAAGCAATCTTCACTTCTGCTTATGCTTTCATGTCTAAAGGCTGCAGAGGCAGCCCCTTTTACCACTTTGGAGCAAAAGCATGGCCATCTTCCATCATACCCAAATGGCATCAAATGCCTGTCCAAGAATCAGGTGCTTCCATGTCCTCTCGTTCAAAGTTGTTGGAATTTCCTAACAGAGAAGTTGTTTGCCAATTTGGGGTACCAGCTATAAAAAACACTTGAAGAAAGCATATGCCACTGATTGTTTAGCTAAATTGTAGCTGGGAAGAAGTTCTATGCTCTCTCTTGACAGCAGTCCGCTTTCCAATGGATCAATCTCTCTGGGAGGGATGTGTACATCTCCAACATGTTTACAACAATTTGAATCTATGGAGATAATAATCACAGATCTTAGCTAATTGAAAATGTGCAATGCCTCTCTCACAATATCACAGTCGAATATTTGACATGAACAAATCAAGGAGATTTATCTGCTGAAAGAGGATCAGTCTCCATTCTATAAGTAGCTAACATTGATAGTAAAAATTTACCAGCTTGCTGGATGACATGCTTCACAATAAACAATAACTCGCTAAGGCTGCGTACAGCCCTGAAATGCCTGGTTCATTTACTGACGAAGGCCGATGAAATTAGACCCCGATTGCATAACACATCGCAGCAAATAAAGTGAAGGTACCCACGCCTTCTATTATTTATTAGCCTTATGTTTTAAAATCATCGTGATACCTCGCCAAGGTATCGAAAAATTATTTATGACCTAGCAGGGATAGGCGACAAAAAGGTGGAACTAGAAGGACAAAGACCTGGATAATAAGAACAGGTTTAATCGATGGGCTCTCTGCCCGAGAGTGCATCCAGGATACTACACCTCTCAACCATATCCACGCGCAGTCAATATCCAAGAGGTAGAGACACGTGAGGTTCGATAGAGCAAGAACAAGGTTTTCCTTTAATAGAAAAATCGTGAGGGACGTTGCGGGGCCAACACCCAAAAACTTCGACATCGCATTGACAAGCAGGCAAGCTCAACAAGATGAAGACACCAATGTTTCAATGGATACGTCAACGGCGTTCACCGACTCCCACTGTCTCACGCCAAGCACAGTCATCACAGTATAACAGAGCAATGATGAATGGGGCATTACACAAAGGGTAGTGAGTGCAACACGTAGTATTAATGACCAAGGTATATGAATGTGCGGTGTAGGTGATGTAATGTAGAATGTGTATTAGGGTATGGAATGTTTAATGAAATTAGTGTGTAGATAGGAATGGAATGTGTAATGATGATAGATAAAACTAGACCCAAGTGGAATTAAATCTAGTGTAGCATATAGAATAGGTACGATGTAGGAATGCAATGTGGGTGTTTAGAATGTATATATAGTGTTAGAGATATGATGATAGGTTTAGGTATAACAATGTCATGAAAGTATAGAAAAATGTAGCCCATGGTGTAGTTAAAGAGGTTTTTTCTTGATCATCCGGATTTATTTTAATTTTATTATAGCCAGAAAAACTATCCGTAAAGGAGAGTATCTCATAGCCTTTGGTAGAGTCTACTATAGTATTAATGTGTGGGAGGGGAAAACTATCCTTTTGGGAATCTTTTTTTAAATCATGGAAATCAATGTACTAAGGAACATGAACATCAAGATAGATGACCATAATAATGTTGGAAACCCATTCGGGATATTCAACAACACAGATGAAGCCAAAATAGAGAAATTTTTGAGTTTCTTCTTTGACCAAAAGTATAACCTTAGGATACATCTTACAGATTTATTTTTGGACAGACTTGGCACTGAGATTAAGGACAATGTTATGCATCATGATAGAGGTATCAATTCCTAGCATGTCATTATAGTCCTAGGCGAAGATATCAAAAAATTTGTGAAGAACCTGCTTTAGATCCTTTTGTTTGGCAGCCGTAAGGAAAGTGGCTAACGAGAAAATATGAGGATTGTGAACCATTCCCAAATAATTTTGTATGGTTTCTTCCTTGATAAGTGTGGAATGATCCTCGATATATGGTGTTGTAGGAATAGTATCAGGTAGGTTAGAAGTATCAATAGAGTTAACATAATCCCCCAAAAAAATCATATTAACAGAGGGAAGGGCTTGACATTATTTATGATGATAAGTAGTTAGATCCTCATAGGCACCCATTTGATCTAATGACACATCATTAGTAGGTAAAGTATTGATAGTGTCCCAAAAAGGAGGAGCGTCGTTACTAATAAGTTCTAGGTACAATAAGGGAAGAGATGTAACATGAAATATGGTTTGAACCTCGATAAATGATAGATTAGAAGGCTGATATCCAAGGCCAAACTTATATGAATGTGCAGGGAAGTCCCAAAGTTCCATAAATTTTTGGTCTTGGTAGTGACAAAAATGATAATGATGAAGATAGTCGTACCCTAACCCATACTTGGAGAGAGGCGGAGCAACGTGCGGGGAAGCAATGGAGTCTAAAGGTTTTTCAACAAAGTTCTAATATGCAAAAGGAGAAGGATCAACTGGAATGTCATAAATGGTACCTTGATAACATAACTTGAGTTGAGCATGGATTTTGGAGGGAATTGCATGCATAACATAGATCGAGGGAAGACTGAGGACAATATTATAATTAAGGTCATTGGGCATTACATGGAAGGGGATAGTAAGTGTACATGGGCTAATGGTAATCGGTATCAGTACAATAACTAAAATTCATTTTGGATGTTATCAAAGGCACGAATAGAAACACTAGAAGGAGTAACGGATGTCGGGGACATGTCGATATTATGGAGAAAAACAATGTCACAAATGTTGAGGCTAGATCCATTTTCTACTAGGGAACACTTGATATCAAATTTTTTGACACACACTTGGATATATATTGGAGGGTCATTGGCTAAGATCTCGGGGGGAGGTCATCAGAGTTAAAGGTGATTTTTTATTCATTAAGGGTTAATGTGGAAACAAATTTATGTTTGACATATTCAGGTGATAAGTTTGGAGAAACGTATTGAGTATCTAAGTAATTTTTGAGGCGAAGGAGTTAATCAGGGTGTTTTTGAAAGTGTGCATAAATAGAGATACGCATGGCACCGCAAGTTGAATTATGAATAAAGGTAAGTAAAGGGTAATAGGGATGGAAAATAAATATCGTATAACAAAAAAAAAAGGGGGAGAAAAGCATGATGTCAAAGATGGAGCACCATAGAAGGTGATGAGAACGAATAGTCAGGTTCAGCAAAGTGATTAACAAAAATCTGTTGTAAATGGGGTATTTAGGGTTTCAGTGTTAATCTAAATAAGAGGACTAAAGTGTTGTAAATGGAACTAAAACAGATATGAGAATAAATGTAAATAAACTATTCTAAGTGAAATAAAACCCTAATATATAAGAGGAAGAAAGATAATGACTTAAATGATTGATGATGACTATCGTAGGTTGTCAAAAATATGGAACTGGAACTCAGCAATGCAGAATAACATGCATAGGCCCTACAAAGGGAAGATCTAGGTTATCTTAAATGACACAGGTGCCTGGAGTGTACTGAGCCCCCCCGGGGTTTCCTAGTCTATAGTCTGGGTGCTCATAACTGTGAAAATCCTTAGAAACTGAATCTCTAATGGCCGCTAAGTGTGTTTGAGTGCTTCTTATTGGTATTTTAGAGTTCATTCTTCCTCTTGGAATATTTGAAACATACGGTGTAGTACAAATATTATGATGCGATACAAAGAAAGGGTTTCAGACCACCTTTCGACCCTGTAAGAACTAGTTGTAGAGCTTTTCTGCAATTATGGGTGCCTGTTTTTCCTACCAGAGTACCCATGGGTGCCCCAATCCTTTATTAGGTACCTAATTCTAGGAATATCACTCACATATATCATTTGCAAGACCCAGGAACATTCATTCCTACTCCTATTTTCAAAATTCATCTCTGCGACACTCTATGACTGTCACCAGTTATCACTTGAGTTATTTCCTCTTCCTTCTTGCGTACTTAGTTTTTAATTTGCATTATCTTAATTATTTCAGTTACTCTACATAATGGTTTAGTACATTTATTTACAGTGTTTTATGTCCTCCTAGATTATATTAAGTACCATATCACTACATAGTTTATTCATATTTTAGTTAATCATTTTGGTGAACCTAGCCTCTTATCATGGACCTAATTAATCTTAATGAATCTCTAATCATTTTTCATTTTAATAGACATGGTAAATCCTTTGTTGATACTCCTATTCATCCTTCTGGCTTTAAGCATTGTCCTTCACTTATTCAAATTCCATATTCAGATATGGATCTTAAATCTCTAGAAGATGTCTTTTTCACTTTATGTGTACCATTGATCTTTCTATTTTATCACACATCCTAGATGAAGCAGAAGCTCCTCCACCTGATAACATAACTGCAACTCCTACCATTTTTGACCTATAATTTGACTTTCATTCACACTTTTCCATTAATTATTTTACATTATATGTACCTGATTCTCCTAATACACTATGTGCCCCTACCTCACCTTCTTCTGCTCTTGAAACACAGCCTATTGAAGCTTCACATGACAGTGACACTACTATTTGTATGGTTGATGAGTTTCCTCATGTTTCATCTCCAACTCTTGATGTCACAAGCGATGTAATACACTATAAAGGGTCCATTCCACAATGTTATCTTTTTTTAACTACACTTTTATCACTTCCATCACTTCCACTTATGGATGACACACTTGTGCCCTTGTGATCATTTTAGGGTACCATTTTTATGATCGATGCAATTACTTTTATGCCACCTACTACTAATGCTCTTATTTTATATCAAGGGCCTATCTAGTCCATAGATTTTATTATAACATCTACACCTTCTCAAACACCACTAGTACAATAACCATTCACTTGCATTCTCTTTATGAATTCTTCTTGTTAGGATTATATACCGCTTGATACATCCTGCAGAGCCACTGTATGCTCATATGATGGTATCCTTCAGCTTGGTTCACCTTTAGGCTTGAAGAACTCCATTCTCTTTTATATGATCCTCATTTATATCATGGATTTGTTATTCTTACTATTGTATATGGAATTCATGTTTTCTATATTTTTTTTCACCTTACGCGTTATCATACTTCCTCTTCGTAAACTCTCAGCCAATCTTGTTTAGATTATATTAAAGGCACACTTGATTCTGGTAATATCGATATAGATTTTCCAATACCATTTGGTATTGTGCACATTTTCATCATCTCCTTTCTTTACCACTCACCCAACTTTACCATTTCATATGCTCATAGATGCCCATTGCCACCTTTTATTGATGAAAAATAAACCATGGAAATTAATTACTTGTGTATTCAAGGTTATTTGGATGAACACACACACACCATGGCTTATCTGGTTTCCCACATTATCCAATATAATTTTCAAGGAAAAATTAATTATTTGGCGGCGGGGCCGTAGAGGAAAACTTACCAAAATAACTTTTGGACTTAGAATATTATTTTGCCGATGGGGAAAATAACTTGGGTCAACGGAGCAGTAGGGAACTTAGTGTTTTTTGTGTTTCTTTCCCATAAAAGGACAAGGAGTAATTTTCCATCATGCGGGTCCGCTTGCATTTTTTTTCCCCAATTTTTTTCGATAGTTAGATTATTCTTTGAGCCCTAAATGCAGTAAAAAATGCAGAAGGCCGTAAATTTTTATTGGGAACTCAATTTTTTGAAAACGAGGACCTTCTTGAAATTTCTTAATGTCATATTTTCACATCAACCTTAAGAATTTAATTTCCATAAAGTTTAAAGGGTAAATTGTGAGAAAACATTTCGTTGTCACTTAAAAAGTGAACTGGTCACATTTACTTACACAATTTGTTCAAATTTGTCATTCTTTCTCCTTGAACTTGTCAAATAGACATGGAGGTTTGCATTTGGTAGAATATGGGGTAGAAAACAAAGGTTGACTTGTTCGATTGATTTGCATTTTAAAATTACCAATGTTTACATAGGAGAAAGCCTACAATTTCAGTTTTACTCGATTTGAAGGGTTCTTTAACAATTTCTTGAGTGTTTTAGTTTACATGGGATCATTTTGATCACATTAAGTTTGATTGAATATTTCATTTTTCTTTTATAGTTTACAGGGTCGTTCTGATTAATATTTGATAAAATTTTGCAAGTATACAGTGAAATAAAGAATGGAGTTTATACAATTCAAAAACAAGCATTGTTTTATTTCTTTTTCCATACTATAAGAACATTGAATTCATTCCATACTAGTTTAAAGTAGTTTTCTTTCCTTCAATCAAAATGTGTAAACAAGAATGTGGATACTATTCTTTTCAAATCATGCATTTCAAAAAAACAAATTAATACATTTTCTTCATATGTATTTCTTTCTTCAAATTTTTCCAAAAAGAGATTTCAAATACATAATTTAAATTTAACAATGGCATGTTGAACAAGGTAAGGAAACTTCCATTGATTCAAAGAATATTTTACAACTCCTTTCCATATATTTTCAAAATACAACATACTAAATGCATATTTTTCTTTTTTGTTCACATAACTAAATACAAAATATATTCTTCCATAATAAATTACAACTTTCATAGCTAAAATAGAGTAGTATTTCCAATAAAATAATATACAAGATCATCCACTTCAAAGTGGTAAAGGTTACAAAATAAGTTTCATAAGGGACTGTCAGAACTCTGTCTTCTTCCTCGATTTCTAGAATAGGAACAGGAAGCTCCTCCATTTTCTTTATTTCAATCTGATCACAATAGAACAAGGGGAAAGGCAACGCTCTCCACCTAACCAAGAAATCTAATGACAAGGGGAGACCTCCCTCTTCATTGGTCCCTGAGCCCCAACCACAATGCAATAGAAGATTTGTTTCAACTCATGGCAACAACAGGCTTCACAAACAGACATACAAATTTCACATTTAAAACATTGTTCAAAATAGAATGCATTTTGTAACCACGTTGAAACATAATAAAAAAACTCAGGCTTCATCATGAAAACCAAAGGAGCAAGAAACTATGGGGGATGCTACTTATACCTCCCAAGGGGAAATGGGTATCACAACCTGAGAAAAAGTCACCAAAATATATCATTTCCAAACCCTAACATGCCCTTATGCCTCCCCAAGTACCCCTTATTCCTCCCATTTCCTTATGCCTCGACCCCAACCTCTTATGGCACCCCATAATGAGTAATGAAATGCAAGCTATTTCTTTGTAAGGTGGAACCCAAATCCCAACTCCCTCCACACTTATACCTCCCCAAAACACTTATGCCTCCCACAAAATACCCCATAGTCTTCTCCTACACCATTTATAGGTCATCTACCCAAACAACCCACACACATGCCAAAACATTCACAACAACAACATTTTCACAAATAAAAGAAGAGCATTTAAAGAGCCAAGATCTTACCTCTCCATAATGGAGTTTATTCCAAGTTCCAAATAACAAGTTCTCTAATGCAAACTACCCATAATTGAAAAATCACAAGCATGTAAAAAGTCTGCAACTTTCTCCAAAAGTGAGAGCTCAAAATAGAAAAAGCATTCACCCCAAAATGAAGTAATGCAAGTCCCAGTAACCCCCAAAACAAGCTAAGGAACTCAAATATAAAGAGAGGAAAGAGATGAGGAAGTCTGTGGATCCAAGTGGGATGCCAGATCACACATCCTCAACTCCAACTCATAAGTCAACTTCAATCTCCAAGGCACAATAATTAAGTAGGTGAATAAATGATAATTTTACTTACACACTCAAATCAAGCCCACACCCCGTAAGGACTGAAATTGAAAGCATGTAAGAAAGTGTAATTAAAGCATACAACTTGACTTACAAAAACGCATAAAGAAAGTCTAAATTTAACTCACAAACCATAGGTATGGTTGGTAAATAAATTTAAGAGGTGTGAGACAAGTTTAACTTGTCCCACAAGCCTCCAAAATCAGCTTCCAAGGACAAATTCGAATTTTAAATAAGGTGGAGTGTTTCATACTCCAAAATCAACTTACACATCTCTTACACATCACTTACACATTTCTTACACTTATCTCACAACATTTAATACAAGAGCAAACAAATCCAATAATTACTTTCTTATATCCCAATTTGATTAATTAATTTTTACCAATATGATTACTCATATTACTTTACCACAATTAATAAATAATGAAAGGGGGTAAACACATCACTTAATAAACACATACAAACATCAATAAAAAGGAACTAAATAAATAAATACACATAAACCTTGGTCACATTAAATGTGATCCCCCCATGGGGATCCCTAACAATAATCAAACACACACACAAACAATACAAGTTGTCATGGTGACCTTGTTGAATTCATCTAGAATTCCAATGTGGTTGGTCTCCAATCCCCCGATGTTTGTTGTGATATTTTAACCTGCAAAACACAATACCTCCTTCGGCCTCGTGGCCACATTAGAACATCCAACATACATATAAATATATATCCAAAATCATCTATATATATGAATAAAAAAAACATCAAGGAAAACAACAATATCATTTCTAATTTTATCAACAACTATATCATTATCAAATAAATTCTATTTTCTAGGTCTACTCAGACTATCTAAATATCACATGTCTGAACAACATTCATAAATATAACCATGTCGAACAATATATCATCATCAATATATAAAGTGTATCTAATAATTATCATGCATTATATTAATCAAAGCCAACAATAATCCATGATCTAACATCTAACACCATACTAAATCAAAACTCTAATAATGTCCATAATATAGTCAACAGTATCATGATCAATATCAAAAGTGTCGAAGGGAAGTGGGCACTACAACATCCATTTAATGTTGTAAAAATGAAACTTTCAAAAGAACAAATCTCCAAAAATAAAATGCATTGGCATCCATATTACATACTCCAGTTTCACAAAAAGGATTAACAAAATATTACACGTTCTTTTCAAATTTAATGATGAAGAAAATTGTGTGGAATAGTTTGATCCCAGGATATGCTAGGAATGGGATGATGGTAAAAGCTATGAGGCTATTTCGGAAGTTTCAGGAGAGACATTTTATATAATGTAATGCAATGATTGTAGGGAATATGAAAAGTGAGAAGTATGATGAGATTCTAAATCCTTTTCTTCAAATGCAGGTTATGGTTTTGAAGATTGACTTCCTAACTTTTTACAATGTTCTACCAGTTTGCCCCAAATTGTATTCTTTAGTTTGGTGTGTTTTTGTGAAGTGATTTTGTAGGCTTGTATGCAAGATGTAGATTCATTGACAATACGAGAAAAGTAATTAATAAAATGTTTATAAGAGATGTTATTTCTTGTAATACAATGGTACATTTGGTTCAAGGTCAAATGTAACAACTACTCTTTAGCTTTTGCCTCAAATTTTGAAAATTCAGGATTAAAAATACCACAATACAACATGATTCTTATTGAATATAATTTACTAATAATGGATCGAAGTGGAAGTGATAAAAATAATCTATTGAGAGCCATTGATTTCCTATGGTCTTCAAGTAAAGGCATCATTAAGTTTCACTTAACAATATAAGCAATGAGATTGTCATATAAACAATGCATAATTTATAAGCTCAGGTTTTAATGATTTATTTTTAAATGCTTAACCTCCCTAGCACGAGTTGCATAGTGGCGAGATATTACAAAACCCAGAGCGAGTGAGTCCCTCAAAAAAGTAAATGGTGAGTCGAGCCACATAAAAAGGATGAGTAATTGATACCCAAAATGCAACCACACAAGCTTAGTTGAACACACCAAGCTCATAACAACTAGACCCAATATGGTGAGTCACAAAAATGAAGCACAAACGTACATAAGCCATGATCCCACAAAAACAAGATCACGAGCTCACAAATAAAGTCACCATCTGGGATTTTAAAAACAATGATTCGCACAGTAAAAAGGGGTTTTTTAGATTTAACAGTGAGGCTGAGTTAGGTGCATGATAAAATGAGATGGGTATGGAGTAAAGTGAGCCACCAGAAAACACATTCCATGCCGATCCTAAGTGAAACGGGCTAGAGGATGCATCAAATAAGGGCCATAGTAGAGATGGAAGCAATTAATAAGAGGAATAGATCCATCAAACATATACCGAGATATCATCCCTCTAATTCAAGCCATAAAATATTGAATGATCGAGATATTCAGTTCATCGCACGAGCTAGGACAAGATCCCACAAAGTGAAACCGGAAGCTCTAAACATGAAAATAGTGACCTCAAGGGCTCCATAATCTGAAACATGTTCCCAGTATTAAGAAAATGATAAATCTCCAATATCTTCGATCAAAACCAGCAATGCCAAGAAATGAGAACAAGGATTTCTAACAAAATTAATAGAAAAAAATTAAACCAGTGAGCTCGAATACGAGCTAGGAAACGGATGAAGGAGGCCAAACCTAAAAATTGGTGATCAAGAAGATCTAAAGTGCGAAACAAACCTCAAATATGTATAGTAACAAAAATATACCCATCCCGAATGGAGAGTTGCAGATCCACAATGAGAATTAGCAAATCCATGACCGGAAAATGTAAAAACACAACAATCAAAATAATGAAAAATGACACAAATGTTTTCCCAGGAAGATACAAAACCAAATATTAGGATAAATCAAGGCCACCATGGTAGATTCTTTAGTAATCTTTCAACAAGATGCAAGTGAAAAAATAAACACGTATCAGGGTTACAACCATAATGGAATAAGATAACCCTGAGGCAAACTAACCATAGGTTGGAAATGAGTTAAACTTTTACCCTCTGCTATTACCCATGTAGGAGATTTCCCTGAAATTATTTGACCATTGATTAGTTTTTACATGTGTAATGGAGTGGGAGATAAACTTTTTCCAAATCCAAGGAAGACTTTTTTCCGCCATGCATGCATTATGCAAAGAAGGGTGGGCCTTTTTTATTGTTTTAACATATAGCAATTATTTGCATGAATAAAGTGCCTTATTATACTTTGACAAGTTTGAAAAAGGGGACCAATGATCATATTACATGAACATATGCGAAATTAGAGTCGGAAAAGGACAAATTATTTCACATTTATGCATGAACGAAGACAAAATAAAACAACCTATTTTTATCTTATTTTCCCCAACTTGACATTACAAATTACCTTATTCTTGGAAAAATTAGTTTGACTAAATCAAAAAGGGGTATAATAGGATATGAATGTTTATGCGTGTAAAAATAGCCTCTCTCTCATTAAAAATTGTATTTATTTGCAATTGGGAGTTAAAATTGTGCATTTAAAAGCTAAAATTGGATTTGTCTCTAAATAGCTTATTAGTCACATTAGCCTGAGCTATTTTTGGAGCTAGGATTGGTTGATTTTTACATCATATACCTTTCTTGTGCAAGTGTTTAGGGGGCTTCATTTTAATTCTACAGACTTGTATTAAAAAATATTGTACTTGTCCACCTTGTTGAGCAATAAAAAATTGTGTTTTTCCTCCAATTGAAGCTTAGTGAAGTGTGTTACAATAGGTTTGCAGCTTGTTTCAGTAAATATTTACGTTCTTTTGCATGATAAAAAAAACCCAACACCTCCATTAATTTGTTTTCTAAGTTTTACAATTCATTTAAATGTATGTTAATAACTTTTGTTAGTGCAACATCCATCATACAACAGTTTTAGTGAAGTTATCATTCCTTTTGGAATAAATTAAGTGTAATTTTGTGCAAGTATAGGTCCCAAAACATTGGTGTATAACCGCATATACTCATTTTTTGTGTGTTCATGTTATTTTTATCTCCCTCAAATCTACCAAAGAATTAGTTCAGGTGATCTATTAAGGGATTCAGCTTGCTCTTCAGGTTCTCCTCAACCTTAGTCATCCACAATTGAGAGGAGTTCCCATTGTACTAGCCGAAGTGAGAAGACATATTGCATTTCCAAGTCAAAGGTGCACTTTGGAGGGATGCCAGTGACCAATTAAATATAATATCAATAAGTGGCATAATATTTATTATTTGTTGTGCCAAGCCCTTTTTCTATGAGACTTTGAAGTTATTAACTCCTGATAGTCCATGAAATGAACCAATATTGTTGTATTTATAGATGCGTCATGTTATTATGTGTTCATGGTCCCAAAATATATAACAATATTGGTCTTCCAATTCCCAAATTCCCACAAGCATGTGATTGGAGGAGAATTTGAAACTACCATTGGTTAGAAGTTGTCACACATAATTGGGTCACAAATTCTATATTACATTGGAAACTGTTCACAATTTTTGTAGCCGTGTAAAAATGGGCAACTTGAAACTCTGCTTATGATGGAAGGAATTGATGAATGGACCTACCTAGTGGATGCATTATAGTTTTATTATGTTTTCAGTTGCAGTAATTGATTAGTTCTACATTCAATCTATAGCATATGTGTGTTGTTACAGAATGTAACACCTCACATAGACTATCATTCCATGTTCGTCTTCAGAAAAGAAACACAAAATCCCTGAAGGACTAATGCATTTCCTTGAGGAAGGTAGGAATCATAGTTTATGTATGAATTTAAACTCAATAACGGCAAACAAATTTGCAGTTTTCATGCAGAAGGTTAATTTTAAGTTTTAGGTACATAAAATATCAGTAACTTTTCATGTTTAAATAGATTTAAATATTTTATTGAGTTGTTTATTTCATTACAAAATCAATACATGTTTTAAAGCTGAATGTAGTAAGAAGTATACAACTAAGTTACAAAAATTAAATGTTATTTATTCATGAAGAAATACAATATTTCCCACATAAGTCATGCAATGTAACTCATAACTAATGAAAAAGGAAGTACATGTGCATGAAGCTAAAAGTAAAGGAGTATAGAGGAAACCCATCATTGCCTTGGGTTTTCTTCTAATCTGTTTTTTTCCACTTCCATCCCCATCTTTCTTCAGTGTTGTAAGTAGCTACAATTTACCTAAAAAATAAAATAAAAGGGTATCAATAAAGATCTCAGGGTTTAATATGTACTTATGTACTGTCTAACGACATGCAAATGGATTTCCTAATATCAAATTTCCTAATATCAGAAGTTTAAGGTACATCCAAGTGACAGATGCATATTTAAGAAAATAGTATCTTATAGTAGCACATATAATTCCTACAATCATAACATAAAATGAAGGAGAAAAGAAAATACTATGGAACATATGCTTTAACCAAAAAGCCTAACTATTTTCTTAAGTGTGGAGGTACAAGTTGAAGTAGAAAAGATCAATACATGTTTTAAAATTTTGTACTATCAAGTATAGATTGTACTCAATGATCAAGCATATTCAAGATCAACTATCAAAATGAATCAAACGTATAATCAAGTAAAAATTATGACTCATCTATGAAGATCAAATGGAGAATCTATAATCACAGCAAAAAAATAGATTGCATTTAAAGATTTCATTGCAGCATTAAATGAAGCATAATTATAAGCTCTTCCAGAAATATTCAATGTGCTTTTTTTAAATTAAAACCAAATAATAAAGAATCATCAAGATATGACAAAAGTTCACCTTGTAAAGTACAGATATGACGAAGGCACATGATCAAGAGTGAAACTCATCTGAAAGATATTTTCTCATACTTTCATAGTGAACAGAAAAAGAAAAGTGATGCTACAATTTTCCAAGTTATTCAGTTGAACATATTTCTGATTTTATAAAGCATATTTTCAAAATTGAACTACAAAAACTCTCAATGACTGACAACCAAATTACATGATGTAAGATATAATCATTTTTCAACTGATTCAAGATAATGGATATCAGTTCATTGAAGCAGACAACTCAATATGTTCACAATATCAGTAATAGAAATATTGCTTCGAAGATAGCGTGTAATTTCCTAAAAACAAATCCATTCTTCCATCACAATTTACAAAACTTTAAAAATCCTCCCTTTCAGTTAGTCATAAAGGTTAAAACAAATCAAGGCATAGACTAAATCTATAGTAAGTTTGAAATTTGAAGGAGACATTGTTCTATAATGCATCATTCAAAAAATTGTTTGTCTACATTACAAAGGACAAATATATTCAATCATTTGACAGAGCTCAAATTTCATATAAATATATCAAGGGCTCATAAATGTAAAATCATGATCACATTCGCCTTGTCACAGAGTTTAAATATAATATGCCTCAAGATACATCCATTTTTTTTAGGATAATTGGTTAACTTCTTATCATTTTAGGGTATAGAAAGAAGGGTGATAAGAGAAATTCTACAACATGAAATCATTGCATCATGGTCTGCAAAAAAATCACATCATATATCAAGGATCAAGATGAACAAGCAATTGTAATAGTCTTGCTTTTAGGTCTCCTTCACAATTCTTAAAAGTATCCCACAATAGAATGATAAAAATTACCTCAAGTTTTTCAAGCCAGGATCATCAGCCAAAGAGAGTACAAATTTAAAAATGTAAAGCATAATGTTAAGTTTCAGATAGAAAAAACTATCACATAAATTATGTTGATATATGTCAAATTTTAGGGTGGAGCAAGACATTCCAACCAAAAACCTGATGAAATGCAATGCTAAGAGGAAAATGGAATCAACATAGAAAATATCATCATATTTTAAATCATGTTCAATAGCAAAAGGAAAAGACTATCCAATACAATTTCAGAAATAAAAAATTGCAAGCTTAAATGATGGTATCATTGTCATTAATATGGAGCTATATATTAGAACAAAATTACAGCCATCAGGCACATCATCACTAAGTAAATCAGTGTATTCATTCCTTACCAAATGCACATATAGAAGAAACTAGAAATGCGAGATATATATATATATATGTATGTATGTATATATATATATATGTATGTATATATATATGTATGTATATATATATATATATATATATATATATATATATATATATATATATATAACTCTTATAATAACAAGAACATTCTTTCGCCTTCAAAGATTTATCAATTAGGAAAAGAAAACCCAATAATAATGTTATAAAAAATTAATGGCCTCATTTTAAGATCAGTGAGTAATTTTATCATTCATCAAGCCATGATATGGTCATAAGTTTCATTTCTCACCCAGGTGGATCGAACACATGTGGGAAGATGTAAATCTTACAGTTGTTTCATTTTCTCAAGAAGGTACAAAGCCACATTGCAAAGTTGGAGACAAGTTTCTAGTTACAGAATTATAGTTTCTTCTCATATAAAAATCAAATTTTAAAGAAGGATATTTTTCTCTCATAAATTAATTTCAACATACATCATTCATTTTCTACATAATAAGTTATAGTCATCTTAATCCAGGTAAAATTGGAATAATGTGTCATCACTAAGAAAAAGAACCATGCTTAAATTTGTACCAAGTTTCAAGTGCAATAGTGATGGAATAAATCAATGAAAAAAATATCCTGTATATCAGAAAGTACAAATGAAGTGATGTTTTCAAGTACATCTTATCATCATCTTTACAAATAAAGAAATTGATATGAATGTGGCAATACCAATTGCTATATAACTACATCCATGATTGTATGTTTCATGAATATAGAAAATCTTAGACAAAATTTTCAGGTTGGACAAAATTAATGAACATCATAGCATAGCATCAAGTAATCCCATGATAGAGAATACAATGATTTGAGATAAATGTCAAAGGTTTCTTTCCTTTTAGCATACCCAGAAACTTATGGGTTGGACGGAACTACCCATAAATTAAGCTACCCAAGTCATGGAGTCAACGAGAATGGAAATAAAGTACATATTCATAGCGGCTATTAATAAAGCACCACATAGAAACAATATAGATCCATATTTTAGCATATTCAAAAGTAGTCATCAAAATATTCAAAGGCCACATATTCACTAAGAAATGGAAATGAAAACTTAGGTCTAAGCTCCATTGTCTGAGGAGTTTTATTTTCAAAATATCTTTCAAATCAAGAAAAAACTAAAAAAGAGATATTATGCAACAAGCATTCGAGCTCTAATATAAAACCCAGAAATCTCAAAATGATTCTGAGTAGCGCAAGGTCTCACTACATAGAAATATTCAATGTACTTGTTTTAAATGAAAACCAATCTCGAAGTGCAGAAAAATCACACTTGGGAAAATTTTTCCAGGGATCTGCCCTCCAAAAGGCCATATTCATTTAAGCAGAATAGTAGTAAAGGAACGGGAAAAATATTCCAAAGTTTGAGGTCACAGTAAGATAGATCTTAGCAGACCTTTCATGAATATTACACTGAAAGCTCAGACAAGCTTAAAATTGAAAATAGTGGTGGAAAACGATTAAATACAGAGGGTAGGGGAATAGAGAATACACACTCAAAGACTCCATTAATGGACATACCAATAGTAGAGTGATCATTATCAAAAAATGCTATGCTCAAACTACATTAAAGGTCGTAGTCATTTAAGCAAAACCTTGGCCACTCAGAATCTTAAAGGAGATCACACAATGGCTCGTAGCTATAAGAAACCAAAAATTAGAATGCATTAAACTAACATAAGTCACAAAGAACTCTATATCAAATAAAGCTTGCAAAGGGTCTGTAAATGACGATTAAATAATAGTTGTTGAACAAAAGAGTTCAATTACTTTTTTCAGCATAATATAGTAGGGATACATGAAACTTACTAAGCTTATTTATGTTTTTGAAACCCTTTACAAGTGATGAAACAGCTACAGAATGACTTGCATCATCATTTTCCAAAGACATAGTAACAATGGTCATGCACAGAAATTTCAAATGTAAAGGAATGAAATATCAGTGCATACATATCGAAACTGAACAAATCAAGCAGTTACATTCATCAAAGAAATGACTTACCTTCTACCTTCATGATGACAAATAACTTTAAAGATAAAAATATATAGTATTTCAAGATATTGAAGGCACACAAGAATAATGGCAGTTGAGTTAAGAAAATGTTCTGCAGATTTTCTCCAACTCCAACCATGTTAAACTTTCAAACACATAAGGATAATCATGTCAATGGCCACCATTTAAGACAAACAGAGTTCTTGAAGCCCATAATTTTTGCTTGAGAATCCTCCATAGATCTCGAATAGGAGAAAATCCATAGTAAAAACATAAGTATTCGTAGTTATAGAGCTTCAGAAGGAGCAAGAATGTTGGATTCGAGCTCAGTTTCAATCAATCATGGTGACCTAAGGAAATGTTTTTAGGGCATTGCCCATGGGTTGAAAAAATGCATAGAGAACAAACAATTAGGTTTTTTTCTTCTTTTTCCATAGTCAAAACTCAAGGAAGATAAAATTGTAAGTGTCACATCAAGCTGATGAAGAAAAATATTGCATGAAAATTTGAGAAGACATGCACAACAAGGAAGAGCTATTATTACCTAAATTATTCACCGAAGTTTTATTAAAAAATAGATCAGTCAACTGCAATTTGACTAGAATTTATTTTTGTAACTAAGCCTATTAATGCGTCATTGTAATCAACATGTCTATTTAATTCATTTATTTATTCATGATAAAGTTGTAAAATTAGCAAGCATGGGTGAGTAAAAATTTTAGCCTATTTTTAGGATGGGTTGGGTGAATAATTTTGCTATATATTGTACGCATTGGAAAATCACAAAGGAGTATTTTTTTGACACAAGAGTGCTGAAGCAATTTTCTGTCAGGATTTTTCTTGAATGAGAACTAATTTTTGCCTTTCCAATTATTTACAGTGGTGTTTATCTTCCATTAATTCTTATGAATGTTAATTCCCTAATTTAATAACTCTTACTTTATTGTGAATCTAGTATTTTCTGCATAGTCTTAGTGTGCATATTTATCTTGTTGTGTTGTTGTGATTTATCCCCCAACACCTAAGTTTTTTTTTCCTTAATATTGTGTGGAAAACCATTGGTTCATGAATCCAAAATTCATTCTCAAATTTATTATGTATAAACTCAGTCAAAGACCTCAAAAAATCTGGTGTATCACCCGTTTTAGAATTGAATTATAGTCATCTTTTACCCTCAATACCCAAAATAATGAGTTTAAGATACATCAACAAGGAACCAACCTTGATACCAGAGACTCGCCTCAACAATAGGTATACCCACAGACCTGAGATTTTTCCATTCTATCTATGAAATTCGTAGATTCAAGAAAGCTTATAACATCTATTATCATCTCTCAACTAGGGTGCAATTTCAAGAGATAATAGAAATGAGTATCTCATTGTCCCCTAAAGTCAAATCCATTGTGTCATTCATTTCTCATGACATTAGTATTATACTTAATAGCCCAACCCTGGTCTTGGAAAATATCAAGATTCTGACTATCACGGATTCTAGCATGTAGTAAGTTCGATATATGTTATACTCGAGTCACATATTTTATGTTCTTTCAAATCTCGTAAACCTTAAAATCTTGTTATTCTGATGACCCGATGAAATTTAGGATTCCATGAAACCCTGATATTTTCATAATCCCATGATTACATGATTAAAATACCTTTCGAAAACTTACATAGAACAAAGAAAATATGTGTAAAATAAAAAAACAAGTCGAAGAAATTAAATCTCAATTCAATATCAAACAACCATATAATTTTTGAATAAAATTATGCGTAGTTGATTTTTAGCCAAAGAGAAACACAATCTAGTGTCATTATCAAATATTCATAATGTATTTTGAATAAATAAATGCATCCCAAATGTTTCCTTTCCAATCATAGCAATAATAAAATTGTGCATTTTTCACTATTCTATGAATGAAAGATTAAATACAGGTATGACACACCAGGTTCTAAAAATAATCCCTCAAACCCTTTAAAGTTACAACGTAGTGAAAAAGAAAGCATGCACATACATGTGAATTGTTTGACAAAATTCTAGAAATAAATATATAGTTTTCAACATCATTCAGGTCAATTATGCTGATGTAGGTTATGTTGTCAAAAAAATATTCGACTACAATTCTCGTTCGATGTATGTATGAAGCACCATTAAGGATTCCCATGTGAAATTTATCTTGAGTACTTTTTCTAGAGTCTAAACAAGAATTCAAGCAAGAAATGTGGTAAATTTCACAATAATGAGTACAATAGTTGATAGCTCTTAACCTGATAATGTTCAAGAAACACTATTTCAACCTAAATGGAAGAAAGCCATGAATTCTTAGTTTGACTCACTCATGCAGAGTCATACTTGTGAAACGTTTGATCTACCTACTAAAAATAAACCCATAGGTTTTAATTGGGTTTTCAAAGCTGAATATAAGGAAGATAAATCCATCAACAAACACGAGGCATGATTTTCTCATAAAGAGGGCATTAACTATGAAGAAACCATTTCACCTAATCTCAAGATTAAAACCATCAGGGTTGTAAGTTCATTGGTAGAACATAATGGATGAAAAATTTAGTAGATGGATGTCAAGAGTTATTTCCTAAATGGTGACCTCAAAGAAGAAGTGTACATGATCCAACCAAAAGGAGTTGCTGATGAAAATCTTCCTAAAAAGGTATGTCATCTCAACAAATCATTGTATGGAATGAAACAAGATCCTAGGGCATGGTACATTAAGATAGATGATCACCTTTTGTAGCATTGTCCTAGCCCCTAATATTCTAACTTGTACATAAATAAGGTGGGAATAGAAATTTTCATTCTTGTTTTGTATGTGCACGATCTTGTGATCACTAGAATTTCATAACATCATGTTGATATTAAGAATAATGACCTCAAAATATCCTTTGACATGACTTACTTACGGATAGTCCATTATTATGTTGGCTTGGAGATATAGTAGAAAGAGAATCACCTTTTTATCTCCCTGATAAGATATATAAAGTGTAACACCCACATTTTGATGCATCAAACCATGTCAAAACTCAAACAATTACTTAGGGAAAATTACAAGAAAAAATAATTGCTTACACGTACTTGCATTTCTTTTAATAAATGCTTAGTCATCAGGAAAATACTTTTCCATTTAATATTAATTTGTTTTCCACCATTCATTATGGGTTTAAAATCCCTTATTTATATATATACTAAGTTTACTAAATTAAGTCAAAATTGAATACTAATTTCATTAATTTGTGTCCATATGACTTCTAAAATTTATTAAGGAATGTTTCCTAAGTGACATTTAATTTTATTTCCCTAAGTGGATACTATTGTTGATGCAAAATTACATCACCCACCAAATGGCCTCAAATTTGAGTGGGGTATCCAGTGTAATCTGCATAACACGGGACCATCTCTCAAGTTGTGGGACTTGCAAACATGAGATGGTCCTCCAGAGAAGGCCGGATTCGTCTTAGTAATCCTAATGCTAAACTACTTCTAAGGAAGGAAATGTGACCATCTACTCCTAATATAACAATTCCAAGGAGACACTAAGAGAGACCATGAAAATAAATAAATCCTACACTACAGAAGTGATAGCACCAAGAAAAGGGATGTGTTGATCACAATCTCAGCTACCTAAAATGGAGAGAGCTGAGAAATGGAGAGGATGGATAGGATGCACCACATAATAGAGATAGAGTTCATATAGAACACCACTTCAAACCCATTAAACACAGCTCTCAGAAACTGCAATAGACATCAGAAGTATGCACAATATACCTTCCAACGATGAGAGGAAAGAAGAGATAATAAAATAAGGAAGGATGGACAAAATGCATCATAAAATATATTTTATTACTCCATGAGTTCACACAGTACATAATTCGTGGGAAAGAGCAAGAAAACGCCATAACAAAGAATTGAGAGGAGGATTAAGATCGATATTCAACCCTAGGGAGGAAAGAGAGAGGGGCAGGAGAGAAAAGATGACCAACCTTTAGAAAAATACCCCTCCTTTACAATATATAGTAAGAATAAAAAGGAAAGGAGAGAAGAATTTGAATCCTACTTCAACCACCCCAACAAAGCATTGAATTCACCTACTCCAAACACCCCAGAAAGCATTGAAAATCACCTATAACAATAATTAATTCCCTTACAGAACCCCTGCCTCCATTAATGTTCCTTGTTGGGAAAGAAAGGAATCTCATTATTCATTATGGTGGTAGGCGAGAAGCATGACATCCTTAAAATGGCTGACTAAGACATTATGGTGGTGGGTGAGAAGCCGAGGTTGAGAGCTTTTCAAAAAGTCCTCCCTTGCTCAAATACAAGTTCCTAGTTGAAAGATATGGCTGTCTAAAGGTCAGGGTTGGTCATTTAGTGTGGGCTCACAATATTTAAAATATTTTATCCATACAATATCCATGTGGTATCCACACACATCTTAAGATGTCACCCCTTCCTTTCACTCTTGAAGATACACCAATTGGAAACTTGGCATCGTCCATGGGCCTAATTTCTTTTCATTATTTTTTTGACAAGTCCCTCATATTTGGCGGAGCAATTGTCTGTCCCTAGACATGTGGAGGGCCAGTGCTTGTTTGGAGACCTGCTCTTAGATTCTACCTTTGGAGTTGCGTCGAAGAGGCACCTAGAGGCTTCCAATGATGGTTAGAATTTTCAAGAGCCAATGAAACTTTGTTGTACCTTAGCCATGCGGAGGGCCCATGCTCATTTAGGGACTGAATTTGGATTCTACCTTTGAAGGTGTGTTGATGAGACATGTGAAAGATTCTGTTGGCTCTATTATACTTAGTCGATTCAACAGATGACTCTACATTTTTAGGCCCTAGACACGTGGAGGGCCTGTTCTTGTTTGGGGTCTTTGATTTTATGCACCATACCAAAATTCCACCAAAGCGACACGTGCCACCCTCCACGAGTCAATTTCTTTGCTTTGAGTTGAATCGTATGTGAATTCTGAAGACTTTGAGATTTTCTCCATTTTTCTTCCTCTCAAAATCTGATCTCCTTCAATATTGTGTGGCCTAATTATCTGACCTTTCTTCTCCATTTTCAAGCCTGCCCGTAACTTAAATTTTGGGATTGAATGTGAGCTTGCACGACTGAACGAACCCTTAAATTTTCTCCTATACAAGGTCGTGTTTGATGAATTTTTCCTGAGGGGAAAAATTGGATAATAGTTTGATGACTCCCGGGATCACCTGCATGCTAGGTGAAGATACTAGTAGCCTTGTAAGTCCATTTGTCATGGAGTCAAGAATGATAGCCTGATACTAATTTTGTGCTAGAAACCTAAACCCAAAGCTTGCACCTTGCTAACCCTGAACCTACCCCACTACATGTACCCTCCATTTTCATAAGAAAATCTTGAAGATAAGATTTCTAAGAGTTGAAAATTTTGTTGACCTAGAGCATTCACCTAAAAAATTATTGGAAATGGGGCTGATCTCCCCAAGCACTTCCTCCAATGTACTGTGCACGACTAATAAAGCACCGCGACACACACTATGTACAAAGTTGAAAATCATACATGCTCCAAGTGGAACATGTAGAGTGTGCAAAAGAACTTGTTCTTCTGAAAGCAATCCCACCTACTCTACACTAACTAGAAGCAAAGGGGACTCAAAAAAATATTGCAACATGCAGGGAGAAAGAGCTTCCCTTCCTCACAAATTACGACCACGTAGTTGTTTTGGTGCTAAACATGGTAAGAAATGAGAGCAAAAAACTACATTGTAGATGGTATTTCTCCCTCCTGAAAGTATTAACAAACAAAATATACACCTCCTGGAGTTATTTTGTACTAGGATCTGGGAGGTGCTATTGCTGACCTTTGGCACCCTGAAGCTCTACCTCATGCTCTGAAATGAGCATGACCGGTGGCAACTCCTTCATCGCACGTTCTTTTGGTTGAAGGATGAATGATGGCATAGTGAAAGTTGTAATTTCTATGGGCCCCTCCTCATACAAAAATTCCTCCAAGTCTAATTTTTAAATCAAACTCTCTGATGTCCTTCTACACGTGTGAATTCCATAAGGGGAATGAAGTCATGATTGAAAAAATTTATATAATGGAAGAGAATGAAACAGATGGAATAAAATGGATGGGGAGAAGGTCTACGACTCAGAAAATGGGTTGTTGACTAGATGGAGTCACCAGATGTTCTTGAAAGTGCCTCTAAAGGTTGAAATATTCACCAAGAGCACATTGAACCTAATGAAGTGAAGTGGTAAGGTACTTTAGACTGCTCCCACTGGGCGTGCCAAAAGTGTTTGGTGTGAAATAACAGTACCCATGAATGTCTGCATCTCGATGGGTAGACTCTCAGTGTGATTGCACAACATTGGACCATCTCTCAAGCCGTGGGACTTGCAAACTTGAGATGGCCCTCTAGAGAAGTCCAATTCCTACTCCTAAACTACCTACCACAATCTACTCTAATGCAGAAAACTATCTAATCCTAATCTAACTTTCGAAGGGTCTATGGAGAGAGAGTGCTTGAAAATAAAGCCTACACTAAAGCAGTGATATACCAGAAAAGGAGGGTTTCTGATCAAAAATCCAACTTCTTGAAGTGGAGAGAGGAGAGAAATAGAGAGGGTGCACAAGATGTACCACAGACCAGAGATAGAGTTCACACAGAACACTGCTTCAAACCCGTTAAACACATCTCTTAAAACCTACAATAGACATCAGAAGTACGCATAGTATACCCTGCAATGATGAGAGGTAATAAGAGACAATAAAATAAGGAAGGATGGAAAAAATTCATTAAAAAACATATTTTATTGCTCCATGGGTTTACACAGTACATCATCATTTGGAAAGAGGAAAGTAAATGCCATTACAAAGCAATGATAGGATGGTTAAGCTCCACATCCGACCCTAGGGAGGAAAGAAATAGGGGGTAGGAAAGAAAATATGACCAACCTTTAGAAAAATTCCCCTCCTTTACAATATATAGGAAGAATGAGAGGGAAAGGAGAGAATAATTTGAATCCTGCTTCAACCACCCCAATAATGCATTGAATTCACCTACTCCAACTACCCCAGAAAGCATTGAAATTCATCTATAACAATGATTGGTTCCTTGACAGATCCCATGGCTCCATTAATGTTCTTTACTGGGAAAGAAAGGAAGCTCATTATTCATTACAATGGTAGGTGAGAAGTGTGTCAGCCTTAAAATGGCGGACTAAAAAATTATGGTGGCGGGTGAGAAGCTGACGTCAAGAGCTTTCAAAAAATTCCTCCCTTTCTCAAATCTAAATTCCCAGTTGAATGATATGGCTGTCTGAAGGTCAAGGTCGGGTGTTTAACGTTGGCTCACAATATAAAAAAGTGTATATCCATGCAAGATCCACGTGGCATCCCCATGGGTCGTAAGATTTCACCCCCTTCCTTTCACTCTTGAAGTTTCCCCTATTGGACACTTGGCATCATCTGCGGGCCTGCTCTATTTTCTTCATTTTCTAGAAAATTCCCTCCTATTTAGCGGAGCACTATCTCTGACCCTATAAACGTGGAGGGCCAGTGCTCATTTTGGGACCTTCCCTTAGATTGTACCTTTGGAGTTGCGCCGAAGAGGAATGTGGAGGCTTCTTCTGATGGTTGGAATTTTCAACAACTGATGCAACTTTGATGGACCCTAGCTAGATGGAGGGCCCGCGCTCATTTGGGGACTACCTTTTGTTTCTACCTTTGAAGGTGCACAGATGAGACACATAGAGGGGCCTATGCTTGTTTGGGTTCTCCAATTTTGTGCACCATACCAAAAGTACACTGAAGAGACACGTAGCACCCTCCATGAGTCCATTGCTTTGCATCGAGTTGAATTGTATTTGAATTCTAAAGATTTTGATCTTTTCTTCATTTTATTCCTCTCAAGCTCTGATCTCCTTTAACATTGTTTGGCCTCATTTTCCCACCTTAACTTCTCCATTTTCGATCCTTCCCACAACTTGAATTTTTGTATCGAATGTGATTTCACACGACTGAACCGACCCTTCGATTTTATCCTATGCAAGGTCATGTTTGATCAATTTAGCTTGAGGGGGAAAATTCGATAACAAATGCCCATGCCCCTCATTTATTTATTTAATTTCACATCTACCCATAGTCAATTTAACCCCTTTAATACTTTATTCAAATATACATACATGCTATTTATTTAATTTACCCATAATCGAAATGTCATTTATTTATTTAATTGACCCATAATTAAGATGCTACAACATATCATAACCCACTTGCACCCATGTGTTAAGTCCCATAGGTGAGCCAATTAATCAAATACTCATACATTTTAATTTTAAAATACACATTCCCATAAAATACCTACAACTTAAAAAGTGAAGGATCTTATCTCCACCCTTGGATTAGATCAATGAGAGCCCTTATATTCTATTTTTTTCCTAAAATCCCTAATCATCCATATGCCTTCTTTTTTATTCATTTGTTTCCCCCCATTTCCTCTCATTTCCGCAATTGGATTTGCAGGTTTAAGGAAGTGGAGGCCATAGAAGCTTAGGGGAAGCTTTGGAGGAGTTTTTTATCTTCTAGATCTGTAAATGTGATGAATCTCTTCCTCCATTTTACTCTGTCTTCTTCTTTATGTGCTCCTAGGATTTTTATTTCCAAGTGATTATATATATATATACACACATATACATATTACATACATACACACACACACACACACACACACACACACACACACACACACACACACACACACACACACACACACATAGATATATATATATATATATATATATATATATATATATATATATATACAAACCTTATTTACGAGTTGTGGGGATATGTTTACCCTTGTATTTTTTATTTGCAACCTTGGTAAATCTGATTTGGGTGATACATATATATATATATGTATATGGAACTTGGTAAAATTTGAGGTTGGCTAAAGGACCAACATCCTTTTACAAGGAGCCCCCAAAGGCCCCAATAAATAAATTTAGCAAAGAAGAGAAGATGCCCAAAAGAAAAGAAAACAAAGGAAAAAACAAGCCCGAACGAAACACATAGATGAAAATGAGCACCAGAAAGGAAGAAAGGAGAAGCAACCGTCCAAAAGATGTAACAAGTTACAGTAAAACAAAAGGAAAAGAAGTTTAATAAGAACATATGCACTCAGTTACAGCAGAAAGGATAACAAATGAAGAAGGAAAGCTGCCGCGCAGGGGGCTATAAGACTGAGAAAAGAGAGCAGCAGGAAAGTAAGGGGAAGAGAAAAATTAGTAAAATTTATGCCTTCCTTTCTTCCCATTGTTTGAATGCACTAATTTTCATTTTCCCTCTGTAATCATCTCTAAAATTAAAGGGTTATATTCCATTAAGTATAAGTCTGATGATCCCACAAAGAGGAGGGTGCTATCCTCATCCAAATCAGAGTGATCAGATTCATGGGGTGGTTTCGGCACTGGAGAAATTCCTTTTGAAGAGGGAGTAGTAATTATTGATTTCCTAACCTCTAATGAAGGAGCTGAATAAATAGGGCCCTGCAACTGAATGGACATCAACTATAATAGAAGGGGGTTGTATTTGTAACTGAGGTAGCTATAGATGAAACTGAAGGAGCTGTAATGGGAACTATTTGATCTTCCAAGAGAACATTGTCTTCTTCCCTTGAAAATTCTTCTTCTTCTACATCCGGAATTCTCCAATGCTTGGGAATCACTCCTTTTCTATAAGGAGCTTTGATTTTTCTGTTATGGATAGTTAACATGGACGTGACCTGATGTTCTACAATTGTGACATCTAAAAGTAGTATTTTCATAATCTAGATTATGTGAATAACTAGTATAACCCATTTTAAGGGTCATCCTATCTAGAAATCCCTTAATGAGAACAAATTCAACGTAGATCCTAAAAAAAGTATATAAACCACTCTGCAGTCATTGGCTATGAACATTGATGAACCACCAAAAGAGGTTCCCAATAGCCTTCAAGGAGGATGAAAAATGAAAGGGAATATTTTGTAATCTCACCCAATCTTGGACTTGCGTGATGGAGAAAATATTCGGGTCAAATATTGAAACTAGGGATCCTCATCAATCACTCTCTTGTAATCTTGTTGATTGTTGAAATAGTAAATGAAGAAACACTGGGAATAGAGGAAATATTTACATTCTTCAGTCCATGAGGTGTGAGTCCAATGAATAACTATGTTAGATGATGGAAAGACACCATTAAATCTGCATGTCAAGGTCTTTGATTTGATTTCCTATAACAGGTTTAAATTTTTGTCATCCTTAATCTCCAAAACTGGGTTTTCAAACGCTTGATCAATGATATAAATGGGGGAGGAAGAGTAGCAGCTGGAGATTTTGAGGCGAGGGCATTTTTAAAGAGCACATCCTTAATAATGGTATAGCTACATCCCTTGGCCCCTCCCAAAATAAAACCAGTCATAAAAATCATTGAATCACAGCCTATTCCTTAAGCACTGGTCGTAGAGGCATATGTAAGATAGTTTCCATCATAGAGCAGTCGAAAATGCCAAACTACACAACATAATTTATGAGAAAGGATCACTTTTAAATCAATACCTCATGTCATATGGTGGATTTGAATGCATAAGGTAGTAACATTCAATGTGTGAATAAGTACTTCTAGCATGGTTGTGTGGTGTCTAAGGGTTTATGAGAAATTTGGACAGGGGTTATTAAAATCAAAGTCCATACGTTGAGAAAAGCCACCCACCCCTTTGATAGTATTAATGGGAAAAATGCCATGAGTTTCACCAAATCTTGATCCAACACCTGATCCATAAATTGTAGAAGTAGTGACCATATTTCTATTATCCCCATCCACAGAGGAGTCAAAATCACAAAGGATTCTAGATCTAGGGTTAATGCAGGAAGACACAATAGAAGCCATTTCGTTTACACTTAGGATTGTGGGATCCTAATTTTTTTTAAGTTTTAAATTATTTTATTATATATATAATATATAATATATATTTATATTTTGTTTAGGTGGGCCACAATTTATGTTTTAGGGGAAGAGGGGGAACTTCCCAATCCCCTCGGAGAAGATATATGCTAGCCATCTCCTTGTGCCTCCCAAGTGGGATAGGGATCCACCCAGTGCCTCCAAGTGCACTAGCACAAATCACATCCACACACAAAAATCTTTATCTCTCCATTTTAAAAGATATAATGATATAGTTTCCATCTAACTCCACATACATAATCACCCTTCCCAAACTCCCTCGACAAAATTCTCACATACTCCCTTTTACCTCCACAATAATGGCTCCATTTCCCTCTCCCTAAACCATCCTTATGGCCAATTCTACCCAATCCATTACATAATCACATGCATTTATACAAATTTCAACACAATACACAAACAAGAAAACCAAAATACAAGGTATAAGACCCTACCTTACCATTTTGAGATCCTTCAATCTTCAAGAAAACATAATCTAACCTCTTTCCAAATCAAAGTCAATCTAATCCAATCTCCCCAAAGATTCCAAGTAAGTAACCCCCAAAACCACCAAGAATTTCTAATAAATAGAAATTGATGGAGAGGATGGTGAGGTGGCTCCATGTATGATGCCACATCATTTCTCACAAATCCACCACACAATTCAAACACATAATTCAAGACTCTATAAATGAGTAAGGTGAAGGTATGAAACTTTCATTCATACACACAATCCACCATTCCACACTTCAAGGACACAATTTAGACAGTAAGTCAAAATGTGGCATTAAGTGCCTATTTTTCCTTCAAAAACACATAATGAGTGGTAAATTTGACACCTCAAATCATAGGCTAGGTTGGTGGGAGAGTTTGAGGAGTATGGGACAATTATAACTTGTCCCACAAACCTCCAAAAATTGCCTCAAAGCGCAAATCCGAGATTTGAGAGATAGGGAATGGTAAACAAATCAAAAGTAAATAAAATCCATCTAAAATTATGAAGAGAATGACTATCTACCACATTCATTGTCCCCTTGGTCTCATCTCCTAATAAAATTATCCACATGGTTAATTAACTAAATCAAGAGAACACTAATTAAGTACAATAAAATGAGAAGACATTAAATTCAATAAAATCACATACACAACTAAGATAATAAAATAAAAGGAAAAATACAACATTCACACCCCTCTTCACTTTTGAGGTTCCTCCTCCATGGAGACCTCACAACAAACATAACAAGAAAATAAACAATAATACACAAACACACATGGCTGCCAAGGTGACCATGTTGTAAACATCTAATATTATTACATAGTCAGACTCCTAGTCCCTTCTTTGTTTATTGTAATTTCATTTCCTACAAACAACCAAGACAATACCACCTTCACAATCAATGCCATATTAATACATCAAGCAATTAAAAATATATATCATTAATTAATTATCATCATCATACAATGTAGCTATATCATTATAAAGGTTAAGCAATTCTATCAATTATTTGCAATTACTAATCATCTCAATTCTACCATATTCACTAACATTCCTTGTCACCCTACAATTATGCATAACCATTTATCACAATTCATATTTTTTGACAACCATGAAATTCCTACATCCATTACAACTTATATCTATATAGATTGATTCAACAATGTACTACTGATCACCTATTAACATCACATTATTAATAATTCACAACATCAATGAGATCACATCACTTGTCCAATCATTTAAACATAATCACCATTGTCAAGAGTCCAAAGTGTCAATACATAACAAAGTAACATTGATTGATCATCATGTGTTGCAACATCTATCAATATGCTCTATATACCCATATAGTCCATTATAAAATCCAAAACATAATACTAATCACAATGTCCATAGTGTGTAACAACATTATCCAAAACATCATAATAATGTCCATGTCACTAAGCAACTAATAAACACAGTCATAGTAAAATGGGTGTCAAAGAGGAGTGGACACTACATAAAGACACTCTAGGAAAAATATGGAAATTCGTATTGTAAGCCTCTTTCAGCACCAATGAAGAAAGTTTTACAACTCTCTCAATTTAATGATTCATCTCATGTGGATGCAAATTTCTAGAGACAACTCGTTGGGAGTGTCATCTCCTTGACCTGCACTAGACAAGACATATGTTTTTTGGTGAGATATCTCTTGAGATTCATGCACGAGCCAAAGAAGTGTCACTAGTTTATAAAAAATCAATGTTTTGAGATATGTCTGAGGTACACTTCAATATGGTCAGGAATACAAGAGGAATACTTAGTTCTTCTTGTAAGGATACAATGACTCAGACTATGTTGGATATGTTGATGATAGAAAATTAACGTCAAGATACCTATTTCATCTCGGATCTAGACTAATATCATGGACAAATAAGAAACAAGATTTTTTTGATATTTCATCAACTGAGGCAGAGTATCATGCCGCACGTGGAGCTATGGGTGAGGTGATATGGTTACATCACATTCTGGCTGATATGGGTATTCGTGAAGAGAAACTGCCTATTCCTCATTGTGATAACTGTGGTGTGTTGAAGCTTGTAAATAATCCTATTTTTCATGAAAGGAAAAATCGTATTCAGGTTGAATGTCACTACATATGAGAGCAAGTCTTAAACCACCACATCTATCTCTAGTACTACCCAACAAATGAACAAATAGCTTATATACTCAGCAAATCTCTTGGAAAGGTAACATTTGAACTACTTAGGGGGTACATTTGTAAAAATAATGTAATAAGGGGGGAATGTTAGAATTTTTTAGATATCCCTGTTAGTGCAACATATTTACAGGTAGTCACCGGGAATCACCATGGCAGAACTAGTTGTCAGCATAGGAGAGTATTCCATTATATTTACCTACTTCCTTTGTAGTGTCTTCATCCTTTGTATGTATTGTAATCCATGTTAATAAATGAATCAAGTTATTTAACTCATTAATTTGTTGAATGATAAGAAAAAACTCTTTGTTTACATTTACAGGAAATTATATAATTAATTTTTTTTTACATTTTTACATCCCATTCCTACTATGAGCATGTTATATGTGAAATTATCTTTGTTTTTTTAATTGTAATATTGATATATATTGTCTTTGATTAATTTCAGATACATTGATATCATTAAAGGATAATAGCTCAATGGAAAAATCACACGGTGAACCTTGAGAATCCAACAATAATATTGGACTTCAAGTCCCATCAATTTGGTTACATGGAAGTGCTATGGTAAACATCACACTTCCACAATACACTTATTTTGTAGGTGAATGTACATTAACTAGAACTAGAGATAGAGCAAAGAGCATAAATGAGGAAGAAGAGGAACTACAAGGACGAGAAGAGCTTTATGACAAAGTAGCCTATATGGATTCATATATAAAAATACAATTATGATCAACCCTTCTTTGATTTTTTTACAAACTAACTCAAACACCATTAGGATTTATCTTACTATCAATTTTCCTATTTTGAGTTTTGGAATAACACAAACACCATTACAAATTTATCTAATTATTAATCTCCTAGCATTGAGAGCACTCAAACCACCACAAATGATCTTTGTTCTACAGTTGATAACCATTTTCTTCATAAGGGACGAATATGTCTAATCAACCCTTAATAAACATATTAGATTAACCCTTAGTCAACATTTGTAATCATAAATTTGGTGACTAACTTATCAAGATGTAATAGTCAACATCAAATATAGAATGTTGTTAATTTCCACTCTATTTTCCTTCCCTTAGTCATCACATAATTATTTATTAGTTCCCTCAAATGGCCATATAATCTACATTTGAAAATATTATATTACAAATTCTTTCAAAATTATACTTCTTCCCCCTCATCACAGACTCAATTATTAGTTGCCTCAAATGGCCACCTAATTTATATTATAAAATGCTAGCAGTTGCTCCCTTCAGGGGTGTAATGGTATGTCATTTGATGTCGGGTTGGTTGTATTATGTTGTTTTAAAGTATGATTTGTGCAATAGAATTTGATGAGGTGTGAATTTGAATAACTTCATTTGTGTGCTGTTCTTTGTAAATTAATCAAATAAATTTATTATGTTGTACATGATAATTGGGTGTCGTATAATGAAACAAACATGCATTACAGATATGCAGTTACCTATTCTCCTCATTTTTTACACATAAATTGATCGTGTAGCATATAAGTTGCAGTTTCATTCTATGTTAAAACATTAGTGTATACTTGTATTTACAAATTTTGAAAAAAAAAATCCAAAATATAACTTGCTAAAATTTTAAATTACACTTTTTAAAAGGATTTACACTGTTAACACAAATAGAGATGTTGAAAGTGAGGTTTCAATCTTCTAAATCAGAGGGTCGTTAAAATAATAATATTAACTAGCACTTAGTTCCCCCATGGGTGTTAACAGGAAAAGTAAAAGCCTTCACTGCAATTACAATCTTTTGCTACATAATAGAAATAATGTCAAAGAAAATCGTAATTCTTGCAGTTCGTAATTGTTGAATGAAAGCTCACTGCATCTCAATATGGTAGGAACCACAAAACTCAAAGTGGCACTTGTTCATTGGATCCACAGTATTATTAAAATAGTTACATTAATTAAGTGTTGGGGGATTTATTCTCGGCTATTGTGTCATTAATTAAGTCTATGTTACAATCATAATTATTCTCCATACCATCACCAACTCGCAAATCTTGAAAGTTGAAGAGGAAGGTCGGAGATCAAATCTATACATGGTAGTGAACATCTTGTATCACAGCACACAAGTATTTCCAGTAAGAGTAGAAGCGAGCTCTGTAGAGAAGTATGGCTTCCGAGAGTAATTCCGGTCTTTACCTGATATGTTATCTTGCTGCGCTCATGGTGGCGGGTGTTATGGAAAATCTTCTCCTTCCTCGTCTGCATTGGGTATCATACGTAAGGGGTGCAAGACGGCAGCAGATAGAGACCTCTGTATTCAGCTCGAAAGGTTTCAACTTATGTCGTAAGAATATATAGAAAAGATGTCAAGTTCGAGTTTCAAGACAGCGTGGACCTCTTCCAAGACACGGTCTCAACTCCAAACCACATTTTCATGAGAATGGAAATGATGGCCTGAGTTGCGCATTTTCATGTGTATCTGCTGCTCTGCATTTTCATGAGAATGGAAATTACTTTGAAAGCTACTGTTAAGAGCCCTGACTATTGACGACTTAAAAATCAAAGGAAACAAATGAATATTCATGGAGCTGGAGTGTATAAAAAATGAACAAAATTAATGTTCACGTCATTCATCACTTTTTCCATTTCTGAAGAGAGAGAAAAATAAATTGCAATCTATAATAACATCCATGACATCCAATGAGTTTGAAAAAGCGTTGAATATAATGTAAAATATGAAGTAGAGGATGTAGATAAATCATTTTCGAAATTTTCTTATATCTTTCATCACTATTTACCTGGTAGCATTGTCGTTAATTAGACCAGCAGAGAAATATATAAGTATACCAAAACAATTTCAGCCATATCATCCTTTCCTTGTTATGGTGATTTAAGTTGGATGGAATTTATAAGCGTTATTGATTAACATATAGCAAACGTTTATATAACAAGTGTATTTGGAGTTTAAGTAATTAAACTGCCACGTTGTACGTTCAAAAAGACGTCTCTTGAAATGCTAGACAAGTGCCTGGAAAACAGAGATGTAACACGTGTTTTCAATGCAAACTTGGTATTGAGTTTATTCACACACATTCAAAGTATGGTTGACATTTGACGGTGTTTGATTAGAATTTTGAAAACCCAAAATAAACATACAAATACCATCTTATTGTTCTTCACAGCACCGTTTCCTTTTCCTTGAAAAATCAAGAATATCATCTCCCCCCGAAGCACCGAGGTATTTTGAAATTTCCAACCGTTAGTATTGCCGAAAAAATACACACTGAAATAAATAGATCGATTAGAATTTATTTTTGGCCATTAGGCCTTTATAAATACATATTCCTAAACGTTCAGTTTAAGTCTCATGTATGTTGGGAGTCAATGATAAATTAAAGTTTTCCCAAATGCGTTGCTAAGAAGTGTTGTGGTGTAGTGGTGTCTCATTAAATTAACAAGTGGTAGGTTGTGGGTTATATTTTGGATGGGACCACGCAAACCTGCATTTTATATCTATTTTTGTGTTTTTAATGTTGTATCAAATTTACATCAGATGCCCTTTATCTTTATCAGGGTCATGAAAGCTTACCTACTTTTAGGCATAGGGTTACAAAAGTCTACCAAGTTTTGTACATCTATAAAAAAAACATAGAAGAAAACAAGGTCACTTGGCTAACAATATTGATCCCAATAAAAATGTTGTGTACAATGTTAACAACAAAAGAAATAGAGGCATCCATTCCATCAATGGTTACAGGGGTTGGTTTGATGGTGGTGGTGCCATCCATACCAGTTGTCTCTTGCAAAATTTCTCTGTGTTGTTTGAAAATATAATAATTGAGATTTAAAAACAATCAAAACGTCTTTCGAATAAATAAATACAATCCAAATGTGTCTTTTTCTATGAATAGTGAATCTAAGAATGAATATAACAAATATCATTTTAAAATCTTAAAATCAATATTCGAAAATAGCGATGAAAATAGTAAACCCTAGCCCATGCCCTAGCCGACATGCACCTGTTGCTGGCAGTCATCTATATGTTGGAGGGGATGGGAATGGAGGTGGTGGCACTAAGAGAGAGAAGATTCAAAAAATAGGGAGGCATGGACAGTTTGCTAGTAGCGGCAGCAGTTCTCCAAACTTGGGCAATGTCTTTTCCTTATCAGCTGCCAATAAATCCTTCCTAGCTATCACTGTTGGTTATCCGGGGCAACACGCATCAACTCTTGGGTCATCATACATCTTGGAAAAGGAAGAGGTTACTCCTGCAATTCCTATTTCATGCTCATAAGTAACTGAATCTATTTCTATACTCTAAGATTTAGCACTTATCTATCGATTTATTGGTGTTTGGCCCTGATCTGAAGATATACACAACTGGATCCTTTCTACTTGGACCCGTGACTGTGAGATTAAGTTATGCAAAAATCATTGTTTTATTGTTTGTTTCCTCTCTCCTACAGAACATCAACTGCTTCTTAATGAGGGTCCTTGGTTTTGGGGTAGGGCTGGTCTTTTTCTTACTCCTTGGTTTTTAGATTTTGATCATGTTACTATGGCAATTTAAAAAATTTCAGTTTGGGTTTGCCTCCTCAATCTCCCTCTCCCTTTTTGGCACCCTACGATTTGTGCTGCCATTGGTGATTCTCCAGGTCGTTTTATCTTTTTGGATGATCAGCGGTGTAAGCAAGGGTTGTTCACTTATGCACATCTTTGCGTTGAGGTGGACTTCAGCACAGGGCTTCCAGACAAGTTGGAATTAATCCATGATAACTTCAAGTGGATTCAAAATCTCGATAATGACAACATGACCTATCGTTTCCAGTTTCGCCATTACATTGGGTACCTTTTGAGGCTTTCCTACTCAATCAAAATAAACAGAAGAAGAACAAAGGGGTGTCTCAGTGGCCTAAAGGCTGACAACTATTCTCTAAGGTGGAATTCCTATATTATCGAGATGATATAACTGTCGAGATTTTACCTACTGGCGGTGGTGCCAAAAGGAATCATGTTTATAAGTCCTCTAATTTTTATCCCGCTCAAGATAGCCTGTGCCTTGATCCTCGACTTAAATTTTTGTTGAGATAATCTTGTATTAGGTTACATTTAATATAATATAATATCTTTTTCATCAAAAATAAGATTGAATACACCTATCACATGTTGTGTACTAATATTAAACCCTCAAACCATTTGAAGTTATAAGGAAGTGAAAAAGGAAGTACAAAAATACATATGAATTGTTCAACAAAATGCCAGAGACAAATATACATTTTTTATCATCATTAAGGTCACTTGTGTTGCTATAGGTTAAATTGTCAAAAACAAAATAGCTTCAAAAGAGGGTTAGCACATCTGCGAAAGCATTTTAGTGAAGTTACGTCCGTAGTAATTTCTCTTATGAGCATCCTACTAGATATGTCCAAACTGTTCAACACAATGCCTCACAAGTATATGGTTTTATTGGCATAACTACAATTTACGCCTATCGGCATACGTACATGCCTTTCAATACATATGATCATTTCTATTGAAACTTTTTAGTAGAGTTATAAATTCAAGTAGTCAAAGATGTAAACCTTAGCATTAAAATTGGAACATGGTACAACAAATGTTTATCCTTTTATTACAGAGACTATTCATTTGTATAATATAAACGAAATGTATATGTATTTCTTTTTTAATTTTTAGGTGAGATAAAAACTACATTAATTAAGATGTCAATTTTTTTTCATTATTATGTTTTAGAGGTACTCTATAACAATGCATGGAGTGGATGGATATAATGTAGTTCTTATGAAATAATAATTAAGGCCGAAAATTTTTAAAAAATCTTTTTATTTGTAAAATTTATATCTTTACAATAACTAATATAAAGTTTTAAAAAGTGTTAAAACACACACACGCACAATTAAAAACCAATAAATAAATGCAAAATAAATAACCAAAGAATAAAATTTATGAGAAGAGCAGCAGTATGTGAGGAATATAAAAGAAATAAATTATTAAATTATTAAACCTAGAAGCATTCTACAATAGTAACATGGAGGGGAGGACTTTAATGATTTTATTTATGAAATTAATATATTTAGAATCACTGGCATAAAGAAAAAAAATACTAAGAATAAGCATTGATATTTCCTTTTTGTACTTAATTGATTAAATTGTACATATTTTAGGTCATGCATATTTATAATAGATAAATATATGTAAATTAATTTAAGTGGAATTTCTATGCCATTAGTTTAGTTCATACACGAATAACCCTTCAATATAGTTTATTATTAGTTTTATTTAATTTTTAATATGATTATGGAAATCATATGACCTTGATGTTTTCAACATATAAGATGAATTTTACACTTATATTAATTTTTTAGATTTTATTGTAACGAATTGTTTTTAATAATAATATATCGAACAGTTCATAAAATTCCACCCAATGATTTATCTATTTCTTAAATTTTATTATATTATACATATTTCATGTTATACATGTGTATCTCAAACAAGTAAGTCTAGAGGATTAAAGTTATATAAATTCATCTATTGGAAGAATTTACGTTTAGTTGAGGTCATACATTAGCCACACAAGATGCCCACAACCATAGTTATTATATTTGTTTGTTGGCTTCGTTTGAATTTCCTATAAAGTTATGAGAATGATATGAAAGTATTATTTTTACATATAAGATAATAAATTTCAAAGTATTTGAAGCGTATATAATTTTTAGTGCGTATTGTAATGAAAATGTTAATGTTTTAATTTTCTTATATTTTAATTTAATAATCTACTAATCATATACATTTGCTTTTATTAATTTAGATGCAGTATTGTATATTTTCATTATTCAATATCCTTAAAAAAAAATTAAAAATTAGATATTTAAATTTGTTATTATTAAAATATTACACAATGTTTTTGAATACTTTATATATATGGACTAAAAAATATTGAATTCCAAAAATAAAGAACAAAAAAGAGAATTAAATAACATACATATGTTAGTTAAATTTATACAGATATTGCAAGAAGTATAATTCTTGGAAACTTATAAATTAGATTCATGATATAAGTAAAATAGGAACATCAAGAATAATAATTATCAAGTTCTTTTATGTATATTTATGTAAAATGAATATATTACTATTAGATTGAATCTAAATAATCTAATGATTTTAACATTTACTAAAATAATTGATTGTGTTGAGTTAATGAATTTTTTGTACATCTCGCAATGTTTTCAAAAATATTATAATTAAAATAGAAATGGAAATCAAAATCTCACTAACAACGATGAAACACATGAATAAGTTGTTTTTGGAAAAAATCATGAACTAATTTATTCACTAGTGTTATTGCAAATTTATTTTTCCGTAGTGAATGTTATTAATAAACATGATGTGGAGGAGTCTTCAATCTTGGTAGGGGAACAAATAGGGGAGCCACCACATGCACTGCCTCCTCTTGCCTCACCAAAGACCCCACTCTTGCCCCTATTTATAAAGACAATTGAGCCACCACCTCTACCATCACTAAGTTGAAGGTGAAATAATCAACAAAACCAAAACAATTTTCCTTCCATGCAGTAGTGAGGATAACGGAGTGGGTGAAAATTCCATGCGAGTGATAGGAGCAGGGAAATGGATAAGGAAGTAGGTGAAAACTCCATGTGAGCACAAAGGGGTAGGAGAATGTACAGGTGAAATACCGAAGGGGGAAACAATTCCACTACTTCCTCTGCCAACCCCAACTTTTTCTTCTGCCAATATGGAAATGGATTCTTGAGCTTTTTCCTCTAGTGCCAACTGAGATCCAGCCCTATCCCATTCCTCTTCCAAGACCCATCCAAGCAAGAAGGAAGGTCACCTTCAATCCCTCCAAAATTCTTCCACTTTCCCCATAGATCGAGATGTCATCCCATGCTATAATATTTTATCCTTCCATTGTGTGGGAATGGGTTAGGGTAAGATTTTTCCCAAATATTATTTCAAATACTTTAGGGTTAGGTTTGGATTCCAATCTAATGCCATTGGTGAAAGCTTGGTAAAGACATCTCAACCCATCAACCGATCCTTTTGGGATGTGGTTCAGAAGGATATTGTTAAAGAGCCAATCAAACCCATGACTTGTGCATCCAACAACCCTTTTGTGATTTTTCAAGAGGACATGATGGAACGAGAGACTTTCTTCTTGGAAAACAGCCCAATCTAAAACATTAGTGAACTTTGGCATACTATTTCTCATCTTCACATTTAGTTCTCAAAGCACTGGATTCCACTGCTTGAAGGTCAACTAGACATCTACCGTTGTGCCTAAGGAATTTTTATTATTATTTTACTGGGATTTGTGATATGAATCTCATAGTTGAATGTATTTGGTTTTTCCAATTACATTACTTAGACATAAAACTTTGCTCTCCTTCGTTTAATCCAATCTCGTAAAGTTTTTCAATCAAATTAGTTTGGATTAGTAATGTAGCCAACTTTAAACATACACTCAATATACTGCAAATATCTTGAACTCAAAGAAAGTAAATATTATTCTTCATTATTCAATCATGAATTACAATGCTTCTTTAATAAGAAAAAAAAAATCCAAACTCCAGTTTCCAAGTAAACTCAACTAACTTCGACTAAATCTACTCTAGGTGACAAAATTTACTATTTTTAGCAGTAAACTAGACCCTGCTATTCTTAGTAAGTTTGCATGCTTATTCATATGGGCACAAAATTTTTCACACATCTTCTACATGCCTAAATTAGAGGAATTTTCCACTTTTTGACCTACTATGCATATAAGAGACTAAAATTAACTAATTCCCTAAAATGGGAAAAAATTGAATTGAAACTTAAATCCTTATTTTCGGCCTCCTGATGGTGGATTTCAGACCAATTTTTTTTTCCTAAAATGGATCCAACTAGTAGGGATGGTTTACCAATACGTAATTCATATCATTAAAACAAGTGGTTAAAAAATAGCAGACTCAAACGGACACCAAGATCAAAATGTATGAGCATTTCAAGTTTTTTCTAAAAATAACACATGAATTAGAATGCTACATTTTCCACTTCAATGTTGGTATTTAAAATTCCTTACTTCTAATTGAAATACATTGGGAATATTATTTAATACTGACTCTCGCACTACTTATGCCCATATCCTTGTTGAAATTGACACCTCAAAAAACATACCATCCAATATAGAGATTAGAGTTTGTGATATAATGTTGACCTATACTTTGAATTATGAAATAATTCCCTTCAAGTGCAGAAGGTGCTTCTCACTAGGACATATTGATGTTGATTGTCAATTAAAGAGAAGAAAGAATGTGAGATCCACATGGTTGAGATATTCCTTCTCATGCCATTTTTTGATGAATAATAACTCGAAGGGAGATTCATATTCATATTTGGAGGATTCACTACATGAAACTCTATTCAGAGAAATAGTGGCACCTTTTAAGGCACAAAAAACCAATAAAGTAGCTGAGGATAATGTTCCTCTTACATCACCTTTGATTGAAAATTCCTTTCAGAAGATAAATTATATAAAATTATTTGTTGTTGAGGAATTCTCTAATGAGTGGAAAGTGGTAAAAAATAAGAAAAAAATATTCTACAAAGACAACTTCTCCTCTAAAAATGACTCTCAGGACTTCTTGATTGAATTTTATGGATTTTTTTTAGTTTGGTGTCTTTGGGTCTTCCTTGCGCTCCAGGGAGGATGTCTCTATTTTTATTTTTTTTGTGCTCATGGATTTTTTTGGATTGTTAGGCCATTTTTGTACCTAGGTAGGGTCCCATTCACTAAAGCCCCTTTACCCATATCTTAAAAAAATGATGTTATTAAAACACATAATTATTAAAGAATGTTTATTATCCTACAATAGCCTTCTCAACAACATTACTAAATAAGTTCATTCAAATATTGAAAATTTTATACGATTTCAAAAACATCAGTTAGATGCTCAATGTAACATAATTTATAACATTTTAATTAAGAAAACATTACTATGAGAAAACTATATGTAATGGAGATATTTGTTACAAACACTAAGTGAGATACCACAAACATTAATCTTCCTCCTGCTTCTCAAGTAGAAAATGGCATTGGGATCAGTGGTGGTAGTCTCAGGCATCTATTTCTGGGAGTGGTGAACGGATTACAAAATGGGGTTGATGCTAGTGCCAGGGGATTTGGTAGGCCCTAAGAAAACTCATTGGAACCCTGTGACAACCGTTGGTGTTGGTTTTGGATTTATCATGAATGATGGCTCTGCCAAAATTTTTTGTGGTGGTTCCATGCTAACCTTATTAAATTTTTTGCATCATCCTCCAGGAATTGACACTATATTTTCTTCTTGTCTTTACGGCAGGTTAAAACCTGAACCCCCATTAAGTTTAGCTCATAAGGTGCACTCTTCCTTGTTCTAGGGGATGAATCAATTCATAATGTTTCCGCCCCTGGGCCAAATGGGACTACGAGACACTCTTTAAGAGATGTACAGTAAGGTAGACATTCTTCCAACTCCATGGAACCAACAAAAATTATTTCCAACATCACTTTTGGAGAAAAATTCATTGAATCTAAAAAATACTTCCAGGAGCACATTTTGGTATGCAGACTAAGTGGTTTCTGGCCCAAATTACCATTCATTGTATTATATGGATTTCCAATATTCTGGATAATATCCATGCTGAAATCGATTACATTTTTATCCCTCAATGTTCAAGGCTACAAGTTGATTATGGATTTGTCTTGCATATCATGATAAAGAAACCATAGTGGGTAATAATTTCTAGATACTTCAATCCACTTTGATTCTAAAACCCTAGTTGTCCCTATTATTTAACCTTAGAATACCTAGAAATTTAGATTACTTAATTCTATCTGGGATTAGGATTGAAAATCTTAATGAAGCTACAAATATGCATGGAACCTAAAAAATTGTAATTTTATGGACTCGTTCAAGTTGAAAATGTTTTGGGTTATGAAGCATTATTTTGACTCTTATTCCAACATGGTTTCACTGGCTTAAGATTTTCCAGAATTCAGATTATGAACCTGATCATTATGATGGAATGCTCTTACACATTCATTTATTTCAGTGTGCCATCATAGATCGTGGGATAAATTTCTTCCCTACAATTCATTACTTAGCTTCAGCATTTTGAAGCATCTGTTATCCAAAATTCACCCTCAAGGTAATTTTGATAACATGCATCAAATTCTTTAGTCCCAGGCAAATAGATTGAGTCAGGGCAAAAAATTCATGTTTCTAGGGTCCCCTCATATTTTTTCTAACTCCCCTGTCCAAGTAGAAGAGAGAAAGTTCTGAGAAAATGTGAAAAAATTTGCAAAAACAAGCTCGGGCCAGGAAAAATCATGAAAAATGGATAAGTCCTAGTCCTCGCAGCATTTGGGACAGTTGGGACAAAAGGGCGCGAACCGGCCGAAAGGCCGCCAGACGGTCCGAAAGCAAATGGGACATCCAGGCCAAAAGGACACACGGGATGCGGAAATCCGAACTGGACGAAAAGAGAGACAAAATTGGCTAACTGCTGAGAGGGTCGCCTTTGGGACAAGCGGGACAAAAAGATGCGAAACGGCCGAACCGGGCGAAATGAGTCAAGGCAGCCCGAAACAGTCTGGAACGCGTGGGCCAAAATTATGTGAACTAGTCAAACCGGCTGAAATGAGAACTTTTGTCCCGGAACAGTTGGGGCAAAAGGGCGCAAACTGACCGAACCGGGCGAATTTGTCCCAGACGGTCCGAAACCAAATGGGACATATGGGCTGCGAGTACGTGAACCGGCCGGTTCGGCCGAAATGGGAAATTTCAGCAACGAAACCAAATGGGACAAAGGGACGCGCAGGACGCGATAAGCCGAAATGGCCGAAGGCAAGGAAGAAAAGTCAACGTTTGGTCTGGAAACTTCAAACGGCCATAACTTTTGACTCCGAGCTCCAATTTTCATAAAATTGGACTTTCTGGAACGAGCACGACGTCTGGATTTCTTATTTTTAATGAGGGTAGATATGTTTAAATAACAGAAACATATTCGGCTCCAGTCAGTCAATGCTCATTCCCGTCAAATGACAGAAAACGCCTGTCAGACCCAAAATTGCTGCCCACACTCAGAAGGCCATAACATTTGCATTTCTCAACAAAATCACACAAAATTGGTATCATTGGAATTTTGGTTCTGAGCCCGATGCGCAGCAATCAAGAAATTCCAGATTTGATCAGAAATTGTTTGGGTTTTTTAAGAAAACGTGGCCGGGTTCAGAACAATGTTCTATTTGGTAGCTGGGAGTGCAATTAAGAGGCATGGTCATCATTCTTTCTCTGCTGCAGCACATGGGACAGTATGGGGAGCCTTTTGCAAGTAATGGAAAAAACTTTTCACTCAATTTAATGCCTCTTACAAGTGGTTGAAGGACAGATTTCGGGAATTCCATTTTCCCTTCTCTTTTCCTTCTCATTTTTCTATAAATTGAAGTGTTGGGCTCATTGTAAAAGAGAGAGTTTTTGGGTAGCAAAGCTCTGTCAAAATTGCTTTGTGAAGCCAGTGTGTTGCAGGCCCTTGTAGTGGACTCCTTGCATGGTGATCCAGGCCCTTATCTTGTAGTAGACTGAACTGTGCATACCAGGAAGCAATAAAATACAAAGTTTGTGGATATATCTTCCCCTGCTGTGTTTTCTTGCATTCTTCTTGCCCCTTTTATCTTTCTACAAGAATATTTGGTCTATTATTATGTTCTTGCAGGAATTCTTCAGATGTAGAAGATGTTTCACCTGAGTTCATATTGTTTCTGTGTAGGCTTTCATTTTATGTATTCTCTTTCCCTGGTCCCTTGGAAATTTAGATTAGAACAGTTAGCTTATCCTGCATTAGAGTAGATTGTGGCAGGTAGTTTAGGAGCAAGAACCAGCTTTCTCTGGAGGTCTATCTCAAGTAGCAAGTCCCACAACTTGGAGATAGTACCCATGTTATCCAATCACACTGTGAGTTCAAATACATGCACAGGGGTGCTGTGATTCGATGATAACAGTTTCACCTGAGTTCATATTGTTTCTGAATGCGGGATGAGAAAGCGTAACAATGAAAGAAACAATTGGTGGAAACATTCCCTCCACGAGCATTTGGTATTTGATGTTAAGGAAGACCTAGATTCAATTGATGAAATGGATGGGGAGGCCAAAGAGGTCCCTCAAACCTCCCTTTCATAAATTCCAGCTCTTGAAAATGAGGAAAATTTTAATAATGTAATTTTGGAAAATGAAATTGTTGATCCAATAGCTTGTAAAGTGGACAAGGAAAACATGCCTCCTCGTTATCTTGTTGATAAAAGTACATATCTACAGATAGAATATATTGAAGGTTTTCTTCCTATTGAGGAGGTTACAGATGAGTGGGAAATGGTTCACAACAAGAAAAGAAGCTTTTGTTAAGAAATTTATTTCCCCTTTTTGGTTGTATTTCCACTGCTGGGCAGGTGTTTCTTTTTTTTTGGGAGTTTTTTTGCTATATCAAGGCTTGTAGGCCTCTCTGTACCTAGGAAATATTCCAGTAAAAAAACCCTTACCCTTAATAAAAAAAATTACATGTAATAGATTACATGATTAAATACATAAAATTAAATTTTTAAAAATATTACAAATCATAGTCACAATGTGCTACACATGTTTAATTATAGCTTAAAACTTATATTTTAACTAAAATATTTTCAATGGGTGTCGGAATTTTCTCTCACATGATTTAAAATATTTTCAATGGGTGTAGGACCATACAATGTAGCTATATCATCATAAAGGTTAAGAAATTCGATAAATTATTTACAATTACTAATCATCTCAATTCTACCATATTCACTAGCACTCCTTGTCACCCTATGATTATGCATAACCATTTATCACAATTCATATTTTATGACAACCATGAAATTCATACATCCATTACAAATTCTATCTATCTAGATTCATTCAAAAATGAACTACTAATCACCTATTAACATCACATAATTAGTAATTAACAACATCAATGAGATCACATGGCTTGTCTAATCATCTAAACATAATCACCACTGTTAAGAGTCCAAAGTGTCATTACATAACTAAGTAACATTAATTCATCATCATGTGCTGCAACATCTCTCAATGTCCTCTATATACCCATACAGTCCATAATAAAATGCAAAACACAATAATAATCACAATGTCCATAGTGTGTAACAACATTCTATCAAAAATATCATAATAATGTCCATGTCACTAAGAAACTAATAAACATGATCATAGTAAAATGGGTTTCAAAGAGGAGTGGACACTACATAAAGACACTCCAGGAAAAATACGGAAAGTCATATTGTAAACACACCAATGAAGAAAGGTTTACAACTCTCTCGATTTACTGACTCATCTCATGTGGATGCAACTTTCTATAGACAACTCATTGGGAGTCTCATCTACTTGACCTGCAATAGACAAGACATATTGTTTTTGGTGAGATATCTCTTGAGATTCATACAGGAGCCAAAGAAGTGTCACTGGTTTATATCAAATCAATGTTTTGAGATATGTCTGAGGTACACTTCAATATTGTTATGAATACAAGAGGAATACTTAGTTCCTCGTGTAAGGATACAATGACTAAGACTATGTTGCATATGTTGATGATAGAAAATCAACGTTAGGATACCTATTTCATATCGGATCTTGACTAATATCATGGACAAGTAAGAAAGAAGCTTTTGTTGATATTTCATCCAATGAGGCAGAGTATCATATTTCATCATATTTCTCCCCCTGGATAAAATATTGGAATAGCCATGACCCCACATGGAAAGAATCAGATAAAACACATTTAAATATTGCAAACTAGTTATAGAGGGACTTTACAATGGAATGGTGGGACCTGCGAAAGTTTAAACGGCCCAGTGGGAGAAGAAAGAGAAGAAACGTCTCTGTCATGCGAATCCGTGTCTTAAATCTATTTGACAGACTCATGCAGGATTTAAAGTAAAAAATGAGAGGATCCAACAAGCACTAGGTTGCCGTGTGTCCTAGGTCAAGAGATATGCCTCGCTAAGTAAAATATTTAGCTAAGAGGTTGCAAAATGGGCCACAACACCACCCAAAGGAAAAAGTTAGCATTTGAGCCCAAATCAAGGCCAAAGTGGGGCATCAGAGGAAAAGGTGAAAATTTTCCTTTTGTCAAGAAGGGCACAAAGGAAAAGATGGAAGTGCATCTCCCCAGCCAACCAAGGAGTGTCACGTGTCCAAGCAGAGCAGCAGGGCCACGGGGGATTTTTGAGTTTTGCGTTAATTGTAAAAAAAGGGAAAAGGATAAATTATAGACCCACAAACCCAATTTTTGACCCAATTTGGCTACTGCATGTCCCATATGTAAAGGGGGGTCCATTTTTCAAACTTTTTTCCCACCCACTTGTACAGACTCGATACAAAATTTGAAGGGGCATATCTTTGGACTAAGGGCTCGAAATATTGAAAATCTTACACCCTTGGAAGCATCTCAATGTCCTTTACGCAATGAAAAGATAAAAATCCATTTTTTCAAGCCCTCGTAGGTGAAAATGGAGAAAACATCTTTGGGCCTTTAATGCAATATCTTCTTGCTCTTTAACTACTAGATCTGATTTGATTCGATCTGCTGCGGAACTAGAAGTGACATATTGTGGGTGGATTTGCTGAAGGCATTGATTTTCAGTTGTTGAGCTTTCAAAGTGAGATTTGATTCGTATCTCATGGTGGTTGGAATAGGATTCGAATTTTCCCTCATCTCTCTCTTTTATTTTTATATATACTGTAACACTTCTCCTTTGAGAGAGTGACACATTCTGGGCATAGAGAAACTCTGTCAAATTTGTTTCTTGACATCGTTTTTGAGTAGTGAACCTTCTCCTACACCTGGAAAATGTATTTGTGCCTCTATTCTATAAATTTAATAATTTTTACACCTTCTAGAGACATAAAAAAATGTGTTTTTGTGGTGTTCTTCAACCCTTTGCATCGTTTTGTTCTTTCTATGTGCCTCTTCCTTTCAGAATTATTTTTCTATGCTTGTATTTCACATTTGCAAGTGTAGGATGTTGTGTTTCATGGATTTTAATGGATAATTTTAAGATCTAGGCCGTGTCACTTTTGTCTAGCCTCACTCATCTCCATTTTCTCTATTTCTTTCTCCCTCAATAGAATATATCTCTTCCTTTGTTGGTGTATCACCGCTTTAGTGTAGGCTCTATTTTTTCCCTCTTTCACTCTCCTTGGTTCTTTGGAATGGTTAGATTAGGTTAGATTTAGTTTGTATGCACAGGAGTAGCTCATGGCAGGTAGATTAAGAAGAGGAAATAGAATTCATTGGAGAGCTTTCCCTTTTGTCAGGTCCCACACCTTGGGGAAAGTTCAATGTTACGCAATCACACCAAATGACCCTGCCTTAGAAAATTAGATTTTTAGATCTCATTTGGGGGTGATGTGATTTTTCACTAACATTTTGGGCATGCTCGGTGGGACCAGAGGTCTTCACTTTATTTCATCAAGTTGATGTGTTCTTGGTGGGATTCATCCTTTTGAGGCACACGCAACCATATTTGGTGACACCATCTTGTCAAAAACCCATTCTCTGAGTTGCAGAGATCTTCTATCCATTTCCACTCATTTTCATCCATTTTCTTCTTCTATCTCTTTCATTTTCTCCCATTCCATGAGGTTGTGCAATCATGAATTCATTCCCTTCATGGAACTCACACTTACATCAATGCAATGCACCCTGAGTGCATTTCGTATCTTCTTCAAATCAACATTATAATCAGATCTAGGACCATTATGCTTACCCATATGAGTAGATTTAAAATCAGTTTGGCCATGGAGCTTATCAAGAACAAGGGGATGCATACAATGGTGACAGCTATGTGGAGAATGCTAGTTTGTTGGAGAAGATCCAAAAAATGGAGGCTGAAATGGTTCAATCAACGTGAAAAACACAAATGAAGGCATTCAAGATTGGTTGTAGGGTGCCTTGTCCATGGGAAGGCCCTTTTCTAAGACATTACAACCCTCAAGAAAAGCTTGAATTCATGGTTGAAATGCTTCCCCAACTTTCACAATGGATTGAGGAGATCAGGGCTTATGAGTTGGAGTCAAGACAACCTCATTAATGGGTAATTCCAACATCTCATAGCTTTTCTTTTTATTTTTCTCAAGCAGCACCATCTAAACTAAAGCTCCAATTTCCAAGCTTCCCAGTTGCTACCCCCAAGTGTTGATTCCATTTCTCCATTCCCTAGTCTTCTACCCCATTTAATTTCTTCTCCCCATTCCTTTCCGAAGCAGTTATTCCCTCCAAAGAAACAAGAAGTTTCATCTCCTCCCTCCACACCACAAGCAATTGCAAAACTGGTTGAACCCCAACCTGCCACTCCCTTTTGGTCTCCCAAGTCCATGTTGGGAAAATACTCAAGAATCCAATCAAAGAGAACAACAAGAATAGGATCCCAACATAGAAGAAACGACAGACAATCTGAAGAGTTGGGCTACCAAGTTTTGGCTTACAAAGATCCCTTTGATGGTTAAACCAATAGAGGAGGTCAAGGTTGAGGAGCTAGTGATGGCTGAGGTTGAGTTTGAAGCAAGAGAAGAGTAAGAACAAGAGAAAGAAGATCAGTCATTGTTTTTCTCAGAATGTAGTGTCCATGTTGGCACTCTATTTGAAGAAAGCACTGATCTAATTCAAGTTGTACAATCAGCCACGGAAGAAGATGAACAATCAACTCTAAGTCCCATTGAAGAGGAGTAGATGGAAGAAATAAAATTTGAGTTTGTAGCAGTAGAAGAAGAAAGCATCATTGGAGATTCCTTTTTTTCATTCGAATGGCCTGATTTGGTTGATGAATCCATCATGGAGGAAAACTCTGAAAGAGATCTTGCAGTCCCAACTAGTCCTCTAGAGTAACAGATTTAAGAGTTTGACTTGTCAAAATCAATGCTAGAGGAAGAGGTTACTCAAGGGTTAGATTGTATTCAAGCAGTAGAAGAAAAAAATATGGTCCAAATCCAAAAGAAGAGAAGTGCATTCTAGCTATGAACAAAAAAAATGTAGATCCAAAATATTTGAGCATAAAACAAGCCATATAAAAACCTTCAGTTCTTCTTCTCACCTTATCTCTCTCGAACTCTAATGCTGAACAAGAGTTTGATCTTTCAAACTGAATGTTGGAGAATGGAGGAAAACATGGTGAACAAATTTCAGGTGAAGAAGACACCATGAAAGATTTTGAACATTTCAAGCAGGACGGCAATGAGGTAATGTATTTATCTATTTTGGAATATTATTTTGATGGAGAAGAACCAGTTGACTTTTTATTGTTTTCTCCTTCATCATCCACCTTTCAAGCACATGAGCCTGCTGTCATGGAGGGGAAATTTCAATTGCAATAGCCTACATATTATGGCAATGCTTTGGAATCAAGTTTGGGAGATTTAAACCTTCCATGATCTTCATAGAAGAAAGAAAAGAAAGGGCAGAAAAGTTCCACCATTTCTTCAACACCATCCATTCAAGAAGTTCTACAAGAAGACTCCATTCTTGGAGTATAAATTTAGAGTTATGGGCACATCCAAAGGATCAGACCTTGCCCAATTAGGTACTTGGCTTCATTGGAGGAAAGGGAGAAGCCAAAACCAGTCATGCCTACTTTAAGGCATGAGGATGAGTACTAAAGTACCAAGGGTCATGTATGATGGAAAAGTGACAAGCAAGCATGGGAATCTACAAGTAACTCTTCCTCAAACCTGACCTCCCGAGGTCGTGCCAAGATAGCTGGTGGGGATGGAATATACGTGGGGTATAGAAAAACTAGTTAGGAAATCTTATGTCTTCGATGTGTACTAATGGAATCTATGAATCTAAGGCAAATAAGGCCCTCCTAACCTGAACTGGTGTGGTAGATCGTTCAACAAGGATGACTACTCGAAGGCTCCAATTAATATCGGGCTCTGGCATGATTTGATCTATAGGTTATGGGATACGTGGAAGATAACATGTGGGTGCTTCGTAGATATTCCCTGATAGGGTCATGAAAATGGATGATGGATGTATGGTGGACTCTATGGGTGATTCTCTGGTCTAGTCCAAAAATCCTTAGCTTGATTGGCTGCTATGTCTAGCAAGGATATTTATGTGATAATGATTGGTGGAAGTGGAGAGGATCTAAATTCTAATGTTTGTAAACTAGTATGAATGTCTGATTGACCTGTGGGCCCGTTGGGTTGTGGGACTTGTGGATCACAACCGTAGGTTCGTGGTCGTTGTGCGCCTCCTATGGTCATATGCAGGATCAACCCCTAATCCCTAATATCTAGTAGTCGTATGCCTTTTCAGCCTCTATATTTAGAGCTAAAAGTTACGCAATCTTCTCAGAGTACCTTACAGGCGTTCTGGAAACCTGAATTCTTAAGATAGTGTCGATGTCAATGATAATGTCTCTTGTGTCTAGTTTGGGGACCAAAGGATCACAACCGAATGTTTGCTATTTTTCAAGCCCTTCTACAGTCATGCAGATATTTATTTTGGGCAGCCTGTGGTTTGGCTAGTTTGACCAAAACATATGCACTTTATCGTCTTCTATGTTTAATCCCCTTAACTGTGAGCTGATTTCTTGTAAGTCTGTTATTGTTCGGAAGACTTGAATTCTAAGAATTTGGTCTATATCAGTTATTGCTTGAACAACGTTGGGTTGAGGCACGATTGGCTCGAATACATATTCTCTGGGCTCCCTAGGTCCCGTGATTGTCATACAAAAGAAACAATATAAATCTAACTAAAGCAAAATAAATTAATTATTTAAAGTGTATTCACAGCATATATATATCCTCTATTTTTTGTGTATTTTTGACAGAGTATTTAATAGAATTAAGATAACAATTATTTAATAGAATTGAAAGAGAAATTATTTAATATCTAGAAAATGTCAACTAAGCTAATAACAAAATTTAAAACAAACAAAGTAGCCGAGTATAGCTACCTGCCTGTGCAGTTGTGAATCTATTCTAAATAACCAAATAACTAATCTAATATCTATGAAATACCCCCGATATTTCCTCAGAAGTAAGGAATGAATCATAGTTTCTCAGAAACTATCAATTCCCACAACTTCCCCGGCAATATCAAAAGCGAGATTAACTAAAATGAAATGATTCACTACTCTATTTGATATATTTTAACTTAGAAATTTGATATCTTGAACCTGGATTTCGCAAAATGGTGGCGAATCCGAGTGTGTGTGGCTTTTTCCCCTTAGTGTGGTCTTCTCGTTCCTTCGTGTTCACGTGAATCTAGTAAAGCGTGTAATATTAGCGTCAACAGAAGTAGGTATTGGAATAATGGTAGCTTTGGATGTAAACTAAATACGATACGAGTAGGAGAGGGATATTGCAAGAGAACAGAGCTTGGCTTATGTAATTCCTCATGGGATTTATTGTGAGTCATGCAACACAAAACATCCAAAACCTGAAACTATCCTTCTTGATAAACAAAACCTGTAACTGTAATGGCTTCAGACTGAAAATGAAATTATCCTATCTTAATTGATTGTATGAAACAATAATGACACTAGAAAAATAAGATCATGTGGCTTATAAACAACAAAATAAGACTAACTATGCATGCAACAAATGAAAACTATTGAATTCGTAAGCAAGAACTGAAAGACTAAACTATTGAAATGAGAGGATGAGAGGCAAGTTTGAGGGGCCATTTTCTTGTAATCAAACCAGCTATTTATAGAATTCCCATTCACCCAAAGGTAACTCTAACTAGGACTCTTTTACTATAAACAATGAAGAAACACTATTCCAGGGAACCAAAATAATAAATACAAGAAAAAATGGATGAGAAAGTTGGTAAAAGTTGAAAATTTATGCGAGTCGCGTTAAAATAAGCATGCTAGAAAATGCATGAAGGACCACCATTCTAAGCAGGGCGGCGGTTATAGGACCGCCGCCCTACCTGGGTGGAGGTCACGAGACCGCCGCCCTACCTAGGTGGCGGTCACATTATTAAAGACCAAAATGTAAAGGAAAAGAGGGGGAAGAGTAAAGTAGAGCACAAGGAGGCTAAGTGGGGCATGCGGGATGTTAATGTACACTTGGAGAGATTTTTCGGATCCCGAACACCTCGTGAGGAGACCTGTATCATTATTGGGGCATGTGTAACATCGTTCCGGTGGTACTGTACCCTTCAATTTTAGGTACGTACATATTGCCCCCTCGGAGAATCATTTTAGCCATGAAGAGGCATAAAACGGTGGGTTTGAGTATGGCAGTCCTGAAATGGGAAATTAGAAATTATACCTGACACATCCGTGTGTCGAAATGACGCCATCCAAAGTTCTCACTTCCTGCAAAATGAAAAGAAGACTCAAGTTCAGATAGATAAAATAAGCCGAAAATAAATACTAAAATAATATGAAGTGAGGAGTTACCATTTGTGTGGGGATAAGAACTTACCTCCATTGGCGCTCCAAACCTGTGAAAAGGGGCATCCTAGACGAGTCAAAATGCTATATATATAAAAATGGGCCCATTTTCCTATTCATTTGTGCATGTTGATTTGATTGATTTTGATCTTTGGGACCAACGGTGACGGTTTTTGATGAGAGTATAGTCAAAATGTTCGTGATGAGATAGTGATCATGCCTTCGCGAGCACAACATCGACCCGCGAGATCTCAGGTTAGTTCTTCTCGATTTATCGTTTTTATAAGTAAAATGTAAAAATGATGAAATATTCACCATGGGGGGGTAATTTTAAAAAAAATTAGTTTTAAATGCATCCTTAGGGAGGGATGCCTAATGGGTAGGCTTTCATTTTAGTCAAAATGGTTGTTTTTTTATGTTTTTGAGTGGTTTTAGGGCACGTGACCCGTTTGAAAATGCGGGACACGACCGCCGCCATTCAAAGCGGTGGTTACGGAACCGCCACCCTGCTCAAGGCGGCGGTCCTTTACAAAACACTAAAATAACCTTGTTTTGAACCCATTTTTGCATATTTAGTATTCTCATGTGTTTTAATGATTTTTCCCAATGTGATTTTGGTACTAACTTACTCCTTTTTTGCATGTTTTTGTGTGTTTTATAGAAGAAGGAAGAGTACATCAGATGGAGCTGTGAGAGAGAGTGTGATTGGCTTCCAACAGTGTTAGATGCACTTTCTCAGGCCGAGCAGGATACTCTTTAAAGGGATGGCATATTACGTATATCACAGGTTCCTCATGTCGCACCTTCTAGTCACATACTGTGTGACTTGTTTTTGTATTGGGATCCTGATCGAAATACTTTCCGATTTCCAGGAGTTAGGGGTGAGTGGACTATTACCCTGGAGGATGTCTACCATAGCTTCGGAGTCCCAATCATCAAGATATGGCTTACACTTGAGACAGCGGGGTCGCGGGCTCAGATAGCTCAGTGAGCCACATATATGGGAGACGCAGTTATCTCCACTAGTTCAAAGAAGGGGGTGAGGGTCCATTCCATTCCTAGCTTGCCTATCCCCTTGATTCGTCAGGACATTATAGGGATCCTTGCCTCGAGATTGATTGGGGACAAGGGATGGGACACCTTACTCTACTGCTGGTCCCTTATTATTACACAGATTGAGGCACATGGCTAGATTTATTCCTTGAGAGCTGATATACTTGGGACCACCTACCATGACCTATATAGGGTGGTCCGCTTATAGGGACAATATTTGAGCCATCTGACCCTATTTATGAGCTGGGTCTATGAGAGTATCATCCCCTATGAGAGAGGCGTAGAGGTGGCAGATCCCAGAGATGTGAGGGTAGCCAAATGGACAGAGATGTCGGTGCTTAGAGAACTTCACCAGCCAGTTGCCTCCCTGACTACTGATGATATGGAGGCCACACCTTATCAGGCCATGGTAGGGTTATGGGGTGAGGAGACCCTCACTTTGATTTCCTATTTACTACAAGGTAGCTTATGGATAGGACAAGGAAGGTAGAGACACATCCTTTTGATCGAGCGCCTCAGCAGTTTGGCCTTGCCTACGTTGGTATGCTTCCCCCAGTGGTACCAATGTTCTGATAAGTTCGGGAGGCTAGGGGAGGTCCTAGAGGCCAGGGTTGGACAGTTGTTACTCCTAGCGTTCCTATTGTAGCTAGGCAGGTGGTACGTGCCCAAGAGAGAGTTGGTGCTCCTCAGGCACCTTTACTACAGATTGCCGCCGGTCCTACCCATAGTGATGATGACCCTATTGATATAGACTCTAAGTCTGAGGATTTCACAAGGGGAGAGACGAAGGAGGAGACCAAGGACATGGAGGTCCGTGAGTCAGGTGGAGAGGAGGATAGCGATCCCGAGTTGCATGACACTCAGGATATCCCACAGGCCGAGAGGTCAGAGCAATGTGTAGAGAGGGTGACTCTAGTCTCAGAATAGTTACCCTCTTAGGACTGAGGTGGAGAGGATGAGTCCATAGCAGGACGCTATGTTGTCCCAGACACAGGAGGAGGACATCAGTTAGTGGCAGCATCCGTGGCAGGTGCTGATCCTAGGGATCCCTCTAGGAGGCCCGAAGATCTGAGTGAGTTGTCACTCTTCTTTTAATATTTGTTTTTAGCTAGGATTTCCTTATTTGCTATCTCTCCTTTTGTTCATTTTTGTTTCTATCTTTTGATTATTTCTAATTTTGTCTTCTCCTTTGCTTGTAGAGACTGCTGATGAGTGGCGAGACTTGATTCGCCAAGTATGTACTGATACGCTGATGCTCCCGATGGAGAAGACTCGCGCTGAGCTGTCAGTGGATGCAGGGGAGCCTTCAGTAGCTAGTAGACATAGTGATGTCTTTGCTCCTGTATGGCATGTGGCCAAGATGGTGACTTCCCTCCATACCAAGTTAGTTGGTTATATGACTGCAGAGCACCTGATGAGAAGCCACTCTCATAGCGAGGCTACAACTACTATTCGGGACCATGAGCCTTCAGTGCACTCAGAGCGCCGGCGTAGCCGGAGTCCTAGACGTGGTCATGCACCTTCAGAGGGATCTCATAGGGGTTGAGAGGCCACTTGGCTCTTTTTTTAGTGACTCTTGTTATATTTTTTATACGATCATTTTATATTTTCTGGGCTCATTGAGTGTTTTGACCATGCCTTGTGCATGATGGAATTGTACATAAAACCTAATTATATATATATATACTTTTGTTTGGATCAGAATCTTGGTGTCTAGGATTTTTTGATTCATTTCCACATGTATATTAGATGCTTATTAGAATTATTGTTTTTATATGCTTTTCAGAATGTATGCAATGGAGAAAAAATGACACAAATGCTTTCCTTCTTTTTGTATTATGTGATGCTGATGTATGATAATGTAGACACAATGTGATCTTGAAATTTAGTTTCTATAAGCAATTTTCTATTATTTCATATTGTTTTGACAAAATGTGATGGTGAGCTGGTATGATGAGCAGATGCACTTTCCGCACTCCTAACTCCACACAACTAGTAAGATACGAGGGCTCACCACCGAGAGCTAGAAAGGGCACAAGCTATGAGGTGTGTTGAAATGGTAATTATGGGAGATAGACAAATATTTGGTGGAACCAAATTGGGATGCTAAAAACCTACCATACTCAAGTGACTCCATAGTTTAGAATGCGACTTGCTTTGCAGTTTATCTAGAATTAGATCCGTAGATGGTGACTTGGTTGACAAAATCTAGTTTTCAAGGTTTTGGAATCTCTTGGAATTTAGGACATCTGATTCATTTGTTTTTGACTCAATATTTCAAAGGTTTATTTGAATTATTTTCTTATGACCTTCAACGTTACTGTCAAGAGGACCCTCTACACCTTGCCCCATGCTACTAGTAAGAAGCATGGGCTTATCACCATGGAAAAGACATAGGTGAGTAAGGGCATTCCCATCCTTTCCCAACCCTACGTCACTAGTAAGAGATTCAAGTTTCATCACCGAAGGTTGGTAGGGAAAGAAAATGTGGTAAGAGTAAAATTTTATGTTTGAACTATTAATCGACTTATTTATTTGAGAAAAATGTTAGTATCTTCTTATTTCCAAAGAGATCTATATACAGGATAGATGTGACACCATGAATACTTATAGAATAGACCATAGGCAAGACACCTATCCTAGGAAGAAACAAAGAGTGAGAACAAGTATCGTATGCCTTGGTATGGCTACCGTTAAGACTTTGTCATATCTATCTTTAATTGATGACATGATTCTGAAATAGTTGATTATGTTATGAAAATGAAGAAGTATGATTTGAATGCTTCCGCCAATATCATTAGAAGTTTGTAATGAATTTCTTAAGAATAAGTCCCTTGATCACCAAATTTTATGAAACGAGGTGAACAAAATGAACCTATCTAAATGAAGATGCAATGTAGATATAATTATACAAATAGCGTAGACGCTTCATGTGTAAAACTATTTAAGGTGTAAGGAATTGACAGTTTCACCAAATTCCTCACCTTCTAGTTTGCACAAGAGATACGCACCATTTCCATAGCCCTTCACGAACCGATATGGGCCCAACCACTTGGGCCGGAACTTTCTTCCTTTTCTGATTTTCTTATCGATCTGGTTGTCTAGTCTTAGAACTAGATCTCCTTCATATATTTCTTGTTCATAGACCTTTTTGTTATATTGTTGGCACATCCAGTCAGCATAGACTCTATGCCATTGTTCAGCATTTAACCTGGCCTCATCTAGCCTTTCTAGTTTGGGAGAGTCATGCTTCTCTATAAGCTTCCTCATCCAGAATCCCTTATAGTGAGATGCGGAGACCGGGTATTTCAACCTCAAGTGGGAGAACTGCTTTTGCTCCGAATACCAATGAGAAAGGATTTGCTCCTGTTTTTCTTCTTACTGAGGTTTGGTGAGCCCACAAGGCCAGATATAACTTTAAATGATAGTCTCATTTGTTTTCTTTTACCTGTTTTGAGTAGAATAGTTGTCAATGTCTTGTTTATTTCTTTAGCCTACCCATTGGCGTGAGGGTAATAAAGGGAGGCCATATGATGGTTTATTTTAAATTTATTACATAACTCATGGACCTCATCATGTTTAAAGGGCAGGCCATTATCTAATATAAAATAATTTTGGGACACCATACCTATAAATGATCTGGTTCAAAATGAACTTGGTGATCATGGCACCTGGTACAGTGGTAAGAGGCATAGCCTCTACCCACTTAGTAAAATATTTTGTGGCCATGATTATGAAGTTATGGCCATCTTTTGAGGAGGGAGAGAATTTCCCTGTCAAATCTAGGCCCCATGTAGAAAAGGGCCATGAAGTCGCGATTGGTCGTAGAGCTTGTGTCGGCATGTGAATCTCGTGGGAAAATTATTGGCATTTATGGCGTCTGTGTACAAACTCTACTGCGTTGTGTTTCAGAGTGAGCCAAAAATAGCCCATTCGATGCATTTTGTGAGTGGTGGCGTGACCACCAAAGTGGCCTCAACATATTCCACTGTGAGATTCGTAGAGAATCTTCTTGGATTCTTCTATGTCAACACACCTTAGGAGCATTCCATCGAAAGCCTTACGATAGAACATTTGTTCTATAATAACGTATTTAGCTACGATAATGCGTAACCACCTTCTTTATTGTAGTGTAGCATCCTCTAGATATGTATGGTCCATGACAAAATTTGATAATATCAGTATACCAAGGACATTCAGAGATGGGAGGTTTGGTTTCGATGTAATATATGCATTCATCAAGAAAATCCACATCTACTAGAATTGCCTCCTTCTAACAGGTTTTCAACTAACCAATTTGTAATGATTTGTCCCTTAACGGACTTCTAGTTTACAAAATTTAATTCAAATTCACCCATTAAGGTTATAAAGTGTCTAACCCTTTTAGACAAAGACCCTTGCGTGAGGAAAGTTCGTAAATGGTATGTTTTTACAATGACCATTGTTTCTTGATTTAACATGTAATGTCTTAAGTGTTTGGTTGCAAAGACTATGGTAAGGCATTATCGTTCTACTTGCGTATAATCGTGTTTCATAATTGAGCAATGTTTGGCTAGTAAAATAGACCACGCATTCTCATTTATCGTCATCTTCTTGAGCCAACATGAAGGCTAGCGAGACATCCGTAGCTCGTGAATATAAGATCAAAGGATGATCTGGTCTAGGTGGTATTAACGTGGGAGGAGACAGTAAGAAGTGTTTAGTTGCTTCGAAAGCCTCATGGCATTCCTTTGTCCAAATAATGCAACAATCCTTTTCTAGCAAGTTTTTGATCAGATGTACAACAAAACTTAAGTCTGGAATGAATCTTCAGATTGCACCGAGCTTTCCAAGAAACGATCTAATGCCAGAGTCGTCTAATGGTGGGATCATCTCAAGAACAACCCAAATTTTAGCTGGGTCTACATCGATCCCTCGTGATGATATAATGTAACCTACGAGTTTCCCTCCTTTCACACCAAATACGCATTTTTCTGGGTTTAGTGTGACTCCGTGTTCAATCAAATGTGAAAGAATGATGCGGAGCACTTCCGGGTGATTACAGTTCTTCCTGGCCTTGGGCAACAAGTCGTCTACATAGGATTCCATGATTTTATGAATAAGATCATGAAATATGTATCTCATTGCCCGCTGGTATGTAGCGCCAGCATTCTTGAGACTGAATGGCATAACATCGTAGCAATAAGTTCCCCAAGGAGTTATAAACATGGTTTTGGCTTGGTCTTGTTCAGATATTCTGATTTGATTGTATCCCAAGAACCCATCCATGAGGGACAAAAGCTCAAATCCAGCCGTTGCATCAATGATGACGTCAATGGATGGTAACGGGAAGTCATCCTTGGGGCATGCCTTGTTAATGTCTCAGAAATCTATGCAGATGCGTATCTTCGCATTATTTTTTAGAATGGGGACGATATTAGATACCCATTGAGAGTAGTCGACTAGTTTGATGAACCCTACCTGGAGAAGCTTCATTACTTCTTCCTTCACCATGAGAGCTACCTTGGGTTTTATTGGTCTCAATTTTTCTTTAATTGTCTTTGCATTTGATTTGGTGACGAGGCTATGTACCGTAATGTGTGGTGTAATTCCCATCATTTCTTTATAATTAAATGCAAAAGCCTTTTAATGTTATTTGAGGATTTGAGTGTGTATTTCTATTTCTTCTGGAGTTAATGAAGATCTTAATTTCAACTCTTTGGTTCTTCCTCCGTTCTGATGTTAATATCAATTGTTTCTTCGATTAAAGAAGCGTTACCTTCTTCAAACTTAGGAGGGACTAGAGGTAGTTCCAGATCTTATCCATTCTCTACCGCATATATGTCGAGTTCCTTTTGTGGGGAAAGCTCTACCATGGGATTTCCAAAGTAAGAAGATGAATGTGGGATTAAGGAAAAATCTACCATGTGATGGGAGAGATGTAACTCTGCATAAGTGTTTCAGTAATCAAGAGTGGCTATCACTATCAACGTGACCTAAGGTAGTAGGTGTATTCTTAGCTATGTGCATTATAAGAGGGTTTGTTGATGTTTTCTTTACTAATGGTTAAGCACGAAGGGTTACCATGAAACGGGTGTCTTCCAACTCACTATTTGGAGTGAAACATGAATCTGGGGTTGTTATCGAATCTGCGAGAAGATTTTATTCTCATGGGATTGTTTCAATGGATATGAAATTAAATCCTTTGCTCAAATCTAATACTACTATTTTGTAGAGGTGTAAATGTTCAGCTCTAGTCTCATACACCTCAGAGACTTGGTTTTCTACTAATTGAGAGTCTCCTAATACTCTAATGTCATTAACACTGAGCCTTTTAGCTATGATGACACAAAGGAGGAGGGCTTTGTACTCAACGCCATTGTTTGTATATTCAAAATTTAATTTAAATGTGAACGGTAGGATCTTTCCCTCGGGAGAAGTAAAGATCACACCTGCCCCAGCCCCATAACGACATCTAGCTCCATCAAAGTTGAGATTCCAATGTTTATTTGGGAAGATGGATGTTGGGACATTCGTTACGTCTATTTCTTCTACTTTGGTTACTTCTACCATGTAGAGTTCCTCTGCTGGAAGAGAACCAACTCCTAGGGTACATCCAATACTTGTGGAATCAAACGGTAGGAAAATTGGTAGATCTTGTTGTAGCAACTCAAAAATTTTTGAAGTAGTTCCTAATGACACTGTTTCTACAATGTTAGCTTCATCCTTGAGGGCTAGGATGCTCTTGACTAGGTTCGTAATCTCTAGTTCTGTTGTAGGTATTAATTTTTCTTCCAATTTTGAGTTGGGTTGTTTGTTAAGTTGGTTTGTTGGGAGTTCAAACTCAGAGTGAACACCTGGCCTTTTTTTCAGGTATGTTAGGTGTATAATGAATGGTTTTGGATCACCTTTTGCTATAAATATCTTTCCTAAATGCAGGAATCTTATTTCCTGAAATAACATAGAAGGGATTTCCTTCATACGGTGTATCCATGCTCGGCTGAGGATCATATTATAGTTGGTTTCCCGATCTATAATATAAAACTCAGTGAGGATTTTTTTAGTGTCCTAAGGTGACTGGTAGTATTATAGTCCCAATCGAAGTGGCTTTAAGGCTATCATAGCCTCTTAGTGTATTCCGAGTCGTGGAACAATTTGTTTCTCCATACCCTAGCTTTTGAAGAAAAGAGAAGGGAACTATGTTAACTGCTGCCCCATTGTCAACCATTGCACGTTTAACGTAATTGTTAATAAACCCACACTTGTAAATGTAAGGTTGGATCGCCTCTACGTGTAATCCCAGTGTCTGTTGGCATTTTGTTTATGTCGAATATAAACTTGGTATCCCTATCTGGCTGCCCCGATAGGGTGGATATCAAAGTCTATATGGTTTACCTGCGTTTCGGGAGGTGGAGTGATGTTAATTAAATGACCTAAACCTAATGCTTCTGAAATAGATCAGCCCTATGGGCAGGAGAGTTCTTCAGCAAGTCCAAAAATGAGATATGGGAGAAGGGTCTTTGTTAGGTCATTAATTAAATCATAAGAACCTACGGGTTTTACTAATGTTTGTTGAATGTTATCTAGCTCTAATGGGTAACTTGGATTTGGCTGAGAGGAATAATCTCATGTCCTTGTTATGGCTTCCACGTGTAGCTCAGTTTCTAACTCCACTAAACCGACTATCTTGATTCGTGGTTGATTCCCTAATTGCGGTGCAACAGGTGGATTTAGTGAAGTTGAGGCTTCATGGGATCATTGTTTCCTGTCATTACACCCTTGTTCATCCCATTTGGATTTAACTTGTTGTTATTGTGATTTGGGAGCGGATCATTGAAGATCTTGAGGGGTACGACTTGAGGGGAGACTGCCCCTGTGAAAGTATTTGGCGTAAGTGATGTAGGATCTGCTAAGAACATATCTATGAAAATTTGTCTTTGTTCTTCTAGCAGAAGCATTGCATGAACTTATTTTAATCAAGGCAAGTCCCAGTATTCATGGCCTCGAACTTTGTGGAAACCACAATACGAGTTGGGATTGTAATTCCTGAGGTTGTTGGTTTGGCATGTGCTGTGGTCCAAGACTGTGATTAAATCTGTTGACTATTAGGATTAAAATTTTGTGTTTTTTGCCTTTGGTTCTGAAATCCTAGTTGAGTTTTGTCTTGGAACTTGTGTTTGGACCTGCCGTTGTTGTTGTTGTTGTTGTGGATGATTAAAATCCACTCCAGTTGATTGTTGGTTGTAAAATTGTTGTTTTGTTGATTGTTAACCGGCGGTGGAGCATTTACAACATTTGCCTTTTTTGCTTAGTCAATTACTCTGTCTGTTGTTACGTCACGTGGTTTTTGTTAAGGATTTTAGGTCTCTTGGTTGGCATGTTTGTGGTAGTAGGATAGGTCGCAGTATTTTGGTTGGGGATGATTAAACTCCCATTTGTTTCATACGTCTTGCGACTGCTATCTATTGCAGCTTGATCTATTTGGAGGGAGCTCTCAAGTACTTCATCGTAAGTTATTAGTGGGAACTTATGGACTTCTTCCTTTATCTCTCTGCTGAGAGAATGAAGGAATAAATCACATAGTTCCATCTAATCCATGTTTGGAGTGCTTTCTGAAGAATAGAGGACTTTACGCCATCTTTGTATGAAATGAGCAACAAATTCATTGTGTTCTTGCTTAATATGAAAGAATTCCCTGATTCTTCTTCTCAACAATTTGTTCATGTCGAATTCCTTGATGAACTCTGAAACAATTTGTTTAAATGAATGGATGGAGGCTTCAAGTATTCTATAATACCAATTGAGGGCAATGCCTTCTAAAGTTTTGGGGAATATTTTAGGAACAACTCCATCCCATGGGAGAAGTTTTTGAATGGCTGTGGCATAGGCTTTAATATGTGCATTCGGGTCTCCCTCCACTTTGTATTTGGGAAAATTCGGAAGAGGTCTTGGAAGCATGATGCTTCATATAGTGAAGTCTAACGGTTCTTTCAAATATTCTGAATAAGTTCCTATCGCATAGGTTTCGACCATTGATGGTGCCTGCTAAGGGGGTGGAGGTGGAATGGGTTGTTGATATGGTGTAGCGTATGCATTTGCAGGGACATAAGGAAATCCCTGATGGTTGAGCGAACATGCCAGGAGAAGAGAACATATCTCCCTGTGGTGACTTGGAATACATGTTTAAATATGGAGGAACATTACTCAAAAATGGATTGTTTTGTACTAAACCGGGAGGTATCATATTTTCCACTGGAGTGGCATTAGAGAACGTAGTTGTAGTTGGCGTTTTTTGTGAATACTGAGGAGGCATGCCCAACGTGCATGTTCCTGTGAGGAGGTCTACTTGGCTAGGATGATGTGGAGGATTGGAATTTCCTGCCTGCATGAATTGTAAATTTTGACTTGCTTGAGCAAGTTCCAACCCTCTAACTTTCTCAACTAAGGCTGAGATGACCTCGTTTGGTGAAGATACGGTATTTTTACTTAGTGGTGTTTGTTGAGGTTGTATAGGCATATGGTACCCAGCTATGAATTGATCGGTGCCCTGCCAAGTTTCACCGAGGGAATTTCCTATAGGTGTAGGAATGGAGGTGTTTTCTTGAAAAGAGACCTCGGGTTGTGTTTACAAACCTCCTATAGGTGGGTACATACTTTGAGAGCATTGTTCACTCCTAACATAATGCACTAAATGTTCATCATCTAAAAATAGATATGGATTTGATTATCTAATGATTTGCGGTCTAAGCAACACCTGAGGAGATGAACCAGATTCTCCAGTGAGCCTCATGTTGTTCGAGCTTGAAGGCTCTAGTTGTTGCATTTGAGTGAGTTGATCCAACTCCTCTATTTGGAAAGAAGAACTATATCTAGTCCTTTGAGGCGGGGTTTGTGTTGAAAAACCAGTTGATTGAATAGTTGTCACCCCATGCTGAGAGCGAGGGTGATGGTTGTCTATTCAGTTGATCGTAGTATGCTTCAAGACCTAGGAGAGGTCTACCATATGCATCGAATCCTGACATATTCGGTGGGCTATATGAATACCCGCAGAATAATGGGAAGAAGTGAAGATGGATGAAAGAAAATGAAACACTAAAAGGGGAAAGGTGAAAGTGAAACAACTGTTTCTTTCACGTCGGGTTCACTAATTTTGTTGGTAAAGCTGATGTGAAAGGCCAATGAGGTAGATAGGGTGAAATGGTTGTGTGGTTCACGTCGGGTTCACCAATTTTGTATGATGGAAAAGTGACAAGTGAGCATGGGAATCTACAAGTAACTCTTCCTCGCACCTGACCTCCTAAGGTCATGCCGAGACAGCCAGTGGGGATGGAATATACGTGGGGTGTAGGACAAACTAGTTAGGAAATCTTATGTCTTTGACATGCACTAATGGAATCTGTGAATCTAAGAAAAATAAGGCCCTCCTAACCTGAACTGGTGTGATAGATTGTTCAACGAGGATGACTGCTTGAAGGCTCCAATCAATATCGAGCTCTGGCGTGATCAAATCTATAGGTTGTGGGATACATGGAAGATAACTATGTGTGTGCTTCATAGATATTCCCTGACAGGGTCATGAAAATGGATGATGGATGTATGGTGGACTCTATGGGCGATTCTCTAGTCTAGTCCAGAAATCCTTAGCTTGATTAGCTGCTATGTCTAGCGAGGATAGTTGTGTGATAATGATTGGTGGAAGTGGAGAGGATCTAAATACTAATGTGTATAAACCAGTATCAACGTCTGATTGACTGTGCGAGCCCATTGGGTTGTGGGACCTGTGGATCACAACCATAGGTTTGTGGTCATTGTGGGCCTCCTATGGTCATATGCAGGATCAATCCCTAATCCCTAATATCTAGTAGTCATATGCCTTTTCGGCCTCTATATTTAGAGCTAAAAGTTGCACAATCTTCTCAGAGTACCTTACAGGTGTTTTGGCAACCTGAATTCTTAAGCTAGTGTCTATGTCAATGAGAATGTCTCCTGCGTCTGGCTATGGGACCAAAGGATCACAACCAAACATTTTCTCTTTTTCAAGCCCTTCTACAGTCATGCGGATATTTATTTAGGGCAACCTGTGGTTTGGCTGGTTTGACCAAAATGTATGCGCTTTATCGTCTTCTATGTTTAATCCCCTTAACTGTGACAGCTGATTTCTTGTAGGTCTATTGTTGTTCGGAAGACCTGAATTCTAAGATTTTGGTCTATATCAGTTATTGCTGCAACAAGATTGGGTTGAGGCACGATTGGCTCGAATACGTATTCTCTGGGCTCCCTATGTCCCGTGATTGTCATATAAAAGAAACAATATAAATCTAACTAAAGAAAAGTAAACTAAATTATTTAAAGTGTATTCACAACATATATAAATTCTCTTATTTTTTTGTATTTTTGATAGAGTATTTAAACAGAATTAAGATAACAACTATTTAATAGAATTGAAGGAGCAATTATTTAATATCTAGAAAATGACAACTAAGCTAATAACAAAATTTAAAACAAACAAAGTAGCCGAGTATAGCTACTTGCCTGTGCAGTTGTGAATCTATTCTAAATAACCAAATAACTGATCTAATCTATTTGAAAGACCCTCGATCTTACCTCAGAAGTGAGGAATGAATCATAGTTTCTCAGAAACTATCAATACCCACAGCTTCCCCGGAAATATTGAAAGTGAGATTAACTGAAATGAAATGATTCACTACTCTATTTGATATATTTTAACTTAGAACTTTGATAGCTTGAACCTGGATTTTGTAGAACACTGGCGAATCTGATTGTGTGTGGCTTTGTCCCCTCAGTGTGGTCTCCTCATTCCTTCATGCTCACGTGAATCCAGAAAAGCATGTAATGCTAGCATCAACAGAAGTAGGTATTGGAACAATGGCAGCTTTGGATGTAGACTGAATACAATGGGAGTAGGAGAGGGATAGCGCAAGAGAACAGAGCTTGGCTTATGTAATTCCTAGCAGGATTTATTGTGAGTCATGCAACACAAAACATTCAGAACCTGAAACTATCCTTCTTAATGAACAAAACCTGCAACTCTAATGGCTTTAGACTGAAAATGAAACTATCCTATCTTAATTGATTGTATGAAACAATAATGACATTAGAACAAGAAGATCATGTGGCTTCTAAATAGCAAAAATAAGACTAACTATGCATGCAACAAATGAAAACTATTGAATTCCTAAGCAAGAACTGAAAGACTAAACTATTGAAATGAGAGGATGAGAGGTAATTTTGAGGGGCCATTTTCTTGTAATCAAACCAGCTATTTATAGAATTCCCATTCACCCAAAGGTAAATCCAACTAGGAATCTTTTACTATAAACAATGGAAGAAACACTATTCCAGGGAACCAAAATCATAAATACAAGCAAAAATGGATGAGAAAACTGGTAAAAGTTGAAAATTTACACGAGTCACGTTAAAAGAATCATTCTAGAAAATGCGTGAAGGACCACTACCCTGAGCAGGGTGGTGGTTACAAGACCGCTTCCCTACCTAGGGCGGTGGTCACGAGACTGCCACGCAAGCAGGGTGGCAGTTTCATTACTGAAGACCAAAATGTAAAGGAAAAGAGGGGGAAGAGTAAAACAGAGCACAAGGAGGCTAAGCGGGGCATGTGGGATGTCAATGTACACTTGGAGAGCTTTTCCAGATCCCGAACACCTTGTGAGGAGACCTGTATCATCATTGGGGCATGTGTAACATTGTTCCGGTGGTACTGTACCGTTCAATTTTGGGTATGTACAGGTCACAATCAATACCATTCAACAGTCCAATGTTAGGTTGGCTTAGAGGAGGTATTTTCCATTAATGTTGATACCTTGATGATTTGGGTGGAGCATAGGCTTATAACAAGTTTTTCACTCATACAGGGAACTGTATTTAGTGTCAAACCATTTGCATGGCCACCTCTCTCAAGAAAAGGAAGCTACTTCTCTCTACCAGTTGTTTTGCTTTGTTTTTGACATTCTTTCCCTCTAGTTAGTTTAGGAGTAGGAGAAGATTTTGCTTTCATGCAAAAGAAGTGCTTATGGACACTCTGCATGTCTCATTTGATGCATGTATGATTTGGTGTCTATATATAAGTTTTGTTCGCATTTCTCCAAAGGTACATAAATCCATTCTCTTCAGTATTCATAGCAAGAAAACTCATAGTTACATGTAATAGTTGTCATCTTTAAAGAAAAAAATGTAGAGCAACTAAAATTCATTTCAAAACTGTTGATTTTAGGGATTTGGATGAAAGCCCCGGAGTTAAAACAATTTTCTACTCTCAAAAAATTCCATTTCCAAGATTTCCTTATGAAAAATGAGAGACTAGAGTATAGACTCAGGGTCAGACAAAACATAGAAAACACATACAGTTCCAGCCTCCATGCAATGGTTATTAGGGATCACCCTCCATCTTCAAAATTTTAGATCAATTTCCATGTTTATCAAGTAGATTCCATGCCCAATGGATGCTTCAAGGCCATTGGTCTCTTAACATCTAGCAAGCAGATGTCCCTATGAGTTGACAAATTGTTATCTATAGTTTTCCCCCTGGGAAAAATATTTGATCAGCCAATGACCTCAAATGGTAACAATCAAGAAAACACATTTGAATCTTACAAATTGGTTGTAGAGGGACTCTACAATGGAATGGCGGGGCCTGCGAAATTTTATATGACCCTGTGCGAGAAGAAAGAGAAGAAATGGCTCTATTGCGCGAATCCTAGGGTTCATTTTAAGATCCACCTCTATAAAATTGTAGGTGGAAAATACTTAGATGAATATCCCTAGAACTAGTTTCAATGAAAGGTGAATTTGACAGTATTCCAAAACAATTTTTAATTTCACCTAAGGTTTTTTTCATGGCTCCATCATTGACAATGCAATGGAATAAGACGTCAATAATCACTCCTGACGCACTGGTCAATGGAACGTCAATGGTCTTGAAGTGAATGCGCATCACTAGATCCAATTGAACAGTAGCATCACTGGCTCCAATTGACGTGACGCCTCATTGACGCACATAAAAAATCCTCATGTCACTAGCTCCAATTGATGTGCGTCACCAACTCCTTATTGATGCACATCAACAAGTGGGCTCCAATTGACATGCATCATTGGCTCCAATTGACGCGCGTCACTAGCTCCAATTTATGCGCATCAATGACACTGGATCCAAATGAGGGTTGTGCGTCAAGTGGCTCATATTGACGTGCGTCAACTAGATCCTCTTGACGCGCGTCAACTTGGAGCCTATTGACGCGCGTCACTAGATCCTATTGACGCGCGTCACTAGATCCTATTGACGCACGTCTCTGGCTCCTATTGATGCACGCGTCAATAAATCCTATTGACACACGTCGACCAACACTATCGACGTGCATCAGCTAAAATAATTGACGCGCGTCAATTGAAGCCATTGATGCCTGATTTAGCCTATAAATACCCTTCAACCGGTCATTTTCTCGTTTTCACCTTCCTGGCTCTTGAATTTTTGTAGGTCTCAATCATTGTCAAAGACGCAAGTACAACTATAATGTCGACTTCACATGCTTCCCAACTTCAAGTTCAGCAAAAAAATCAAGAGAATCCAATTCAATCCATTTCCAAGATCAACTACAGGAATCCCTTTGTGCTCTCACATCCATATTGTTTTACAGATCACTTCCGAATACAAGGAATTGATCGATGCACGCGAGTCTAGTGGGCTCGTGAAGATGCCCCAGTTCGATATAGATCCAAGATATTTTGAACTACCTTCTCTCATCTTACAATACAGAATATGACATGTTTAATGTTACTATAAATGACAGCTGATTTTTTCCAATTCAATATCGACCCAACTGACATTCATTTCAGTTTACATGCCTCCCATTCAAGAAATTTACCCTTTCTTATAACAAAAGAAACACTCGTCGAAGACGATAAGACATATCTCGAATCAATGTTCGGTTTCCATGTTGATTGTAATTGTAATTCATTTTCATTCGTCATTTTTTATTCTAGTTTTTGTCATTCTGATACAATTTGATACAGTTTTAAATGTTATATTAATTTTCAACTATTTTTTGGCATTTACAGCTCATATCAATAAATCTAGGCATGGTGTTGATACATAAGCAATTGCACACCACATTCTTGCTACAATGATTTCCTTGTTTCAATCAAGAATTGTTTTGCATGGTTAGCCAAACAAATATACCAAACTGGTCCATTGCATACATTGTTGCAACTATCGCAAAACAAAAATTCGATTGGTGCACCTTTTTATCCAAAAAAATAAGAACTCACATTACAAATGCAAACCTTTTGGAAAAACCATTCATTTACTCCACTAACTATCTTCTTGGCCTTTATTATGAGGCTCTTTTAAATTCAAAAGACAAACCAATTGCCTACTTGCACGGACGAGGCGTTGATGAAGTTATTAATTCCATTTGAAGAACAACATGCTATATAACTATTAAGTTTGTAATTGTATTTCAATTTTCGACATTACACTGTGCACAGGTATTAAAACTTAAATTTTACTATTTTGTAAAGAAGATTTATGGAGGCCCTTCCCCAAAAAAATGGCGACATCAAGAGGAAGAGGCCAAAAACACGCTGAGGCTTCAGGGGGATTCACAATCTGAAACGGAAGCTCACTCATCTCCAAACTCCCAATAGTTTGAATTCGTTAAACGCCAGAGAAGTAATACCCTTCTCATGTATTATTTACAAATTCCAAATTTGTATATTTCATTTTCCCATTTAAATTTCAACCATATGAATTGGCAACATGTAATATTGATGACATTGCAGGGACTTTAGACCATACGCGTTGTTTTCTGAAAGTCAACCATCTTCCAAAACACACTCCAGTACAGTCGTATGTATTTGTATCTTTCTCAACAGACCACCTTAGTACAACTCTAGCATTAGACAGCTCAAGAACCACCAATTACTACTCCAACACGGCCACCTCAAGCACCACAACAAGCTACCCCGACAACAAAAGGTATAAGTTTTAAATATTACGTTTAATTTTCAAATTTCGTAGTTTTTGCATTGTTTTCCTAGTTTTTCATTTTTTTTTCTTGAAATTTTCAGCACATTGCAATCAGTCCTGATACGAACAGTGGCACCGCCCCCCCCTCAACCAATAATAGTTAAAATTCCAACCAGAGGATCAATGAAAAAATAACATTGGTATAATGCATGTCAATTGCTTCGATCCCGAGTGGGACACTAAACATTGGCTCCTCATTTCGAATTCTAACCCTCCCACTATGGTGGCTTGCCCAACGCAATGGGCATATCGGTTTTGAATAATATAAATTTAGATGAAGATTACTTGGGCATTGATAGCAATGACCCAACTGGATTTTTCAATACCCTTGAGATGTTTCAAGGCCAGTAGGTATACGTCAAATTTGAATTTAAATATGCTTTACCATATTTGAATTACATTTCGTTTTAGATTTATTTGTCTAAATCTTGATTTATTTTATCAAAAATAGGATTAGGCCACCCAAAGGCAGAAACAAGTAGCAGATGATCAACCCAAAAGCCCCCATACCTCTCCAGTGAGATCATCTTTATCAGATACAGATGGTGAACATTCGCTACCTTTTCCTTAGGAGAACTTAATTAGTTATGATTGTTAATCCCATGTCGGTGAGTTTATTCTACCTCATATCAATTAGCTTATAGAATGGGAGAGAAGGGCTAAAGTACTTATCAATGAGATTATTATTCGTTATGAAAATTATTGGCAAAGGGATAGTTTATACCCTGCAGTCTAGAATCAACCTGCAAAGATGGATTCCTTACTTACCCAGGTAATAAGTGGGAGCTGTCATGTATAACAACAACTATAAAGATGGCATTTTCGATAAGACATTAAACAAATTGGAAAATATAAGTGTTGAGGCCCAGGCATATTTTAACAAATGGTCCTAAGGACAAGGATTTGGTAGCAAGTTGTAAATGCCGAAGAGAGATAGATCGGTTTGTAAGTATTATCACTTTCGAACAATCATTTTTTGTTAATTTGAAAGTTTTCATTATTTTTAGTAATATGTTGAATTAACATCACTTTTTTTGTGCAGTTGAAATATGAAAATTTGAAGAGTTAGGCGAAGGTTTTGCAAGTTCACTTGGAAACAGCAAAGAACAGCTTATCCACAGCAAAAAATTTGAAGCAAAATATTGTTTTGGTTAACAAACAAAACAATACACTAAAGCGGATAATTAAAGAGCATGGTTTTGACCCTGACATATTATTCAAAGCTAAAGCAGAAGCTGATCCAAATTTGCTGTCGCATGGAGATGTGACAAATCAAGAAGAAAGAATTTTAAAAAATATGGATAGTGCTGCAGAAGATCTTATAAGTTCAGGGGTTATTTCTGGTGTTGGGGAAAGAGGTACAGCCACAGTGGAAGAAGCCGTTTGGGAAGAGAGCACAGGAGTAGAATTGGATAAAGAAAAAGAGGGTTTTGAAAACTAGAAACTTTTATTATTGAGGAAACTTTAAATATTGAATTTGAAAAATTCTACTATTGAGTATATACCATGGTATTTGAATTTAATTATATGGATTTATATACAGTCTTTAATTTTAATTGCATTAGATGGTGATTATCATGAATTATATGTATGTTTCTTGTTTACTTGCATTGTCATGAATTGTATGTGGACGTAGATGATGAATGATGATAATTGATAATTAATGATAGATGATGCTGAAAGATGATGAATGACGATAATGATATGATATATATGGATGATGATCAATTTAATGTGGACGTAGATTTATCATCGAGCACAGTAATTCTTCTTCTCTAGACTTTTGTACTTGTTTTATGATAATTATTCTTTATACTTGTAACGATATGAGCATAATGTCATTAGAATGGATATAGATGATAAATAAATGGAATGTGTTATAATGGATATAGATGACATTAGAATGGATATAGATGACATTAAAACGAATAGAATTGTAATGATATGATTATGAATTATTTTTAAAAAACTGAATTGTTTTAATAAATTTAAATTAGATAAATAATTTTGTTAATAATAATTGTAGTGTCAGGAGTCAGGATATGATAATGATATGGTGATGATATGATATATATGGATGATGAGGAATTTTATGTGGACTTATATTTAAAATTGTATAATGTATTGTTTATCCAACAGTTAAAATAATATATCAAAGGATTTTGTACATATAAAAAATAAATTAAATATAATTCTAAGAAATCAAGAAAGAATCATCACTGGTAAGAAATTTAAACATAATTGCAAATATGATAGGGTTTAGCTTACCTCTTGCTTATTAGATTGTAGTGAAATCATCAAGGGTAACGTGCCAGATATTTTTTTTACCTGACATTGTAGATAGAGGGGTGAGTTGCCTGACATTGTCAGTCCTGAGAAGTGCCAGCAACATCTTTAAATATATAGACCAACAATATCTTTAAATAAATGTAAATATATAAAATTAGACCTGTAACATCTTTAATGATAATAAGAGCTGAAAAAATGTAAAGTAACAAACAATAAGATTATGTTGAAGAAGATACCTATTTAAAATTGAAATCATCACCGGTAATGTGCTAGATCTTTGTCTTAAAAAAATTCAACACAAAAAATGGATTAGTAGATAGATGGGTGAGTTGCTTGACATTGTCAATCCTAAGAAGTAACAGCTTCCTCGGACGGATATCAACCCACATTTTCAAAAAATAAAAAGATTGTATTTAACTAAATGTAAATACATAGACCTGTAACATCTTTAATGATAACCAGAGCTGAAAAAAATGAATAGTAACAAACAATAAGATTAAGGGGAAAAAGATACCTCCTTAAAGTTGAAATCATCACTACCACTGGTAATGAGCTAGATCTGTGTTTTAAAAAAACCCAACATGAGAAATGGATTAGTAGATAGATGGGTGAATTTCCTGACATTTTTAATATATAGACCTGTAACATCTTTAATGATAAAGATAAAAGATAGATAAATAAGATACCTATTTAAAGTTGAAACAATCCATTATTAATAGCTTCATCAAACTCGATGTTGTCTTCTGTAGAATGTGACGAAGAGCCAATTACACTCTCAAGGTTGGGAATATTTGTACTTGTTGCTATATTATTCACACCTCTTCTTTTGCAAAGGGAATTCCAGTGCGCAATTGCTCTGTCAAAAGGAAAGGTTTCGATGGAGTATCAAGAAACATAACACCTCATGTAACTTTCCAGATTTTTATCCAACCTGTTTCTCAGTTTTGATTTTATAAATGACAATGCACTGAAAACCCTTTCATCCTCCACAGACCCCAAAATCATTGTATGGCATAACTCATATAATCTGAAATATTCACTGATATCTTCTTCTAAGATAGAACTTTGATAGATTCCTCACCACAGCCTTGTAATAGCACCACTTTCAAAAGGTTGATCTAAATTCTTATATTGGTTCCTCATTGTTGTTGCAAAATTTGTTGACCGAAACTTTAATATATCGGCATTCAGTATACCTTTGATTTCCATACCCTTGAGCTCTGACGTCTTTGTAAATTGTTCCATTATTGTACCCATTGATTTATGGAAATGCTTTTTGACAAAGTCTGCATGGCCACCTTCAGTATTCCAAAAATTAGGATTCATCACACCCATGGCTTCCAGAATTTTATCTTTACAGAAACGTTCCCTAATTTCTGATGACAAAGTTTCTGAAATTTGTTTAAGCTTTATTCTTGTTTCAACTATAACAGACTCAAACAAATTACGTGTCATGGGAACATCTTCTCGTTCCGATCCTATAATATCTTGACGTTTTTGCAAAATGTGCATTGGTATTTACCTCCCATTAATAGTGATGCAGAGGTGATCGTGGATATTAAATCTCCAAAAGGTGTTAGGATTTTTAAGATCTAATAAATCTTTCCTATTTTGAAAAACAGGTGCATCAAAACTATCCTGGGAACAGTACAATATATCAAGACTTTGACATACCATTTTTCTCATCTGTATAAAATCCACAATATAGATTAATTTTCCCTGTGCATGCTTCATCAGTGTATTGATCTTCTTTAACATTAGAAGAATACCAACCAATGTAAGAAATGTCTCCAAATCAGTTAAATAGAACAACAAGTCCCTTGCCCTATCAACTTCATGACGGTATTTGTGCATGAAACCAACCAATGAAGGATACTCCTCACGAACTCTACATGTAGGTTCATATAAAGAGATCCATCTAGTCTCCACATCCTTCAGAAGTTTTTTTCCATCTGTAATTCCAATTACAAATTTTTGGAACTCGAGAAAATGCTTTAGGCTGCTTGACATATAGGCATGAAGTTCTCTTATAAGTTCTTCTAATTTAGCAACATTTTCGTGGTTGCTTGCCATTTTATACGCTAAATTCATTTTGTGAGCCATACAGTGAATTGGTAGCATATATGGGGCCACTATTGTTTGTAATCTAACACAGAGCCCTGTTCGGTGACCCTGCATGACAGATGCACCATCTGCTCCAATGCATACCAACTTTGTAGCAATTTCATAATCAGTCATTCCAGCAACATCTTTCAAATGAGAAACAACTATTTTATATAGGTTTTTAGCATTGCAGTTTTCAACCATTTTCATAACACCCAACAAATGAGGTGTCCTTATATGATTTTCTAAAGTATAGATGTGGATACATACCCATGCAATGTTGTTGACTACTGTCACTTCATCAATTGAAAGAGAGATAAAGTTTGCTTTTTTTTACATTCTCTTTCAAATCTTCCTTCTCTATCATCGAGAGGCATTTTTCCATTTCCCATCCACTACTTTCAAACCAATGAGATTGAGGTACATTCAGCATTCTGTTAAATTGATACAAAACTTTGAAATCGAGGAAATCTGAAATCGCTCTTCCTTTTTTTAGTATTTGAAAAAGAGTAGAGAATTGTATGAATTTTCCATGTAGATTTGTTTCTTTCATCTTACCAATATGCGATGTGATCTTTCCTCCCTTTTCCAACAGATGTCTATGTTTTTTCTGCTCTGCCTTATATTTCATTGCGTATCTAACATGCATGCATTATTTTTCAGTTTTTCACCTATGTGTTTTGATTTTTTGGCTATCTTCCCCCGTTACAGTTAAATATTGTTTTCCACAATGTTTTTCTATAGTGTCTAGCTTCAGTTGCATTTTTTGTTGCTTTTCCAATTTCCACGTACATATTGTACATGTACATTCAGATGGGATTTCTTTAGAATTACATGATTGTACAGGTTCAATAAACGGAAATTTAGCTGCCCAATCAAACTTGTATGTCCTGCCAATGGTCCACATATTCTTGTTCATTTTCAATGCTTTACTTTTTTGAGTAGAATTTTGAGCAATATCACAATCACCTGGTTTCCTATTTCTTGGACCGGAGTTTGATTTTGATTTCTGTCTTCCATTTTGTTGAGTGTTTGTATATGTGATATCTAGCTGCACTTCTGGTTGCACCCCAACAGGAACAATATCTTCAAGATCTGGCATATTATCGTAGGTTTCATTTGTTTGACTTTGATACTATACAGAATATCATGTCCACCTCAATAATACCTTCCACACAGTCAGTATTCTGATTCTTTGTGGTGGCATCTATATGATTGGTATTTACAATATCTGTATCCGTAGAGTTTCCAAAATACTTGAAGAGTGATTTATGAGATTTCTTACTTACTTTTAGATTATTTGTATTCTTTGAGCTGGCACCTTCCATTATTCTGAAAAGAGTTACCTGCATCAGCGAAAGAACCAAGTAGCGACTCTGTCCAGTGTCTGAGGTCTTGTCACGCATCCCCTATCTAAAGTCTTTGTCACGTGTCAACTCTGCACTTGTCACGCGTCAACAACCCATTTCCTATCGCACCTCCATTGTCTGAATATATTGTCATGCATCAACACTGCCCTTGTCATGCGTCAAATTCTTTGCCCAAGTCACGTGTCAACACTTCCTCTGTCATGTGTCAGTACAGCTATTGTCACACGTCAACAATGCCCTTGTCGCATGTCAACACTGTATTTGTCGCACGTCAACAATCACAGGCTAACAGTAATCTGAATCTCTAGTGCTTAAGGGTATGTGAGTTCAAATTTCACAGTATTGGTAATTTGTTAAGCTACTTGAGGTATACTACCCCGGTGAATCAGCTAGGTTTTTATAGGAGATGTTTTCAAATGAAGGCGAAGCCGACCTATTATACTATATATTTTAGACCCACCTCTCTCCGAATAATTCACCTTTTCAAATTTTCCTAAAATGAAATTTTCACCATATTACGAATATTCGCCACTAAAATCATCCTTGAATTTGAAGGATCAATGATGAAAAATTAGTAGATGAATTCCTAGTAAATTTTGAAGCCCACCTATTCATACATTGGGGGAAAGAAAGTAAAAATCAATAGTCATGTTGTTTCTGAACTATCTGGTTTACAATATTTTTGTCTCAAGGTTATGAAAAATGCTCCTCTTAAGGACCTAATTCCAAAATCTTTCATGAGGATGGTGAAGATTTTTTTGTTTTCCAAAGGTAATAATCACCTCCAATGAGTGTTCAGCAAGGGGATTAAAAGGGAAAGAGTTATTGAGTTGGACATTTGGAAATAAGTAGCTAAATGGGTCAACAAATTCTTCAAACTTGTGATGGAAATCCATCTGTGTTTGGTGGGGATTCACTAAAAATTTTAATTCATTTAAAGAATGACTACATAAACCCTACACTTAAAGGGGTAGATTTTCGACCTGAATATTTACATTGATGAAGCCAGATATCGAAATGTCGGAAAAAATATAAGAATAGAGGTTCAGGTAAGGCAGTGTCTAAAATGCATCCAGGGATTATTCAATTGCTCTTCTTGCATCAATGTTTCTATAGACTGAAGAGTAGGATCAAATGATGAAACCAGAGTATTGTTGGGGAGGGCAAGTTCAAACCAAGGTTGAACTAAAAAAGGAGCCATCTATCCATGGCGGTATTCGACCCAAGATCAAGTCATCCTCTTGCCCTTCACAGGAGAATGTGGGGGAACCTGGTAGTTAAGGGACTTCCATCTTCTATGCCTCACAATTCTAACGGTAAGAAACTCCTTGCCAAAAAAATCATTTCTTTCTTCTATTTCGTTATGGTGAAGGCATTATTATACCTTGCAAAGTATTTGGAAGCCTCTATGTCCAGAAGTTTTTGATGATGATTTTTATCCCTTTAGAGCAAGAGAAAGAAAGGGTTTGGGCGTTCTTTCGACTATCCCTTTGACCAATTGTCAGGATGTTGCATTCACCATAGCTATCCCTGCCACACATCATCTGTTATGCCTACATGCTTTGGAAATCAACCCATTAGCTCTGGGCCAGGATACCCTTAGTACCTCAAAGAGTTTAACTCCATAACTATTTGAGATGGATACTAGTGTCTTACTTTTGTCGTGAAGATGATCTACCAAAGTGTTATTTGGAATCTTTCTCCCTCTTAGATAAAAATCTTACATCTTGGTATGCTAGTGTATCACCACAGTGTAGGCTCTATCTTTGCAAATTTCTCTCTCATTTGTTCCTTGAGAATGGTTGAATTAGGTTAGAGAAATTCCCTCTACTTTGAGGTAGCTTTAGCAGTAGTTTAGAAACAAAGAGACTATGCCTATGATTTAAATATGTTATCTCTTTTGTAAAGTCCCAAACACCTGGAGAATGAAAACTTAAATCAGAGGAGATTGAGGCCAGTGCCAATAAGAATAAGAAGTTGGAATCTATTTTATACTGTGTTATGATTTCACATTAAAAGCTTTTGGCACACCCGGTGGGATAGGGACTCTTCACTTCTATTGTCATCAATGTGATGTGTTCTTGGTGCAATTCAAGACCTTTTGAGGCACCATGCAAGCACATTTGTATCCTGTCAAGAACCTCATTCTCCTGAGTTGTAGACCTTTTTCCATTTGCACTCATTTTCATCCAATTTCCCTCTGATACATCAACTTTCATTTTAACTCCACATTCCATGAGGTTGTGCAATTTCATGACTTCATTCCCTTCATGGAACTCGCACTTACAAGCAATGCAATCCTTTCTTACGAACCAATGCATTTCCCAACTTTTTCTCAAATCAACATTATAATCAGATCCATGACCATTATGCCTACCCATATGTAGCAGAAGTTAAAATCAGTTTGATCCAATTAGCTTATCAAGAACAAGGGGACGCATACAATTCTGACAACTATGTGTGTAGGATTTTGGGTTCCTAGAGAAGATCAAAAAATGGAGAAGCTGACATTGTTCAGTCAAGGGGCATACCTTAAATGAATTTTACGGGTTTATACATTGGATGGGAAGTCTTTTCCTTCCTCAGAATCTTAGTTGGTGTCATACTTAAGGGGTGAAGCATTGGTCACAATAATTCAACAGTATTCAGATCAAAATGACAACTTATGTCGTAATGAGTGAAAAGGAACATAGAAAAGATTAGGCCACCTCGAGTTCTCCTAAGATCTGATTATTACCTCTTCTCAAGACAATGTTTCTCGACTCACATCAATAGCATTTTCACGAGCTTGGAAATGATGGCTTGATTTCGCATACTTATGGATGTAAGGGCACCAATGGAATATGTTGATCAATTTGAGGAGCTATTGTTACATGGCCCAGCAACTTAGCTAAAGGGCAGGACAAAGATAAGTTGCAAAGGAACATGCAATATTCAAGTGTAGCTGGAGATGATAAAGTACATTATTTGACAAAATCATTGGTTGTCGATCATTTTTCATTTTTTCCCATTTCAATTAGGAAGAAATGCTTTAATTGGTTAATCTAGTATTTTAATAGCATGATTTCCTTGCTCTTATTCATGCAACTTGTGAACCGTATAATGTACTAATTTGAAGTATGAGAAATGTGGATAAACCATTTTAATAATGAACATTTATTACTATCTTTTGGATATCAAGGAGCTTCTGATTATTTACCTTATAGTCATTGTCCTTAATTAGACCAGAGCAATGACAATAAACAAGGGTATTGTTTCTAATAATTTAAGCCATATGGGTTTTATGAACCTTAATCAAATATTTAAGTGGATGGAACTTAGTCTAAGATTTATGGCATGATCTAACATATACACAACTGTTTACTAACATGTATTTGGACAAAATTAATTGAGGAGGGGCAATTTAGTACGTTCCAAATCTACGTGTTTGATAATCTAGACAATGCGTGGAAATCATATGTAGTTACAATTTGTTTTCAGATGCAAACCTGTTATTGAGTTATATGAACACACATTCAAAGTATGGATATCATTTGACGTATCTTGTGTTGTTAAGATTACCTCTATCCCAAGGAAGATACAAGGGCCCACTCGATCGAGGTTAGGTTGTTCTACATTTATGCACCTTGGTTTTTGATAAGTCATAGTTTCTCATGTCCTCTACTAGCAATTTCAATTGAAATGTGTTTGAAATTTCTAATCCTCAAGTTTGCCCAAAAAATAAACATTGAAAGTTATATTTCCCTATTATGTAATTTCAATTTTGAATGGCCTTTTTAAATCAATTCCTACAATATTAAGTTACGAGTATGTGTATTTCCATAATATCCATTATATATAATTTTTAATGTGTCCTATTAACAATTCAAGAAAAGTATTTCCATCTGAATGCATTTCATTATGTCAAGCAATGTAAACTTGTCTTTATTTTAGCATTATCATCATCCATAGAATAGCAGTTATACATCATAAAGCTAATAAGCAATTCCCCTATCAAATTTAGGAATTACTGAACATCTCAATTGCATACCATATTCACTGCATATACCCTATGTCACGACTACCTATGATTATAATACACTAGCATTTATCACCTGTTCATATTTAATAATTGGAACCACAACGAATATCATATATTTATTACAACTTATATCTATTATATGATTCAACTACATACTAGGTAATAACTAAAATAACATCGCAATTTCCTTAATAATTCACAAAACACAATGAAATGACATATACAGTTTTCTAAATATAATCACCATTGTCAATCCAGTTGGTTCTTTTATAACAAATTTGGATTCAACATTATATTCATCATCATGTGGAAAAACATCCAATTAATATGCCTCTTACATAACCCATTCCATTCCAAGGAAACATAAAGATCCAAAAGATGATAATTTAATCAAATGTTCATAGGAAAATTTCTCTCAACTTGCTATCCAAAATAAGCACATAATAATGTCCATGTCTACTTGAGAAATTATACCTATCGAAACATGATCATAGCAGATGGAAAATGGATGTCAAAGACAAGTGGAAAAATTCAAGACACTTCAAGAATAAATTTCTCCTTACCTTCGTATTGTACAAATTTTGTTGCACCAATGGGAAATGTTTACAATTCTTTGGATTTTCAATGACTCATCTATGTAGGATGCAAATTTCTATAGACAATCATTGGGAGTCCCTAGTCAACTTGACCCTTAAATTAGAAAAACATTGTTAGTGTTTGATGAGATTTCTTTGATGTGTTTGTAAGGAAAAGCAGTGACACTGGTTTCTTGCAAACTTATTAACCTAGTATTCAATACATCTTTGTATCTAGATTTTACCATTTATGGTTTGGAATATTAGAGGAATAATTATTTGGTTTTGTAAGGATACCACTGAACCCGACATTACAACTGGATAAATTGATGATAGATAATTGTGAAACGTCAAGATAGGCCTATTTCATCTTGGTCGAGACTAATATCACAAATGAGTAAGAAACAAGTTGTTAACAAGATATTTCATCCACTGAGGTAGAGTATCGGGGCATAAATGTGAAAATGTGGGTTAAAAGATATTGATCTGACACCAATCATTTTGGATGATCATCGGCATTCGTCAAGAGAAACTCTGCTATCACCCTCATTGGATCAATTTGATTTTTTTTTGAAGCCATAGTTAAGAATCCTATTTTTCATGAAACGGTAAAGCATATTCAGGTTGAATGTCACTACATATGAGAGAAAGGTATTAAACAACCACATCTATCTCCAGTACTGCCCAACAGATGAACACATAGCTTCTATCCTCACCAAATATCTTGGAACGGTAACATTTCCAAGTGCTTAGGGGGTAGAATTGCAAAAATAATGTAATAAGGGGGTAAAATTTAGCATGTTTTAGATATCCTTATTAGCACAATAGATTTGCAGGTAGTCATTGGAAATCTGCCTGGTAGAACTAGTTATGAGCATAGGAGACTATTCCATTATTTTTAGCTACTTCCTTTGTAGTGTCTTCTTCCTTTGTATGTATTGTGATCCAATGCTAATAAATGAATCAAGTTATTTGTCTCATTTATTTGTTGAATGATAGGAAAACACCCTTTGTTTACATTTACAGGAAATTATATAATTTTATTTTTTTACATTTTTACATGACATTCTTACTATGAGCATGTTTCATGTGAAATTATCTTTGTTTTGTTTAAACTGTAATATTGATATATATTAATTGTCTTTGATTAATTTAAGATACATTGATATCATTAAAGAATAATAAAGCAATGGAAAACTCACATGGCAAACCTCGAGAATCTAACAATATTGTTGGACTTCAAGTCCCATCAATTTAGTTACATGGAAGTGCTATGGTAGACACCACACTTCCACAATACACTTATTTTGTAGGTGAATGTACATTAACTAGAGCTAGAGATAGAGAAAGGAGCATACATGAGGAAGAAGAGGAACTACAACAACGAGAAGAGCTCTAGGATAAAGTAATCTATATGGATTCATATATCAAAATACAATTGTGATCAAGCCTTCTTTGAGTTTTGTACAAACTAACTCAAAAACCGTTAGGATCTATCTAACTATCAATTTTCCTATTATGCATTTTGGACTAACTCAAACACCATTACAAATTTATCTAATTATTAAGCTCCTCGCACTGAGAGCACTCAAACAACCACAAATGATCTTCATTTTACTGCTCATAACCATTTTCTTCATAGGGGATGAATATGTCTAATTAACCCTTAGTCAACATTTGTAATCATAAATTTGATCACCAACTTATCAAACTGTAATAGTTAACATCAAATCTAAAATGTTGTTAATTTCCACTCTATTTTTCTTCCCCTAGTCATCACATAATTATTTATTAGTTCCCTCAAATAGCCATATAATCTACATTTGAAAATATTATATTATAATTTTTTTCAAAATTATACTTCTTCCCCCTCATAACAGACTCAATTATTAGTTGCCTCAAATAGCCACCTAATTTATATTATAAAATGCTAGCAGTTGCTCCCTTCAGGGGTGCAATGGTATGTCATTTGATGTCGGGTTGGTTGTATTATGTTGTTTTAAAGTATGATTTGTGCAATAGAATTTGATGAGGTGTGAATTTGAATAACTTCATTTGTGTGTTGTTCTTTGTAAATTAATCAATTAAATTCAGTATGTTGTATATGATAATTAGTTGTCGTATAATGAAACAAACATGCATTACAGAAACAAGAATACAATAATACACTAACAATAAATTTGGGAAAAAAAATAAATCCAAAATATAACTTGCTAAAATTTTATATTACACTGTTGTAAAAGCATTTACACTATTAACACAAATAGAGTTGTTGGAAGTGAGGTTTCAATCTTCCGAATCAGAGGGTCATTAAAATAATAATATTAACTAGCACTTAGCTCTCCCATGGTTGTTAACAGGAAAAGTAAAAGCCTTCACTGCAATTGCAATCTTGTGCTACATAATAGAAATAATGTCAAAGAAAATCGTAGTTCTTGCAGTTCGTAATTGTTGAATAAAAGTTCACTGCATCTCAATATGGTAGGAACCACAAAACTCAAAGTGGCACTTGTTCATTGGATACACAGCATTATTAAAATAGTTACATTAATTAAGTGTTGGGGGATTTATCCTCGGCTATTGTGTCATTAATTAAGTCTATGTTACAATCATAATTATTCTCCATACCATTACCAACTCGCAAATCTTGAAGAGGAAGGTCGGAGATCAAATCTATACATGGTGGTAAAAACATCTTGTATTACAGCACACAAGTATTTCCAGTAAGAGTAGAAGCGAGCTCTGTAGAGAAGTATGGCTGCCGAGAGTAATTCCGGTCTTTACCTGATATGTTTTCTTGCTGCACTCATGGTGGCGGGTGTTATGGAAAATCTTCTCCTTCCTCGTCTGCATTGGGTATCATACGTAAGGCGTGCAAGACGGCAGCGGATAGAGACCTTTGTATTCAGATCGAAAGGTTTCAACTTATGTCGTAAGAATGAAAAAAATAGAAAAGATGACAAGTTTGAGTTTCAAGACTGCGTTGACCTCTTCCAAGACACGGTTACTCAACTCCAAACCGCATTTTCATGAGAATGGAATGATGGCTTGAGTTGCGCATTTTCATATGTATCTGCTGCTCTGCATTTTCATGAGAATGGAAATTACTTTGAAAGCTACTGTTAAGAGCCCCGACTATTGACGACTTAAAATTCAAAGGAAACAAGTGAATATTCAGGGAGCTGGAGTGTATAAAGAATTAACAAAATTAATGTTCACGTCATTCATTACTTTTGCCCATTTCTACAGAGAAAGAAAAATAAATTGCAATCTATAATAAAATCCATGATATCCAATGAGTTTGAAAAAGCGTTGAATATAATGTAAAATATGAAGTAGAGAATGCAGATAAACCATTTTCGAAATCTTCTTATATCTTTCTTCACTATTTACCTGGTAGCATTGTCGTTAATTAGACCAGCAGAGAAATATAAAAGTATACCAAAACAATTTCAGCCATATCATCCTATCCTTGTTATGGTGATTTAAGTTGGATGTAATTTATAAGCGTTATGGATTAGCACATTAGCGAGTGTTTACATAACAAATGTATTTGGAGTTTAAATAATTAAACTGCCACGTTCTACGTTCAAAAAGACGTGTCTTGAAATGCTACACACCTTACAAATGCCTGGAAAACAGAGTTCTAACACGTGTTTTCAATGCAAACTTGGTATCTGTGTTTATTGACACACATTGAAAGTATGGTTGACATTTGACGGTTTTTTATTGGAATTTTGAAAACCCAAAATAAACACAGAAATACCATCTTATTGTTCGACAAAGCACCGTTTTCTTTTCCTTGTAAAAACAAAAATATCATCGCCCCCCGGGGCCCGAAGCACCGAAGTATTTTGATATTTCCAACCGTCATTAGTATTGCCAAAAAAATACAAACTGAAATAAATAGATCTATTAGAATTTATTTTTGGCCATTAGGCCTTTATAAATACATATTCCTAAACGTTCACGCTATGTCTCATGTACATTGGGAGTCAATGATAAATTATAGTTTTTCCGGTGCGTTGTTGAGAAGTGTTGTGGTGTAGTGGTGTCACATTAAATTAGGGTGTGTGGTAGGTTTTGGGTTCTATTTTGGTTGGGACCACGCGAATTTGTGTTTAATATCTATTTTTGTGTTTTCAATGTTGTATTAAATTTACATCAGATGTCCTTTATCTTTATTAGGATCATGAAAGCTTACCGACTTTTAGGCACAGGGTTACAAAAGTCTACCAAGTTTTGTACATCTATTAAAAAACGTAGAAGAAAACAATGTCACGTGGCTAACAATATTGATCCCAATAAACATGTTGTGTACAATGTTAACAACAAAAGAAATAGAGGCATCCATTCCATCAATGGTTACAGGGGTTGGTTTGATGGTGGTGGTGCCATCCATACCAGTTGTCTCTTGCAAACTTTCTCTGTGTTGTTTGAAAATATAATAATTGAAATTAAAAAAACCATAAGAATGTATTTTGAGTAAATAAAAACATTCCAAATGTGTCTTTTCCTACGAATAGTGAATTAAAGAATGAATACACCTAATACCATTTCGAAATCTTAAAATTAATATTCGAAAATAGCGATGAAAACAACAAACCCTAGCCCGTGCGTTAGCTGAACCTACATATGTTGCTAGCGGTTGTTTACACATTGGAGGGGATGGGAACGGAGGCAGTGGCACTAGGAGAGAGAAGATTGTAAAAAATAGGGATGCATGGAATGTTTGTTGGTGGCAGCGGAAGTTCTCCAATCTTTGCAAGTGGCTTTGCCTTATCAGTTGCCGATAAATCCTTCCTAGTTGTCATTGCTGGTTATCTGGGGTAACACGCATCAACTCTCGGGTCATCATACATCATGGAAAAGGACAAGGTTACTCCTGTAATTACTATTTCATTTTAAGAGGTAATTGAATCTATTTCCACCCTCCAAGATTCTACACTTATCTATCGATTTAATGGTGTTCGGCCCCAATCTGAAGATATACACAACTGGATCCTTTCTACTTTGACTTGCGACTATGAGATTCAGTTATGCACAAAGGGTTTTTTTTTATTTTTCGTTTCCTTTCTCCTACAAAACGTCAACTGATTCTTAATGAGGGTCCTTGGTTTTGGGGTAGGGCTGGTCTTTTTCTTACTCCTTGGTTTTTAGATTTTTATCCTGTTACTATGGTAGTTTCAAATATGTCAGTTTGGGTTTTCCTCCACAATCTCCCTCTCCCTTTTTGGCACCCCACGGTTTCTGTTCCCTTTGGTGATTCTCTAGGTTGTTTTATCAAAATGGAGGATGAACGGTGTAAACAAGGGTTGTTCACTTATGCTCGTCTTTGTGTTGAGGTGGACTTCAACACAGGGCTTCCAGAAAATTTTGAATTAATCCACGATAACTTCAAGTGGATTCAAAATCTCAATTATGAGAACATGACCTATTGTTTCCGGTTTTTCCATCACATTGAGCACCTTTATAAGGCTTTCCCACTCAATCAAAATAAACAAAAGAAGAACAAAGGGGTTTCTTACTAGCCTAAATGTTGACAACTATTCTCTACGATGGACTTCCAAGATCATCGAGATGATATAACTGTCAAGATTTTCCCTGCTGGCGGTGGTGCCAAACGGAATCATGTTTCTGAGTCCTCTGATTTTTTCCCCGCTAAGGAAAGCTCGTGCCTTGATCCTCTTTTTAACCAAGCACCTCAGCAGGCATCATGGAATGTTGTCACGTATTCCAAGGAAAAGAAGGGGTGGTTTGTTGCTCATGTTTCTCATTCTTCATTGGACTTGAGTAAATTTGTTTTTGGTTCTCCTTGGGCCCCCATGTAGCTGTTGTTTTGTTGTTCTGCTACGCTTAGCCTTGTGTGTTTGTGACTTTGGGGTGTCATCTCATACTGCCCACTTTTTTGTTGAGATAATCTTGTATCATGTTTCATTTATTATAATATAAGATAATTTTTTATCAAAAAAAATATTGAATTTACCTATGACATGTTGTTTACTAATATTAAGCCCTCAAACCATTTGAAATTACAAGTGAAAACGCAAGCACACAAATACATATGAACTATTCGACAAATTGCCAAAAACAAATATACATTATTTAAAGTCATTAAGGTCACTTGTGTTGTTGTAGGTTAAATTGTCAAAAACAAAATATCTTTCGAAAGAGGGTTAGGACATTCACGAAAGCATTTTAGTGATGGTATGTCTGTAGTAATTTCTCTTACAAGCACCCTGCTGGATATGTCTAAATTTTTCAACACAATGCCTCACAAATATCTGGTTTTATTGGCATAACTACAATTTACGCCTATCAGCATGTGTACATGCCTTTCAATACATATGATTTCTATTGAAACTTTTTAATAGAGCTGTTATAAATTCAAGTAGTCAAAGATGTAAACCTTAGCATTAAAATTGGAACATGTTACAACAAATGTTTATCCTTTTATTCCAAATACTATTCATTTGTATAATATAAACGAAGTGTATATGTATTTAATTTTTATTTTTTAGGTGAGATAAGAACTACTTTAATTAAGATGTCAAATTTTCTTCATTATTATGTTGTAGAGGTATTCTATAATAATGACATGGAGTGGATGAATATAATGTAGTTCTTATGAAGTAATAAGTAAGGCCGAAAATTTAAAAAAAAACTTTTTATTTGTGGAATTTATATCTTTACAATAACTAATATAAAGTTTTAAAAAGTGTTAAAACACACATACAATTAAAAACCAATAACTAAATACAAAACAAATAACCAAAGAATAAAATTTATGAGAAGAGGAGTAATCTGTGAGAAATATAAAAGAAATGAATTATTTAATTATCAAGCCTAGAAGCATTCTATAATAGTAACATGGATGGGAGGAATTTAATGATTTTATTTATGAAATTAATATATTTAGAATCACTAACATAAAGGAAAAAAATACTAAGAATAAGCATTGACATTTCCTTTAAGTACTTGATTGATAAAATTGTACATATTTTAGGTCATGCATATTTATAATAGATAAATATATGTAAATTCATTTAAGTGGAATTTCTATGTCATTAGTTCAGACATGAATAACCCTTCAATACAATTTATTGTTAGTTTGATTTAATTTTTAATATGATTATGGAAATCATACGACCTTAATGTTTTCAACATATAAGATGAATTTTACACTTATATTAATTTTTAGTTTATATTGCAATGATTTTTTTTAATAATAATATATAAAACAGTTCATAAAATTCCACCCAACAATTTATCTATTTCTTAAATTTTATTGTATTATACATATTTTATGTTATACATAGGTATCTCAAATAAATAATTCTAGAGGATTAAAGTTATATAAATTCATCTATTAGAAGAATTTATGTTGTCATACATTAGCCACAAAAGATACCCACAACCATAGTTATTATATTTTTTTGTTGGCTTGATTTGAATTTCCTATAAAGTTATGAGAATGATATGAAAGTATTATTTTTACATATAAGATGATAAATTTGAAAGTGTTTGAATCATCTATAATTTTTAGTTTGTATTGCAATGAAAATGTTAATTTTTTAATTTTCTTATATTTTAATTTAATAATCTACTAATAATATAAATTTATCTTTATTAATTTAGATGCAGTATTGTATATTTTCATTATTCTATATCTATAAAGAACAATTTTATTCTTTAGATATTCAAATTTGTTATTATTAAAATATTACACAATTTTTTTAAATACTTTATACATATGGACTAAAAAATATTGAATTCCAAAAATAAAGAACAAAAAAAAGAATCAAATAACATAAATATGTTACTTAAATTTATAAAAAAAATTCCAAGACGTATAATTCTTAGACACTTATATAAATTATATTCAAGATATAAGTAAAATAGGAAGATCAAGAATAATAATTATCAAGTTCTTTTACATATGTTTATGTAATATGAATATATTACTATAAGATTGAATATAAATAATCTTTTCATTTTAACATTTACTATAATAATTGGTTGTGTTGAGCTAATGAATTTTTTTTACATCTCACAATGTTTCCGAAAATATTATAATTAAAATAGAAATGGAAATCAAAATCTCACTAGCAACGATGAAACACATGAATAAGTTGTTTTTGGAAAAAAACCATGAACTAATTTATTCACTAGTGTTATTGCAAATTTATTTTTACTTAGTGAATGTTATTAATAAAAATGATGTGAAGGAGTATTCAATTTGGGTAGGGGAATGAATAGGGGAGCCACCACATACACTACCTCCTCTTCCCTTGCCAAATACACCACTCTTGCCGTTATTTCTAGAGAAAGCTGAGCCACCACCTTTACCGTTGCTAAAGTTGAAGGTGAAAAACTCAACCAAACCAAAACCCTTTTCCCTCCATGCATCAGTGTGGATAAGGGAGTGGGTGAAAATTCCATGTGAGTGTATAGAAGCAGGGAAATGGATAAGGGAGTGGGTGAAAAATCCATGTGAGCACAAAGGGGTAGGGAAATCTCCTGGCAAACCACTGAAGGGGAAACAATTCCACTACTACCTCCGCCAACCCCAACTTTTACTTCTGCCAATATGGAAATGGATTCTTGAGATTTTTCCTCTAGTGCCAACTGAGATCTGGCTCTATCCCATTCTTTTTCCAAGACCCATGTGATGCTCTAGTTTATTTTTAGACCCATCCAAGCAAGAAGGAAGGTCACCTTCAATCCCTCTAGAAGTCTTCCACTTTCCCCACAGATCGCGATGTCATCACATGCTAGAATATTTTATCCTCCATTGTGTGTGAACGGGTTAGTGTAAGCTTTTTTCCAAAGATTATTTCAAAAAATTTAGGGTTAGGTTTGGCTTCCAATCTAATGCCATTGTTGAAAGCTTGGTAAAGAATTTTCAGCCCATCAATTGATCCTTCTAGGAGGTTGTTCAGAAGGATAATGTTAAAGAGCCAATCAAACCCATGACTTTTGATTTGAACAACCCTTGTGTGATTTTAATGAGGACATGATGGAATGAGAGAATTTATTCCTAGAAAATGGCCTGATATGAAAATTTAGTGAACTTTGGCATACTCTTTCTCATCTTCACACTTAGTTATCAAAGCACTAGATTCCACTGCTTGAAGGTCAACTGGACATCTACTGTTCTGTCTAAGGAATTTTTATTATTTTTTACTAAGATTTGTGATATGAATCTCATAGCTAAAAGTATTTAGTTTTTCCAATTGCATTACTTAGTCATAAAATCTTAGTTTCCTTAATTTAATCCACTCTCTGAAATTTTTTCAATCAAACTGGTTTGTATTAGTAATGTATCCAACTTTAAACATACACTCAATATACTACAAATATCATGAACTGAAAGAAAATAAATATTATTCTTCATTACTCAATCATGAATTATAATGCTTCTTTAATAAGAAAAGAATTCCCAACTCGCTTTGCCAAGAAAAATAAACTAACTTTGACTAAATCTACTCTAGGTGGCAAAATTTACTATTAATAGCAGTTTACTATATCCTGTTATTTGTAGTAAGTTTGCATGCTTATTCGTACGGGCAAAAACATTGTCATGCATATTCTACATGCCTAAATTAGAGGAATTTCCAGCTTTTTGACCTACTATGCATATAAGAGACTAAAATTAGCTAATTCCCTAAAATAGGAAAAAACAAAATTGAAACTTAAATCCTTATTTTCGCCCCCCTGATGGAAGATTTCAGTCCCAAAAATGTTCCTAAAATGGATCCAACCAGTAGGGCCGGTTGACCAATGTGTTCATCTCATTGAAACAAGTGGTTAAAAAATAAATGGACACCAGGATCAAAAGTTATGAGCATTTCATATTTTTGCTAAAAATAGTGCATCAATTAGAATGCTACATTTTCAACTTCAATCCTGGTATTTAAAATGCCTTACTTCCAATTGAAATACATTGGGCATATTCTTTAATATTGACTCCCTCACTACTTATGCCCATATCCTTGTTGCAATTGACACCTCAAAAAACATACCTTCCAATATAGAGCTTAGAGTTTGTGATATAAGGTTGACCTATCCTCTGGTTTATGAAATAATTCCCTTCAAGTGTAGAAGGTGCTTCTCACTAGGGCATATTGATGTTGATTGTCATTTAGAGGGAAGAAATAATGTGAGATCCACATCGTTGAGATATGCCTTCTCATGCAATTTTGTGATGAATAATAACTCAAAGGAAGGTTCATATTTAGATTTGGAGGATTCAGTACATGAAACTCTAATCAGAGAAATAGTGGCACATTTTAAGGCATAGAACCCCAGTAAAGCGGCTAAGGATAATTTTCCTCTTGCATCACATTTGATTGAAAATTCCTTTCAGAGGATAAACTATATAAAAGTCCTTCATGTTGAGGAATTTTGTGATGAGTGGAAAGTGATACAAAATAAGAAAAACAAATATTCTAGAAAGACAACTTCTCCTCTACAAATTATTCTTAGGACTTCTTGATTGAATTTTGAGGATTTTTTGTAGTTTGGTGTCTTTGGGTTCTCTGTGTGTTGCAAGAAATATGTCTCTATTATTCTTATTTTTGTACTCATGGATTTGTTTGGGTTGGTAGGCCATTTTTGTACCTAGGTAGGGTCCCATTCAATAAACCCCCTTTACCCTTATCTTAAAAAAAGGATGTTATAAAAACACATAAATGTTAAAGAATATTTATTATCCTACAATAGCCTTCTCATCAACATTACTAAAGAAGTTCATTCAAATCTTGAAAATTTTATACGAGTTCAAAAACATCAGTTGGATGCTGAATGTAACATAATTTCTAACCTTTTAATTAAGAAAACATTACTATGAGAAAACTATATGTAATGGAGAGCTTTGTTATGAAACCTAAGTGAAATACCACAAATGCTAATCTTCCTCCCTCTCCTCAGGGAGAAAATGGCATTGGGCTCAACGGTGAAATTTTCGGGCATCTGCGTCTGAGAGCGGTGAACGGATTACACAATAGGGTGGGTGCCAATGGCAGGGGATTTGGTAGACCTTAAGAAAACTCATCAGAACTTTGTGGCAGCCGTTGGTGTTGGTTTTTGATTTATCATGAATGTTGGCTCTGCCAAACTATTCTAGGGTGGTTCCTTGCAAACCTTCTAAAAAAAAATTCATCGTCCTCCAAGAATTGGAACTATATTTTCTTCTCGCGCTTATGGTAGTTCAAAACCTGAACACCAATTAGCTTCAACTCATAAGGTGCACTCTTCATTGTTCTAGGGGTTGAATCGATTCATAATGTTTTCACCCCTCGGCCAAATGGGACTACTAGACACTCTTTAAGATATGTGCAGTAGGGTATACATTATTCCAAACAAATGGAACCAACTGAAATTACTCCCAGCATCACTTTTGGAGAAAAATTCATTGAGTATAAAAAATACTTCAAGGAGCACATTTTGGTATGCAGATTTAGTAGTTTCTCGCCCAAATTACCAGTCCTTCATTAATGGATTTCCAATTTTTGGATCCCACTCCATGTTTGAAGGTTACATCTTTATCCCCATGCCAAAGTAATTTTCATTATGGCTTTTTCTTCTATATCTGATAAAGAAATCATAGCAGGAAAACTTCTGGTTTTTCAATCACGCTTCTTTGATTTAAAACCCTAGATTCCCTTTTTTAACCCAATCGTAGAACATTTATCTTGCAAAATTGTTGGGATTAGGATTCCGCATCTTCGTCTACAATTTTGGGACCATTATTTTATTACTTCCATTAGCAATGTTTTGGGTAACATTGTTTATATTGAATCTGAAACCAATGATTTCACTCACACAAAAATGCCAGAATTCTTTTGGAACTCGACACATAAAAAACCCCTCCTGCACACAATGAGCTCAAAGTAAAAACAAATCTTGGGATCAACCTCTTGACTATGAAGAATTATCCTTCAGATGTAGATGATGTTTCACCTTAGTTCATATTGTTTATGAATGCGGGATGACAAAGTGTAACAGTGAAAGAAATAATAGGTGGAAAAATGCCCTCCACAAGAATTTGGTATTTGATATTAAGTAAGACCTAGATTCAATTGATGAAATGGATGGGGAAGCCAAATAGGTCCCTGAAACGTCCCTTTCATAAATTCCAGCTCTTGAAAACGAGGAAATTTTTAATGATGTAATTTTGGAAAATGAAATTGTTGATCCAATAGCTTTTAAAGTGGCCAAAGACAACATTCCTCCTCATTTACCTGTTGATAAATGTACATATCTACCAATAGAAGATATTGAAGTCTTTCTTCCTATTGAGGAGGTTATAGATTAGTGGAAAACTATGCACAACAAGAAAAGAAGCTTTTGTCAAGAAAATTTTTCCCCTTACTGGTTGTATTTTCACTATTGGGCAGTTGTTTCTTTTTGTTTTTGGGAGTTTTATTGCTACATCAAGGCTTTTACGCCTCTTTGTACCTAGGTAGGATCCTAGTAAAAAAACCTTTACCCTTAATAAATAAATTACATGTAATATATTACATGATTAAATGCATAAGATTAAAATTTCAAAAATGTTACAGATCATATTCACAATGTGCTACACATGTTTAATTGCAGCTTAAAACTTATATTTTAGCTAAAATATTTTCAATGGGTGTAGAAATTTTCTCTCACATGATTTTTTATGTAATTATTAATTTTAAAATTTCATTTTGTTAAAATATGTTTTTTATTTGAAGGTGTTCATGAATTTAGTTTGTATGGTCACTCAGTGTTGATATTTTTCTATATCTTTCCTTTAAACCATATGGAAACATGTCGATAATCTATATAGCTCAATGGTCAGTTGCAATACTTCATAATTAAATCAAAAAACATGCATTTCAGCACACATTTAATTTAATGTGGAACTTGTCTAGATTTTTGATTTAGGTACTTTACGATTGTAAAAATAAACCTCCTCCTAAAATATAGTAATTATATCTTACAAAATAAATGGGTTTCATTAACAATATTTTAACAAATAAATGTCCATCTTGAACGTTATTTGTGTGATTAGCATATTTATAACTCAAAACAAAATAAAACCTTTGAAACATGGTATAGATCTTTATTAAAAAATAATGGAAATAAATACAATTTTTAGATGTTGTAGATACTAACTTTCTATGTTGACATGTTCGAAAATATTGAGATATACATAAAAGAAAGGATCCTTTAACAAAAATTTACACTTATTCGAAACAAAATGTCTTAAAGAAATGATTATTATCAATTTAGGATTTGTACAAAGATTTAAAAACGTATATTATATTTTGAAATTTGTACGTAAGGATGTATTTTTTAATGTGTTGGTTATTTTACAAAAATAAAATTTGTTCTATCAGCCTCTCACAAATATTTATCAGTGTTTTTTAGTATTAAATTTCATAACCTATTTTAACTAGGGTTTATTAAAATTTTCATCTTCATAGTGTACATTGTATTCTATTATTGGAATACAATAAATTTTTTTATAATAATAATGTCTTTATACTCTTCACGTGGGAAGCCATTAGCTATTTATATATAACACCCAAATTTTTGAATTTTATTTCACTTTATTGTATTTATTTAATATATTGTTTCTTTATTTTTATTATATGAAGGGAAGGGTATCTAGGTATCATTATTAAAATATTTTTATTCTCATTAAAATATCACCCACCTCTTTTTTTGGGGTTGGGGTTGGTGTTTAAGATAAATGAGAAAATCAGGGTTTAGATTCCTACCTTCCCCTTCCTCTCCCACCCCCAACAAAAGATAGGGTTTTGCTAATAACATACATGATTTATAGTACAGGAAGTAAGGAAGGTCTAAACCCCAGATGTTGAGGTGATGGGACATTATACTTGAGGTCACACTTAAAGTATAGCGGCCCTAAAGTCTAATCTACCTTGACCTTCGCTTGATCCCCTTACACCAACTCCCCTCTCTAATCCATAGAGAGCCCCCCTCCATCTATATATGTATAGATGGTATGTGATCAACCCAAGGCTGCGATAGAGAGTTGAGGAACAATATCCTATAAATAAGGGGAGGGAAGTAAGTCGGATCTAGAATACACACACACACACACACACACACACACACAGATTTGTGGACTAGGATGGTCCCAATGGGGAGATAAGTAACACCTTTAAGATTAAAGTTATGAGGATGGTAAATGGCCTAGCCCTATATACTTATCTAGAATATTCAATTTTTTGTGGTATTTTTATGCTTTTGTGAAGAGTATATTAATAGTTTAGTTTGTGAAAACAGACATGAGACATACTATGGCTATGTCATTCATTCATGATTCATGATATGGATTAATTGTATGATTTCCTCAGTGTCACCATATACATCAAATCCCTTTCTTTCAGACAAGATATAAATAACCACAACTGATTTTTGTCATGATTCTAGGTACATTAGAAAATTATATTTTAGATAGAGGGTGAACCCCACCCAACTCTTCTATTCCCTAGTAGATGATAGAATGAGACCATATATACTCCATAATAATATATATAAGGGAATTTGATATAAAAAATACTCCCTATCAAGTTTAGCACACGGTTCATCGTACACCATACATATGAAAATTTTCACTATCATCGTCCCAAATATTTCATGTTCAATGAAAAGAGAACCCACCCTATATATAGCTATCTAGACCTGGGATAATTAATTAAGTTGAGGTCACACTTAGCTCCAAGGGCATTGTCAATACTCCCCTTATCTTCCCTACACATTTATTTAATATCATAATATGGAGTGGAATAGGAGTAGGAATGGTTAAAAAAATCAACATCAATTGCTTACAGTGGGAGTAGGAATGATATGTGGTGTTGTTGAGTATGGAGCTTAATTACTTCACAATAAACTTGTTTTTACATGTTACTAGTTTTAACAGTAACTGGCATTGGTAAAGATGTAACTAAAATGAGTCAAGTTAGGTCAGGAAGTAACCATCGACAGTCAGGCAGTAACTGGTGATGGTTAGCTATGCAACGGTGCTTTTGTTTTTTGATGAGAATTAGAATAAATAACTTGTTTTGAAGGTGATTTATGTATTGTAAAAGCATAGTTAGTTTCCAAAATAAGTTATATATGCATGTATGCATTGTATAGGGGTAAAGAAGAAGAAAGTAAGAAGAAGAGAAAGAAAATAAAAATTATTTTTTGCATGTAAGTTTTCTTGGTGAGCAAGAAAGAGTAGCTAAGTGAGGGAAAAGCATTAAACATCCTGTGAGTTGTTGGAAGAAAACAGATCTTCATTGTATTTCCTTTGTAAAGCACTGTATAATAATATTGGACATTTCTTGGTGGACCTAGCCCACACTGGGTGAAGCACGTTAAATCTGGTGCTATCTTTCTCTAGTTTATTTTATCTTCTAGCTATTTCTGCATTCATTTTTTGTTTACTTTATCTGATTATAGATCTATGAAACATTGTTATATTGTTTAACCCCAAAAATTAGTATCAGAGCTAGGTTTTTTATCTTATCTGATACCAACAATTGGTATTAAAGATTTGTTTGGAGGTTTTGTGTGCTGACAGGATTTACTCACAAAGGGTTTTCTGATTGAGTGGGAGCACAAAAATGGCAGAAGATACTAAATACCGAGTACATAAAATTGACTGATGTAATTATAACCTATGGAAGATGCAAGTGGAGGATTATTTGTATCAGAAAGATCTATACTTACTGTTGGATGAGCATGTAAAGCCTAGTATGATGACTGATGAATAATGGAAGGTTCTTGATAGAAAGGCTCTAGGATCTATAAGATTGAATCTAGTAACATCGGTGGCTTAAAATTTTACAAATGCAAAAACCATGGTAGAGTTGATGAAATATTTTAAAAAAATTTAATAAAAGTAATAGTGCTTCGAATAAGGTGTATTTGATGAAAAAATTGTTTAATTATAAGATGCAAGAAGGTGGATCTATATCTAATCATTTGAATGATTTCCGATCTATTGTAAAGCAGTTAAAATCAGTAGAAATTCTATTTGATGATGAAGTGAAAGCACTTTTATTCTTATGCTCTTTTCTAGATAGTTGGGATGACTTCATAATGGTTGTTAGTAATACATCTTCTTCTAAAGGTTTGAAATTTGATGATGTGGTTAGTGTAATCCTTAATGAGGAAATACATTGGAAAAAATTAGGAGAATCATCATTTGGAAATGCTTTAACTATAGAAAGAAGGTGAAGATATAAGGAGAGATCATCTAAGAGTAAGAAGAATGGGAGATCAAAGTCAAGATATGTTAGATATAAATCCAGGTATAGAGATTTAATTTTTTGGAATTATGGAAAGAGAGGACACGTAAAGAAGGAGTGTTGGTCAAAGGAAAACAAAGAGAATACATCAAAAAAAATTTTAAAAAAAGGTATGAAGGAAAACGTTGCAAGTGAGGTAAAGCGAGATGCCCTTATTCTCTCCTTAGATGGTAAATTAGAATCTTGGGTGCTAGATTCTTGAGCTTCTTTCCATGCCACCCCTAATAAGGGTTATTTCAAAAATTATGTTTAAGGTGATTTTGTACAAGTTTATTTAGGTGATGATGAGCCATTCAATATTACTAGTAAAGGTGATGTTTATCTAAAGTTATAGAATGGAAATCCATGGGTATTGAAAGATGTGAGGCATGTTCCAAGCCTCAAAATAAATCTAATATCTACGGGGAAACTTGGTGAATCTAGATGCATGGTAACATTCATAGTCAATTCTTTGAAGATTACTAAAGGATTTCTTGTTTTGGAAGGAGGAAAGAAGGTAGGAACTATATATCTGTCTACTTGTATTACTAATTTATTTTCCATGCTATCTACTATAGATTAATAAACAAACATGTGTCATAATCAGCTAGGTAATATTTGTAAAAAATCAATGCATATCTTAAAGGGTATGGGTAAGTTATCAGATTTGAAATAATTAGACCTTAAATTTTGTGAGCAATGCATATTTGGAAAGCAAAATAAAGTGATATTTCTCAAGGTTGGGTCAACAAAAAAGGAGAAAAAAGTGGAGCTTGTACACTCAGATGTGTGGGGACTAACCCAGGAAGCTTTTATTGGAGGATCCCAATATTATGTGACTTTCATTGATGATGCCACAAGGAAGGTATGGATCTATTATATTAAGCATAAATATGATTTTTTTGAAACTTGTAAAAGATGGAAATCCCTTATAGAAAATGAAACAAAATTAAAATTGAAGTGCCTTCTATTTGACAATGTGGTTAGAACTGAAGCAAGGCTTTTAATGATTATTGTTCTGAGAATGGAATATGAAGAGAAAGAACGGTTCCTAGAACTCCGCAGGAGAATGGAGTTGTAGAAAGAATGACCAGAATATTCATGGAATGTGCTAGAAGCATGAGGATACATGTCAACTTGCCTTTGAAGTTTTGGGTAGAAGTAGTGGATACATTAGTATACTTGATCAATCGTGGGCCTTCAACAACATTGGATGGTGGAATACCAAAAGAAGCTTGGTCTAGAAAGGAGGTAGATTTTTCTTTTCTTAGAGTTTTTAGCTCAGAAGATTTTGTGCATGTTGATAGATAAAATAGGAGGAAGCTTGATGCTAAGTCTAAGAGATGTACTTTCATTTGTTATGGCCCTGGTGATTTTAGATATCGATTTTGGGATTTAGATGATTCTAAGATTGTTAGGAGTCCCGATGTTGATTGGAATGAAAGAAGAATATACAAGGATCGGGTTTTGGTGCCTAAACATGAACAGGTTTAGGATATTTTGAAGGAAAATAAATTTTATGAGCTAAAGAAGAAATCCATCGACACCAACATCTATCATGCTAACTAGCATCAGAAGACATGATCAAGTTTAGAATCAAAAAACCAGTGGAATCGGCATCGACACTCCTATAACTGATGTCGGTAAGGAAATCGTATTCAGCCAGCAGATAGATGAATTGTGACTGGTTATAGGTGACTAATGTCAGTCACTGACAGAAATTGACATGAATGTGTAACAGGAACAAAATGATCCCCAAATACCCCAGATCTTAGTAAGAAAGTCATAAAGGGTAATTAGACCTCTAGAGAGATTTTCACCTTTCTTTCTTAATTATTACTGACTGATAATGGTGAACCAAAAAGATGTGAAGAATTAATGCAGGTAAATACCCACAAGTAGTGGGAACATGGAATGGATGACGAGATGGACTCCTTAGAACAATATAAGACATGGGATTTAGTCAAGTTGTCAGTAAGTAAGAAAACACTCCAAAAAAAATGGGTTTACAAAATCAAGGAAGAAGAGGGTGGACTTAAAAGTTACAAGGAAAGGCTTGTGGTAAAGGGATTTGCAGAGTAATTAGGTATTGAATTTGATTATATTTATTCTCCTATAGTTAAGATGAATTCTAGTCATGTTATGCTAAGTTTGGTTGCAACAAAAGATTTGCATTTAGAACAGCTTGATGTTAAGATGGCTTTTCTTCATGGTGATTTGGAGGAAGAGATTTATATGCAGTAGTTGCTTTGTTATGAAGTCAAGGGTAAGAAGAAACTTGTGCGCAAATTTAAAAAGAGCCTATATGGGCTTAAGCAAGCCTCAAGGTAATGGTATTTGTGATTTGACAATTTTATGCATGATCATGGTTATATGAGATGTGTATCTGATGATTGTGTTTATTTTAAGAAGCTTGAAAATGGGAGCTATGTTATTTTTTTATTGTATGTGGATGATATGCTAATTGCAGGGTCTAGTATGTAGGAAATTGGTAAATTCAAAGAAAGGTTAGCTCACACATTTGGAATGAAGGATTTTGGAGTTGTAATGAAAATCCTTGGCATGTAAAATCATCGAGATAGGAAAAATAATAAGTTATATTTATCTCAGGAGGATTATATTAATAAGGTGTTAGAAAGGTTTAACATGAAAAAATCAAACATGTTAGTACACCAATGACTGGACACTACAAATTGAAAAAATATCAGTGTCCTTCATCACACGAGGAGGTTGAGTACATGGCACATGTTCCCTATGCTTCAGCAGTAGGAATTCTTATGTATGTCATGGTTTGTACTAGACCAGACATTACATAGGCAGTGGGAGTTGTGAGTAGTTTTATGGCTTCTCCAGGTAAAGAACATTGGAAAGCAATCTAATAGATTCTATGGTATTTGAGAGGGACACCAGACATGGAGTTATGCTATAGAGGGTTAGATACTTATTTACATCACTATGTTGATTCAAATATGGTTGGATATTTGGATGGTAGGAGGAGTACCATTGAAGATATTTTCACAGTAGGTGGAACAAAAGTTAGATTTATTTTGAGATTGCAAAAGGTTGTGGCTTTTTCTACTAGAGAGGTAGAGTATGTTACAAATAAAAAAGCTAACAAGGAGATGATATGGATGAGCAAGTTCATGGAAGATTTGGGTAAGGAGAAAGAGGATTGTAGATTATACAATGATAGTTAGAATGTGATTCATTTGGAAAATAACTCAGAATTTCATTCAAGAGCGAAACATATACAATTGAGGTATCACTTCATACGGCAGGTATTGGAGGATGGACAACTCAAGTTAGTGAAAATCCATAAGGATGAGAACCCTGCAGAAATTCTAATGAATCCATTGGGAAGGGAGAATTTGGAGCTTCACTCCACTTCTATTAGTCTTCGAGTTTAAGAATTGAAGAGGAAGAAACAGGCCAAGGAAAAGGAACCAAGGATGGTGATGCACAATACAATGTACAAATTGATCTCCAACTGGGAGATTGTTGAGTATGGAGCTTAGTTTCTTCACAACAAACATGCTTTTACATGTTACCGGTTTTAACAGTAACTGGCATCGGTCAGGATGTAACAAACATTAGTTAGGTTAGGTCAGGATGTAACTATCGATGGTAAGGAAGTAATCGGTGACGGTTACCTGTGCAACGGTTCTTTTGTTTTTTGATGAGAATTAAAATAAATAATTTGTTTTAAAGATGATCTATTGATTGTAAAAGCATAGTTATTTGCCCAAAATATGTTATGAATGCATGTATGCATTGTATGATGGTAAGTAAGAATAAAGTAAGAAAAATAAAAATAAAATAGCAATTGTTTTTTGCATATAAGTTTTCTTGGTGAGCAAGAAAGAGTAGCTGAGTTAGGGAAAATCATGGAACATCACGTGAGGTGTTTGAAGACTTCATATATTCATTGTATTTCCTTTGTAAAGCACTGAATAATAATATTATTTGTTTCTTGGTGGATGTAGCCCAAACTGGGTGAACCACATAATATTTGGTGTTATCTTTCTCTGCTTTATTTTATCTTCTTGTTATTTCTACATTCATTGTTTGTATGTTTTATCTGATTATAGATCTATGTAACGTTGTTATATGTTTTAACATCAATAGGTGTCATTAGTCACATCATAGAACTCTATTACTTGTAGCTATAGTTTGAGGGAATTTATGTACCCTGAGATATACACATTATCATATCTATAAAGAGGGTTTTTTCTCTGTCTCCCTACCTATATCTCACAATTTTGGCTATATGTGTCCTTGGTCCCCAAGATATGTCATATAGATCAGCCCTGAATGCTAGATTTCTAAGCTACCATTTGTGTGTCTGTAGTCACAAAATCGTGAACTTTAGACATTTATTTATCCTAGTCATATACTTTTATTTAGAAGGTTCTTGATGATTAACAAAAATATGTCCTAAATGGGGTATTTAGGTTTTTTTATTTTAATCTAAATAGGAGGATGAAAATGTTGTAAATGAACTAAAACATATATGAGAATAAATGTAAATTAAATATTCTAAGTGAAATCAAGCCCTAATATGCAAGAGGAAGAAAGTGGATGGCTTAGCTGATTGATGATGACTGTTGCAGGTTGTCTCAGATCTAGAACTAGAACTTGGCTATGCAGACAAACACTTAAGGACCCTGCGAAGGGAAAATCTAGGCTATTTAAGATGACATAGGCACCTAGGAGTGTACTGGGGCACCCCAAAGCACGCTTATCTACATTTTAGGTGCTTGTAATTGTGTAAATCCTCAAAATTATGAATCTGGAATGGTCACTAAGTTTCTTTGAGTATTTAATGTCTATCGTACTAGATTCATTGGATGAATTGGAGAATGTACCACAATGCAAGGATATGTATCCAACCCTACAAAAATGAAAGATACATATGAATGGGTCAGATTGACCTCAATGACCAAACGAGTGGACTTATCACTTACCCCTGCATTAAATCACTGACCATGATGTAGTTCTGGTGTGTGTGTGTGTGTGTGTGTGTGTGTGTGTGTGTGTGTGTGTGTGTGTGTGTGTGTGTGTTTGTGTGTGCATGTTTTACCCTAGGTTCTCTTGTGTTAGTCGCAGTTTTTTAAGTAATGATAAATAATAGCTATAGAAATTTAAGTAACATGTGTGCATGGAATACAATGGTATCCATGCCCCTATGTAGTGTGTGTGATGCACATCTCTTGACGTGAGTGTATGGAATTATATGGATGCAAGATATGTAATGGATGTAACCCTGGATGAGGTGATAGTAGTTATAAGATGTCATGACCTAAGACCCTTATTATGGTCTTACAGTTTCATATTAATAGGGCTCTCAAGCTTAATTTTGTAATTAGTCCTGACAAGGCTGACTGAGAAGAAGATAAGGATGACCGATAGCTAGAACTAACCCAAAAATAAGTGAAAGAGGTTATGCATAGATTGGGGCACCCAGAGTGGGACTGGGTTTCTCTAGCATAGGATGGGGAACCCCAATTCTAGGTTAGAATGTTGGAACGATCATGAAATGGGCTGATAAGTATCAAGAAATACTCAGGAAAGATGAAATAAAAGATAATAAAAAGGTTACGAGATGGTGGGATTATTTAGTACTATGTACACTTGAGAACCTTGTAAATAGTAATATAAGACCGAGTTAAATATTGTCTAATCTACAATATTTGTGTCTACAATTACCCCCACTTTATGTTGGTGAGTGGAAATCTCGGTAACATAAAGTAGATACAGATGCGTACCTGATAACCATGCAGAGTGTAGAAGAAAACGTACCGATGGAATAGAATCAAGCGTGGAATGAATAAAAGAAAACTGTTGAGTAGTACAACGTTAAAAGATTTAAAATGTCAATAAAAGTGATGAGACTGAACCTAGGGTAGAACGTGTGTGTAGTTGTTACATGTGTGTGTTGTACCTAGATGGTTAGTATGGAAAGTTAAATCATGGTGTGTTGTTCATTGCCTCTGTTGTTGTAGTTGTTATTGCCCCTAATTTGATTGCTTGGTTCTCATATAGAGGACCCACAAGGAGAAAATTATAAAGTAGTAAAATATGTATGTATGTAAAAATTTTGTATAAAATATGATAGAATAGAAAGTGTAAATAGAAAAATGGAACATGTGTATCTGATCCTTGTCAAGAAAAAGGGTGTAGAAGGATATCCTATAATGTCACAATTTTTTTAGGCGATCTCACACCACCTGGCTGAAGAAGTGTAGGGAGGAAATGCTCTACATCCTCCAACTCTAACTGCTTATGCTAAATTTTTTCTGAAGATATCTTTTTACTGAGCTCGTTCTTTGGGCAATCCTACGCCAATGGATAGAGAAGTGTATAGAGGCCACCCATTGTAACCCCTGAGCCTCTAATCACTCCGCACAATTCTCGAAGGATACCACGTCCTATTGAGGCCACTATGGATGGAGTTCATAGACTTGTCTGAGATCATGCACTGTGTGTGAACCGGTGTAGATACACTATGTTAGTAGAAAACCTCAATGATGCCCCCCTCTTTGGGGGTGCATGTGATGACCTTAAATGGAGAATACAGCCCCAAAAGAGGACCAACCACACTCTGACCTATGGAACTGTGCCATGTAAGGGGAAATTGAAACACTTAGTAAATACTGACATGTGTACAAAAGGGGATGTCTAGCCAATACAAGTGTTAGTCCAAAAACATGCGTGCAAATAAGTCTAACAAACATAGACAATGTAGAAAAAATACCGAACACAATAATGTAAACATGTAAAAAAATAAATATACGACACAAAACAGGTTTCAAAAATTGGACATCACTCACAATGTCGCAAGACATACAATTCCATCATGGCCGCAAACAATAGTGAAGTGTGTACATAAGCAAAGGTAAAAGCCCACAAATAAAAGAAAAAAAAAACAAGTAGAAAAAAATAGGTATTCATGGAAACATTTAATCCTCTAAAACAAGTGCTACACATGAAACATCGGTTAGCATGTTAGAGTGAAAACCAATATGTCAAACTGTGTAGAAGAAATTATTAAAATATGCTAAGTACAAAATGAAACAATATCACCTGTATGGGATGAATTAAGATGCCCCTAGTGACCGATATAGTCAGGGTAGAGGGCGAGCATCCATGCCACATGTAAATTTATTATATCTGGGATCACACCAAACAAAGGTGTGAATGTGAATGTGTGTATGATAATGACATATCATAAAGAAAGCTAACACATGTAATAGAATGAGCATGCAAAACACTAGTAAGAAAGAGTAAATGCTACTAATACAATGTAATATGCTATGGGTGGATGGAATGGAAGGCATGATGGAATGATAGGAGCAAAATTCCCCCAAAGTGTATGGAAGTGTAAGCAGTCAGGTTAATTTTTTTCCCCTTCAGTAGTCAAGAATGAGATATAAACGAGAGTGCATCATCAGGAAATGGTCGAGTAGTATTGGTTGTATCTAGCGCATTGCGATGTGTGTGTATGGGGAGTGGTGATGGAATACGATATAGGGAGAAGATCTAGGGAGAAGATGTGCATGAACCCTATAGTTAAATTAGTTATCAGAACTTTGTTGATTGTAGGAGTGATGATTTATCCCTAATTGTATATCACTATGGAATGAGTGTATGGGAATGAGATATATGGAAATATGCATGTGGACCGTATAGCCTAATTGTATGCCTTGATGAGTTTGAATGGAAGAGTAATAATTTATCCGTAAGCGTATATCACTATAAGATGAGTGGATGGGGATGTGGCATATGGAAATATGTGCGTGAAATCTATAGCCTAAGAGTATACCACAACTTTCTTAAAATAAAGGAGTGATGATTTATCCCTAAGTGTATATCACTCATGATGGAAGTAGAAGGTGAACATGTATCCTATAACATATGTCACTATGAGATGGGTGATAACGACGGATGGGGCATAAATGGGTATGTAATGGATAATGGAAAGTGGTGGTTTAACACTAAGTGTGGACCACTATTTGATGAGTAAGAATGAGGTGGTTATTTAGCCTAAAGTGTATACCACTTAGGGATGTGTAAGAGTAAGGTGATGATTTAACCTAAAGTGTATACCACTATAGGATGAATGATAGTAGGGTGGTGATTTATCCTAAAGCGTATACCAATAAGTGATGAGTAGGATAAATGAAGATGTAAGAGAATGACGTGTAATAATATAACATAGTAGGTGATGATCGGATGTAAGATGATAATGAAACATCAATGAAGGGATTGGTGATTTAACCTAAGGTGTATAGCACTACACAATGATTGAAGGCATGCTAGTGTAATGGAAAATTTTTGTAATTGAGAAATGTAATAGGATGATATAATATAAGATGATAAAATTTAAGAGAATTATGTAAATTTGATGGACGAAATGGTGATTTAACCTACGGTGTATACCATATGTGATGATGGGTGTGGGTGATGATAGAGACCAAAGCATTGGTCACTAGTCAAATGAATGTGGTATGATGATATGTCACATGTAAGTAAGGTCCATTTGATTGGTAAACCATCGACAGTCGAGTATGAACCGATGAACTAAAGTGTGTCATAGGGTGGTGAGTGCACCGCGTCAGTTAAGTGTAATACTTCTTGATATGCATGACGGTTAATGGGTTTTTGAATGGTTTTCTGAGAAGGCTAGAAAGGCGATAAATTCCATCCCTAAGTTTTTCTGTGATGACGTAAGGGCCAAACCAGTTGGGATTGAATTTTTATTTGATCATGGCTTCAGTTTCTATATTTTTTTGGGTTTCTTTTAAGATAAGATCACCGATATTGAAGTCTCAGGGTTGGTTTTTACAATTTTAGGCATGTGAAATGAAGGTTTGGTATATGCGTAGGTTTTCCAATGCTTGGACATGACATCAGTTTAACATTTCTAACTCATGTAAATGATTTTTGTGGTAAGTGTCATCTTTAAGCATCCCTTTAAGAGATATTCGTAGACTCGGTATTTTTATTTCTATTATAATATTGTTCTTGGTATCATAAAATAGGGTGAAAGGGGTAGTATTCCTGGGGGTTAGAATGCTAATGTGTGAGGCCCATGATGCATATAGGATTTAATTATGCCAATCAGTGCTGCTATAGTCGATAGTTTTACGTAGGATTTTGACAATGGTTTTATTGGTAGATTCTTCTTGGTCATTACCTTGTGTGTAATAGGGTGTTGAAAATGATTGTTTGATCTTAAAGTTAGTACCAAATTTCTTGACACCTTTTTTTTTGAAAGAGGATCAATTATTGGTGATAATGGTAGATGGTACACCAAACTAGGTGATAATGTTCATGGTATGAAAGTTATAAATGTTGGTACCGGTGATTGTACATAAGGGAAAGGATTATACCCATTCAATGAAGTATTCAGTGGTGGTAATTATGATTTTTTTGCCATCAGTGGATTCTGGGTTGATAAGGCCAATTAGAACAAATCCTCAAATGGAAAAAGGCCATGTTAGATCGATAAGTTGAAGGCTATAGGTGGGCGCATGATAGATATTACCATGTTTTTGAAATTTTTTGCAATGCTGAGCATAATATAGGAAATCATGTTCCATTATTTGCCACTAATACCCTTGAAGTAATAGTTTTTGTGCCATGGATTTATTAGAGAAATGGACACCATAAAGGTTATCCTGAATGTGAGATACAAGGGTGGGAATATCCGCAAGGGAAAGACAACAAATCGGGTCTCCATCAAGAGCACATTTGACTAGTTCAGTGTCTACAATAACATAATGAGTGGCTTCACCACATAGCCTACAGGCTGCATGGGGTTATAAAGTATAAGGAATAGTTTGCTTGTAGAATTAGCTATAGACATGTGTGAACCATTTAATGGTGTCATGACTACGAGTAATGGCACATGTGACAATAGGTATTGTGGAAATAGATGGTTTTCATAAGTGGGTAATAATGAAATTGTCCTAATCATCATAAAGGTCAACTTTAGTGATAATGTAAACCTCATCGTTAAGAATGTAATGACGCAACTTGTCAAAAATGAAGAAAAAGCTGAGGCATAATTTTTCCATGTAACTATAATTACATTCATAAGAGAGAAGAGTATGCTTAATATAGGAGATGGATCATTCTCAATTGGTATCATCATGTTGAGCCAATAGTGCACCTAAGGCGTGGAAGGTAGCAGAAATATACAAGATAAAGGGGTCTTCTACTTCGGGTGGGGCTAGGATAGGAGGATTTAATAGATAAGATTTAATGAGATCAAATTCTTGCTGACATTGTTCATCGCAAGAAAACTGGGTATATTTTTTCATAAGACACATAAAGGGTTGGGTCTTGTCACCCAATTGTGTAATGAAAAGGTGGATATCTTGAATCTTAACTTGTAAGGGGCAAAGTTGATATAGATTTTTGGTGGATTTATGTTGAGAATAGCCTTGATTTTATTGGGGTAAATTTTGATGCCTCGGTGTGAGATAATATATCCTAGCAACTTTCTTGTGGTGATGCCAAAGACACATTTTTTGGGATTGAGGTGGACACGATATTGAGATAATTGTTCAAATAGTACCCAAAGGTAATGTGCATGTACAGAACAACTATGAGACTTAGCGAGAATATCATAGATGTAATATTTGATGATATTATGGATGTAATCGTGAAAACTATGTTTCATACAACTTGATAGGTAGCCTAGACATTCTTGAGGACAAATGTCTATTATGTCTGAAAAGTAGCAACCTAGGATTTACACATTACAAAACCCTAATTTTGATTAACATGGGATTGTCTCAAGGTGTGGGACCCTTGTAATTGAGACAAACCTCTAGAGAAGGCTGGTTCCTAACCTATTTTAATGCTAACCTACTCCTAAAGTACCAATTCGAAGGGACCAAAGGAAGAGAAATACATAAAAATGTAAATCCTAAACTAAGAGAGGCGATAACACCAAAACAGGATTAGAGAGATTCCTAGTGAGTGAAAGTGGATAAAATGAGGAAGGAGAGGACAAACAAAGTTCCACAGTCCCAAAAACAACATTCAAACCTCCAATTTCACATAGAGCACAACAAATCTAAGCCTTGTAAAGGAACACAATATGCACAATATACCTACAAAATATAATAGAAGGCAAGAAATGCAATATAAATCAAGTTAGGGAAAGAAAATCAACAAAACACTAATTTTATTGCTTGAAATGATGCACAATCCATTACAATATAGGAACAAGGCAAGAATCCTTCACAAAATGCATAAATTTGAGGCTCGCAACTCACAAAAGTGTTGGAACAATTTTGACAGAGTTCCTTTAAAATTTCAAAATCTCTCCCCATTTGAATGAGGGGAATTTACATATATATAGAGAAAAGTAGCCACCAACCAATATCCTTCATTAAATTCTTGTACGGAGGTATGGGTAACCATACCTCATTAATATGGTTGTTGAACTACCTTGTATGGTGTCATTAATGCCCAGCCATATCTAAAACTCTTTGTTGTCACACCGATGAAAATCACTAGCTGACACACGACAAGGAAGAAGAATTGTCCTGACTAAGGAAGGGAGGATAAGAAGAAATTTTGTCATGAACAAAAGATGAGAGGAGGTGACACATGTCAATAAAAGGAGGTTGACGCAAGACAAGAAGTGACACTGATGCATGATGAGAAAGTGGGGGTGATGAGGAAGGTATGTTGTCACACGTCAAGAAGAAATGGTTGATGCATGACAAGGGATGGACACTAACGTGTAATGGGGGAAACGACACGACATGTGAGGAACACTGATGTTTACAATAGGGAGGATGTTGACGTGTGATGGGAAGGAATGCTGACAATTGGCGTGCATCAAGAAGATGATATTTGTTGTGTGACAATAAGAAGGGAGCTAATGATGATGGGGGAGGATGACTAACGCATAACTGAGAGGAGGTGATCCATATATTTTTCCAGCTGACCATTAATGCAAATCTTACTCCAAACCTTCACTTGCCATATCACCGTGAGATCCCCTATAAACTGCTTCCATTAACTATTAATGTCCTTGACCTCTTGAAGGTTAATCCATTTGCAAGGGGTTGCAGAAAATGGATAACAATTGGTGACTTATGGGGTGATCTACCTGCTAGATCTGAGAGACCAGTGATTTTGCATCCATTGGGCATGGAGTCATTTGATTGCTGAAACTAGTCTGATGTCTAAAACCCTCTTGTTTCTCTAGAACACTGCTGAGACATTACTTCATCCTCGGATCTTTCCTGAAAGTGGAAAGTGCAACAACAACAAAGCATAACCATGTACAAATAACAAATCATACATATCCCAAATGTAACATGCAGAGAGTGCACAAGCACTTATCTGAAAGAAAACCTAGCTACAACAGAACAATGTGCTGCAAACACTTGGAGGAATTACAAAATATAAGCTAATATGTACAAGAAAGATACTCCCATCAGTGGTAATGCTTGAGATAGATGCCATTGACTGGGATCTACAATTCTTCCCCATCCAACTTTTTCAATTGGAAAGCATTATTTTCTTTACACCCTAAAATAAAGTAAGGGCCACTCCATATTGCATCAAACTTAGAGTGCCTTCCTGGTTTGTCTGTCTACATCCCATTTCAGAACAAGGTCTCCTTCTTGAAAATTTTATGTTTTGGCCTTTCTATCAAAACTCATCTTGATTTGAGCTTGGTATTTCTCCATTGTTTTCATGGCCTAGTTTCTTAGCTCTTCCAACTCCATGAGCTCAGCATACCTGACTTCCATAGTATAAAATTCAAACAACTCCAGCTATTGATAAGCTCCATGGCTGGTAATTCAAGGGATATTGACATCCTTGCCTCCCTTCCATAAACCAACTTGAAAGGAGAATAACCGGTTGAATTCTTGGGAGTGATTCTATCATCCCACAAGGCTGATTTCAATTTGGTATGCCAAGTCCTTTGATTCTCATCTAAGGTTCTTCTTATGATTCTCAACAAGTTCTTGTTCATGGACTCTACTTTTCCATTACCCTGGGGGTAGTAGTTAGAAGAAGTGCTGAAATAGATTCCATTTCTGATAGCCCAATTAGATATCTTTTCTCCAATGAAATCCAAGGCATTATCTAATATTATAGTGGAAGGAACACCAAACCTTGTTGCAATACCTTCTTAGAAATCTAGAATGCTAGCTTCATTTGCTTCCTTAAGTGCAATTGCTTCTGTCCACTTAGTGAAGTAGTCTTGTGGCTGTAAGAATCCATTTGTGGCCTAGGCTTGAACTTGGATTGATCATCCCAATAAAATCAAGCCCCCATTGCATGAAAGGATTCTCAACTGAAAGATTGGATGAAGGGGAAGGGCTTCTAATCTTTCTTTCCTATGAAGAATGCACACTTCTTGCATTTCTTGATCCATGAGTAGAAATCATTAAACACCTTAGGCCAATAATAACCAGCCTTCATGATCTTGAGAGATATTACTCATGGAGAAAAGTGGCCTCCTGCTTCACCGTCATGGAACTCATGCAATATCTTCTCAACTTGACATGTTCCAATGCATCTCAATAGAACACCATTGATGTCTTTTTTGAACAAAACACCATCGATAAGCACATTTGGAATGGCTTGTAATTAAAGTACATCCTCTTTGATTTTCTCATTTCTGGAGGGCATAAACTTGTTTAGAGATAATGCACCAAGTCTTGAGTCCAACATGGAATGGGTGCATCGTTAGCTAGTTGTTCTTGCTCATTCTGTAGTAGTAGGACAACTTCTTCCTCCTCTCTTGATTCATCTGTAGGTTAGAAGTTAGCTTCTCACACAACCCTTTTTCTCTAACTAATTTGGTCACATTTATATCAATATCATACTCCATGACCTTGGTTATCCAACCAACCCTCTTTTCATTAACATCCTTGTTTAAAAGAAAATCCTTTACACCAACATGAACTAGTAGATTTGAATTTTGTTATTTGACACTAGATGTCTGAATTTCTTAAACTTTTAATAACAGCAAGGACATGCTTCTCAATGAATGAATATCTCACCTCATAATCCTGAAGGCTTTGGCTAAAGAATGTTATGGGTTGTTTCTCTGAGTCCTTCTTTATTTGGCTTACACTAGTATGGTTGATATTGCATCCATACCTCCAAAAGTGTATAAGATGAAGTCCTTTGAGAAATTTTGGATTTATGAGAGTTAGGAGCTTATGTGATGGCTTACATTTATATCCTCAAAAATTTACTATTCCTTCTATTTCCATCTGAAAACCATGGTCTTCTTCAACATCATCATTAGTGGCTTGAAAAGATGGGAAAATTTAGGAACAAACCTCGTAACAAAATTAATTTTCCCAAAAAGCTTTGGAGAGCCTTCTTGTGACTTGGCAATGATAATGCTTGAATGGCTTCTACCCTCTTTGGATCAATTGTTAACCCTTCCTTAGACACAATGTGGCCTAATAGGTTGCCTTCATGAGCTAAAAATATGCACTTTTTTGGATTCAGAACACTCCAAAGCTTCTACATCTTTGGAAACTTGTCTTAAGGTGAAAGAGGTGACTTGCTGTGTTCTTGGAGAATACAATGATGTCATCTAGATAAACAAGAATCATGTTATTGATCAACCCTTTGAATGCCATATCCATTTCCCTTTGGAAAGTGGCTCCAGACATTTGACAGTCCAAATGGCATCTTCTTATAAGCATAGGTACCCTTCGTAGTGAAGGTTGTCTTGAACTGTCTTTGTCTTTTCACCATGATTTGATTAAAGCCCAAGTAGCCATCTAAAAGTGAAAACCTTTCTGATCTAGCTACTACTTGCAAGATTTTCTCCATGGAAGGAAGTGGATAATGGTCTTTGAGAGAGGCTTTGTTCAAGTCTCAGAAATCCACACATAACCTGATTTCCCCATTTTTCTTCCTAACCAACACCAAATTTGCTACCCATGAAGAGTGCTTGATTGGAAAGATGATGCTTGCTTCAATGAGCTTGTTCAGTTCCTTTTTCATGAGAGGCTCGATATGAGGATTGACTGGCCTTTGCTTCTGCCTGATGGGTTTAGCTCCTGAATCTAGCTCAATGGTGTGTTGTGCCAATTTTGGATTAAACCCTCTCAAATCTTCATAAGTCCAAGAAAATACATCTGGAAATTCTTGGAAAAGTTGAATGAATTCATATTTTTCTTTTCAGTGCTTACCTTGCCAATTTGAAGTGTTTTTCCTTCTCTACTGAAATTGGATTGGAATCATCTCACTTTTGACCTAAATGCTTGGCTTTCTCTTTATGAAATTGATCATTCAGGTTGAAGATGGACTCCAACGTAACTAAGACTTTTGGAAGCTTGTTTTTCCATAGCTGCACTACTTGATCCCTGTACTGCTTCTCTAATCTGTCCTGATTTCTTGAAGAGAACTCAACCTCTTCCTGTAAGAAATTAATGATCTGTCGATCATTCTCAAATACCTATCAGCTCATGTTATTATCTGGTACAACTGGCCTCACAATCACATGAATGTGTGGCTGAGATTTATCTCTTTTGATATTGTCCACAACATCAAAATGTTTCCCCAATTTCTGCAAGCCTATCCATTTGCCTCATTCTTCTTCCTCAGTATGGAATTGAATATTGAATGATTCAAAATCATCAATTTGATCCCATACCCGATGCTTGTAGGCCTTTAGTAGATCATTCTTAGTAGCATTTTTCCTTAACTTGGTTCACAATTAACTCACTATCCCCAAACACTTGCAATTTTTTAATACCTCTCTTTCTTTCCCAATGAATCCATGTATCAAATGCCTCATACTCAGCCATATTATTTGAACTAGTAAAACTAAAAAATGGAAAGCTGAGTAATATGTCATACCTTGTGGTGACAAGAGAATTTCTCCCCCTCCAGTGCCTTGCCTACTCCTTGAGCCATTAAAGAATATTTCCATACTCCATTATCATCATTATCATCTAGTTTGGTGAGGCTAGGAAGAGGTGGGTTTTCCTCATGCAAACAATAAACTCCCAACTCACCCTCCTCTATTTCCTTGTATGGATCATATCCATGAATTTTGTTTTCCCATTCATCAAGAGTCAAATCTGGGGTGCCCCCAACTTTGATATCTTCTTCCTGAAGGTTTAGGAAATCCTCTTGATCAAAGGCTGAGAAATTCACTTGATTGGGCTTGATACATGAGGCTCAATATGGAAATTTTCAATAGGTTAGACCGGATTGTAGCCTTAGCTCCATACCTTGTTCTGAATAACATGTGTGACCAATCAACAGACAAATAGCCTCTAACTTTAGCAGTGAAGTCTCTTAACAAACACAATGCAAAGAGTGGTGGCAAGTCTATGACTGATACATCTTGTAAGAAAGTCACGTTGGGACATGCATGCAATGTGAGGCTCAAATTTTTTATTACTCTGACCGTTGTTACTATTGTCCCATCCAATCGCACCACACCCTTAGAGATGACTTCATATTGAAGGCCCAATTGATCCTCTATCTATTTTGGCATGACTGAGCTACTTGCTCTTAAATCAATCATGCAATTATGTACTAACTTATCTCCAATGATCAATGAGATATAGAATGGTGGGGGCTTCAAATTTTTACCTTGGTGGCTTCCTTGATTTTCTCTTTGTTGAGTTGCATTGGTAAGAACTTTTTCTTGTTCTTTGGATGGCTGATTTGATGCTAACCAATTAGCCATAGAATCTTGCAATAGGTCTCTTTGTCCTGGGATAGCCAATGATTCCCACATTGAGATGTTTACATTCTTTTCTTCATCTACTCAATGATGTTGAAGGGAGAAGAGTTATCTCTTCTGCTGCCCCTTTCCCTACACATTCTTCTCTTGGACATGGGTCATTACAACCGTACTTGAGCTGGTCTAAAAGGTGGCTTGGGTGGCCTTACACATTAAGAGTTGAACTTTGATTACTAACACCTTGTGGAGTAATAGGAGGGATGTGGATCATTTGAATTTGATGACTGTCCTTCTCAATATTCCTTTTCTTGGACCATGTATTACCTGCTACACTTTGAGAAGGTGCTTGATTTATACCACAGAAATCTTCATCCTACCAATTGACAAGTGTGGTCTCATTTGGAGGTGCCTCTTGCTGAGCTACTTCCCTGCTGCTTATTTCCTTCTTGGCCTATCTCTTGTTCTACACCACTTGTTGTCACCATAAGAGCTTGATTCAAAGCACCATTGAAACACATCAATTGTTATGAGGTTGATTACATATAAAGAACCAATCATATTCCTAAGCCATGTTATTTTCCACTTGTACCAAGGCTCTAGATGTGGACACAACATTAGGATTGTAAGGATGGAATGGTCTATTAGTGGGTGGGGGGGACTGACTAGGTTCTGATTTGCAGCTTGAATGGGTGGCCTATTAGACTGATATGGAGGTCTATTGGTTTGACTTTTGAGGCTGATACAATCTAAAATTTTGAGCTTGTTGCCTCTTAAGAGTCACTAACTCATTACCCAAGTTCTGCAATTACTTCATGACTTCTTGGAGCTCACTTGAAGTGCTAGAAGATGAGGTAGAAGCTTCAGTTGAATTATGATTTCTTGGAGTAGGGAATGGGAGATAATGTTGGTGCTTGACTAGTGCTTGGAGCTCCTAGTTTTGGATATAGAGGCATAGGTGGCCTAGGTGAAAGTTTATAGGCTTGAATTAGGAAATTCTCAGCTCTAATAGCAATATTATAAGGCTATGGGTAAAGTTATACCTCCCATTAATTGAATCATCATGGAAATATCAGAATTTAAAGCTTTAAAGAAGTATAGAAAAGCACCTTTAGCAGCTGTCAGCCTCATGGCCAATGGAATCCTATCCCACGTACGCTGGAATCTGAAGTTGAAATCAGTCAACTATTCATTAGGGGCCCTCTTGATTGTTGTCAATTGCTCCAATAAAGACAGATTATCCCCCTTTTCTCCAAATTGATTGTGAAGATCTGTGCACAAATGATCCCAATTCTGAATAGACCCTTCTGTTAGACTTTTGAACCATTGCAAAGCTTTACCCTTAAAGGAAGATGCCAAAAACTTAACAAAAATGTCCATTTCAACAATTTCATGAATTACACAGACATTTGTAATGTCTTGGATGTGGTCAATCAGAGTTTTCTAGTTCTCTCCAGTGAAATATGGAATGTTCTTCAATGTTGCAACTGGAACTAGATTTTGTGCATTGAGAGCAAGCGGGATGCTGCCGGTGAAGTTGACATAGGGATTGGGTCTGCGCCATCCTTGATTGGTCAGAGAACTGTAGTTGATTGAATGAAAGGACTTCCAGGAGGAGGTGTTGATAATGTAATATTTGGTGGAGATGGAGACCTTTGAGCTCTTCTTCCCCTTCTTGCTCTATCTAGGGATAAATGTAGATAGAAAAATAGCCCCTCTTCTCTAGTTCTTGACCTTGTTTGTATTCTTCTCATGAACTTGATAAACTTGGGCTGCTGAAACCACTGTATTTGAGGGATGGAGTCACCAAATGTGTTTCTCCAAAGCCTCCAAAGGATGGAAATTTACCAAGACACACACCCAATCTTGATAAAACTGAAATATTGACCTTGGTCCCACCGGGCATGCCAGAATTGTTATGTCTGAAAAGTAGCACCCTAGGATTTGCACATTACAAAACCCTACTTTTGACTAACATGGGATTGTCTCAAGGTGTGGGACCCTTGCAATTGAGAAAAACCTATAGATAAGGATGGTTCCTGACCTATTCTAATGCTAACCTACTCCTAAAGTACCAACTCCAAGGGACCAGAGGAAGAGAAATACATAAAAATGTAAATCCTAAACTAAGAGAGGTGATAGCACCAAAAAAGGATTAGAGAGATTCCTAGTGAGTGAAAGTGGATAAAATGAGGAAGTAGAGGACAAAAAAAGTGCCACAGTCCCAAAACACATTCAAACCTCCAATTTCATGGAGCACAACAAATATAATCCCTGCAAAGGAACATGATATGCACAATATACCTACAAAATATAATAGAAGGCAAGAAATGCAATAAAAATCAAGTTAGGGAAAGAAAATCCACAAAACACTAATTTTATTACTTAAAATGATGCACAATCCATTACAATATAAGCACAGGGAAAGAATCATTCAAAAAATGTAGAATTTTTTTTCCCACAACTCACAAAAGTGTTAGAACAATTTTGGTAGAGTTCTTTTATAATTTCAAAATCTCTCCCCCTTTTGAATAAGGGGAATTTACATATATATAGAGAAAAGGAGCCACCAACCAATATCCTTCATTAATTTCATGTACGAAGGTATGGGTGACTAGGCCTCATTAATATGGTTGTTGAACTACCCTGTATGGTGTCATTAATGTCCTCTCGTATCTGAAAATCTTTGTTGTCAGCCAAAGATAATCACTAGCTGACACATGATAAGGATGGAAGAATCTCCGCTGATGAGAGGGAGGATTGTCGCACAACAAGAAGAATTTTTTTCACATTACATCAAGAGGAGGTGATACATGTCAACAAAAGGAGGTTGATGTAAGACATGAAGTGACATTAATGTGCGATGAGAAAGTGGCGGAAATGAGGAAGGTATGTTGTCACATGTCAAGAAGAAATGGTTGACATGCGACAAGGGAGGACATTAACGCGTGATGAGGAAGGACATTGACGCGCAATGAGGAAGGACGCTAACATGTGATGGGGAAGGATGTTGATGCATGATGTGGAAAGACACTGATGCATGATGGGGAAGGGCATTGATTCACAATGGGGAAGGGCATTGATGCAAAATGGTTAAGGATGTTGATGTCAGATAACCATTAATGTAAATCCTACTCCAATTATTCACCACGGCGAGCTGGGTAAACTACTTCCATTAACTATTAATTCCAAAGAGGTGTTTTCTTGATGATCTGGATTTATTTTAATTTGATTATAGCTAGAAAAACCATCCATAAAGGATAGTATGTCGTAGCCTTTAGTAGAGTCTACCATAGTATCAATGTGTGGAAGGGGAAAACTATCCTTTGAGGAAGCTTTATTTAAATCATGGAAATCAATGCAACAGTAGACATGACCATCAGACTAGATGACTAGGATAATGTTGGAAACCCATTTGGGATAGTCAATAATGTGGATGAAGCCAACATAAAGCAATTTTTGGATTACTTCATTGACCAAAAGTGCAACCTTAGGATGCATCTTACGGATTTTTTGTTGGAAAGACTTGGCACCAGGATTAAGAAAAATGTTATGCATTACGAAAGAGTTATTAATGCTTGGCATGTCATTATAGTCCTAGGTGAAGATATCAGAAAATTCGTGAAGAACCTACTTTAGATCCTTTTTTTCTCTAGGGATAAGGGAAGTGAATAACAAGAAAATACAAGCATTTTCAACCCCAAATAATGTTGTATGATTTCTTTGTTCATAATTGTGGAACGATCCTTGATATATGGCACTGTAGGAATAGTATGAGGTAGGTTAGAAGTATCAGTAGAGTTAACAAAATCTTTCCAATAAATCATTTAAATGGAAGGAAGGGCTTGGCATTATTTATGATGATAAGGAGGTAGATTCTCATAAGCATCCATATGATCGAATAACACCTCATTAGTAGGGAAAATATTGATGGTGTCCCAAAACGGAGGAGTGTCATTACTAATAATTGTTGGGTATAATAGGGGAAGAGGTGTAGCACGACATATGGTTTGAAACTCGATAAACAATGGGTCAGAAGGCTGATAGCCAGGCCCAAACTTATCTAAACGTGCAGGGAGGTCCCAAAGTTTGGTAATTTTGTGGTCTTGGTAGTGAGGAAAACTAAAATGAAAAATATAGTTGTATCCTAACCCATACTTGGAGAGAGGTGTAGCAACATACGGGGAAGTGGCAGAGTCTAAAGGTTGTTAAAAAAAAGTTCTAATATGTGAAAGGAGAAGGATCACTCGGAATGTCATAAACGGTACCCTGATAACAAAACTTGAGTTGAGCATGGAGTGTGGAGGGAACTGCATACATGTCATAGATCGAGGGAAGACCAAGGAAAATATTATAATTAAAGTCATGGGGCATTACATAGCAGAGGATAGTAAACGTACATGGGATAATGGTAATGGGTATCCGTACAATACCTAAAACTCATTTTTGGATGTTATTAAAGTCACAAATAGAAATGATAGAAGGAGCAAGGAATTTTGGGGTCATGCCGATATTATGGAGAAAACCAATGTTACAAATGTTGAGGCCAGATCTATTGTCTACTAGGGAACGCTTGTTATCAAATTGTTTAACAAACACTTGGATATATAATGAAGGGTCATGGGCTAAGATCTCGAGGGGAGGTCATTAGAGGTGAAGGTGATTTGTTCTCCATTAAGGGTTAAGGAGGAAACAAATTTATTGTTGACATATTTGGGTGATAAGTGTGGAGAAACGTAATGAGTAGCTAAGTAATTTTGGAGTCCAAGGATGCAATCTGGGTGTTTTGAAAGTATGTGTAAATAGAGATACTTATGGCACTACGAGTGGAATAACAAATATAGGTTAGTAGAAGGTAATAGGGATGGTGAATAAATATTGTATAACAAAAATAAAAGTGGGAGAAAAGCATGATGGAAAAGATGGAGCACCATAGAAGGTGATGAGAACGAACGATCAGGTTCACCAAAGTGACTAACAAAATATATCGTAAATGGGGTATTTATGTTTTTAATGTTAATCTAAATAGGAGAACAAAAAAATTGTAAATGAACTAAAACATATATGATAATAAATGTAAAAAAACTATTGTAAGTGAAATCAAAACCTAATATGTTAGAGGAAGAAAGGGAATGACTTCGTTGATTGATGATGACTTTGCAGGTTGTCACAAATCTGGAACTAGAACTTGGGAATGCAAACTAACACACATAGGCCCTATGAAGGGAAGATCTAGGCTATATAAGATGGTACATGTGCCTGGGAGTGTACTGCCCCCCGGGGTTCCCTGGTCTGTAGTGTGGGTGCTTATAACTATGAAAATCCTCATAATCTGAATCTCTAACGGATGTTAAGTTTGTCTGAGTGCTTCTTATTAGTATTTTTGAGGTCACTCTTAATTTTGGAATATTTGAAGCATACGGTGCAGTAAAAATATTATGATGTGATACAAAGTAAGGGCTTTAGACCACCTTTTGAACCTGTAATAATCGGTTCTAGAGTTTTTCTACAAACTTGGGTACCTTTTTTTCCTGCCAGAGTGCCCATGGGTGCCCCAATGCTTTCTTAGGTACCCCATACTAGGAATATCACTCACATATATGCTTTACAGGACCCAGGCACATTCATTCCTGCTCCTTTTTTCTCAAGTTAGCTCTACAATACTCTATAACAGTCCCCAGTTATCAATTGAGTTCTTTCCTCTTCCTTCTTGCGTACTTAGTTTTTAATTTACATTAACTTAATTATTTCAGTTACTCTACATATTGCTTTAGTACATTTATTTACTATGTTTTATATCCTCCTAGATTTTTATTAACTACCGTATCACTATATGGTTTAGTCATATTGTAGTTAATCATTTCTGTGAACTTGACCTTTTATCATGGACCTAATTAATCCTTGTGAATCTCTAATCATTCTTTAGTTTAATAGTCATGGTCAAGCGTTTTTGGATACTCCTGTTGATCCTTCTGGCTATAAGTATTTTCCTTCACTTATTTAGAGTCAATGTTTAGATATGGATCTTAAATATCTAGAAGACACCTTTGTTTCTTTATGTGTACCATTGATCTTTCTATTTTAGCACACATCCTAGAGGAATCAGAAGCTCCTCCAACTAATCACATAATTGTAACTCCGACCATTGTTGACCTAAAAGTTGACTTTCATTGAAAATTTTCCATTAATTATTTTGCATTATATGTACATGATTCTTCTAATACACTATGTTCCCTACCTCTCCTTCTTCTTCTCTTGAAACACAGCCTCTTGAAGCTTCACATGACTTTATCACTACTATTTGTATCATTGATGAGCTTCCTCATATTTCATCTCCAACTCATGATGTTACAAGTGATGTAATACTTTATAAAGGGTCCATTCCAAAACGTTATCTTGCTTTAACTACACTTACATCACTTCCATCACTTGCACTTATCAATGACACACCTACACCCTTGTGATCATTTGAGGGTACCATTTGTATGATCGATGTAATTCCTTCTATGTCACCTACTACTAATAGTCTTATTATATATCAAGTGCCTACCCAATTCATAGATGTCATTATAACATCTACACCTTCACAAACACCACTAGTACAATAACCATTCACTTGCATTCTCTTCATGAATGCTTCTTGTTGGGAGTATATAATGTTGGATACATCCCACAAAGCCACTGTGTGCTTGCATGATGGTGTCCATCATCTTGGTTACACCTTTGAAGACCTCCATTATCCTTTATATGATCATCATTTATATCATGTATCTGTTATACTTACTCTTTTATATGGAATTCATGTTTTCCATATTTTTGTTCACCTTATGCGTTATCCTACTTCCTCTCCACAAATTCTAGGCCAATCTTGGCTAGATTATATTAGAGGCACACTTGATTCTCATAATATCCATACAACTTTTCCAATGCCATTTGGTATTGTGAACATTTGCATCAAATCCTTCCTTTACAATTCACCCAACTTTACTGTTTGGTATGCTCATGGATGTCCATTGCCTCCCTTTATTGATGAACAATACACCATGGTAATTAATTACTTGTGCATTCAAGGTTATTTGATGACCAAGCACACACCATGCCTTATTAGGTTTCTTACATTATACAATATCATATTGACAATTATAATAGTGATCCTTTAGAATACTTTACTTAACCATTGCCTCCCCTTATTGATGACCATACGCAATCATAAACAAAAATTCATATATTCCAACATTCCGCTGAAAAATCTGGCCATCGTGATCATCCATCAAATCCACCTTTATTGGACCCAATCCACACTCTATATACTTTAGCTTAATAAACGTTTTAGGCTATGGAATCCACTATTTCATCTTTTTGATCTAAAATTCAATAGCTTAAGGATTCTTCTATATCACATGTTTGTTCTCCCTCTACATCTTATACACAATAGATGTCCACTACATGTCATCTAGTTGAACCTCATGACATGCCATTACCTGAGCCTCTTTTATTTACACACCATACTATGCCACATGAAATCATTACTCAGATCCTTCATCGTCAGTTTATTAGTCTACCACCCACTCATTACTATCCTCCTTATCGGCTAGGAAAATTCCGAGGTCAGACATATTTCCATCACCATCAAGCTAATGGACATCAAGATAATGCTTTCTACACTTTGTCACAAATTATCAAACAACTTGAGCATCAAGTCCTTCTTTCATTTATTGCACAACATTGTAAATCCCATCGGGTACTTATATCTCATGAGCATCAGGTTAGTGTTACTCAACCACCTCCTAAGTAATGAAATTTTACAAATAGTTCACCATATCTTTCTCTTCAACCATCTATGTCATTGCCTAGTCAATCCTCTACTTATATTAGTTGACTATTTCCTATTAATGAGTCATCAATCATATCACTACATTGAGTTACACTATCCTCATCACCTTCATCTTTCACATCACATAGACATCCATCGAAGACACATTTTACTAAACCATGAAATTCATCCAATATATATCCCTCACATGCGTATAGATTCCATTCACCAGCACAATGTTTATCCCCCATACCATAATTCTTAGATCATTATCCCATGCTTTCATCTTCATAGACATCAAGTGGAGGACCTCCATCTTTTACTATCATTGGTTTGTTTACATACTTGGGGGGGATAATGCCTAAAATATTCCCCCTATCATTTATCATAGTCATCATAGACCTATTACCTTTATATTTTTCTATCAACCATTTCATCACGCATTTTGCCACCATCAGTACCCGATGACACATGCTTGTGCTTTGATTTACACTTGACTATTGAGGGATTATTACTACATTGAACTCCACACACTACATGTTAAGCGTTATACATTACATTTTGTCACACATCACACTTCCAACCTTTTGACATTTATGCATTCCTACATCACACATTTCTACTCTTTTTCTAATAATTCTATCATCGACGCATTTATGATCATATGTTATTCATCTTACACATTACATACATTATTATACGATCTACGTACATAGACACATCATACACTATGCATTTATACATCACCTATATTCTACATACTCTGTTAGGTTGCATTACATATGAGTCTTGCTTTACATTTCATCATTACATACTACATTAATAGTCTATCTACACCTATTACATTGCATTTTAGACATTACATATTATACATCCTACACATTTTGCGTCACCTTTTACATACCATGTATTTAAAACTCCTACTCATCACATGGTCAATTATTATCATGACCACCTATACCACATTGTTTTCTACATGATTTACTCGCCACCATATGACACACTTTAGTTCCTTGGTCCATACTTGAATGCTGAGGGTTTACAAATCAAATGGAGCTTACACTCACCATGTGAAATTTTATCATGCAACATTTCCACCCTAGTGATACACGCTTTCGGATAAATCGTCACCTATGGTATCATTTTATAGTGGTATACACCTTAGGTTACATCACCACTCCCTCCTTTTATCTTGTAATGACATACACTTTTTGTCACCTATTTCTATCATCATGTAGTGATATACGCTTAGGGATAAATCATCACTTCTACTTCCATATTATATTTATATACGCTTAGGGATAAATCATCACTCCATTCCTCATGTAGTGATATACGCTTAGGGATAAATCATCACTAATCCATTCATCCTATAGTGCTATATTCTTAGGCTAAATTTTAACTCACCCATTCATCAAGTTGTGATATATGCTTATGCTAGAGGGTTCACGCATACCTTTTTTCTATATGTCATAACTCATCACCACTACATACACACTCATCACAGTGTGTCAGACACAACCCATACTACTCGACCATTTCTAGACGAGGCACTCTTGTTTACGGTTCATTCTTGATGTTTGAGAGGGATAAAAAATGAACCTCACCATATAAAATTCCATTAACTCATAGGTCACACGACTCCTATTATTCCATCTTTCATTCCATTCGATTTATCCACAATATACTACATTTTATTGGGGGTACTTTACTCTTGTTTACTAGTTTTTATATGTTCACTTTACTACCCATGCTAGATTGATTTCTTATATGTCATTATCCATACCATCCACACATAAATGTTTACACATTTTTTTACTGTGATCACAAATACATGACTCCTACATGCAACATGGATAATTTCCTTATACCCTTCCTACAATGGTCTTTGCAGGCATCCACATTCATTTCTTTCAGGTGATATTATTTTATTTTTTACTTAACCTATTACATTACTTCGTTATACAAAATTTTAAATATTGGTTATTTCTCTAACATGCTAACGGGTGCTCCCAGGGACTAATTTTTTTGCATGATGATATGTTTCCATGACTACTTGTTTGTTTGTTTCTAATTGTCTTCCATTTTTTACTTCTTGTATGTGGGATTTTCCATATGTCTATGTGCACATTTGTTTATTGTTTGTGGCCATGATTTCCTTGTGTGTCTTGAAAAACTATGAGTGATGTCACATGTTTGTATCCCACTTTGTGGGGCTTAATTTCTTTCTTGTGTGATTACATTCTCTACATAGTTTACACATATGTTCTATATGCATGCATTGTTTATTTCCACTTGTCTTTGGCTATCCTTATTTTTTGTGGGTGCCTTGGTTTTTATGTAGCACTTTCTAGGGTTACAATGTATATGTGGTTGGTCTTCATTTGGAGCCACTTGTCTCCTATTAGTGACGTCACATATGCCCCAAAAGAGGGGGGCATAATTTGTGGGTTCTACTTACTAACACAACGTACTTACACTAGTTTAGTACATCACACTTTTCCCCCTAGGAATTGTGGGTTTACATACAGTGAGTGGGTTCAAACAATTCTACGAACCCCATACAAATAAGATTTTACAGGACATGGTGTCCTTAGTATTTCTAGGAAGTAGTTATAAGCTTGGAGGTTACAGTGGGTACGCATCTCTAAACTACTTCATCCAGTAGTATCAGATCACCCAAGAAACTAGGATGCTATAGAGATCTCTTCACATACATTTCAGAAAAGGTGATTTAAGCTTGGAGGAAATTATGCATTTCCTCCTTACAGTTCTTCAACAAGTGTGGAATGAGATCGCCAAAAAAACTTTTAGTACAATATATCCTTCTACACTTTTTCTCTTGACATGGATCATGTGAACATGTTTTCATTTACACTATCCTTTTCATGTATTATAGATTTGTGTATTTTACACATTTCTAAACACACGCATATTTTACATAGCATATTTACATTTACATACATACATATTTGACTACTTGATCATTTTCTCCTTATAGGTCTAACTGTATGAGAAACAAGCAGTCAAATTGGGGGAAACAACAATGACAACGTCAATAAATTTTTTTTGTGACAACACATGCTTTACCAACCGCATAGGTACACTAGACATTGTGGCAACTACACACATGTGTTTCACCCTAGGTCCACTCTTATAAATTTTTCTTTGCGCATTTTTCATTTATAGATGACACACTCCTCCATATTTTTATCATTCCATGCTTTTGTCTATTCCTTTGGCACATTTTTTACTACAATCTTCAAGGACATTAGGTATGCTTTCCTATCTACTTTATATTACCGATAATTTCTCTTACCAACATAAAGTGGGGGAAAAATGTAGTCACAAAATCAAGCACTTTAGAGATTTATTTGTCTTGGTCCTGTACTACTATTTAGAAGGTTTTTCTATGAAGAAAGTACTAATTAACCCTCATCCTTTTGGCCATCTTGTTTATTTTATTTCGTAATTTTTGACCTATTGCACCCATATGCACAATCATTTTCTGACATCCCACATTATTTTAGCGTTAGCTAGGGAACCCAAGTTTAATGTTAGGGTGCCTATAGGTGCCATGGTCCCACCTGGGGTGCATTGACTCTTCTAGCAAATTCCTGCCACTTTTTGGGCCTCTTCTAGCCATTTTTCATATTTATCTTTCTTGTAGTTGGCGTTTTCGGCATTAATTACAAAATTAGAAAAGAGAACCCTATAAATATAAAGTAGTGTGACCATAATGAGGAACCTAGCATCATCTACTACTATCACACATCTAGAGTTCCATCCATCTATTGAATTTGCATCCACATATCTCCATCATCAAGGAACAAACTAGGAATTCTACAACACCCTACATAGGGGGAGGGATTTTATTTTATTCCATGCACACATACTATTAAATTATCTATATTTAGCTATTGTTCGCTATTTCACAAAGTGGGATTGGCATAAGAGCACTTAAGGCACGACATGTACAAACTTACCAGAAATACAATTGGGGCTGAAATGTAGTGCAACACTCAGTTTAGTAAGCCTACTATTGTGGCAGCTGAGGTTAGTCTAACCCATTCATTCCACATCTTTATTTTTTTACGGTTTTTTTTAACTTCTTCCTGGTCTTTTGCAAGTCATTACTCCTCTTGGAATATTCAAGACATATACGCAGTATAGATAATTTGATGCAACACATAGTGAGGGTTTTAGACCACCTTATGTCCCTATAAGTACCAATTCCAGAGATTTTCCATAGACCCCAACGCCTACATTTCCTACCAGAGTTCCCATGGGCACTGAAATTCTTTATTGAGTGCCCCAATCTAGACATATCATGTGGAAATGTCGTATGCGGGACTCAGGCATAGTTGTTCCTGCTCCTGTTTTCTGAAGTCAACTCTGCGACACTCTGAAATAGTCACCAGTTATCAGCTAAGTTCTTTCTTCTTCCTTCTTTGATACTTAGGGTTTCATTTCCATTAGCTTAATTATTTTAGTTACTCTACATATTGGTTTAATGCATTTATTTAATGCATTTTACATCATTCTAGATTAGATTAACTACCATAAAACTACATAGTTTAGTCATATTTTAGTTAATCGGTGTGTTATCTTTTAAAAGTTATACTAAATAATATATGGATGTCAAGATATAAATTCTTCTCATGAAAAAAAATTGTGTGGGTTTTGGTGTTGAGATCATCAGTATATTTGGATTTGTTTATATGATTTTATCCACCATATATACCATATGTGTAGTTATTGTGGCTCCATTTCTATTACATATTGTGGCCTACTTGAATATGGTTATTGCATAATAATGGGGCTAGTGATATTATTTTCATATGAAAGTGTTGGATTTAATGCCAATAGGATTTGTAATAATTTTAGTGCATTTTTCTACAATCCCAATAACATGAACGACAATCAACCATATGAGATATTTTTAAGAATTTTTATTATCTGGAAATTGACATACTTGGGATCAGGGTAAATTATAAGATCCCTTACAAAAATACCCCTTCAATTTGTTCTAGTGAATATGTAAAATTGTCTTTCAAGATTTTGTTAAAAGGAGAAAAATACGTATAGTCATGTAGGTGTATTCAAATTTTAAATCTGGAAATGGTAGCTAAAGGTATATTATTTTTCTTAGTATTACCAGGTGATTGCACAACTATAGAAGGACATATATACAGTCACAATTATATGCATGCATATTTATCTTCATATATGGGTGTCTTCAATATAAATGACTATTTCGAAAATTAATTAAAGACAAATGCTAGGTATTTGCAAACTAACTTTTTAAAAATGTAACTAGATGAATTCATGTACAACTGATTGGTTGTGTTTTTATCTTCCTAGTTGTAAATATAATTGGATGGATTAAAACAAACCAAATAGATACAAACACAACTAGATAAATGAAAATTAAACTATATTTATGTTAATGAACTACAAATGAACAATAATATAACACATGTATCTTCTTCCCATCCAACAAAAAGTTACCATGTGACCCCATCAAATTAATTAATAAATAAGTAACACTATTTTTCACATTTATCAATTTTCCTTTTTATGCAATCATACTTCCTTGACCTAGGAAATGTGCAAACTTATGCTTCAAAAATTTTACTTTCCTCTAACATGGATACCCCTTCCCCATCCTCACAACAAAATATCAAATTTTAAATCCTTATGTATCTAAAAATAATAAACATGTCTAAACTAAATGAAACATTTAGTGATTAGGTAGACAAATATAGTTTTTTGGGGTTTTTGTTACATTCCTCAATATGATATGGAATTGGTTTGCAAATATTTCTATTAGCTTATTAAGGATGGGAAAAATCAAATTTCAACATGGCACTCTTGTGACATGATTTTTTATCTTGAATATTGCAAAGAGTAAACCACCATTTAATACAGATTCCATATATGAATGTGAACCCTACCATAACTAAATTGTTTCTTTCACATCAAGACAAAAAGCATTTGTTGTCTGATTACATCTTAAATATTGGTGGTAATATTGTTATTCATAGTTCATATTTAAGGTTTTCTCTTTCCTTTTTAATGTTAAAAACAATATAGTTTTTCTTTTATCGCAACTAACCAAAATCAATCAAAGAGGTAATTTATATGGAATTTGTAGCACATTCATTTTTACAAACCATAGTTACAAATTTGTCAGACATTAATAGTCTAACAGGGAATAAAAGAAAACATTCAATATAGGATATTATCTAGATCATCCATACTCTTAGTGGCCAATAACATTATTGGTGTACATATTTATACAAGAAGATTAAATATGTTTCGATATATGTTATTAGTACTACAATGCTACATTTTTGTATGCTAATTTGACAATTGAATTATATTCTAAGACATATTATGATTTGTAAATAAAATTTTTATACTACATTCTATGACGTAATGTGCTTAAAATTACTTTCCATTATAAACTAGGTAGGAAAATTATTCCATATAATTACATAACTTGAATAGAAATTTGACTTGTTAAAAAAATACATTACATCTTATACAAGAAGTGGAGATATAATAATATGTCATCAACCTCTAGAGACATCTATAAATTCATAGATGTATTGAAATAATTTAATCTTTACAAATTCCACTAACAATTTTAATCAAGCTTTCCCGCATCTTCACAAATTTAATTAATCTTTACAAATTCCACTAACAATGGAGGGAAAATCTTCACATACACAAGAACTCCTAGAATGAGATAATGAATGAGAAATAGGAAATCTATCTTTGTATTTTGTAATATTTTAATTCTTATGAAAAAATTGAGCTGTAATTTTTTTGGTTCGAATATTTTCTAGTTTTCGAAATGAGTCGCACAAATTTAAAATATTCTTTGGATCAAAGTGTGGTATGGTCTTATAATCCTTCTATATAGTTTTGGACCTATGTGTAGTGGGGTTCAATAAATTATTTTACCCTTTTATTTACTATAAATATTTGTTTGTAATTTTTAATGTTTTTGATATCTACAAATCAATGTCCAAATCATTAAAAAATTAAAAATAAATATATAAAAAATTATTTTGCAATAGAAAAGAAAAATTATATAACCATTGGATCTGAAATTTATGAGATATGATTGTCTTTATGTTTAATAAATACAAAACTAAAAATTAAGTAGCTATATAAAAATGCTCTGGCAACTCTTTTTTTTTCTTTTTCTTTTTTTTTGTCAATTTTTTTTATAGGAAAAAAACATAATTTTTAAGAAATTCTTTTTTCTTCTATAATAGATAAGAAAGTATGTATGTACATAGGTTACTCATCAATGTTGCTGAAGAAATTGATTGCAATGTTGATCATTTTATACGATTTTAAAAACATTAGATGGAAGATCAATTTTAATATAATTTCTTCTATTTTAATTAATAATAATAATTATAAGAATATTATATTTAATATATTATATGATTAAATACATAAAAGTAAACTGTTAAAAATTTTACAAGTCACATTTAGTGCATTACACATACTTAAGTGTTACAAACTAGCGTTTTAAAAAAATCCTCTCAATGGGTATATGAATTTTTTCTGCAAGATAACTATAGAATCTTTAATATTTAGTTTATACATTTACCCAACATTATAATTTTGTTGTATGTTTCCTCCAAACAAAAAAAATGATATAAAATAAATAAATAAATATACTCACAATCTACATAAGTCAATTTTTAGTTCTAATGCTTCAACATTCAATTAAATAATCAACATTTCAATATGTATTAAAATTATTGTGGTACTTTGTTGGATGTAGAAAAAACATTTTATAACATCAAAAATAAACCTCCTACTCATAAATCACATCAAAAAAATAATGCTTTTTGTTTAAAATAAAATAAGTGTCCAGCATGAACGTTTGTCCATTCGTAACATATTTATGATTCATACGAAAATAAGAGCTTTCAAACAAGGTATATATTGTAACGCCCACTAAAAAACAACCCACTCGAGACCCAAGAACAACTTAGGATTAGTTAGGGAAATTATGGAATAATTTATTTTTTTGTTTAATAGAGTCTACAACCAGGTTACTAGGCAACAACTGTCACTAATAAGTTCCAAAAATATTTTAATTCACTAGAACATAGTTTTTCCTTTATTAACAATTATTAGGGGTCATAAGGTCCAAAATTTAGGGTTAGAAGATTAAATAAGGTTCAGAGGGTAATTCTTCACCATACCCACTCTCTCACAGACTTAAAGGTTCAATTTGATTTTTCTAAAACTTAACGCAATCAAAAATTTCCTAAATTATTCCCATTGGATAGGAAATTTTGTCACCTTTCCATTGATATAATGAAGTCATCCTAACTCATATTTTTCGAGTTATGGGCCGGCGGGCCTTCGGGTGAAAATTTTCCCCAAGAGCTGCGTTGCAGGCCTAGGGGTGAAAATTTGTCCCAAGGGCGGGTCAGCGGGCCGCGGGGAGAATTTTTTAAATTTTCCCATGTGGGGCGAAAAGCTAACTTTGCACCCGTGCCCTTGCGAGTCCGTTAGGGACATGTGGCGCCTTCTAAGCCAACACGGGTAAAAACACAATGACAGGAACATTTTGGAAAAATTCCCGCGCTGGGTGAGAATCCACCTTTGCACCCCCGCTCCGATGAGTCCAAAAGGGACATGTGACATCTCCTAAGCGAATAAGGGGAAAGTGGGGCAGAGGGGAGAAATAAATTTTAGTGCCTTGAAGGAAAAAAGGAATAAATTCACCTGCGCCTCTGTCGACAGCTCGTGATGCCAGGTGGCAGCTCCTAATTGGCTATAGGTCAGTGGGGAAAAATTTAAAAAAATTCTCAAAATTTTCAAACCTCAAAGGGAAAAAGGGACCCAATCCTCCGCCGACACCTCGTTCTGCCATGTGGTAGCCTCTGATTGGTTGCGGGCCGGTGGAGAAAATTTGGAAAAAAATTCCAAAATTTTCTGGGAGCGATAAGTTTAAAAAGAGATCTGCCCCTCCATTGACATCTCATAGTGCCATGTGGTATCCTCTGATAAGCTAGGGGTTGGCATGGTGCCCGGGAAAATTCGTAAAATTTTCTCAAATTTTTTTCGGAAGCTCCAATGGAAAAAATTCAGGCTTGTAGGCTCGCCAAGGAAATTTTTCCCAAAAGTATATTTTTTTCAGGCCAAGAAAGAAAAACTTCTGAAGGCCATAACTTTTAATAGAGAGCTCTATTTTTGGAAAACGATGACTTTCTAGAAATCTCTCGACGTCCTCTTTCCTCAAGGATCATTAATTATTTATTTTGATAAGACTTAAGGGGTCAATTTCAGGATAACAATCTACAGGCTTTTACAATGCAAACTAGTAAATTTTAACTTGTTAAATTTGTTAAATTTGTTCTTTCCCTCTCTCAACATGTAAAATAGACATGGAAAATTATTCTTAGGTGTATTTAAGATATATTTTAAGATTCAATTTGTCTGATTGATTTACAATTTGAACATTTACATTTCTTGATAGCAACACGACTGCAAAACGGTTTTGAGCCCAATTTTGCTAAGTTTTATAAGAATTTCCTTAAGTGTTAATGTGTATATGAACTCGGTTAGATATTATTATGCCCAATTTAATGTTTCATTTTTTATTCCTTTGCTCCAGATTCAGTCTAAGTAATTGGGATAAAATAATTGTCAATTTGAAAATGCAAGATAGAGATCAAATTTTAAAAGGTCTATTTGCCATTTTCTTCGTCCAAGCATTATAATGTGTTCCAATCCTAATCCAATAAATTAAGTTGATTTAATTCAGTTTTTTCAAAAACTATAATACATCTCTGATTTCCAATTTTTTTTACATATTTGAAAGGACAAAGTATTATATTTTCTTTATACGTATTTCTTCCTTACAAACAAATATTTTAATTACATTTAAGAAATCAGATTCAATACCACAGGGTAATTTGAGGAAGTTAATACATCATTCATTAATTTCAAAAGACAATGTTGTAACATCTTTCTTTTATTCTTTCTAAAATTATATATAAAAAAATAGGGCAAAATATTACATTTTCTTCTCACATGTTTCACTTTTCTTCTTTTCTAAACAGGGATTTCATAGAACATGTTAAACGCATATTTCCAATGGAAATAATATCATATGAGCAAGGAAAACAATTCCATTAATTCAATAAAACTACTACAACCTCCTTTCCATTTGATTTCAAAATATAACATACAAATTACATATCATTCTTTCCAAAAAAAGAATACAGAGTATAAATATTTTACATTTCAAATTTCAACTTTCATTGTCAATACAAAGTATCTTTCCATTACAATTAATACACAGATCATCCACTTTAAGTGGGAAAGGCGGCCACACTAAGATTTCATTTCACAAGGGACTATCAAACTATATTTTTGTTTCAGCTCCAGAACAGCAACATGCGTATTCCTCATTCTTCCGAATTGTGATCACAACAAGAGTAGGGGAAAGGCAACACTATCCATCCAACCAAGACATCAAATGAAGAGGAGAAGCCATTCTTATTCATTGGCCCCCAAGCCCCAACCACAATGCAATAGAAGATGTGATCTAACTCATAGCAAAAACAGGCTTCCACAAACACACAAGCAACATTTCCACAATAAAGCAAAGTCCAAAATAGAATGTAGTTTCCAACTACATTAAAACATGAAAAATAAAACTAAGGCTTTATCAAGGAATCCAAAGGAGAAAGAAACTATGGGGGATGCTACTAGTGCCTCTCAAAGGGGAAATGAGAATCACCACCTGAGAACAAACCACCAAAATATGTATATATATATATATATATATATATAGATATCGTTTCAAATCCCTGACATGCCTTTATGCCTCCCCCAAATACCCCTTATTTCTCAAATTTATTATGCCTTCCCAACCTCTTATGGCACCCCATAATAAGTAAATAAATGCAAGCTATTTATTTTTAAGGTGGAACCCAAATCCCAACTCCATCCACTCTTATACCTTAGTAAAACACACTTTTGCCTCCCACAAAATAACCCCATAGTCTTCTCCTACACCATTCCTAGGTCATCTACCCAACAACCCACAAACATGCCAAAAACATTCATACACTAACACTTAAATTCATAAAAGAAGAGCATTTCAAGAGTCATGCTCCTACCGCTCCATGATGGAGTTGTTCCAAGTTCCAAAACAACAAGCTTTATCCCAATGCAAGCAATCAAAAACAACCAAGCACAAGCATGCAACAGCCTTCCCAAAACTTATTCAACGCAAGAGCTCTCAAAACAACAAAAGAATTCACCTAAGAATCAAGTCCTCCAAATTGAAGAAACCCCCAAAACAAGGAAAGGAGTTCTAATTTTATAGAAGAGAGAAGAGAAGAGGATGAGGTGGATCCATGTAGGATGCCACATCACACATCCTCAACCCCAACCCCAAAGTCAACTTCATTCTCCAATGCACAATAAATATGTGGGTGAATAAAATGACAGTTTACTTACACACTCAAATCCAACCCACACCCTGAAGGATGAAATAAAATCATGTAAGGAAAGTGCAATTAAAACCAACAAATTTCCTTCTCAACAAGCATTATAAAATTCAAATTTCAGCTCTACAAACATATGTACTGTTGGTAATTAAATTTAAGAGGTATGGGACATGTTTAACATGTCCCACAAGCCTCCAAAATCAGCCTCCAAGGACAAATTCGAATTCCAAGAAGGTGAAGTGTTTCACACTCAAAAGTTAACTTACACATCTCTTACAACACTTTAATTCAAGGCCAACAAAGCAATTAATTACACTGTCATGATATCTTTTAATTAATTAATATTAACAACATGTTTACCCATAATATTAATACAACACTTAATAAATAAAGAAGAGGGGAAAATGCATCACAATATAAACACATGCAATCAATAAACAAAAGGGTCAATTAATTAAATACACATAACCCTTTGGTCACATTTAAAGGTGATTCCCCCATGGGAATCAATAACGCACACAAACACACACAAACAAATACTAGTTATCATGGTGACCTTGTTGAATTCATCTAGAATTTCAATGTGATTGATCACCAATCCCCTGATGTTTGTTATGATATTTTAATTTGCAAAAACACAAATACCTCCTTCGACCTCGTGGCCATATCAAAACATCCAAAATAATATAAATATAATTACTAAAATTGTTTAGATATATGAATCACAAAAACATCAAAGAAATCTTACAATATCATTTAGAGTTTTATCAAACGCAATCTCATCATCCAATAATTTCCATTTCTAGGTCTACTCACAATATCTAAATATCACAAGTCTAAACAACAACCATTATATAACCATGTCAAATAGTATATCATCATCAACATATAAAATGTCTCTAATAATCATCATGCATCAAAACTGAATCAAGTCAACAATAATCCCTGATCTAACATCTAACATCATACTATAATAAAGTCCATAATATAATCAGTAGTATCATTATTAGTATAAAAATGGTGTCAAAGGGAATTGAACACTACAACCCCCCCCTTAGACTCGAATTCCTCCTGGAAGTCACTGGAAAAAATGGGGAAATTGAACTCGTGGCAAAGTAGCATCCTCCCATGTAACTACAGTCTCATCATATCTTTCCCACTGCACCCAAATCTGATGAACCTCTCTACCTCAAAGGCCCAGTTTCATGTGATCTAGGATGCAAATGGGTTTCCACCATCACTTTCCCTTGATCCTTCACCTGCAATGATATCAAATCTAACACATGAGAAGGATCTGTAACATATCTCCTAAGAACTGAAACATGAAACACATCATGTTCACGAGACAAGCTAGGTGGAAATGCTAGACGGTAGGCCAAAGGGATGATGCGCTCCAAGATCTCAAAAGGACCCAAAATCTAGGAGCTAACTTAGAACCTTTTCCATAATGGATAGGGATCTTGTGTGACTGGAAATGAAGGAACACCTTCATGCCCACATCAAAACTATGGTCGGTCCTATGCTGATTTGCATACTTCTTCTACCTATCATGTGCCTCTTGCAATCTCTATCTGATCAAAACCACCTACTGCTCCATGTCCTACAAAAAATTTGTTCCAAGACAAATGTTGTCCTCTAACCTGTCCCAACTAAGAGGTGTCATGCACTCTCTGCCATACAAAGCCTGAAAAGGAGCCATACCTATAGAACTATGAAAACTATGATTGTAGGAAAACTCCACCAAGTATAGGTACTCCTTCCATCCAGACTGTTGGTCCATCATGTACATCCTAAGCATGTCCTCTAAAATATAATTCACCCGCTCAGTCTTTCCATATTTCTCAGGGTGATATGTTGTGTTGAAGTTGATTCTCATCCTGAGGGCATGCTAGATGGTAGTCCAGAAATGGGAAGTATACAAAGGATCGCAGTCACTAATGATCTTTTGCGGAATCCCGTGAAACCTAAAAATCTCATTCAAATATACCCATGCCACTTCCCTAGTTGTATAAGTGGTCTTTATAGGAGAAAAGTGAGCCACTTTTGTCAATTTATCAACCGTAACCATGATGGCATCGTGGTGATATCTTGACATCAGGAGCCCAATAAATAAGTCTTTGGAAATGGTTTCCCACTTTCATTCTGGTATAGCATGAGGGAAAAGAAGGATAGCTGGATGCTAATGCTCGGCCTTTACTTTATGGCACTCTAAACATCGTGACACAAACTGAGCCAAGTTTGTGCGAATTCCTCTCTAGTGATACAACTATCTCAAAGTAGCGTGCATCTTATTCACCCAAGGATGGGGATTATAGGGTACATGATGTGCCTTTGTCAAATGTCATGCCTCAATCCTCCATCTCTGGGAACATAAATTTGACCTCGGTGCCTGATAAGGCCATCTGCCTCTAGTGAGAAACCGTCAAACTTCCCCTTGAGGGGTATCTGAGACTCGATCTCTGCTCAAACTACAATGTATTAGCTATCAAGAGGAAGCTGCTGAAGGATCCTGCTTCATAAATTTGTGCCCATTGAATTAGCCATAACCACATGCCTCTGTCTGCTGAGAGCGCCTGCCATCACATTCTCCTTCCCCTTCACATGCTTTATCTCCATATCATACTCAAAAAGAAACTCCATCCAACCCCACTAACGAGGATTGATATTGAGCTGCACGAAGAGGTGGCGAAGACTCAAGTGATCTATCTTGAGTGTGAATCTCTGACAAAGCAGAAAGTTCCTCCGTCGAACCAAATAATGCAAAACTACCACAAGCTCAAGATCATTAGTTAGTTAATTAAGCTCATAATTCTTGAGTTTTTGAGACTCAAAAGCCACTACTCTTCCCTCCTACATCAACACACCTCCAAGCCCTGCTAAAGAAGCATCCGTGCAAATGAAAAAATCACCCTATGGATCCAGTACTGCGAGAATAGGTGTTGTAGTTTGACATTCCTTCAGTGTATTGATGGCCTGCTCGCACTTGTCTGACCAAAAAAACTTCTTCCCTTTCCTCTGAAGGGAAGTGATGGGGTGAGCAATATGAGAGAAGTCCTGAACAAATTTCTAATAGTAACCTAATAACCTCATGAAGCTACGTACCTCAGTCACTATAGTGGGTGCTGGCCAATCTATAATAGCTCTAATCTTAGAAGGATCAATGGTGATACCTTCCCTAGAAATGATATGACGCAAATACTACACCTCTATCTGAAAGAATGCAAACTTCTCCAAGTTCTCATAAAGCTGCTACTCTTGGAGGCACTAAAGAACCTGGCGAATGTTCCCCTCATGCTCCTCATGCATACATGACTAAATCAAAATGTCATCAAGGAATATGAGGATGAAACGATCTAATAAGGTCCTAAATAACCCATTCATAAAACTCATAAATACTACGGGGGCATTAGTTAAGACAATGGGTACCACTGTGAACTCATAGTGGCCATCTCTTGTACGGAAAGCGGTCTTATGAATGTCCACCTCCAAAATCCTCAGATGATGGTAACCTTACTTAAAGTCTATCTTAGAGAAATTTGTGGCTCCCTTCATCATTATCAAATAAATCATCAATGCACGGAAGAGGATAACGATTCTTGATCATTACTTTGTTCAGATGGCGGTAATCAAACATAACCTCAAGGATCCATCCTTCTTCTTCACAAAAATCAGTTGTGAACCCCAGGGGATACACTAGGATGGATAATGCCTTTCTCCACGAGGCCCTCCAGCTGGAACTTGAGCTCACAGAGCTCTGGTGTGGTCATCTGATAAGGTGTTCATGAGATAGGTTATGCTCTAGAAACCAGATCTATGTAAAGATCAATCTCACGTGGGGTTGGTAACCCCGATAGCTCCTAAGGAAAGACATCAACAAACTCTCTCAAAATGGGGTGATCATCTAGTGATGGTCCACTAGACCCATCCTCTGATCTTTCACTGACAGTCACAGCATACATCTGAAAAACCCATCACACACACTACTTAATCTACATATCAGAAATGGTGCCAATAGAAACGGGTCTTCTGACCCTTAATATTACTGACTTAACTCCCAAATCATCTACACAAGATAGAATCTTGTGGTAACAATCCATCCTGGCCATGTGAGCAGACAACCAATCCATGCCCAAGATGACTCCATAAGAGCCCAACGGAAGGATACGAAGATCTGAGGTAGTGGTGGAAGGTCCAAAATCCACCACACACTCCTTAACTAAGGAGTCTATGAGATCTTGGCTCCAGAAGCCATCTCAACATCCTAACTATGACCCTTCCTAACTATCACTAGTTTGCATTTCTCTATTAAAGATGGTGCAATAAAAGAATTAGAAGAACTAGAATCAAACAAAATAGAGGTAAGAATACCACCAATGCTACCTGTGGTCTCAATAACTATACTTTGATGCTCCACTTGGTGGTTCTTGACTGATGCATATATCTTATGACTGTGCCCCTTATCACTAACAGTAGGCCCTAAGATCTATGTCTTACCCTTGTTACTAAATTTCTGTGGAAAGTCTCTCCAAATACATGTCTTGTACCACAACACCCAAAATAACCACCTGATCCTCTACCCTATGTAGCATGTCCGGCCGGTACTCTAGAGGACTATGGTGTGGATCTTGATGATCTGGCTATGGTTTTCTGAGGTCTCTAATAGCAAGCTCCTACTGAGTGAGCTCTCTGGGAGCCTTGTGTCCTGATGGGACCCTTAGGAGGATGCCTCGTTCTGACCTCTCTGTGCATAAAACATCTGTGGAGGTCTATAAAGTGGGTGGCACTAGTGTTGCTACTGCTCTTGTGGTCTAAAAGATGACTGTGCTAAACCTTTTCCACCACAAGGAAGAGGTACTGACCCCCTTGATTTGTTGTCATGCATCTATTGTATATGGCTCCTGTGTCATTCTCTGACTCTCCTGTACTATATAGGCCTTCTCGACGGCCTCCACTAATGTCTATGGACAATTAATCCACACTGATCCTCTAATTTCTAGGTTCAGGCACCAGATGAACCTGTGGATCCACACCTACTCATCCTGCATGTAACCAATATACTGGAGTAGATCCAAAAATCTACTCTCATATTCAGCCATTGTAAGAGATTCCTATCGGAGGTCATAGAACTCATCTATCCACTGCTGAATGAATCTTGGTGACAAATATCTACTCCAGAAATGCTCCTCAAATAGCTCCTAGGTAACTGTCTTAGAATCAACATACAACTTCTACTCCTCTATCCTCCACCAGACACCAGCGTCATCCTTCAGTATATGGGTCGTAACATGATATTTCATGTTTCTAGAACAAATACAGAGCTTGAAGCATCCGCTCAAGCTCACCAACAAGGCCTCTACCTTAAATCCACCTATGTCACCATAATAATGTGATGGTTGAAGCTTAAGGATCTCCCTAATGTGATCTACAATTGTGGTCTGACTGCCTCTAGGTGTCTTTGCATGCTCATCCCTAAGCCTAGGGCTTTGAGACATCTCTCTACATCCTGAAACTTAGTCACCCTATTCCCTCTATGGTGACTCAACTCTTGCTGACTCTACATGGGAGTTCTCTCCTCCATGATCCTCACTGGGTCGAGGAGATAAATTACCCTCAATGGTATGGACTCTATCATGTCTGGCTACATGTCCTCCTACTAATCCTCTATGTAAAGTGGCATTAACATCCTGAAGAGTCTACAAAATATGGGGTAGGATGGATGCTACAGAATTATCTAGTGGTGGTAAGTCTAGGTGTATGTAAAAATACCCCTCATCTTGTCTGTGCCTCCTGCACAGACCAAGGTGAGAGTTAGTCCATCTTTCTAAGTTTTATTCAGTTTCCGTGTTTAGTAAAATATGTAATTTCTAACTAAGTATTTTTCTAGATTTACAAGTGTGGTAGGTTGAAGGTTCATGTCTAAAGTTTTCTAGTGTTCCCAAGTGTAACACTAAAAACAACCCACTTCTATGATACCAAGTGTAACACCCACTAAAAACAACCCACTTGAGATCCAAGAACAACCTAGGATTAGTTAGGAAAAATTATGGAATAATTTTTTTTTGTTTATAAGAGTCTACAACCAAGTTACAAGGAAAAAAATATCACTAACAAGTTCTAGAATAGTTCTAATTCACTAGAACATAATTTTTATTTTATTAACAATTATTAGGGGTCATAAGGTCTAAAATTTAGGGTTAGATGGATCAATAAGGTTTAGAGGGTAATTCTTCACCATACCCACTCTCTAATAGGCTTAAAGGTTCAACTTGACTTTTCTCAAAATTTACACATTCAAAAATTTCCTAAATTATTCCCATTGGATAGGAAATTTCCTCACCTTTCCACTAATATAAAGAAGTCCTCCTAACTCCTCATATTTTTTGAGTTATGGAACGGCGGGCCTTGGGGCGAAAATTTTCGCCAAGAGCGGGCCTGCGGGGCCAAGGGTGAAAATTTACCCCAAGGGTAAGTTAGTGGGCTGCGGGGGGACTTTTGGAAATTTTCACGTGTGGGACAAAAAACCAAGTTTTCACCCGTGCCCCCATGAGTCCACTAGTGACATGTGGTGCCTTCTAATCCGATGCAGGTAAAACACAACAGCGGGAACATTTTTGAAAAATTCTCATGCTGGGTGAGAATCCAACTTTGAGCCCGCTCTCCCACGTGTTTGCAAGGGACACATGTCATCTCCTAAGCCAACGTGGGGAAAGCAGGGTGGCGGGGAGAAATAAGGTATAGCACCCCGAAGGAAAAAAGGAGTAAATTCACCCGCGCCTCCGCCTACGCCTGACAATGCCACGTGGCAGCTCCTGATTGACTGTGGGTCGGCAGGAAAAATTTATAAAATTTTCCCAAAATTTTCTAAAACTCAAAGGGAAAAAGGTACCCGTTCCTCCACCAATGGCTCATTGTGCCACTTGGCTGCCTCTAATTGGCTGCGGGCGAGCTGAGAAAATTTGGAAAATTTTCCCAAAATTTTTCGAGAGCGCTAAGTTTGAAAAGAGATCTGTCCCTCCGCTGACACATCATGGTGCCATGTGGCAGGCTCTAATGGGTTGTGGACTGGCAGGGGGTGGGGAAAATTTAGAAAATTTTCCCAAAAATATTTTCCAAAGCTCCAAGAAAAAAAATTCGGGTCCACAGGGCTCCTAAGGAAATTTTTCCCAAATTTTTTTTTTGATGCTAAGGAAGAAAAACTTCAAAAGGCCATAAATTTTGATAGAGAGCTTGGTTTTGGGAAAATGAGGATTTTCTATAAATATCTCAACGTTATCTTTACTCAAGGATCATTAATTTTTGAATTTCATAAGGTTTATGGGGTCAATATCAAGATAACGATCTGCAGGCTTTTACAGTACAAACTAGTAAATTTTAACTTGTTAAATTTGTTCTATTTTTTCTTGTCCCTCTCTTAACATGTCAAATAGACATGGAAAATTATTCTTAGGTGTATTTAAGTGAGATTTAAATATTCAATTTGTCTTATTGATTTGTAATTTGAACATTTACATTTCTGGACATCATCACGACTACAAAACGGTTTGAGCCCGATTTTGCTAAGTTTTATAAGAATTTCCTTAAGTGTTAATGTCTATATGAACTCGGTTACATATTATTATACCAAAATTAATGTTTCATTTGTTTTTCTTTTGTTTTAGATTCAGTCTCAGCATTTGGGATAAAATAATTATCAATTTGAAAATGCAAGACAAACATCAAATTTTAAAAGATCTATTTGCCATTTTCTTCTTCCAATCATTATAATGTGTTCCAATCCTAATCTACTAGTACATTAAGTTGATTTAATTAAACTTATTCCAAAACTATAATAAATCTATGATTTCAAATTTTTTTTACATATTTCAAAGGACAGAGTATTACATTTCCTTTATACGCATTTCTTCCTTACAAATAGAGATTTCAATTACATTTAGGAGATCAAATTCAATACCACAGGGTAATTTAAGGAAGGTAATACATAATTCATTGATTCTAAAATACAACATTGGAACATCCTTCTTTTATTCTTTTCAAAATCATATATATATATATATATATATATATATATAACAGGTTAGAATACTACATTTTCTTCTCATGTGTTTCACTTTTCCTCTTTTCCAAACAGGGATTTCATAGAACATGTTAAACAAAAAACTTCCAATGGAAATAATATCATATGAAAAAAGCAAACACTTGCATTAATTCAATGAAACTCCTACAACAGCCTTTCCATTTTATTTCAAAATACAACATACAAATTACGTATCATTCTTTCCAAAAATAGAATATAGAGTATAACTCTTTTACATTTCAAATTTCAACTTTCATTGTCAATACAAAGTATCTTTACATTACAATTAATACACAAATCATCCACTTAAAGTGGGAAAGGGGATACAATAAGATTTCATTTCACACAGGACTGTAAAACTATTTTTTTTCAGCTCCAGAACAACAACATGTGTATTCCTCAATCTTCCAAATTGTGATCACAACAAGAGTGGGGGAAAGGAAATGCTCTCAACCCAAACAAGACATCCAATGAAGAGGAAAATCCATCCTTCTTCATTGGCCCCCGAGCCCCAACCACAATGCAATAAAATATGTGATCCAACTCATGGCAAGAATAGGCTTCTACAAACACACAAGTATCATTTCAACAATAAAACATAGTCCAAAACAGAATGTAGTTTCCAACTAAATTAAAACATAACAAAAAACACTAAGGCTTTATCAAGCAAGCCAAAGGAGCAAGAAACTATGGGGGATGCTGCTTATTTCTTCCAAAGGGGAAATTGGTATCACCACCTAGGAAATAACCACAAAAATATGTATATATATACCATTTCAAATCCCTGACATGCCCTTCTATCTCCCCCAAGTACCCCTTATTCCTCACATTTCTTATTCCTCCCCAACCTCTTATGGTACCCCATAATGAGTAAACAAATGCAAGCTATTTCTTCGTAAGGTTGAACCCAAATCCCAACTCCCTCCACTCTTATACCTCCCTAAAAAACACTTGTTCCTCCCACAAAATAACCCCATACTCTTCTCCTACACCATTCTTAGACTATCTACCCAAAAGCCCAAAAACATATTAAAACATTCATACACTAACACTTCCATTCGTAAGATAAGAGCATTTCAAGAATCAAGCTCCTACCTCTCCATGATGGAGTTGTTCCAAGTCCCAAACCAACAAGTTTTATCCCAATGCAAGCAACCCAAGATAACCAAGAACAAGCATGCAACAACCTTCCCAAAACTTCTTCAATGCAAGAGCTCTCAAAACAACAAATGAATTCACCCAAGAAGCAAGTCTCCAAAGTTAAGCAACCCCAAAACAAGGCAAGGAGTTCCAATTTTATAGAAGAGGGAAGATAAGAGGATGAGGTGGATCCATGTAGGATTCCACATCACACATCCTCAACCCCAACCCCAAAGTCAACTTCATTCTCCAATGCACAATAAATAGGTGGGTGAATAAAGTGACAGTTTACTTACACACTTAAATCCAACCCCCACCCCAAAGGAATGAAATAAAATCATGTAAGAAAAGTGCAATTAAAACCAAAAAATTTCCTTCTCAACAAGCATTATAAAAATCAAATTTTAACTCTACAACCATAGGTATGGTTGGTAATTAAATTTAACAGGGATGAGACAAGTTTAACTTGTCCCACAAGCCTCCAAGGAAAAATTCGAATTTCCAAGACGGTGGAGTTTTTCACACTCAAAAGTTAAGTTACAAATCTCTTACAAGAATTCAATTCAAGGCCAACAACTCAATTAATTAATTTCTCATGATATATTTTTAAAAATTAATATTAACAACATGTTTACCCACAATATTAATACAACATTTAATAAATAAAGAAAAGGGGAAAATGCATCATAAAATAAACACATGCAATCAATAAACAAAAGGGTCAATTAATTAAATACACATAACCCCTTGGTCACATTTAAAGGTGATCGCCCTCATGGGAATCCCTAACACACACAAACACACACAAACAAATACTAGTTGTCATGGTGACCTTGTTGAATTCATCTAGAATTCTAATGTGGCTGGTCTCCAATCCACCGATGTTTGTTGTGATATTTTAACCTGCAAAGCACAAATACCTCCTTCAACCTCATGGCCATATCAGAACATCCAAAATAATATAAATATAATTCCTAAAATCATTTAGATATATGAATAAAAACAAGATCATAGCAATCTAACAATATCATTTATAGTTTTATCAAACACAATCTCATCATCGAATAATTTCCATTTCTAGGTCTACTCACAATATCTAAATATCACAAGTCCGAACAATAACCATTATATAACCATGTCAAAGAGTATATCATCATCAACATATAAAATGTCTCTAGTAATCATCATGCATCAAAACTGAATCAAGTCAACAATAATCCCTGATTTAACATCTAATATCATACTATAGTAAAGTCCATAATCATGTCCATAATATAATCAGTAGCATCATGATTAGTATCAAATGGTGTCAAAGGGAAGTGGACACTACATATACCTTATGAAAACATAATGGTTTGAGCTTTTTTTGTGGTCACATGTTGTAGATTCCAGTTTCTTTGTATACATTTTTTTAAATGTTGATATATGCGAAAAAAATTAATCCTTAATAAAGATATAATTATTTTTTTTAAAATGCATTAAAGAAATGATTGTTATAATTTTATATGTATAAAGATTTGAAAATGTAAATAATAATTGAAATTTATATGTAATTTTTTTTATTAATGTATTATGGAATTAAACTTCATAATTGATTTTTACTAGGGTTTAAGTTTAATTTTTCATATTAATCATGATTATGAAATGGTATATTATATTCTATTAATTCTATAGGATAATATTTTTTATAATAATATTGTCTTTACATTTTTCACGTGGGAGGTCATTAGCTATTTATATATAAAACCCAAAAATTTAAATTTTTTTACAATTTATTTTATTTAATGAATATATTGTTTCGTTATTGTATCAAGAGTATTTCATTTAGCTATAATAAAAAATATAATTTTACTCCCATTAATATCTAAAGGGTGGAAGTTATCCGAGTTAATGATGAAGGTGTAATGTTAGGCTTATGATCTCAGTGTTATGCCTCTAGTTTGACTCTCACCATGGTTTACGAAAACCTTTTTAAGTGTGGAGGATAGCCGAGTAGGTGACGAAGGTGTGTTTTAAGGCGTAGTGTTAGGCTTATGATCCCGGTATTACTCCTCTGGTTTGACTCTCACCATGGTTTACCAAAAACCTTTTATATGTGGAGCATATCCGAGTTGCTGATGAAGGTATGTTGTGAGGTGTAGTATTAGGCTTAGGATCCCAGTATTACATCTCTAGTAAGAATCTTACCATGGTTTACCAAAACAATTTTAAGGGTGGAGGATAGATGAGTCGACGAAGAAGGTGTGTTGTTAGGTGTAGTGTTATGCTTATGATCCTAATTCTAAGTCTTCATTTTGACTCTCTCTCCATGTTTTATCAAAACCCTTTTCAACAAGTCGTGTCTTGATGTATTGCCCCAATTTAGGGTCAATTTTCTTTGACCTGGTTTTCGGTGGTGATTTCTTTGGCTTTTCCTTTCTCTTTCTTTTCCATTTTTCTTACATTGGTCCTCTTTTTGGTTAGTTGCGACTTAGATTCTCTCAGTGTATAGAGTTTTTTATCCCTTCCAAATAAATTCTCATTTTTCACATGTCTATGTTCGTCTCTCTTGGCTACTAGTAGAGGCTACTTATTTTGTTCCTAAATGTTATATTTTTATCTAGATGTAATTGTGCGTTTTTGGTCCCCTTCAAAACCAATATATCTAGGCCTTCTAAACCCCAGATTGATCTTGATTCCCTCAATGTTGTAGAATTTCGGGAGGGAGAGAGATACAAAGAATACATCATGGAGACATTTGGGCATGACGAGGGTTCTGACGATGGGTGGGACACAGTGAAATCTAGAAGGGCTAGATGTAAGAAATCAGTTCCGTATTGTGACAGAATCACAAGGAGTAGAAACAAATGGTATCTAGATCTTACACCCGTTTGATTCCTGTATGTTCTTATTCTCTTAATTCTTGTTTGGGCAGTTTTCTTTTTTCTATTGCCTTTTTTGTAGCTTTAATGTTGTTGTTGTGTTGTTGTTTTGCTAACTTGTGAGCTTATTCTGGTTTGAATTTGTTTGATCCTCTCATTTACTTATCTGGGTGGTTAGATGCTTTTTGGTTGTTCTAGGATAGGATCCATACCAAAAAATGTTTACCCTTGATAAAATAAAATTGACATATTTGGTGAGAATATGAGGGATGCAGATCGGGTTGATGATGACAAATGTAGAAAGAAACTACTATGACTAGGACCAATATCAACTCATCTGGACTATCTAAAAAACTGGATCACAGAGACAGAGAGGACTTAAGATTGACCTAAGCTAGAAAAAAAATTACATAGTGAAGCAGGATTGCAAAAAGTGGGGATTGATAAAAATTGGGTTGACAATGATTGGACAAATTAGACAATGACCGAGGATAGATTTAGGGATTTAAGAGATTCATGGATTGTAGAAGTGTTATGGGAAGGGACCAATGAAAGATGATAAACCTACAAATCTCCCTTTAAGCGACGAGAAAACCTGCAAGAATACATGTAAAGAAGATAATGTGAATCCAAGCAAGCATATGGATCCTTCAATTGTCTCTCAAGTATGGCATGGAATATAACTCCAAGATATCTCCAAGTTGATAGTATGCATGCTGGCCTAATAATGAGGGGGAAAGAAATTTCAACTATCAATACCACTTGTGAGAAGGTTGAACTTCTCAAAATTGCATCCTCTAGAGGGGGGTATAGGTATGATTTAGGGTCGACGGACAATCTGACCCTTGATCAAGGCAATAGATATGAAACTCCTCATACTTGATGCAAAGAATGAGACCTTAAGAAACCTATATTTATGGTTTTTAATCTCTTGATGCGGGTTAGGGTTTCATAGGGAGGATAAATGGTGGTTGGACAGGTGGATATGCTATATAAACGAGGATAGATGGGAGTCACAGGGATGATAAATGGAGTGTTTAGGGAAGTTTATCACTCTAATGGATGGGTATTAGGGGTAATTAAAATGTGCCCCCTTAGGGATGAATGCAACTAAGATCCAAACGGATAGTGGGATTAACATAAGATTAAGATGTTTGATTTTGATGTTTTGTTGAATTATATAGAATATGTTGATATTTTTATCCTTGGTGAAAAGGGAATTCGGGGCTAGGAAGAGAGGTTCCTCATATGTGCTAAGCTGATGATAAAGGGGAGTTTGAACGCGGGGTGGGGGAAAAGTGTAACCAAAATTGGTGTTTACAAGGACATCAAAAATATATATATATATATATATATATATATATATATATATTGGGTCCTAGCCTAAATTCTATGGTTAGGTCCCTATTTTCCCATAAAAGGAAGACACTGCCACAACACTCATTTTAAAAATTCCAACTTGACATCTAAACGCACCATCAACTTGATTCCACTATGTATAATATATATATATACCATATGGATATGATATATGATATGATATATATATATATATACTACTATCATATATATACCTATTGGCTTCAAATCTATTGATGGCATTCTGACCTTTTAAAATTTCTTAATTAGAGATCCCTTGTATTCTCAATGAGTGGGTTTCCTAATGGCTACATATTTTTTCTTGATTATGATCTAATAATGGAGATGGAATTTGATAAGGCAACATATCCCCACTAACAATGGACTTAATATTATCTTCTACCCCTATTCTATAAATGTTGGGTCAAGCTTAAATATATAGGATCTTTTAGGTGCCAATATTTCTTTGGACAGTGTTCATTTCTTGCGAGTAATACATGAATAGTATCATTTGGAACATATGTTGAAGTCAATTGATTTCGGATAATTAGGGTGGTAATGGTATCATGGATATCATTAACTTTGATCAAAGTTTGAATACATAAGTATTTAATTACAAATTAGTGTTAGGATGAAACTTCTCTTTAGTCAAAGGAGAGTCCTATCTCATGGGTATGTTAACAGTTGCACCTTTTCATTAGGATAACATATATAGACTTTTTTCATTCCCATTTCAACTTAGTGAGCTAGCTAGTCAAGTGTTGGAGTTACTCTTGTTGAATAGCCATCTCCAATCCCATACTTGATTTGGAAGCTCTATAAATCAACCAATTTATTGCATACAAAATTTGATTAAGGGTTATTCACTTTAAATACGCTTACACGGTTTTGTCGTGTGGAATTAGATGGGCAAATTTTCATAAATGTTACAAGGAGATAAAATTTTGCTTTTCATAATTCATTTACGTGAAAAAAGATTGGTCCCTCTTCATTGTGACCTGAGTTGTAACCTTACCATATTCATATATTATTGTAGCTCTAGTATACACGACATGATAATGGTTTCGTTGAATGAGTGTAAGATATTAGCTATGTTGGGTTGAGGCATAAGTTACTTAGCAGAAGCTCTAGAGAATAACTGGTTTGAATTTATTTCCTAGAAGACATAAGGTTAATTGATTGATAATGCCCCACCATTTTTTAGTTTTAATATGTGATAGACATCCCATTTTTATTCATCAAAAAATATATAGATATCAGTGATAAGTATTTTATGAGCTATTGTGTGCGCGTGTGTACATATACATATAGATGTCTATTTAACTGCACGTATGTGTATGTATACATATACATGCATAGACATAAATTATGTATGTTGTACCACACACGGGTGGGCCAGTGCCAAGGACATGTGTATCTTTCTTGTTACATAACAATCATTTTAATGGGGGATGACATAGTAAACATTGTTGAAAGGATTTAAATATGTGAAAGTTGATGGTATCCTTATTATATGATATAATTTTAATATAATAAAATCATAATATCCTAAATGTGATATAATTGATGGGTTCAACAACATAGTAATGTAGGTGTCCTGGGTATCGTTAATTTTAATATTTTAATATGTATAATAGGGTGCCCTTAAGGCCCAGAATGGCTTGATTCAAGGCTTGAAAATCCTGATGTCATTATTACTTCCATATGGATATTATTATGATGGTAATATGAATTCTTGAAGATGGCGACCTAGGTTGATTATACACTATATATATGATGGATAAATAAGTAGTCGTGGGGTCCTTTGTCCTCATAAAGGAGGGAAGATCCTTTAAAACATACAATACTTATTGACGATTTCAATAGGCTATGAAGAGAGTTGGACATATTAACACAATATCTCGGTAACTTCTAGGAAACTTATGCACTAACAATAACATTTAGTATGTTGCATGTAATTTATTTTTATCCAATTATTAGGCAATATTCACTTTATGTATATTAATAGGATGACATATCCATGTACTATGTAACTTGTCATGGATTTATGAAAGTGTATCTATCCTTAGGGGATGGTTATATGAAAACATCAAATATTCCTTATATCAAAACCTTTCCATCCAACACAGAATCATATCTTAGCATAAATTATAGATAAGTAAGAATTAACTTAAATATTAATAGCCAAACTTAAAAAATCTATTTAAGTGATAGGAAGTAAGCCATATCTTACCATAGAGCCTCCATATAAGGTATAGGAACTGGAGGAAGCTTAAATATTTTAGAATCTCTAATACATGAATAAATTTCTCACTGCTATGTTGAAAATGATTTAGAACCTTTCCTTAGCTATTACATACCCAACTATTTGCAACATACTCATGAGACAGGGGGCTTCGAGGGTGGGAGAACTGAAGACCTATTCAAACTTTAATATTTTAAAGCCATACAGATGGGATAAATGAAGAATTGTTTCAGATTATGCATTTTTCAACCATTACTGAAGGTTGGCTATGTGTTTAGGATATAAACTAAATTAAATGATTTTACCCCATACATAGTTTATTGTCACTACTATTTTAGTTATATATCTAAAAATATTACACGCCAAGTTATCGACGATTTCAAATATTATTACCCCATTACATGCATTGGTATTTCGGTTATTCTTAGTTTCTCGGCTTTCTTGTAAGTGGGGATATAGCACAATCTTTACATGTTTCTTAGTGGTATGGCCATAGAATACCATTCTACTACTATTCAATGCCTCTTGTAGAATAATTTTGACAAAATAAAGTATGATTCCAATCTCTGGTTCCATAAGTTAGAAGTGGCTTTGGGATAAACACATAGTAAATACTAGATATCCTAGGTAAATTCTGGAGATATAATCTAGACTACCTCGATTTCTAGGGAAGTCCGATCGTTAAAATTATAGCTTTCTCCATGTGAGGGAATGTTGTATTAAGGTAAAATTGTATATGCCCCAAACATCCTTGAACCAAGTCATAATGAGGATTAAAAAATAATCCCCTTTGTCACAATTTAAAAAAATAGTTGAAGTTTAAAATAGAAATGACTCACCTCAAAGTAATTCATCTGCAAACATTGTAGGGTGTATGGAATTTCATATATGAGATGTCAGCTTCCAACTTCCAAGTTGTATGACCTCAAGGTCAATCCTAAAATTACTCCTCTCTGTGCACCAAATTTCGGAATCTCAAGTTGTCACATTTTTGCTGCCTTCATTTTCAAATATTAGAACTCACCTTTTATCATAAAATATTACGAATAAGAATAGTCAATCAACAATTTAGCAAATTATAAATCAATAAAATGAATAGATGGTTGAAAGTCTAGTGGATTTGGAAATAAATATAAAAATATTAATAATAATGAAAACTTATTAAATGCATTAGATAAATAATAGATGTTTTGTAGTGCCCACTTCCTCTTTGACACTTTTTATCATTGATTTCTGATTACTGTTGACTATAGACTTATGGATGTTATTGTATCATTTTGACTTTAACATGATGTTAGACGATAGATATATTCTATTTTGTTGTATGGATTGTCGATTCATAGCATGATGTGTGTGTATTCTTATATAGATAGGGAAACATATTATATTTGATGATTATGATGACGTCGTTGACATGATTATATGTATTACTGACATTCACGATACTTTCGTCATCGTATTGAGTAGGACCTTAGCTTTTGAACTAATTTTGTGATCCTATTTAAATTGATAAAATGATAGAATTGAGGTGTTGTTAGAAATTTTAGATGAATGATAGCATTTTTATGCCTAGATGATGAATTAATTCATATATGCGGATGTTTATTGATTGATATGTGTATGTTTTATCCTTGGATGTTTTTTGATGCGGCCGCAAGGCTGAAGGAGGTATTGTGTAATTTTACAAGTAATTATATCACAACAATCAAAAGGGGGATACGAGCCCTAACCACAACAGAATACTAGATGTAAATAAACTAAGGGTCACCATGGAAACTTGTGTTATTGTTGTGGTTTGTGTGTTTGTAATTTTTACTGGGGGATTTCCGAGGGGGGGATCATCTCCAATTGTGACCATGAGACTTGTGTGTTATCTTTTCCCATTATTATCCTTATTTTGATCTTAGAGTATGTGACTTTAATTAGTGATGTAATTCTACTTTTATTAATTACTTGATTAATGTGTGTTCCTTAAGTAATTTAATAAGGTTATTATAGTAAGTTATGGGATGTGGCAAAAGGAGTTCATTTATTAGATTAGATGGCTCTTGGGTTATGTGTTGTAAGTATAGTGATCTTGTAATCTTGAGTGTTGTACACTCTACCTTACCTTCATGGAAATTCGATATGTGGGCTTAAGTGTCAATTTTTGGAGGCTTGTTGGACAAGTCAAGTTTGTCCCACACCTCTTAAAATTCTTATACCAACCCTATCTATTGGATTTGGGGGTTAAAAATAGACCCCATTAAGTGTATTGGGAAGAAAAAAAGGTGGCATTTTATTTCACTTTTCTTACATGTAGTTTTAAAGCTTATCCTTAGGGGGTGTGGGCTTGGGATGGTGTGTGTAAGTAGGTTTGTCATTCCTCCCAACCGACCAATTTATTATGCATTGGGGTTGAGGTTTGACATATGATGTGGAGTTAAGCATAAGTGATGTGGCATCCTACATGGATCCACCTCACCATCCTCTCATCCCTTTTCTATTTATACAAGTTTAATTGTTTGTTTGGTGGTTACTTCATTTCATTTGGGATCTTGTATTTTTGGGAGTTGGAGGATTTTGGAGTTCCTGTGGATTTTGTTGGAGCTTGTTGGTGATTGGATTAGGGCTTGAAGGAAGTTTGGCATGTGACTCTTGGATCATGCTCTACCATGGAAAGGTAGGAGCTACACCCTTATTTTAATTATTTTCTTTTAAATTGTGTATATGCGTATGTTATTGAATGTTTTGGTATGCTTGTTGGGTTCTTGGGTAGATTTCTTGAGTATAGTATAGGAGAAGGAATATGAGTGATATTATATGTAGGGAGGAATAAGAGTTCATTTCATGTTTTTCGAGGGAGTTGGGTTGGGTTCCATAAGAGATTGTAGGAAGGCATAAGGGAGTTCTTACTTGGTCTATTTTTATGAGGGAGCCATAAGAGATTGTAGGGAGGAATAAGAGAATGTGGGAGGTATAAGAGGTTCTTAAGGGAGGCATAATAGTGTGTAAGGGTTTTAAGATGTTTATTGGATGGTTTTAAGGTGGGCACCCATTTCCCATTCGGAGGCATAAGTTACCTCCCCATAGATCTTGTTCCTTTGGATTTTACATGTTGAAGCCTTGTGTATTTTGTTTCTTTCCTTCTTGTGATTATAGTTGTATGGTTTTTGTTTTGGTATGGTTATAAAATATTGTATTATGATGTGGAAGGTTGTTTTATTGTTATGAGTTGAATCCTTTTTTCATTGCAATGTGTTTGGGGCTCAAGGGCCAATGAGGAGGATGGATTCTTCTCCTCATTCAAATTATTGGTTGGGTGGAGAGTTTTTCCTCTCCCCACCCTTTTCTTGATCAAATGAAGCATGGTGTAGCTCTCTTTTTGGTGATGTGAAACATGGAGCATTGTTGGTGTCCTGAAGAAATCTTCCCTTGTGAAAAAACCTCCTTCTTATTCCCACTTAGGGTGTAATACTTGTAATATTGTATTCCTTTTAGCTTTCATTATTATAAATTTTTCCACTTTAGGTGGAAGATATTGTATTAATATTATGAAGAAAATTTGTATTCATTATTGGACATTAAAGTGTATTTTGGGTTTAAAAAAAGAAAGAAAGAAAGATTTGTGTTGTAAAGCTAGTTTTGTTTAAATAGAAGAGAAGGTTATAAGGGAAATATCTTATTCCCATTGTAGTTAAATGTCTTCTCATATAATGCGTAGCTATCATTGGAAAGTTAGTAGTTCTCATTTTAAAACTTATTGAAAATCTTGTTATGATTGGTTGTGAGAATGGTTGAAATTTGTAGTTTGTAAAAGGGAAAGAAATAGTTACTCTTATTGTATTTCATGAAAATTATAAGATTGTGAACAAGTTATCTTTGTCAATTCCCTTATAGTACTTGAAAGGAAGTTAAAATTTATCCAAATAAATGGAAAGAAGTTTTATTTACTTGTCTTAACTTGGTTAATAAAAATAGAGTAATTCTTAACACTAGTATGGAAAAGAAACAATATTATTTACAACTTAGGCTTAGCCTCATTGTATTAAGTAAAATTTATTATTAAGATATTGTAGAATTAGTCTAAACCCATTGCACCTTGATATAGTAATAAGTTAAATTTTTCTTGGCCTATTATAAAACCTATTACTCCTATCCTATCAAATTTTTAAAAAGAAAATCTTAAGTACGAGACTAAAATTAGTTACCAAAATTAATAATATAAATGCTATTACCTTGATAGTAGTATTATAAATTAAAATATTGTTAATATTAATAATATTGGGTTATTTTTATTGCTATAAAAAAAGGGTTAGTAATTTATACAAAAAATGGTCTTATTATACACACACACACACACAAACATCTTATATATATTAAAATTTTATAAAAGAAAGGAAGTCATACCATTCTCCTATTTCCATTGGCTATGGCCTAAAGTATGCATGTGGAAAAGGGCGGGGGTTTGAACTGTTGTGTGGGTGTAAGGCTATAGCTTGTTAGAGGCTTAGGTGGAAGGTGGTTGGGGGAAGGTTGCCAACCCCACCCCCAAACCATTAACAAATGGAATGGGGGGTGGGGTCAGCGACCCTCCCCCCAACCACAAACAAAAATAAAACCCGCAGTAAATAAGACATGTGCACTTTTTTTTCTTGCGACCTGTACATGGTAACCGCGGCCTACACATTTCACTACGCGCGTGCACACACACACACACACACACACACACACACACACACACACACACACACACACACACACACACACACACACACACACACACACACACACACACACACAACAATATATAAAAAATACATATGTTTAAATGTATATACATATATATGCCCTATCAAAATGATCACATATATTAAATATAGCCATTTAACCAAAATGAGACAAACCCATTGCCTACTTGGGAAAATAATAATGAAATGAAATAAATAAAAACATTTAAAACCCTAATAAGGGTATAAACAAATGAGAATAATATTGGAGCTTGTATGCCTCCCCAAAAGCTTAATACAGCCTCCAATGGGTCCCCACCCTCTTCTAACAACTTGAAAACAAAATATAAATAATAAGCCTAAAGAAAGAGACAAAGTAGTTTCCTTAAGCATACTTTAGAGTTAGTTATTTTTCCCTCATCTAAGGGCCCTAAATTAATCCATCCAAGGGATGAAATTCATCCCTACAAAAATTAGGTTGGGAGTGAGTGAGTGGAATTTGAATTTAAATTTATTGTTTTAATTCCAAAATAAATGGGTTGACTTTTTAAGGGGTCACTTTATGGGGTAGGGGTGTAACACCCACTATTTTAGACACATAAGACAACAAAGAAAAATATAGGATATTTTTTATTTGACTTGTTCAAAGTATAGAACAACATTACTAGGAGGACACAAAGGTTAAAACTAACTCTTTGAACAACCAGGCACAACTATGACCACATAGGCAACACAAAACATCCAACACACATCAAGGAAAATTCTCTTTTCTCTTTGATAAGACACCACAAAGAACCCAACTACAGTACATAGTTATAGTTAAGAACAACCCACTGTGAACATCTTCTTAAGGTTATTTATTTTACTCAAACACACATTTCAAACTTCATCTTACGTTCTAGGAGATTTATATTTGATTTGAAAAAATTATTCTTACAAGGGTTAGAATCCTTTCTCTTACACTTAGAGACATTAGGCTTGGGTAAACCTTTCCCAAAGATGATCATATTTAATTGTGAAAATTATTGGTTTGATCAGTTATTAGGTTAACAATAGAAGGGAGGTGGGGTGAACCAATCCCCACAAGATTATCTTAAACCAACACAAGCTACATAATATTTATTTATACCTCCCTTGCAAAAGGCGATGTGTGTATGGTCCAACTAAAGTGGAGTGCCATAAGGATTCAAAACTATAACCTCTAGCAAGAATCAACTATTAACCACGCTTAAGAAAATATTACAATATACTATGGCAAGATTTAAAGTGAGAAGCTCAATTTATTTCATCATCATGATCTCTTAAGTTATTAACCGGTCTTTTAATGAGACTTAAGAGTTCAACTAGATTTGGGTAAAACATTCAATTATCATTCTCTTGATTTAGTTCGCTAAAGGATGCACAAGTGGTTCCCAAAATTGAAGCATTAGACTTAATGTGTTCTTGTTAAAAATCCCCTACTAACTAAGACATAACTATAACCCCAAAAACCAAGAATCATTTTACTTTTTTTAGAATACTTATCGTTTCACAAACAAGACAATAAAGTTTAATTCATAGCTTAAGGTTAGCGAGGGTAGATTCTTTTGCACCGGTAGAGAACCACTTTCTTTACAATTAAAGACTCTTAATTTTATCAACCAAGTACAACTTCATTATTATCTTATTTATTTATTCATCTATTTATTCAATTTATTTCATTATTTTGATTGTCTTTAGAAAAGGATTCCCAGACATTAAAACATGCCTAGAATAGCATTGGCACAAATACCATGGAGGGTTATTAAACATTAAATATTTATGACCCGAAAGAAGAAATTACCATTACTCATTGAGAAAACTAAACGTGGTTATAAAATTTCTACTTGACATGGCACATAATCCTAAGGTGTCAAAAGATTGAATTGAATTTGGGTGAGAACAAGAAGGTAAATAAATTAGTCAAGCCATGCTACAACATTTTCATGACTGCAATAATACAATAAAGGACAATACACATACCAAGGTGATGATCGAGTTCTATTCCTAACAAAGATAATTACAAGTTTTGCTACAACATCATAAGACATATTTATTTCACAGATACCAAAAATCTAAGGCAAGAGGCCTTCCAACCTCCATTAAAAGCACCATTGAAAGAATTACAATACATTTAACATTTGTACAAGGAACTTCACAATTCAAACCAATGAAAAGTTTAAAAAACTTTCCTTTATCAACACATGAAAGCCATCTGCACAAGTATTAACTCGATTCATTTCACGAGAACTGAGCATGTTATGACTACCCATTGCAAAAGTAAGCTAACATTTAACAATGCCATTAAAGGAATGTTCTAGTTCAAGAATGTATCAAGTACAAACCACAAATCAACAATTTTCACATGAGGTAAATGTTTACACCAACCAACAAGGAGGAAGAAAAATATTTTTAAAGAAAGATATCTCAATTAAACAACAGAAGACCTTATTAGTTAGGAAAAAAAGGTCAAGAGTATTGATATTTCGATCAAGTAATCCTATGGATTATGTGATTGAAATATAATATTAAATCCGTCCATTCCAAAAAAAAGAAACTTGAGAATTCAAAAACATACTAACTATGGTCATAGCCGCAAAACAAAAAAAATAAATCCAATCCTTCCACAAGGGAGGTTTCATGGAAATAAGGTTGTAAGAAAACCAAAATCTATAGTTTCAATTTTAAGAAATAAGTTTACCACCTCCTCCTTACTGGATCCCTTCAAAAGTAATACATGCTAACATAATCAAAACCACTTTTCGAAATAATTTAAAAAGTCACACAAAAAAAACATTAATCTTAACCATGAACTCCATCACAATCATCAACTTATCTAAAAATATAAAGAAAATTTATCCCTAAATATCATATATATAAATTTAGGATTTTTTGACATAGGCTAGTAATGCATTTAAATAGGCATTCCATTCATAACCTTAAGACTATCCTCATAACATATCACCCAACATCATAAGAAAACAAGGGTCATATTTCGATAATGCCTACAGTAATCCCAAACACATTTCAAAATCTAAAACAAACATAAAGGTTTGGTCGTAACTTTATGACCCTTAAAATTACATTCACTAACGATCCAAAAATTATCAAAAGCCTCTCAACAAGGAAAAAAATTAATTTGACCAAGATAAGGTGAGAGTAATAATATTATGGCTAAAATTACAAAGCTCCCTTCTAAAGGCATCGATTCACTCTAATAGAGTAGACCACTCAAAGTAGACAAACCTGAGTACCTGATCGATCTAGCCATAGTTCCCAAAAGAAAAAATTAGGCATCACATTCAAGATCAAAGACTTATCAAGGTCCCATAAAAATATATTAATTGATCGAAAAGGCCACAATGTCATATAGGTTACATGATGTAAGTTATAATGTACCAACACCCTATTCAAAGATTCAGGTATTGGGAACATATTAAAAGAGGGCCTCAAGGAAAATACACATGATGAAATGTCTACCAAAATGATTATGGATTTAGATCGTAGTAACTTGCTCTAGGATAGGGATAAGATTTCAAAAGAAATCCCCAAAAGTATCATAATAGAGACAATAAAATCATAGGTGAAGATAGATCATATTTTATAAAGCCCATTAAATATAAGACATATTTAACTTCTAACATCAGTTCTGTTTCTCAGCAGGGGTGCTTTCAGTAAAAAAAAACCAACAATATTTGAAACAACCAACCCAGTATACCCACCATCAGCAAGATATTTATACTCTTACCCCATTTACATGTACAGGAAGAAATTTCAGTTTCTTATAAAAATATAAGAAAAATACAATCATTCAACTAGGATGAAACAATAAAATAAACTCCTTAATGGACTTAACTTGAGAATGAACAATATATAAGAGCAATGCAACCAATCCAATCATAGAGAATTTATAGAGGGCCATAAAGGAATCTATGACAACAAAACAAAGGTGTGCTTCAAGACCTGGTTTACCATTCGTGAATCTCCAGTAGATTCAATCAAACGAATACGAGTATCCAAGCCATGCGACCCCCTAAGTAAAGGGTGATTAACATGGTAGTTTAGAAACTAGGTATCATAACATATACGCATCGGGAAAGCAGGAGAAGAGTCTACAATTGAAATACAGAAGGAAATTCTATCTTACTTAAACCCATTAGCAGTTTCCAAACCCTATGGGAAGACGAGAAAGGGAAAGAAATTCCAGCCATATATTACTGTTCACAAGGCCTGTAATTCAAAAGATAAAAGAAAGAGGTGAACTCCCCCCCTTTGCAATCTAGTCACTCAATAACAACGATATAGAGGGACAATGATTACATTCAAGGCAATAAATCAACAACCACAAAACCAAACCATTTCTAGGTGTCCCCATTTCAAGAAGAAGATCAATCATCCACATGCTAGAATTACTAGAAAAAGGGTAGGAGAACATTGCAAAATTTAGGCTTAGCATGCCTCAACAAATGGAGCTTCCACAATGCTCTCCACATCGAATTAGGGCTCAAGTAGTTGCAACACCTTCATAAGTTCAGTAGTTGGGTGTCAACGCTTGCAAAGTGTATTTTTTGGAAGTTTCAACGCAGGCTTGAACAGCCACAAAAAGAATCCCTCACCATAATCACAGTGGTCAGGAAGGCATATTCAACCACCATGAAATACAAAGAAATATGTTTTTAGTAAACAATAGATACAAAGCATGTGTATAGGCTTCTTGTTTTACGTTTTCCTTACCTCAAACCAAGAGCTCACGCTACATGAAACGATGAATAAAACAAAAAAATAGTGTAAGCGGTGGCAGGGAGGTAATAAATGTTGGGGGGGCTAGGTGCACACCTCCAAAAAACTTCACCAATTAATTTCCATTAAACACACACATACAAAGAGGTCTGGTCGGTCAAGGTTAATTAATTATATATATATTATTATTATTTTATTTTTTTAAAATAGATTATTCATCAGTACTAATGAAAATAACCCTAACAAATAAAAGGGGTTAGGCTAATCCTCTAGAACCCAAGAGTTATAGCATCATTAATAGCAAACCAAAAAATCAAGTTCTCGTTATGCTAATAAGGGAATGCTTGAAAAGACACTCTGGGGCACCCAAAATCATCGAGAAAGCAAAATGACAACTCCAAGAGGAATGAAAGAAAGAAGACATCTCTAAAATAAGGTTGAAAGTAACTAACGATCAAAAACACCTATCAATCAAAAGTTTGAGCTCAAGCATACTCAGAGTCTGATGATAAGCAACATGGTGAAAGATACGAAAATGGGGCATTACATTCTCCTCCCGTTAAGAAAGCGTCGTCCTTACTGTGACATAACACTGAAGGAACGAAAAAAGAGTAAGCAACTAAGAAAAAATAAAGATGAAAGGTACACCCTATGGTAAAAATTTATAGACATTAAAGAATGACCATGGATTAGCCTTAGAAACATTTTGGTACCAAAAGTTTAACTTTCAAAGTTATGTGAAGATTTGCAGTTCCCTCGTATTCATTATTTAATTAGTCTCTTTTTATTTACATTATTTCCAATTTAGGTTCTTTTAAATTTCATCATTGTAGTGTTGTTTGTTTATTCATTCTTATGGGTGCCCAAATGAACTGCTATCACAACACCCTACCAGGGTCATACAAAACACTAAATATTCACAAGCTTAGGAGTACATAATTTCATAACATGGTACCACACCACAAGATATTAGTCAAAATACGGAAGGGAACATGCATAGTCCATATAACATAGCACTTTTCACACAGCTATGACTGATCTATAATACTCAAACAAAAGTGTACTACAACAACAAAAAATTTCCACAATTCCACAGATGGAAGATTTCACATAACTTAAAACAATAGCTATAGGTACATAGTGTCAACAAGGTCAACGCCATATCCACAACATAACAAAATATATCCAACTAACATGAGTAACACATACAACATAGGACCACAACCCGAGACATCACAATAACTCAATATATATCTTGAAATCTCACATCATACATATAAGATATCTTATGCCTCCCTCAATGTATTATGTCTACCTCAAGTCTCTTATGCCTCCCTCAATCTCTTATGCCTCCCTCAATCTCTTATGCCTCGCTCAAGGCTCTGTATGCCTCCCTCAATCTCTTATACCTCCCTAAATCTCTTATTCCTCCCTCAAGTCTATTATGCTCTCGTGAAATCCCTTATGCCTCCCTTAAGGAGGCCAGTTTCCCTATGGTCCCTAGGCACATAGAGTTCAGAGACGCCTAACCCAAGTGACATAATAACTCGTGCTTCACCAACCTGCTAGTTATCTATAACTCCTTGGGGCCTACCCCCATACAACAAAGAGAGTCCATAGGTCCAACCATTCTCATGGTGTATCCCATGACCATATTCCATAGATAACGACAATAGAACCAACATAGCTAGCTAATACAAATGCAAAGTGGAAAAGTACAAGCCTTGGGAAAGGCAGTAAAATCTTAAAATTTAAAAAAATATCGAAAACTAGGTAAAACAAACGGTGAAATAGCCATAGTTAGTGCCAAAAATCCACATGTTGGTACCGCAAACCAAGGAAATGCTCAAAAATGTAAAACATGAAAAACAAGAAAATTACTGGTCCTTGCAAAAATAAAATAAAAAGGTCAATTTATGAATAAAATACACATATAGCATAATAGCACATTACGATGACTATGTGACCCTATCTGGCCACCAAGGAAGTGTACTCAACAAGTCACTGAAACTTGAAACATTGATCCTTAGCTCGTTAACAAAATAACATATCAATAGTATGTAACTATCATTATCTCTATTTGAATCATCTCAGCACCACTTCGACAAGGATAAACACAGTCATAGTTATACTCAAGTTGCATCCATATAATTACCACAAGGTAAGGAGAGAGGAAAGGATCATAGGTCATCAACTACGAAACCAAAAGTTGGCTTGATTTACTGGCCCATGGTATACAATTCCTCACTCTAAACATACACTTTTACCGATTTCCTCGAGGTTTATTACTGTAAGGTTCACAACATAACATGTTTTCACAATACCACACAATGGTACTTCACACATATTAACATAGTTCCTTCACACGATACATAAACAAGAGACATCACATACATTACATTCACAATTTATGATACACCACATCACCACATGCTGCACATAAGGTGCAATCACTATATGATAGGGATCATACACTCACCATATGTCCCAAATTTATGACATTAATCATTGCATATTACATGAATTTTACTTGTGATGAGCACAATTATAACACACAGTCAGCTGCCATATAACATGGGAATACACACATTTCTACACCAATGCTAATGAAATCGCTAAGAAAGCTAGTTCACTACAATCAACCTGGCCACACAACATATTAGCACACTTGCACATCACAAATGCTAAAAGCATCTAACACTCTAAAATACACAATCACATTTCTTCCACACACACCACAAAGTAGTGTTTCACACTCAAATTCACATATAATTCCTGAAAAGGAGAGATAATACTCTCACCTTTAACACATCAACATGCCATCAGTTACGCATTAAGTGGCATACACAACATGTGCGCTCACAATATCACAATTACAACATAGTTCAGATCATGCTTAAATCAAATTACTCTTGCAATATCAACCACCATCATGTAACACCATCACAAGTCCAATTTGGCCTATAGGTTTGAGAGCATTAACCTCTGCTCTAATACCATGTATAATACACACTATTTCAGACACACAAGACAATAAAGAAAAATATAGGATAATTGTTTTTTTGAATTGTTTGAAGTATAGAACGACATTACAGGAGGACACAAATGTTACAAATAATTGTTTGAACAACTTGGCACAACTATGACCACATAGGAAATACAAAACATCCAACACCCATCAAGGACAAATTACTTTTCTTTTCGACAAGACACCGCAAAGAACTCAACTATAGTACATAGTTACAGTTCAGGAAAACCCACTTTTAATAACTTCTTTAGGTTATTTATTTTACTGAAAAACGCCCTTCAAAATTTGTCTTACATTCTATGAGATTCAGATTTGATTTGAGAAGATTATTATTACAAGGGTTATAATCCTTTCTTTTACACTTAGAGACATTAGGCTTGGGTAAAATTTTCTGAAAGAGGATCACCTTTAATGTGAGAATTATTGGATTGGATAGTTATTAGGTTAACACTAGAAGGGAGGCAGGGTGACCCAATCCCCACAAGATTATCACAAACCAACTCAAGCTACAGAAACTTGATTTAGACCTCCCTTGCAAAAGGTAACGAGCGTAAGGTCCAAGTGAAGTGGAGTGCCATAACCTTTTAGAACTACAACCTCCTTGTGCAAGAATCAACTATTAACCATGCTTACGAGAAGATTAGAATATATTATGGCTAGATTTAAAGTGTGAAGGTAAATTTATTTCATCATCAAGATCTCTTTACTTAACAACCGGTCTTTTAATGAGACTTAAGAGTTCAATTGGATTTGGGTAAAAATTTCATTTAGCATTCTCTTAATTAAGTTCATTAAAGGATGCACACGGGGTTCCCAAAATCGAATTATTAGACTTAAAGTGTGCTTGTTCAAACTCCCCTACTAACTAAGACTTAACTATAACCCCAAAACTAATAATGATTTTACTTTTTTATTTATTTTAATATTTACTATTTCACAACCAAGACAATAAAGTTTAATTTATAGCTTAAGTTTAGTGAGGGTAGATTCTTTTACATCGGTAGATAACCACTTTCTTTGCAATTAAAGCCTCTTAGTTTTATCAACCAAGTACAACTTCATTATTATCTTATTTATTAATTCATCTACGTATTAATTTTTTTTCATTATTTTAATCATCTTTAGAAAAGAATTCCCAACCAATAAAACATGCCTAGAATAGCATTAGTACCAATACCATGGAGGGTTATTAAACATGAAAGTTTTATTACCTGAAAGAAGAAATTACCATTACTCATCAAGAAAACTAAACATGGTTATGACATTTCTATTCATCATGGCACTCATAACAAAGGTGTCAAAAGATTCGATTGAATTTGGTTGAGAACAAGAAGGTAACAGGATTAGTCAACCAACGCTACAACATTTTCATGACTGAAATAATACAATAAAGAAAATATGCACAACAAGGTGATGACTGAGTTTTATTCGTCACAAAGATAATTAGAAGTTTTGCTATAACATGATAAGACATCTTTATTTCACAAAAACTTAAAATCCAAGGCAAGAGGCCTTCCAAACTCCTTTACAAGTACCATTTCAATATTTACAACACATTAGACATTCGCACAAAGAACTTCATAAAAAAAACTAATGAAAACTTTAATAATATTTCCTTTATCTACTCGCATAAGCCATCTGCACAAGTATTAACTTGAGGAAGTTCGCGAGAACTGAGCATGATAAGACATATAACATAAGACATTGTGTTGTTACCTAACTATTTTATAGAAAGAAAATCTTTGTTAATGACACAATCCCAGAAACACAAGTTAAAATTTGTCAAAATACTTTCCAGTTACAAAACAATAAGCAAAAACAAATATCATATAGCCAACAAGGATTTGAATTTAAATATGATCTCATGAATTCAATCCTATTGAGTCTATTTCAAACACAAACATGCACTTTTTCCAATTCTTAATCATCTAAACATGGGTATTTAGGAAGGAAGGAATTCATATGTCCTATACTACACTTATCCTTCTAGTCAAATCACAACCAAATTCCCTCAACTAAATATATTCTAACTTTTCAAGAAGAAGCACGAGTCTTGAACAACTACCATTGTCTAATTAGTATATAAATTTTTATTCAAAATTTTGCAACTCGGAAGCATTGAAAGATAAACTAGAATCTAAATACATTTAATCAACTACTATACTATTTTAGGGCCCATCTCAGAGTCAAAAATGGGATTGATCTAGATCAAGTTCCAACACTAAGATGAGGAAGACTCCATCAGTTGAAACAAGACCATATAAATTACATATGAAGCTTTCAAGGTAATGGTGATTAAGTAGATTGATCAAAATTTATCATGCCAACAATGGAAAAGAAATCACTAATACTCATTAGAAAATAATTTCCTATAAAAGAAGTCAATAATTTCAACCCTACTAATTTCATCAGTGTGTTTGTTATGAGATTCATTTCTAATACGATGTTATTTAAAACTACAACCATATTTTAAAGGGAGGAAATAATTTTTTTTAAAAACAAAAAAATAACTCCTAATCATTCTTGAACAATCTCCTTCAATTCAATCATGCCATAAGTTTTCCACTATACTACAACCCACATCCTATTAGCTATCTACATGAAGTTGTATACAATCATAAATGGCTTAACATGAATGAAATTTTGTCACGTATGTCCCTTAGAACTAAGTCCCTTTCATGGTCTAACTATTGATGCCATCAAACGGATAAACAATTCCATAGGAATTAAATCTATTCACTGAGCATGCCTATAGGAGGTATATTCTAGAATTGACAAGAAACAAGAGCGTAAGGGTAGGGAACTCCAGAAAAGTCCACAAAGATACTGAAATCAAGAATCCACCTAATCAAATCATACTAATATAACCAAGATGACAGAGAGAATTATAACACAATATGCACTTCAAGTGATCAAGATATAGATTTAATACACAAGAAAATTTCTACATAGGTCTAAAGGATGAAGGATGTCAACAGTTCTAACTAAAAAAAATCACAAAAAAAACATCCTTCTCAAGATAGAAATCAAGATCCAAGTCATAAGGATAAAATTGTTTCCTTTAATACTAATTTTAGAAGTTCAGAGTTTAAAAATCACACATTATAATCCCACTCAAAGAAAAGTTTTCATGAAAAGAAAAGTTCATTTAATAAAAATTTTAGATCAAAGAAGAAAAACTAATGTGTAGGGCTTATCATGCCTGAAATTTGCTTTCACCCATTGCATAAAAACCTCACCAACCAATAGCAACACTCAACAGGTTGAATCCTTGTTCACAAACATCATGGGTGCTAAAACCTCCATAGAATCCCACGTTGGCACGGAAAGGAACTCTCAAAACCATGAGTGCATCTTTCTGAAGAAATGAGGTCCTAAGGACTGCCCTGATGGAAGTGAATACATAAAAATGGGTTTAATGGAAAGGCCCCAAGAGCTCGTGAGAGATAGAGGAAAAACTAGAACCCCCACAACCTCACAAAAATACTCCCAGTTTGCGTCAAAATGGAATAGTTAGAACAGGGAAAGAACCGTAAATGAGAAAAAGGGAAAAAAGTTTTCTAAACAACCATGGGAGTAGGAGCAAAAGAGACCACACATGAAAAAAGGTCAAGAAACAACAAGGCAGGTAAAATTTTTTGCAAAACGCCTCAGAAAGAAACAAAAAACAAAAATATCCTGGTCTAATCACCCTAGACAGAAACTGTTTTGCACAAAAGAGGAAACAAAAACAAAAAAAAACATCCTGGTCTGATCACCCTAGATAAAAATACACGTAGCTAAGGGAAAAAAAGGTACCTTCTGAAAAGGAAAGAACATCCATCATAGTACAATGGAAGGATACTTTAGAATATGTAGTTGTAGAAGCTTAGAAACCTGTATGCAATGTGTGGAGGAAAGCATGTGGTGAGAAGATTGTTGACTAAACTCCTGTAAGAGATGTGGTCTTCAAGGAAACACCATCACATAAGAATATGCACACAAAAAAAAGGAATCATGAAACTCAACCCTGTTTCACCCTCACACCATCACTAGGTGTCCATTCCAAACAACTCACCTTTTCTAAGTACACCTACGCAACCAGGTCAAAAATGGTAGTTTGGAACATGTATGGAGATCCATGCACGCACGCAAGAGATGAGTCTTTAGTCTAAAATTGCAGTAGAGAAAGTCCATCTTACATAGACCCATAACCACTATCCAAACCCCATGCTTCCAATAGAAAAAGGAAAGGAAACACCTCAACATACCTGACACAAGGCCCCTAATAAAAGGAAAAAACAAAGCTTCCTTCTCTCCCATGCCAAACATGCCAATTAAATGGCCATAAAGAAGATAAACAGGGAGGTAGGCATCCTCATTTCCAAGGCATATCCATGCCTCCACATGCCAAAAGATGAGGAGGGAAGGAAAATAATAGTCATATGCCCAACAAGGAAAAAATAAATTCTCTTAAATAATGGCAGGTTGGTGGAAGAAATGTCAAATTCTCCTTTAATTAAATAATAAAAAGAAAAGCATGAATGCAGGCATGAATGACCAAGGAGGGAAAACACTAGTGGTTTGTGTTTCAACAACAACGAGGGATAATAACCAGCCATGGCGCCGTAACGGAAATCTCTTCATTTTTTCAAAACGAGGTTCACGCTACATAAACGATCAATAATAAAATGAAATAAAATATAGGTAATTAATAATAATATACATAAAAATTGACACTAAAATAAAATATTCGTCAATTGACAATTAAATAATAATATTATTATTATCATTATTATTATTATTTTTACAACCTAAAATAATTATTAGTCATACTAATAATGACCGAAAATCAAGCTTGACAAAACGAGAACAAGATTTTCCTTTAACAGTGCAATCAAATAGGGTGCTACGAAGGCCCTCCACAAGAAGCACCGACAAAGACATGGAAAGACAAGATGGGGAGGGAGGATGTTAATCCTTCTCTATGACAAGGTCGAAGCAAAATAAAAACCAATGGAAACTCACACAAACGTTCGATCCTTAGAACAAGGTCACCGAAGCGAGGACTGAAGTAACCCTCAAATGAGGCATTACAAGGGGTATGTTTATTATTCTAACCCCATGTCAAATGGAGACCTTGTTAATTGTTTTAACCTTGTGGAATGAAATAACTTAAGCATTTATTTATAGTGGCCCCTTTACGCTTAAGACTTAACTGTGGGATTTTAACTATAGTAGAACTAAATAGTTTATTTAAATGTATTATGAACATATCTTTTGAGGGGAACCTAAACCATGCTTAGTCTAATTGAGCCCATTAAAATATAATGTGAACATTAATACTTTGTTATAATGGATAAAATTATTTTATTAAATATAAAAATCTTAGAAACATTAATGTGACAACTATATTTTCTAAGCCTTTTTGCGAGCACATTTTTCAAAAAAATTATTCCATAATTTTTCTAACTTGTCTTAGATTTTTCTTGGGTTTCATGTAGGCAAATTTTGCACGTATTACATGTTTCTATTTTATCAATAATATAACAATATGTTCATATTTTATTAATAAGACATTAAGATCATTCTATTTTTTTACTACACCGAAAGGCATTACTAAGTGAGAGTGGACCGACTGAACTAGAAAAAGTCAAATATTAGATGGTGATGATTCCGAAGAAGGATATGCATTGAAGATCCGACAATCGAGGATGATAATGATGCAGATATGTGGATAACAACCAATCAGTAAGAACATGAATTTTGTTTTTGGAAGAATGGAGAGGGTTGTAGATCTGAGTTACCCTCTCCGCTGGCCTGAATCCACACTTATTTCACCTTAAACAAAATTCATTTTTTGTGTCAATAAATTCTTTCCATGATTTCTACGCCAAAGATAATGATGATTTCATGAAATTTGAGGATGGCATCTTTTGGAATCCTAAGAAAGATAGCAATGAGGAAAAATTCAATTTATTCAGGTAGGGTTTGAAGGCTTTCTTTTTCCTCTATTACATAAAAATTTCGTAGTTAAAAAATATTGCAATGTATTTGTGTCAAAAATTCGTGGTAAATAAACATTCACATAATTGCAATTTCCGTTAAAAATAGGATACACACATTCCCAATATCTAAATTGCTACACGTTTCAGATATGGAAGTTTAAAAATTTTACTGTGTTTGAAATTTTAGTTTTTTTTTTTCCAGTTTATTTTCTAATTTAGAGGGGGAAACTATTCAGAAGCTTCTTTTTTTGGCGGGCTCATGGTGAAGAGTGTGGTAAGGAAGAGGATAAATCTATATTCAGGAATCAGGAAGTCGTCATGGGATAAATGGGTTGTAGAGATGAGACATCTGAAAAAGGGCATTAGGTTCTATCATGGATATTTCAGTACTGTGGAGGATGCCACCAGGGTGTACGATACATCGGTTTAGAAGATCATATGTAAGAAATCTAAGCTCAAATTTGTTGATAATGTTTGTCCTGGAAAAATTAAGAAACACTTGAGGAAGAACGATTCCTGAAAGAAGTCGAAGACTTGTAACCTTAAACCTGATTTCTTTGTTTAAGGGTTTTAATGCACAAAAATTGACAAAACCGTCTTTGAATGATACCAAAAAGGTAAATATATTTAGGCCTTCCATGCAAGAAAGCTATTATGACAATCAAGAGTTTACATATTTATAATTTCTAAACCCTAATCAATTAGTGGTTTAGTCCTCAGATCAAGTAATCTTAGAAAAAAATCTATAGGAAATATACTCTAATGAGATATGTAGAAGTTACAAAAATCCATAGGCAAGCAGCTTCAAGCCATCTACGTTTGATAACGTTGTAATTTTGTAACTCTTGAAATTTATTTCTCCCCAGGCCGGGACTTATTTTGAATCTGATAGAGACATTATGTCATGTGATGGTGTTCATTTTGAAGCCATTAAATCTTATCCTTCTCCATCGCAAGGAGGTGGATATTTTAATTTTTAAAGAAATGGTAATCCAGTTCACAGGGATAATATTTTATATGTAAAATTCCTGAAATTTCTTCTGTATCGTGTGAAGTGAATGGATTTAACTATGTGGACATGTAGAATCCACCATTGTGTGGAATTACTGAGGAGATTTCTATTGGTATTCCTTATGAAAGCAATGGTGAAATAGGCGATCCTTTCAAAACAGAGGTGAGTGGAAATCTTGATTTTTCAGAAGAATTATGTGTTTTGGATTCATATTTCTGGTCGTGCCTAAGTCCTAAAGAGGAAGAGTTAATGGTTCAAAAAAATGGTGATATGGGTGCAAGTATTGAATGTTCCCTACAGCCATAGAGCTTTGGAAAACTGCCCACTAGTGGTTCTATTTATGAAGGTAGTATTTGTTATTTCCTTGTTGGGCTATTGTAAATTTAAATTTAATAATCAGATTACTTATCTGAGGTCTAGTATTTAAAAATTACTATAATATTCCACTAATTTAGTATATATGAATGTAATGTCACATAGTTTGGCACTCAATAAATAATGTTAGTCACCTAAAATCCAGTTTAATTTAATTTTTAAACGTATTAGAATTAACTTTATCTTATTCATCCTAATGTTGTGGGGTTAATATACACCCTTAGTCCATAAAAAAATTATTTAATTTATCACCTAATGAATATTTGCTTTCCCCTTTTATTTTTTTAACGTTTTTTAAAAATATTTATTTCTAGCCCAGGCTAATATTTGATCACCCACAAACTAATTAAATTAATCTACTCAATGAATAACTCCTATTTATTCCCTCATTAATAAAATGGTCACTTTATTTTGAAAGTATTTTCCACAATTTTAATATCACATTACTTAAGTTTATGTCCCAACATGACCCTTAGATTATTTCTCCTAGGAACCCCTCCAAACTAAATTCACCACATCCCATTAAAAATATCTACCCCCCATTTCAAGTTATTGGGTTCAATACAACCCTTAGATGATTTCAATCTCAACCCTAGATCTGTAGGGCTTCCTACAACCCTAATTCTTAAATTTATGATTTCCTTTTTACTTTTGTTTTGCCTCATTGCTTCTTAGTTGTGCAGGTAATTATAAGGAGATTGAAGGAGGCCATTGAGGCAATTTTGAGCTACATTTACACAATGAATGCATTCTCATGGAGGAGTTCTAAACTATTTTTTTGTTTTTCTCATTTTAGTTTCTTTACTATAACCAGGGTTTATTTTTCTTTTTGTTTTAAGCTATCATCTAATTTAATGAGGGTTTAAGATTATATGTATATTTATATATTTTTATTTATATACATATATATTTACAAAACCCCAGTTTTTTAATACATTAATTATGCAAGGTTTATCAGGGAGGTTTGAGTATGGCGAGGGTAGTTAAGTGTTTATGAGTGGATGGAAATGGCACTTTGTGGGGAAGCAATATAAAGTAAAGGGAAGGGGGATGCGATCGTTTGGCAGGCCACAACCTGACCCAAAATTTGCACCCCCCTCCCTCATTTCCTCCATTTTCACAATGTTATGAAAGGGGGAAAATCTCAGCCCCAATATTTATTTTATAATTATTTTTTTGTTAAATATTATATATATACCCAGTTTTCTTATCAAAAGAACCAATTTATAAAATGGGTCTTATCTCAAGTTAATAATATTTTAAATTACCATTGTATAACCATTTATATGTATATATGTGAGTTGTAATGCTTTGTTTGATTTTTACTTCCGGTTCACTTCTCTGACCTATGGTTGTACTTTTACATGTGCTCCCTTAGATCATTAGGTGAATTATCAGTCTTGCCGTGAAGTTAATTTTTTTAAGGTATCTTTCTTTTTCTCCATCTTTTCCTTTGTGTGATGTCGTAAATAACTTCTCATTATTAATGGTCGTAAAATATTTTTTAAGACCATTTGCTTTTGAAATATAATATTATTTCGTTTAAATGGTTGTTTAATGACGTTCCCATTTTAATTATCCAAAGAAATATTTTAAAATTTTCCAAGAGTTTTAGACATAAATTTATTAAAACGAAACCTAATTTTTGAATGAAGTTTATTAATAAAATAAAAAAATAAATTTGATCTTCTATTTAAATTTAATATTTTATAAAAAATATATATTAAAAAAAATAAAAATAAAATAAACTTTGGCTAAATATGTGGCATTGAAAGGAGAAGTTGGTGGATGTGGGTAGTTACATTTGAATGGACTGCTGTCAAAAATGATATTTTATTGAAAAAAGAAATACTTACCTACTTTCCCACCTTGGCCGTACATTTTCCATGCATGGTCTATGAGAGGACTGATTTTTTTTATTTGATAAATTTTCCCACTTAGCTGTCCACTCCTAATTAGCTTCCATTATTTTATTTCTTTTTTTATTTTATTTTATTTAATGTTTCTTTTTGTTAGCCGTCCACTCTATACCTTCTACTTTATTTTATTTGTTTTTACCTTGCTGCATGTTGTACGTGGGGATTAATATATTGATGAGTGCTTGTTGTGGACGCATGGTGGAGGAAAATATGTGTCACCTGTCCATTTCCTTGCTGTCAGTTGACCTGTTGGATTTTCATTTCTGCCTATGCACCAAAATAGAGTGTTGGCCACTTGAATTTGATAACCAGAGTTTTTTACCTTAGCTCTATCTTTAAAATTGAAATGAAAATATTTTCTTGGGTGCGTGATGTTGAAGGAAGGTATGTCTTCCTGGTGGAAGCATGCGTTGGGCATGTCATTGTTTCCTAAAAATGCTTGAAAGAAGCCTTACCACGTGGGTTTGGAGGAGGAAGAACAGTTTGGTGCTGTTGGAGAAGGATTTGACTCCCAAAAAAATGCATTTCCAGGTATCTAGACACCTTGCCATGGCCGCATATCTCTTTCTTGTGCCAAAAACGTGGCTATGTGTAATGTTTGGACGCCTAGCAAACAAGATGACAATAAGTTTTGGTTTGTTATTGTTGTTGTTGCTATCTTTGTCAGGCATTTATGCAACCTTTGGAAGTGTTACAGGCATGATAAGCTCTACCCTTGAGACTCTTTTCCATCATTAACAATCACATGAAAAGAATCATGTTCTATTTTTCTGAAAAGGCTTTTGATTTAGTCGTTGTGGTGGTAGTTTAGTTGTTCTTATCTTGCTGATATTCTCTGTCATTCATTGTTTTGTTTTTGGTGATTTTGGAGTGGTGTGAATGCTTCCTTATTTGAGAATTTCCTTATTTCATTCCCCTCTTTTTAAAAAATAATAATAATAATTGTTATTAGGAATGATTATTGATGTATGAAAGCTGGAGCATGGCTATAGCATATTATTTTTATATTCTGCTTGAATAGATTAATGGTATTTCTATTTTTCTTAAAGGCATTAGTCTTGCATATAAGAAAAGGGAAATATTTGTAAATACCAGTATATTAAGAAGAAAAATAAAATAAAATAACATCATTAAACTTTTTCTTCAACCTTTAGAGATATCCTTTACTGTTGGCCAGTTGTGTAATGATTTTCATAGATGTCTTAATTCAAGATTGGTGAACAGAATATGGAATATAGAGTGGTTAAAAATGTGATATTATTTGGGAAAAATGTTATATTATTGGTGATAGGAAACCATCTTATTAGTGATGACGAGGAGCGGTATGTATTGGGTGTTTTAAGCCTTATATTGCGATGTGTATTGGTATTCATTGTGTCTTAGTGTTATTTGAAGTAACTAGAGGTATAGTGTGGTTATCAAATCATTTTAAGGTAGTAATTTTATTTATAAAAAAAACAATCCTTACACTCTTACTTCTATAGTCTTCCTTCAAACCTTGATAGTATCGTTTAGTTTTCTAGAAATCTAATTTCATGTGTTCCTTCTATTGATGAAAACCTCTTGATAGGAAAGCAGAGAGATTAAGTTAGGAAAATGATTCTTACTCAATTTAGGTGAGAATAGAAGTTACTCTTTGGAAACATGCATACTGTGTCGGTCAAAGGTAAAGTCATAAGATGGCCAAATATATATATATATGTCTTTTTGAATTTGAAAGGGAAAAAGAATCAAGTGAGTGAAGCTATGCTACTTATCACAAAAACAAAATAAAAAAAAATCTTGTGGTGGGCAAATGGTGTCTCATCTTATTAATTTGAAGTCATAGATTAAATTAAGATGATTATAATTCAAAAATACTAAGATGATTGCAATGGTTGTTTGGAGTACTAATTTTCATGCATGACTTGGGTAGCTTGGAGGCTTGTCATTATACTGGTTTTGATAATTAGTTGTTGGATACATCAAGTGACTTAGAAACTAGACATTGTCTACTGTGACATGTTGTTAACCTTTATTAGATTTATTGTTATTTTTGGAGTAACTTGTTAGACAAGGACATTTTGATGATTGGATGAAGTATTAGATTTCAAACTTGTAATTTAGAGCATTATACGATTGAAAACTAATCACATTTGATACCTGTATTTGTACTCATGAGGCCAAGTTGCCCTATTTGATTGATTGGTAGTATATTGTAGTAGAGGAAATGTTCATAACTAGAAACATATGACTTTCTCCTTAGTTTTATGTTGAGAAAATTTTAACATGATTAATGAAGTTGTTAGTGAATAGAGATTGGAACCATTTCATTAAATAGAAGTTTTTCCTTTCATGGTATTGTTAATTATAGCTAACCAATAGAAGTTCCAAGGTGTAGGTTTTATCATGCTCAGTTCTCACAAATTGACCCACGCTAACAAATGTGCAGGTGGATTTCATGAGTAGAAAAGAAATAAAGGCCTGTAGAAAGTGGCTTTGGTTTTAATTATGAAATGCTATTGTATGAATGCTTATTGTGTTGTAAAACATTGGAATGGTAATTATGGAGATAATTTAGAAGTCAACACCTTAGAAGTTTGTATTATCCTCATGTAGGTTGTTGTTAATGATTGAAAGTCAAAATTGTGAAATATATTATGGTGAATAAGGTTGAATGAACTATGTTGTGACATGTGTATCTATTTGTTTGTAATTGCACTTTTCAAAAGATACTTTATCCTTGATTTTTCTAAGTTTTGTTTTAACTATCTAATCTTGAATTAGAATACATAACTTCTAGTTACCTTAGGTCATGTTTCATTTGGTAGAGTACCTTGCATCGAATCTAGTTATCATAATTAGGACAATGGAAAACCTTCACTTGAGATATAACCTGGAGTTAGTAAATCTTGCTAGAATTAGACAATCATGAATGGTTTAAAATAACATCTTGAAATGATTTGAAGTATATAACTATATATCCGATGTTGTAAACAAATGAGGAATTTAAGAGCCTTGAATAATTAAATGTCCTCCTAACAAATGAAAAAGTTAATCAAGTAAATGAAACAACCTCTTTCCGCCCATTAATCGGTTTACACTTAAGATTAACATTAAAAGGTAGGGGAAATCTTGTCAAAGGAAACATGAATTTCAGATTCTTCTAACATGAGTCTCCTAGGAAAAGCTAAGAATTTAAGCATACTTATAAAAAAACATGTTTCTAAAGGAACCTACTGTGCTTTTAGCCATCTTTGAATTGTGTGTCATTTTTTATAGGAAATGATGTATCTATGACTAGTTATAAAAATGACGATGGTAAGTAAGCCGAATTATAACCTTGATTTAATAAACCCTTCTAGATTATGGTAATAACATAATACTAGGTTTAACCGAGTGGTTTTATAATCCATACAAAGGTTATACTGAAAAGAAAATAATATGACGTTGTTAACTTATAGACGAAGTAAAGAATATTTAAATGGAAGAAAAGGATAATCTATCTTCTTGTGTTTAAAAGGATATACCTTATTACCCTTAATCCATACTAATAAATTATTCTTAGTGTTGATGGGATGTAAAATGATATTAAAATGTAAACCAATGCTTAGCAATTTATGAGGTTAACAAGGTTATGTTAAACATGGATAAATGATCAAGAAAACATTAAAGCCAATTTATCTTGTTATAAAACCTGATTTGTAACCTTTTTATGAATTTAATCAAGAGATGACTAGATGATGCACTTACTCAATCTTTATTTTTTTTATAAGTTTCAACAAACTAATGGTTAATGTCTAGTGAGATCATGAAGATGAATGCATATTGACCTTCATACCACTAACTCTTGTGACGGTGCATTGAATCCTTTCTTGAGTAATTTAACCGTTATGATCCCTGCTCAAAGGAATTTTTTAATTCCGAACATAATGGCATTTTTGCCTTAGTTTGATCTTACGCTCGTCCCCTTGTGCCATGGAGGTATGAAATGGGTCTCACTAGACATGGGGATGGATAATAGCCTTGTGAGAAATTGAAGACCCCTTTATTATCAAATGAACTAAGAATGTTATTAACATATTAGAGAAGATCCTCTTTCAGGAAATTTTATCTCAAACTAATTACTCAATAGTATAAAAGAAAATAAATCTATCTCTATAAGAAGATTTATGTGAGTCATAACATAAATCTTCCAGAACGTAAGTTAAGATTTGAAATATGTCTTAGTAAATAAGTAACCTTAAAATATTTTATACCGTGGGATGCACCTCACTGTAAGTTTGTTCTGTGGTTGGACTTCTATATTTTATCTTGTCAAAATAAAAGTGAAATATTCATAATCAGTGTCATACGTTCGTTTATTCCTAGGTGGTTAGTTTTGTGTCAAACTTATCATGAGTTGGTTGTAGCCCTTTAAGATCACCTGTAGATTTGTTTAAACTTCAAGAAAGTCAAAAATATATGAACTACCAGTTTTATTGATCCTCCAAATTCTCTAAACTAATTGAAAATATAAAGGAGAGATATATCAAAATTTGTAACATGATTTCTACAAACCTACTCTTAAGTTAATTAAAAAGAAGTGAGAAGAATTTTAAATAGATGTTCTTCCTTTCAAGACAAGCTAAAAACTCTAAATGTTATCTCTCAAAAGTGTACCTAGGTTGAGAGATGATAGTAGGGGTTCTAATATTTTTTGAATATCTCACTTTCATTTATACAATGGAAACACCTCAAGTATGTGTGTATACCTATTATTGAGGTGAGTCTCCAGTATCAAGGGGAGTTCCTTATTGATGTATCATAAACTAATTTTTTTTTAGGTTTGAAGGTTAAAAAGATTTCTGTAAATGAAATTAAAAAGGGTGATACACAAAAATTATTAAGGGATTTAAATGAGTATATGCATAATAAAATTGAGAATTAATTTTGGATACACGAACTAATGGTTTTAAGAAGAATATTAAGGAAAAACAATTATGTGTTGAGAGATAAATCACAACAACACAATAAGATAAACATTCACACTAATATTATGAAAAAAATACCAAATTTTTGTAAAGGTAAGATGATTAATTAGTGAATTGACATTGAAAAGAATTAATGTAGAGATACACACCACTGCAAGTAATTGGAAAGGAAAAAATCAATTCTCATTCAAGGAAAAACTGGTAGAAAATTGCTTCAGCACTTATGTGTCCAAAAAGTTCTCATCTATGCTTTTCTAATGCACACAATATATAGCAAAATTATTCAACCAACCCATCCTAAAAAATAGACTAAAATTTGTAGTCGCCCATGCATGCTAATTTTACCCCTTTGTCATGAAAAAATAAAGGAATAAAAATAGACATATTGATTACAATGAAGTATTAATAACCTTAGTACAAAAATAATTCGAGTCAAAGTGCATTTGACTGATCTACTTTTAATAAACTTGGATGAATAATTTAGCTTATAATAGATATTGTTTTATATGCAAGTCTTCTCTAATGTGCATGCAATCTTTTCCTTCTTCTTCTTCTTGATGTGACACTTGCAATTTGATCCACTTGCAATGATAAATTTAGAAATTTTACAATTTTTCCCCTTTAGATGTAAATGCAAAAATTAATATCCCTATGTAAAAAATAATTCCTTTGTATTCAATTCTTAGCAAAATATTCATCCCTTTTGTGGGGACCATCTATAGGCATGAGCAAGAAAATAATACAGAATCAACAAGAGTGGTCCTCATAATCTTTGATGATGACTCGCCCTTCGAAGATGTTTTGGTGGAAATCATTAACTCGAGTTGAGATCTAAACCGTGGTTGTGTTAATTACATCTGATGAGGAACATTGATCTTTGTCCTATTTATTCACAACCATCGATTTATTGATAACTGTGATTATTGGGTGGTTAGAATAATGATCGTTGATCCTTTTCATGTTCAATTTACACCAATGATCTTTGAACCTCGAAAATGGGTTAGTTGTGGTCACATTAATTGGATTTTCACTGGTATCCATTTGATCTATTACACGAACCAATCTCCATTGTCGATCTATGAGTGGTTTGCATTAATCTTAATGATTGTTCTTTGACGTTGATTCTTGTATTGTTCTAGCTCTGGAGCATTGATCTTTTAATCCTATTATGACTGATTGGGTTGGATTATGGTTTAAATCTACACCGTTTGATTTTTTCTTAGAAATTTAGAGACATTGATCTCCGTCCTTTAATTGTATGATGGGTTGATTTTAACTAACCCATGGGTTAAGGTAGAAAAATGAAAAATTCAATCCACTATTTGGTCATTTGCTAAGGTTGAGCCTAAGACTAGTGAAGCCTTGGAAAAATTGTTTCTGACCATTATTTTGGATGCATTGAAGCTCTTTGTATATGTATGTGCTTTCTGTATCTATCACTTCTTATATTTTTGAAGGCTATGTTTGGAGCTTCACAGTGGATATCTTTAGAAGAAATAGTCATTGTCGTTGTATGATCCAAATGTATGTTATTATTGAACCTATCTATAGTGTATTTGATAGGGTGACTACCATTTATTGTCTGATGTGCTTGTTTCTCTGTGAAACCGGTTTATATGAGGCTTTGAACATGAAGTTTCTGGGTTCTCTACTACGAGGAAAGTTATGTGAACTGTAACATCTGCTGTTAATGACCTTTGAGCTTTCGTGGATTTCTTTTGTATTCTCTATTAAAAATTTGCCACCATTATCGTAGGTAAGTTATAGTTTTTGAGCAATGTAACTTTGCATTGTCTATATTTTTTTTTTTGTTTGAGCACTAATATGCTAAAATTTTGTGCTTTTATGCACTTCTTGAAATTGCCAACACTTTCGAGTTGGATGCTTGTTATGGGTACTCTTTAAATTGCTCTACATCAAGGGTTTAAAAGTTCTACCTGTAAGTACTCAAACTTTACCATAAATGGTTATTTCAAATGCCACTTTTACCATTTTATTCTCTACCATTTTATGAGTTGGGCATTATAAACAAGCTAGGGTTCATTATTTTTCCTCCCACTGTTATTAATGAAGATTCTAGCCATTTGTTTGAGCTCCAATTTATCTAATCTCGCATCGTTTGTCCTTGAAAAGAATATTTTCTTTCTTGAATGGTTCAGTAATGGAAATAATATGTTTCACTTGAAGCTGGTAAGCTTTATTATCATGGTTTTCATGATTCTTCATGTTAGCTTACTTAGAACCAACTCGGTTTATAGTTGATTTTCATTCTAGGTATTCTCCATCATTTTTTCCATTTGAATTTGCATCAATAAAAAAGAAACTGCACAAATCTAGATTTTTGCATTATGCCTTTCGTATATCCTTTTGATCTGTCATTTTCGACCATTTCCGCCACTAAGTTGACATAATAAATTTTAGATCTATGACTCTAACTAATCATTTCATAGCTATCATTTTTAAGCTTCACGATTTGGGTTTGTGAAATTTTTTATATTTGAGCTTTCATTACAAGTTATGAGATAAATCTAGCACCAAATATGAATGTTTCGTTTCTGGATGTACCTTAATGATGTGATCTTGTTGAACCTATTTTGTTGATAATGGTTCATATTCCTGATTACTCACAGGGTATTTTCACTTAGTACTTTTTGGGATTATTATTTACAATTTATAGCTATAAGTGAATCTTAATTAATGCAGTGTTAATAATTTTTCCTTGATCCTACAAGCACTTGAAATTTGGTAGTTCTTGTGATTTGTAAATCTTGATAGAATTTGTGTTCATATGCCAATGTCAAAGACAATTACATTCTCATTGATTTCTCTAGATTTCAGACAAAAAAACTTTAAAATGGTTAACAGTGCAAAATGTAAGTCCAAAAGGAAAATCCCATGACTACATACGTCAGATTTCTATTAATCCTTGATGGTTTTTCATATCTTTTAATTTTGTACATTTATCAAGCTCTTGCTATATGGAGTTCGTACTTTCTTCCCATTGTATTTGCATATTTCTTGTTGAAAGATTATTTTGGAAAATGAACTTTGTATGGTTAAGTGGCTTTACATTTATCCTTTGAAACTCTTTGTTGCTAGCATATTTCTAGATTCCCTTCTTAATGTAGCTAAAAATTTCATTGAGAAAAATGTAAATATGATTTCTTTTGAATTACATCGTTAATTTCATGAGTTAAAACTTGCCATGATAATGTGTTATAGAACTCTATTTAAATGTTATCAATCCATGTTGACTGAGAAATAAGATGTTGGAAATGTTTTACCAAACTTTATGAAGAAAATGTAGCTTATAATGCTTTCAAGTTGTATCTTTTTCATGATTGATTTCTTCCTTTCCTCTGCAGTTTTGAATTTTATGGTGAATTCTACAAATTTTTACTTACTTTACCTTGTTCTGTTACCTGTATAATTTAATGGATACATGTGAGGAGATAGATGCACACATATTTGCATATGTCATTTAATAGCTTGTTGTTGAAATGAAATGAGCTGTCATATCTTAGCTTGTAATATGTGGCTCCTCTTCTGTATGAAAGATATGGATATTTGAATGAGCCTTGTTTGATATTCAGAAAACTTTTATTCCATGATAGTTTGATCTGAGACTAAAATTAATGTCATGCACTATTTTGATTCAACTATACTTGATCAATAGTTTTATGTCTCTGAAGCCTAACGGTCTCCATAGACTGCATTTTCCTTTACCTAAATAACTGAAAGACTTTCCTGAAACATTCTCCTGAGGAAAACTTTTTCTGCTAACTGCCTCTTCTAAAAAAGAGTACCTTATTTATCATCTTGATTTAACCTTTTGGAGATAAACTTTATAATCACATGTCAGTATCCTAAATGTCCTTTAATAATTAATGGCAAGTTATATTCCTTGAGTTTGACTTGGACATGAACCTTTGTAACCTGCGACCTTTTGAATTGTAATTCAACTTTGTGAGCAATTAATACATTCCAAGATCTGAAATCATGCTTCTAAATACTTCTTTATGATGAAACCCCATTATCATGAATGTAGTCTTGTGAACATATTTTCACGTCAACCTACCTCAATTGATCTTCATTGATGGCCCATAATCTGAAAGTGATAAGCAGATATCTATAACACCCTCTAAAATCTCCCACTTGAGACCCATGAACAACCTAGGTTTAGTTAGAAAATTATGCAATATATTATTCTTAAAGTTTTAACAACCAAAGTCTCAAGGAAAATTAAATTCAAATGATAACTTTTCCCATTATAACAATTATTAATTCCACATTAAAAAGAAATAAGTGTAATAAGTCCACACCTAGCTCAAATATCCTTCGGGATTAATTTAATCACTGATTATATTGACATTTTAGCTAAATACTCCCTAATTAAAATTTTAGGGTTAAGGGACCAAAACAATAAAATACCCAAGGTATTTAATTCCACAATGTCTAAGACAAGAGAAAGGTTTAATTATAGTGGGGGAAAATAATACATATTTAAAATCATCAGAGTAAATTCTTACTTACCCACTCCCAGGACTCTCTTAAAATATTCAACCTGATTTTTCTTATATTTAATGCACTCAAAACTTCCTGAAACTATTCCCATTAGATAGGGAATTTCCTCAACTTTCCAGTGATCTAAAAAAGTCCTTCTAACTCTTCATATTTCTCGAGTTATGAGCCGGCAGAACTTGGGGTGAAAATTTTCCCAAGACTAGGCTTGTGGGCTTGGGGAGGAAAATTTTCCCCAACTCGGGCTTGTGGACTTCAAAGAGAAAATTTCTTGGAGGAGAAAAGCGGACCAGAGGAGCGGAGAAGAAAAATCTTCCCAGACGTGGGCTGCCAGAGCGAGGAAGGTATTTAGTGCTTTTCCCTTTTGGGACAAAGTGATTTTTACACCCGCACCTCCGCCGATGCCCAACGAAGCCACGTGTCAATCAATGATTGGTCATGAGGAGGTCAATGGGCCATGGAGGAAAAATTGGACCAAATTAACTTTTTGGACTTTGATCATTTTTGACAAAATGAAGCCTTGTGGATTAGCGGAATGGTGGGAAACTTCATGAATTTTCACCTTTTGGACAAAAATAAAAAAGATAAAGTGTCAGCCTACCGGTCTGCCCATGAATATTTTAATAATTAAAATTTGACAGTTATAATATTTTTGAAGCCAAATGAAATAAAAACTTCAGAAGGCCATAACTTTTGATTGGGAACTCCGTTTTTTTCGCAAACAAGGACTTTCTGATAAATGATCTCAATGTTTTCTTTGTAAAAAAATATTGAGAATTTACTTTTGATAACTTTTATAGGGTAAATGAAGGCTTTTTCGAAAATGTATTTCTTTTACTTAGAAAGTGAACTGGTATTGTTAACTTATCGATTATTTGTTGAAATCCACCATTTATTCTTTCTCAACATGTCAAACAGAAATGGAGGATTTCACAAGGAAGAATTTAGGATAGATTTCAAGGATTAAATTGTTTGATTGAAGATCAATTTCTGGAATTTCGACCCAATTTAACAGCAAAAATGACTGAGAAATTGTTTGAGCTCAATTTTGAAAGGTTCTATTAAAATTTCTTAAGTATTATAGTTTTTTTGGGATGATTTTTATCTTTCTTATCTTGTATTAATGTTTCAAATGTTTTTCCTAGTCTGTAGGGTCATTCTGTACGTTTTCTAATAATTATTTTCCAATTTGAAAATCATCTGATAAAGCTCTACAACTTCCAACTCAAATTGATCCATTACATTTACCAAAATTTAAAATATGATTTAATTCTAATCTAATATAACAATATTCTATTTCCTTCAATCAAAATGTAGAAACAAGAAAGCAATTTCTATTTCCTTTCCATAAAAAAAGTGCTTTTCAAACACAGAGGATGCAATAATTCTGAATACATTTCCCACATTCGAACATAGATTTGTACAGCGTTTTCAAAGTAGATTTCAAGAAATAATAATTTCATTGTATAAGGTAAAACTAACATTTATTCGAACCCAATTGAAAATATTAATTTTACAACTTCTAATTTTTATTTATCAAATACGACTTTACAATCACAACTCCTTCTTACATTCCTTTTTACAAACAGAATACCAAGTATATTTCTCTCACATTCAAAGGGGATTTAATTTCCAAAACATAGAAACTCTTTAGCACAAAATGTATAATAAATTGGCATCCACATCAAGTGGGGAAATGGTTTACAAAAAGAGTTTCGTAAGGATCTGTCAAAACTTTTTCTTCTTCCTCAGTTACAATATACAGAAGAGAATTTCTTCCACATTTATTCAAAAATAGAGAACAGAGTATATCTCTTTCACAATTCATTTTACAACTTTCATAGCCAATACAACACATATTTCCATCACAAATAATGTACAAGGTCATCCACTTCAAAGTGGTAAGGGGTTACATTAAGAATAATCTAAACAAGGACTGTCAAACATGTCTTTCTCCTCTGCTCCATAACAGTGACATAAATATCCTCCATTTTCTTTATTTCAATTTGACCATAACAGAATATGGGGAAAGGTAATGCTCTCTACCCAACAGAGACATCCAATGAAAGGATAATCCATCCTTCTTCATTTTCCCTCGAGCCCCAATCAAAATGCAATAAAATATGATTTCCAACACATGGCAACAATAGGCTTCCACAACACAAAGAAATATTTCTCATTCAAAACATAGTCCAAAACAAATTTGTAGTTTGTAACCCCAAAATAAAGACAACAAACAACCCTCAGGCTTCCTCATGCAAGCCAAAGGAGAAAGAAACTATGGGGGATGTTGCTTATGCCTCCCAAAGGGGAAATGGGTATCACCACCTGAGAACAAACTGCCAAAATATATATCATTTCAAATCCTTGACATGCCCTTATGCCTCCCCCAAGTACCCTTTATTCCTCACATTTCCTTATGCCTCCCCAACCTCTTATTGCACCCCATAACGAGTAAAGAAATGCAAGCTATTTCTTTTTACAAGGGAGAACCGAAATCCCAACTCCCTCCACACTTATACCTCCCCAAAACACTTATGCCTCCCATAAGAAAACCCCATAGTCTTCTCCTACACCATTCCTAGGCCATCTACCCAAACAACCAACAAATAAAACAACCCACTCAAACATTCAACCATTCACATATGCATAAAAATGAAACAAGAGCATTTCCAAGAGCTAATCTCTTACCTCTCCATGATGGAGTTTGTTCCAAGTTCAAAACATCAAGCTCTCCAATGCAAAACAATCCAAGAGATCAAAAATCAACAAGAATGCAACAATCTCCAATTTCCTCCCAATTTGCAAGAGCTCCAAAAACCCCGAAGCAAGTTGCCAAAAATGAAGTGATAAAATTGAAGCAACCCAAAAACAAGCCAAGGAATTTGAATATATAGAAGATGGAAGAGAAGAGGATGAGGTGGATCCATGTAGGATGCCACTTCACGCATCCTCAACTCCAACACCCAAGGTCAATTTCATTTTCCAATGCATAATAAATAAGCTGGGTGAATAATATGACATATTATTTACACACTCCAAAACAAACCCACACCCCAAAGGACTGAAATTAAAAGCATGTAAGAAAGTGCAATTAAAACATACAATTTGACTTACAAAAATGAATAAAGAAGGTCTAAATTTAAACCCTCCAACCATAGGTAAGGTTGGCATGCAAATTTAAGAGGTATGGGACAATTTTAACTTTTCCCTCAAGCCTCCAAAATCAGCCTCCAAGGAAAAATTCGAATTTCAAAGAACGTGGAGTGTTTCATACTCCAAAATCAACTTACACATCACTTACACATTTCCTTACAACACTTTAATTTTAGGCCAAAAAATCTAATAATTACTTTCTTATGTCCCAATTTGATTAATTAATTTTAACAACTAGATTACTCACCTTAATTTACCACAATTAGTAAATTTTGAAAAGGTAAACACATCACTTAATAAACACATATAAACATCAATAAAAGGGTTCACCAAGTAAATAAATACAGATAACCCCTAGTCACATTTAAAGGTGATCCGCCCCGTGGTAATCCCTAACACTTTCTTAGGTCCCAATTTGATTAATTAATTTTAATAACCAGATTACTCACATTAATTTACCACAATTAGTAAATATTTAAAAGGTAAATACATCACTTAATAAACACATATAAACATCAATAAAAGGGAACCAAGTAACTAAATACATATAACCCTTGGTCACATTTAAAGGTGATCCCCCCCATGGTAGTCCCTAACACACACACACACACATGAACAATACAAGTCACCGTGGTGACCTTGTTGAATTCATCTAGAATTCCAATGTGGTTGGTCTCCAATCCCATAATGTTTGTTGTGATATTTTGTAACCTGCACATTACAAATACCCCTTCGGCCTCTTGGCCATATATGAACATCCAAATTAATATAATATAATTTCAAAATCATCAATATGTATATGAATCCAAACAAGATCCAGACAATCAACAATATCACTTACAATTTTATTAGCAACTATATAATCATCAATTTTAAATTCAATTTTCTCGATCTACTCAATATATCCAAATATCACATGTCCTAACAACATCCATAAGTATATATATATATATATATATATATATATATATATATATATAACCATGTCCAACAACATGTCAACATCTATATAAAATATCTCTAATAATCATCATGCATCATATATGAATCAGAGTCAACAATAATCCATTATCTGACATCTAACACCATACTAAATCAAAACTATAATAATGTCCATAAAATAGTCAGTAGTATCATGATCAATATCAAAAGTGTGAAGGGAATTTGGCACTACATCCCCCTCCCCTTAGACTCAATTTCCTCCTTCAAGTCATTGGAAAGAGAGATAGGAACAAATGCAATAGAAAAAGGATGACTCGATTATGAGATTGCTTGCTTCATACAAGTTTGGGTCTATAGAACCTAAGTTTTTTCTAATGTAATTCAGAAATAAGAATGGATATTTCAAGGGATGAGTTCTAAACTTTCTGTATGCAAGGCTATGAACACTTAAATCTAGAGAGTAAATTTACACTATTAACCAAGATAATACACATAACAATATAACATGAGGAGTTCAAAAGATTCTTAAGAGTAACCACTCAAGTAGAGGAATAATAAGGAGAATTCCATGAGTTTGAGAGAAACCACACAGTTTCCCAAGGAATACAACATACTACAATAATAAAAGTTAAGGTTTCTACTAAGTTTAAGCCATGATTTCAAGGTTCGTTGTCTAGACAAGGCTAGAAAAAATCACACTGTGACCAAATTTCCATGAGGAACAAGTCTACTCAAGGTTTCACAATTTGAGGATCACACAAGATGAGGTTAATCAACAAGGACACCTAAATCAGCAAAACATTTAAAATCAAGTAACTATTAACTTTTCCCATTATAACAATTACTAATTCCACATTAAAAAGCAACAAGTGTAATAATTCCACACCTAGCTCAAATCTCCTTAGGGATTAATTTAATCACTAATTATATTGACATTTTAGCTAAATACTCCATGAATAAAATTTTAGGGTTAAGGGACCAAAACAATTAAAAAACCAAGGTATTTAAATCCATAATATCTAAGACAAGATCAAGGTTTGATTATAATGGGGGAAAAAAATACATATTTAAAATCATCAGAGTAAATTCTTACTTACCCACTCCCAGAACTCTCTTAAAATATTCAACATGATTTTTCTTATATTTAACACACTCAAAAATTTGATGAAACCATTCCCATTAGATAGGAAATTTTCTCACCTTTTAAGGTGATATAAAGAAGTGCTTCTAACTCTTCATATTTCTTGAGTTATGAGCAATTGGCGATACTTGGGGTGAAACTTTTCCCAAGACCAGGCCTGTGGGTGTGGGGAGGAAAATTTTCCCCAACTTCGGCCTGTGGATATAGGAGAGAAACTTTTCTTAGAGGAGAAAAGCAAACTGGTAGAGCGGAGGAAGAAAAATCATCCCAAACGCGGGCCTGCGGAGTGGGGAAGGAATTTAGAGCTTTTAATACCATTTTGGGACAAAGAAAATTTGACACCCACACCTCCACCGATGCCTAACAAAGCCACATGTCTGTTATCAATGATTGGCTGCATGGAGGTTTGGGGCCATGGAGGAAAAATTACTGAATTAACTTTTTGGACTTATATTGTTTTTGAAAAAATGAAGGCTTTTGGATTAGTGGAGAGGTGGGAAAATTCATGACTTTGTGCCTTTTGGACAAAAAGAAAAAAGAGAAAGTTTCAGCCCGCGGGTCCGCCCAAGAATATTTTAATAATTAAATTTGATAGTCATAATATTTTTGAAGCCAAATGAAATAAAAACTTCAGAAGGCCATAACGTTTTATTGGGAACTTCTAAATTTTTGGAAAAAAAGGACTTTATGGAAAGCTCATTGATGTCTTCTTTGCACAGAGAATCTTAAGAATTTAATTTTGATAAATTTTAAAGGGTAACTTTTTTAGAAAGCATATTTCTGTCACTTAGAAAGTGAACTTGCATTTTTAACTTATCAATTATTTGTTCAAATCTGCCATTTATTATTTCTCAACACGCCAAACATACATGGAGGATTTCACTTGGAATAATTTAGATAGATTTCAAGGATTAAATTGATTGATTGAAGATCAAATCAAATTTCCCCAATTTAACAGGTAAAAACTACTAAGAAATTGTTTGAGCTCAATTTTGAAAGGTTCTATGAAAATTTCTTAAGTATTATAGTTTTTGTGGGATCATTTGGATCTTTCTTAGCTTGTATTAATGTTTCAAATTCTTTCCTATTTTGCATGGTCGTTCAAGTATGTTTTCTGATAATTATTTTCCAGTTTGAAAATCATCTAACAGAGCTCTACAACTTCCAACTCGAATTTATCCATTACATTTACCAAAGCGTTAAAATATGATTTCATTCTAATCCAATATAATAATGTTCTATTTCAATCAATCAAACTGTAGAAACAAGAAATCAATTTCTATTTCCTTTCCATGAAAAAAGTGTTTTTTATACACATAAGATGCAATAATTTTGAATACATTTTCCAAATTCAAACAAAGAGTTGTACAACATTTTCAAAGAAAATTTCAAATAATAATAACTTCATTACATATAAGGTAAAACAACATCTATTCCATTGAAAATATTTCTTTTACAGTTTCTTTTTTTTTTATCAAATACGAATTTACAATCACAACTCCTCCTCATTACATTATTTTTTACAAACATAATTTTGAGTATATTTGTTTCACATTCAAAGGGGATTGTTGAAAAATTTTTGCACTTATGTAAAAAGTGGGCAACTCATAAATTTTTTACGATGGATAACATTGGTGAAGTATGCCTAAGCTATGGGAGATTATATTAGATTATGTCGTTACTGCTGATTTTTTTAAAAGGATTACATGAAATCTGCAATTATGTGTGCTATTACAAAATGTAACAGATCACATAGTCTGCAATTTCATGAAATATCCTTAGACAAAAGTAACACAAGCCCCGAAGAAAAGTTGTGTTGTTTTGATGAGGACATCCAATTGCATTGAGTAGGTGAAGTGTAAAGTTTTGGAACAACAAACATAAGTGTAGATCAGGCATAAAATCAGAGTTCATTACTGAATGTTACAAGTTCTATTTAAAAGTTCTTTCCTTCATGATTAAGACATTCAATTATGTTACTGAGTTGTTTAGTTCATTATACAATCCATACAGAAATAAAAAATGCAAAAAGAGATATACAACTCATTTACAGAAATTCAATGCTTTAATCATTAAGGAGAGTCAAATGTTTCCCACACAAGCTATGGGATGTAACTAAAAAAAGTACAAAGTAAAGAGAAAGTAAAGAAGTATGAGTGAACCCATCATTTCCTTGGGGTTTCTTTTCTTCGATTGAAGCATCTTCATCTCCATCTTTTGTTTCTCATTCATCTTCGTTATAGAAGCCATTCTACCTGAAAAGAAGAAAAGGACTAACCATCAGTTATGAGCTCAGTGATCAAACCATATTCCTACACTGTCCTACTTTGTGCATATGAATCTTCCCCTAAGTAGGATATGTATTCTAGTTGAAGGTCAAACTGCATGCATGCTTTATTCACTCAAAAATAAGAAAGTGAAAAGAAAGAAGAAAACATGGAAATAAGAGAGGCCAAAAAGCCTAAATGTTTCCTAACTATTTTCCACAAGTGTGCAGGTACAGTTTATAGCCAAAGAGAGAAATAAATAAGTCATAAGTACGTGCTAAGATGAAGCAAGAATGTAACTCAAAGTTCAATAAACATTCTACAAATGGAAGAAGTTAGAGCTCAGAAAAGTAGAATGGAACCAATAAAAGTACATTTTTCAGTTTGCAACATGGAGAAGAGGGAGAATCATATTTCAAGAAGCTGAAGCTAAAAGTAAAAAAGGATTACAGCTGAAACAGGATGAGAGCCCAGAAGATTTTGGGAAAATTTTGACAGGGCTTCGCCATGTAAAATGGAAATTTACAACTTTTCATCATGTTGTTTCAATTACTACATGCTTTAAAAGAATTATGTAAATCAAATAAGTGATACAGAAAGCAGAAAAACATTACATGACAAAGATAAACAGTTATCATGATTTCAATTCTCAATTTTTATATCAGTTCAGCATGAAAAGTGTTACTTTCTCTATTCTGGATCAGAAAATACAACTATTATTTTTGGAAATATATTAAAGAAAAGATTCTAGGAAATTTTTTCCAGGGCTTCGCCATCTAAAATCAACTTTTAAATTTTTTCAGCATGCCAGAAATACTACTATCAAGGAAATAAAAGCATCTAAGTAAAAGAAACAAGTTACATTATTTCAACAAAGCATCTAAATAAAGGCTTATGCCTGAAAATGGTGTTACAGTAGGTGAAGAATTGTTTACAATTTCATAGAAAGCCACTTACAATATTACAAAGGACCATCTCAGAATTTGAAATAAAGGAATACAAAGAATGCAGGTTCAGAATTTCATTAAAGAAATCATCAAATTCAGAGTTTGTTTTGCAAACAAGTAAACAATATTTCAGACTATCAAGAACAATAAGGCAAGCATGTAGAACATCATTACCTACTCTAGGAAAAGAGATCAAACTTGGAGTAAAAAGGTTATATTGTGCATCAAATCATCATCTTCAAAATAGAAAGTAAATACCCATACAAATGGCTCTCATATCCAAGTCAAAGAGTGTTGGAAGAGTAAAACAATACAGATATAGTTTCGAGCAAGGTAACACTTCGTTTTCTTCAAAATAACTATATTATCTAGTCCCAAGATGATGGAGGAACCCGTTTCTGAGTTTGAAGGATTCACAAAGTACATGTAATGTAATAAGTAAAATAAACTATCAAAGTGAAGCCACTGTTCTAATTCTGAATGATAAGTACGAAGAAAATTTCAACATTAGAACAAAGCCCCAGAATAGAGGTAAATACTCGGAGATTAAGAAAGTTACTTTATAGACAATTCAATAAATTGAACTGAAATATAAAACCATCTACAACCTAAATGAGGACCCGAATGATTTTTGAGCTAAAATAACGAAGCTTCAGAAATTAGAATAAGAGACAGAACTCACTAGTTAATGTCGAGTTGTCAAGGGCTTAGAGAATCATCAAATTAAGAGCTAAAATGAGTCATAATAATCCACATCTAAAGTGTAACTATCTATTCGGAATAGGTATATCATTTTAGGCTTGGAGTAAAGGAGATGATTATAATCTCAATGGCTGTAATAAGAGAAGCAACTCAGCTGAAGAACTTCAAATTATTTTTCTTAATGAAGGCAGTCTCGGAATAGCATTTCATATTAATACAACTTGAAGAGTCCCTAAGAAAAAAAATTGAGATACAAATATTTATAATAGCCTCCAAGGAATGTATTAAGGAAACATGCAGAGTAAAGGTTTTATCACAGACCCATTAATGGGTATGAAGGGAAAAAATTAGAATAAGGAAATAAGTACTTACTGCTTAAATCAAATCTGAGGAATGCTCAGAAATGGTCATCAAGTTCAGCAGAAAAGAGCAACCCAACATGGGTTTCAACTTTGAAATCATCAAGGAACCACGATAATATGCAAAGAAATAGTGAATTATCAGTGTTTTGAGGTCAAAGTAACAAATTAAGAGACAATTATCATGCTTAGAGGTTCAAATACTTACTATCCTTGCATCAGGACAAAGCCCGAATAATAGAGCCAAAATGATGAAGAAATGCAAATATTTGAGCCGCATGACAGTACACTGCCTCAAAATAATAAGTTTTAAGATCAACTAATCATCTTGGGAAGTTAACAAATTTCACAGAGATCAAAGGATAACATGGTACAAAGATTGAAGTGATCAACCATGGTGGCCACTTCAAATAAAAGCTCAAATAGAGTAGAGCAAGAAAGTAAATGTTGTTAGCATAATAATTAGTATTACATTATTCAGTTGCTGAAGCGGTTATATTTCATAACTGTCTTCTTCCACCTCTATTGTATTTATCCACTCTCTCTTCGATGAATGAATATCAGTGTGGAATATCATGTTATTGTTTTATGTTTGCATCTACCATTCATAATGTGAAGGATTTTATTTGTTTTATTGGCTAGTGTTTCCAAATTTTATCCTCCCTCCTAAAGCAAACATTGGTATCAGAGCAATGGGGAGGCGGCTACAACAGAAGAAGCATGACTACATCTGAGGCAATCTGGTGTAGCAGAAAACTAGCCTAGTGGTGTGGTGCTTGATTTTTGTTACCGATTTAGTTACAGACTGAGACACCAAGTCGTAATCTACTTCTTTCTTCCTTCTCCTCAGTCTGCAGTGCCGGTAAATTTTTAACGATGTCCCATCAATAAATTCTACTTTATTTATTTATTTGTGTATCCTATTTCCATGTATCATCCATGTGAAGGAAAAGGAGAAACGAGTTGGAGAAGTTAGTTATATGTTTTGGCATTTGGATAGAAAAAAATCATGTGAATGCAAGTTGGATCTCATACCTGACACTATATCCATCTTGGCAGTAGCAAACAAGAAAGGATTATGTAAATGTGGAACGTTGTTGAGGTTGATCATTTCTTCAACCGAATCTATAGAGGAATGTGGATTGATTTGTTCACATGCTAAGAAAACTCAGTTTCAATAGAGATGAATGCCGAAAGAGCCCAACCAAAGATGCTAATCCTGCAAAGAAAGGAGAAAAGATAGCATTCAATATCCTTGTCTACCTTAACCATAAATTTCACATATAGTGTAATTAGTATTGGTATTCCTTCATATCCTATTAACACGAGAAAATATATACTTATTGTATATAATAAGGAAACTATTGCACAAATCATATATGCAACATTGACAATTGCCTATTCTAATAAGATGCCCCAATTTGGCCTTAAATTTTCTCACATAGAAGATCCACCAGACTCTGATGAGAGTGAGGAAGTTATTGATGATATTTTCTTCCCATCATCTCTAGAGCTCTAAGTAGCAACAAACACAGGAGGATGGAGGAAAATCAAGGCTGGAGGAAATCCAGCAACCTCTTGCAAGCCGCAAGCGATGAGGCCGCCGACAGATATTGTAGTTAATAAGGTATTGAGGACCAATTCCTCAATTTTTGGTTTGTTTTTATTTTAGTTTTTGTTTTGTTCCATGTTCTGTTGTTTTGTGATCGGATGCTGAAAATTGATTACTCTGGAGCATAGTTGTTTGCCAATGGTTCTTCGTTTTGAATTGATCCTCTTAGTGTCATGCTTTGAAAAGAAGATGGTTCATTTTTTAATACTTTAACTTTCAACATGAACCATGTGGAACAAGGTCTAAGTGGAGAGATCCAGTCAATAACATGTTTCTTGATGCAGTCTCTTTCTCAGTATTCATATTTCACATTATGGGTGAAAACAACTTAGTCAAGGGAAACATCCAGTGGTAGTGTATTTTTTCCTTTGCTGTTGAAGATTGGCTAAATGAAAATCGACATCAGTGGCTGCAACTAAGAACATGATTGTTATGATTCTTAGAAGAGAATGTGGAATATTTGTCAGTATTGTTTTTTTGTTTTTCCTATGTTGTTTGGTTGTTCAATAAAGTGCAGATGTTGCATAGTTTCCTATTTGGGACCTCCTAAATTGATAAGTGTCCTGGGGAATAGAAAAGCACTGAAAGCAGCACATGGTAATTGAATTTGGGTTCGTGGTAATCCTATAAAACCACTGAGGTATCATCCTCTTGGGTTCGTGGTACGCCTATAAAACCACCAAGGTAAAATCCTCTTGGTTCATGGTAAGAATGTAAAACCACCGAGGTGAATAGTCAGAAAGTGCTCCTATCCCTCTAGGTTTATGGTCAACCTTAGAAAAACCATGTGTATAGAGATCATGTAGGCTCATGTTCATGTGAAGATCCTCTTTACGGTATTCTCATTAAGGGGGGGGGGGGGGGGGGGGGGGGGGGGGACATACAGTATCAGCAAATGTATGTTTGTACGAACAATGTAATAAGGGGGGAAATGTTAGCATAATAATTAGTATTATATTATTCAGTTGCTGAAGCGGTTATATTTAATAATTGTCTTCTTCCACCTCTATTGTATTTATCCCCTCTCTCTTTGATGAATGAGTATCAGTGTGGAATATTATGTTATTGTTTTATGTTTACATTTTCTGTTCATAATGTGAAGGAGTTCATTTGTTTTATTGGCTAGTGTTTCCAAATTTTAACCTCCTCCTGGAGTAAAAAATGCAACAGAGCTCAGAAGGCTAAAAGAAGTAGAAATGGCCGAGCTTCAGAAATTAAAATGGCATCCAAGAAAATTTTCCAGGGCTTCGCCACTCTCTGCAAGCAAGCAAAAAATGATCAAAATGAAAGGGTTTGAGCATCTTTTACTCATTCACCTCAAGTGAGTTAAACAAAACTCAACCATGGTTGAGAATCAACGATCATGATTCATCAAGTACAGCGATCAATGGCCCAAAATCAAGTTCATAGATCAAATAAACTAACTACATCCGATTGCTACCAACCACATTAATTACTAGTTTAAAACCCTAATCATAGTCAAGGATCAACGACATTGGATACAAAAGGTACAAAAATCAAGGGCCCAGGATGATCAATGAATTCCAAAAAACTCAACTCAAGTTACAAGTGCCACCGATTGTATTAATTGTGAGGTTTAAGAAATCAACCATAGGTAGTAGATCAACGGCCACCATGAAAAAAGTAGAGATTGATGATCATCTGTTAAGGAGAGTTAAAATACAAACCAAAGGAGTCAGAGAAACCCTAATCGCATTTAGTTCAGCATTAATCAAAGCCACCGATAATATTTTCAAAGAGGTGATTCACTGTGGGGAAGGGGCAAGCCCATGTCACCAAACAAATAATCATTGCCATGTCTTTCAAAGTCTAAAACTATAGTCCATCCAAAACAAACAAATCCGACCAAATCATACCAATAATGATCACAAAAGGTAGGTTTAAACCTTATTCACCAAGTATTATCAGAATTACAAAGGCCGAAAGTTATATAACAAAGGTGGTAGACTATAGTATGGCATGCATAATGTTCAAAAGGTGTTCAAACAAAATGGTCGACCTCTGTATATGCTAAGTCCACAACATGGAAAAACCAAGTATAATGCAAAAGTGGTCCCCACTCTAGAGATGAGCTAGAATTGATTGGCATTATGTCACTATCGTGACCTTTTGGAGCCAAAAGAGATGTCAACATCAAAATATGTACACATGGCAGGTGGCCCCACATTGGGTGTTTGTTTTGCAAATATTGCAAATATTTGATTTATTTAGGCACAGGTAGAGAGTTGTATTTTTGCATGCTTCATAAGAAGAGAAAACATAGAAGAGAGAAAGTTGCATGTCATGGAGAGAGATTTGTCTAGCAAGCAATTTTATTTTTGGTAAAATTATTCACCCAGCTTTATTAAAAATAGAACAGTCAACTTCAGTTGACTGAGATGTAATCAAAGGCTACTAATGCCTCTTGTACTAGTTTGTATTATGTTACCCTTTATTTATTATTAAATAAAGGATAAAATTAGGATGCATGGGTGAGTTCAGCCTTAGTCTGTTTTTAGGAAGAGTGGGAAAATTTATTTCGCTATATATTGTGTGCCTTTGCAAAGCACAAGAATTCTTTCTAGAGGACTTTTGGATATATGAGTATTGAAGCAAATTTTGCTAGTTTTTCCCTTTGAGTGTGAAGTGTTTTCTACCTTTCCAAGTTATTTTGTAGTCTTTTGTATGTTACATTAATCTTGTGAATGCAAATTCCCTTATCAACCACCTTACCTTGCTGTAAATTTCAGTTGTTTTTGCTTAATTTTAATGTGCATGTTAACTTATTAGTACTGTTGTGATCCTCCCACAGTACAATCAAGTGTTTTACCCTTAGATTTTTTGTAGAAAAACTATTGGTTTGTGCATCAAGAATCCTTCCCAAATCAGTTGTGCATATACTCAGTCAAATCCCTCATACAAATTTTGTGTATCACCTTAGTTTTAATCATTTTCATAGTCATATTTTACTCTCAAACTCCCAGAAAGCAATTTAGGATAAACCAATAAGGAACAGGCCTTGATACCGAAGAATCACCTTGAAATAGGCTTACCCACAGACCTGAGGTGTTTCCATTGTATCTACAAAAGAGAGTGATCATTTGTGTAAGCTTATAAAACCTGCAACCATCTCTGTACAAGGTGCACTTTCAAGAGATAATAGTTTTTGGCATGCCTAGTGGGACCATGAATCAGATCTACATGTCAGTTTCAGACCTACAACAGATTTATAGCAAATTTAAAGTCACTTTCAGGAGAAATCTACAGCTAATTTATTCTAAAGATTTTATGATCTTTTGACGACTCTATAAAGCTGATTTTAGACTAGTATTACAGCATGCTCCATGCCTAAAGTGACTACAAGATCATCGGTAAGAGGAATTCCTTCTGATTTTGTTTCTTTACCTTTGAATTCTGCTAGAAGGAGAAGAGTTGGTAATAATTTACCTTGTAATAGACCTGGTTTTGGTAACCCTCCTCCTAATATTCCTTCACCACGTGTCAATTTTTCTATCAATATCCTAGTTTTTCTAATGGCCCTTCAACCACCCAGTAATTTTGTGCCCTTTACTAATGGAAGCCCATTACTAATTCCTGTTTATCATGATATTCCAAATGCTACCATGAAATTTTTTCCATCACTCACAGGTGAAAATCAGGTTACACTAGCTGAACATATCAAATATGTTGCAGCCCTATGTGCAGTCCATAATAAGCTACATGAAGATGTAGCTTTAAGACTTTTAGCTACATCTTTTAAAGGGCAAGCCTTGCAATGGTATAGAAACTTATGAATTGGAAGCATAAGAACTTGGGATATTTTAGGTGAAAAATTGCTGAAATAATTCCAGAACAATTTAGATAATTTGTCTCTCATTGAACAATTATCTACTATTAAAAGAGTTCCCAATGAATTTATGTCTAGTTTCAATATCTGTTTGTCCAAAACTTGGGAGAGAATTCCAACAAGTGTCAAGCCTCAAGCTAATCATGCTTTCCTTTATTATCTTAGAGCATTAAACAGTGATATCTCAACTATGATTCAGTCAATGGGTGGAGAGACACTCCCATCAGCGTATGATATTGCTATCCAAGCTTAAAATAGTCTTATTCAAGCTAGAAAATTGGTTGCTAAGGCCATCAATGTCTTTTATAGTAGATTTGGCACCTATTCCTCAGCTTATTACAATCATAGAGCCCACTATTGTAGCTCCTTCAGATGATGTTTTCAAAGCTTTGCAAACTATGGGAAATAAATTGACTTCAATTGAGAAAAAAATTACATTACCTAGTAGACCCTACCAGGATCCTTATCATCCCTACCAACAGAATCAACAAAATAGGCAGCCCTATTAACAGAATCAGAATTATAGGCAGCCTTACCAGCAAAGGCAGTTTGACTCAAAGGCTCCTAGTTCCTCTTACGCTTTAGTTCTAGTTAATATGGTCATAGATTAGTGGTGTTAACCTTGTAATCAACCTCATTCAGCTACAACTTGCCCAAATGCTTCTCTAAAATTGAATCTTGTTGCACAACCTCAATCTGAAACATTGTTTATGCCTCAAATGGAGGGTGGGCAATAAGAGACTCATGTCTAGAAAACACCTTAACAAACTTTAGTTAGTTTTAATGAGGAGGATTTCGTTGCAGTCACTACTAGGGCTCAAGGGAGGGTTGTTGAAAATAAAAAGCAACAAAATAGGCCTATCCTACCCACTGTCATTGACAAAACAACATCTACAGCTCCAAAGTCAACTAGCAACCCTACTATTCCTAAAAAAGAAGCAAGTGTCCTAGTTGATAAAAGTCATCAAAGATAACTACAACCTGATCCAAGAAGACTGTCTATACCTCAGATATCCAAGGAAGCTGAAGCAGAATCAATTTTTGCTAAGGCCTACTCTAAGACAGTTGATTCTATCTCTGAGACAGTTGCTTTTTTTAACAATGTTGATGTAATGAAATAGAATAATTTAAATATCTCAATGTGGGATGCTCTAAGTATTCCTGGACAAAAATATTTACTTTTTCATGAACTAGTGAAGCTGTAAATTTCTTCCAAACATAGTAGAAAAGGAAGTTCATAAGACAGACATGGTCCTTGGAACGTTTGAGCAAGAACGTATTAAATAAGTTAAGTGGATGGTTCAGAAATTTTTGAATGCTCATGACATTAATAAACCACCACAATTTTATTTATCATTGATTATTGGAGAACATTTAGTTCATAATTGCATGGTGGATAGTGGTGCAAGTAGCACAGTTATGTCAAAAGCAATTGTAGAAAATTTAGGCTTATAGTATGAGTCTACAGAAAGGAGTGTCTTATAGCTTGATGGAACTACAACTAATACGGTTGGTATAATAAAAAATTTAGAGGTAACATTACATGCTTTCCCAAATGTCTCTATTCTACAAGATGTTACTGTTATGGATCTACCTCCATACTTTGCCTTGTGCTTATCTAGAGATTTCATAGTGAAAATAGGAGGTTATCTCTCTTCAGATTGGTCCTTCTTATTTTTTACTACACATGATAGAACTAAGGTTACTATCAATTCAGAACCATTGGCTAGATTTCATATTGAGCCTCATTCTGCAAATGCAGTAGCTAATTACTCAGGTTTCAGCATTAGATTGTTTTTCTAACATGTTTATGGATGAAAATACAGTTTAAGAACATTCCCATGATCCTTTTAAGGAAATTAAAGAACATATTTTTTGTGTGTATTGTATGCATGAAGAAAATACACCACTTCCCTTGTTGTCCAAAACAGTTTGGAAGCTTCATTTTGAAGCTAAGAACAAGAAAGCACAGGAGTAGGTTTTATGCTCACTTCCCCAACAAGTGAAAGGTATTTCTCAGCTTTGAGTCTCCAATTTTCATGCACTTGTAATGTAGCTGAATATGAAGCATTAATTCATGGATTACTTTGGGCCAGAAAGAGAGGTATCAACACATTACAAATCTTTGGTGATTCTGAGTTGGTTATCAATCAAGTAAAAAACTTTAATGTTTGTAATAAACCACTAATGAAGTCTTAGAGACATAGAGTTTAAGACTTAATGGAAAATTTTGAAGCTATTAATATTCAGTCTATTCCTAGAGTTAAAAATAAGCATGCAGATAGACTTTGCAACAGTTGGTGCTAGTTTCGAAGTGCTTTTAATAGATGGAAAATAAAAAAATTCAGCCTCATATTAAGCTAATGTGTCAGGACTTTCTATACCTGATAACGAATTAAATTAACAAGTTTTTGAAAGTGATGATCAAATCTACAGGTTTTTGGAGTAAGAAGCTGAATTTTCTACAGTAAATCAGGATAAGTTACAACATTTATATGGTGATAAAGATTGTGAAACTAAAGACAAATAAATTTCCTCTAGGTCTTGTCACTTTGGAAGAAATCTTCAATACTGATGATCAGTTAAGAAAAGATAAACCTAAGCTGTCAACACATATTGATAACTATGAAGATATTTCAGTTGATAAAGGAAAAAATTTACTTCTCGAAAAGGTATGTTCGTCAACTAAAAAATAGTCATTTATTAATCTTTTTAGACAAATTTGAAAATGTTTTTGCTTGGAGATACCAAGACCTGAAAGGGTTTGATCCTAGTTTAGCACAACATACTATCGAAGTTGCATCCAAATGCTAATCCTGTAAGACAAAAACTGAGGCCTGTAAATCCAAAAATAGAACCTCTGATGAGGAAATAGTTATCCAAGTTGATTGAATCAGGTATTATCTTTCCAGTTAAGCATTCAAGTTGGGTAGCCAATCTTGTTCCTATTAGGAAGAAGAATGGTGAAATCAGACTATGTGTAGATTTCAGAGATCTTAATAAAGCTTCATTAAAAGATCATTACCCACTCCCGAATATGGATCAGATTTTGAGAGCAATCTCAGGTTCAGATAGACTATCTCTTCTAGATGGTTACAGTGGCTATAATCAGATTTTAGTCCGAGAAGAAGATAGATACAAAACAACTTTTACCACCAAGTGGGGTACATATGCTTACAAAAGAATGCCTTTTAGTCTTTAAAATGCTGGTGCAACATTTCAACATGCAATGAACATGGAATTTTCCACATCTTATTAAATAAATGCATCCTTGTCTATTTAGATGATGTGACTGTATTTTCAAAAGATTCTGAAGAACATCTAATGCATTTAAGGCAGACTTTTCAACTATGTAGGTAGTTTGGAATATCTTTGAATCCCAAGAAGTCTGATCTTTTCAGTACATCAAGGTAAATTACTTGGCCATATTGTTTCTAAGAAAGGTTTAGCAATTGATCCTTTCATAATCGAAGCTATATCACAGCTATCATTACCTCATCATAAGAAGGCATTACAAAGTTTTCTTGGAAAAATCAACTTTGTTAGAAGATTTGTCCCAGATTTTACAGCATTGGTTAAACCACTCACAGTTATGCTAAAGAAAGAGAAAAATTTCTCTTGGACCAATGAAGGAAGGGAAGGTTTTGAAGCAATAAAATCAGCTACCTCTTAGGCTCCTACTCTTGCAAATCCAAATTTTGATAAAGATTTTACAATGTATGCACTTGTAGGAGCTGAAAAAATCTCATCTATTTTGACTCAGGTTAATGATGAGAATATTAAGCAGCCAATTTCTTTCTTTGGACAGAGTTTTCATGATTACGAAATAAGGTACACATTTATTGAAAAGAAAGTACTTTCAGTAGTCAGAGGACTAAAGAATTTTAAGTACATGCTTGCAAACAATAAAATTCACATTCTTGTTTCTCATCCAAGTGTGAAAGATTTTCTTTTAAATAAAGAATTGAATGAGAAAAGACTAGGATGGATAACGAAGGTTATGGAATATGATGTTGATATCTGGGTTGCTAAGATGGTTCAAGGTAAAGGTTTATGTGAACATCGAATTGCTGATATAGAAAAATAACAAGCTGCAGAACCAGATGATTCAAAACAACATGATGAAATTACATATCATCAATAAAATATCATGGCCCAACCATAAAATCAGCAACCTAAACTTGCTCGAGAGATCCAAGAATCAAGGTGGATGACTGATTTGGTGAACTACTTATAACATGACACTTATCCGCAGGGTATGGATAAGAATAAACGAAGATATTTCAGATTACAATCTATTCCTTATCTTTTCGTTGATGGTGTGTTGTTCAAAAGGGATATAAATGGGATCTTGCTGCGATGTGTTTATTAAGATAAAATCCAAAAAATATTATTAGAATTCCATGAAGGACCTGCAGGAGGTCACTTCTTAGCATGTGCTATAGCTTTAAAAATTATGAAAGTAGGTTACTATTGGCCTAGAATATTCAAATACTGTTTTGAATGTATGAGAAAGTGTAAGAAATGTGCTTTCTTTGTTGGAAAGGAACGTTTAGCTTCTCTTCCTTTACAACCTATTTCAGCTAATCAGCATTTTATGTAGTGGGGCCCTGATTGTATTGGCATGATAAACCTGCCTTCATCACAAGGACATAACTGGATCTTAACTGCTACAGATTATTTTACACAATGGATTGAAGCAATAGCCTTGAAAGATGTTAATGAAGATTTGATACTATCATTTTATGAAGGAATAGTTTGCAGATTTGGTGTTCCACTAACTATCATATCAGATAATGCTTTAGAATTCCTTGGTGCAAAGATAAAAGATTGGGTTATCAACCATGGAATATATCTAAGTTCTTCATCTAATTATTACCCACAAGGTAATGGCTTAGCTAAAAGTACTGACAAGAATCTGTTAAGAATCATCAGAAGAAAACTCAAGGATAATCAAAGAGCTTGGCATCTGATGTTGAATTCCACACTTTGGGTTGACAGAGTGAATCCTAAAAAATCAGTTGGCAATTTACCATACAAACTTGTGTATGGAAAAGAGGCAAGAATGCCTATTTCATTCGAGTTACCCACATTATATTTGCTGCATCAAATGGAGCTACTTGAGAATGAACCATTGCAGGTTTGTTATGTAGAGTTAATGGAATTACAAGAGCTAAGAGATCAACCTCATTTAAATATGGAAAAGAATCAGAAACAACTCAAGAAGACTTTTGACAAGAAATCCAAATTTAGAGTCTTCAATGAAGGAGATATTGTGTTGATGTGGGATGCTAATCGTTCAAAGCCAGGAATACACTCAAATTTTGATACACTCTGGAGTTTTTCTTACATGATTTCAGCTTGTAAGAAACACAATACTTTTCAGCTTTCGAAGTTGAATGGAGAGGAAATTCCCATTCCTGTGAATGGTATGTTTCTAAAATAGTGTTATTCAAAATATTGCAATGATTGTTAGAGTAGGATTTCCCTTCAATAAGTACATCTTCTACACATTGCGTCATTTTTCAATTTAATAAGTGCATTCATGCACGTGATATGGTTTACCAGATCCATTCCCAGTTTTAGTTTTGTTTTTGAAAGATTGGAGTTTTGAGAAAGGAAAATTTTTGTTACATGTTTGGACTCCATGCCCAATGGACAAGAGCAAGTCACTGACATATAAGCTAGTAGCCAGCTTTCCCCACAAGATCGCTAGAAATTTTGAAATTTTTTTTGCTTGTGCAAAAATGGGAAACTCGGAACTTTGTTACGATGGATGGCATTGGTGAATTATATCTAAGCTATGGGAGATTATATTAGATTATGTCATTATTGATGATTTTTTAAAAAGGATTACATGAAATATGTAACTATGTGTGATGTTACAAAATGTAACAGATCACATAGTCTACAATTTCATGATCATCCTCAGCAAAAGAACACAAGCCCTGAAGGACAGTTTTGTTGTCTTGATGAGGACATCTAATTACAGAGTAGGTGAAGTGTAAAGTTTTTGAACAAAAAACCATAAGTGTAGATCACAGAAAATCAGAGTTCATTACTGAATGTTACAAGTTCTATTCAATGTTCTTTCCTTCATGAATAAGAAATTCAATTATGTTACTGAGTTGTTTAGTTCATTATACAATCCATACAGAAAGCAGAAATGTAGAAAGAGATATACAACTCATTTACAAAATTCAATGCTTTATTCACAAGCAGAGTCAAATGTTTCCCACACAAGCCGTGGGATGTAACTAAAAAGTAAAGAACGAATACTGAAAAGAAAGATACACATGCATGAAAGAGAAAGTAAAGGAGTACGAGTGAACCCATCATTTCCCTGGGGTTTTTGTTCTTCGATTGAAGCATCTTCATCTCCATCTTTTGTTTCTTCTTCATCTTCATTATAGAAGCCATATTACCTGAAAAGAGAAAAGTTAACCATCAGTTACAAGCTCAGGGATCAAACCATATTCCTACACTATCCTACTTGATGCATATGAATCTTCCCCTAAGTAGGAGATGTATTCTACTTGAAGGACAAACTGCATGCATGCTTTATTCACTCAGCAAGAAGAAAGTGAAAAGAAAGAAGAAAACATGGACATAAGAGAGGCCAAAAATCCTAAATATTTCCTAACTGTTTTCCAAAATTTGAAGACCTGTATAGGTTACAACCAAAGAGAGAAATAAATAAGTCATAAGTACATTCTAAGAAGAGGGAAGAGTGCAACTCAAAGTTCAGAAAACATTTTACAAATGGAAGAAGTTAGAACTCAGAAGAGAGAATGGAAGATAGAAGTACATTTTTCCAGTTTGCAAAGAAGAGGGAAAATCATATTTTAAGAAGTTGAAGCCAAAAGTAAAAAGGGATTACAGCTGAAACAGGATAAGAGAGAATATTTTGGGAAAATTCTGACAGGGCTTCACCTTGTAAAATGGACATTTACAACTTTTCATCATGTTGTTTCAATTACTACATGTTTTAAAAGAACTATGCAAATAAAATAAGTGATACATAAAGGAAAAAAAACATTACATGATCAAGATAAATAGCTATCATGTTTTCAATTCTCAATTGCTATATCATTTCAGCATGAAAATTGTTACTTTTTGTATTTTGGATCAGAAAATACAAGTATTATTTCTAGAAATACATTAAAGAAAAGATTCTAGGAAAAATTTTCCAGGGCTTCACCATGTAAAATCAACTTTAAAATTTTTCCAGCATGCAAGAAATACTACTAAGATGGAAATAAAAGCATCTAAGTAAAAGAAACAAGTTACAGTATTTCAACAAAGCATCTAAATCAAGGCTTATGCCTGAAAATGGTGTTACAACAGGTGAAGAATTTTTTACAATTTCTAGAAAGCCACTTACAATATTACATAGGACCATCTCAGAATTTGAAATAAAGGAATACAAAGAATGCATGTTCATACTTTCATTAAGGAAATCATCAAATTCATAGTTTGTTTTGCAAACAAGTAAACAATATTTCATATTGTCAAGAACAATAAGGAAAGGATGTAGAACATCATTACCTACTCTAGGAAAAGATCAAACTTGGAGTAAAAAGGTAAAATTTGTACATCAGATCATCATCTTTAGAATACAAAGTAAATACCCATACATATGTCTCTGATATCCAAGTCAAAGAGTTACGGAAGAGTCAAACAATACAGATATAGTTTCAAGAACAAGGTAACACTTCATTTTCTTCAAAATAACTATATATTGCAGTCCCAAGATGATGGAAAAAATATTTTCTAAGTTTGGAAGATTCACAAAGTACAGGAAATGTAATTAGTATAAGAAACTGTTAAAGTGAAGCCACTGTTCCAATTCCGAATGATAAGTAAAAGAAAATTTCATCATTAGAAAAGAACTCTAGAATAGAGGTAAATACTCAGAGTTTAAGAAAACTAATTTATGGATGATTCAAGAAATTGAAGTGAATATAAAACCGTCCACACCCTGAATGAGCACCTGAATGATTTTTGAGCTAAAATAACGAGGCTTCAGAAATCAGAATAAGAGACAGAACTCGCCAGTTAATATCGAGTTGTCAAGGGCTCCGAGAATCATCAAATTTAGAGCTACAAAAGTCATAACAATCCAAATCTATAGTGTAACTATCTATTCAGAATAGGTATATCATTTTAGGCTCAGAGTAAAGGAGATGATTATATCTCAAGACTATAATAAAAGAAGCAACTCTCAGCTGAAGAACAAATTATTTTTCTTAATGAAGGCAGTATCCGAATAGCATTTCATATTAATACAACTTGAAGAGCTAATAAAAAAAGAGATACATATATTCAGAACAACCTCCAAGGAATGTATCAAGGAAACAAGAAAAGTAAAGGTTTTAACACAGACCCATCAATGGGTATGAAGGGAAAAAATCAGAATAAGGAAATAAGTACTTATTGCTTAAATCAAATCTGAGAAACCCTCGAATGGTCATCAAGTTCAGCAGAAAAGAGAAACCCAACACGGGTTTCAACTCGAAATCATCAAGGAACCAAGAAGACACGAAATATGCAAAGAAATAGTGAATTATCAGTGTTTCGAGGTCAAAGTAACAAATGACAAGACAACTATCATATTCAGAGGTCAAATACTTACCATCCTTGCATTAGGATAGAGCCCAATCAATAGAGTAAAAAAGATGAAGAAATGCAAATATTTGAGCCGCATGATAGTACACTGCCTCAAAATAATAAGTTTTGAGCTCAAGTAATCATCTTTGGAGGTTACAGAATTCGCAGAGATCAAATAATAACATAGTACAGAGCTCCAAGTGATCAACCATGGTGGCCACTTCAAAGAAAATCTCAAACAGAGCAGAGCAAGAAAGAAAATGCAACAGAGCTCAGAAGGCCAAAAGAAACAGAAATGGCTGAGCTTCAGAAAGAAAAATGGCATCCATGAAAATTTATCAGGGCTTCGCCACTCTCTACAAGCAAGCCAAAAATTATTAAAATGAAATGGTTTGAGAAAATTTTACTCATTCACCTTAGGTGAGTTAAATTAAACTCAACCATGGTTGAGAATCGATGATCAGGCTTCATCAAGTATGATGATCAATGGCCTAAAATCAAGCTCATAGATCAAAGTGATTAACCATAGCTGATTGTCACCAACCACATTAATTTCCAGTTTATAACCCTAATCACAGTCAAGGCTCAATGGTATCAGATACAAAAGGTACAGAAATCAAGGGCCCAGGATGATCATCGAATTCCAACAAACTCAACTCAAGTTACAAATGCCACTAACTGTATTAATTACGAGGTTTAAGAAATCAACCACAAGTAGCAGATCAATGGCCACCATGAAAAACTGCAGAGATCAACGATCATCCGTTAATGAGATTTCAAATACAAACAAAAGGAGTCAGAGAAACCCTAATCGTAGTTAGGTCGGTATTAATTAGAGCCACCGATAATATTTCCAAAGGGGTGATTCACCATGGGGAAGGGGGCCAGCCCATGTCACAAAACAAATAATCATTACCATGTCTTTCAAATTCTAAAACTATAGTCCATCCAAAACAAACAAATCCGACAAAATCATACCAATAATGATCACTCAAAAGGTAGGTTTAAACCTTATTCACCGAGTATTATCCAAATTGCAAAGGCCAAAAGTTATATAACAAAGGTGACATACTATAGTATGGCATGCATAAATTTCATAAGGTGGTCAAAAAAAATGGTCGACCTTTGTTTATGCTAAGTCCAAAAGGTGGCAAAACCAAGTAAAATGCAAAATTGGTCCCCACTCTAGAGATGAACTATAATTGATTGGCAGTATGTCACTATTGTGACCTTTTGGAGCCAAAAGAGATGTCAACATCAAAATATGTACACATGGCAGGTGGCCCCACATTGGGTGTTTTTTTTGCAAATATTGCAAATATTTGATTTATTTAGGCACAGGTAGAGAGTTGTATTTTTGCATGCTTCACAAGAAGATAGAATAGAGAAGAGACAGAGTTGCATGTCATGGAGAGAGACTTGTCTAGCAAGCAATTTTATTTTTGGCAAAATTATTCACCCAACTTTATTAAAAATAAAACAATCAACTTCACTTTACTGAGATGTAATCATATTCTATTAATTCCTCTTATAGTAGTTTGTATTATTTTACCCTTTATTTATTATTAAATAAAGGATAAAATTAGGATGCATGGGTGAGTACAGCCCATTGTAGTAAGAATCATGTACTCGTCTCTCAAACTTTTCAGCCCACGAAGAAATTCTGGTTGATAGACTCTTATGCAAGCAAGCATATGTCAGGTGACAAGAAGCTGTTTGACTCACTACATGAAGAGCCAACTAGAGATCGAGTTCGGCTAGCAGATGAGAAAGAGTACATTGCAGAAGGAATAGGGAATGTGACCATTCCTCTAGGGCCACGAAAATGTACACTTACAAAGGTACTATATGTTTCTAGTTTACTAGCAACCTTTTGTCAATTACTCAGCTCTTGAATCATCACCTTAAGGTTGAATTTCTTGTTCAAAATGGCATTAAATCATGCTTAATCTCCCGATAAGGTACAGTTATTGCTAAAGCTTTTGTAAAAGATAAGTTATTTGCTTTAGATACTTTTTCATCTTCTGCAGTAGCTTTATCTGCTTCAACAATAGAATCAATTGCCTTATGGCATTTTAGATATGGACACTTGTCAGTTGGTTCATTGCACTAGATGAGTTCAAAAGCAATGGTCCGTGGACTACCCAAATTGTCCAGTTCCTTTCCTATTTGTCCTGGCTGTCTTGCAGGAAAACAACACAGAGATCCATTTCAAGCGAGCACCTTCCATGCCAAGAAATGTCTGGAGGTAGTTCATATTGATCTGAACGGCCCATTGCCTGCTTCATTTTCAGGATACAAATACTTCCTATTGTTTGTGGATGATCACTCTCGCAAGATGTGGGTATATTTCCTAAAGCAGAAAAGTGAGGCTCTTCAACACTTTCAGAACTTCTATCATCGTGTTGTCAAAGAGTCTGGACAACCACTTCTTCTACTCCGCTCAGATCGAGGGGGGGAATTCACATCAAAGAAGTTCTTGGCCTTCCTAAACCATCATGGCATTAAGTAGCACCTGACTACTCCCTACACGCCCCAGCAAAATGGCATTGATGAGCGTCACAATCACACAGTGATGGAGATGGCTTGCTGCATGCTATCAACTGCAAAGCTAGGAGAACGCTATTGGGCTGAAGCAGTACAAATGGTTGTATATCTTCTCAACAGGGCACCAATAAAGATTCTACTGAACAAGATGCCAGAAGAGGTATGGAGTGGTAAAAAACCATCAATTTCTCATTTGCGAGTATTTGGTTGCACAACATACATGCATGTCCCAGATCAGAAGAGAAAGAAGGTAGAGCCAAAAACACTCCCGTGTATTCTTCTTGGCTACAGTACTACCTCGAAGGCGTATCGTCTCATGGATCTTGAGACAAAGAAAATATACGAGAGTCGGGATGTGGTTTGTGATGAGTCATCCTTTGACTCAATAGTATCAACAAAAGATCCACTTCCAAACACATCTCACCGATTAGTCTCTAAATCAGATGATGAGCTGGAGGAGACTACTCAGAGAAAAGAAATGCTAGCAGGAGAACTATTTGTTGACCTTGGAGAACTACAGAATGTGACTCCACATCAATCCTCACGGCAACGACATAGTTCTTCTCAAAAGCAGTCAAGTTCTCCTCTGAAGTGGGTACAAAGCACTATCAAGGACTCAATTTTGCAACAACTCCCAGATACATCATCTGGAGTCAAAACAAGGAGTCAAACAAGAAATGAGGTAAACTTTGCACTCGTGAGTTCACTGATGAATAGCTTCGAGCCAGATAATGTTCGTGAAGCACTCAGTCAAACTCAGTGGAAGGAAGCTATGGAAATAGAATATGACTCACTCATGAAAAATCGGACATGGGAACTTGTCGATCTGCCTATAGGAAAGAAACCCATAGGTTAAAAATGGGTTTTCAAGACAAAAGATAAGGCAGATGGATCCATCAAAAAACATAAAGCACGACTTGTAGCCAAAGGATATGCTCAGAAAGAAGGCATCGACTATGAAGAAACCTTTGCACCCACTGCGAAGATGAAGACCATCAGAGTAGTTTGCGCACTTGCAGCACATAAAGGATGGAAACTTCAGCAGATGGACGTCAAGAGTGCTTTCCTAAATGGTGATCTGAAAGAAGAAGTATACATGACCCAACCTGAAGGATTTGTTGATGAAAATCAGCGTAAAAAGGTATGTCGTCTCATCAAATCTCTTTACGGACTGAAACAAGCTCCCAAGGCATGGTATATCAAGATCAATGATCACCTTTTGCAGCATGGGTTCACTCATAGCCCCTCAGATTCAAATTTGTATATAAAGAAGGTAGGCAAAGAAATTATCATTCTGGTTGTTTATGTAGATGATCTTGTGATCACTGGTAGTTCAGAAGATCAGGTTGATATTGTAAAGAATGATCTCAAAAGAACCTTCGACATGACAGATTTGGGGCTACTACATTACTGTCTTGGCTTGGAAATATGGCAAAAGGAGCATCACATCTTTGTCTCCCAGACAAAGTATGCCAAGACACTCCTAGAAAAGTATAGAATGTCTGAATGTAAACCTATATCCACTTCCATGGAAAAAGGCTTGCAACTTTCAAGATTCCAGGACTCACCTCAAGTAGATGCTACTCTCTACAGGCAATTTGTTGGAGGGCTCATCTATTTGACATACACCAGACCAGATCTCTGCTATGCTGTCAGCTATCTTTCCAGGTTCATGCAGGAGCCAAAGAAATGTCACTGGAATGCAGCAAAGCATGTTTTGAGATATGTCCGAGGAACAACTAATTATGGTCTAGAATATGAAAAGAATGATCAATTCTTCCTACAGGTATATGTCGAATCAGACCACGCTAGATCTGTTGATGATAGGAAGTCAACTACAGGATACATATTTCATCTCAGATCTGGACCTATCTCGTGGATAAGCAAGAAGTAGAATGTTGTTTCTATCTCATCCACAGAGGCAGAATATCACGCCGCACGAGGAGCTGTGTGCGAAGTGATATGGATACATCGCATTATGGATGACCTGGGAATTCTTAAAAAATAGTCACCTATTCTCTATTGCGACAATCAGAGTGTGTTGAAGCTCGTGCAGAATCCAGTCTTTCACGAACGAACAAAGCATATTGAAATTGACTGCCATTTCATTCGAGAGCACGTCTTGAACCATCAAATTCAGCTCCAGTGTTGTCCTACTAAAGCACAAGTTGCTGACATTCTCACTAAATCCCTTGGAAAAGTGAAATTTGAATCTTTCAGAGGTCACATTTGCAAGAATAATGTAATAAGGTGGGGAATGTTAGCATATGTTGGATAACAGATATTTCTTAGGTGTCTATCCTATCTCTTTATCTCTTCTTCTGTTATTCCATTATTCTCTCCTTCTGTTGTGGATCCTCTCCATTCATTTAGGGGAGTCCAGTACAATTTGTTTCCTATAAATACTGTACGTGAGCTTTGTGTTAGATAGAATAATATGAGATAAACAATCTCTTTTATTTCTCCTTCATTCTCTGTCTCTCACTTGTACATTATTTTTGATGGAAAGATGTGTTGTATTGGCTATGAAAGTTGTAAATTGAATTGTGAAAGAGATAAACTCTGCTCTTTGTTTTTGAATAAATGTGGAATAAATTCTATCCTATATATTGTAATTGAGGAAGAAGACAAATTTCTGACAATCCCTTGCGAAACAAATTTTGTAAACCATTTCCCCACTTGATGTGGATGATAATTTAATATTCATTTTGTGTTGAAGAGCTACTATGTTTTGGAAATGAAATCCCTCTTATCTCTCAAAAGTTTACCTTGTAGAGAGATGGCTGCATGTTTTCTAAGCTTACACAAATGATCTCTCTTTCATAGATACAATGGAAACACCTCAGGTTTATGGGTATACCTATTTTGAGGTGAGTTTCCGGTATCAAGGTTGGTTCTTTATTGGTGTATCCTAAACTTTTTGTTGGGAGTTTGAGAGTAAAAGATGACTGTGAAAATGATTAAAAATAAGGTGATACACCAAATTTGTCTAAGGGCTTGGAATGAGTATATAAGGTGATACACAACTGATTTGGGAAGGATTCTTGATGCACGAACCAATAGTTTTACTATAGAAAATATAAGGACAAAATACTTTATTGTACTAAGGGAGGATCACAACAGTACTAATAAGTTAACATGCACATTAAAATTAAGCAGAAGGACTAAATTTGCAGTAGGGTAAGGTGGTTGATCAAGGAATTTGCATTCACAAGATTAATGTAACATACACAAGACTACAAAATAAATTGGAAAGGCAGAAAACACTTCACACTTAGAGGGCAAAACTAGAAAAAAATTCTTCAGTACTCATATATCCAAAAGTCCTCCAGGAAGAATTCTTGTGCTTTCCAAAGGCACACAATATATAGAAAAATAAATTTTCGTACCCTTCCTAAAAATAGACTAGGCTCCTTCTGATGTCTCCTCATTAGAGTCATCATCTTCTTGTTGCCAGGCTGCAAGATGTCCTTTTTCCTTTCTCCAGCAGGGACGTCGTTTGGAATTTTGAAAATCTTCACGCCTGGATGTGCTTGTATGGCTTGAAGGCCCTTGTTTTAAGTTGTTGTGCCAGTAGTGATCAATGTCGTGAGTATTGGTTCTGCAAATGTGACACCATCTCTTTGAATTTTAATCTTTCTATTTGGGTTGCGCTGGATTCGGCTTCTCTGGGGGACCTTTCTGATTCTTCTGGCCACGATTAGGCTTTGAGAACAAGGCTTTTTCCTAATACTCCCCATGCGATGAAGTGATAGCCTCTTCCTTCTGCAGTAAATTCACAAGCTCTTCGAATGTCACTGTTTGTTTAGACACATTTAGTGTTGTAACAAACACTCGAAATTGAGAAGGGAGTGCTCTCAAGGTGATTGTGACAAGAAGTTTATCGTCTACCATTTCACCGAGGGCTAATAACTCCGATCTCAGCTCATGCACGTGACGCAAGAATTCCTCCACTTTCTTGTCAGACCCCATAGAGAGGGTATGCAGCTTCGAATGAAGATGAAGAATCTTTGTCTGATTTTTGGCTTCATAAATGGTTGCCAACTTGTCCCAGGCCTCTTTGGGTTTCTCCGCATTCTGAACATGCGGTTGCACATCATCACTGATACGGAGCATTATCAGCATCAAGGCTTTAGCACTAGTTATGTCATATTTTATTAGTTCATCGGGGGTTGTGGGAGCAGGCACAGACCCTGTGACAATTCCCCATAATCCTTCAAACTGAAGGATTTTCTTCGTTTCTGTCTTCCAAGCCGCAAAATTAGGCCCTTTGAGCAACTGAGCATCAGACAGAAGTAACTTCAGAGCAGACATTGTAATAAAAAAAATATTTATTTATTTGAAAAGTTATTACAATTTGGACTCACTATCGAGAATTACTGGCTCGTAGATGCTTGCAATATTCACGTGCTGTGAGACGGTGACACTTTGTAGGGTGTTCTTCTTCGTCATCACAATCGGTGTCGTATTTGGCTTCTAATTCTTCTCGTACTCGCTTTACTTGGCAGCTGATGTCGAAAAGAAAGTATTCAAGGAGTCCTTCTCGAACTAGTTTGTCGAATGCAAGATTGCTGGAATTTTGAAGCTCGTTCAGAAAAGAAAAGTAGAACCCAGAGCTCTCAGGAGCTTCTCCACGGTGTTCTCTGGCTAGCGGGTTGATATTGTGGCTTTCAACTGTGGCGACCGTGTTATTGACACTCTTAATCGATTTGTCTACACTCGACATTCGACGTAGTGTTGAAGAAACTGTTGTAGACTCAAAACTACCTCGACAACGCTACACAGGTTAAAGGTCTCCCCGCACAGAAATAAGTTCTCACTCCCGACGAGACCTCCACATTTTGCTTTCCACGCAGACATTTTGCTCTCTACCCACGTGTTACCTTCCTTCACTTTGCAGTAAATCAGTTACGCAAGGAATTCTTCCTTTCCATGCAACAACAAGCTTGATTATCCGCAGCAACGTCGAGGCTGAGCCTGTGCCATTCGTAAACAAGGAGGAGGACGTGGCGCTGTTCCTACACACGTTAGGGACCAATGACCCTAACCACACTCTTCCACGCACAGGCAGAGGCAGAATATAGATCCACGCTGTTCTCACAGGATTGGCTGTGCCTGCACGTGCTTTCTCCTATCCAACGCACAAGTAGAAAAAGAAAACAGTTTCTCCTTGTCTTCAATGCAATCGGTGGAGGAACTAGATCTGGACCGGGTTCACTTCTGTTGGAACACCTTTTTGTGGATTATGGCAAAAAATCCAAGCTAGGTTTCACTGTATATCCTTCACCACAGGTCTCCACATCTGTCATTGAGCCATACAACAGTGTGCTTTCCACACACTCACTCCTGGAACACACGGATGTGGCCGTGCTCCTTGACAATGAAGTGATCTATGACATTTGCTGCCGTTCACTTGACATTGAACATCCGGCCTACACAAATCTGAACTGACACGATGCACTCCTGTCCAACTCACACAGGTCAAAGGCTCAGTCGCTCTGATACCAAATTGAGAGATAGAGAATGAAAGAGAAATATAAGAGATTGTTTATCTCATATTATTCTATCTAACACAAAGCTCACGTACAGTATTTATAGGAAACAAATTGTACTGGACTCCCCTAAATGAATGGAGAGGATCCACAACAGAAGGAGAGAATAATGGAATAAAAGAAGAAGAGATAAAGAGATAGGATAGACACCTAAGAAATATCTGTTATCCAACGTATGCTAACAACAAGGTCATCCACTTCAAAGTGGGATGGGGTGACAATAAGAATAGTCTCAACATGGGCTGTTAAACTTGTCTTTCTCCTTTACTACAGAACAACAACATGAATATCCTCCATTTTCTTTATTTCAATTTAACCACAATAGAATAGGGGGAAAGGAAATGCTCTCCACCCAACCAAGACATCCAATGAAAGGACAAGCCATTCTTCTTCACTGGCCCCCGAGTCCCAACCACAATGAAATAAAGATGTTTTCTAACACATGGCAACAACAGGCTTCCACAGCACAAAGACAAATTTCTCATTGAAAATAAAGTCCTAAACAAAGCTATAGTTTGTAACCATAGAATAAAAACAACAAACAACACTTAGGTTTCATCATGCAAGCCAAAGGAGTAAGAAACTATGGGGGATGTTGCTTATGCCTCCAAAAGGGAAAATGGGTATCACCACCTGAGAACAAACTGCCAAAATATATATCATTTCAAATCCCTGACATGCCCTTATGCCTCCCCCAAGTATCCCTTATTCCTCACATTTCCTTATGCCTCCCCAACCTCTTATGGCACCCCATAACAAGTAAATAAATGCAAGCTATTTATTTTTTCAAGGTAGAACCCAAATCCTAACTCCCTCCACACTTATACCTCCCTAAAACACTTATGCCTCCCACAATAAAACCCCATAGTCTTCTCCTACATCATTCCTGGGCCATCTACCCTACCAGCCAACAAATAAAGTAACCCACTCAAACATTCAACCATTCACATATGCATGAAAATGAAAGGAGAGAATTTCCAAGAGATAATATCTTACCTCTCCATGATGGAGTTTTTTCCAAGTTCAAAATATCAAGCTCTCCAATGAAAATCAATCGAAGAGATCAACAATCAACAAGTATGCAATAATCTCCAATTTCCTCCCAAATTGTAAGAGCTCAAAAAACCCCAAAGCAAGTCACGAAAAATGAAGTGATAAAATTGAAGAACCCAAAAACAAGTCAAGGAATTTGAATATATAGAAGATGGAAGAGAAGTGGATGAGGTGGATCAATGTAGGATGCCACTTCACACATCCTCAAATCCAACACCCAAGGTCAACTTCATTCTCCAATTCATAATAAATTGGTGGGTGAATAATATGATAGATTACTTACACACTAAAAATTAAGCCCTCACCCCAAAGGACTAAAATTAAAAGCATGTAATAAAGTGCAATTAAAACATACAATTTGACTTTCAAAAATTTATAAAGAAGGTCTAAATTTAAGCCCTACAATCATAGGTAAGGTTGGCATGCAAATTTAAGAGGTAAGGGACACATTTAACTTTTCCCACAAGCCTCCAAAATCAGCCTCCAAGGACAAAATCGAATTTCAAATAAGGTGGAGTGTTTCATACTCCAAAATCAACTTACACATCACTTATAAATTTCCTTACAACACTTTAATTTTAGGCCAACAACTCTAATAATTACTTTCGTATGTCCTAATTTGATTAATTAATTTTAACAACCATATTACACACTTTAATTTACCACAATTAGTAAATAATGAAAAGGTAAAAACATCACTTAATAAACACATACAAACATCAATAAAAGGGAACCAAGTAAATAAACACACATAACCCTTCGTCACATTTAAAGGTGATCCCCCCATGGGAATCCCTAACAAAAATAAAACACAAAAACACATGAATAATACAAGTTGCCATTGTGACCTTGTTGAATTCATCTAGAAATCCAATGTGGTTGGTCTCCAATCTCCCCATGTTTGTTGTGATATTTTTTAACCCACACATTACAAATACCCCTTCGGCCTTGTGGCCATGTTAGAACATCCAAATGAATATAATATAATTTGAAAATCATCAATATATATATGAATCACAACAACATCCAGACAATCAACAATATCACTTACAATTTCATCACCAACTATATAATCATCTATTTTAAATTCAATTTTCTCAGTCTACTCAATATATCCAAATATCACATGTCCTAACAACATCCATATATATATATATATATATATATATATATATATATATATACACATATATATAACGATGTCCAACAACATGTCAACATCTATATAAAATGTCTTTTACAATCATCATGCATCATATATGAATCAGAGTCAACAATAATCCATGATCTGACATGTAACACCATACTAAAACAAAACTATAATAATATCCATAATATAGTCAACAATATCATGATCAATATCAAAAGTGTCAGATGGAAGTGGGCACTACAATATGTATTCAATTATCCTGAATTATTATACTGTCAATTCATCTGTACTTTATTATCGGTTTGATTCCTTTTGATAGATGATCTGGATATCTCAAGATTTGAGATGCATGAATGAATCATTTTCTGTTGTTCTTGAATATTCTTGATCATTGAGTGTAATCTATACTTGACAATACAAAATTTTAAAACATGTATTGATCTCTTCTGCTGGAACCTGTACCTGTATAGTTTAAGAAAATAGTTAGAAAATAATTAGGATTTTTGGACTCTCTTATGTTCCATAGTATTTTTCTTTTCTCTATCTTTTTCTATCATGATTTTGGGAATTATATGTGTTACTGTAAGATACTACTTTCTTCAATATTAATTTGTTACTTAGATTTACCTTATGCTTATGATATTAGGAAATCCATTTGCATGCATTTAGATACTACATGAGTACATATTAAACCCTAAGCTCTCTATTGACGCCTTTTCTTTCATTTTGAGGTGCAATGTAGTCATTCGATAACACAGATGGAAGATGGAGCTGGAACTAGAAACAAGAAGATTAGAATAAAACCCAAGGCAATGATGGGTTTCCTCTATACTCCTTTACCTTTAGCTTTATGCACATGTACTTCCTTTTTCAGTAGTTATGAGTTACATCGCATGGCTTGTGTGGGGAACATTGAATTTCTTCATGAATAAATAACATTAATTTCGGTAACTTAGTTGTATACTTCTTTATACATTCATCTTTTATGATGTATATTGATTGTGTAATGAAATAAACAACTAATCATGTAATTAAATGTATTTAAACATGCAGAAATCATGATTTTTGATGTACCTATAGCTTAATAGTGAACTCTCATTCATGTAACTATAACTCTAGTTGTTGTTCCTGAATATAACATTCCATCTAAACTATTACTCCCACCTTCATCAAGGAAATGCGTTAGTCCTTCAGGGCTTATGTTTTCCTTGTTGAAGACGAACATGGAATGAAAGTCTATGTCAGGTGTTACATTTTGTAACAACACACATAGTTGTAGATTACATGTAGTTAATTAATGAATGTAATTGAAAACATAATAAAACTGTATGAGTCCCCCTAGTTAGGTCAATTTCATCACTGCTGTAATGCCCGTTCATTTTTTACTCCTGGCAAGCGGCCTGTCCCCAAAGCGTGGGGCTCCAAAAATAAGATAAAATAATTTTTTTTGCTATGGTTAGCTAGCAGTTAGGTGGAAATTTATGTTTCATGTTTGGTGTGGGACAGTGGGAGTCGGTGGAGTGTTGGGTGCATCCTCCTTTTATTAAATTTTTGGATTTGCAAATCTTCTGTTGAATCCATCTACTGTCACGTGGTCAACCTGTTGTTTCTGCCCAAAACCACGAATGCTTGTTGCGCTCCATCAAATGCTAAAACAGATGAATTGCTTCAGCGTGCTCTGGACAGTGGATTCGTTGATGGTGAAAGGAAGGTCTATCACCCTGATGTTGCATGGGTGGGTGTGGATCCTCAAAATCATGCTGTACAGGAAGCTTCCGTGGAGCGTAGAACTGATTTTTTCTCCTGGGAGGGCTGTGAGGAAGATTTGGCTGTATGCATCAGCTACAGGGTCGAGAGGTAAACTTATCTCAGAAAACCAGTGGCCTCCAGAGAGAGTTGAGTGTGACAGCTGCTACAGGGTGATCCCAAGGAACCGTTGGTGCTGAACCTATTGTTCTGGTTGCGCACGACCACAGTCATGATCTTTCGTTGCAAAATCTTGCAGCTGTAGTAGAAGAACGAGGTAAATATTTAGTTGAGTTGTCTTTCCTTTTCTTTTTGGAAGTCTCTTTTGTCCAGGTGGTGAAACTAACATGGAAGAAGCTCGATCAAATCTTGAGGCAAGTTTTGCAAGTGAGGCTGAGATTTCGTTCACTACTGTTTCTAATACTGACCGGAAGTTTTCCAGCGCCTAGCCATGGGTTAGATATGGTGGTTATAGATGAAGCCGCAAGCTGGTGAAGTATCATATTACCTCCTCTTCCTAGGGCGCTGTGAGGTGTGTTCTTGTCGGGGATCCACAGCAGATCCCTGCCACAGTGTTCAGCCAGACTGCAGGCACGTATCACTAAGGAAGAAGCTTTTTTTTTAGTGCCTCCAACAAGCAGGTTGTCTAACTTTGTTGTTTTCTATTCTGTATCTCTGCATCCTCAAATTCGGATTCTCTTGCAAGATATTTTTTATCTAAATCGACCTTGTGACAGTGAGAGTGTTACCAACAGACCTGATGAAATTTATTTACAAAGATTCTCTTTTGAGATCTTACTTGTTATTCGATGTAACTCATGGAAGAGAACCTCATAGAGGCTGATCTGTTTCATATCAGAATATTCATGAAACACAATTTGCTCTGCTATTATACGAGCTGCTTCAACAAGTCACTAAGTTGGCAGGCATAAAGGTCTCTGTTGGAATTATCATCACCTTACAAGCTACAGCTGTACTGTTTGCACCGAGAGTTTGATGTTTTCCTTATATATCACAAGAGGAAGGAAAGATTGGTTGTTGTATCTGAGGAAACAACTACCGGTGATCACAGGCTGTACCAGATGCAAGCTATTGGATCGTTGCTCTTCCCTGCTATTAATGACAATGATTCTGTTACCAAGAGCAAGTTCGATACCTTGTACGGATGTAAGCACTCTCTACTAGATGGTCTGATGAGAGCCACTGATGTGATGATTGCTGGAAAGGTTGCTGTTGTCTTTGGAAATGGAGATATTTCTTCTGTTTCGTCGCCTTCACACAATTTTTACCTTCGTTGAGTTATTCCACTTCAACTGCTCCACCGACTACGGCCTCTGTCTTCTCATAAATTGGTTTTTTGTCCAGTTTGTAGGTAGTTTGTTTACCCTAATGAGGCTTTGCAAACCCGATGCACACATCTTTACTGCAAGCCTTGCCTAGCTTATGTGCTGAGTACTACTAGGGCCTGCCCTTATGACAGGTATTTGGTTACTGATACAGATTCGAAGGCATTGTAAGAGGCAAATCTGGTACTGGCTGATGCTATAGGCTATGTGACAGTTCATTTCCTGTACCGCCCAAAGCAGCTGCATTGAAGCAATCTAGTGTTTTGACAGCCACCTATTGCATCCTTCTAGTCGTGCCTTCAAAAGGGAATCCTGGTGTGGTATATTACAAGAAAAGACTAGTGAAGCAGAGGATAAAGCGGAGGGCGTGTGGCTGTAGCAGTCCCTGCTGGATGCGTTAAAACAAGCAAGATAGACTAACCATATACATAATATGCTAGTATCTAATAAACCTCTTGAAATGAAACTTTTTCCTTCTAGAAATTGGTTTAAATATGTGATTTTGTGGATTGTGTTCAATATATGGTTAACAGTTTGTTACTTCTAGATTTGCCTCTGTTGGTTGTTCTTGTTGACGTGATCAAACCCATTTATATATAAAACAAACAAAGGTTCTCAGTGTATGCTTCGTTTGATCATATAAAAAAATAATAGATATATATATATAATTTTAAAGTTACTTCCTTCTGCAAAAATGTCGTTGTTTTCTTTTGTGAACCTAGGTATGTAATCGCCCTTAGAACGTTGCAGCTTTGACTAGTATTGGGCTCCTATTATGTTATTGCCCTGGAGGAAAATATACAGTTAAATTATTATTATTTATTTTATGATAAGCGTGATTATGCACTTCGTGTATTGTGCAAATTATTAGGGATTTTGGAAATTAGAAGTTCAATATATATGCTTGTTAAGAAGGAAGTTTTGGGCCGAAAATATGTCCTGGGTTGATAGAAGGGCATAAATTATTGATAGAACCCCATTTGATTCTACTCTTCTATGAGTAAAATTTGATAAAATTAATGACCTTTATGGTGTTAAGAAATGGTATGTTGATGTTTCCTTGTGTGATCAATTTAATTATGTATAGACATAATGCCTTGATGGAGTAAGGTAATATCTTTCACGGTTCGTGAAAGTTAAGGTTTTCATCAACTGCTTAAGGTAACATGAAGTTCCTTAATTTAGTCAAACTTGTTTTGTACTTCCTCCTTGATGAGTGACCTTTCATTAAAAATTTAGATTGATTGTGATGGAAGGTTGTGAATATATTTTGTTGTCTAAAAAGGGAAAAGAAGCTATGGAATAATTTGTTTATGTATCGAACGTAATAATTGTAATAACATCGTTATAGAAGTTCACTATTGGATGATATCTATCTTCGATGGTATATTATGTGTTTAATCACTGCATAGGTTACCATAAACTTAGTGATGAGATGTAAATTAAGGAGAGTTGAGAGACCTTTCCCTTTGTATACATCGTTTATGATATTAGGAAGTGAGTTGATGTCGGAAAATTTCAACCAAGTCTAGATTCATGGCTATGTTCCTCTAGAACGGGAGGATTATAAATCTAAGGTATTATGAAAATTTCAAGGATGTGTTTAGAATGCTAGATTGCCTACTCAACTTGGGTATTAATGAGGCTTGTCGTTATTCTAGCCCTGGTTATGTTCAGTAGGTAGGCTGTTAGGTAATGCCTATTCCGAACATTCTTACCATCCTTTCCACTCATCCTTATTAGCTATGAAGTCACTTATTACCTAAGATATAATTATTTTGGGTTTGAATATAAGATTTTAATCCTTTAAACCTTTTTGATTACATGATGGAACTTTGTTTTTACCCTCGTTGTTCATTTATAGACTATTAGGCCTATGGCCCTACGGAACGATTCCAAAACTATAATCTTTTGGCAGCTAAGATCGGGTCTGGTTTTTTATCTTTTGACTTCACCTTGAGAATGTGGATTGATGAGTTACACTTTAGATTTCAATCACGTAATCTATGGGATTACATGATTGAAATCCTAATACTCTCAACTCTTATGTCTAATCATTTAAACTTCATAGTCTTGCATATTTGGTTGTCAAACTTTTGTAGTTTTAGAGGTATTTTCATAACTAAAACTTATGGATTTCTTCTTAGTTGATATGTTGAAAATTATATCTTGTTCCAAAAGGTTGTTAGAGGTTAGAACTTTGATCCATTTCTTGAAATAGAATGCTTCCTTTCATGGTTTTGTTAGCTAGTAGCTTATTGTTGCTATGTATAGTCTTATCTTACTCAGTTCTCACGAACTGACTCAGGTTATTAATTGTTGCAGATGGCTTATGTGGTTAGATGATGGAAAGACTTGTAGATTATTGCATCAATCTTGGTTATGATGTTCCTTTGTACGAATGTGTATTATGTTATAAAATTTGGAAAGGGCCCTTGGACATTTTAGAAGAAGGGTCAGTGCCTAGTAAATGTATTGTAGAGTATTGTTGTTGTAACTGTTGAAACTTTGGCTTGTTTGGTTATCATATGAAAGATGAAATTTGATTACCACTTGGTTATGGGATATTCTAGTGAATTTTAACCCTTAGTATTGTAGCGGGGCATGTCCCATGTTATTACTCTCTTGCTCCCTAGTCATGGTTCAATAGAGATGGTATGTCCCTTTGAGTTGTGCATCATGTTGGAATGAATTGATATAACCTTGTTTTGTTTCCACAAACGAGTACTGTTAAACTTTGCTCTTGAGTTAAAATGTTGAGTTGTAAATCCTCCTAAGGCTTAGTAGCAATGAGTTTGTAAGTACTATGAAGTGAGCTGGATAGTCCTTATTAAAATTAAACTAATAAACATTATCCTTTTATGGTGAAATCTTAAATGACCTCATGGTGAAAGCAATGGTTAGATTTTAGAAGATGATAGGATTTAATAAGTAGGAGGGAAATCGATTAATTAAACCTTAAATCTCTCTCTATCGTTTGGAATGTTTTCCTTTGTCAAACTTAATTAAGTAAAGTCTAGATGGAACATTTAACCAATCTTGATAAACCCTTAACCTCAATAAAAGACGGATAGTAAACCATGTGACCCTAAAGCTAAATTCTATTGTCCTATTCTGTTAACCCATGCCTTAATTCATGGTGATATTTCTTAGGCAAGGTCAAAATTTGATCCTTAAACAAGAAGGTTATTCTTATGAACCCTAAGCGGTACTTCCCTCAATCGGAACTTATGCCTTCACCTGTGCAACAGAGGTGTGGAACTTGTGTTAGTGGCTTGAATAAGATTAATTAACCTTGTAAGAAATGGAAAATGTTCTAAAATCAAATGAATAAGAAAGATTTGGACATCAAATTGGTGATCCCAGTTTAGAAAGCTTGGCCTTAAGCTATTTAGTCAACATTTGAAAAGAAAGAAGTTCTCCCTTGTGAAAAGAATTGTGTGAATCATTACATGAAATTTTATAAGAACATAACTCAGTTGGTAAGATGAATTTTTGCGAATCATATATTGAATCCTTCTGAAAACTTAAGTCACGAGTTAAAGGGTGTCTTATCAAAATAAATAACCTCCAATCATTTCTTACTGTGGCTTGCCCTAGCTGTGAGAGTGTCATGTGGTTGGGCTTCTTTGATGTTTTGTCAAAAAAAAAAATATTGTCATTGATAGGTGTGGACGTTTCCGTGCTGCTTTTATGGCCATCCTTGTATTGAGTTGTTCACAGAGTTAGTTGTATCCTTGGTGACGACATGTTGCGTCATGTTATGTGTCAAGCAAGTCAAAAACAAAAAATCCTGTCTTTTACTGCATTGTTTGTGTGTGTGATTTTCGGGTCGTTACAACTGCATTCCATCAAAAAAAAAGTTTTGAGTTTTCCATTTCTATAAGAGTGTAAAAAATTTCAACACTACCATTACTCTACATTTTTCTACCATGAAATGCTAAAAAGACATGCATTTTATTTATTTTACAACACATGGAAGTAAAATCATCATTTATTAAGCACAATGAACTACTAAATAGGAACTCTTTTCTCTCAAACAAATTGAAAACCACAATTAGAACAAAGGTGGCCCATTCCATGTAAAAACTAACATTAATTTATACATATTTTTAATCTAGCACAATGAAAATTTCTTTCTTTCCAAATCCATGATCAAACTTCACAATATTTTCTTTTCAAGAATGTAATCACACCACAATTATTTTTTTTTCAAAACATCACACAAAAATTCCATAGCAAGTATGAAAGTTTATTTCATCTTGAAAGGATATAAATTACAATATAACTATATTCCTTACCAAAAGATACAAACATAACCAAGTATTTCATCTAACAATGTTTAAACAACATTCACAAAAGAAAGAATAGAAAATTTTTACAACATGAAGGGGTAATATTACAATAATATGGGTCATTTCAACATGGAGACATCAAACTTTCAATGTACCAATCTTCCTTAACAAAAGAGGATAACATGACTCAACATTAACAAGTACAAAATTCCAAGAGTAGTATTCATAGCACAATTAAAAAGGGTCGGTTACCTCCCAAAAATATGGCATCATCATATGCCATCTCCAAAAAATTGGAGGACATGCTAGCCTCCCTCAAATCCCATTAGAGAGAATAAGGAGCCTCAAGAATGCTCAAGTAAGTAGGACAAGGGTAACACACACACAAGCAAAAGTTTTTCAACACATACAATAACCAAATAAAAACAACACTAACACATGAGGGAAATCTCCACTTTTCCCCAAAAAGGAGAAGAGTGTCAAGAATCCCATATGATGCCAATTTTGAACCAACCATAGGAACATAATAATAATATCCAAGCACCCTAGTTATCTCTCTAAATCAAAAATTCTCTCCTCTAACAAAATCACCAAGCCTCCTCCTTGGAAGGATTTTCAAACCATATATGATTTCTTTTCCAATTATGGGGAAGGAAGTTTAAACCATATGAAAATGTTTCCCCACATCAAACCATATGAGGGTAGGAATATAATGAAAACCAACATGGCTTTCCCATCAAGCCATGTGGTCAAAAAGGGTCTTCCTCCCTCTTCCTGAACACTCTGAAATCCATCACAAAGCATGCTGGATAAAGAAAATGAAAAGAAAACCAAATCCACAAACATTCCCATAACAAGAACACAAGCAACAACACATATTGACATCAATTTTTTTTCAAAATCACATTAATTTATCATAATAAAAAATGAGAGGGATACATGGAGGCCTACCTCAATCAAGCTATCCCAAACTCAAAGAAATCTAACACACTCCAAAGCTCCAAGCTTGCCATGTTCTCTCCAAATTCTCCAACTCAAAAATTCCCAACCCCTCTCCATGAGGGACTGTAAAAAAATAATCAATTTACAATCCTCCCAAATCATACAGTAAAATGTGTCACCCACCTCATCTCCCCATAAAATATTATAAAAAAGATAAAGAGGATTAAAAAAACCATTTTAGGAGGTAATCTCTCAAATTCCCAAAAATATAAATAAATCCAACACCCTATAACTTTTAAGAAATATAAAAAACCAAGAATTCTAACAAGATAGTGATGTGTGAGGAGTCAAATGGGAGGGAAACTCACATTTGGCCTTTAAAAGAGACCCCCATACCCATAGGTAGGGTCCAAGGGGTGCATTTCCATGAAAGTGGATCTCGTATAGTGAAAAGAGGTCCCCAAAATTGCCACATTTAGCCCAAATTATAGATTGGGTTAAATGACACAAGGTTCGAGGTAGTGGGGGCCACCCAATGGGTGTTTATGTGATCCCAACCTCCCAACAACGAAGTTAAATTTTACTAATACACTTCTAACAAATGTGGGGACCATTAAGTCCCTAAACTAATTTATATCAAGACTAAACAAATCACAATAACATAATTAAAATTAGGAAACACTCATGGTGTCCCAAACACGAATATGTAACATACACAAAAGGCTACACACAATCATGCATGTCTAGGACTCAACATAGTCAACTTCTTATGTAACTCAAGGTGCAACTACCCTGAAACCCACGTTCTCCTGTGCCCTGAAATTTACACACTCAATGCAAACATTAAACATACCTACTCGATAAAATATATTAACTTAATAATTGGATTGAATCAATCATGGATACATCTCACTCACTACATCACAATAAATGTCAGTATGAAATGGATAAATGCAAATCCTATACATCTATTTTAACTCAAACTATACTATCCATCTAAGCATTATATGACAACATCCAATTAGACATTACAAATAAAATGATTATCAAGTATATGAACAAACCATACGTCATTCCATCACATCTGAAATGAAACCAACTGTATTATAAAATTTTGATATCCAACACTATACCATGCAAGAACTATAATGATGATCCATAATACTAGCTTGGCACTAAGCACCCAAATCCCCATAAGTTTTATCAAAATAACCATAATAATACCATATAGTATCCAATGGTGATAAAATCCATGTCCAACATCAAATAAAAACAATGAGTCACCAAAAGAACTACTGCAAGAAGAGGTGGGAGCTACAACACCCTCTCCTAAAGTTATACTTCCTCCTAAAAGTTACTAGAAGAGATAAGGATATGAACTCATGAGATATTGTGTCGTCTCATGTGGTTATTACTCACAACAAGCATTACCCACCAGTTTAAAATTTTTCATGTACTAAGTGTTTCTCTCATTTAGAGTAAATTTAATTAAATATTGTTATATCTTCCATGGAAATTTTTATCAACGTCATTGTCTAAAACCTCGAAATGGTCACACGGAGTGTATGTCAAACATTAACGCCACTTAAGGTAACTATATTTTTGTCTCGACAACATGCCTCAAAAAATATAACCTATTTCAAATTCAAATATGTCTCAATTAGGAGAATATTAATCAAGGGAAATTGTGTCTTCCAAAGGATTCATTTGCATCTTCTTCTAACTTTCCTACAGGGTCCACATAAGTGGATGTTCAAAATAAGGTCCACATTTAAAGGAAACTATTAATGGGTGAGCCAAGGGAACTAAATGGTTGTTTAAAATAGGGTTAACAAGTTATGTATACTTGATGTGTACGATCCCACTCATAGAAACAATACAAGGTACCATAAATAGCACACAATAAGAGAGTGAAAGTGTACAAGTTTACATGTGGTTTCACCTCCTACCTCACCATTACTTAATTTTTTTTAAAATAATGGTTCACGATCATTTCCATTATGGCCCTAACATCTGCATTATTCACTAAGGGGTCAAGGATGAAGATTAAATTAATACCAAACATAATTAAGGGTGATGAAATTGATTTGTCAATTATTATTACATTCATATAATGATAGTTACTAGTAAATTTTGTGTGAAGTATATAACCAAAAATCAAGTTAGGATTGATTTTATAGTTTTGTTTCAAAGTTTCACAGCATGTACCATTTTCTAGAACATTTCAACTCTGGTTTCAAGTTTTCTTTAGAAAACCCACAAAGGATATTTGAATTTATTATTGTTTATAATTTTTAGTAACATTTTCAGCATGACAAAACAATTTCTGAACTTCTTACATCCCAACAAAGCCACATTGAATTAATGAAACAACAAACATCAAAATTTCAATGCAATAAAACATATGATAAGTTTACTTAAATTTGTATCCTTTCTTTATCACTATAACCAAAAGAATATACAATGAGTTAGGAGAACAAAATTCATTGAAAGGGGACATTTCCAAAACCTATCAAGATACTACACAAACGACAAAATTATAACATGGACGGGTTACACAAATTTTTTGTTCATACCTTCCTCAAGAGTTTAAAGGGTCAATACACATTTTCCTTTAAGGGAAGATAGAGCCTAACACTCTTTAGAATCTGGAATTAATGTTAGCATGTACCCAATAATTATTTCGTCATAAATGACCTATTAGGTCACAATATATGGGTATAAATACACTCCTTAACTAGAATGTGAATTCTATTTCTTAAATTTTGCACCCTATTGAATGGTGAAATTATAGGGGTTGTGATTTGAAGAGTACCCCAGAACATCTTATCTTTTGAAACAAATTTAAATTTACACTGTTTAATAAGTTTTTATATTGATTTTCAAGGACATCTTCACCTGAGGTATGTGGAAGGAATTGGATAATACTTATTCTTAGTCCTTATAATAAGGGTTTACATAATTTATCATATAATAATCTACTAATAGTTTTCTAATGAGAAATAAATCTTACGCAAAAGACTCATGTGATTCAAGTAACCAAAGGCATATTTAATTTGTGAGACCATTGCAACCATTGATTATTCACATTAATTTCTCACCTAGAACTTAGGAATGACAACACAATGCCTAAGCTACATATATAAGAGAAAAAATTTAGAGTGTAATCCATCTTATATGAATGTCACATAACTAAGATTAACAAACATTACTTGTTCCATTTGAAATAATAACTTACAATTACCTCAATTTTTAGATTTTAAGGGGTAACAAATGATACCATTGCTAGTCAACCAAGGTTGTTCAAATACATATTTGAATATTTTTCCCATTTACATATGATTCTACGATTTCATCCTGGTTTATAAGGTATACATACACAATTGTGCTAGTATATATATATATATATATATATATATATTTGGATTACAAAACATTTCATTCTCCATTATTACACCATATTGATTGTAATTTCACGGTCAACACGATCATTGTTAAACCATATCACCCAACCAAGAGAGAAATTAACACTAATTTATTCTATTTTATTCTTACACACACACACAGAGAGAGAGAGAGAGAGAGAGAGAGAGAGAGAGAGAGAGAATGAGATATTGTTGTTATTTTATTTTATTTTTTACATAATCATTGTTCTTCTAGATCCACGAGATAAGGTTAGAAAGAGATGGTGATTCGATGATTCCTACACATAAAATTGATTATTTAATAATGTTATAGCCAATTTGGGAAGGGTTATTCTCTCAAGTTTACCTTCTAAGGTAATATGTTTTAACCATGTTATATTGCACCACAACTTAGTAACTAATCATAGTGAGAAAATAGGTTTCTCAAGCTCAAGAAGGATTAAAATAATCTCAAGATTACCAAAGCTAATCTAAAATTTATTCCAGTGGATTTGATAAAGATTTTAATTTGTGTAGAATAGAGTTAGCTTCCAATATCTCAAGGGCTACTTAGTTTACTTAAAAAAACATAAAATAGCTATGAACTATCCTTTCATATAACGCCATCATATGTATAAAAAAATAAAGACTCATAATTCTTTCCCCTTAATTTATATGGATTGGAGAGAAGTTAGAGGATCTTACATTAACAAAATTTTCATCCAAGTATGATTATTTTAGATATACACTTCCGAAAGGAAAAAGCAAGGTTATGAGGTTGTTTGGTGAATTTTCTTATAAGATATTTGTAAAATTTAGATTAGTAGTGTATACACGAGGAGTAGAAAATTATTATGATTCAAAATAGTGAAATTTTAAGGCATAGAGGAAAATTTTATCTTGTTACGTTGTTCTATACAAGGTATAATTATTCATTTTATGCACATGCCAAAAAGGGTTTTGTAAGGTAAAAATGTTGTGCTACTAACATTGTGGATGAGTTTCCCAAGAAAAAATAGATCACTCAAAGAGGAACTAAATAATAAAACACTTTAAACATATTTATTATATCAAGGGAACAATTGTAAACTCTTATACAAAACTAATACTTATATCCAAAACCAACACCTAGACTTTTTATGATGTCGAAAATGACCAAGCTAAACCAAAGAAATTGGCATTCAAGATTGCCTCTTAGCATATAATTTGTTTGGGTCATGAAATTACAGCCAGAGAACACTTAATACATCATCATAACCATATTAGAAAAGCTTGCACCCTCCAAGGGTTTCCTAAGAAGTCAAACGATTCATCAATACCTACTTCTCATGTTTTATGATCTATCCAAAATGGCTACAACAAGGCCTACCAAACAACTACCACATACCCCAATGGTAAAAAAAAACTTCTAGAAAATTATTTGTTATATAAGGAGTTAATCAAGACATACAGAACCAAAAACTAGTGAATATCTCTTGAACTAGAAGCACCTTCTCAGGGCCATCTTTTAAAGTTTTGTCATTGGATTTCATTAGAGTTTTAGTGAAATTGGCTACGAAATGGGTTTTGAAAAAATGCATTCACAACTAAAATAATCGTTCTATAAAATATCGTAGGGAATACGATGTAACTTACATAATGTAATTTTGATAACCAGAGCACTAGTTATGACCCCATTTCCAAAGAAAATTTATGTGGTTGACTAGTTTGTTTTTTTGACATAACGACAAGAAGCCTCCTAAACATACTTGAAAGACTGACCACCGATTCCATTTTCATAAAACTAATTGCTGAAACCAATTCACATGTTGTAGATATCAATTTTCTAATAAATCTCGTTAAACCATGGGATCAAATCGAAACTAATTTTCTTAGATTTCAAGTGTTGTCCGAAACAGCAATGCAATCAATGAAGCTCAAAATTCCTTCAAAAAAATGATCAAATGATCTAAGAAATTAGGTTTAAATGCTTTTGTGACTTCCCATTTCATTACATAACATGATCATCTGAAATGATCTCCACTATGGAAGCCATGGAGCCTTTTCGCATGATATTTTTGAACAACATTTTCTTAACTGTTACCAATTTTTTAGAAACAAATAAACTGATAAAAAAATTCTTCCAATCACCAATGGTGGCTCTATTGTCATAATTTTACTCATCCAATTTGCTAATCATTCTCCACCCATTATGTTAGCAAAATTATTGCTCTAAAGCCGCCATTTGAAGGTGTTTTGACCTATGTCTTATTGCGGCGTTCGACCAATGTAGGAGGAAATGAATCAGTTTAGCAGAAACATTATTTCTAGATGTGTATTATTAGTGGTAAACTATCAAACAATCCCAGTACGCCCGGTTTTGGAACTTGTGCTCTGATACCAAATGTAATGCCTTATAATTTGGCACTCAATAAACAACCCGAGTCACCTAAAATCTGGTCTATTTTTTTCTTTTTTCAAATGTATTAAATTAACTTTAGCTTATTCATCCTAATATTTCCAAGTTAATGTACACCCTTAGTAAATAATAAAAATTTATTTAATTTATCACCTAAAGAATACTTTCTATCCCCTTTTTATTTTTTATTTTATTTTATTTAAAACATTTATTTCTTTCCCAAGATAATATTTGATTACCCTCAAAATGATTAAATCAATCCACTCAATAAATAAATCCTATTTATTCCCTCAATAATAAAAATGTCACTTTATTTAAAAGTATTTTCCACAATTTTAAAATCTTATTACTTAAGTTTATGCCCCAACATGACCCTTAGATAATTTCTCTTGGGCACCCCACCTAACTAAATTCACCTCATCCCATTTAAAATATCTACCCCACCCATTTTAAGTCGTAGGGTTCAATATGAACCCTTAGATACATTCAATTTGAACCCTAGATCTTTAGGGATTCCTACCACCCTAATTCTTAACTTTATGTTTTCATTTTTACTTTTCTTTTTCCTCTTTGCTTCTCAGTTGTGTAGGTAATTCCAGGGAGACTAAAGGAGGCCATGTAGGCCATTTTGAGCTACATTTACACAATGAATGCATTCTCATGGAGGAAAACTTGACTATTATTTTACTTTTTCCTTTTTTCTTTTCTTCTCTATAATCAATGTTTCTTCATCATCTGATTCAATGAGGGTTTAATATTATACGTAAATATATATATATATATATATATATATATATATATATATATATATATATATATATATATATTCACCATGCACAGTTCATCAGGGAGGTCGTGGCCACAAATTGACCTAACATTTGTGGCCACGACCTTCCTTTTTCAGTAGTTATGAGTTACATCGCATGGCTTGTGTGGGGAACATTGGATTTCTTCATGAATAAATTACATTAATTTCTGTAACTTAGTTGTATACTTCTTTATACATTCATCTTTTATGATGTATATTGATTGTGTAATGAAATAAACAACTAAATCATGTAATTAAATGTATTTAAACATGCAAAAATCATGATTTTTTATGTCCCTGTAACTTAATAATGAACTCTCATGTTTGTTATCTAAATTAATGAAATAGTGTTCCATTCTCTTAAGTTTGATATATATATATATATATATATATATATATATATATATATATATATATATATATATATATATATGTTTACAGGATTAATGAAAATGAAATCTACTATATAGTTAACATTGGATTCAAAACTTCATTCTTATGTATAATAATTTTTTTTTCAGATAATATATCAACTACCAATTTTATTGATCCTTCAAATTCTCTAAACTGATTCAAAAGGCAAAGGAGAGATCTATCAAGAATTTTAACATGTTTCCTAACAACCTACTCTCAAGTTAATTAAAACTAAGTGAGAAATGATTTTAAACATATGTTCTTGCCTTCAATACAAGCTAAAAAATCTACCATTACTCTACATTTTGCTACCATGAGAGGCTAAAAAGACACACATAAAACATACTTTTTCTCATTTCATAACTCATGCAAGTAAAATCATCATTTAGTAAGCACAATGAACTATGAAATAAGAATTATTTTCTTTCAAACAAATGGGAAACCACAATTAGAAAAACATTGGCCCATTCCATGTACCAACTACCATTTATTTCTTTAAATTCTTAATCAAACACAATGAAAATTTCAGCCTTTCCAAATCCATGATCAAACTTAACAATATTTAATTTTCAACAATGTAAGCACACCCCAAAACATTTTTTAAACAAAGATCAAATAAAAACTCCACACCAAGTATAAAATTTAATTACATCATGGAGGGATCGAGATTACAATATAGCTATATTCCTTCCCAAAATCTACAAGTGCAACTAAGTCTTTCATTTAACAATGTTTACACAAAATTCACAAAAAAAAGAATAGAAATTTTTTACAACATTAAGAAGTAAGATTACAATATGCTGAATAGAAATAATAGGGATAATTACAACATGGGGACATCAATATTTCAATGTACCATTTTTTCTTTAAAAAAGAGGATAACATGACTCAACATTATCAAGTTAAACATATAAAATTCATCCCAAGATGGGAGAATTATTTTTAAAAGTTACAACATCATTACAAGAGAACACTAAAATACAAGAGGATAATCCTCCCCAAAATGGGGAACAACATGGAAAAATTTAAATCTTTTCTTCTCTAAAATTAAATGAAAATATACATGTTTCCACTCCAAAAGTAGTGTTTATAACACAAGAATAAAGGGCACGGTTATCTTACAACCTTATGGAATCATCACATTCAATCTCCAGGAAATTAGAGGACAAGATAGCCTTCCTCCAAGCCCACGGGAGAGAGTGTAGCAAGCCTGAAGAATGCAAAAGTAGGAAGGAAAAGGGTAACACACACACAAGCACAAGTTCTTCAACACATACAACACCCAAATACAAACAACACTAACACATGAGGGAAAACTATGTGTTTTCCCCAAAAGTGGAAGAGCGAAAAGAATTCCATATGAATCCAACTATGAACGAACCATAGGAACACAATAATGATCTCAAAGCTCCTTCCTTATCTCTTAGAATCAAAATTTCCTCATTATCTCTCAAAACCAAGCACCAAGCCTCCTCCTTGGAAGGATTTTCAAACCATATATGCTTTCCTTTCCATGGATGGGGAAGGAAGTTCAAACCATATGAGGGGAGGAATAAAAAGAAGACCAACATGGCTTTCACATCAATCCATGTGGTGAAAAAGGGTCTTCCTCCCTCTTTCCCAACACTTCAAAATCCATAATAAAGCACTATAGATGGAGAAAAAGAATTGAAAACCAAATCCACAAACATTCCCATAACAAACACAAAAGCAACAAAACATATTGGAACCATTTTTATTTCAAAATCACATTAAGTTATCATAACAAAAACTGAGAGATACATGGATGCCTACCTCAGTCAAACTATCCCAAACTCAAATCAATCAAACACACTCCAAAGCTCCAAGATCCACAAGCTCTATCCAAATTATTCAACTCCAAAATTCACAAATGACCAAATAGTCCCAACTGCTCTCCATGAGGTAGTATAAAATAATAAACAATTTACAATCCTCTCAAATGAGAGGGTGACATGTGTCACCCAACTCGACTCCCCATAAAAGATTCTAGAAAACACAAAGAGGATAAAGAAAAACTATTTTATGAGATAATATCCCAAATTCCCCAAAATGTAGATAAATCCAACACCTTAAAACTTTTAAGAAAGATAAAAACCAACCATTCTAACAAGATAATGATGTGTGATGGGTAAAATGAGAGGGAAAATTTCATTTGGCATTGAAAAGAGACCCCCCTACCCATACATAGGGTGCAAGGGGCTCATTTCCATGAAAGGGGGTCTCCCAATGTGAGAAGAGCTCCCAAAAATTTCCGCATCAAGCCCAATTTTGAGATTGGGCTAAATGACACAAGGGTTGAGGTAGTTAGGCACACCTAAGGGGTTATTATGTGGTTACAACCTCCCAAACACAAACTTAATTAATCCTAATACACTTATAATACATGTGGGAACCATTATCTCCCTAACTAATTTATCTCAAGACTAAACAAACCACAATAACATAATTACAATTAGGAAACACCGATTGTGTCCCAAATACGAATATGTCTCATACACACAAATATACCCACAATAATGCATGGCTAGGACTCAACCCAGTTAGTCGCTTAGGCAACTGGAGCTGCAACTATCCTGAAACCCACGTTCTCCTACGCCCTAAAAATCGCTAAATCAATGTAAATATGTAACATACCTGCTCGGACAAATATATTAATTAAATAATCTGAATAAATCAATCATGGATACATCTCAATAACTACATCATAATAAATGTCAGCATGAAATGGATAAACATTAACCCTATACATCCATTTTAACTCAAACTATACTATCCATCTAAGTATTACATAACGACATCCAATTAGCCATTACAAATCAAATGATTATCAAGTATACGACAAAACCATATGTCAATCCATCACATATTAAATGAAACCAAATTTACTATAACATGCTAATATTTAAAATCATACAATGCAAGAACTAAGATAATGATCCATAAAACTAGCTTCGCACTAAACACGCAAATCACCACAAGTGTCATCAAAAGAATCATAATTAGAGCATTTAGTATCCAATGGTGATAAAATCCATGTCCAAAATCAAATAAAAACAATGACTCAGTAAAGGAGCTACTACAAGAAGAGGTGGGCACTACATCAAACATTTAATCCTCTGGGATTAAAGAAATAACACGTTTCTAATGTTTTGTTATGTACGTGTCTGTTTTAGAAGCTACTTTAAGGTCTAGAGACTTAAGTATTATTCATTATATGTTTTAAGTGACTCTTAGGCACTATAAAAAATTGGGGCCTGTAGAATATTTATCTGGCTAAGATGAATTTTTTTAAGGTCCTCTTAAACCTTATTACATCTTTTCTATTCTACTTATAAAAAACCTTTTTATAACTAGATTAAAGTGATCATGCATCTAGAAAATTGAATTAAGGAACCAATTAGATGGAAAGATATCTAGGTAATAAGGTGCAGAGAAATATTTGCAATTTGAAGAGAGCAGAACAATATTGGTCATCTAAAGGGATCCTTCTAGAAGTTACGTATTATTTTGAGGATTTAGAGATGGGTTTTTAATTCATATACACATATATGGCTGATGCAAGAGGAAATTTTCCTTTCTTTGGTCACATTTTTTAGATTCTACTTCATGATTAGCCTTTTTTCTCAAGTTTCTGAATGTTACCTACATCTATGGAGTTTTGGTAATCTGCTAACTACTGTTTCTTTTATGAATGTGGTCTTTATTCTTACATTGCTGGTTTGTTGTAAATTCAGATTTAAAACGTAGGTTGTTTGTTATGTCGAAAGGTGTTTCTTACATTGGGAAAAGTGGTCCACAATTGAAGGTATTTAAACATCCTTCATGGCTCCATCTCTGACTGTCCATTTGCATACACTGTTACATGACCAAGGATCTTGTGGTGAATCCCTCAGAATGGGTAAATCGTACAGGGTTTCATGCAAGGGTTACATTTGACTCTTGAATAAAATGCACTATGGTTTGTTTCTATTTTTATATTTCATACAACTTATATTTTGCTTATATTTAAATTTGTAATAAAACATTAAAACAAATATGATTAATTATAAATCGATATGTGATAGAATATATTTCTTAAAAATGCTTAACCTACCATTAAGTTTGAACCAATGACAGACCCATGCAAGTGGAAAAATAATATTTTCTTTTTTCGAAGGAGACTCATGTTTTCCTTCAATATGTTTTTCTACAATTTACTAAAAAAAATGAGGTAGTTAATGTTTCCACCGATGAAGATCCCACATTCGCTTCCCTTCTTTTCTATAGAAAAATGTTGAGAAATGGAAAGATATCATTTGAGGGAAAACCCACTCCACTGTGTTGCAGCTGTGTCAAGAAGGCTGGAATTTGGCAACAGTCGTGTCCTAAAACCGCACTTTGAAACACATGTAGCTCACCATACAAACCAACGCATCCTGGATGTGGTCGATCACTGTTACAACGCCACGTTTCTTCTTGTTCAATATTGAAATCAAGCTCTCCATTAACACCTCCATTCCCCATTCTCTACCTTCTCAAAAACTTGGGTCATGAGAGAGATGTAGGTAACTCCATTGATATTGGTGTGGTCGGCTGAGAAGAGATTGACGAGTCCTTGCGGCGGCGCTATGCTTGCAAAGATGGATCCCTTTTGTACTAGAGATTCATGGACAAGCCGGTGGTTGGATATCATAATCAGTGGATGAGAACCTATTCTGATGGTCAGGATAGAGTTTTTAGTTGTATTCTTGCAGTGAATGGTTGGAGAAATTGATGTGTAGGATACTGATCTTGATTAGCCATCCACATAAGCACTATTCACTACTTTCTATCCTACTTTTATGTTTCTTTCAATATTCTTGTACTTTTATTAATCAGCAGCCTTTAAATTTCTCTTAAAATTTTGCTTAAATTCTTGTAAATTTTGACATAGTATTGATTTTTATTTTGAATGTTTTGCAAAGTTATCATAAATTTGTGTCTCTTGTGCTGCAACTTGCTCAGCTGCCTTGATATTTAACTTAAATATTTGTTCAAATGTTTCTGATGTACTATAAATTTTTTCAGAGATCAATCTTAAATTTGTTCAAATTTCGACCTAGTTTTCATTTATGTTCTTTTTTTGCAGAAAATACGGAGAAGGAATCTCAAAACATGCAAATGAAAGGATATATTCCTAAACAGGGATTAATTTTGAGGTTGTAGGGTCGACCATACTGGACTGTAGCCATGTGTACAGGTCATGCTCCCAATGTAAGAGGGCGATAGTAACCTTAAAATGCTCCATTGCAGAATCATGTCCCATTGCTTATCACTGTATGTGCAACGGAAAAATTTATCCAGTTCCTTCATTACGTGCACTGCCTTAAAATAGTTGTGATTTTGTATCATAGTAACCATGTCAAATAGAGCTTGTAAATTGTGTTACTTACTGTTGAAGCTTTTTTTGGGTGGCTTATGCTATTGCAAGATTTAAATTGTGGTGAACCTTATTTTTCGAAGAAAATGATCTGTCTTCAGAAGATTTACTTCAAGATATTTTACTGTTAAGAAGGTTTTTTAATTTATTTTTCTTGAATGTCTGACATTGGACCTTTCATTTTCAGTTTCATAAATTTTGATAAAGAAACCTTTTGTTTTTGGTAGGCTGGTCGAATCCCGTCTTATCTTAAAATAATTGTTTTGAAATGGAATTTTCTATTAAACATTGACTATTTTTTTTAAATTTAAAGAAAATGCAGACATCCCATCTAATAAAGGTTTCTAAATGGTGAACCTTATCTTTGGTATTCCCTAATATAAGGAGAATACAATGGAACAGTAAGATATTGTTTGGACATGTTGTTTAGTCTTCTTTTTCATTAATCTCAAAAAAAATTGATGGAATCAGAAGAAAAAGTATTTGGTCTCCTCTCTACATTTTCATGAAACAGGTCTTCTCTATGCATTTTCATGGATTTTTATCCATTTGAATCTACCAAATTGTAAGTCAAAGTCGTTACCAACTCTTCCATTCACGTGCATATTCACAATAGGTCGAAAGAAGTTAATGTTTCTACTTGACATTAACATCTAGAATAGTTACATTAGAAATTGCACATGAGTTCCAAGGTACACCAGTGGGGATATCAAATCTAATGCTAGCTGGAAATTCATTTCAATGTGATACTTATAGGCTCTCCCAAAAAGGGATGTGAAGAACAATAAAATTCTCTTGTCATAAATAATACAAAATTCACAAGTATATGTATACAGTTTCATACATAATCTCTAATGTGTAATTCAATCTCAAATGATGTCCCCAAAATAAACACAATATACTAAAATTACTTTAGATAAAAGAACTATCCAAAACGATGAAGGTGGGTATAAATAATCACCTTTTATCCCCGTTTTGTCTACCTCCCCTAGCTTATCATTTCAAACATACATAAGTTTCCAAATAGTTGTATGTCATGAAACCTTCATGATATTATGAAATACAGTTTTGTGAATCCACCATCAACATATTAAAGCAACAATATGCATTACAAATTATATATTTGATCTTGTGAAATAAAAAACATGGTCTTACTACTACACAATAAGCAAATAGAATCATATTTTGGCTCTTTTTGCATAAATAATCAACTTTTTTGGGTGATTGTTGGCATTGTTTCTTTCAATAATTTGCATCAATATTTAAGATGAAAAAGTGATGTAAAAATGAAGCAATTAGACAATATCTATTGTGTTGTAGTTGTAGGTGCTCTGTTGTATATGTATGTAAAATGTAGAAGCATACACAAAGCTTGTGAACTAGTTGACGAAATGCCCCATTATCATCTCATGCTTTCCTTATTATTATGTTTTTTGTCTTTATAAAGATGGAAATATTCACTATCATGATTGATTAATTCTTTTCATAAAAAATCCCTATTTTGGTAACTAATTTTTTTTTTTAATGCTTTTATATGGAAAACACAACTGATTCATAGTTCCTAAGGTTATCATGACTTACAGTATTGAATTTTGATGGATCACACATTTAAGATTATGATATTTGTATACAAATACACAGTTCTTGTGAGATCATCAATGGTTTTATTAATGTGAATTAATGTTCAAAAGTTGTAGCTATTATGGTCCATTACACTAGAGCTCTTTCTAAATTTCAACTCTTATTAGTAGTAACATGAAAATGGAATGTGGTTTATTGTTTCTTGATGTAAAATACAAAGTTAAACCCATAATATTGTCATTTAACCTTTACGAGAAGCAAGAAAAATATGTAAAATGTTGAGACATTAATGATGAGAATGAGTGCATATGTTTAGCATGCTTCCACATATGGATGCTAGACATCCTCAATTTTTACCAGATAATAAGAATAATTATTATTAGATGATAAGAAGAGAGAATATAGAAATAATTTTTAATGTTTTTTTCCATGAGAAATGATATTCATATTTGTATATTATTTTGTTAGAGTGAGTGTACTTAGTGGGTTACTCCTGCTATATATTTTCTATAGTATGGATCAGATGTATACACAGGTCATCATAGTGGCATGTAGTTCTTGGTCTATTTCTAACATTATAACAAGTCATGTCACTAATTTTTTAAGCCTACGTGAATAGATCTATTTATTAATTTTGTAAGCCTGTGTTTCGTAATCTTGGCCAATCCAATATTGTTCCCCTTTTTATATTATAAATGCATTATCCCTTTGTGGGTCATTGGATGAGTATAGATAATAGCTTTCTATGTAAGGATACATGTTGTGTGGTAGGCCTCCCTGCCTCATGGCTTACACCACAGTTTGTTTGCGGTGTAGTGAATGCAGAAGAATAATTTTTATGACCTGTTATTGTTTCACAGTGAATTGAATGGGATTGGATAATGTGTTTTCTTTTATGTGCAAGTGTTATCTAAAAGAGTGATGAACTATTTCTTAAGCCATAAAATTATTCACAACCACACTTCATGATGAGTACTAGTCACCCATTTCTTTAATGCAACATTTATTCCAAATTTCATAAATATATACACTGACTTTCACTGTTGCTATTTTTTCGCTTATTTACTTCTCTCTCCACTAAATTTTAAAAAAATTGTGCTTCCCCTGACATCCTTTTTGATATCCACATCTCACAGTCTGTCACATGATTACTAGTTTTATTTACATTCCTAGTTTTCTATTTTCATTTATGTTATATTTTTCATGAGTCTCACAAATTTATAATGTGTAGTGTCTGTGTAATATTTAATTTATTGGGATGTCACATGGTGAATTTTTTGTTAATTAAAGTTATAAAAAGCGGCTAAACAGAATACCCATCCCCAATCCCTCTCTCAAATAATATTATATCGTCCAATTGAGACTTTTGAAGTCATTCTTCCTATTCAGAAGGATAAAGAAGGTTGTAAAATGGTTCATATCAAGAAGAAATCTACCCATAAATAATTTTTATGTCCCACCTTCTTGTATAGGCTCTTTTTATACTCGTTTGGTTGTTGTTCTCCTGCAAATCTATTTTATTTGGATATTAGTTATGGTGTTATTTTTTGTGAGTGAAAAATTGTTGTGTTGTTGTTGTCTAACTTTGTTTTGGCTTCATGCTGGTAGGATTCCCATGCCTTTTTTTTAACTATTTTATCTATATGTTTTAGAATTTGGTTTACAAGGTGTGGTCTATACAGGTCAAAAAAACTATTATTGTAGTGTCTGCTTTCTTTTGACACTTATTACTGTTGATTTCAATATTGTTGACTATACTTATGGATATTCTGTATCATTTTTGACTTAGCATCATGTTAGATGATAGAGATACTGAGACTATTGTTGGATTTTGATTCATAGTATGATTTGTGTGGATTATTAGTGACATTTTATATTGATGATGATATGATGTTGACATGGTTATATATTTTTGACATGTGATATTTCGTCATATTGAGTAGACCTTAACAATTGAAATAATTTTGTGATCCTTTTGATATTTATGAAATGTAGAATCGAGATGTTGTTAGAAATTGTAAATGATAACGTTACTTGCCTAGATGATGATTTGATTTATATATAGACGATCTGTGGATTTATATTTTATATTTTAGTCTTGGACTGTTTTGATGCAGCCACAAGGCCAAAGGAGGTATTACATGTTTACAGGTACACATATTCACAACAAAAAATGGTGGGGATTGGAGACCAACCACATTGAAATGCTAGATGAATTCAACAATATTCACCATGGAAACATGTAATTTTGTTGTGTTTGTGTTTGAATTATTGTTAAGGGGGTCCCCATTGGGGGAGGATTACCTCAAATTATAACCAAGGGGTTTGTGTGTTGTTCTTTTTATTCAGTTTCCTTTATTTAATTTTAGTATGTGATTTTATAGTGATGTATTTTCCTTCTATTAATTATTTAAATTGTGGTGTATTTTCCCGTTTCTCATTAATGGGTTTTAAGTGTCTTATTAATTTAATTAATCATGTTACTAAAATTTTTAGGGATTCAAAAAAAGAATTCATTTATTAGATTTGATGGCTCTTTGGGTTATGTGTTGTAAGTTGAGTTCTTGTGATCTTGAGTTTTGTACACTCTACCCCTTCATGGTAATTCGGATTTGACCTTAAGGCCCAATTTTGGAGGCTTGTGAGACAAGTTAAAATTGTCCCACACCTCTTAAATTACTATATAAAAACTACCTATGGTTTGTGTGGTCAAAAATAGACCCCATTATGTGTTCTGTAAGTCAAAAAGTGAAATTTATTACACTGTACTTACATGGGTTTTAAAGTTTTTCCTTAGGGGGTGTGGGCTTGGATTGTGTGTGTAAGAGGTTTGTCATTCCTCTCACCCACCAATTTCTTGTGCATTGGGGTTGTGGTTTGACTTGTGACGTGGAGTTGAGAATGAGTGATGTGGCATCCTTCATGGAGCCACCTCACCCTCCTCTCTCCCTTGTCTATTTATTAAATTTCTTTTTCTTGTTTTGGGAGCTACTTGATTTCTTTTGTGCTCTTGCATTTTTGGAGTTGAAGGAATTTGGAGTTCTTGTGGATTTTTTTGGAGCTTTTTGGTGATTCTTGGGGATTGAAGGTGTTTTGTGTGTGACTCTTGGATCAATCTCTATCATGGAAAGGTAGGATCTATACCTTTTGTTAAATGTTTTCTTTAATTATCTTGTGTATATGTGCATGTTTTTTTAGTGTTTTGGTATGCTTGTTGGGTGTTTAGGTAGATTGCTTAAGTGTGGTGTAGGAGGGGACTATGGGGATCTTACATGCAGGGAGGTATAAGAGTTTATTTAATGTTTTGGAGGGATTTGGGCTGGGTGGTCCACCTTGGACAATAAATGCTTACATTTCTTACTTTGTGTTTTATGAGGGAGACATAAGAGATAGTTAGGGAGGCATAAGAGAATGTGGGAGGCATAAAACGTGGATCCTGAGGGAGGAATAAGAGTTGTGTAGGGGTTTGAGATGTATATTGGAGGGTTTTTAAGGTGGGCACCCATTTACCATTGGGAGGCATAAGTGACCTCCCCATAGATTTTTGCTCCTTTGGCTTTACATTTTGAATCCTTGTATATTTTTTTGGTTTCCTTCTTGTGAATGTAGATGTGTTGATTGTGTTTTGGTGTGTTTGTGAAATCTTGTATTGTTATGTGGAAGATATTTTGTTGGCATGCGTTAGATCCATCTTTCATTACATTGTGGTTGGGGGCTCGAGGGCCAATGAGGAGGATAACTTCTTCCCCCTCATTGGATTATTGGTTTGGTAGAGAGTGTTGCCTCTCCCTCAATTTTTTTTGTATGTTGATCAAGTGAGGCATGATGGAGCTATTGTTGGTGATGTGAAACTTGGAGCTTTTTGTTGATGTCCAAAAGAAATCTTCCTTGTGAGAAAAAAAAACCTTCTTGTTATTCTCACTTGAGTTGGAAGACTTTTAATATCGTAATTATTTTTATAAATAAATGTTGCATTGTAAGTTGTATTATTATTTGAAGAAAGCTCATTGAGGGAATGTATGATTTTATTTCTCCTCAAATATTAGTATGTATGGGAATGAACCAAAATGTAAATCATGTCTAAGAGTTAGTTATAGTTGTATTGTGAGAAAAGAAGTTCTTTTCATAATAATAAATGAGCTGATGCTCAAAGAAAGGAAAGTTCTTTATCATTGTTGAGGTTATAGTACTGTGAAAAGAAGAGAAATAATCTAGAAATTGTAAAATGCTAATACTGTATGCATAGCAAACTTGAATGAGGAATAATGTTGTTTGTAGTTACTTGAATAAATGGTTGTAGTGGAAATGGAAAGAGGCAAAAAATTCAAAGTATATTGTTATGTTGAAATGTTGCATTTTGTAGTAGGGAAAAATAAGAAATTAGAAGTAGATTTAATTTTCTTTTCTACCTTTGGATTTGAAAGAAAATTTTATGCATAAAATGAAAATTATCTTGTAGTTGTGTTGTTACTATTGAATTAGGAAATGATTAAAGTAAGTAAATTTTACTATGGAATGAATATATGAATTAAATATTGCAAATGGAAACTTTAGGGACATAAAATTAAGTTCAGAATGACCTTTAGAACACTCTAGTGACTTTTGTATTTTGTAAACTATCATTTTTGAACGTTCTATTTCTAAGGAAAAAGACCACCACCCTATGCAGAGAGATAGTAGTCTCATAACCTCCAATCAGGCAAGGAGGAGTTCATCAAAACCAGCCACCCAGGCAAGGACGACATTTCATGAATCATCGCCCAGGTAGGGCAGCAGTTCTAGGACTGCTGGCCTACTTTGGGTGGTGGTTTTGTCATTAACTATGAAGAACGTAAATTTGCGCTCAAGTGTAAATTTTAACTTGGTTAAAACAAAAATTTAAGCTTGCTAAAATTTTTTTAAAAGGAAACCTCTAAAAAACAAATAATGGTTAAAATTCATTGTTCAAGAAAGTAAAAATTCAAATGGATAATTAATAGTGATTAAGTATTTATATATTAATGGAGGTAGGGTTTTCCCCAAATAGAGAATTCAAAAATACAAATAACTTGTAAGAACTCCATATTTGGAGTGGACATCCTTTCAATCGTATAATGAAAGTAATTACAATGAAAAATCTACAACCTAGACTAAACTAAGATTGAATTTGAGAATTCCTCCACATTGTCTTGCTTTCTTGCTCCCATGGCTTCCATTTCTCCAACCTACAAATTAAACAAAAGAAAATCCAACAAATGAGGAGAATATGGTAAAGAAATGGAATTAATAAGAATTCATAAGGAATTTTAGGGTTAGTTTAGCAACCCTAAGATCTAGTGGCCATAATTGGATTGATCCAAGGGTTGAGGATAAACCCTATTATTTCTTAGTAGGAATGAATTTTATAAATGTTAAAAAAAAAAAAAAGAGGTATGTGTAGATAGGTGAATGGGGCAATTTAATTGGCTTGGTGTGTAAAGTCATTATTTAGTTCCTAATATGTTTTAGATAAATTAGTGAAATGGACATTAAATCTATTAAGTTAATGAAAACTAAATTAACTAAGTATAAGGTTAATCATTTTGGGTATGAATGTAAATTTAAGGAGGAGGAAAAACATTTAACCCAGTAGATTAATTATGGCACCTTCCTAATCAATTTTAATCAATTGACCTTAGAACTAAATTAATAATAGTTAATCATTTATCTTACACCTGGTTTATCCTTTGTAATGTAGTGAGTTATGGTAAAAAAAATTAATTTAATGTACATTAGAGGTTTGGCACCTTGAAACTTTTTAACTTTAAAAAAAAATTATCGCAGCTTTCAAGATAAGTGTTTAATATTTCAATGTATTCCTATAACATCGTTTTTTTGGGGAGTCATACTTTGTATCAGATCTATGGATTCAAATCTCAGACCCTTGGGCACACTAGAAAACACGAGACATGAACACTTAACCTAGTGAAATTTTTTTTTCTTTTTAACCTAGAAAACCACACTATCTCATAATTATATAATATAGAAAACCTAGAAAAATGAAACAAGACCTAGAATGATGAACTAACTCTCACCTTGGTCTATGTAGGATGTGTAGACCATAGACAAGGGATTTTTACACGTGGATCTAGATTTACCACCGCCAGATCAGGCTAAAGTGGCCATTTCTACCTCAGATTTTACAAACACTTCAGGATGTCAATGTCACTATACACAGAGGGTCCTTAGGAAAACAAATTGATAGACATGATAGGTAGCCATCAGCTGAGGCTCAGACATCTCCTCGACACACCGAGGAGCATATGAGTAGATAAATCTTGCATGGAGTTAGCTAGGGCAGAGTCACCACAACGGGGATATGGAGACATGATTTTAGGATATACAGATAGATCTTGGAGCCTGTAGGCAAAGGGAGAAGTATGTAGAGAGACCTAAGGGTCATCATTCATTACCTCCAGACCATAATCAGGGGAGATCCTAAAGCTACGACCATATCAGTATTCTGGAGATATAGTTGGTTTTCAGGAAGAGTCCTAGTTCGTGAGATTGAGCGGATGCTTCAAGCTCTGCCCTTGTACTAGAAACACAAAAGCTCATGTTGTGATCCATATTCTAAGGGATGGAGCAGGAGTCTAGTGGAGGACTAAGGAGCAGAAGATCCATGTTGACTCAGAGATAGTTACATAGGTGTTATTTGAGGAGTGGTTTAGGAGTAGGTATTTACCCATGATGTTTAGGAGTAGTGGACAGATGAGTTCTATGACCTTTGTCAGGAATATATAATTATAGCCGAGTATGAGAGTCGATTTCTAGACCTACTCCAGTATGTCCACTATATGTAGGATGAGCGGGTATGGATTCACAGAGTCATTAGGGACATTAATTTGGATTTAGGTTGTGTGGTGCACATTCACTACCTGCAGACCTTAGTAGAGGCCATAGAGAAGGCATATATTGTAGAGCATACACGGGGGAAGACGTAACAGGTAAGGAATAGAGTTTAGAGCCACATCTAGTAGATTAGGATAGCAAGTCAAGGGGGTCATATCCTCCTCCTCGTGGTGGACAAGGTTTAGTATAGTCTTCATTCAGGCCACCACATCAGCCACCTCAGCAGTTGACCCACCCACCTTGTAGACCTCCTCAGAGATTCAATGCATATAGGGGCAGAGTATGGGACCTCCTCCTAGGGATACCATTAGGACACAAGGTGCACCGAGAGCTCATTCAACATGAGCTCATTGGCAGAGACCTCAGAAGTCCATAGTTAGATCATCAGGATCCACATCACAATCCTATAGAGTACCAACTTGAGCTGTATCTTATTGGAGAGGACCAGGTAGTTGTTATGGTAGTGGAATTTTTGGACATCATTGGAGTCAGTGCCCATAAAACCCTAGTAGCAAGGGTAAGACACAGATTTCAAAGCCTATTGTTGGTGACATGGGACATAGCCATTACATCTACGCAGTGGTCAAGAACAGCCAAGGTGAGCACCAAAGTACTGTGATAGAGATGACATGTAGTATTGGTGGTATTTCTGCCTCTCTATTGTTTGATTCTTGTTCGTCTAATTTATTTATTATACCATCCTTAGTAGAGCGTTGCAGGCTAGTGGCAATTAGGTAGGGTCTTAGTTGGGATGTTGAGATGGATTCTGGAGCCAAGATTTCTATAGACTCCTTAGTTAAGGAGTGTGTAGTGGATTTGGGACCCTTCACCAATACCTCAGATCTTCGTATCCTTCCATTGGGTTCTTATGGAGTCTTCTTGGGCATGGACTGGTTGTCTGTACACAGATCTAGAGTGGAATGTTACCATAATACTATTTCATGTACAGATGATCTAGGAGTTGATTCAGTGATAGCAGGAGTTAGGAGGCTCGTTTCCAGCCATACCATCTCTGCTATGTAGCTTAAGCGGTGTGTGTGATGAGGGTGTCAGATGTATGTTGTTACGGTTATTGAAAAATTTGACGATTAGTCTAGTAGACCATCCCTTGATGACCATATCATCTTGAGAGATTTTTCTGATGTTTTTATAGGAGAAATACCGAGGTTACATCCCTCATGTCAGATATATTTTCACATAGATCTGGTTTTGGGCATAGATCCTATCTCACGAGCACCTTATTGGATGAATACCCATGAGCTCTTTGAGCTAAAGTTGGAGCTTGAGGGCCTTCTGGAGATAGTCCTAATCCATCCTATTGTATCCCCTTGGGGTACACCTATGATTTTTTTAAATAATAAGTACAGATCTTTGTGGTTATGTATTGATTACCACCAGCTAAACAATGTAACGATCAATAATTATTACCACATTCCTCGCATTGATGATTTATTTGACCAGATGATGGGGGCCACATTATTCTCCAATATAGATCTTAAGTCAAGGTATCATCAGCTGAGTATCATGGAAGAAGATATTCATAAGACCACCTTCTGTATGAGATATGTCCACTACGAGTTCACAGTAGTGCCTTTTGGTCTGACGAATGCCCCCACCATGTTCATGAGATTGATGAATGGGGTATTCAATAAATTTTTGGATCGCTTCATCCTCATATTCCTTCACAAAATTATTATATAATCACGTATGCATGAGGAGAATGAGGATCACCTTCTCAAGTTTCTTCAGTGTCTTTGTGAGAAGCATCTTTATCGAAACCTAGAGAAGTGTGCGTTCTTTCAAATAGAGGTGTAGTATTTGGGCCACATCATTTCTAGGGAAGGTATCACAATCGATCCTTTCAAGATTCGAGCTATTATATATTGTCTAGCACCCATTAGTGTGACTGAGGTGTGTAGCTTCATGGGTTTGGTAGGATACTACAGGATATTTGTACAGGACTTTTCTCAAGTTTCACACCCCATCACTTTCCTTCAGCGAAAAGGGATGAAGTTTTTATGGCGAGATGATGTGAGAAAGCCTTTAGGAAACTAAAGGAATACCTCATGACATCCATTATTCTTCCAGTACCAGACTCTCATGACGAGTTATTTGTTTGCAAAGATGCTTCTTTGGCAGCACTTGGAGATGTGTTGATGCAGGAGGGAAGAGCAGTTGCATTTGAGTCTCACAAACTTAAATATTATGAGCTCAGTTATCCAAATCATGATCTTGATCTTGTAACACTTATGAATACCTTAGTGCAGTGGAGACACTTCCTTATTGGCCAAATATTTACACTCAAGACTGATCACTTGAGTCTTTGCCACCTCTTCATGTAACCCAATATCAATGCTCATCAGTGGCGCTGGATAGAGTTGTTTTGTGAGTACGATATGGAGATAGAGCATGTGAAGGGGAAGGAGAACATGGTTATAGATTCCCTAAGTAGATGGAGACATGTGGCTATGGCTACTTCAGTGGGTATAGATTTTTGAAGTAGAATTTTGCAGTAGCTTCCGTTATTCCAATTTCCCCCTGGCAAGATTGGTAAAATGTAACCTTGCACAGGAAAAATGGAAGATTCGGCCCAAACGTGCGGACTCGCCTTTGATCCCAAAACCAGGTGAGAGAGAAGTAATAACATAGGAACCGTGGAGGATGTCATGTGCCTCAACGACGCATCCCCAAGAGTGGAGTCTAAAACAAGGTCCCAAACAAGTCCCAGATCACCACATGGCCAAGAGTCAAGGTATAGCAGGTGAGACCGGCTATTAAATCAGCCAAATAGAGAAAATCCTGTGGAAGCCTCAACACGTGCAATCGAAACTCCTTCAAAAGAAAAAATCAAGGGTAGATCTCAAACAAGCGCTGGCTTGCCAAGTGGACAGAGTCAGAAAATGGTTTCATCGACTGTTGAAAAGCCACATGGCCATGGGAGGAGCTACGTGTCAAAATGGCACAACTTCAAGGGAACGACCCAAAATTTAGGTCTTAAACAAGTGTGAGCCTCCATGTTTCCTGAGTCAGACATATAGCACCCGCCAAATAAAAGGTACTAAGCCAAACATGAGGAAATGGAAGAGCAGACTATAATTGATGTCACATATCCCACCATCACAATATAGGGAGTTGGCTACGAGGGTCCCACCTACAAGGGGTTTTTTGGCATTATATATGGTGGGCCCCTTTAACTCACCAAAGGGATGAGGCATGAAATGTTCACTTAGGACCTGAATCAGATAAACATAAGGTGAAGAAGTGGAATGCCCCATGTGTCTCTTTAGGGCTCTTTCAATGGGCTGATCCAAAAGTGGTTCCCAAACAAGAGAGAACTCACCACATAGTTAGAGTCAAGAGGGGATAGAGCCAACCATTGAAAATTCCAAGGCTGGTGCTATTATCACTGAATCACAGAACCATTATGTTTACACAAGTGCATATACTTTAGCTCATAGTGTGATTGGATAACATAGGTACTATCGCCAAGTTGTGGGACTTGCTACTTGAGATAGACCTCCAGAGAAGGTTGGTTCTTACTTCTAAACTACCTGCAACAATCTACACTAATGCAGGAAAAATAATTGTTCTAATCTAACTTTCCAAGGGACCAAGGAGAGAGAATGCATAAAAAATGAGAGCCTGCACTAAATTGGTGATACACCAAAAAAGGAGGGGGTGTGAGAGTAGTCTTCCAATGTGTGAAAAATAGAAGTAAAATGCATACTAGAAGGGGTGATAACAATTATCCACAATAAAGCAATTACATTCACAACAATATTTCATACATTCACAATAATAATGAGTCCTTGCAAGAGCATAAAAATAGACACAATATTTTGTAATGAAGGTTGAAGGGGCAAGAGGAATGCGAACAAATATAGCAGGGGAAGATGCATCCACAAACTTGTATCTTATTGCTTCATGATATGCACAATTAAATCTATTACAAGATAAGGGCATGGATCACCATGAAAGGATTCCACTACAAGGGCCTGAAACACATTGGCTTCATAAAGCAATTTTGACAGATCTTTGCTACAACAAAAAATCTCCTTTACAATGAGTCCAACACTCTAATTTATAGAAGAATGAGAAGAGAGAGAGAAGGGGAAAATGGAAATCCTGAAATATTTCCTTCAACCACTTGTAAGATGTAATAAATGGAGTAAAATGATTATATGTTACTTGCAAAAGGCTCCCCATACTATCCCAGGTTCTATAGCAGAGAAAGAATGATGACCATGCCTCTTAATTACACTCCTAACTACCAAATAAAACACTTTCATGAACCCATCCATGTTTTATGAAAAATCTCCATCGATTTCTCAGCAAATCCCAAATTTCTTGATTTTAATGCATTTCTCTTGGATTCACAATTCGAATGGTACCAATATTGTGTGATTTCGTTTAGAAATGTAAAATTTATGGCCTTCTGAGTGAGGGCAACTATTTTGGGTCTGTCAGACATTTTCAGTCATTTGACGGGAATGAGCATTAATTGAATGGAGCTGAATATGTTTCTTTTATTTGAATATATCTACCCTCATTAAAGTCCAATTTCATGAAAATTGGAGCTTAGAGTAAAAGGTTATGACACTTTGAATTTTGAGAGGTCAAACTTTGAATTTTCTCTTTGCTACGGCTATTTCAGAAAAATCAGGTCCGTGTGTCGCAGCTATCATGGACATTTTCATTTGTATCACCTGATTCAGGATTCCTTGTCCCTACATGTCTACAGTTGACTAGGCCATGAGGGTCGTTGACTTCCTCATCAACCGCATCCATTCATCTTGGCTCCTTGTGCGGTGATTTCACCTTTGCACATCCTGCGCATCCCTGCATAATTTTTCTCTGGCTGTCCCAAACTGCGCAAAGTAAAAACTTCTACTTTTGTCGATTTCTAATTCTTGCGGCCATTTCAAATTTGTGTTTCTGTCATGTCCCGATGTCCCAACTATCCCACAGACCACTTGGGACAAAAAGTTATGACTATATTGATTCCTTTGTATTTCAGCCGCAAACTTAGTACGATGAATTTTTGTACAATCTGCACTACTACAACATACAGCCTTCAGACCCACAATGTATTAAAACAAGCTTGTGAATTCCAATTTTTTCTAACTTCTTGGATTTTTCCTTAGATGTGAGGATAGAGAGAAACCAAAGGGACCCCTAAAACATGATTTTGGGCATTGAATCAATCTACTTGCTCGGGACTGAAGAATTTGATGCATGTTATCAAAATTACCTTGAGAGGTGAATTTTGGATAACATGTGCTTTTTCAAAAGCAGAATTTGGGGATTAATTCAAAATATGCACCAACTCTCCACCGGTCTCAAGTCGGGCACAGTGTCTCCGCTAAAAGGGGGGGCTTAGGAAAAGAACAAAAGAAATAGAGCAAGGCTCATGAATGGTGTCGTGTGTCAGTCTGGCTAAAGTTCAAGAGTGTAAAGGAGGGGGAAAACCTTCAGACATGTGGGGCCACCACGTGGATATGAGAAAATAGGCTCCATACATGAAGTACCTTCAAGTGACAATATCTTTCGATCAGAAGCTCGGAATCGAGTGGGAGGTGATGTTTTAGAGAGCTCTCATCACCTGTTACCCACCTGCCGATTATTAATGTTTCAAACCACCATTTTTTGAGACCATCAAGTCTCCCACGTGACACCATGATGAAGGAATGGGTTTCCTTTCTTTCTCTATAAGGAACACTGATGGGGGGCATGGGTGTTGTAGCAAGACTCATCACTGTGGTAGGGGAATTCAATGCTTTAATTTTTTTCCCTCCTTTCTCTCTCTCACTCTTCCTATATATTGTACAAGAGGGACAATTTAAAAAGGTTGGACATTCTTTCTTTGAGACCTCCCTTCTTCTCTACCCTGCAGGTTGATTCGTGGAGTCTTTCGAACCCCTATTCAAATTGTAATGCAATTGTGTCTTGGCCAATGTAATTGACTATATCAAATTATTAGAGCAATAGAATAAAAAGTCTATGGATGATTCTGACCCTCTTTTATGTTTATTTTCTTTTTCCTGATCCCTCATTGCAACCTTGGTCATCCTTGCATTGATATTGTGTCACATTCTAGTGGTTTGTGTTTAAGGGTAATGCAAAAGTGTTCATCATTCCTTTAGTGCATCATTAGATTAGGTTTTATTTCTTGTATCTCCTCAACCCTGTCTCCTTGGTAAGTTAGAGTAGGATTTAGAACAACCCTATGCAATCTAAATGTGTGTACCTAAACTGAGGAATATGAGTTTACCTTCATCTAGAGAGCTCTCTCTACTCACAAATTCCCACACTTTGAGATATGCTTCATTTTTTGTAGTCACACAGAGAATATCAACCCATCAAGTTACATATTTTAGGGGTGCTATGATTTTGCATCAACATTTTTGCCATGCTTGGTGGGATAGAAGTCTCCATTTCTATTGCAGCAAGATTGATGTGCACTTGTTGTGAGTCCCTAGGTTTTAATAAGCTCTAAAATTACACATATGAAAACTCCAAAAGAAGAAGAATCCATTTGTTTCAGCAGTCCAAGTTTGGAGGATTCATGAGAAGCATCCAAATGTGATAAACAACTAGAGAAGAGGGACTTTTTTGTCTATCTATATTTATCCCTAGATAGAGCAAGAAGGGGAATAATAGCTCCAAATGTCTCCATATCCACCAAGAAAGACGTTTTCAACACCTCCACCTAGTAGACCCTTCGTTCAATTAACTATAGTCCTCTGACCAATTACGATGGTACAACCCAACCCCTATGTCAAACTTCACTACAGCAACAGCTTGTTAGCTCTCAACACACAAAATCCAGTTCTAACTGCAGCACTAAAGAGCATCCCATATTTTACTAGAGAGAACAAGATGATTCCAATTGACCATATCCAGGATACTGTAAATGTCTGTGCAATTCAACAGATCATTGAAATGGATGTTGCGGTCAAGTTGTTAGCTTCATTATTTAAGGGTAAAGATTTACATTAGTTCAAGAGTCTAACCGTGGGATCCATCTAGAACTAGTACCATTTGTGCATGGCTCTTCACAATCAATTTTTAGAGAAAGGAGATAATTTATCCGTGTTGGAACAATTGACAACAATCAAGAGGGCTCTCAATGAGTAGTTGACTGACTTCAAATTGCTATTTCAGAGGACGTGGGATAGGATTTTGGTTGCCGTGAGACCAACAACTGAAGTTACTTTTCTATACTTCCTTAAAGCTTTAAATTATGATATTTCCATGATGATTCAGTCCATGAGGGGTATAACTTTACCCATGTCTTATAAAATTACCATTGGATACAAAAATTGCTTAATTCAGGCTGGTAAACTTGCACCTAGGCAACCTTTGCCTCTATATCCAGAACCTGGAGCTCTAATCACCAGTCAAACATACACATTATCTCCCATAACTATTCCAAGGAAAAAGAGTTCAACTAAATCTTCTACCTTATCTTCTAACTCCTCAAATGAGCTCGAAGAAGTCATGAAGCAATTGAAAAACTTGGGTAATGATTTGGTGACACTTAAGAGGCAACAAGCCCAAAATTTTAGATCATATCAGCCAAATAAACCACCCATCCAAGCTACAAATCAGAACCAAGGAATACCTCCTACCAATAGACCATTCTATCCTTATAATCCTAATGTTGCATCCACATCTAGAGCTTTAGTACCAGTGAAAAATTACATGGCTCAGGAATATGATTGGTGTTTCCCATGAAATCAGCCCCATAACAAGTCAATGTGTTTCAATAGTGCCTTGAATCAAGCTCTCATGGTGAACACAATTGGTGTGGAACAAGAGACAAGCCTAGAAATAAATCAGCAGGAGGCACCCTCCAAATGAGACCCCAACATGCTTGTCAATTGGCAAGATGAAGATTTCTGTGGTATGTATCAAGCACCTCCTCGTAGTGTATCATAAAATACATGGTCCAAGAAGAGAAATATTGGGGAAGGGAATTTATCAAATTCAAACGATCCATAGCCCTCTATCACTCAACAAGGTATGAGTAATCAAAGCACAACTCCAAATGTGTAGAGTCAGCCCAAACCACCTTTTAGACCAGCTCAAGCACCGTTTGTAACGACCCATGTACAAGAGAAGAATGTGCAAGGCAAGGGGCACAAAAAAGACATCTCATCCGCATTCAAAATAATTGATCAGATGAAGAAAACAAATGTAAAAAATATTGATGTGGGAGTCATTGGCTATCCCAGAACAGAGAGACCTATTGCAAGCTGTTATGGCAAATTGTTCAGCCGCAAATCAGCCACGTAATTAACAAGAAAAGGTACTTACCAATATAACTTAGAAAGATGAAATCATAGAGATCACAAAGGTAATAATTTGAAGCACCATCTATTTTATGCTTCATTTATCATAGGGAACAAATTGGTAAATAATTTCATGATTGATTCAAGAGCAAGTAGCTCATTCATGCTAAAGCAAATATATGATCATCTGGGTCTTCAATACGAAGTCATCTCCAAAGGCATGGTGCAATTGGATGGGAAAGTGGTAACAATAGTTAGATTCATCAAGGATTTTGAACATCACATTACATACATGCCCCAACGTGACTGTATTGTAAGACGTATCAATTATAGAGTTGCCACCACTCTTTACATTGTGATTGTCAAGAGAGTTCACCCCTAAAATTGGGGCCTATTTTTCTGGTGATTAGTCACACATGATTTTTAGAAGAAGGTATGGATCTAAGGATATGATCAAATCTGAGCATATTGCGAATTTCCATATTGAGCCTCATGTACCTAGCCCAATCAATACGAATTTTTTAGCCTTTGATCAGGAAGATCTCCCAAGCATTTATGAGGCAGATACCAAGGTTAGATGTATTCCATACTTGAATCTTGATGAATGGGAAAACAAGAGGCATGTTTTTTAAACTTACAAGGAAATGGAAGAATATTAGCTAGGATTCTATTGTTTGCATGAAGAGAATCATCCTCTCCCTAGCATCACCGAGCTAGACCAAAAAGATGACAATGAAGTATGGAAGTTATTCTTCAACGGCTCAAGAAGTAGATAGGGAGCTGAAGGAGGAGCTCTGCTTGTTTCACCTGAAGGTACGAATCATTACTCATCTGTTTGTTTCTAGTTTTCTTGCTCGAAAAACACAACTGAGTATGAAGCCTTGATTTAGGGATTGCATTGGGAAAGAAAGAAAGGTATTAATAATTTGCAAGTCTTTGGAGATAGTGAGCTAGTTATGAATCAAGTCAGAGGATAAAATTCTGCCAAGAATGATCTGTTAAAAAATTACAAGAATCAAGAATGGGATATCATTGAAGATTTCAAAGCATTTGACATCAATTCCATCCCAAGGAAGAATAATGAAGTAGTAGATAGATTGCCAGCAATCGAGGTAGCATTTGATGTGGTAAAGAGTATTAAGAGTGAGAAATCTCAGCCCCATATCGGAGTGGTTGTGATACCAGCTATTCCAGATAACAATACAAGTTGGCAAGTCTTTAAGAATGATCAGAAAATTGTCAATTTTTTTACAACAAGAAGCTGAGTTCTCCGCTAGAAACCAAGACAAGTTGGATCAACGGTATGGTTACCAAGTGGTGCACTTGAGGACCAACAAATTACCAAAAGGTCTTGTAACTTTGGATTCAATAGTCAACCCAAATGACTGAATCTGAAAGGATAAATAAAATATTTAGGTAAAGGGTGAAGATTTAGAGCCAATTTCCATAGATGAAGGCCAAACATTGCAAATTGGCAAGGTAAGTACCCAACAAGAAAAATCTGAGTTCCTTGAACTTTTTCAATAATTCCTAGATGTATTTGCTTGGACTTAGAAGGATTTAAGAGGTTTTAACCCAAAGTTGGCACATCACACTATTGAGCTAGACTCGAGATCTAAACCTATCAGAAAGAAGTAAAGGGCAGTGAATTCTAACATTGAGCCTCTCATGAGGAAAGAGTTTAACAAGTTGATTGAAGATAACATCATCTTCCCTATCAAACATTCAATTTGGGTTACAAACTAGGTGCCAGTGAGGACAATAAATGGGGAAATCAGATTGTGTGTGGACTTCTGTGATCTGAACAAAGCATCACCCAAGGATCATAATCCCACTTACATCAATGGAACAAATATTGTAGGTTATATCTAGCTCCAAAATTTTTTCATTGCTAGATGGATTCTGAGGCTATAATCAGATAATGGTGAAAGAGGAAGATCAGTACAAGACAACCTTCACCAAAAAATGGTGGCACATATGCTTACAATAAGATGCCATTTGGACTTTCCCAACACTGGAGCAACATTTCAGCAAGCTATGGATATGGCATTCAAATGATTAATCAAAAAGATGGAACTAGTATATCTAGATGATATCATTGTCTTCTCAAAGAATGCATCAAAACACCTATTTCACCTCAGGAAAGTATTTCAAAGGTGTAGAAGGTTTGGAGTGTCATTGAATCTAAATTAAATGTATATTTTTGGCACACAAGGGAAAGTATTTGGGCCACATTGTCTCAAGAGAATGGTTAAAAATTGAACTTGAAAGAGTTTATGGCATTAGAACACTTCCACTACCGCAACACGAGAAATCCCTCCAAAGCTTCTTAAGAAGGATAAAATTTGTCTACAGATTTGTCTTTTCTTTTTCCACTCTTATGAACCCTTTAACAATGATGCTAAAGAAGAGTCTGGCAGTAGAAGGAAAAGAGATTATTAAGGCTATCAAGCATGAAATATCACAGGCCCTAACTCTTATTAACAAAAAATTTTCAAAGGATTTCATGTTGTACACTTTTGGAGGGTCAGACACAATCTCAGCTATCTTGGCACAACCCAATAGAGAAGGTTCAAAATAGCCCATAGAATTCTTAAGTTAGAGCCTAGGATATTATGAAGTAAGGTATCCATTTATTGGAAAGCATGTCCTTGCTATCATTAGGAGTTTGAAGAATTTCAGACACTTGGTCTCGAACAATAAGATTCAACTGCTAGTGTCTCATGCTGGTGTCAAGGAATTTCTCCTAAACAAGGACTTGAATGAGAAGAGACCAGGTTGGATCACTTCATGTAATGGAGTATGATATTAAAATAAAAGTTATCCAAGCTGGTTCGTGTCAAAGGTATATGTGATCATCTCGCTTACAAGCAACAAAATGAGTGAACGGATGAAGAAGAGGTTATCCTATTAATGCAAAATGAGCTCGAGCATTTAGCTAATGATGCACCCATTACATGTTGAACTCAAAATTTGGTACATTATCTCCAAACATGTTTGTGCCCTCTAGAAATGAGAAGAGAAAAAAGAAGGTTCTTTAGATTATAAGTCATCCCATATGTGCTTATTGACAGCGTTTTGTTCAAAAGGGACATCAATGCCATCCTCTTAAGGTACATTAGGATAATCCAAATTTAGAAGGTGTTACATGAGTTCCACGATGGAGAAGTCGGAGGCCACTTTGTCTCTGTGGGTAATAATGCTTAAAATTATTAGGGATGGTTACTATTCACCTACTTTGTTTAGGGATTGTTACTCATGGATCAAGAAATGTTAGAAGTGTGCATTATTCATAGGGAAAGTAAGATTAACAGCCTTTCCCCTTCGTCCAATTTTATTGGATTATCCATTCATTGCAATGGGGATTAGACTTCATTAGATTAATCAACCCAAATTCAAGCTAGGGACCACAAGTGGATACTCACAGTGACTGACTATTTCACCAATTGTACTGAAGCGGGTGCACTCAAGGAAGCAAACGAATCCAACATTTTGGACTTCTATGAAGGTATAGTCATGAGGTTTGGTAACCCTACTACTATCATATCAGAAAATGCATTGGCATTCCTTAGCGCAAAGATTACTGAATGGGCTTGTCAAGAATGGTGTATATCTTAGTGCAGCTCTTTAAATTATTACACTCAAGGTAATGGCCAAGAAGAGTCAACAAAGAATACCTTGTTGAGGATCATCAGAAATAATCTTGATGAGAATCAAATAACTTGGCACACAAAACTCAAATCAGCTCTTTGGGAAGATAGAGTCACCCCCAAGAGGTCTACATGAAAGCTCTCCATTCAATCTTGTATACGGGAACGAAGCATTTTCTGCCCTATATCACTTGAGTTTCCAGCATTGGAACTCATGAAACAATTACAACTAGCCAAGTTTAAGCCTATGCAAATCAAGTATGCAGAGATGATGGAGTTCGAAGAAGCAAGAATATATGCATAGTGTAGATCATGGAGGAAGGATCAAGCTGTTGACGAAGAGGAGCTTTCATAAGGAAGCTAAAGAAAAGACATTTCAGCTTAGAGACCTAGTACCGAAGTGGGATACGGACTGTGAAAATCCAGGAAAACATTCCAAGTTTGACGCCATATGGAGTGGTCTATACATGATCACCAAATGCAAAGGTAGCAATGCCTTCTGGCAAGGCTAAGTTAGATGGTGAAAAATTAGGAGATTCTAGTCAACGGAATCTACCTCAAACATTGCTACTAGAAGGAGAGTCTAGGGTTTCCTCACCCTTATACATATTAGTCTAGGATTTCCAATTCCTCCAAGTGCTTGTGCACATTGTTGTTATTATAATAGGTTTTATTTCCCTAAGTGATCTAGCATAGGTTTTTTTGCTCCAAGTTTGCGTCATTGTATAGTTAGATGCACCTCTAGGTGAATGCGCCAGGCCCTTCAAGATTTATAACAAGGAGACACATAGTTATCCCATAATATTTGTTAATTTCAAAATAGAACAAATACAAAGAAAAAAAAATCAGGTCTCGAGGGAGTCCATTTCAAGAACAAGTGAAATCCCTAAGACAAGACAAACTTTCTACTATCAGAACCTCATTTTCAATATTTTATTATGAAAATCTAGTGTACAGACAACGTGGGATAGGTTCAAGGTCAGCAAGTGCGAGCATGGGATTCATGTTTCAAGGATAGGATAAATATTAGGCTACCACGCATGACTTTGTACCCAATAGACACAACAAGGTAGCTGATCCATTCACCTAGCAAGCAAGTGATCATGTGAGTCACTAAATTTTTATCCTAACTTTCACCCCTAGAAAAATTGGTTGTATGTAATCTCACACGGGAAAACATTGAAGGATCAGCTCAATCGTATGGACTCGCCTTTGATCCCAAAACTGAGTTCAAGAGAAATCAGAACACATGAACCATGGAGGATGACATGTGCCTCAATAATGCATCGCTAAGATTGGAGTAAAAAATAAGGTCCCCCAATTAGTGCCACATCGCTACATGGCCAAGATTCAAGGTAGAGTGGATGAGACTGATTGATTTAATTGACCAAACAGAACAGAGCCTACAGAAGCCTCCATGTGTCTAATCAGTGCTCCTTCAAAAGCAAAATTTGGAGGCAAGTATGAAATAAGTGCTAACCTGACACCTGGTTGGAGTCAAAAAATTGTCTCATCAACCTTTTAGAAGTCACAGAGCCACCAGAGAAACTACATGTCCGAACGGTGCAACTTCAAGGGCACAACCCAAGAGGAAGGTTTCAAACAAGCGTGAGCCCCTCACGTGTCTCAAGTTAGACATATAGCCTTCGCCAAATGAAAGGGACTTAGCCAAACACAAGGAAATGGAGGAGCTTCCCGCATGGATTATGCCATGTGTCCCATTGTAACAATCTAGGGAGTTGGCTATGAGGGTGCCACCCGCAAGGGATTTTTTGGCATTATATATGGTGGTCCCCTTTAACTCACCAAAGGGCCGAGGCAGGCAGTGTTCACTTAGAACTCGAATCACATAAGCATAAGGAAAAGTAGCAGAAGGCCCCATTAGTCCTCTTCAGTACGTTCTTTCAATGGGCAGATCCAAAAGACATTCCCAAATGAGTGCCATCTCAACACATGGTTAGAGTCTAACAGGGGAAAAATTCAGCCAATGAAAATTCCAAGGCTTGGAAAGAAGAGCCATGCATCATCTTAGCACTCTTTGAAAATATAATTTACAGGTGGGTAGTTCCAAAAAAGTGCCAACTCTCCATGTGTCTCATGTTAGACATAGTGTCTCTTCCAACAGGCGGGCTGAGTCAAAGAAAAGAAAAAAAAAAGAGTAAGCCCGTGGATGACACCACATGCCAGTCTGGCGCAAGTTCAAGAGTGTAAAGGAGGGGGACAAAACCTTGAGACACGTGGGGCCACCACATGGATATGTATGAACATAAGCACCATACCCTAAGTACCTTCACGCAGCCATATATTTTGATTAGAAGCTCGGAATCGAGCGGGAGGGGAAATTTTAGAGAGATCTTGGACATATGCTACCCACATGCCACCATTAATGTTTCGACCTGCCATTTTTGAGGCCATCAAATCTCCTACCTACCACCATGATGAATAATGGGTTTCCTTTCTTTCTTAGTAAGGAATAGCGACGGGGGCATGGGTGTTGTAGCAAGACTCATCATTATGGTAGGGGAATTGAATGCTCCTTTAGGTATGGTTGGAACAGGGTTGAATTTTTTTCCCTCCTTTCTCTCTCTCACTCTTCTTATGTCTTTTACAAGAGGGAAAATTTCTAAAGGTTGGACATTCTTTGCTTTTCACCCTCTCTTCTTCTCTGCCCTACAATTGAATTCGTGAAGTCTTTCAAACCCCCTATTCAAATTGTAATGCAATAATTCATCTTAGCCAATGTAATGGATTGTATCAAATTCTTAGAGTAGTAGAATAAGTCTATGGATGATTCCAACCCTCTCTTATGTTTATTTTCTTCTTCATGATTCCTCATTGCAACCTTGGTTCATTCATGCATGGATATTGTTTCACATTCTAGTGGTTTGTGTTTAAGGGTAATGCAAATGGTCAACATTCCTTTGGTGCATCACCTCTATTAGATTAGGTTTTATTTCTTATATCTCCTCAACCCTATCTCCTTAGCAAGTTAGAGTAGGATTTAGAATGATCCTTTGCAATCTGAACGTGTGTACTTGAATAGAGGAATATGATCTGACCTTTATCTAGAGAGTTCTCTTGACTTGCAAAATTCCCACACTTTGAGAGATGCTCCATGTTGTGAAGTCACACTGAGAATCTCAACCCATCAAGTTAAAAATTTCAAGGGTGTTGTGATTTTGCATCAACATCTTCCTCAAGATAGCTTATACCTTACAACCAGAGCAGAGATTGAGTCTCAGACACCCCTTGAGGGGAAGTTTGATTGATTTTAATTGGAGATAGATGGTCTTCTCAAGAATAAAGGTCGGATATATGTTCCTAGAGATGGAGACATGAGACAGGACATTTTGATAGAGGATCATCATGCACCTTATTCAACCCATCCTGGGGTGACGAATATGCACACCACCTTGAGATAATTATACCATTGGAGGGGTCTTCAGAGAGACGTGGCTCAGTTTGTGTCATGCTATTTAGAGTGTCATAGGGTGAAAGCCAAGAATCAACATCCAAATGGCCTTCTCTTTCCTCCCGCCATACTGGAGTGGAAACGGGATACCATTTTCATGGACTTCATATTTGAATTACCGATGTTGAGATACCACCATGACACCATCATGGTCATGGTGGATAAATTGACGAAAGTGGCTCATTTTTTTCCAGTAAAGACCACCTACATAGCTAGTGCAGTGGCACGGGTATATCTTGATGATATTTTCATATTTCATGGGATCCCATGGAAGATCATTTACAACTGAGATCCTTTGTACACTTCCTACTTCTAAACTACCATGCAGTATGCTCTCGAGGCCAAGATAAAGTTTAGAACATCGTATCTGTATGATATAAAATCAACACATGGCCTTCTTTGTAACTGACCTCACTAGGTTGTGCCGATACAGGCGGTGTGGAATTGAAATGGAAGTGATAGTGATGGTGGCGATCAAGCTAATGGGGCAACCTTATTTCTTCAACACACAATACTATAATCTATTAATACAAGGAAAATAATTCTCTCCTAACCTGAAGGGGTGTGATGGTAATGTCCGATATGATACCTACTTAGAGACTCCAATTGATATCTCGTTTTGTGAGATTCCATTGAATGGTTGTGAAACATGTGGAAAGTACCTTGCATGTTCCTCATGTGGGTTTCTAGAAAAGGTCATGGAAATGGAGACAATAGGTGTAGTGGAACTGCAAAGACTTTGGGTGATTTTTTGATCTTGTCCAGAAATTCTTAGCCTGATTGACTGCTATGTTCAACAATGAAAGTTGTGTAATAATATCAAGTAGAAGTGGTGAAGATATGAATACCAATGTGTGTAAACTAGTGTCAATATCTAACTGACTAGTAGGCCCGTTGGGTTACGGGACCTGTGGGTCAAAATGAAATATGCATTAAGGATGAGGCTCTTCATGCATGCAATCAAATCCTATTTCAAGGAATAGTCCAAAATTCGTAGGCTTGGTTGGCAGCTCTGTTCAATGTATCTAACTGTCTTATTCTTTCAACATATTTTGTAGGTGTGCGTAAAAATGTTAAACGCAAGCTTGTGTCGATGTAAGTTATTATCTCTAGCCCGTTAGGTTGTGGAACCAGGGGATCAAAAATGTATGATTTTTCCTATTGTGGACCGTTGATGGTCATGTAAGATGAATTGATTTGTTTTTAGTAAATAAACTATCTATGAAAAGAAATCTAACCTATATTTTTGGTGTTTTCTCAATATATAAGAACAAAGTAGTAAAACAAGCTAATCTATGGAAAATAAATGTTTTTGTTATTTTCTAACTTTTCAAACAATGCATCTAATCTAATAAACAAGTTTAAAACAAATAATTAGCTGGATGTAGCTAACTATATGTGCAGATGTGTGAATCTAAATCTAAGATCTATTCTAATTCAATCTAAATATTTCCAACCCTACCTCATAAGTGAAGAACAAATCATGACTCTGACAGAGCTATTGTTCCCCCATAGCTTCCCTGACAATGTTGAAGAGAAAATTCCTATTGATTTGATCTACTTGTAATTATCTAGCTAATTGAAATGAATTGTTTCTCTACTCTATTTGATATGAAATTGACAATTTGACAAAACAAAGCAAACAAATACACAATTCCAACTTGGAAGAGCAAGAGCTTTGGCAAATCTAGTAGTATCAGTATCTGACCCCTCATTTATTTCGTTTCTTTCTCTGAGTGTGCATGTGAGTGAAAATGATTAGGAATGCAAAGAATAACAACAAGAGGATGGCACTTGAGAAATGGTAGCTTGGAAGGAATCTAGATGCAATGCAATAGAAGAGAGATAAAAGAAGAGATCTGAGCTTGGCTATGCAATTCCTAGAAAGATTATGGTAGCACAAAAATGCAAGATACACAAAATTCTCATGCCTATTTTCTTGAATACAAGAATGGAATATATAGGAATGGAGGCTAGGAGGTTACTTCATGCACAAGGCAAGAAGATGCAATTCCAACTAATTAAATCTTATTAAAAATAGGAGTAAGGAGAACCAAGAAAAAAAAGATATTTTTAGCCAATTCAGTTCACGGATGCATGCAAAAATAAAACTTAAGTGAATTTTTGCATGTTTAAAACATGCGTGAAGATTTTGGAAAAAGTGGGTAGGAATGCCACCATGTGCAGGGTGGAAATTTTAGGACCGCCGCCCAGGTATGGCAGCGGTCATTACACTGAAGGAAAAAACAAGCACAAAAGGAAACAAGGAGATGAAAAAATGCACGGAAAAGTTAAGTAAGGCTACGTGGGATAAAAATATATACTGCAAATGGGTTTTTAGGGATCGAACACCTTCTTGAAAGGATTTTGAATCATCACTGGGGACTTCTATCACTAGTTCCTTGAAAATGTAGCACATGCAATTTTTTATGCATACATATTTCCCCCTCGGAGAAGCGTCTTAGCCATGAAAAGGCATAAAACGTGAATTCCGAGTATGGCATTCCCAAAATGCGGAGTTAGTACCTATACCTGACACACTCATGTGTCAAAACGTTGTTGGCTAAGCTCCCACTTCCTGTAAGAAGGAGAAGAGAATCAAGTGTAGATAGATAAGATATTGGAAAATAAACACTAAACCCAAACAACAAGTGAACTTATCATATATGTGGGGATGTAGAAATATACATGTGCCAAAGCTCCAACCCTGTGAACACATACACTCAAAATGGGTTCAAAATGACATATATATATTGAAACGAACTCATTTTTCAATTCATTTGTGCATTTTTTATTTGGTGAATTTGGAGCTCTGGACCTACGTTGACTGTTTCTAATGTGAAGATAGCCGAAACAAAATTTTTGAGATAGTGATCATGCCTGCACAAGCGTGAGATCAGATTTTACGTTATCGGGTTAGTTATTTTCTCTTTTGTCTTTTTGTGCCCTAAATATTAAAATGTTGAAAAGTTCACCTAGGGGGGGCTATTTTCATATTTTATTGTTTCAAATGAATCCTTAAGGGGTTTCCCATATGGCATTCTTTTATTTTGTTAGAAATGATCAATTTTATCATTTTAAAGCATTTTTGGGATTAAGGGCATGCTTTGGGAAATCGGGTCAGGACCGCTGCCGAAGACAGAGCGGTAGTCAAGGGACCGCCACTCTGACAGGGCAACGGTTCTGAACAAAAGGTCTAAAATGATCCTTAACTTGATTTTTTTGTGTTTTCAATTTTTTTCTATGTTTTTTATGAGCTTATCATGTGATACAAATTACTAACTTACTCTTTTTTTCATATTTTTGTGAATGCAAAACTAGGTGGAGTACATATCTTGGAGTAGAGAGAGAGTGTGACTGGCTCCCTAGGATTCTAGATCAATTGACCCATGATGAGACCGATCCTCTTCAGAGGGCAGGCATTTGGTAGATAACACGGGTGCCCCATGTTTCTCCTACCAATCACATTTTCTGTGACTTATTATCTTACTGGGATGCAGATTAGAACACCTTCTAGTTTCCAAGTGTTAACGGTGAGTGGCCTATCACTCTGGAGGATGTATACCGCATCCTTGGACTCTTGGTACTTGGTAGGAGGCTGACATTGAAGATAGCAGGGTCAAGGGCCATGATGATGTAGTGGGCCATGTACATGGGAGACACCATTGTATCATCTATCTCAAAGAAGGGAATGAAGGTTTGGTCTATTGCTACTGCTCCAATTCCTATCCTTCAGAGAGCCATCATCGGTATCATGTCTTTGAGATTAGTTGGAGACAAGGGACGAGATACAATTTTATATTGCTAGGACCCCATACTTACACCAATTGAGGCTAATGGCCATAAGTATTCCTAGGGGGCAGATATTCTGGGGACTACATACCATGATTTGTACAGAGTGGGAAGATTATAGGGACAATATTTGAGCCACCCTGCTCTGGTTATGAGTTGGGTTTACGAGCGTTTCATCCCTTATGGTAGGGGGCATAGGTATCAGATCTAGAGGCCTTTTGGGTAGCTATATGGATAGGCATGTTAGTGCTTTGGATACCACATCAGTCAATGGCCTCCCTGACTACAATACACATGACTACGACACCTTATTGGGACATGGCAGGGATATGGGGTGAGGAGGCTATGACGATTGATCAGGGGATCATTTTTGAAAACATTCCGTAAACATCCCTAAATTGTGTTAGTGTAGAATATCATCTCGAGATATTTCCAATGACTGTAAGAATGCGACAAACGGACATCGGGAGCTCTAGTTATGTCCGGTCAAAGTTCGGTCAACGGGAAAGTCAACTCTAGTCAACTGGTCAATAATGGACCAATCGCACTGCGACACGTGGCGAAAAGGCAAAAGAGAGTTGTTTGTGGGTTTTCGATCACCGGTCTTCGACGAGCGTAAAAATGGTACACTGGGAGTAATGAGAGACACCACGAGTTCGATCTTCTAATCGCAACTCGACAAGTGGGGCCATGTCGTTCGAATTACACATCATCGAATGGATCAAATTCTATTCATTGAGTGGGACCACGTACCACCCATGCAATCAAATGTGGAGTAGTGGAGGGGCAAAGGCCCATGCGTGGATGTTTCCACATGGAAGGAAGAAGGTGGGAAGCGGTTGTTGGGGGCGATTAAGTCTACCACATCAAAAATGCGTGGAAGGCTATTTAAAGCCTTAGGCATTATCTCCCACCGCCAAAAAATGTGGAAACAAATTCAAATATGCACCTATTTTGGGATTTTAATCCCACTTCATCAAATGTTAAGCCGCTCAATGGGATTTAATCCCATTCATAAACTAATCCGCCACTATGGGATTCTTATCCCTTATTAAACGTGGGGCCATGTCGTTCGAATTACACATCATCGAATGGATCAAATTCTATTCATTGAGTGGGACCACGTACCACCCATGCAATCAAATGTGGAGTGGTGTAGGGGCAAAGGCCCATGCGTGGATGTTTCCACGTGGAAGGAAGAAGGTGGGAAGCGGTTGGTGGGGGCGATTAAGTCTACCACATCAAAAATGCGTGGAAGGCTATTTAAAGCCTTAGGCATTATCTCCCACCGCCAAAAAATGTGGAAACAAATTCAAATATGCGCCTATTTTGGGATTTTAATCCCACTTCATCAAATGTTAAGCCGCTCAATGGGGATTTAATCCCATTCATAAACTAATCCGCCACTATGGGATTCTTATCCCTTATTAAACGTGCAAAATTGGGATTTTATCCCATTAAAACAAATGCAAAACAAACTCCACCCAAAATGATGCAGGAGATGATACTGAGGGGGAGTTAGTAGGAGAGGAGGAAGAGGGGGCATGACCTTCGAAGGGAAATGAGAGAAAACCTAAGTGACATGATACTCAGGAGATCCTCATAGCACCACACGAGGAGGTGAGTGCACAGAGAGAGACACTAGTCTTGGAGGAGGCACTTGGAGAGGATGATGAATCTGTGATCAGAAAATGCCATGCCTCTTGATTTGGTGAGGCTCCGCAGCCACCACCAGCACCTACTGCAGTAACTACTGATCCCAAATGGATGACTGTAGACTTGAGTATGTTCAATACTCCTTTCTCAATTTTATCTATTGATTTTCATATGCTTAGCTTAGCATTGTCCTTTTGATTTACATTATGTGATTTTCTAGCTCACTATCTCTCTTTTTTTCTATAGCATCTGCACATAAGTGGTGAGAGCTCATTCATCAAGTCTGTGTGGAAAACTTGTTGATCCCCACGGGGAAGACCCAAACTGAGTTGACTACTGATTCAATATAGCCCTTACCTACCAAATAACATATCGACGTCTTCACTCCTATCTGGAAGGTGGCAAAGATAGTGACTTCCATTCGTATCGAGGTAGCTGTATACGAGATTGCTGAGATCCTGATGAGATAGCTGAGATCCTAATGAGGCTGAGCCATTCTCATAGTGAGGCTACATGAAGTGGGTGTCACCATGAGCACTCACACCGTTCATTCCATTCTTAGTGCTGTCATAGCTGCAGCAGGAGCCATAGACGTGGTCGTGCACCATCTGAGTGATCCCACAGGGATGGATTGGCCACTGAGCCTTTATTCTTTTGATATTGTTTTTGAAATTATACAATTTTTTTGTATATTTTGGGCTCATTATGAGTGTTTTGACCATGCCTAGCACATTATGACATTGTATGCAAACTTGATCTACTACAATATATATAAACTCTATTTTTGGTTTGGTATTCCATTATATCCGAGTTGAATCTCTTTTGTCTTATCTCTCATGTGTACTCTAGATGTTTAGAACATCCACTTTTCAATTCTTTTTAGAATATATGCAATGGATTTGAATTATAAATAAAATGACTTCTTTTTGTATTTTATGCTACTGATATATGATGTTGCAAACACAATGTGATCTTAAACTTAGTTTCTTTTGCAATCTTTAGTACTTCATATTGTCTTGATAAAACATGATGATACAATGATATGATAAATATATGTAATTTCCCCACTCGTAACCCCACACAACTACTAAGACGCGAGGTCTCAACAAAAAAAGTTAGAAAGGGAACAAGTTATGAAATTTTTTGAATGACAGTGATAAGAGAAAGACAGAGGTTTGACATAACTAAATTGGGATGCAACAACCTTACTCTACTCAAGTTATTTCATAGTTTAGAATGTGAATTATTTTGCGGTTTATCTATAATTGGATCCGTAGATGGTCACTTGGTTGACAAAATATGGTTTTCAAGTTTTAAACTCTCTTGGAACTTTGGACATCTAACTCACTTTGTATTTGATTTATGATTTCACAATGTTTGACTAGTTTGTAACTTTCAAGTTTATCAAAGAGACCCCCTACGCCTTACCCCATGATACTAGTAGGAAGAGTGGGCTCATCTCCATGGAAAAGGCATAGATGAGTAAGGGCATCTCCCTCCTTTCCAAACCCTACGTCACTAGTATGAGATGCAGGCTCAACATCGAAGGTTGGTAGGGTAGAGAAATGTGTAAAAATTAAACTTTGTGTGGATTTACATTTGAATTAATTATTTGGGTAAAATTTTTAGAACGTTTTTATTTCTAAGGATATGTATGTGGGATAGATGTGACACCATGAAGCTTCTAGAAAATACTGTGAACAAAATACTCCTGTCCTAATAAGAGACCAAAACTAGAACCAAGTATGTAGGCCTTGGTATGGTTACTATCAAAAAAATTTCTTATCTTGTTTGGATTGATAAATGATTCAGAAAGAATTTATGATACTATGAAGGTTTGAAGAGGCATGATTTGAATTTTTTGCCAATATTTTTATAATTTTTTAGGAATTTCTATAAAAATAATCTACTTGATCACACTTTTTACAAAATGAACAAACAAATGAAAATGCAATGCAGATGCAATAATGTACATATGAGAATGTTGATGGATCATGCGTAGTACCTCTTTAGGTGAAGAGATTTTATGGATTCATTAAAATCCTCACCTTCTAGTTTACACAAGAGAAATGCACCATTTTATAGTCTTTGACTACTCAATATGGACCTAACCACCTAGGTCTAAACTTTCTTCCCTCGCCGGTCTTCTTGTCTATTCAGCTATTGCGTCTTAATACCAAATATTCTTCATAGATCTCACATTTTTACACCTTCTTATTGTATTGCTGAGCCATATGGTCAATGTAAATATTGTGTTGTTGTTCAACATTTAGTCTAGCTTTGTCGAGACTTTCTAATTGGGAGAATTGTGCTTCTCAATAACCATCCTCTCTCAGGATCCCATGTAGCAAAATACAGAGACTAGGTATTTCGACTTCAAGTAGCAGAACTACCTCAGCACTGAATACTAAGGAAAAGGGGGTTCCCCCATTGGTGTTCTAACCAATGTTTAGTAGGCCCATAAGGCCGGAAAAATATTTAGGTGTCAATCTCGTTTATTCTCCTTAACGGTTTTTAGGATAATGGACTTTAAAGTCTTATTGGTATTTTCAGCTTGTCCATTAGCCCGAGGGTAATAGAGAGAAGCCATTTGATGACTTATTTTTAACTTTGTACACAACTCATGCACCTTATAATTTTTGAAATACGTTCCATTATTAGAAATAATGACATGTGGCACCTCATACCTACAAATTATCTTGTTCAGGATGAACTTAGCGATTACAGAGCCAAGATTAGTAGTATGGGGCATGGCCTCTACCCACTTAGTAAAGTATTTATGTGGTCGTGATTATGAAATTATGGCCATCTATTGATGAGGGAGAGAACTTCCCTATCAAATCTAGGCCCCATTTGGAGAAGGTCCATGGGGTTGTGATTGGTTGTAAAGCTTGTGTCAGTATGTGGATCTCATGGGAGAACTCTTGACATTTGTGACATTTGCGCAAAAACTCTACCACATCGTACTCTAGGGTGGGCTAGAAATAGCCCATCCGATGTATCTTCTGAGTAATGGCATGGATGCTAAAGTGACCTCCTCATACCCCACCATGTGACTCATAAAGAATATTTTTGGATTCTTCAGCGTCAACATATCTCAATAGCATTCCGTCAAAGGCTCTACGATAAAGCACATGTTCCAAAATAACATACTCAGCAGCAATGATGCATAACCACCTTCCTTTTTGTGATGTTACCCCTTTTGGGTATGTGTGGTCCATGATGAAATTTATAATGTCAGTGTACCAAGGGCATACAAAGATAGGGGGGCTGGTTTCAATGAAATATATGCACTCATCGAGAAATTCTAGATCTACCAAATCACCCCCATCCAATGGATTATTGGCCAACTAGTCTGCAATAATCTGACCCTTAATATATTTTTGATTTACAAACATTAATTCAAACTCACCCATTAATGGAATGAAATTCATATTCTTTTTAGACAAGGATCCCTACATGAGGAATGTTCGTATGTGGTCTGACTTGACAATGACCCTTGTTTCTTGATTGAGCATATAATGTCTTAAACACTTGGTTCCAAAAACTATATCAAGGCATTCTTTTCCTGCATGTGTGTAGCATGTCTCATAATATAGTAGCATCCAACTGATAACATAAATTACCCATTCCATCTTATCTTCATCGTCTTCAGCCAACATGTAGGATAGTGAAACATATATGGCCCATGAATACAAGATCAAAGGATGATATGATCTAGGCAACATTAGCGTGGGAGGGGATAAGAAGAATCGTTTAACTTCCTTAAAGGCCTCATTACATTCCTCCATCCAATAAATGCTATAATCCCTTTTCAGCAAATAGTTGATCGGATGAATGATGAAGGTCAAGTCAGGGATGAACCTTCGGATCACACTGAGTTTCCCATGAAAATATCTAACACCAGACTCATCTGATGGTGGAACAATTTCTAACACAGCCCAGATTTTGGCCAGGTCAACATTAATCCCTCATGAAGATCTAATGTAACCCTTAAGCTTACCACATGTTACACTGAATACACATTTCTCTAGATTCAACGTGACACCATACTCAATTAAGTATGAGAGGATGATATGAAGTACCTCTGGGTGATCGCAGCACTTCCTGGCCTTAGCCAGTAGGTCATCCACGTAGGATTCCACAATCTTATGAATAATATCATGGAATATAGAGGTCATTTCTCATTCGTATGTAACACCATCATTCTTAAGACAAAACAGCATGACGACATAACAATAAGTTCCCCAAGGAGTTATAAACATAGTTTTAGCTTGATCCTCCATGGATATTTTGATTTGATTATAGCCTAAAAACCCAACTATGAGGGATAAAAACTCAAATCTAGCTATTACATCAACAATAACATCAATGGATGGTAGCGGGAAGTCATCCTTCGCAAAAGCCTTGTTAATGTCCCATAATTCTATACAAATATGGATCGTTCCATTATTTTTGAGAACGAGGAAAATGTTAGATACCCATTGTGAATAATCGATTGGCTTGATGAATCCTACCTGGAGAAGCTTCATTACTTCTTATTTTACCATAAGGGCTACCTTTGACTTCATAGGTCTTGAATTCTCCTTAATTGGTTTGGCATTTAGTTTGGTGACGAGATTGTGAGATTCGATGTGTGGTGTATTTCTCGTCATTTCCTTGTAACTAAATGTGAAGGATTTTTTATGTTCCTTGATGATTTGCATATGAATTTCTACATCCTCAGGATTAAAGAGGACCCTAGCTTTAAGATTTTTGTCTCCTCCTCTGTTTTGATGTTTATATCAATCATTTCGTTAATTAAGGAGGAATTTCCATCCTCAAACTCAGGTGGGGATGGAGGAAACTCCAGATCCCCTTCTTCTTCTACTTTGTAAATCTCCAAATCTTTCCCTAGAGAGGACTCAATCATGGGATTTGGAAAATAAGAAGAGGAACATGGAATTAGGGAAATTTCTACATTGTGATAGGTAAGATGCAATTCCACCAAAGTGTTTAAGTAATTTAAAGTTGAATCATCCCCATCAATAGGGTCTGAAGAGTCAAGCTGATCCTCAGCTTCCATGTATGTCAACATTGACGCTACTGGCGCTTTGCGAACCAAGAATTCGGCACGAATTGAAACCATGAAGTTGGTGTCCTCTAAGTCACTACTTGGGGTGAAGCATGAGGTAGAAGTTACTATAGAGTCTTCCAGAAGGTTTTGTTCATGTGAAACTCCCTCGATTAATATAAAGTAAAACCCCTTACTTAGGTCCGACATGGTTGTTTTGTAGAGTTGTAGGTGTTCAACCCTAGTCTTGTATACCTCAAGTATCTAATTTGTTACTAGTTTTGAGTCGCCCAACACCCTAATATTTACGATGCCCATTCTCTTAGCTATGATGAGACCTAATAGGAGAGCCTCATACTCAACCCCATTGTTTGTGCATTAAAAATTCAATTTGAAAGAAAAAGGTAAAACCCTTCCTTCGGATGAAGTAAGGATCGCACATGCGCCGGTGCCGAAGTGACACTTGGCTCCATCAAAATGGAGGGTCCAAAAACTACTCAGAAAGATGGATGCTAAGTCATCCATTGTAAGTTCTACTTTTACCTCGGTTACCTCTGCCATGCAAACCTCATCTACTGGAAGGGAACTAATTCCCAAGGCATGTTCCATACCCATGAAATCAAAGGGGAGAATGATAGGTAAATAATTTTCTAATAGATCAAAAATATTTTTTGTAGTTCCTAACGATACGGTATCTATAACAACATTGTCATTGTTGACCTCCAAAATACCCTCGATCCAACCCGTAACTTCTAATTCCGTTGTGGGAACCAACTTTACTTCTGGTACTCCACTTTTTGATTTGTTTAACTAGTTCGTAGGAAGTTTGAATTCAGAGTGGACCCCTAGCATTTTCTTCAAGTTCTCCAAATATATATCAAAGGGATTTTGATCACCTTGAGTGACAAATAATTTCCCTAAATGCAAGGATCTGACCTCTTGGAATAGAGTGGAGGGGATTGATTTCATGCGGTGGATCCAAGGATAGCCAAGGATCATATTATAGTTGGTTTCCCAATCTATAATATAAAACACAGTAAGCATCATCTTGAGCCGAAAAATAACTGGTAATATTATGGTTCTGATCAAGGCTACCTTGAGACTATCATAACCCCTCAACATTTTTCACATTGAGGAGCAATTAGTCTCCCCATATCCTAACTTTTGAAGAAAAGAGAAGGGGACTATATTAACCACTTCCCCATCATCGATCATTACATGTTTCACGTAGTTTTTGTAGATCCAAACCTATAAAAAACAAGGTCGGATCACCTCTACGAGCTATTTCAGCATCCGTAAGCATCTTGCTTATGTCAAATACAAAACCAATATCCCTTTTAGGTTGCCTTAGAGGGAAAACCTCAAAGTATATATGGTTTATCTGTGCCTCTGGTGGAGGGGTAACATTAATCAAATGGCTGAGACCTAGCGCTTCCAAAAGAGTGACTCGATGAGTAGGGGAATTCTTCAATAGATCTAAAAAGGAAATTTTTGAAAAGGTCTTGGTTTGATTACTGATCAAATCATAAGCCCCTAGTGGATTTCTTATCGTGTCATGAGAATTTTTTGACACAACCAGATAAATCGGGATGGGCTGTGAAGATCAGTCTCTGGATCTTGTTGCGGTGCTAATTTGGGGTTCAATGTGTAACTCAACCAAACATACGATCTTCGTTTGCTGATGACCATCCAAAGCAAGTGCCACCTATGGGTTTGACAAATTGAGGCTTCACGATCATGAGTCCCTATTATGATACCTTTATTTGAACCATAGGGATCTAGTCTACCATCCTTTGGATGTGTGGGGAGAGGATCATTGAATTCCCAACGGTGTGTTCTGTGGAGACACCAGTCCCATATAGGCATTTTGACTAGGTGCAGTTGCAGTTGGGTTTACCAAAAACATGTCAACAAATAAATGTCTTTGGTATTATATAAAATGCTGAAAAAATTTATTACAATCACAAAAACCACAATACAAGTCCGCGGACCCTGTGGAAACCACAATACAAGTCAAGATCGTAATCCCGAGTCCTTTGGTTTGTTCCTTGTTGTGGTCTGAAACTACGGTTATTGTTTGGTTGTTGACTATTATAATTAACACTTTGGAACCCTTGCCCATGATTTTGGAATTGGTTGGGCTATTGACTAGGGCTTGGGGTGGGTATTTATCTTTTTTGTTGAGGTTGTTACTATTGATGGGAACAATTAAAACCCACAACATATATCGAGGGTGATAAATTGTTGTTTCTCTAATATTTTTCATTGTTGTTGTTATTTGTAGCACATGTACCAGTGGGATTAACAACATTAGGATTTTTGGGTTGGTTAGTTACACCGTCGGTCGTGACTCCATGATTCTTATTAAGGATCTTTGGTCCTTGATTATTATTTCTATTATTGGAGTAACCGGGAGTGCTTTGAGAAGGAGATAATAACTTCCCATTTTCTCCATAGGTCTAACAACCACTGTCAACGGCCACTTGGTTGATCTGAAGAGCACCCTCTAGCACCTCTTCATAGCTCCTTAGTGGTAATTTTGGAACCTCTTCCTTCATCTCTCTGTTGAGAGAGTGAAGGAAAAGATCACAAAGTTCCATTTGATTCATGTTTGGAGCACTTGCGGAAGAGTAGAGAACATGTTTCCACCTCTGAATGAAGTGGGATGTAGATTCCTTATGTCCTTGTTTGATATGAGGTAATTCCCTAATTCCTGTTCATAAAATCTTGTTCATATCAAAAGCTTTGATAAACTCTAATATGAGTTGTTTGAATGAGTATATTGAAGCCTCCAGTATCTTATAATACCAGCTGAGAGAAATACCTTCTAGTGACTTAGGGAAAATCTTTATAATGACTACATCCGATGGGAGCATCTCTCGAATGGCCATTGCATAAGCCTTAAGGTGGGCATTAGGATTGCCCTCCCCTTTGAAGTTCAGGGGATTAGGAAAGGGTCTCGGGAGCATGAATAGGTCCCCATCACATAAGTTTCCACCATTCAAGACCCTTGTTGGGAAGGTGGGTGATGCTTTAGTTATTGAAATGGGACAACATAAACATTTTGTGGGGTGTATGACATGCTTTGAGGTTATTGATATGGACCTTGGTAGGTTTACATGTCCCCTTGTGGATATTTAGAATATATGTGTACATAAGGGGGTTGATTACTTTGAAATGGAGTTGAAGGCGCAAAGCCAGTGCATGTCACATTTCTTGTTGGTATAGCATTTGAGAATGCACATCTGGCTGGCACCTACTGTAGGTATCCATATGTTGCTTAAGGAGGCATACCTAAGGTACCCATCCCAGTTAACAAATCCTCATGGTTCGGAGTATTCATGTAGACCAGAGGATTCTAAGTGGTCGGTATTTTCCCATAGTTTTGTGGGTAGGAAGGAGACCATGCTTGCCCTGCATATGAATTCTATGTATTTTTGGCAAGCTCTAACTCCTTGACTTTATCAACCAAATCTGAATTGACATCGCTCGTTGATGGGGCAGTGCCTTGCTTAGGTACCTTTGGTTGAACCCTTGGAGGTTGTTTAGGAGTATGGTATCCTGCTATGAATTTTTCACGATGTTACCACCCCTCATTAGTTGTATTATCAGTTGGTGGTGGGGTAGCATTATTTTTTTGAAGCGGGACATCACCTTCTCCTTACAACGTATCAAAATATTGGTTCATTTATTGGAATTTTTGATCATTCCTATAATATCATGCTAAATAATCCTCATCAAGATGGGGAAATTGATTGGATTGCACGGTAATGGGCTATTGAAACAATACCTGAGGAGATGAACTCACCTCACCAGTGAGTGTCACGTTATTTGAACTTGATTGTTCGAGAGGGTAAGTCTGAGTGACCTAATCTATTTCTTCAATGCATTTAGAAGAGCCAACATTGGTTCCCTGAAGCAGAGGGTTTTGAGTGGATGAGTAGTTGTCTACCCATGTTAAAAGTAAAGGTGATTGTTGTGGGATATTTGATTGGTAATAGTACATGTCGAAATCCAGGATGGGTCAACCGTACTCATCATATCCCAACATATTTTGGGGGTATAAGAATACCCATAGAATAAAAGATGGATGAAAGTGGAAACACTTAGAGACTAGCTCTTCATGTTAGGTTCATCAATTTGTAAGATAGAAAATCAACATGTGACCTTCTTCGTAACTGACCTCCTGAGGTCATACTGAGACATTCAGTGTGGAATTGAAATGGAAGTGAAAGTGATGGTGACGATCAAGCTAATGGGGAAACCTTATGTCTTCGACATGCAATACTGGAATTTGTGAATATAAGGAAAAGAAAGTTCTCCTAACCTAAAGGGGTGTGATGGTATGGTCTGATATAATAGCTACTTGGAAAATTCAATCGATGTCTAGTTCTGTCAAGATTCTATTGACTGGTTGCGAAACACATGGAAAGTACACTGTAGGTGCCTCGTGTGGGTTTCTAGACAAGGTCATGGAAATGGAGACAAGAGGTGTAGTGGAGCTACAAAGACTATGGGTGATTTTCTGGTCTTGTCCAGAAAGTCTTAACCTGATCGGCTGCTATGTTTAACAATGAAAGTTGTGTAATAATACTGGGTGGAAGTGGTGAATATATGAATACTAATCTGCGTAAACTAGTGTCAATATCTAACTAACTAGTAGGCCCACTGGGTTGCGGGACATGTGGGTCATAACCAAAGACTCATTTAGGTTGAGGCCCTTGTATGGTCATGCATGCAATCAAATCCTATTTCTAGGTGCGGTCCAAAAGTTGTAGGCTAGATTAGTAGCTATGTTCAATGTATGTAATTGTCTTATCTTCTAAGTGTATGTTGCAGGTGTGTGTAAAACTGTTAAACATAAGCTTTTGTCACTGTCAGTTATTAGCTTTGGCCCACTGGGTTATGGGACCAGGGGATCACAACTATAAGTCTTTTCCTGTTACAGACTGTTGATGGTCATGTAAGATGAATTGATTTTTTTTCAGTAAATAAACTATCTATCAAAAGAAATCTAACCTATATTTTTGGTGTTTTCTCAATATATCAGAACAAAGCAGTAAGACAAGCTAATCTATGGAAACTAAATGTTTTTTTTCTTTTCTAACTTTTTAGACAATGCATCTAATATAAAAAACAAGTTTAAAAACAATAAATATCCAAATATAGCTAACTATCTGTGTAAATGTGTGAATCTAAATCTAAGATATTTTCTAATTCAATCTAAATCTTTCCAACCCTTCCTCATAAGTGAAGAAAAAATCATGACTCTAACAAAGCTATTGTTCCCCCATGGCTTCCCTGGCACTATTGAAGAGAAAACTTCATCTTGATTTGATCTACTTGTAATTATCTAGCTAATTGAAATGAAATGTTTCTCTACTCTATTTGATATGCAATTGAAAATTTGACAAAACAAAGAAAAAAATATACAATTCCAACCTGGAAGAGCAAGAGCTTTGGCAAATCCATTAGTATCAGTATCGGTCCCCTTAGTTATTTCCTTTCTTTCTCTTAGTGTTCATGTCTGTCAAAAGGATTGGGAATACAAAGAACAACAACAAGAGGATGGTGCTTGAGCAATGGCATCTTCGAAGAAATCTAGACACAATGCACTTAGAAGAGAGATAACACAAGAGATTTGAGCTTGGATATGCAATTCCTAGGAAGATTATGGTAGCACAACAATGCAATATACATAAAGTTATCATACCCTTTTACTTGAATAAAAGCATGGAATATATAGGAATGGAGGCTAGGAGGTTACTTCATGCACAAGGAAAGAAGAGGAAGCTCCAACTAATTAAATCTTTTTAAAAATAGGAGCAAGGAGAAACAAGTGAACAAATCTATTTTTAGCCAATTCAGCTTACAGCATAGCATGCAAAAAGAAAATTTAAGTGAACTGTAACATGTTTAAAACATGCATGAAGATTATGGAAAAAGTCGAGTAGGAATGCCACCATGTGCCATGGTGGCGGATTTGCAAACTACAGCCCAGGTAGGGTGGCGGTCCTTGCATTGAAGGCCAAAACAAGCATAGAAAGAAACGGGGAGATGGAAAAATACATGTAAAAGTTAAGTAAGGTTATCTAGGCAACAAATATATACTACAGATGGGTTTTCAGGAGCTCGAACACCTTCTTGACAAGGATTTTGAATCATCAATGGGGACTTTTCTAACCATTTTCCTGAAAATGTAGCACATGTAATTTTGGGTGCGTTACAATATCACACTGAGACAGATGGAAAGACTGAGCGGGGTGAATCACATCTCAGAGGACATTCTTAGGATGTACGTTATGGATCATCGATCAAGATGGGAGGAGTATTTTTTCTGTATGGATGTTTTCCTACAATAATAGTTTCTAGAGTTCGATAGGCATGGCTCCTTTTCAGGAACTTTATGACAGATGTATGTAGTACACTTCTGAGTTGGGATAGGTTAGAGGACATGGTTTCTATTGGATCAGATTTGTCTATAGGACATGGACCAGCAGGTTGTTATGATCAGGAAAATATTGCAAGAGGCGGAGGACATGTAGATAGAAGCATGTGGACCAACAGAAGATAGATCATAGTTTTTGAGGTGGGCATGAATGGCGTTTCTTAGTTTCAAGCAACATAAGATCCAGTATCCGTTATGGAAAAGGTTCTAATATTTATCATAGGTTTGTGGGTCCCTTTGAGATCTTGGAGCACTTCGGTCCCATCGGCCTATGGTCTAGTGTTGTCATCTAGCTTCTCTCACATCCACGATGTGTTTAATGTTTCTGTACTTAGGAGATACGTTGTTGATCCTTTTCACGTATTATATTAGACCGCATTGTAGGTGTAGGATCAGGGGTAGGTGATGATGGATCCCATCCGTATTCTAGAGGGCATAAGACCCTGGGCCTTCAAGGTAGAGAGATTGACCAGGCCCGAGTCCAGTGGGACAGGTATGATGAGAGTCCTGCTACATGGTAGGATGCTACATTGCTATGAGTCTAGTTTCCACATATGTTCCAGTGACTTCTATGAGGAAGTCGAGTCTAAGGGGAGTGGGATGTAGTTCCCACTTCCCTTTAAACAGTTATTACTATTGATTTTGATATTTTTGACTATACTTAGAGATATTTTTTATCATTTTGACTTAGCAATGATGTTAGATGATAGAGATACTGAGACTGTTGTTTGATTTCGATTCATAATATGATGTGTGTGGATTATTAGTGACATTTTATATTAATGATGATATGTGGTTGACATGGTTATATATTTCTGACATGTGATATTTCATCATTTTGAGTAGACTTTAACAATCGAACTAATTTTGTGATCCTTTTGATATTGATGAAATGGAGAATCAAGATGTTGTTAGAAAGTGTAAATGATAACATTATTTTCCTAAATGATAATTTGATTCATATGTAGGTGATTATGGATTTGTATTATATATTTTATCTTGGATATTATGATGTGGCCACAAGGCCGAAGGAGGTATTATGTGTTTTGTAGGTAAACATATTCATAACAAAATACGAGGGGATTGGAGACCAACCACATTAGAATTCTAGATGAATTCAACAATGTTCACCATGCTAACATGTACTTTTTGTGTGTGTGTGTGTGTGTTTGAATTATTGTTAGGGGTCCCCATGGGGGGGATTACCTTCAATTGTAACCAAGGGGTTTGTGTGTTGTTCTTTTATTTATTTTCCTTTATTTAATTTTACTATGTGATTTTATAGTGATGTATTTTCCTTGTATTAATTATTTAAATTGTGGTGTATTTTCACCTTTATCATTAATGGGTTTAAGTGTCTTATTAAGTTAATTAATCATGTTACTAAACTTATTAGGGATGTGAAAAAATAATTTATTTATTATATTTGATGGCTCGTTGGGTTATGTGTTGTAAGTTGAGTGCTTGTGATCTTGAGTGTTATATACTCTACCCCTTTATGGAAATTCGGATTTGGCCGTAAGGCCAATTTTGGAGGCTTGTGGGGAAATTTAAACTTGTCTCACACCTCTTAAATTAGTATAACAACAATATATATGGTTTTGGGGGTCAAAAATATACCCCATTATGTATTTTGTAAGTCAAAAAGTGACATTTAATGCACTTTCCTTACATGGGTTGTACAATTTATCCATAGGAGGTGTGGGCTTGGATTGTGTGTGTAAGAGGTTTTTCATTCCTCTCACCCACAAATTTATTGTCCATTGAGGTTGAAGTTTGACTTGTGAGGTGGAGTTGAGGATGAGTGATGTGGCATCCTACATGGAGCCACATCACCCTCCTCTCTCCATTTTCTATTTATTCAAGTTCTTTTTATTGTTTGTGGGTTACTTGATTTATTTGATGCTCTTACACTTTTGGAGTTGGAGGATTTTAGAGTGCTTTAGTATTTTTTTAGAGCTTGTTGGTGATAGTTGGGCTTGAAGGAGCTTGGTGTGTGACTCTTGGATTAAGATCTACCATGGAAAGGTAGGAGCTATACCTTTGTTAAAGGTTTTTTTTTATCTTGTGTATATGTGCATGTTTTTTAGTGTTTTGGTATGCTTGTTGGGTGCTTGGCTAGAATTCCTAAGTGTGGTGTAGGAGGGGACTATGGGGATCTTACATGTAGGAAGGCATAAGAGTTTATTTCATGTTTTGGAGGGAGTTGGGTTGGGTGCCCCACCTTGGACAAGAAATTCTTGCATTTCTTACTTGGTTTTTATGAGGGAGAAATAAGAGATAGTATGGAGGCATAAGAGAATGTGGGAGGCATAAGATTCTCTTGAGGGAGGTGTAAGATTTGTTTAGGGGTTTGAGATCTATATTGGAGGGTGTTAAGGTGGGCACCCATTTCCCATTGGGAGGCATTAGTGACCTCGCCATAGATTCATGCTCCTTTGGCTTTACATTTTGAAGCCTTGTATATTTTGTTTGTTTCCTTCTTGTGAATGTAGTTGTGTTGATTGTATTTTGGTGTGGTTGTAAAATCTTGTATTGTGATGTGGAAGCAAGTTTTTTGTCATGAGTTGGATCCATCTTTCATTGCATTGTGGTTGGTGCTCAAGGGTCAATGAGGACTATAGCTTCTTCTCCTCATTGGATTATTGGTTGGCTGGAGAGTGTTTCCTCTCCCCATTTTTTTGTTGTTGATCAAGTGAGGCATGATGGAGCTCATGTTGGTGATGTCAAACTTTGAGATTTTTTTGATGTACAAAAGAAATATTCCTTCTGAGAAAGAAAACAAGAAATCTCATTGATGAAATGTATAATTTTCTTTCTCCTCAAATGGTAGTATGTAAAGGAATGAACCAAAATTGAAATCATGTGTAAAAGTTAGTTATAGTTGTGTTGTGAGAAAATAAGTTCTTTGCATAATAAGAAATGAGCTATGCTCAAGGAAAGGAATTTTTTTTATTATTGATGAGGTTATAGTATTGCGAAAATAAAGAAATAATCTAGAAATTGTAAAATGCTAATAGTGTATGCATATAAAACTTGAATGAGGAATAATGTTGTTTGTAGTTATTTGAATAAATGGTTATAGTGGAAATGGAAAGAGGCAACAAATTTGAAGTATATTGTTATGTTGAAATGTTGCATTTTTTAGTAGGAAAAAACATCAAATTAGATGTAGATTTAATTTCTTTTCTACCTTTGGATTTGATAGAAAATTTGATGCATAAAATGAAAATGATCTTGTAGTTGTGTTGTTACTATTAAATTAGATAATTCTTAAATTGAGAAAAATTGACTATGGAATGAATAGATGAATTAAATATTGCAAATAGAAACTTTAGTCACATAAAATTAAGTTCAGAATGACCTTTAGAACACCCTAATGACTTTTGTTTTTTTGAAAAATCTCAGTTTTAAAGGTTAAGTTTCCAAGGAACATGACTGTCACCCTGTGTAGAGTGGCGGTCTCATAACCACCGCTCAGCCAAGGAGGTCTTCTCAAAACTGCCGTTCAAGTAAGGTGGCGGGTTCGTTAATCATCACCCGAGTAGGGTAGCAGTCCCAGAATCAGCGGCCTACTTTAGGTAGTGGTTCTGTCATTAACTATGGAAAACGTAAATCCGTGCATGTGCAAATTTTAACTTGGTCAAAACAAAAATTTAAGCTTGCAAAAAAAATTAAGAGGAAACCTCCAACAAACAGATAATGGATAAAATTCATTATTCAAGCAAGTAAAACTTCAAATCAATAATTAATAGTGCTAAATATTTATATATTAATAGAGGTAGGGTTTTCCCAAAATAGAGAATTCAAAATCCAAATAACTTGTAATAACTTCATATTTGGTGTGGAAATCCTTTCAATCTTGGAATGAAAGTAATTACAATGACAAATATACAACCTAGACTAAACTGGGCTTGACTTTGAGAATTCCTCCATAGTCTCTACCTTCCTTGCTCCCATGGCTTCCATTTCTCCAACCTAAAATTAAACAAAAGAAAATAAACTGAAAGAGGAGAATAGGGTAAAGAAAAGACTTAATAAGAATTCATAAGGAATTTTACGGCTAGCTTGGAACCCTAGGATCTAGTGGCCACGATTTTATTGATCCAAGGGTTGAGGATCAACCCTACTATTGCTTAGTAGGAATGAATTTTATAAATGTTTTAAATAAATTTTAGAGGTATGTGTAGATAGGTGAATGGGGCCATTTAATTGTCTTGGTGTGTAAAGTCATTATTTAGTTCCTAGTAGGTTTTAGAAAAAATTTCAAAATGGACATTAAAGCTATTAAGTTAATGAAACCAAATTAAATAAGTATAAGGTTAATCCTTCTAGGTATGAATGTAAATTTAAGGAGGAAAAAACATTTAACCCAGTAGATTAAATATGGCACCTTCCTAGTTGATTTTAATTAATTGACCTTAGAACTAAATTAAGAATAGTTAATCATTTATCTTAGACTTGGTTCATCCTTTGGATTGTAGTGAGTAATTGTAAAAAATATTAATTTAATGTGGATTAGGGGTTTGACACCTTGTAATCTTTTAACTTTAAACAAAAAAAATTGCCGCAACTTTCAGGATAAGTGTTTAAGATTTTAATGTGTTGCTAGAACGCCATTTTTTAGGGCGTTACAATTGCACTCTTGTTAATTATATCTTTGAGCCATTTTGTACCATGGGGTATGGTCCACTTTAAAACCATTTATCAAGAATAAAAAAATATTTAGTTTATTAACTTTCTCAATTGTGTGTGTGTGTGTGAGTAAAATTTTAAATTTACATGTGATTTCGACATTTAAATTAAATATTTACATGTTAATTATAATGGTCACACTTCAAAAGTGGTTCTATTTTGACATCTAAAATAACTAAAAATGTCTAAACACTTTGAAAATTCCAGCACTGGTGGCTAGGACAAATCAGGTTGTTTATGACATTATAAGAGCTAGTCTATTATATTCTCCATCTTGTTGGTATGGTTGTGGTGCTAGTGTAGAAAATAGATGCTAAAATATGGATTTATTGTGAAATTAGATTAATAACATATTTGTGGCTAGTTTAGGGATCTTAGAAGACTTTTTTGTAAACCCTATGTTTCCTCTTTGTAAAGAGTACCAGAAAGCAAGATCATTATCTTTAATTTATATGGAAAGTAATTTCCTGAATAATTTTATAACTTTCAATTCTCTAGAAAGTTTTAAATAAGTTGGGGATGAAAATGGTAACCTATATTTTCTTTGAAGAGAGTTTTTCAATCACTCCCTATTTCAAACGGAGATCACAATGTGATCTATGGTCAATATTTAATCAAGGGGGGTGAAATTGAAAGAGGTAATATGAACATGAAGAGGGGGAACTAAGCTCAAAATAAATAAATAATGTGCAAATAAAAATCCGAGTCGTGACGAAACCAATTCTATCAATACGATGTACTCACAGAACTACCACGGGTGGGATAAAATGTGATGCTTTTTAACATGGATCCGCTACAATGGAAGAAGGAATCACCCTTTTTGAGATAGAAATACCAAATATTTTAATGGAACCACCACGAAATTATAGGGAAGCACTATTGTGGTAGCATGTAAAGTACATAGCAGTAGCAAGGAAAGTGACTAAAGAGTGTCAAAAGTAAGGAGGGAAAACAAAATCTATCTTCTTAGTAGACAAAGAAGGATAAAAATAACTAAATTTTCAAAAAGCAAGAAAAATTACAGAATGTTTTATGTGGCTGATCCTAAACATCACACATTAAGAACCCATGACCTACCTCTCATAATGCACATGCCCAACCGCTACGCTACTTTGTTTTTAATACCCATTTTGCTCTGTTGTTGACCATATTGCCTTCTGCTAACGTACGTAATATTTAGGCAAACCGGTTTTATGTAGTAGTGTGATCATTATGAAGTATATTATCATGATAGTAAATGGAATTCTTGCAACGATCATTTATAATTTTAAAACAATTGCACCATCTGAAATCCAGTGCGTACATATGCTTCATAAAGAAAATACATAAGCGGGAAAGACATTTGACACGTTTCAAGAAGAATTAAAGGATCCCTAAAAGGATGTTAAGGAAATGAAGGACTTGGGAACATGGATAGACACGTTAATCCCACTCATATAAGTCACGCACACCACGGATAAGAGTGTAGAATATTAGTTGTGCAAAGATGGAAGCATACACTTTTGAAGAAAACGATAAAAGGGATATCCAAAGAAAGGTAACCGAGTTAGTGTGGGGTAATTTTTTGTATTTTTTCAATGTATAAAAAATTTCGGGTAAGTCTTATTTCATTTGCAAAATAAGGTATTTTTGTGCAAAGATGGAAGTATAGACTTTTGAAGAAGATGATAAAGAGATTTCCAAAGTAAGGTAACCGAGTTAGTGTGGGGTAAAGTTTTGTATTTTTTCAATGTATAACAAGTTTTGGGTAAGTATTATTTCATTTGGAAAATAAGGCATTTTTGTTAGTAATGCACACACCTTTTTTCTTGTAGTAGGTTTAGCATGTGAAGTGTGCCCACACCTTTTGAAGGCTATCAACGTGCATGTGGGAGATAAAAGATGAAACTATGTTTGGCATACATGAAAACAAAGATAAATCGATTCACCTCACATGAAATAACTTGAGCTCAATCTATTGTGGACTGCATATAAGGATTCATAGATAAGGAATCAACCAACAAAAGAACTATTAATTATTAGTTAAGGGATGATTTCATGACATAGAGGAATATTTAGATTGTGAAAGTGAGTTATGTGTAATTTGCGGATAGTGTTTCTAAAAAGATAAGGTAATTACGCACAAGTTAAAGATATGGATTGGCACCATATTGATTGTGAAAAACCTATAGACTACTGTCTAACTCTTGATCGACATATAGTTAAAAATCCATTATACCTATTAGATTAAATAAATAGTGAAGGGAAAGGCCCCATCACTATATCTACTCCATAATGATATTATTATTATAGTGCCAACCATAAAGTCATATTAAAATTATATAGAGAGAGAGAGAGGAGAAAGAGAAGTGTGTTTGATGGAATTTGATTGGGAGGTTGGGAATGGAACAAACAGCTCCATGTGAAGGCACATGGGCTAGTGTGCAGGGAGGACATATGGCAGCAGGTGATGTCATGGAGCAGGGTATGTGTACCCATAAAGGCCTGAAGACCTTTCAAATTCCTTGATGAATAATTCAAGCACTTTGTATTACCTCCAATTATTTTCATTTTCTTATCGTCTTTTAGCCCCAAGAAAATATACCCACACAACCACCATAGGTTTACTTGACCTATGCACTCCCAACATGTGCTAAAACGTGAGCTTTGGAAAAAAATAGGACATCCATCCAAGCATAATGGAAAACAGATTTCCATTCTAGCTTCCTCCCAGCCTGCGCCAAAATGGGGGTTTTGTCTAATGTTTGGTTGCAAGTGCTCTGGCAGACATTTATGCAAGTGTGGAAACATGCACTTGGCATGTGAATTGTTAGACTGAATTCCCAAAAAGGAATGTTTCCTCATGGAATGAAACGGCTGCAGGATATGCACGAAATGGGTTTGTTGAAAGGTAATTATAAAATTTCAAGAAAATGAATTTTAGCAAGCACAAGCCAAGCTCCACAACCATTTCTAAAAACCTCCAAGCCTATGTCAAACATGAGATCTAGAGTAGTGTATGGACGTCCATCAAAGCTTAATAGATAAAGTAATTTTATTAGATTTTGTAGTTTTCAGGTGCCTTGGTAGATATGATAGGAAAAAAGTTAATTGATCATGTTGGATACCTTGTCATTACATAGGGTTAAATAATGTGTCTACCTTGTGAGGATACCCATGTCTTTTGTATGCTGCAATAATGGTATTCCATAAGAAGTTATCTTGTATTTGAATTTACTTTCATGTTGATAGCTCTTTCTTCATTGTGGATCTACCAGTAGGTCATTGTGATCTTATCATTTGTATGGGCTTTATTTTCCCCATGGCTAGTCCATTTTAATCCCAACATGCATTCACACCAGTCTGAAACCATTGTTTGTTCTCAACTCTGAGATTCTCTGTTTCTTACATTTTTCATTTTTTTTCTTGATTGGCCTGAAATCTGAGTAGAAAAACTAAAGGCCTGCATAAATTGTGGGAGCTTGGGATTGGGCATGGAAATTGTTAGGAAATATATCTTAGTGCTCCATTTGTATGCGTGAATAATAATTACATGTGTAATTATTATCATGGTAAATTAGTGAAAGTACATTTACTATGTAAATGTAAATAGTAAATGTAAAATGTGGTTAGTATGTAGTAAGTTAGTAAGTTAGAACAATAAAACAATTAATGTTGTTTTATTATTATATTGATGAGAGGTTGAAACCATATGAGTGTATAGTTGTATATGAAGACAAAGGTTGTTGTGAGGATTGTTATTATACATCTCCTATATAATTGAGTGTATTGAAATACTGAAATAATAAAAATATAATATAGAGTTGCTAATTTTAATTATTGTCTGTGTAGCTATTTCATGTAATTTGTGTATTAGATCAGAGTAGATTTTTACATTTGGTACTAGAGGAGGTTAAATCTGTCTCAAATAAGATCTCGTACATTTTGTTTCACAATCTGGGTTTCTCCAAAAAAAATTTATGTGCAACGACCCATTATACAGAAAGCTACGGTAAAATTTTTAGCAAAACCCAGTTCATATTTTGGGAGAAACATGAAATTTAGTATACAGCACATTGATCACTGCTATTTTTTTTGAAGAAATCAGAGAATTAAAGGTAATTCAAATCTACATTCAATTTTTTATGGACATTTAGATTCAGTAAAATGGATAGACCATTAGATAAATTTAATGGGCTGAACTTCCATACACGGAGAGTAAAAATCCAGATGCAGTTAATGAATAAAAACCTATGGAGGATAGTAGATGGAAATAAAAAAGCACCTACAGATGTAAGCAAAATTGTAGAATGGGAAACTAAAGATGAACAAATAACAGATGAAATTGAATATAACTATGAAAAATTTCTATACTAAGTGAATTTCTTAGAGGAAGGAGGCACGAGAGGTTGGAGGTCATTCAGCGACCTCTCGTCAGTCACCAACGACGGCGCTGTATCAGTTATGGTGATTTTTTTTATACAGTGTTCTTATTGTGGTTTGCAGAGTAAAGGAAATTTCACATTGAGGAGGGAACATGATCTCAATGTTCTATTTCTAGCTTTCTATATTTCTAGTATTTTCTATATATGAGCAGAAGATTTCAGCAGAATTTTCTATGTTATTCCCTGCAGTGAGATGTGATGAGGGCTAATAATAGTACTTGGCATATCATGATGTGGTTGTAGGTAAACCACTTGAAAAACATTCATTTTTGGTATGTGGGTACACCAATTGTAAAACCACTATTTTCGGTTATTGGTAAACCCTATGTAAAACCATCACCGTTTTGGTTTGTAGTACACCACTTGTAAAACCACCATTTTCGGTTGTTGGTAAACCCTATGCAAAACCATCAGCCTTTTGGTTTATGGTAAACCAGTTGCAAAACCATCATTTTCGGTTTATGGTCAACCCTATGAAAAACCATCTATTAGGTTTATGATCATCCTATAAAAATCATCAGATCATGAAAGTAAGTGCATGTACAAAGGCAAGTTTTCCCCATGTTCACACTAAGGGGGGGGAATGTTAGGAAATATATCTTAGTGCTCCATTTGTATGGGTGAATAATAATTACATGTGTAATTATTATTATGGTAAATCAGTGAAATTCATTTACTATGTAAATGTAAATAGTAAACATAAAATGTGGTTAGTATGTGGTAAGTTATTAAGTTAGAATAATAAAACAATTAGTGTTGTTTTATTATTATATTGGTGAGAGGTTGAAACCATATGGGTGTATAGTTGTATATGAAGACAAAGGTTGTTGTGAGGATTGTTATTATACATCTCCTATATAATGGAGTGTATTGAAATAGTGAAATAATAAAAATATAATATAGATTTGTTGATTTAAATTATTTTCTGTGTAGCTATTTCATGTAATCTGTGTATTAGATTAGAGTAGATTTTTACATTTGGTATTAGAGCAGGTTAAATCTATCTCAAAGAAGATCTTGTAGCTTTTATTTCGTGATTTATGTTTCCCCCAAAAAATTTCATGTGGAAACGACCAGTTATACAGAAAGCTATGGTAAAACTTTCAGCAAAACCCAGTTCATATTTTGGGAGAAACATGCAATTTACTATACATCACATTGATCACAGCTATTCTTTTGAAGAAATCAGAGAATTAAAGGTAATTCAAATCTACATTCAATTTTTTTTGGATATTTAGATTCAGTAAAATGGATACACCATTAGATAAATTTAATGGGATGAACTTCCATACATGGAGAGTAAAAATCCAGATGCAGTTAATGAATAAAAACCTATGGAGGATAGTAGATGGAAAAGAATAAGCACCTACAGATGTAAGCAAAATTGTAGAATGGGAAACTAAAGATGAACAAATAACAGATGAAATTGACCATAAACTATGAAGAATTTATATACTAAGTGAATTTCTTCGAGAAAGGAGGCACAGGAGGTTAGAGGTCATTCAACGACCTCTCGTCAGTCACCAACGACGGCGCTGTATCAGTTATGGTGATTTTTTTTTATACAGTGTTCCTGTTGTTTCTTTGTATTTTTGGTAGAGTGTTTGGTTGCAGTGTTCCTATTGTGGTTTGCAAAATAAAGGAAATTTCACATTGAGGGGGAAACATGATCTCAATGTTCCATTTCTAGTTTTTTATATTTTTGGTATTTTCTATATATGAGTAGAAGATTTTAGTAGAATTTCCTATGTTATTCCCTGAAGTGAGATGTGATGAGGGCTAATAATAGTACTTGGCATATCATGATGTGGTTGTAGGTAAACCACTTGAAAACATTCATTTTTGGTTTCTGGTACAACCAGTTGTAAAACCACTATTTTCAGTTGTTGGTAAACCCTATGCAAAACCATCACCGTTTTGGTTTGTAGTACACCACTTGTAAAACCACCATTTTCGGTTGTTGTTAAACCCTATGCAAAACCATCACCCTTTTGGTTTGTGGTAAAGTAGTTGTAAAACCATCATTTTCTGTTTATGGTCAACCCTGTGAAAAACCATCTATTAGGTTTATGATCATCCTATAAAATCATCAGATCATGAAAGTAAGTGCAAGTACAAAGGAAAGTTTTCTCCATGTTTACACTAAGGGGTGGGAATGTTAGGAAATATATCTTAGTGCTCCATTTGTATGGTGTGAATAATAATTACGTGTGTAATTATTATTATGGTAAATTAGTGAAAGTCATTTACTATGTAAATGTAAATAGTAAATATAAAATGTGGTTAGTATGTGGTAAGTTAGTAAGTTAGAATAATAAAACAATTAGTGTTGTTTTATTATTATATTGGTGAGAGGTTGAAACTATATGGGTGTATAGTTGTATATGAAGACAAAAGTTGTTGTGAGGATTGTTATTATACATCTCCTATATAATGGAGTGTATTGAAATAGTGAAATAATAAAAATATAATATAGAGTTGTTGATTTCAATTATTTTCTGTGTAACTATTTCATGTAATCTATGTATTAGATCAGAGTAGATTTTTATAGAAATAAACCTTTAACCTGAATGTATCCTCATTTTGATATATATAAATATATTGATCTGGACCTATATTTTTGTCTTGGGCAGATTTAATTGTCTCTGAGAAATAACATGACTACTTCCTATCATTTTTTTGTTGGTTGTATAGAAAATAAAAAGAATAAGAAGTTGGGGATTAGAAGGTATGGAATGGTTTCTAATGCTTGTGAATTTTAGGATGAGATAAATGCCTCACAAAGGAATAGTAAAGTCGAGTGGTGCCTGCAGATTTGAATTTGTGTACAAGGGTTTCAACCAAGATAGACAAAAAATAAAATGGAATTTCGAACCATATTAAGCCAAAAATTTGGACAACCTTGAGGAAATAAAAGTGGTCTCTTTAAGTGTGATCACTACTTGTTTTATTAAATATGGGATTTTTGATAGAGCTTTTGGACAAGGTGTGGGTGTAAATCGAATACTTTGGGGCCATATGCAACTATTTTGGCATCACCTGGAAACAAATGGTGGTCTCAATAGATCATGAGTGCAACCTTCCCTGAGCCCCCATAAACCCACTTCGTTGATTATTCTTAAACATTGTCTTTGTAACAACCCATTAAAACACACACACAGACAACACAGTGAAAGACAGGATAATTTTTTTTTGACTTGCTTCCACACATGACACGACACAACATGTCGTCACAAAGTTACAACAAACTCTAGGAACCACTTGTTATGGGGATAACCACGAGATCAGCACGGAAACATTCACACCCAAAAGGATAATACATTTTTTTTTCTTTTTGACAAGACAACATAGGGTCCAAACACAGAACACACTTACGGTTAGGGCCAACCACAATGAGATATTCTTGGGGGTTATTTAATTTAAAAGGACATCTTGCAATTCTTAGCTTACATTTCAAGGAGACTCAAGATATGATTCTTACAATTCGTCTTTACCAAGTTAAGTTTATTATTTTTACACTGAATAATCATCTTTAAATCTTCTCTATTTTGACATTTATTTGCTTAATTCATTATTTGGAGAAAGGGGGTAATTTAATTTTCACAAGGCCATCTATTAACACCTACGCTACTAGAACTTGTTTATGCCCATATGACAACATGGGTTCACGTTTAACAACTTAAGAGAAAAATTACAAGGTACCTCGGATAAAGTTAAAGGAAGAAGGTCAATTGAGTTCATCCTTGAGACATCATTAGTTCTTACCAAGATTTAGTTGGAGCTCGAGGTTTTATCCAGAAATATTGAAGATTGTGCTTAGGCTTCCCTGAAAGAGCTTTACGAAAGGAGACTATTTACTTTCCAAAAGGCTGAGAGATAAACTGAGAAATTTCTAAATTTTCTTCCCCTACTTGTTAAATCCTATTACCTTCCAGAAACTAACCATTGTTTTTTCTTAATCTTAATTAAGAAGTCACCGTATAAGGATAATGTTTACTAGCTTAGCTAGGGTTAATTAGATTATAGAATTTTACTTTACCAGGATAGTTTCACCTTAATTTACTTAAGGAATTGTTTGTTCTCAGGTAGATCACCTTATTTCATAAAGGTCTAATTAGTTATCAACCGGACATTCCAAGGAACCTAAGAGTTAGACTGGATTACGGTAGGGGCTTCATTTAGTATTATCTTGGTAAAGTTCACTAAAGGATGCACTAGGGGTTCCTAAGATGGGAGAATTAGACTTAAGGTGTTCTTGCTCAAACTCCTCAACTAACTAAGGCATAACTATAATCGCAAGGCAACAATGATTTCAATTTTTATAGAATATTGATCGTTTCACAGCCAAGGCAAAACATTTAAAATTCGTAACTTAGGATTAGCAAGAGTAATTTCTTTTACAACGGTAGAGCAGCACTTTCTTTCCAATTAAAGACTTTTAATTTTACCAACCAAGAACAACATCATGATTATCTTCTTTATTTTTATTTTTATCTATGTATTCGTCTTATTTTATCATTGGTTATCGTTAGAAGAAGGATTGGCAACCCATTTAAAAGAAAATATACATATAATCACATAGATGGCAATTCAATGGAGGGTTATAACACAAGAAGTTCTTATGATCCGAAAGAACAATTACCCTTTTAACGAGAACACGAACACGGTTATAACATTTGCATTCAACATGGAACATGAATCTAAGGGGTCAAGAGATCAGATCTCAGTTTGGTAGGAACAAGAAGGCAACCAAATGGAACAAGCCGTGTTACAAAATTTTCATGATTGATAACTAACATTACTACAAGAATAATCATATCAATGCAACGAATAAATTTTATTATTTCACACAGATAAATTACACGTTTAACCATAGGGGGATGAGACAACTTCATCTCACAATTTCTAAACAATCCAAGGAAAGAGGCCTTCTAAGCTCCTTTACAAGCACTATTACAAAATTAACAACACATTGCACATTTTCACAAGGAACTTCATAAATTAAACTGATGAAATATTTTTACAACTCTTCCCTTTTATTTACTCGCGTAATCCACCTGCACAAATATAATGCCGAGTCAGTTCGTAAGAACTGAGCATGTTTAGACTACTCTCTACAACAGTAAGCTAACATTTAACAATATCATGAAAGGAAAGTTCTGTATTTTTTTAAAAAAAATGAAAGGATCAAGCACAACCACAAATCAATATTCTTCACACTAGATAGAGATTTATACCAGCCAACATGCAACAAGCCAATTATTCCAGTTAAGAACATAATTCAAGAGTATTGGGATTTTTGAACATGTCATCCTACAAGTTACGTGATCAAAATCCAATACTCGGTCCCACCATCACTAAAAGTCTTTGAAATGCCCAAAACATACTAAATACAATCATAGTTACGAACAGAAAGGTAAATCGGTCCTTCAAGGAGGAAGGTTCCATTGGCCTAAAAGTTAGATCAACCAATCGAAAGTAAGGAGGTTAAACCCTCATGTGATTGAAGGTAATGAAGACTAAAGTTCAACCCATGAACTAATCTCTCTCATCAGGAAAATGCTCCCCAAGGTAATGACAAGAGAAGAAGGATAGCAGAAAAAACCCAAGATGGACATTACTCAACAACCAAGTCGCTTGATAAAAACAAAGTACAGTGCCGAGAAAAAGCCTCCTATTTTCTATTCCATAAAAAAAACGAGACTTCCATTTAAACCTCCTTCTGGGTTTCATAGCATAATGGGATTCATAATCCCAAAAGAGACACTTTCAGAATAGCCAATATTGGTGGTAATAATTCTCAAATAACCCTTATGAATGAGTAGCTATCACATGGTCTATAACAGTCCCAAGTTGTATACACAAGTCCAATTCAAGAAAGCTACTAATTAATCATTATGTAAACCGGTTTAGACCGAAAACAAGGAAGCTCTCATTTCTTTTAACATTAAAAGGAGGCCTTATCTTAACCATTATCTCAATTTATTAAGGTATGGTGGTTGTAGTAACAACAAAAAAAGTAGATCTGTAACCACCTTACTCAATTTGTTCTCAATCTAGTCATGTCTCATCAAGATTTAAAGGACTATATCATTGGCAAGTGTTGCTCACTGTCTGTCCAAAATATATATATATATATATTTAATTTTGTTCTATAGTTGACTATTAATCATTCCAGTACAAAAATATTGTTAACCTTAAGTTGCCCAAGCTCCTTCATCTCTACAGAAGCCCACTTCAGAAGATTCCACAGAATTATACATCTATGAGTAAGCTAAGATTTCGCAAAACCCGAATACCAAAAAAAAAACGTCTCAGGAATTTATTAAAATTTGTCATTACAAACCCACAACTTCTGGATGATAAACCCCTTTATAAAGCAACATAGGCGGCATCCCAAGGTCGTTGTACTCTTTTTTTTTTGGGGGGGGGGGGGTATAATCGAAGCCATATTGCAAGAAACCAAAAAAAATAAAGGCATAGTAATGTAATAGAACTGTAACACCAATCAATTTTATTTTTATTTTTTTATTTTACAGTTTTAATAACCAAACGTTCCAGCCCTCTATATCCCATTCTAACTTAAATACAGTTAAGTTGATTTCCTACAAAATTTATGGGATTTTATTTTTTTTCCAAATAGAACTTGAACTACCACATTTCAGACTGCGCACACCTGTTCCTGGGTGTTTTAAAATAATCCCACGTAATAAAGAAAAATACAAAAGGAGTTACAATATTCAACTTTAATACGAACCCACGATTCCTATCATGGATGCAAGCGTTATAAAACACAGAAAAAAGACAAGAACTGCAACTCCCAAGTCTACACGACTTTTCTCATACCAGGCTTCATTGTAAGAAAAGACCATTCATTTCCTGATATTATAAAAATGGTAGCAAAATATTGTAGGGTTTAGAATAAACATGCCTATTTTTAAGACGTCATCTCCTACGGCGACGATTAGGAGGGTATCCTTCTCGAATCTCCAAGTCGTTCCACATGACCAACAAGAGCCAGGCGTATACACCAATCAGAACATGATCCCCAAAACAAGCGGCTAGTAAAGGTAATTCCATGTGGGGATGGTCGCGCCGCAAGGACCAAAACAGCAGAACTAAAGAAGACGTGAGGGATGGTAGGTGCTAGGAATTTAATTTTGTCATCAATGCGTGGCCTCCACAACACTGCGCCCCTAGCTACTTCCCTTCCTTCCCATGCAAAAACTAAATCTCTTTATCTATTTATTTTTTTATTCAATTTTATTTTCATCATTCTTTTTTTAATTTTATTTTATTCTTGTATATATATAATTTTTAAAAGCATAAATAATCTAGCTAACTTAGTGACTCGCTGAAGAAGCTCATAAGATTGCAAAGCAAATAGTGCTTCATGAATATTGTGATATGAAACAGATCCACCCCTATGATATCCTCTTCCAAGAGTTACATCGTAGAACAAGCAAGGTCTCAGAAGAGAATCTTTGCAATAATTTTCATCAGGTCTCATGGTAACACTCTTCACTGTCTCAAGTCAATTTTGATAAAAAAAAATATCAAGAAGGAGAGGCCCGAATCTGAGGATGCATTCTGTACTGAATAGAAAACAACATAGTTGGACAGCCTTCCTGTTGGGAACGCTAAAAAAAAAGGCTCCTACTGCACTGAAAACGCCTGCCGCCTGATTACTCCTTATTGCAGGCTATTGCTATGGATTCTGATAAGAACACACCTTGCAGCACTCAAGAAAAGGGAGGCAACACATCTGCATTACTAGCTTGAAGCTCCGTCTAAACAAAAACGTGCGTGTAAGAAGGGGCCAGGAAAGAAGGACGCTAAGAAAAACATCTATTTGCTCCCTGCGATACAATCTACAGCGTACAGACTGGAAAACGACCGCTGATCAAGGTTGAGGAAGTATTGAGACTTGCTTTTCACCTTTTGAAGCTTGTGGACTGCTTAGAATGGCTTCAACACCTTCCAAGGATGTTCTTACCCATTTGAGATCACATAATCACCACTATTTTACCTTGAACGATCATTCTTAGCTGTCACAGTTGAGGACTCCTTCCTGATCTGCTCTGATTTGATTCCAAGGAGATAAAGACCCTCAACCAGACGTTGCCACAGAATTAATGAAGGGGATTGATACATTCACCTCAGCTAATCACATCAAGGATAGGCGCAGTTTGGGGGAGAGAGCCCTAATCACAAAGTCGCTGTGCAATCAACAACCATCACGCAGCTGGCAACAAGGAAAATTGGGAAAGATTTGCAAATCAGAGACAATAAATGGGTGCGGCCACTAGCAAGGAGTCCAACATGCAAGAGTTTAATACTCCACCCTCCACGCAGTCAGCAGATAATGCTGGCCGAGACAAGGTTAGTTGGGGCATTACATTCTCCTCCCCTTAAGAAAGCATCGTCCTCGATGCGACACTACACAGAGGGAAGGAAATGGTTCGCAACAAGGGATAGATAAAGAAGAAAACACACCCTATGGTTTAAAATTTCAGTCGATTTAAAGCACGGCCACAGGGTAGCCTTGGGAACATTTGGTAGAAATTTTAACTTCAATGTTCTGTGAAGATTGGCAGTTCTTTCTTGTTCATCATTTCATTAGTCTCTTTCCATTATCATTATTTCTAGTTTTTTTTTTTTTTTTTTAAATATCATCATTGAAGAGTTTTGATTTATTCCTTATTGTGGGTGCCCAACATGAACTGCTAACACAACACTCTATCAGGTTCAAAAGACACTACAGATTCTCAAGCACGTAAGAATATACTTCAAGTCTGTATTACACCACAGAAGGTTACTCAAATACGGAATGGATTAGGCACATTCCACATATCATAGTACACGTCACACATCTATGACTGACATATAAAATACTCAAACAAAAGATTACTACAATCCACCAGACATTTCCTCAATTTGCATCAATGAAGGACTCATATAACACCAAACCATGCTACAGGTACATAGTGCCCACAAGGGAATCAATGACATAACCACAACATCACAACACATATCCATATGACATGAGTAATACATACATCACAATAACTCAACATATATCCTGAAACATCAACCATACAGACAAATATCATAAGCCTCCCTCAAACTCTTATGCCTCCCTCAAACTCTTATGCCTCCCTCAAACTCTTATGCCTCCCTCAAGGAGGCCGGTTGTCCCCATGGTCTAAGACACATAGAGTTCGAACACTCCTAACCCAAGTGACATAATAACGCGTGGTTCAACAACCCGCTAGTCATATGTACTCCTTGGGGCGTACCCCCATACAACGAAGCGGGTCCATAGGTCCAACCATTCCATGGTGCATCCCATGACCCTATTCCACACATCACGACAATAGAACCAGCACAACAATCCAATCAAAGTGCCAAGTGGCAAAGTACAAGCCTTGGGCAAGGCAATAAAAATTCCAAATTTAAAAGAAAACCTCAAATCAAGAAAAATAAATGGCCAAATAGCCAAAGTTAGTATCAAAATCCACATGTTAGTGCCACAAACCAAGGAAATGCCCAAAATTGTAAAGCATTGCAATCAAGAAAAGATGCTGGTCCTTGCAAAATAAAGTAAAAGCTCAATTTACGAATAAAAATCAACTTATAATAATGTCACATTACGATAACTGTGTAGCCTTATCTAGCCACCAAAGGGGTACTCAACGAGTTGCTAGCACTCGGAACATTGAGCCTCAAATCGTAAAATACATATCAATAATACAACTGTCATCACCTCCATCTGAATCATCCCGCCACCACTTCGACAAGGCTAAACATAGTCATAGATACACTAAGGTTGCGTACATACAACCACATAGGGAGAGAGGAAAGAATCACATGTTATCTACTAAACCGAGTTTTAGCTCGAGTTATTGACCCATGGTACACCATTCCTCACTCTCAACATACACTTCTACCGATTTCCCTCAGGATCGGTTAGCATAAGGTTCACAACATAACATACAACAACATCGCTAACATAACGGTGGCACACACATACTACCATAACGTCTTACATATGGTACATATACAGGGTAGATCATGATTATATATTCACTGGGTGTAACACATCACTTTACCACATTCTGCACCCAAAGTGCAATCACCATACGATAGGGTTCATACACTCACCGTATGACCCAAAATCACAACATGAAGCATTACCTGTTTGCACAGTCATACATATGATGAACATAGTACATCACAAAATAACATCCATTGCAACATAAAAAGGTGGTACACACATTTCTTCAACACATGGTAAAAAAAATCACGATACCACTCATTTCTTTTAACATCAATCTAGTCATACAACACATTGATACACTTACATATCACAATATGCCACAATGCTCCAACACTATATCATCCACATTATAATTCTTTTCACACGCCACAACAGTAATTCACACGTGAACTCTTCATAGAATCCACAAGAAGGAGAGAGAATACTCTCATACCCAACACATCAACATGATGACAAATATGCACTGAGTGACATACACATCATGTGCGTTCACAATATCACAATTACGACAATAATCACATCACACTAAAGCACATTACTCTTCCAATATAAATCATCATCATGCAACATCATCATCATCATGCAGTATCATCATGTAACACCACCACCACCATGCAACATCACCATACAACACCAATCCGGCCCATAGGTTCGAGAGCATGAACCTCACTCTGATACCAAATGTAACAACCCATTAAAACACACACACGGACAACACAATGAAAGACACGATAATTTTTTTTTGACTTGCTTCCACACATGACATGACACAACATGTCGTCACAAAGTTACAACCAACTCTAGGAACCACTTGTTACGGGGATAACCACGAGATCAACACGGAAACATTCACACCCAAAAGGATAATACATTTTTTTTTTCTTTTTGACAAGACAACATAGGGTCCAAACACAGAACACACCTACGGTTAGGGCCAACCACAATGAGATATTCTTGGGGGTTATTTAATTTAATAGGACATCTTGCAATTCTTAGCTTACGTTTCAAGGAGACTCAAGATATGATTCTTACAATTCGTCTTTACCAAGTTAAGTTTATTCTTTTTACACTGAATAATCATCTTTAAATCTTCTCTATTTTGACATTTATTTGCTTAATTCGTTATTTGGAGAAAGGGGGTAATTTAATTTTCACAAGGCCATCTATTAACACCTATGCTACTAGAACTTTTTCATGCCCATATGACAACATGGGTTCACGTTTAACAACTTAAGAGAAAAATTACAAGGTACCTCGGATAAAGTTAAAGGAAGAAGGTCAATTGAGTTCATCCTTGAGACATCATTAGTTCTTAACAAGATTTAGTTGGAGCTCGAGGTTTTATCCAGAAATATTAAAGATTGTGCTTAGGCTTCCCTGAAAGAGCTTTACGAAAGGAGACTATTTACTTTCCAAAAGGCTGAGAGATAAACTGAGAAATTTCTAAATTTTCTTCCCCTACTTGTTAAATCCTATTACCTTCTAGAAACTAACCATTGTTTTTCCTTAAGCTTAATTAAGAAGTCACTATATAAGGATAACGTTTACTAGCTTAGCTAGGGTTAATTAGATTATAGAATTTTACTTTACCAGGATAGTTTCGCCTTGATTTACTTAAGGAATTGTTTGTTCTTAGGTAGATCACCTCTGCATAATTTATTTCATAAAGGTCTAATTAGTTATCAACCAGACATTCCAAGGAACCTAAGAGTTAGACTGGATTACGGTAGGGGCTTCATTTAGTATTATCTTGGTTAAGTTCACTAAAGGATGCACTAGGGGTTCCTAAGATGGGAGAATTAGACTTAAGGTGTTCTTGCTCAAACTCCGCAACTAACTAAGGCATAACTATAATCGCAAGGGATCAATGATTTCACTTTTTATAGAATACTGACAGTTTCATAGCCAAGGCAAAATGTTTAAAATTCGTAACTTAGGATTAGCAAGAGTAATTTCTTTTACAACGGTAGAGCAGCACTTTCTTTCCAATTAAAGACTTTTAATTTTACCAACCAAGAACAACATCATGATTATCTTCTTTATTTTTATTTTTATCTATGTATTCGTCTTATTTTATCATTGGTTATCGTTAGAAGAAGCATTGACAACCCATTTAAAAGAAAATATACATATAATCACATAGATGGCAATTCAATGGAGGGTTATAACACAAGAAGTTTTTATGATCCGAAAGAACAATTACCCTTTTAACGAGAACACGAACACGGTTATAAAATTTCCATTCAACATGGAACATGAATCTAAAGGGTCAAGAGATCGGATCTCACTTTGGTAGGAACAAGAAGGCAACCAAATGGACCAAGCCGTGTTACAAAATTTTCATGATTGATAACTAACATTACTACAAGAATAATCATATCAATGCAACGAATAAATTTTATTATTTCACACAAGGATAAATTACACGTTTAACCACAGGGGGACGAGACAACTTCATCTCACAATTTCAGAACAATCCAAGGCAAGAGGCCTTCTAATATCCTTTACAAGCACTATTACAAAATTAACAACACATTGCACATTTTCACAAGGAACTTCATAAATTAAACTGATGAAATTTTTTTACAACTCTTCCCTTTTTTCTACTCACGTAATCCACCTGCACAAATATTACACCGAGTCAGTTCGTAAGAACTGAGCATGTTTAGACTAATCTCTACAACAGTAAGCTAACATTTAACAATATCAAGAAAGGAAAGTTCTGTATTTTTTTTTAAAAGGAAAGGATCAAGCACAACCACAAATCAATATTCTTCACACTAGATAGAGATTTATACCAGCCAACATGCAGGAAGCCAATTATTCTAGTTAAGAACATAATTCAAGAGTATTGGGATTTTTGAACATGTCATCCTACAAGTTACGTGATCAAAATCCAATACTCGGTCCCAACATCACTGAAAGTCTTTGAAATGCCCAAAACCTACTAAATACAATCATAGTTGCGAACAGAAAGGTAAATCGGTCCTTCAAGGAGGAAGGTTCTATTGGCCTAAAAGTTAGATCAACCAATCGAATGTAAGGAGGTTAAACCCTCATGTGATTAAAGGTAATGAAGACTAAAGTTCAACCCATGAACTAATCTCTCTCATCAGGAAAATGCTCCCAAAGGTAATGACAAGAGAAGAAGGATAGCAGAAAAAACCCAATATGGACATTACTCGACAACCAAGTCGCTTGATAAAAACAAAGTACAGGGCCGAGAAAAAGCCTCCTATTTTCAATTCCATAAAAAAAAATGAGATTTCCATTTAAACCTCCTTCTGGGTTTCATAGCATAATGGGATTCATAATCCCAAAAGAGACACTTTCAGAATAGCCAATATTGGTGGTAATAATTCTCAAATAACCCTTATGAATGAGTAGCTATCACATGGTCTATAACAGTCCCAAGTTGTATACACAAGTCCAATTCAAGAAAGCTACTAATTAATCATTATGTAAACCGGTTTAGACCGAAAACAAGGAAGCTCTCATTTCTTTTAACATTAAAAGGAGGTCTTATCTTAACCATTCTCTCAATTTATTAAGGTATGGTGGTTGTAGTAACAACAAAAAAAAGTATATCTGTAACCACCTTACTCAATTTGTTCTCAATCTAGTCATGTCTCATCAAGATTTAAAGGACCGTATCATTGGCAAGTGTTGCTCACTGTCTGCCCAAAAACAAAAAACAAAAAATTTAATTTTGTTCTATAGTTGACTATCAATCATTCCAGTACAAAAATATTGTTAACCTTAAGTTGCCCAAGCTCCTTCATCTCTACAAAATCCCACTTCTGAAGATTCCACAGAATTATACATCTATGAGTAAGCTAAGATTTCGCAAAACCCGAATACCAAAAAAAACATGTCTCAGGAATTTATTAAAATTTGTCATTACAAACCCACAACTTTTGGATGATAAACCCCTTTATAAAGCAACATAGGCAGCATCCCAGGGTCGCTGTACTCTTTTTTTTTTGGGGGGGGGGTATAATCGAAGCCATATTGCAAGAAACCAAAAAAAATAAAGGCATAGTAATGTAATAGAACTGTAACACCAATCAATTTTATGTTTATTTTTTTATTTTATAGTTTTAATAACCAAACGTTCCAGCCCTCTATATCCCATTCTAACTTAAATATAGTTAAGTTGATTTCCTACAAAATTTATGGGATTTTTTTTTTTTTTCCAAATAGAACTTGAACTACCACATTTCAGACTGCGCACACCTGTTCCTGGGTGTTTTAAAATAATCCCACGTAATAAATAAAAATACAAAAGGAGTTACCATATTCAACGTTAATACAAACCCACGATTCCTATCGTGGATGCAAGCGTTATAAAACACAGAAAAAAGACAAGAACTGCAACTCCCAAGTCTACACATCTTTTCTCATACCAGGTTTCGTTGTAAGAAAAGACCATTCATTTCCTGATATTATAAAAATGGTAGCAAAATATTGTAGGGTTTAGAATAAACATGCCTGTTTTTAAGACGCCATCTCCCACAATGACACTTAGGAGGGTATCCTTCTCGAATCTCCAAGTCGTTCCACATGACCAGCAAGAGCCAGGCGTATACACCAATCAGAACAGAAAATGGGAAGAACATGATCCCCAAAACAAGCGGCCAGTAAAGGTAATTCCATGTGGGGATGGCCGCGCCCCAAGGACCAAAATAGCAGAACCAAAGAAGACGTGAGGGATGGTAGGTGCTAGGAATTTAATTTTGTCATCAATGCGTGGCCTCAACAACACTGCACCCCCACCTACTTCCCTTCCTTCCCACACAAACACTAAATCTCTTTATCTATTTATTTGTTTATTCAATTTTATTTTCATCATTCTTTTTTTAATTTTATTTTATTCTTGTATATATATAATTTATAAAAGCATAAATAATCTAGCTAACTTAGTGACTCGCTGAAGAAGCTCATAAGATTGTAAAGCAAATAGTGCTTCATGAATATTCTGATATGAAACAGATCCACCCCTATGATATCCTCTTCCAAGAGTTACATCGTAGAACAAGTAAGGTCTCAGAAGAGAATCTTTGCAATAATTTTCATCAGGTCTCCTGGTAACACTCTTCACTGTCTCAAGTCAATTTTGATAAAAAAAATATCAAGAAGGAGAGGCCCAAATTTGAGGATGCATTCTGTACTGAACAGAAAACAACATAGTTGGACAACCTTCCTGTTGGGAACGCTAAAAAAAAAGGCTCCTACTGCACTGAAAACACCTGCCGCCTGGTTACTCCTTATTGTAGGCTGTTGCTGTGGATTCCGACAAGAACACAGCTTGCAGCACTCAAGAAAAGGGAGGCAGCACATCTGCATTACTAGCTTGAAGCTTCATCTAAACAAAAACGTGCGCGCAAGAAGGGGCCAGGACAGAAGGACGCTAAGAAAAACATCTATTTGCTCCCTGGGATACAATCTACAGCATACAGACTGGAAAACGACCGCTGATCAAGGTTGAGGAAGTATTGAGACTTGCTTTTCACCTTTTGAAGCTTGTGGACTGCTTAGAACGGCTTCAACACCTTCCAAGGATGTTCTTACCCATTTGAGATCACATAATCACCACTGTTTTACCTTGAACGATCATTCTTAGCTGTCACAGTTGAGGACTCCTTCTTGATCTGCTCCGATTTGATTCCAAGGAGATAAAGACCCTCAACCAGACGTTGCCACAGAATTAATGAAGTGGATTGATACATTCACCTCAGCTGATCACATCAAGGATATGCGCAGTTTGGGGGAGAGAGCCCTAATCACAAAGTCGTTGTGCAATCACCAACCATCACGCAACTGGCAAGAAGGAAAATTCTGAAAGATTTGCAAATCAGAGACAATAAATGGGTGCGGCCACCAGCAAGGAGTCCAACAAGCCATAGTTTAATACTCCACCCTCCACACAGTCAGCAGATAATGCTGGCCGAGACATGGTTGGTTGGGGCATTACAGTCTCATTACCTTTTTCTTTCATAATTTTCTTAATTTGGTTCTTCATTTGCAATATAATAGAAATATTAAACCTGTGGATAATCTTACAAATGGATATGTAACCAAATTTAAATAGTATAAGGAAATAAAACTCCACCTTGTAATTTTTGAAACCCATTTACAATTTAAACATTAATTGTGGTCGCTACTATAACCTTATATGATGATACTAGGATATCTGAATTAGGTTCTCACATCTAGTGGTATTGGCGAGAGTTAGATGTGTAGACACCTATAATTTATCCTGAACAATTTAAAACACTTAAATTGTGCTAATTATCCTTTTCCCTACAAATTGACGACATATCGTCAATAATGCTCATCTTCTCTTCTATCATCGTTAGTTAATTACAATAAATAATTAATTAAGTCTTATATTCAACAAATACCCTAATTAACAAACTTCTGTTAATTAATCCTTCCTTCTATATATACTAATTAATTATTATTGATTAATTATCTTTCCCTTTCATTAAACCAATACATCATTATTTAATTGATTTAATTCCCTCTATAGTCTATATCATGTTAATATTCCTCTAAAAAGAATTTTTAAGCTTGCACATCTATTAATTAATCAACTTGATCAATTAATAAACCCCCTTTATCCACATGAGTCACTAAAGGACAAGCTAAACTCTCCTAAAGTTAACTCAACCCTATCTTAACCCCCCTTATCCACAACTAACTCAACATATCTATTATCCTACATGCAAAGGGATGTAGAGATTGCTTTATCCATTGGGATATTTAAAGATCCCTCCTCCTACCTTTACACTTACATCTATTCCTTGAGAAACAAAAGAGAAGCATATAGTAAATACACTATAGCCATTTTGTCATCTTGGAGCATTCTTCATTGGAGAGGCTAGCTACTTTCATTTCTTGTATTCATCCACCCAAGTTTTGAAGTCATATGGAGATAAGTCAAATGGTCTTATAGCCATGGATTGAGAAGACTCCATTCTTGAAAACCTTGGGATTCAAACACATAATCAAACATTTTGATTGCTAAGCATCTAGTTAGGTTCATTTCATTTTTAGCATTCAATAGAGATAGAAATTAATGGATTAACATGTTAGTTTGAATATTTGTTCATGTTCTAATGCAAGGATGTTAGTAGATTAATTTTTCTTAAGATCTAAGTATGATGATGAATTGAATTTGATTTGTCTTTTCTTTATGACTACTAGGTGTTAGTTCTAACTCTTTTCGCATTGCTAATGAATACAGGTACATAAGATGATATCATCAAATCAAACAATCCATTACCTACTTTGCAAATTTAGAAAAACACACTTTCCAAGACTCACAAAACAACAATCTGAGCCAGTAAAAGTGATGTCAAGCATCATATGAGTTCCTTGATATGTAGAGAGTCACATCAAGCATTAGTTAGATCTCGTTTGTTCGTTTGCGCTCTCCTTGCCACTTCTCTAGGAGCAATGTTACCTTGTTAGCTTTCATTTTGATGAGATTTTAACTATATTTTAAAACTGAAAAGTTGGATTTTGTTTTGACCCAACATTTGGTCGCTTGACAACAAAATATTTTTCCACCTTCGTGAACCTCTAGTATTTTTACCAAACAATTTCCTTGAACCTTTGGTTTGGGAAAATCAGATTCTTGGTTATTTTGGAAAATTCTTTTTGTAGGCCTTCGGTCGTAGTTTGACTAGGTCAAACTGTACCAATTATGATCGGTGGCTTTGGAATACCCTTCGTCATTTGAAACTTGTTTTTCTAGTTCTCGGTCGCATTGACTCTGATGAATTCTCCATATATATGGGAACTTTTATGAAAATCCTTGTTGCGCTTTCTTCCATCGAGTGTTAGTCTTGGATGTTGTTTTCTAAGCCCTCAAGATAACTTTTGAACATTTGAAACTAGGCCAAATTGAAACTAGGTCAGTAATCGTAAACCGTTCACTAGTTTTGAATTTTGTCATTCCCTGTGAATTCTTGTTATGTAGGAGGACACGTAGAAATTTACCCGTGGTGCATTTTCTCATTAGAAGACAACATTTGAAAGTGGTTTCTTAATCTCCAAGCCTAAATTGAGTGTTATTGCAACTAGCAGGGAAAATGTAAAACAAAGTTTTAGAATCCTAGCCAAGTTAGCAAACCATCGTGGAAACTTATTAACACTTATAAATAATTTTTTTAAACTCTATCATGTGGCTTGTTGTGTGAAATTGAAATTTTGAGAAAATAGTGTTTCTCTCTCCTTATTTAAGAAATGAAGCGAAATGAAATGAAATCAATACATGTCTCTATCCCCCTCCTTTCGAATCCAAATTATCATTACTATGTAAATAAAAAACTGAAAACATTAATTTCGCTAGATTTAGGTGGATTCCATGCAAGAGAAATTTATCTTTGATTTCATGCTCACATGGTTTTGCATGATGGAAGTAAGATGGTGGAAATGCATGTTGTAATTCATTTTTTACTATTGTAATTTATATATGTTATTGGAAAATGTATATATGTATAATTAATTTCCATGTTACAGAAAAGTTTATATTTAAAATTTTGTAATCTGTAAGAGATGTTGTTTTTTGGGATACCTTGGGAAATGTACATTTAATCATAGGTGCCATTTTGATTCATATTTATGGATGGTAAAAAAAAGTTCGATATGTTTAATTAAGTTGAATTTAATATGTTGTAGTGCATTTTCATCATTCAATAGATGATTAATTAATTGGTGTGTTGTGTTCTTTACCTTGAAAATGCATTAAAGAAATCTAAACGAAATATTTAACCCTAGTTCAAAATTCATGCATAAATAACTTCCTTGTGTTCTAAATTTTAGTATAGAAAACTAAAACCTTAGGATGAACTAAAATCCTTAAACTCGATGACACCTTCTAGCTTAAGTAGATAAGAGCCCAAGTTGGAGTTTATCATCATAGTTGGTTTGTTTAGCGACATTTTCGTGAACCCAATGGTTAGGAATGACATGGTGAAACCTTATCTGGAGTAAGTAAAACTAAAAATTCCTTAGTGTCCTAGTGGATGATTGAGTCTTACGAAGTTGGATCTAGATATTAACTTCATCATTGAATGATTTGTTTTTGGGATCCATATGACACAAATGGAGCTAGTGAAATAGTTGTACTATGACTTAAACTCTTGTTATCGATCTCTTTAGTTACTCACAACTAAATGCGTTACCTTGGCTAGTGACAATATAACACCTTGGTCTTTTACAAAGGCTTTATAGGGTAAATATATTTTCACACCTTAATCTGATCTATAATAAGGCGTAGATCCCTAAGTGTAGATTGGAATTAGACTAAACCTCAATTTATTAGGCGGTTAACTTGTGGGTAGAAAATTTTAAGTAACTCTTTGCAATTGAAAATGATTTGAAGGATGTTGAATTAAGCAAAAACAACGAAAAATTGGTCCCATAATCCTTTGTTAAGCCCTTTTATGACATTAAGAATAAAATAAATTTCACACGTATAATCGTGAAATGTGGAAACACAGAATATTACCTTGAAAAGAAATCACTTGTGGTTCATGTGTAGTCATAATGCTACCAATACTTTACTTCCTCAAGATGTTAGACACTTACTTTCATAACACTTGTCATTATAAATTGATATCAATAAGAGACCTAAGAAATAATGGAATTGAGATTTTTTTAAAAACAAGAATATATGTGATAATTGTTTAGGACAAAAATTTCACTTGAAGTACATATGGTTGATTTAGTCATTGGCTTTTTTTAGAATGTATACAAATTTATTGTACTGGGACTAGGCATTTGAGCCAATATAGAGTCCACTAAAAACAAAAATTATGATGTGTAAATGCTAAATTGACCGAAAATAAATTTGGAACTACAACAACCATAGCATGAGAAATAAATATTTAACGTAAGAAAGAGTTATTGGGAGAATCATAGTTGCTTAAAATTGAATTTAATTAACAAATGATCTATGTATAGTTAATGAGATTCAATAAAGGAATCAATCATGCATTCTCCTTTAAATACTATTACCTTGCAAAGTAAAGTAATTGAAGATTGTAATGTAGGAAATCTTAAACTCTATGTGTTTAATTCTCTTGAAAACTATAACGTCATACAATGGAAACCTAAATTTAATGAATATGTAAACTATAAAAAGGCCATGTCGTGGAGTATGCCTACCCGATGTTTCTTACTATAATTAGGTCATTGTCCTGGATTATATCGTTGAGTATGACATTGATGGGTACCCTATATTATCCTATTGTATGAGTGGGTTCAATATTATGCAAGTGTCTTACGCGTTGTTGAGTTTCTCTACTTGGAGCCCTTGTGATGTTGTGTAGTGAGCAATATAAGTCAAAAAAAAAAATCTGGTATTTTTTACTATTGTATGTGTGTGTAAAATGTTGGCATTACAATTATAATTTTTTGGATATTGTTTTTGTTTCAAGAGTTCTAAAGGTTCACTTGATATGTTAAAATTGTTATTATTGTAATAGGGGAACATTATATTCCATGAGATGAGTTGATGAAATGGATGCTTGATATGGTTCTTGTTTTATGCTAGTATATTATCATCTATGTTCTTATTTATTTATACAATGAATGTGTCTTAATATTTAAAACATAAATAAATGTAACCCTTGTATGACATAATGATGCAATTGTAACTGACGTGGACATGTCTACTCTTGCACATGGGTTGAGTGCATAATGTAGATCCCTTGTGTGATATATTGGCATGAGGCATTAGTTTCACACTTTGCATTGATTATATATATGTGGTTAATCACTTTTCTACACTTTAAAATTAATTATATTTATCTAAAATTAGAAAATATTAACATAAAATATTTAATTGGTGAAAATATTATAATAAAATATTCTTCCACTAAAAGTAATTGTTTTATAAAATTCGTATATTTATTATTAAGGAAACATTACATTTGTTGAGAGCATGCCATCTATAACTAATAATGTGCAACCCTCACAATTTAAATGTCTTTCATTAGAACAAAAATGCATACACAATTTGTATAAGTTTATCTTGATTATTCCTATTGTAGTTGCACATCCTAAATAATATGAGCATGAACTCATGGAAACAAAAATATATAAATATTCAACATGTAGTTCACAATAATGATTCTAATAAAAGTATTTTCCTTAACAATTTATAATAGCACCATTTTCCATTCTAATTTACTAGAAACATATTTTCGATGAAGATAATTTTCTTTCCAAGGAAATTCATATTACAATAAATTATTTTGTATAAAAGCAAATTTGTTTTGACAGCAGTGAAGTACTAGTTGGTTGGAATAGATACGGACATAGTTGAATCTAGATCTTCAGTTTCTTCTCCATATTTGCAATTGCCACTTTGTACCATTTGTTTTCTTCTTCATAATGTCTTCAAGTTCTATGGTTTTATTTATAGAAATTTAATGATCTAAGTTGGAAGATTCCTTGCACTTTAAAATCATGAGAACACTTAAAATAATAAAAAAATAAATACATTATGAAATAGAATATAGATCACAATGTTCCGAGAGTGAAAAAACACAATCATTTATAGAAATTTGTAAACCTTTCTAACCTTGGTCGCCAATATTAGATTATACAATTTTTAGCCACTATTACAATCCAAACAACATGTAGACAATAATTATCATTAGAGGGACTTGCAACTACGTTTCAATCCAAATCCACGTCTTCTCTGCTACTATACATTTATCCATAAATTAGAATTAAACCGAGTATATCGATTATATACTTTGTGGAATCATTTAGCCCTAATTTAAGGAGGTGATAACACAAATTAGTAGATTTATTTAATATTATAGTCGAATTCATTAAACATCCTTTCGAGTCTACCTTTTCACAAGGGAAAAATCATTCACAAAAGTTTGATATGAGTGTTATTACAAAGGAAAATAAAGGAAACAAATCTGGTAAGTGTTTGATGCCAATAAAAATTATTAAGACACGCTCAAGGCATGATTTTAAACGATTTCAACAAAGCATGAGCACACGAAATGGGCCCCCAGCTCAAGGGAATCTTTCTTCGATTTTTAGATTATAAAAATTTGAAATTCAAAGGTGGAATGCATTCTAATTGTGTGTTGTGCATTCAAAGGTTGGTTTGTTATAAAAAAATTACTATGAGATATCGCTGAGTTCCGCTGGTGTTATTTTCACATAGGGATTGGAATTATATAGTTTCGAAGGCATGGTTCAACTACAGTAATTATATAATGGTAGAGGTGGTATTAAAAAAAAATACTACATATTTCAGTAAGTTAGTATAATGGTAGAGGTGGTATTAAAAAAAAATACTACATATTTCAGTAAGTTAGTATAATGGTAGAGGTGGTATTAAAAAAAAATACTACATATTCTAACAATTTGTTCAACACATAATTGTTTTTAAAATATTGTATAATTAATTTTATTATTTAATATTGTATATTGTTTTATGTTTATTCTATTCCACAAAAACTTCAATATTAAAAAATTAAATATTTGATTTGTTAAAATTTTATGTTGAAAGACATCATATAATGATAGGTATGAATTGAGGGAGAGTATGAAAGAAAAACTAAAGCTGACATTATTTTACATATTTAATTTAGTTTGTAAAATTTGTACATATATATAACTGGACCTAATTTTTGAATATCAAAACAAATAAATAAATATTCAATTTTAAGTAATTACATATGATTTGTTATTTTAAGGTTTGTATGAATAATAAATTCAATTAAACCATAATATTTAAATAGGACACCTTCATGATTAAATTATTATATATAATTTATTAATCTAAAATTTTTATGAATTATATATTTAGTTTTACTATAATATTAATATTTGTTTCCTCTATATTAATATGTTATAGTTTTTACTATTTCTGTCTAAAACTTCTAATCTAGAAAAATATAGTTTATTATAATTATGAATTTAGATTTATAACAAATTGACTACAAACTAGGTCCATGTATTTAGTTCCTAGACAATATGACTTAAATATTTCACTTCACAATAATGTGAAACAGATAAATCTTAAGTATGTTAAGATATATCAAGAATATATATTTTGTTATGATTTAGATATTTAATTATCTATCTAAGTTGAGAGATGTTCGATTCATTATAATACTGAAACATCTTCCAAAACATTATACATCTATTTTTACTTCAAAATACTATAAATTATTAATGATAAATAATACTTAATATAAATTTTTATATATGTACATCATACATACATACATAAATATGTATATATGGTGTGTCCATATGGAATTACATTTATATTAAGAATGTATAAAAGTTAATATTAGACATATACTTCTTAATAAAGGTAGTCGAAGTTATAGTGAGTATTAAAATATAATTATTGAAAATTTACTATCACTTAAGTTTGAGTTCATGATCTAGCAGCTAATAGTCATCTAATGGAGACAAGCTCGAACCCTAAAATTTATGGGGATGGAGATTTTGTCGCTACTATGGTTGAAGCGTGCAAGAGACGCAAGTGTGCGGATGATGGTAGGTTCCCTGCGACGGCCTTGGTTGAAGGCCCTTTTCCCTACGTGGTTAATGGTGGTTTTTCCTGGGGAAAGGGAATCAACGACCCTGGCACTAATGGAGGAAGGAGTGGGAGCAATGCGGATGGTAGAGCCAAGGGAACAAGGGGTTCTATTTTTTTTGTTCTGAATGGTGGTCAGGTGGATGGTGGGGGAGCAGAATGCGCACTGGGAAGGGCCTAGAAATATTTGTTGGAGCTTCAAATAGAGGGGTTTCGAGGGTTGATTCGAAGTCTTTTTTCCTTGTTGTCATCAAGTCAGGGAACTGTACTCCCTCAAAACCTATTTCCTATGCTATGCGCACCCCTTTGGTTAGCTTTGGGAAAGAGGTAATGGAATAAGTGTATTTTTATCATAACAGGTGTATTCATTATTACCTAACAATTGTAGGGTTGATTCCTAACCCTTTGATCAAATAAATTGTTTCCACTAGATCTTAAGATTCCAAGCTAACCCTAACCACCCTTATGCAATTTTATGAAACCTTTTTCTTTTCCCTAGCCTCCTCATTTGGTATCTTTTCTTTTTCTTAATTTATAGGTTGGAGAAATGGAAACCATGGGAGCAAGAAAGGAAGCCATGGAGGGATTCATTTGGATCAAGCTTAGCTTAGTTTATTTTATAGATTTATTGTAGCAATGTATTCCATTTTTTGATTGTAGAGGTTTCCATTCTAAATAAGGATTAGTTATTTAGTTATTTCCATTCTTGATTTCTCTATTTGGGGAAAACCCTTTTTCCAATTAATCTAAGAGATTTGATACATTTAAATTTCCATTCAAGGTTTTAAATAATTGAAACAATAATTTTGTACAGATATCATTTTTTGGTGGTTTCATTTTTTACATTTTATGGGCTCAGATTTTAGTTTAGTAAAGTTTTAAATTTCACAATTGTGGATTTCACCTTTCGATGAAACCATCGCCCTACCTCAGTGACAATTTTCAAACCATCACCTTTCCTGGGTGGTGGTTCAGAGACTGCCACTTTGATCAGCACAACAGTTCAGAGACCACCACTCTACATAGGGTGGTGGTCTTGTTCTTTGAAAACAGAACAATTAATTCCACATTTTTTCTAGAAATAAATTTTACAAGGGTGTTTTACAGATTATCTTTAGCTTGAATTTATATGCCTAAAGTCTCTAGTTGAAGCGTTTAACCATTTATTTATTCCATGCTTAAATTATGAAATTTGAATATTTTCTATTTCAATAATAACAAGAAAGCAACCAAAAAATTATTTTTCCAACAACATTCATTCCAAGTTCAAATGTAGGAATGACACTTATTCTATTCTTAGTATTAGTGTTTTCCTTTCCAAAACAATATGTAATTATTATTTTTTTAACAAAATAAGTAAATAAAATCTATTGCATCTTTCCACTACAACTGCAACCATTTTCTCAAAGAAAAAACACAACTATTATTCAATTAAGACTCGCTATGAGTACATTTTCAATGATTTACAACATCCAACTTTTCCCGTCATTTTAACTATAATACAACTTCAACAATTAATAGTGAACTCTTTTTTTTCTTTGAGCATACCTCATTTCTTTCAATACAAAGATCTTTCTTTCCAACAATACATTGTAGCTTGATAATAAAATATACAATACAACTTTTTCTTTTAAATGCAATTCTACTAGTCTTCCACCTTAAGTGGGAAATTACAATAAAGGTTTCTACAAGGAAGGATTTCTCTTTGATTTAAAAAAAAGCTCCAAGTCCCAAATCTTCCAGAAGTGCTCCACCATTTTCTCACTTTACTCACACGAAAAAATGGGGGAGAGGCAATACTCTCTACCCAACCAGTAATCCAATGAGGAGAAGAAGTTATCCTCCTCATTGTCCCCCGAGCCTCAACCAAAAAGCATTAAGAAATGGATAAAAACCATGGAAACAACACATTCCTTCAACATCACAATAAAAAATTTCACAACCATTTAACACACATTAAAACACAAACTAGCAATCACAAGAATACAAATTTCAAAATACAAAGGCTTGAAATGCAAAGCCAATGGAGCAAGGATCTATGGGGAGAACACTTATGCCTCCCAATGGGATTAGGTGCCCACCTTAAAAACCCTCCAAAAATAAATCTCAATCCCCTACAAGAAAATAATGTCTCCCTCAATATCCTCTTATCCCTCCCTAATTCTGTTATACCTCCCTACAAGATCTCATCTCTCCCTCAAAAGAACCGAGTAAGAAAAGTAAACATTTTCTTATACAAGGTGGGGCACCTAACGCAACTCCCTCCCAAAACATCAAATAAACTCTTATGGATCCCTACATATAAAATACCCATAGCCTTCTCTGACACCATACTTAGGCATTCTACCCATGAACCCAATGAACATGCAAACCATTTACTTACATACAGATAAACACATATAAATGAAAAAAAGTAAAACAAGGGTGAAGTTCCTACCTTTCCATGGTAGACCTTTATTGAAGAGTCACACTCCAAGATCCTTCAAGCTCAATCCAACTCCAAGAAGCTCAAGACCTCAACCAACATTTCCAAAATTCTCTAACTCCAAAATACAAGAGAACCAACCAAAATAAGAAACCCCCAAACAAACATATAAACTTAAATAAATAGAAAAATAAAAGAGGAGGGTGAGGTTGCTCCATATAGGATGCCACATCACTTATCCTCAACTCCACATCACAAGTCAAACCTCAACCCCAATGCATAATAAATTGGTGGTTGAGAGGAATGAAAAACCACTTACACACAATCTAAACCCACACTCCCTAAGGACATAATTTAAAACCTATGTAGGAAAATTTCAATAAATGTAAATTTTTGTCTTAAAAAACACTTTATGGGGTCTATTTTTGACCCCTCAATCGATAGGTAGGGTTTGTGTACTAAATTAAAAGGTGTGGGACAAGCTTATCTTGTCCCACAACCATCTAAAAATGGCCTTTAATCCCAAATCCGAAATTCTAAGGTAAGGTAGAGTGTACAACAGTCAAGGTCACATACACTCAACTTGAATAAAATATTTCAAAGGACCAACTACTCTAATAAATGACCCCATTTTTCTCACATCCACAATTAACTTAATAAATATGATTAATCCACTTAATCAAGACACATTAATCAACAATGATAAGAAAAGGAATTACATCAAAAATTAAATCACATACTCCAAAATTAAATAAAATACTAAGGAAAATAATTACAGACAAAATCTATGGTCACAATTGGAGGTCATCCCCCCATGGGGACCCCCTAACAACAAATAACGAAACATAAAACATTACACAAATTGTCATGGTGACCATTGTTGTATCCATCTAGTATTCTGCTTTGGTTGGTCTTCAATCCCCCTTTTGATTGTTGTGATATAATTACCTACAAAATCACACAATACCTTCTTTGGCCTTGTGGCCATATCAAAACATCAAATATAATATATACGCATACAAATCAATAATCATCCACATATAATTAAATCATCATCAACACTAACAATGCTATTGTTTTAAAATTTCAACAACATCTCAAATCTATCTTTTTATCAATATCAACAAGATCACAAGATTATTTCAAATGTTAAATCATAGTCAACAAGATGAAACTTCTGAATATCAGTAATATATATGCCAACAACACATCATCATCATCAATATACAAATCTCTCTCTATGCCTCTTAGAATCCACACAATCACATTATGAATCAAAATCTATCAATAGTCAACATATCTCTATCATCTAACATTATGCTAAACCAAACTGATAAAATAATATGTACGTCTATAGGCAACATTAATCGAAGTCAAAATATAATAAGTGTTAAAGAGAATTGGGCACTACATACCCCTCCCCTTAAAAACTCGACTTCCTCCTAGAAGTCACTGAAATAAGTGTGGAAACTAAACTCATAGAAACATAGCATCCTCCCATGTAGCAACAATCTCATCATTCTTGTCCCACTAGACTCACACCTGATCAATCTCTCGGCCTCGAAGGCATAGGATCCTCCACTCTAAAATACGCATGGGCTCCACCATCCTCTTCCCCTACTCCTGCACCTGTAATGCGGTCTAATACAATAAATGATATGGATATGGGATATATCTCATAAGAACAGATACATGAAACACATCATGCATGCGAGACAAGTTGGGTGGAAAGGCTAGTTGATAAACTAAGGGACTGATCCGTTGTAGGATATCGAATGGACCGATGAATCTATGAGAAAAGTTAGAGCATTTTCCATAATTGATCGAACTCTTATGAGGCTTGAGATGAAGAAACACCTTCATTCCCACCACATAACTATGGTAAACTCTTATATTATCTTCATACTTATTATGTATGTCCTGGGCCTCTTTCAACATCTATCAAACAAAAAAAACTATTGTTCCATGTCATGTAACAAAGATGGTCTAAGAGATACTATATCCTCCAATCTATCCCAACTCAACGATGTCCTATTCTCTCTACCATAAAATTCCTGAAAAGGTGCAATGTCAATCGAACTTTGAAAACTATTTTTTTTACTATGGGTAAATAGTTTTGAAGGGACTATACCCTGTGTACAAAAAGGCTCAAAAGCCAAAAATAAAAAAAAAAGGAAAAACTGATCCTACATATGACAATCATCATAAACTAGGAGGTTCAACAGCCAGATAATACAATTAGGATACAAAAGAGGATCAAGATAGACAGTGATTTGAATAAGAATAAAAGAGACAAAACACTAACAAGAGGGAACCACCACTGGTCATCCCAGCCAAAAACAACACCAAAAACGCCAATCAACAACTTCACTGCTAGTAAACAACAATAGAGCTCTGCATCACTTGACAACTCGGTCAATCTTGGCCTTAATCTTTTTAATAGAGAGGAAGAACGTAATGGCTGTGGCCTAGGAAGGAACTTTCAAATCCACATTGGAAATTGCAAGATCTTTGTTCTCCTTAGAACCCCAAATATCCTCGGTAATACCGCTAAGACTACAAATACTACGCACATGTTGCTCTATAAAATTATAGATAGTTTTGAGAGCTGAGAGGATACTATCATTACATCCTTTTACATTGCCAAGCCTGTCATCCAGAGAGAGAATCTTTTTGAAAATTTTAGCAGTGACATCACCATCTTTAGCATTTTGTAGCTTCCATGTTTGCCATTTGTTTTAATCCATATCCCTAATAGCACTCTTAAGGTCCTGAATCTCCTCTTCCATCTTATCAACCTTGACCAACAAGTCCACATCTTTAGGTTCCTCCACCAGATTACTAATGTGTAGTAAATTCACTGCAAGATCCAGATCTTTATGACTTCTTAAAACCCTCTAAGAAGCTGGCAAAGGGACCTTAGCTTTCATCTCTTTCCTTTTATTTCTGGTGGTAGCAATGTAAAGTTTCCTATCGGGAAGGGGAGGAATGGAGGCAGTGGGGAATAGATTCGGGGTAGGGGCAAGCTGAGTAGTGGCGGTGAATGAGAAGGATCAACCCTTGATGAAGGGGAACAACCCTAGTGTGGTTTTGCACCTCCAGTACAGATTTATCCAATGAATTCAGCAAATAACGAGGAAAGTTTATAGTAAGCTTTCTACAAAAGTGATTAAGGAAAATTAATTACTTCTGCAGGATAGTGACAAATATCCCCTCCATAGTAACCTACCTTACCACCATCCTTACAATCTCAACAAAGGGCTCTGGAACAGATGCAATTTTGATGCCAGCCGTCACAAACTCCAAATTCTCCCCGCATCGAGAAACTTCTTAACCTCCACCGCTCTATCCACTCGCTTGTTGAAGAATTTGGTGCCATCTAGACTAAGCTCGGTTACTTGGGCAATTAACTCCTCAAAAATCTCAACCTTGATATTACTATACTCAACCGCGCGATTCCTCCATCCATGCATGAATTTAATTGAAAGATCCTGATCAAAACCTTGGATTTTTTCAATAAAATTCGAAAGACCCCCTTTTTGCAAATAGTCCCAGAGAACTGTATCATTTTTCCATGTTGGTTATGGGTGGGCTCAGTCTTGCAAGGAATTCCCCGCATTTTTTCTATGATGTTTCCACTTTTTGCAATGGTAAAATTTTTAAAACTATACGAATCATCGTTTGCTCTACTTTTGAAGACCTCCCAAACATGTGGAGAATTTTGATCATTAATCCTCACTTTGCAATTAATTAATGGCTCCTTAGCATCTTCCCTACATCTATTAATGATTACGCTCTAAGTCATGCAAATCTTTCATGATGTCATCACTTCACAATTAATAAACCACTCCTTAGCATCTGCCCTACATCTATTAGTGATTACGCTCCAAGTCATGCAAATCTTTGAAGATGTCATCATTTACTTTAGTAGGAAGATTGTCACCCCTTAGCCAAGTTTGCAATGTATTATTAACCCCAATATTTTCTAGACCATCTGCTAACCTTATTCCCCAAAGCGCTGCTAGATCTTCAGAGTAGTGATTAGTTTGCCTACCCATTTTGCAAGAAAAAGTAGCAACAAAACAACCTCTGTGATCTATAATGACTCCCCCTCATCATGAATGCCCTGGATTTCCTTTTGAGGCTCCATCAAAATTCAACTTGTGCCATGCACTAGGAGGCTGTTGTTGTAGGAAAAATCCACAAAATAAAATTATTCCTCCCACCTCAACTAATGATCCTTAATGTATATCCAAAGGATGTCCTCTAAAATTTGATTCACCCACTCCGTCTGTCCACCTGTCTTTGGATAATAGGTTTTGCTAAATTTTATGGTCATCCCTAGGGCTTATTGCATAGTAGTCCAAAAATGTGATGTGTATAAAGGATCGTAGTCACAAATGATCTTCCACAGAATCCCATGCAGCCTAACAATCTCATTCAGGTACACTCTCCCTACTGCACTAGATGTATAGGTGGTCTTCACCAGTGAAAAATGAGTCACTTTCGTCAATCTATCAATCGTGACCATGACGGCATCGTGGTGGTATCTTGACGTCAGTATCCCTACTATGAAATCCATCGAAAGTGTGTCAAATTTCCACTCCGAGATAGCATGTGGGTAGAGAGGGCCAACTGGGTGCTGATGTTTGACCTTCACCCTTTGACACTATAAATAGTGTGACACAAACTGAGCCACATCTCTCCAAAGGCCTCTACACTGGTATAACTATCTTAAAGTGGTGTGCATCTTCTTCACCCATGGATGGGCTGAATAAGGTGCATGATGAGCCTCTACCAAGATTTCCTACCTCAAACCTCCATCCCTAGGTACATATGGCCAACATCTGTTTCTGATAATTCCATCTAACACTACTATGAAACCATCGAACTTCCCCTTAAGGGGTCTCTTAGACTAGATCTATGATCTTGTTGTAAGGTAGAAACTATCATGAGGAAGATGTCACAAAATCTTGCTTCACAAATCTGTACCCACTGAAGTAGCCATAACCAAATGTCTCCATCTACTTATAGCATTGGAAAAAAAATTCTCATTCCCTACACATGCTCTATCTCCATGTCGTACATGCATAGAAACTCCATCCAACACCACTAATGATGTTGATATTGGGTTGTGTGAAGAGGTGACAAAGACTCAAGTGATCAATCGTGAGAATAAATCTCCTACTAAGAAGGAGATGTCTCCATCAAACCAAAGCATGCACAATTGATGCAAGCTCTAGGTCATGAGTCGGATAATTGAGCTCATGATATTTAAATTTTTGAGACCTAAAGGAAACCACATGACCATCATGCATCAATACTCCAACTAATCCTCCCAATCAAGCATCTATGCATACAAAGAAATCCCTTTGAGGGTATGGAACAACAGGAATTGGTGTTGACACAAGGCATCCCTTCAGTGTACTAAAGGCCTTCTCCCATCTATTAGACCAAAAAAAATTCTTCCCTTTTTTCCGAAGGGAAGTGACGGGGTGTGCAATCTAATAAAATTCTTAAACAAATCTCCTATAGTACTTTGTCATCCCCATAAAACTACACACCTCAGTCACACTAGTTGGCACGGGCCAATCCATAATAGATCAAATTTTGGAAGGATATACGGTGATACCTTCCCCTAAAATGATGTGACCTAAGTACTGCACCTCTAATTGAAAGAATGCACACTTCACTAGGTTCCTGTAAAAGTGTTGCTGACAAAGCCACTGTAGAACCTGTTAAAGGTGTTCCTCACGTTCCTCACATGTACATGAGTAAATAAAAATTTTGTGAATAAAAAATAGCATGAAGCAATGAAAAAATGTCCAAAATACCCCATTCATCAAACTCATGAATACTACGAGGGCATTCGTCTTACCAAAAGGCACTACTGTGAACTCGTAGTGGCTATATCTCATACGGAAAGCTATCTTATGAATATTTGCCTCTGTGATCCTCAGCTGATGGTATCTAGACTCAAGATCTATCCTCAAAAATATTGTGACCCCCTTCATCTAATCAAATAAATCATGAATGTGTGGAAGGGGGTAATGATTCTTGATCGTTACTTTATTCAGCTGACACTAATCAATAGACAAATGCAGAGATCCATCCTTATTCTTGATAAAAATCACCATTTTACCCTAAGGGGATAAAATAGGATGGATTAGGCCTTTCTCCAGAAGGCCCTCTAGCCAAAACTTGAGGTCACATACCTCAGGGGTAGTCATCCTATAAGGGGTTGGTGAGATAGGCTCTGCTCGTGGGACTAAATCAATGTTAAAATCTATCTCACATGGGGGAGGTAACCCTGACAGCTCCCGTGGAAATACATCAGAAAAATATCTTAAGATGTGATGATCATCAAGTGATGGCCGACTAGAATCATCCTTAGATCTGTCACTAATCGTGACAGCAAACAACTGACAACCTCATCGTGCACACCGCTTAAGATGCATAACGGATATGGTGTGAATAAAGGTGGGTCTCCAAACTCCCATTATCACTATCTCCACTCCCAAATCATCTGCACATGATCTTACCTTATTGTAACAATCAAATTTGGCCCTATGTACAGATAACCAATCCATTCCCAGAATAATCCCATAGGAACCCAACGGAAGGATACGAAGATCTAGAGTCCTGGAAAAGGGTCTTCGATCAACTATGCACTCCTTGACCAAGGAGTCTATAAAGAGCTTACCTCAAGAAGCCATCTCCACAACCCAACTACATATTTTCCTAACTACCACCAACTTGCATTCCTCTGCTACAAATGAAGAAATAAAAGAATCTAAGGAACCTAAATCAAATAAAACAGGAATAAAAATGCCATCAATGTTACATGTTGTCTCAATCACCATGCTCTGGTGCTCTTCCTGGCATTTCTTGACCGTAGCATATATCTTCTGGCTTCTATCCATTTCACCTATTGTAGGCTATAAAAATGGTGCCTTAAGCTTATTATTAAGGTTTTGAGGGCACTCTCTCAAATGATTCCCAAGTACTCTACACCTATAGAAACTACTAGGTCCCCTCCAATGAGAAGTTGCTCCTATAGGTACTCTAGTGGTCTATGTCATGGATCCTGATGATCTTGCTACAACCTATTATGGTCACATTGACGAGCTCCTATTAACTGAGCTCTAGGTAGTGCCTCAGTCTTGACTGGCCCCCTAGAAGGAGGCCCCATATTGTGTCCCCTCTAAGCATAAAATCTCTATGGAGGTCTAAATAAAAGATGAGTCTGTTGTTGCTGCTGAGGTGGTTGCTGTGGTGGCCTAAATGAATACTATACATAACCATTTCAACTACAAGGAGGAGGATCTGACCACCTCGATGTACTATCTTGCATCTACTGGATAAGACTTTGTACTCTATCTCTGGTTTGTTGTATCTTCCCCCTGGTCTCTTCTATAATGTAGGCCTTCTCAACAGCCTCTGCTAGTATCTACGGGAAATGAATGTGTACTGTCCCTCCAATGTCTAGGTTCAAGAAACTGATGAACTTGTGGTTCCTCACATGCTCATCCTTTATATAGTACACATATTGAAGTAGGTCCAGGAAATGACTCTCATATTCTTCCACTATCATAGATACCTAACGTAGGTTGTGGAACTCATCTATCTTCTACTAAATGAACCTCCTAGATAAATATCTGCTCCTGAACCATTCGTCTAAGAGCTCCCAAGTAATTTTCACATAATCCACATGGAGATTCTACTCCTTGGTCCTCTACAAGACCCTGGCTCCATCTCTTAGAATGTGTAAAACAACACAAGCCTTCATGTAGTTGGTACATGGACATAACTTGAAGCATCCTCTCAAGTTGACTAACAATACCTCTGCCTAAAATCTTTCAGTGTCCCTAGAAAAATGAGATGGATGGAGCTTCAAGATCTCCATGATATGATTTTTTTTCGCAGACTTTCTACCTATAGGTTTCTTAAAACCATCCTCTCATTACCTAGGGCTCTTAGATCTATCTCTACATCTTGCAGAGCTATTTTCATGAACCCTATGTGGTGACTCTCTTATGGCTGACTCCACGTGGGAGTTCTCTACCTGATGCTCATCACTATGTCAGGATGGTGCAAGAGCCTCTACAAATGGATCTTTGTCATGTCTGCTAGGTCTCCCTCCTAATGACCCTCTGTGTATAGCGGCATTAACATATTATAATGTCTATAGTATCTGAGGCAATATGGCTGCTACTGCCTAATATAGGGGTGGTAAGTCTAGGTCTATGTCCAAGATACCTTCATCTGATTCGGACCTTCTGCATAGACCAAAGTGAGAGTTAGTTTATCATTCTATATTTTGTCCCAATTTTGTACATTTTCTACATTTAAAATATCATTCAAGGTTGTGTGATCTAGGTTCATAGTTGCACTAAGTTTACTTGCTATGTCTTATGTTTCCAAGTGTTCCCGGGTCCAAGCGTTCAACCCATGGCTCTGATACTAAGTATAACACCCATAATTCTGACGTTATAAAACCACACTAATCCTTAAATAAATATCTGGAAAGTCACTGAATTTTTTTTTTTAAAAGGTTACAAGGATGTCAAACCCTAATAAATGTTTAATTAATTCTTACCAGCAATGTTACATTTAAAAGGATAGATCTAGTCTATATTATTAGTTAAAAATTCTTAATCTAGTTCTAATGTCAATTTAATTACTACCACTAGATAAGTGTCCATTAATTTCTCTTGCTAGGTTAAATAGTTTGCCTGTTGGGAATTAACATTGAGTCCCCATTTTTAAAAAAAACTTATCCTGAGTTACCTTAGTTCTCTTAAATTATTTTCTTTAATATCCATTGAATTATTCACTAAAACCTACTAGAAGAGTTACACAATTAACTTAAAATACAAGGGTATTAAGTTTCCCCATTCACCCATTTACACATACCTTTAAGTTATAAAAAAATACATAATATTCATTCTTACCTAACATTTTTAGGGTTTATTCCTAACTCTTCCGTCAAAAGTGATGAAAATACCACTGATGAGGCCATAAATTGGCCATAAATTACCCTTATTTTGTCCTTCTAAGCTACCTTTGAAAGTGAATTTAAATGTAATCTAGGAGCTTATAATTTTATTAAGATAGAATACAAGATATATATCTTGGTCATTCTTTAGAATTGTTTTGTTATCTATTTTTTGACTAATCCTATTAATTATTTGGGAACAAATGCAAAGTCTTGTATATGTAGGCCATAAAGGAAAGATAATGCTAGTATTGGGAAAAGTGGAATTTATCATGGATGGTATATCTAAACTCAAATATGATTTCACATTCAGATTTCCCTCAAAAAATTATGCAAGTTCACAAAATGAATCATCTCAATCCGAGATAATATGCAAAAGTTATAACTGTTCTAAGTTAGGTTTGGAACTCGTAGGCTTAGTTCTCGAAACTTAAAGATTTTGTTCCAGAATTCTCAGTCTTAGTTCTTGAAATTTTAGTATTAGTTCCAAAAATCACAGTATTAGTTCTAGAACTCGCTAAGTTAGTTACAGAACTCACAAATTTAGTTCTTGAACTCACAGATTTTGACAGTTTTTGAGGAATTATGAAAGATCAGAGAATCCAACGGAAACTATGAGAGGGGTTATTGTTCATAAAAATGTGTTTAAAAAAACTCTCATTCAGATTTGCTACAAGTTTTACCAATGAAGAGATATATAACTTTTAGTGATCTACATTCTAAGGAAAAGTGTATCAGATGAGCATTAAAAGTTTTGTAAACAGAAACAGAAAAGTCAAAAAGAAAATATGATAATTTTTTTTGTTCAAACAAATGTGTTTAACAAAAACCTCATTTATATTTTTAACAGGTTTTACCAATGAAGATAAATTTATTTTTTATTGAACTGCAATCTGAGGAAAAAGCGTATCAGACAAGCGTCAAAAGTTCCAAAATCAAAAACAAAAAATTCAAATGGAAAATCTAGGAAAGGTATTTGGTTCAAAATAATATTTTGAGGAAAAATATCCATTCCAGTAATGTAGGATAATAAAATCATTATGATTCTTGTTACCAAGGCAAGGAGAAGATTTGGGAGTAAATCTTCCTAAAATAAGTGAGATAAGACTTTGACTCCAATAAAATATCTCTCTCCATATTTTGTGGAGATGGAGATCTTATTTGTTAGGATTAGAATAAAGATAAGATTATATTGTATCTCACAAAATAAGGATTTGGTTGGACACATAAATTTTAAATGCAACCTTCCACACTTAAATATGAAATATTTTTTACCACTAAGAAATGAATGTGTTCTTTTTATTCTAATATTTTGTAGTTTAGAGTTAAGATCTCGAGGCATGGTTTAAATCCTCTTCCAAAGAATGAGCTAGCCACTCATTCTAAGGAAGATAGATCTGTATATTTATGTTTTATTTTGTAATAATTTGTGTTTATTTTTTTTCTATAATTATTATCTTATTGTGATTTTTCTTCTCTTTGTATTGTAACATTCGGTCTGTTGTAAACTTGTAGGTGTTTCATTTAATTTTTCTTATTTCCAATTCAGCAATTACAATTTATGATAGTGTGTTTTATTCCTGCAAGTCTGATTTCATTTATACAAGTGTGTTTAAATTTATGCAAGTATGCATTTAAATTTCTGGATGTGTGCTTTCAATTTATGCAAGTTTGGATTGTGTTTAAGGGAGTTTCTTTCCAAGATATTTTTCTCTTAATTCATATAGCCTTTGAACACCAACCCGGATTGACATTATTAATGGTGAGGATTGATGAACCTCATTATTTTGGCGCCGTTTCCAAGGAACACGGTGTTATTGGGAGATTCAGAGTTCTCTAAAAGAATATTCTAGTGACAGTAGAATACCTTTTAGCAAATTATGTGACAGGAGGTATTTGGTAAGTAGTTTCTTTAGAACTTTATTTCCTACAAGTAGATTAAAAATTTATTTCCGTGATTTGGAATATTAGATTGTAAATATTTATCTCCCTGCAAACTAACTTTGTGTATAAGAAAATGACTGTGATGTTTGATCAAGAAGGTATAATGATATGAACAAAGAAATCATATCTGGAAATGGTAGAATATGATATTGAATCTAGAAGTAGATCGAGTTTATGAAACATCATATGACATTCTTGATACCTACCACCATTTCCCCTTATATCAACTAACAGCTCATTGATCTTACTACACATAACCTTAGCCAAAAACTGGCTTATCTAGTTTGTAATAATGAAGTGGTAACATTTCTAATTAACTCCATCCATATTTAGGGTTTTCATTAGATTCAAAATAAAAAACTGACTCATAATAAATACATCCATCTAAATTATTTTTCCATCCCATAATAAAATTCAATTCCTTAACTACATCCATTAGAAAAAATTGTTTTCATGTCTTTCAATTTCTTCATTTTTGTGTATACTTGTATAATTTTAAGAAGCAGTTATTGTGAATATCAAGGAAAGAACTTTTCACTTTCCATACCTCCAACTCCTGAGATCACTAGTCCGGGCTTTGAAGATTACTATGGTGATTCCAATAATGAACAATTCAAGTTGGGATTTCCAGACCTATAAATTGTCTACACAATTTTTTGAAATCCTCTTGGAGTTACCAAGTATGCAAACATATGTTAATGAGATCTTAGATATTGCTTCCTATTTTACACAAGTTGTACTTTGATGAATGTAGTCTGATGATGGATCAAATTTTTCTTTAATCCTTCTCATGTTCTCGTTTCAGCAAAAAATAAAATTAAAAAATATATCAAAAAACTTTGATTGGAAAACCAGCTTACTGGCCAATCAAAGGCCAAAAAATAGAAAAATAAAAAAATAAAAAGCTTTGATTAGAAAACCAGCTTTCTGGCCAATCACAGGCAAAAAAAAAAACTTTGATTGGAAAACAAACTTACTAGCCAATCAAAGGTAGAAAGGAGGAAGCTCTTCTTCAAAGGAAATCAACTGTTATCTTGTGGCTTTCTTCTTGGCACTATTTGAACATGTTAACAATAGGATGAAAAAGACAACTAGAGGTATGATCAATTTATTTTGTTGTATTGTTTAATTTTTAATTTTTCTTGTAAGTTTTTTTGTTACAGCTAAATTCACTTTTAAATATTTCCAAAGAAGGCAAGATAAAATTCATATCTCCCCTACTTAAAAATATGAAAAATATGTGCACCTATTTGCAATAAAACTTTCAGAGTCTAATTTATGGGCAACCATAAATAAACAACGTGCATGAGGACATGCATGAGTTTAGGTGTGGGAAATAAGGAGAAGCATGAGCTATGCATTTTTATTTTAAATATGAGACACAACAGAAGGAGATCCACACAAGAACTTGCTGTAAAAAAGGAAATCAAAAGCAGCAGAAGGAGATCCACACAAGAACCTATTGTAAAAGAAAGAAATCAAAAGAAATAAAAGGAGATCCAAAAAATAACCTTCTGTAAAAGAAATAATATCAAAAGCAAAATAAGGAGATCCACACAAGAACTTATTGTAAAATAAAGAAATCAAAAGTAGCAGAAGGAGATCCACACAAGAACCTATTGTACAAGAAAGAAAATCGAAAACAGTAGAAGGAGATCCACACAAGAACTTACTATACAATAAAGAAAATCAAAAATAGAATATGGAGATCCACGCAAGAACCTTCTGTAAAAGAAAGGAAGTTAAAAACATCAAAAGGAGATCCACAAGAACCTGTCTTTGAACTATATATATGGAATGTATACATGCATAAGCTCAATGCGGAGAAGACTCTAGGAAGAGGAGACAATAATATAATGCATGAGGAAATGTATAAGATTAAGTGTGGGGCAATTATGAGGACATAAATTGGCAATAAATTACCATTATTTTTTCCTTCCAAGTTACATTTGAAAGTGGATTTAATGTAATTTAGGAACTTATAGTTTTCTTAAGATAGAATATAGGATATATATCTTGTTTATTCTTTACAAATCTTTTGTTATCTATTTTTGACTAATCTTATTAATTATTTGGGAAACGATGCAAAGTCTTGTGAATGCAGGCCATAAAGGAAAGATAATGCTAGTATTAAGAAAAGTGGAATTGATTTTGGATGGTATATCTAAACTTAAACCTGATTTCATATTCAGATTCATCTCAAAAAATTATGTAAGTTAAAAACAAGAATCATCTCAATCTAAGATCGTATGAAAAATTTATAGTTGTTTTAATTTAGCTCTTAAACTCGCAGGCTTAGTTCTGGAACTCACAAAGTTAGTTCTTAAACTCACAGTCTTAGTTCCAGAACTCACTGAGTTAGTTCTGGAATTCACAGTCTTAGTTCCATAACTCACACAGTTAGTTCCAGAACTCACAGGTTTAGTTCCAGAACTCACATATTTTGACACTTTTTAAGGAATTTTGAAATATCAAAGAATCCAATGGAAACTCTAAGTTTTTATTCATAACAATGTGTTTAACAAAAACCTCATTCATATTTACTATAGGTTTTACTAATAAAGATATATCTAACTTTTAGTGATCTACAGTCTGAGGAAAAGTGTATGAGACGAGTGCTAAAAGTTCCATAAATAGAAACATAAAAGTCAAACATAAAATATGAGAAAGGTTTTTGTTCATAACAATGTGTTTAGTAAAAATCTCATTCAAATTTGTGACATCTTTTACCAATGAACATAAATCTAACTTTCAGTGAACTACAACCCGAGGAAAAAATGTATTAGAAAAGCATCAAAAGTATCAAAATAAAAAACAACAAATTAAAATTCAAAATCTGGGAAAGGGATTTGGAAAATATTATATTTTGAGGAAACATATCCTTCCAATAATGTAGGAGAATAAAATCATTATGATTCTTTTTACCGAGGCAAGGAGAAGATTTGGGAGAAAATCTTTCTAAGATAAGTGAGATAAGACTTTGACTCTAATAATATATTTCTCTCCATATTTTGTGGAGATGGAGTTCTTAGTTGTTAGGATCTAAATAAAGATAAGATCAGATTATATCTCAAAAAATAAAGAGTTGGTTAGATGCATAAATTATAAATGCAACCTTCCACACTAAGATATGTAATATATTTTTATCACTAAGAAATGAATTTGTTATTTTTCCTCTAATATTATGCACTTTTGAGTTAAGATCTCGAGGCATGGTTTAAATCATCTTCTAAGGAATGAGCTAGACACTCATTCTAAGGAAGATGGGATTTGTGTATTTGTGTTTATTTATTTTTTTGTAATTACTATCTTATTGTGATTGTTCTTCTCTTTCTATTGTAACATTCATTCTGTTGAAAACCTGTACGTGTTTCACTTAGTTTAGCTTATTTCCAATTCTAAAACTTTAATTTATGCAAGTTTTTTTAATTCCTTCAAGTGTGTTTACATTTCTGCAAGTATGCATTTAAATTTATGCAAGTTTGGATTGTATTTAAGGGAGTTGTTTTCCAAGATATTTTTATCTTAATGCATACAACCTTCAGAAACCAACCCAGATTGAAATTATTAATGGAGAGGATTTACCGCCTCCCAAAGCAGGTCAGCAGTATTGTGACCACTGCCCTACCTAGGTGACGATTCGTAAAAGACCACCTTGCCTGGGTGGCAGTTCAGAGACCACCGATCTGCATAGGGTGACAGTCCTTTTCTTTGAAAATAGAACCATCAATTCCATAATTTTTCCAATTTTTTTTTTACACAGGTGTTTTAAATATTATCCTTAGCTTAAATTTATATTCCTAAAGTCTCTAGTTGAAGGGTTTAACTATTTATTCGTTCCTTGCTTTAATTATGAAATTTAAAGATTTTCTATTTCAATAATAACAAGAAAGCAACCCCAAAAAAAAATTCCAACAACATTCCATTCACGTTCAAAAGTAGGAATGAAGCTTATTCTATTCCTAGTATTAATTATTTTCCTTTCCCCAACAATATGCAATTTTTATGTTTTTAACAAATTAAGTCAATATAATTTATTGCATCTTTGCACTATAACTACAACCATTTTCTCAAATAAAAAACACAAATATTATTCATTTAATATTTGCTAAGAATAAATTTTCAATGACTTACAACATCCAATTTTTACCTTGTTTTTTACTATAATACAACTTCAACACTCAATAATGAATTTTTTTTTTTTTGAGCATAGCTCATTTGTTTTGATGCAAAGATATTTATTTCCAATAATACATTGCAACTTGATAATTAAATATACAATACAACTTTTACTTTTAAATATAAATCTACTAGTCTTCCACCTTAAGTGGGAAATTACAAGAAGATGTTTCTACAAGGAAGGATTTCTCTTTGATTTCAATAAAAGATCCAAGTCCCAAATCTTCAATAAGAGCTACACAATTTCTTCACTTTAATCACAACAAAAAATCGGGGAGAGGCAACACTCTCCACCTAACCAATAATATGATGAGGAGAAGAATCTTTCCTCCTTATTGGCTTTCGATCCCCAACCAAAATGCAATAAGAAACGGATAGAACTAATGGAAACAACAAAATGCTTCCACATCACAATTCAATTTTTTAAAACCATTTAACACACATTCAAATACAAGGTATCAATCAAAAGAATATACCTTTGAAATTACACAAGGGTTGAAATACAAAGCCAATGGAGCAAGGATCTATGGGGAGATCACTTATTTCTCCAAATGGGATTAGTAGCCCACCTTAAAAACCATTAAAAAATAAAAATAAAAACCATCTCCTAAAAAAATCTTATGCCTCCCTCAAGATCATCTTATGCCTCCCACATTCTCTTCAGCCTCCCTATAGTCTCTTATGTCCCCCTCAAAAGAACCAAGTAAGAAAAGAAAGAATTTTCTTATCCAAGGTGGGGCACCCAACATAAGCTCCTCCCAAAGCATGAAATAAATTCTTATTCCCTCTACATATAAAATCCTCATAGCCTTATCCTACACCATAATTTGGAATTCTACCCATGAACCCAACCAACATGTAAACCATTTACTTACATACAAATAAACACATATAAAATAAAACAAGTAAAACAAGGGTATAGTTCCTACCTTTCCATGGTATAACTTTTATCAAAGAGTAGCAGTCTAAGCTCTTTCAAGCTCAATCCAACTCAAAAAAGCTTAAGAATGCAACCAGTATTTCAAAAATTCTCTAACTCCTAAATACAAGAGCACCAACCAAAAGAAGTAACCCCCAAACAAACAAGCAAACTTTCATAAATAGAAGAAGGAAAGAGGAGGATGAGGTTTTTCCATGTAGGATGCTACATCACTTATCCTCAACTCCACATCACAATTCAAACCTCAACCCCAATGCACAATAAATTTGTGATTGAGAAGAATGAAAAACTACTTACACACAATTGAAACCCACACCCCTTGAGGATATAATTTAAATCCCATGTAAGAAAAGTGCAATAAATGTCACTTTTTGTCTTACAAAACACTTAATGGGGTCTATTGTTGACCCCCCAATCCATAGGTAGGGTTGGTGTCATAAATTAAGAGGTGTGGGATAAGCTTAGCTTGTCCCACAAGCCTCTAAAAATGGCCCTTAAGCCCAAATCCGAAATTCCAAGGTAAGGTAGAGATTACAACAATCAAGGTCACATACACTCAATTTAAAAAAAAACTTTCAAAGGACCAACTACTCTAATAAATGAACCCCTTTTTTACATCCATAATTAACTTAATAAATATGATTAATCCACTTAATCCAGACACATTAATCAATAATGTAAAAAAAGTGATTACATCAAAAATTAAATCATATACTCCAAAATTAAATAAAATACAAAGGAAAATAATTACACATGAAACCTTTTGTCACAATTGGAGGTCACCCCCCCCATGGGGACCCCCTAATAAAAAAAAACCAAACATAACACATTACACAAGTTTCCATGGTGACCTTTTTGTATCCATATAGTATTCCACTGTGGTTGGTCTCCAATCCCCCTTTTGATTGTTGTGATATAATTACGTGAAAAATCACACAATACTCTTTCAGCCTCATGGTCGTTGTTATCTCTCGAAAGTGCACCTAGCAGAGAGATGGTAGCAGGTGTTGTAAGTCTACAAATGATCTCTCTCTCTCTGGTAGATACAATGGGGACACCTCAAGTCTGTGGGTATACCTATTTTGAGGTGAACCTCCGGGGTTAAAAGGCGGTTCCTTATTGGTGTTCACTAGACTACTTTCTAGGAGTTTTAGGGTTAGGAAGTGACTGAAAATGAAATAATTACTAAGGTGATACACCAAATTTGAATAAAGAACTTGACTTGAGTGGAATACACAACTGACTTGTGAAGAATTCTTTGTGTGCACGAACCAATTTGTACTTTCTGCAAAATGTAAGGGCAAAAACACTTAATTTATACTGAGGGAAAATCACAACAGTACTAATAAGCTAACATGCACAATGAAATTTAACAGAAAATAGTAGATTTGCAGTAGGGTAAAGTGACTAATCAGGGAATATTGATTCACAAGATTAATACTGGCATACACAAGACTACAGAATAACTTGGAAAGGCAAGAGTAATTCAACACTCAGAGGGTAAAACTGGCATAAATTGCTTCAGTACTCATATCAAAAGTTCTTCAAGGAAAAATCTCTGAAAAAATCCCCCCCCCCCCTGTGCTTTGCAAGAGCACACAATATATAGCAAAAGTTCACTCCACTTCCTAAAATAGCCTCCAGGTTGTACTCACCCATGTATCCTAATTTTATCCTTTATTTAATAATAAATAAGGGAATAAAATAATACAAACTAAAGCATGTGATGAAAATAGGCATTATCAGCCTTAGATACAATATAGTCAAACTAAAGTTGACTATTCTATTTTTAAGAAAGAAAGGTGAACAGTTACTAATTTTAAAATTTACTTGCTAGGGGAGTCTTCTCTCTTTGCACATGCAAGTTTGTCATCTTCTCTGTTTTTTCATGTTGTGAAGGCGTGTAAAAAATCATTTCCTGTGTATAGGCAAAAGGATGCAACCTTAGCCATATTTGCAAAAATAAAGTGAAGTGGGGACCATCTCCAAGGAATACATGTTTTCTGATTTCCTTCACTGATCTGGATAGTCACGAAAGTGACATTTGCAAATTTGTTTGAAAACCCCATGTGGGGACCACCTTTGGTTTGGAATGCTGCCGCATTATAGATTTAGGCATAAGCATGTATATAATATCAAAGGGGACCACCCTTGGCTAGCCCACCATGCATTAGTTGATCTGCCACCTTTGGAACTTGGCACATAATACAATTTTTTCCCTTTTCGGGACTTTTGGCATATAATGATTTGTTTGATTTTTCGGGCATGCACCATAGTTTAGACTTTGGATAGTCTTGGTGAATGATTTTTTTGACTGTCCATGTGGGCTGGCCCCTCTCCATGATGACTCGACCCTTCCCGTTCGTAGGTGGTGGAAACTTGACCTTAGGCTTGGTTTACTTGGATTTTGACAAGCTCTACTGGCCCTTGATATTTTGCTTTGGTTTCACTACTACCGTTGATCTTCTAACTATGGGTTAGGGTTCTGGCCTGAGCATTTAATGTGGTCAGTGGCATTTAATTGGGCTCTATCATTTTGGACCCTGTGTAGACCGATCACCATTCATCTTGGCACTTGGCATTTGTTGGATCATCAATTTTTAACCTCAGGTTAGGGTTTTGGAACCCTAGTTCGAATGCAAGTTTATACTCGCAAGCTCGCATTTGGTCACTTCATTTGGTTTTTCATTCTACGGGTGAAGCCCTGGAAAATTTTTACTGCTCTGCATTTTTTTGACAAAAGCTTGGAGATTTAGATGTTTTTGAGCCTGCATACTTGTTCTTTGATCTTCGATGCCATTGTTGCTCGACTGGGCCTACGTTTTTTTTATGGATTCAAAGGTATTTTTGTTGTTTTTCGGTTTTGTGTTTGGTTTCCCTCCTATATATGATCTAAAGATCATTTTCATCTATTATTCTGCTCTGTATCACTTGTATGGAATGATAAATCCTTGTTTTCTCTCTGGTTCTCTACTTTTGGTAGCTAATGAGCTCGGTACGAGCCTGTAGAAAGAGATGCTGGACATGGTTTGTTTGCTTGTTTCATTACTGGTGAGTTCTTTGCACTGTTTCCTCTTTCTTTCGAGCTCAAGTTTTCATTCTTAAACTCTGAATCTTGCAAAACCTTGGTTATAATGTTCGTAAAATGAAAATATTTGTGGGTTATCTTTTCTGCTTTGACCTTGAGCTTGGAACTTACTTCATTTACATTTTGACGAACCTTTCTATGCTCGGGTTTGGATATTTAACCTATAAATCTGGCTCCAAACTTAGAAGTGTAGACTGTTTGATCTTTTACCTCGATATTCAAACTTTGTTTCATTTTCCTGTAGATGTATATTTGGGCTTTGTTATTTTCTCTTTCGTTCTGTAGATGCACACTTGGAGTTTTTCATTCTTCTCCATTTTGTAGATAATTGGTAAACCTCAGCTGAGCATTTGTAAACTTAAAAGAGCTCTCCATTTGATTGTAGACCTGTATAGTTTCATCTTCCCCTTTATTTGATATGCTCTTTTTGCATTCTGTAGAGGTAAAATACTTTGTTTCTTTGTAATATTTCCCTCGTAGATGTATGCTTGGCATCATGACATGCTTCCTTCCTAGACCTGTATGAGTTCAAGCTTCTTGACTTGTTATTTTTGTCTATGAACTATATCCTAGAAATGAAAACCTAGCACTAGTAGTCTATTTCCTTTGTGATTCATTTTCCCTTTGTAGATGTAATTCAAACTACTTTTATGAACTCTGTGCATGCATACTTTGACTTGTTGATCTTATTTCTATAAGGCATGCTTTAGCTAGACCTTTGCTAAGCTTTGTAGTTTACTCCATCAGTTGGAAGATGAATGCTATCTTCGATATTCTATAGTTTGACATTTACATTCAGGATAATGAATCCTTGGCAGTTGTATGTTGGTTCTTTTCTTTGTAAACATGATTGCATACTTTCTGTATAATGAAATAAATATCTCTTTTCTAGAAAATGAAGAAGATAATTAGTTTCTTTCTCTGTAATGACACTTCACTTTCCAAAATTCATAGTAGGAAAGTATATTTTAATTTCTGCAATGTTTCTCAATTCTGTTTTAAATCGAAAGTCAACTTTTACAAGGGGATACTCTGGCAATTTTTTTGGTCAATTTTTTTCAAAATCCTGTTTTCTCTCTCCTTTTCTAGATTTTTGATCTAGATTTGCAAAATATCTTCTTATTAGCTCATTATGACACTTCTTTCTTCTGTAACTATCTGACTGATGTTTGTGCTTCATTCAGTAGATGCTTTCTTCTTAACCAAGTGAATGTTTTTCAATCAATGTTGTAAACTGTTCCTGTAAAATTCAAAAATGAGTTAGAAATAAATAGGCCTTTTGGCCTCTCTTGTATCCATGTGATTTATTTCATTTTCCTTCCTTCTTCTACAACTTTTTTTTAACCTCCTTCCAGTGTCATTTACTCATCTGTTTCTTTCACAAGCTACTTCAGATTCTGCCCCTTTTAAATCAACTCTTAGCTTCCTTTGACCTTCTCTTTTCTGATTCACTTTATGAACTCTACCTCTTCCTAGTTGCCAGCTCATCTATTTTTCTTTTTTTTCTTGTTCCATGTGTTTTTGTACTTCTTTCTTTTAAGTACCATTAGATACATCGAATTCAGGATTTGTATTTGCTTTAGAACATGAGTATTGGAATAACATTGTACCCTAAGCTCAATTTGATAGATACTTCTCTTGTCTTGCAGGTGTTAAGAAATGGAGATGGAAGCGGAAGATGCAAGAGTTGAGATGGAAATGGAAAGGCTGAGGAGTGGAGACAGAAGACAAAAAAGGCAATGATGGGTTCCTTTTTACTCCTCTACTCTTGTTCTTTAGCACATGTGGTATTCTCATTTCCATGTATATGATGAGTCACTTAGTCATATCCCACAGCTTGTGTGGGAGAGCTTATGATCTCTTATGAATAAAGCATTAAATTGAAAAAATGAGTTGATTATCTCTTTCTGCATTAAGTTTTCCTTTGATTGTACAATGATGTAGGCAACTCAATTTCTCAATAAAATGAATTAACATAAGGGATAACTTGAAGTGAATACCTGTAACTCTAGTGGATAATCATTGAATGAAATGTGTTTCTTTGCATGCTTTGTGATTATCTTAGCTTTCATTCTTCATTTTGACTCCTTTCTGCTATCTCCATTTGGACATTATTGTCACTGTTTGTTTGTCAATATTTTCTTGATGGAAGTAGCAGGAAAGGAATCAATTGTAATCTTTTATGGCAGCGTAGGTAAATGCAAACTTATAAATCATTACAACTTTAATGAACAAAGAGCAATAAAACTAATAGGCATCAAGATAATAACTGTGAATCTGATTGTCCAAAACTGCCACTATGTCTGTTGTTCCCAAACTATACACCTTACATATTATGTAATCCGGTGTCTTCATCGGGATAACACAACTGTCCTTCAGGGCTTGTGTTCTCTTGCTGAGGATATTCATGAGATTGCAGACTATGTGATTTGTTACATTTTGTAACAGCACACATAGCTGCAGATTCCACTTAATCTCTTTCACAAATCAGCAATAACAAAAATAATCTGATGTAAATCCCTTAGCTTAGGTATACTTCATTAAATTTTTCCGTTGTAACAAAGTTTTGAGTTGCCCATTTTTTCACAACTGCAAAAATTGTCAACGGTCATATCAAAATATCAAAGTAAAAATATATGCATATAAATCAATAATCATCTGCATATAATTAAATCATCATCAAGACTAAAAATGCTATTGTTTTAAAATTTCAATAACATTTCAATTCTATCTTTGAAAGAGCTTAGAATCATAGTCAAGATATATATGCCAAAAATATCACAAGATTAGTTCAAATGCTAAATCATAGTCAACAAGATGAAATTTTTGAATGTCAGAAATATATATGCCACCAACTTATCATCATCATTAATATAAAAATATATATATTTATGCCTCTAAGAATCCACACAATCATAATCTGAATCACAATTTATTAGTAGTTAGAATATATCTATCATCTAACATCATGGTAAACTGAAATGATACAATAATATCCATGTCTATAGTCAACAATAATCAAAATCAAAATATAATAAATGTCAAAGATTAGTGGGCACTACATGGGTAATGTTTTAGGTAAATTCTTAGTTGTTGATCCCAAGAATGAAAGTTACTATCATACCACATTTTCTCATATTTTGGTGGATATGGATATGTCTCTAGACTTTCCACTTACCATGGATCTTAAAGTAAAGGATACCACATGGAAACAAAACTTGGATTTCGAAGGATTTCATTTTGGATGCAGAACTTGTTTTCCTTTATGACATCTAGCTTCTAACTTTCCTTACATTAAGAAGTAGATTCAGGGATGAGTTTCATGGTGAAAGGATTTTAAAATAGATAATTTAGTGGTATATGCTCTTCAGTGCAATGATGGTGAAAATGATTCAGATAGTCCTATGGATAGCCATAAAGAGAAGGAGGAGGATAATCACAATGAGAACAAGGGTGAGTTCTCTTCCCCTAAACCTTCTCTTACTGAAGGAATTGGGGGTTGTTTCTTAACCCCTTGGATCTTTGCAGAATCACTGTTATCCGAACAAGGAGGTTCTTGAAATCTCTCTTCCTGTCCACTCGGCTGAGAATGTGAATCCTAATGGGGGGATGGGTGGAAGGTTGTGATCAAAAATAAGAAAGGAAAAAATGGTAATTCCCCTATGAGGATGAGCCTAACATCCCATATGGGAAATGGAATTGGTAGTTAGGGCAGCTTTTTGGGTTTTGGGTCAAGCAATTTTTACCTACCCTCTTTGGGGGAGCTTCCTCCTTTTAGTTTCTTTTCGCATTCAGTTCTTTCTGGCTTATCTGGATGTTTCCACTTTGGCCTTTGGGTTCTTGTTCCATTTTGTTTTGTCCTTTTGTTCTTTTTTTCTATCTTTAGGTTGTACAAGGTTCACGATCCCTTAAAAATCTACTTTTAACCTAATCTAATAAAAAAAATAAAAATATAATTATTCAATGTTTATAAATGTAATATTAAGTTTGAAATAAATTGAATGTTACAAATGATTTTAAAAATATAGAATATCAACTAGCTTATGTACTCTAGAATAATTTATGTAAAAGATGTCCAAGGTGCCTATTTCACTTGTGTTGAGAATTCAAAATAGGTGTCTAATGATATGTCAAAAAAAAATTTACATTGATTATTTTCAAGATAGATATATAATATTTTATAAAGATTAATCTGATTTATATTTTATATATTTCAATAAAATAAAGTTTAATCTAAAATTTAAATCAAATAATATGTATGTACATACATATGTATGTATGTATGTATGTAAATATGTATGTATGTATGTAATGTATGTTTATACACATATATAATAACAATAGTAATTGGATTTTTATAAAAATAGTATCAATCTTTGCTTTATATGTTTTCTTATGATGCGCTTGCATACATATTTTTATTTATCACCCAACGCTTAGCTATGTCGATTCCCGAACAAAAATCATATATATTGAACTAATACATGTATATTAATGTTTTTAAAAATGCATGGCATATAATATGTGGACATATGTGTCACTAAGGAGACCATTGTTGAGGTCACATTCATCTTATTCTTGGAGGGCCTAAAACTCTTCAAGGATAAAACCAAGTGCAAGAACAAAATCGCAACTTTTTTTGGCCCTAATTAGAGAATTCTTATGTATGATGATGACTTTCCTATAAGTATTCTTCCAAATCAATGGTCAAATGTATGCATGGTGGTACATAAATACCTTACCCTTGAAGTTAATTTTAGGAAAATATTCTCCTACCACCTCTCTATTAACAACTACATACGAATAAATCAAGCTATGAGCTTTCCCTATTTTCTCTTGAGATCCATAACATATTTTATCTATGATTTTTAAAATGACAAAGTGGATGTTCCCCTTGCATCAGGGTTTAATCATGTTACTTTTCCAAAATGGTAAACCCTTAATTCCCCCTCATCCTTTGGTTCATAGTGAGTTGGAACCTGACAAAGAATTCCTTTTTATGGCTATGAAACATTTTAAGAAAGGATGATTATGGGATAACAACAGATGAAATTTATGACGTTCTCTTTAATATAAGATAGGGAAATAAGGAATGGGGGAATATTCAGATAGTAAAGAAAAAGAATAGAATTTTTTTGTCTAGGAAGCTATATTGTGCAGGGATGAATCCATTGTAGATATCAACCTCATTAAAAAAAACTTTTTCTAGGAATTAGGGGAGTGCCATCAAAAAATTTAGGTGCGTAGTAAAAGTATTGGAGGCATAAACAAAAAAAATTTCATGCAAGAACAAACAATTTCTATTCTATAAGACCAAATTTATAAGACCAATGCTAAGGGAGGTAAGGAGAAAATGAATCTTGTGATGAGTAGCTCAGACGAAGAGGAATGCATTGATATTGATGGAGAAGAAAAAATTGAGAAGACTCTTAAAAATTCATTATTTCATAGAAGGATAATGTTGCAGGTGCTATGGATATCATCACAAGTACAAGGGAAAGGAACAGAGTCCCTCATAGTAAAGTGAAATTAAGGCGGCCCTTTGGCTACCCTTTTGGTAATTTACTGTGTTGTTTTATTCTTATATCCTAGCAATAACTTATGTTTTTGTATTACTCTAATATATATATATATATATATATATATATATATATATATATATATATATATATATATATATATATATATATATATATATATATATATATATATATATATATATATATATATATATATATTTACTAGTACTGGTTGTGCCTTGCTTTGGGGTTGCCTTTTGGTCAAGCCTATTTTACTTGGCACCCTCTTATATTTTTTGGTGGGTCTTCTTCTTCCTACATTATTTTTTGTAAAGAGTTTTTTGTTCCTTTCAAAACTTGACCTTTCTCAACTTATCTAATTTAAAAATTTAAAAATTCATGGTAGAGTTAAAAATATGTATATTGTAGTGTCATTCAATAAATAAACTTAAACACATTAATCAAAATATATCTAACCTATAACATTTGTTTTTTGAAATTGTAGTATCCTTGTAAATATAGTTCATAATATGAAATAGAAATAAATTCACACAGGGTTCTCCAAATAAAATTAACACTATGTCATAATATATTTTTCTCATAAAATCAAGATAATTTCATCTTCTAGATCAATGAAAATAAGACAAATCTCTATAATTAAATCATGTGTCTTAAAACAATTGTTCTTTAAGAGGCCATATGATACCTCGACAAAAAATATATTGCATCTCTAGGTGAGTTAGTTTTTTTTACTATAGGTAAATGAGGGTTAAGGGGACCCTACCCAGTACATCAGGTGGAGAGAAATATATGACAAATAAGAAAATACGAGGCTACCTCTTCTAGTGGCAAAGAGAAACAAAAAAATAAGGTACAAAGAAATTAACAAAAAAACAAAAACAAGTAGCTATCTCTTCAAAGTGATCCATTTCAATTAGATTTTAAATGCATATTAAAGGGAGAGATCTTGCCTTTCTTTTTATTTTTCACAAATTTCCAATCCTTTTCCATATTTAGATGTTTATTTTCATTATTATGGATTGGAAGTAGAATTTCAAAATTCTTCTTGGGATTTTGGGAAACACGAGGAAAGGAACAAGTTCCCTTCTCAAAAAATATCAAACCCTCATCCTTCCTTCCATCATGTTGCATAGGAAACATCTGTGGAAGAGGAATCACCTCATCCTTTTCTACAATAAGACCTTCCAATTGTTTAGAATCAGAATTAGAATCACACTCTAACAGATAATTCACTAAAAGTTATCGTGGGTTAGAAATCTTCTACCAAGAGCTTCTACCTTTAACATGTTTTCTTACAAAGTGACACTCTAAAGCTAAATGGCCAATAGAAAAGAATTTTCTACACCTAAAGGGAAAACCTTTATAAATCTATTTTCGTGTTCAATTTATATCCTCAAATTTGAGTTTAATCATGACTAGGAAATCAACAGAAGTATCCATATCCACCAAGATTCTAATCCATATCCATATCCATATCCATATCCATAAAGCTAGAAGTATGTATAGTATCTATAAAAATATTATTCATCATACCTTTCCCTTGTAGAGTATCCTTGAACGATGCCTGAATAGGGCCCTGGGAACGAGTTTTATTCTTTAACATTTAAACAGTAGCATTTTAGTTGCCACATGAAATCCTCTCTAGATTTGAAATATCCATCGATGGCATAGGAATCAACGCAAAAATAGAGCCACCAGAGCTACTTCCCTTAGATGAATTATTTGATATAGTAATCAATTCATAATTTTGTTGAAATGTAGAATAATGTCATATACCTATTTGGTCTTACCTTGACATAAAGAGTATAAAACATCATATATATCCCTAGGGAATTTATTACAACTAATGTGGGATAGAAAATAATGCTTAAGTTCTAGAAAGGTACTAAGTGACTAGTTAGGGAGATATGTAAACCAGTACATAACATATCTTGTGAGACTCTAAGGAAAAGATATGATAATTAGTTTATCCTTGTGATATGAAGTCATAACTTCCCATTAATTCTTAATATGTAGATAAGAATATTAGGTACCTTAAAAAATGTGAAAGAAGGCATGTGTTGTCGTGTGAATCTACAACAAGGAAATTGGTAATTTCCAAGCACGAAAATGACACCCAGTGTAAAATGGAAATTCCCTTTGATCATTTTCTAACTTCCCATTTCAAATAAAAATCCAAGGAGTTAGAAAATACCACCGAAAAATTGGCTCATTCCAATGTTTTGTGGAATTTTTTTTCCCAGGGCGCACAAGTTCAACAGGGATAGCTAGGACCTGAAATCCTGAAATAGTCGATTCGAGTTCAATGTGGAAAAGTCAGATATTTTTATCTGGGACAACCAAGACATGAAGGAAACACATTTCTAAAATATTTGCCCAAAAATGGAAGCTAAGTGCTTTGCATAAAAATTGGATGTTTTTTCCCGCATGTCCCAAGTACATCAAGGCCTCTTGTTCACCGATTTCCCACATCAGCCACATCTGTGGAATCAAAAATTCTTTTCCCACATGTACAAAGTACCTCCAGACCTTCAGTTCCTTGATTGGCCTCTTTCTCAAAAGAAAGGTTAAGGAAAATGCACTTTGTAATGTTCTGCGGCATTTTTTTGACTTTTTTGTTCCAAATGTTCCAAGTGCTGGAAAGCCTCCTGATCACTGATTTCCCACATCACTCACATCGGTTGAATCACGTCTGCATGTCCATGGCTTCCTGATGTCCGAGGAACCATCGAGAAGGTGGGTTTCTGGAAGACTTTGAAGTTGTGAGCTTTATTTCACAAAAGGGAATAAAATTGAAATGATGATGTGCAACCCGCAACCAATAAGATGACGAAACATAGCTAAGTTGAAAATTCAAAGTAGGTCATTGGATAATTTTGATCCTTTGAGCCTTTTATGGTGAAAATATTAAAATAATAAAGGTAAGCCACTTCCCCGCAACCAATCATAGGGGGCCATGTGTTCAATTACCCGTTGAAAAGTCAAATTGGAGAAGCGGGTTGGCATAGGAACTTAAGGTTTTGAACCTTTTTCACTAAAAAGGGTTAAATGTGAAAAAGAGAGTTGCGGAGGCCCTGTTTCCAATTATAATGTGCCATGTTTCTGAGTAGTAAGGTCCAAATGAGAAATTTGGCCGGCAGAGGAATTTAAATTTTTTTTGAGCTTTTCCTCCAAAAGAGTTAAAATCATAAATCCAAGCCACAATTCCGCATCCAATCAGACCCGAGTAGTGGAACGAGCTGAGTTGTTCCAAAATGCTGATTTTCTCCAAAGTGGAAAAATGTGAGAGGGCTTTCCCCATGCCCACTCAAATCACTTTTTGCCACGTGGGTAGCTCGCATTCAAATTTATCAAATGTAATGGCTGCATTATGAAAAGCCTAGTTTTTTCCCTACCATAGGCATTTTCTTTGTGATGGAGGAATTTGAAGGGGTTCTAATGATTGGACAATTTGTAATCACTTCATGAAAAGGAGTTAAAGTGTTCTTGATTCCATTTCTAGGGGGGCGGATTGATTTTATAAAAAATATAGAGTGGTCTATACCTGGAAAACACAGAAAAAGGCCATTCTTCTTCTACTTCTGTTCTTCCTCGAATTTCTTCCATTCTCAAGCTATGTACAAATCCTACTCGAGCTTGAATAACAAAACAAGGAATTTTTTCCTCTTTGACTGAGGAATTGATTGGTACTTTGTGACTAATGAGTTTTATTTGGTCTTGTAGCTAGGTTTTGCAGATTTCTTCTTCTTCCAAACTTCAATGCATGTAATGAAACTTCTGATTAATGTGTGTGGGAATATTATATTCTAATCACAACATTAGTTCTCCTACCTTCATTCCCACTCTTAGGAAAAGTTCTTCCCTATTGAGAAATTTATAGCTTTGCCACAAGGTCAGTGGATTGCCCCTGTTGGATCTCTAGTCGAAAGGCCACCGTTGAAATCCAGTTTTTCACACATGCACATACGAAAGCTACATCATTCAAGTAGAGGGACTTAGACTCCCATAGCATTGGCTGGAAATCCACAAATTTTCCCATAGGAAAAATTTTCTCGCCAACATTTTTTCACGGCCATTGTGGGGCAGATTTTGTAGCATATGCACCTAAAAATGACTACAAGGTCATTAAAAATAAAATTCAAAATTCAAAAAAGAAAGTTTCTGGAGGTTGAATAGTTATATGGGCTACATGGATGCAAATCATGGCTATTCTGGGAAACCCTCCAATTGAGAGACTTTTTTTTATCTTCCACATCCAAGAAGACATTGCTTCAAATATGAGGGAATCTATTTGGCATAATAGACAAATTTCCACTCATTACTTCATTTCCATAACAGTTATGAACCTAGAAGAAGAACGTGCTACTGATTTGGAGAGGAAAAGACAAATTCTAGCACTCCAAAGAAGAGCATAGAGTTTGAATATGGTTGATAGAAGATATACCCTATAGCTGAGACAAGGAGGAAAAGTTGATCCCATGTTTAAAGAGCTTGAAAGAGAGGCAAGAGCTGAAGAAGAGATAAGATCTCAACTTGAAGAGATTAAAAGACTCCAAATTGAAGCAAAATAAAGAGCAGCAGTAGAAGCAGCATCCTTAACAAGGTTTGAAGCTAGAAATAGAGATAGAATGGGTGATCACGAGCATGAGGTATGTAGACCCAATGTGCCATGGGGAAGAAACACTAGTCCACTTTCTCTCCCCCATCCACTCCATGAGCTACCAAGGGGTTCAAGAAAAAAAATTCCAAAAATTCAAAGGGGATGGTTCTCAGCTCCCTGAAGAGTATGTGGCAACATTTTTCACTGCTTGTGGTGTGTTGGGAGTTGAGAATGAAGATGTGTTAGTCAAGATATTTGTAGAATCACTCCAACAAAATTTTTTTGAATGGTTTTACATGCTTCCCCCAAGGTCTGTCATTTGTTGGAAGGACATCAGGAGTGCATTTGAACATAGGTTCAAGAGCACAGATGATTTTCAGGACCTTCTGGTCTAGTTGGTCCAAATGAAGAAAGAAACCTCTGATTCAATGAGGAACTTTGTAGCAAGTTATAATATATTGATTAGAAGAATCCCTGAGGATGTGGTTCCCCCTGAAAATAACTTGAAGAGGTTCTTCATTAGTTATTTTCCATAAGAATTAGATTTCTTCCTCAGAATATCCCAACCAAGAACATTGAGGGAAGCTCAATACTTTGTAATTGAGACTAATGATGATCTAATCCTTTCTAGAAAGGTGAAAGGCCCAAATGGAAACCAAAAATCTCATAGTTCAAGTTCAGTCACCACAGATCCCATGTTCCAAAAAATGGCAAATGACTTGGTTGCCTTTAAGAAGCACCTTTCACAAATCACAATGAGTATTGCTCCAAGGAGACCAAATCCTCTTGATAGACCAATAATTTCTCCAGCTCCTCATAGGCTTTCTCTTGAGGCACCACAAGTCGATGCCATTTGTGACACAAGAGAGTCAAGAGAAGGAGCACACATTGATGAAACTAAAGAAGAAAGCATGGAAGACTATGAAAACCACCTTGAAATTGAAGAATTTGATATGCACAATGGTATGATTGAGTATGTTGATGATGATGAGGAAGATGATAAAGAATCCCCAAGCTCCTCATGTGTTTTTTTCACTCAAGCACGGTCCAAGAAAGGTACTTCATCCTCAGCATCTATAAGGGAGAAGAAGAACATAAATATTGTTGTCTAGAGGTTATACAAAACAAAATCATCAGCAAAGGATCACCATTACCACCTTCTATAGAATCATCGAAAGCAAAACCAGACTCAACGTTTCCAAAGATCATGCTCCTCTACCAAGTAAGTCATTTTTTTATTTTCCCATCTCTCAAATTTTTAAGAACACTTCTCCTCTAAACATTGGTCTTGCAAAAGCATCTAAAGTTCAATCCAAGACTACACCCTCACTCCCTTTCAAGCCAATAGTCACACTTGAGAAGGATAACCCAACACCAAAATTAGAAAAGCCTCTACCATGTAAATATTCCTCTAATTTTGGAGCATCTTCCTCATCCACCATAGCTCCATTTGATTTTGTGGAGCATGAAAATGAAACCAAAGTTTAGCTCTCTGAATTAGAATATCTACAAACACATCCTACTCAATTTGACAGATTCATTAATGCAGTTGGTGGTGGTAACCCTATATCCTCAAACCAAAATTCTAAAAGCTTACTCCCCACACCATCCACATCATCTCCCCAAATCATGCTAGCCCTTAGTGCCTCCACCACCATCAGGGTGGAACCTTTTAACCTATCACTCCTCATCAAAGGCTTTTAGCTGAATAATTGTATAATAAACTCTGGAGCCTCTGATAATGTGATGCCAACCAAATTTACAAATGATGTAGACCTCACTTTGACCCAGGTAAATGGCACATGATACTCAATGGAATCCAAACAAGTTTCATTGGTAGGAAGAAACAAGGATGCACAAGTAGCACTAGCTGACTATCCAGACAAGAAATTGCTCCTGACCATACTTGTAGCAGACATCCCAACATCTTTTGGTATGATTTTGAGCAAAAATTTTTGTAGATACCTAGGCAGAGAAATAAAAAATGATTGGTCATCTGCAACTATCCCAATAAAAGGAGGGATGAAGAAGTTGCTGCCAATGAAAAAGATGAAATTTACAGTAAGAAAGTCTGATGATCCAAGAGCCAACATCCTCTTGCAAGATTGTGGACTAGGAAACTACTTCCTCACATCACAAAAAGAAGAGAACTTGCCACTTCTCATGGAGGAAGAAGAAGATCAGATTTTGACTATGTAATGTGATGGTAGTCATTCTAGAGTAGATTTAGGAGTTGGTGTAGTATTGTAATATCCTTCCAATGAGGTGTATCCTTTTACCTACAAGCTGCAGTTTGACAATAAAAACAACACTGCATAATATGAAGCATTACTCTTAGGCATGAATGCAGTAGAAGACATGGGAATCAAGAACTTGAGATGTAAAGGTGATGCAGAGATTATCGTAAGGTAGTTCTGTCAGCATCACCAAGTGAAAAATCCAAGGCTCATACATTACAGAAATAGAGTATGGGACTGCATTTAATATTTTGATGCATTCTCCATTGAAGCTATTCCAATAGAGTAGAATGAAAAGGATGATTCTCTTGCAGTGTCATTTTCCTTGATGACACCTCATCCCTCTCTTGGAAAAGATAAGGTAACCATTGAAATGGTATTTAGACCTAGTGAACCAGTAAATGTAAAACATTGGCAGGTCTTCAATGATGATAACTAGATCCTAGGCTTCTTGGTGGAAAGGGATAACTTCAACAATATCCTCTTTGAAGGAAGTGAAAACCCACACCGAGAAGCAATCCTCAAAGAAGAGAAAGAGGGTATTGAAGGGATTAATGAAGAGGGAGTAATCAGACTGAGAGGAAACAAAATTCCCAAAGGTCTTATCTCTTTGGAAGACCTATTTGATAAGCATGCCAGATTCATCCAAGAGAAAGGAAAGCAGTCTTCTTGTTGTCCATCTGATTTTGATGAGGAAAACACTTGTACTTCCAATGATCCAAGGATGGCCAACATTTGTAAATGATAATCACCAGAGGAAAAGAGAAATTTTGTTACACTGCTAAAGAAGTACTCTGACATTTTGGCATACTCCTATAATGAACTCAATTTTTTCCAACCAAAGGAAATGCATCATTCAATTCCTTTGAAGTGAGGTGTTAGCTCTTCAGGTAGAAACAAAGGCCTTACAACCCAAGGATTGATAATACTATAAAAGAGGAGGTGACAAAGATGCTTAATGCAAGGATCATCTTTCCCATTCATCATTCAACATGGGTGGCTAACATTATGCTAGTAAGAAAGAAGAATGGTGAAATAAGGATTTTTGTAGACTTTCAAAATCTAAATCAGGAATCTCTCGAAGACAATTATCCTCTTGCAATCATGGATCACATTTTACAAGTAGTCATTGGATTTGAAATGCTCTCATTGCTTGATGGATTCTCAAGGTATAACCAAATCAAAGTGGTACAAGAGGATTGAAACAAAACATCCTTCACAATACTATGGGGCACTTTTGCCTATAGCAGAATGCCTTTTGGTCTAATCAATGCAGGAGATAATTTCCAAAGGGCAATGGACTTAGCTTTAAAAGATCTGAAACATTGCATTGTCATATACATCAATGACCTCATAATATTTTCAAAGAAGAGAGGAGATCATATCTGCCACTTCGAGCAAGTTCTTGCAATGTGTAGGAAACATGGCATTTCTCTCAATCCTAATAATTGCATCTTTGGAGTCACAAAAGGAAATTTACTAGGAAACATTTTGAACAAACATGGATCCCACATTGATCTTGAGAGGATTAGAACCATTCAAGCATTGGCCTTTCCCACTAGGAATAAGGGATTTCATTCATTCTTTGGGAAGGTAAAATTTCTTCATTGTTTTGTGCCTAAGTTTGTTGAGTTGAAAAAGTACATCACTTCCATGATGAATCCTCATGAAAGTTTCAAATGGAACAAGGAAGGGAAATAATAATTTGAGGAGATCAAGAAATCCATTTCCAAAGCTCCAACTTTTGTATCTCTAGATTTCAACAAGGATTTCATCATGTATTCCTATGCATCAGAACATACTCTCTCTATTGTCCTTATTCAAAAAAATTATGAGGGTTTGGAGGCACATATTTATTTCATGAGCTTCCATTTGAAGAAGCATGAGCTAAAGTACAACCAAATGGAGAAACATGCATATGCAATGGTGAAGGCTATAAAAAACTTCAGATTTTACATTCTCAATTCTCATATAGTGGTGATGGTCCTTGGCAGTGCAATCAAGTCCATTTTGACTCAACAAGATCCTAGAGCTAAGAGAGGATGTTGGATTAAAAATAATTAGGAATATAACTTGGACAATAGACCCTCTAATCTGGTAAGAGGGAATGGCTTGTGCAAGCTGATAGCGAAAGATGAAACTCTCAAAGCTCATCATGGGGAAGAATATGGTACTTGCTACACTTCTTCAGAGATCATCCCAAAAGTCTTCTTTGTCACCACCATGGATGAATGGTATGTATATCTTGCATACTACCTCAATAATGGAGAATTCCCTTCCTATATTGATTACAAGAAAAGAAGAAATCTCAAGATGAAGGAAGCCAAGTTTATGATCTGGAATCATGCACTTTACAAAAGAGGCCTAGATGGTTGTTTCCTCAGGTGTGTTGATAAGGAGAAACAAGAAAAGTTTCTTAAGGCATATCATGACCAAGCATGTGGTGAACATTTCTCAGTAATGGTCACTACACACAAGATTATCTAAGGAAGGTATTACTTGCCTTCTCTCTTTGTAGATACTCAATATTTTGTTTCTAAATGAAAAGCATTGCAATAATTTGTTAGAAAACCACAACTAGCTACATTCCCACTCAGGCCTATGGTCATTGAAGAACCATTTCAACTATGCGGCCTAGACTTCATTGGTGTTTTGAACCTTCTTTCTAGTGCAGGGCATACTTATGTACTCATAGCAACTGACTATTTCACCAAATGGATGGAAGTCATTCCAACCAAATAAGCCAGCACCTGAAACGGTATGCAAATTCATCAAAGAGAACATCATAGTTAATTTTTTAGTGCCATAGAAGATTGTTGTAGAAAATGACATCTATTTCTCTTCAAGGTAGCTAACAGAGTTTTGTTATGGCTTTGGAATCTTCCTATCTCATTCTTATGATTACTATTCATAAGGAAATGGGAAAGTAAGTCAAGCAACAAGAACATAGTGACCATTTTTTGCAAGCTTGTAGATGATAATCAAAGGAATTGGCACAAGAATTTGTATGATGCATTATGGGTGGATAGGATCACTCCCAAAAAGGATATAGGTATGTCACCATTTATGCTGCTATATGGAGTTGAAGAAAAGATTCCCCTCATAATTGAGATGTCATCTCTCAAGTTGCTACAAGAAATAGAACATGGTCAAGACAAGGATTCCATTGACAAGATAATCCTCTTTCTGAAGAAGCTAGAAGAAAATAGGTTCCAAGTGGTGGATCAAATTAAGGAGCATCAGTTAAAAGTGAAGAAAATCTTTGACAAGAAGACCAAGGCAAGGGAGTTTAGAGTTGGAGACCTTGTCCTGTTTTGGGATAAAAGAAGAGAACCAAAGGGAAGCCATGGAAAGTTTGATTCATTGTGGCTGGGCCGATTAAAAACTCATGGAGATTGTGGTGAGAATATTTTTATCCTCTCATAATTCGATGGAACTCCATTGGATTTTTCTCAAAGCAAGAAATACTTGAATTTATATCATTAGTGAAAGTGTTCTGTCCCCCACCTTATATCATAGGTGTGTTTTTCCCCCCTCTTCTATCATGTGGTTTTGTTTTCCTTTCTATTGTGTGTGGTGTTGTTTGTGTGTTCCCTTATTCCTTATTTATTTCCTCATAATTTTACATGACTCTGCAAGGCCCAATGGATAAGGCATTGGTGAACATTATATGTTTTGAAATTTGAGATTTTGGATCCTCATGCCATGTCTTTACCATGCTTAATGCATGACATGTCCCCAAACTAGAGCCACTTGTTGCCATGTGAATCTGCAATAAGAAAATTGGAAATTTCCAAGCATGATAAAAAGACCCCAATATAAAATGGAAATCCCCTTTGATCAATTTCTAACTTCCAATTTCAAAGAAAAATTCAAGGAGTTAGAAAATACCACCGAAAAACTGGCTCATTTCGATGTTTTGCGGAATTTTTTTTCCCAGGATGCACAAGTTCAATAGGGAAACCTAGGACCTGAAATCCTGAAATAGCTAATTCAAGTTCAATGAGGAAAATTTAGAAATTTTTATCCAGGACAGCCAGGACACAAAGGACGCACATTTCCGAAATCTCTGCCCAAAAAAGGAAGCTAAGTGATTTGTGTCAAAATCAGATATTTTTGTACCGCATGTCCCAAGTAAAAGAGGGCCTCTTTTTCATTGATTTCCCATAGTGTTTTCATTAAAAAAATCAAACATTATTTTCTCGTGTGTTGAAAGTACCACCAGACCTTCAGCTCCCTGATTGGTCGCTTTCTCCACAGAAAGTTTAAGGAAAATGCATTTTGCAATGTTTTGCGGTATTTTCATACTTTTTTGTTCCAAGTCATGGTGGGCCTCTTGATCATCAATTTCCCGTGTTTCCCGCATCGACTGAATAACATCCTTGCATCCCTCACATCCCAATGTCCCACAAACTGTCGGGAAGGTAGGTTTCCAAAATAATTTGAAGTTATGAGCTTTATTTAACAAAATGGAATAAAAGTCAAACGATAATGTGTAACCCTACAACCAATCAGATGACGACATGTAGCTGAGCTGAAAAGTCAAAGTGGGCCATTGGAGAACTTTGAGCCTTTGATCCTTTTAGGTGAAAAGGTTAAAAGTATAAAGGTAAGCCACTTCCCCACAACCAATCATAGGGTGCCACGTGTTCAAGTACCTATTGAAAATTCAAATTGGAGTAGTGGGTTGGCAGAGGAACTTAATGTTTAGAACCTTTTTCACTAAAAAGGGTTAAATGTGAAAAAGAGAGGCACGACACCATTTCCAATCAGAATGTAGCACGTGTCCGAGTAGAAAGGTCAAACCAGGAAAGCGGGCCAGTGGAGGAATTTCAATTTTTTTTGAGATTTTCCTCTAAAAGATTTAAAATCATAAATCTGATCTATGATTCCATAACCAATCAAACACTACCATGTATCGAGCTCAAGCAGGGCAACGAGCCGAATTGTTCCAAAATGCCAATTTTCTCCAAAGTGGAAAAATGTGAAAGGGCTTTCCCAATGACCCCTCCAATCAGTTTCTGGCACATGGATGGCTTGCATTCAAAGCTACAGAAGCCAGATCAATGGTCTAAAATCAAGTTTATCAAATGTAACAGTCTCATTATGAAAAAACTAGTTTTTTCCCTGCCATAGGTATTTTTTTCACGATGGAGGAATCTGAAGGGGCGCTAATGATTGTAAAATTTGTAACCACTTCTTAGAAAGGATTTAACGAGTTCTTGACGCCATTTCTAGGGGTTGGCGATTGATTTTGTAAAAAAAAATAGAGTGCTTTGTACCTTGAAAACATAGAAAAACACCATTCTTCTTCTACTTCCCTTCTTCCTTGAATTTCTTCCATTCTCAAGCTATGTATGATTTTATTTTTAGTTTCAATAACAAAAGAAGGAATTTTTATCTCTTTGACTAAGGAACTGATTGGTACTTTGTGACCAATGAGTTTTATTTGATCTTGTAGCTAGTTTTTGCAAAAAAATTCTTCTTCCAAACTTCAATGCATGTAATGAAACTTCTTATTAATGTGTGTGGGAATCTGGTATTCTAATTACAACATTAGTTATCCTAACTTCATTCCCACTCATTTTCCTACTCAAGGACAAAGTTCTTCCCTAGTGAGAAATTACTAGCTTTGCCACAGGGTCATTGTTGTGCCCATGTTGGATCTCCGGTCGAAAGGCCACTATCGAAATGCACTTTTTCACGCATGCACATACGGAAGATGCATCGTTCAAGTAGATGGACTTAGAATCCAATAGCGTTAGGTGCAAACCCTCAAATTCACCCATAGGATAAATTTTCTTTCCAACAACATGAAAATATTATTAGAGAATTGAGATTGGAAAATTTTATGCTAAATAGAATTTCAATAAATAGTTTTGGAATCAATACTTACATAGTAAGGTTTTCTTTCTAGAGGAAATATAATGTTACAAACATCCTACTATATGCATAATACAGAGGATGTATTATCAATGTATGGCTCGAAAATATAGAGTATCATTCAGGGGTTGTACCTTAACATTCATAGGTGTTATAGGAAAACTATTTCATTTAAAATCAATCTAGGGTGATGTGTCATTAGGTAGAACCTAGGATTCTATGGGCTTGGTCTCACATTGAGGATCTAGAGAAATAGTACCATTATTCAAAAGTAAATCATTCACAGTATGAGAGGAAGCTATATTATGTGTATCACATGTAACTACAGGAGAATCAAAATGTTCATTTCTGTTAATAGAAATAGAAACAATGCCATCATTATGCACATTATTGTTTACAAGTGGTGCAGATGAAAAACTAATAGAATGATTGCATTTTATTTTTAGGAGGACAGGTAAGAACTCAACTTGTCTCAATTATAGTATGTGTAATAGTAATGGAGTCATTTTTATCATTGTTACATTCAAGAGTTGTTGTAGAACCATTAATGATGCAATAAATATTATTTATTTCAAATTAAAGAGAATAGTATAAACACCAATGTAATCACATGTAAAATTTAAAGATATTTGTTAGAATTAATATTGATACTATACTTTCATTCAAAAGGATTTTTAGAAACATATTTTTATTCATTGAGATCATGTGCAAGGAAAGAAGAATCATCATGTGTGTCATCACTAGGGAATTCACTATGAAAAAAATCTAGATTATTATCAAAAACATAAATAAACCCATTAATAAATATATAAATAGAAAAAAATATCATCCTCATTGATGCTATAAATATTTTAATCGTCACTATAGTATATAGGCTCTATGGGATTAGGAGGGGAATCTACACTTAGAGGGGAAGGTGGTTGTTCACTATCACTTTACAAAACATCTACACTAACCTCAAGGCTATGAGTAGTAGTACTACTTGTGGAGAGTGTAGGAAATACAAGTGTTATAATATTGTCTATAGTTTGGAGTGGAGAAAAAGATGTTGTAGAAGGAGATTCCTTGAGTGTAGTGGTTAAACAAGGTGGTTTGTCTCAAAACAAAATGGGATCAACCTCACGATGATAATTGAATATGATATCATCCTCAGTAGGAGAGAGTGAAGGAAATGAAAGAGGAATGTGTTTTGGTGAAATCAAAGAACCCCTGATTTCTTACAAGTGATTGGTTGAGGAAGTCAGTGTGATTTCTCGAACATGGAGTTATCCCAAAGTGTGGGAATTTGAAATTGAGATAAATCTCCAGAGAAGGTTGGTTTCCTGTCCTATCCTAGTGCTAACTACTCCAAAGTGCAGAGAGTTACAGATCTAACCCTAATCTAATATTTATAAGGAGATAGACATAGAGAAATTACATGAAAATAAAACCTACTCTAAGGGAAGGTGATGCACTAAGAAGAATTTTGAACAACCTACACAATAAACATAGCACTACCAAAACCCTGCAATGAAAACAACAATAATACACAATAACCTTGCATGCAATGAAAGATCAGAAAGATGCAATAGAACACAAAAGATGGTGTCAAACATCCACATATATGATTTTATTTTCTTCATATTTCATAGAATACATCACATTCAGGGCCAAAGGAACATATTTTTTGCATTATAATGTCCAGTAGGGAGGTTTGAAATCTCCACAAATCTCTTAGAGACAAGAAAGAAGGGAGGGGCATATACAAGGTGTCAAAATTTGGAAATGATTCCCTCCTAACAATATATAGGAATAAAGAGATAAATGGAGAGATAAGGAATTATAAATCTTGCTTCAACCACCCTAAAATGCATTAACATCAGCTGCAACAATGATGGGTGCCACTACAAAACCCATACCTCCATGTACCTTTACTTGTTGGGGAATAAAGGAAGCCCATACCTTCATCATTTTTGGATGTGAGAAATCTGGAAACATTCCTCTAAAATGGCAGATTCTATTTCCTCATTTTTAAAAACTACAATAAATACAAGTGGTTAATCTACCTTTTCGGAGCTTTAAGCCTGCATCGCACCCTTCAAATCTGAAATTTAAGACTTTTGGGTTTTAGAGCTTTGGGTATATATACTTTGGAGGTCATTTTCACCATTCATCTAGTGAGTTGGCTTGAGGGTTCAAAAATGCCAAACATTCAAATTGCAAATTTTAGACTTCAGAGTTCAGACTCTGAAACCATATTGCATGGAATGGTTCATTACTTGAGCTAAAATGTTCTGAAATGTCAAAATCTCAAAGTCTGAAATTCAGACTTCAGGTTCAGACCTTTGTGTTTTAAAGGTTTTAGGTGTTCGAGAGTTTGGGTTTTAGTGTTTCTGGTATTGTTCACCTACCTAGGAACATAAAACCTCTGAATCTCTGAAACCCCAAACTCTAAAATTTAGAGTTAGGGTTTCATACTTCTTCTCCCTTTTTCTCACTTCTTTACACCAAGGTCCCAAATTTCACCTCAGCCTACATCGAAACAAACTCACCTCATTCCCTGAACTAGCTTGAACTCTTGAACTCCCTTATGATGTGCTCATCCCACTTCAACTCAATAGGCTCGAGCCCAAAATGTGAGCTCCCATGGCTGAATCGATCCTCCTATTTTCTCTATGCTAGGTCATGTTTTTTTAATTTCTCCTGAAGGGAAAAAATGGGATAAAATAATGACCTCTAATTTTGAAATGATCTCATAGTCAAAAATAATTTGTTTAAAACCAAACAATAAATTCATATACTAAAGTGTAGAAAATAGGAACTAGCTAAGACAGATCATGAGACTATGTAAAACAAGAAGTAGTATGGACCTATTTAGAGGGATGGTAACCCTTTAAAATTCATAAATCTATATATAAATCCATGATGACACAAATAACATGAAAGGAACTCAAATAAATCATATGCACACCCTAAATCATCCCTAGGGGTTGGAAAAATAGTAGGCCTAATGTAAAGGAATTACCAAGATCCTCAAATTAGTGAAGGATTCGATCAAAATTGGGTTCACCAAAATGTATAAACCATAATTATGTTTAATTGAGTTTATTGAATCAATAGTTTTGTAACTAAACATGTAAATACATTCATATTTATACTACATAGTAGGAAAGATATTTATGTAACCTAGAAATCATAATAACATTCTATATGCAGTTAGAAGTGGAATTGAGATAGAAATAAGAACTTAGCTAGTTTAGAAAGTTGTAACAATGTGCCAAAGATTTATCTGGATTAGGAAAAAATTATTTGAGATGGAAAAATAAAATTTGGGATTTGTTTAGCTTCTTAGGTAGGACCGTACTAAATGGTTAGGACCAAAATTACAATCTTGACTAAAATTTATAGTTTTTGTACCTACAAAACATAAGGATCTATTACTTATAGTGTCATTAATTATTACTCTTTGATATCTTTAGCTTTTCATGAGACCCAAGTTGTGACACCTAAACCTAAAAAATAACCCATAGTTTTCTAAAAAAGACTCGAGAAATCATTAGATCTAAAAATAATATGTAAATTATTGAGTCAAAATAACCTCAATGGTCACCCCATTTTTGAGTTAGTGAGTACTACATTGCATTTCATACTCAATGTAGTTATCCTAGTATTTTTAATGATGTGCATGAAATGGTTCATTGACTCATTTTTCCCATTTTTCATTAACACTGATAGTGTGTTATGCTAATTCAACCCATTGGAAACCCTTATGTGTAGATGAAAAATTCATAATTATATCATCCTATATTGTGTATGTAGTATGCAAATGTATCTCTTGCTTATTTATCTCAATAGATTGTAAATAGATAGGTGGTTTCCCGATATTAAATTATTACATTCGTATTGTATATAGATGAGTACTTAATATGAAACTCATACCTTAGTGGTGGGAGAGGTTATCCCAAAAAATATAATTTGAAAGGTAAACAAATAAAAAATGGTCCTACAAAGAGAAAATGACCAAAAAGTAAAAGGGGTTAAAAGCATACAAAAGGGTCATGACCATATGTATGGTCATGACATAATTGCATTCTTTTGGACAAAGCTTAGAAAAAATTAAATAGTAAAAAGGAACTGTCAAAGATCTATATAAAGTAACTAAAAATAAAACTAAAAAGGAGAAACAATAGGAGATATGGTTAAATAAAGCCATAAAGATCCATACATTAAAAGACAGATGCCACTGAGACCTTTTTGTTGTTCAGAACTCATCTATATAGAAATCTAATAGGAGCATTATGTAATAATGATTTTGTGTACATTTTGATGTCTACAGTAATAATGTTTGATTAAGTATAAAAGGCATAAATACATATGGATGAACTAAGTATTTCTTAGTTCTTTCAAAAAATTGATAGTATTATTCATCTTATTCAAATATTGTAGATTTCTTTAATTGACATGAAATGATTTCATTTTATAGTCAATTGCACCATGAAACACCATATTTATTGAATGTTTCCTTCAAAATGTTTTAATTTTATAATATTTTTAGGTGTGGGCATATCTATAATATATTTTAACTTCTTAGGGTTAAATTGGATGCATCACTAGAAGTCGATGAATTTTATTAATTTTCTAATCTTGTAACTCATAAAACACACTTTGTTTATTCAAGCAAGCATTGACCACCACAATTTTTCAAATAAATGTTATAATGTAATCAAATGATCTCGTTCGTTGCTTTTATTTATTTATATATTATTAACATATTCCTCAATGGTATAGTGAATGATATCATGAAATATAAGTGTCATTTCCTATTGATAGGTACAACCTTCATTTTTTAATCTAGATGACATGAATTTATAACAAATAGTTCCACATATATGTGAAACTGATGTCTTTTCTTGATCGTAATGGTTAATATTGATCTAGTTGTATACTATGAAACAATCCACTAAATAAAACATTTTATATGTTAATTTAAAGTCCACTATCATGGCAATGTTGGATAATGGAAAACTATGTTTGGGACATTATTTATTTAATTATATGAAATATACATGTTGACTAAGCTAAAATCTAAATAATAGCCTAATATGATGCTATTGTAGCATTAAAATAAATATGTAATTAAGTACAGAAAATATACCCATGAAACTAAGCAATAAATTATGATACCCTAATTACTAGGAGGAGAAAGAGGTACTGAACTTATTCATAGTTTATCCTGAACTATACTGAAGTACTAACCAGATGAATGAAATGAACGGAGTGTCACAAAGAGGCCCATAAAAATGTAGATCTATAGAGATTAGAATTACTAGGGCACTTGGAGAGGGACAAAGTTTCCCATGGGTGCCCTAGGCCTGTTTCTAAATGCTTGGGTCTCCAGAAAATCTCAGAAAACATCCTATGATGTATCACAAGGTGTTCGCCTTTAGTCTCCTTTATTCACTCTAAGGATTCACCAAGATCACCGAGGTCGTTGAAAACCTGTAAAACCCTCAAATAGACATCAAATCCTAAAAAAGAAAGATGCAGAATGAGGGGTCAAACTATCCTCAGCTATCATAATGGTGCAATTATGAATGAGCGTTGAAATAAATCTTAGACCTAATATAGTTCTATGTGTGTGTTCAAAATCATGCCCTAGGTGGTTCTTGTGCGTGTAGCACTCGATAGTGAGAAATCTCTAGATGTAAATAAATGTAGTAAACACGTGCATGGAATAGAATGAAATTCCCTCCTATGAAGTGTATGGAGAATAAATAGCCATTGTGTCCCTTGTGATGCTGCTAGATGGATGAAATGAAGCTCTTATATGTTTGATGGATGTAACCTTAGGTGGTGATATCTCATTCTTAGTGCCTAGTCCTTTATTATGATCACATAACTATTATCCAATTTTTCCCCTCAGGTAAAATTGATAAAGCATGACCTTGCACAAGATAAAATGTAGAGGCTGGTTTAGTCATGCGAGCTCACATTTGATTCCAAAAAAATCAAGTTGTAGGTGGGCTCAACAATGGCAATGCAAGATTGGAAAAGGGAACATCAAAGGATATCAGAGCTCAAGTGGAAGAATGGAGAAAGGATCAAAATTTTTAGACTTCACATTTTTTGGTATTTCAGAGACTAGCAGTTCTAAAACAAGCAAATTCTGAAACCCTGAACTCTAAAAGTCTAAAATTTTGAAATTTTAGGTTTTGGGATGTCAGAAATATCAGGAAGTGAGCCAAAAAGGAATCAAAAAATTCTGAAATCCCAAACTCCGAAAGTCTAAAATTTCAGACTTTCGAGTTTCAGGTTTTCAGAAATCTCATGGCGCGAAGTTGGAAAAACACACAACAATGTTTGAAACCCCAAAATCTGAAAGTCTAAAATTCAAGAATTTTTGTTTTTGAGGTTTCAGATATTTCAAGAAGCAAGAATGGAAAGGGGATCGGAAAATTCTGAAATCCCTAAGTGCGAATGTCTAAAATTTCAGAATTTCAGGTTTCGAGGTTTCGGAGGTCTCAACGGGTTTTTGAGGTGAACAGTGGAAAAGCCTAAAATCCCAAAACTCGTAAGTCTAAAATTTATTACTTCAGAATTTTAGGGTTTTGCACTTCAGAGTTTCGGAGTCTTCGGCGAGAGAAATGGAAAAAGACAAGAAAATTTTCGAAACTCCAAAGTCTGAAAGTCTGAAATTTTGGACTTCTAACTTTCAGAGTTTCGGGATTCAGATTTTGAGAACACTCAAGCCCCAAAAACAAAAAAATCACAACCAAACCTCCAAAAGTCCAAATTTTGGAAGTCCGCAATTTTAGACTTTCACACTTTCAGGTTTCGGAGTTTTGGAACTCACAAGTCATTTTGAGTGATGAACAGTAACTCGACTTCCGAAAATCTAAAATTTCAGGATTTCTGAGATTACATGCATTTTGGACTCCGAAAAAGGACAGAGCCAACTAGTTGCATTTTTTTTTTATAGAAGGACACCCTGACCTTCAGATGGCCATGACTGGGAGCTTGGATTTTCCATAATTTGATTGGGAGCTCAGATTTTCCATAATTTGAGTGGGACTAAGTTCTTCAAAATGAAAAAAATAGTCCACCATTTTTAGAGGGTTTCCCAAATTTCTCGCTTACTACAATAATGAAGGTATGGGCTTCCTTCTTACCCAGAAAGGCATAATATATGGAGGTATGGGTTTTTTTCGTGGCACCCATCACTATTGCAGGAGAATTCAATGCATTTCTTGGGTAGTTGGACAATTTTTCTAGGAGGGGAATTTTTCTAAAGGTTGGACAATTTGGCTTTGCACCATCCCTTATTCTTTGGTCTATAAGTGAATTTGTGGAGTTCAAACCTCTCATTCAGTTTGTAATGAAATTTTTTTCCTCTTATCCATTGTAATGTATTGTATCAAATTGGTGGAGTAATAAATTAAGTGTGTGGATTATTTCAACCCTCTCTTTTGTTCATTTCCTTCTTCTAATCTTTCATTACAGTTTTTGTTATCTTTGCATGGTGATTATATTACATTTTTATGGTTTGTGTTTAATGGAAAAGCAAGTGTTCAACATTCCTGTAGGTGTAACACCTCTTCTAGTTTAGGTTTATTTTCTTACAATATTATTAACCATGTCTCCTTCGCAAGTTAGAGTAGGCTTTAGAATAGATCATGTGTAATTGAAATGTGTGCATAAAAATAGAGGAATGAGAATTCGCCTTCATCAGGATAGCTTTCCCAATTTCAAAGTCCTACACTTTGGGAAAAGCTCCATGTTATGTAATCACACTGACTGTAAAAATCCTTCAAATTACAAAATAGATCAGGGGTATTGTGATTGTGCATCAAAAGTTTTAGCACACCCAGTTGGACCAAGAGGTCATTCTATGAGATTTGAAGGCATTTTCAAGAAATTTGGACTTAGAAAACTTTAGATTTCAAATTTCAAACATTTCACCCCTCAGGCTAAACTCTTAATATGATTTTTAGGGGCTTAACTTGCTAAAAACAAGTCCAAATTTCACCATTTGATAGATCGGGGGATACTCTTCAAAAGGTTATTTTTAGTTTTTAGAAATTTTGATTTTCGAAATTTCTGAGTTTTTTGAATTTTGGGTTTCGGGATTTTGGACATCTCAGGATTTCGGGATTTCAAGTTTCAGGATTTCAGGATTTCGGGTTTCAGACATTCAGAAGTCTGGCATTTTCGTGTGTTTGGGAATGTCATTCCAAACTAAATTTCAAACTCTAGAATATTAAAAAATACAAGTCGTTCAAATTTTTAATTTTAATTTTTGTTGAGATTAGTGTGTAACTTGGAAAAATCCATCCTTCCCAACACATCTGATGACTCTGAAGGGATAGGATTCAATGGCATAGCAACATAGGTTTCCCAAGTACATGAGAAGAATTCAAACTAGGCCTAATACTAGAGAAGAGGGACTATTTCTCTACTTTTAACTATCACCGGGAAAAGGAAGGATATGAAGAAGACCACAAAGATCACCATCTCTACCTCATAGGACTATTTCTACACCTCCACCTGGTAGACCTTTTGTCCAATAACCCAAGGTTCTTTCACAGATCATAATGGCACACCTACAACAACCACCACAAAATCCCTTTGTCAACTTCATGAGAAAAAATCTACTTTCCCTAAATGCTCAAAATAAGGTCTCAGTTGTAACACTAAAGAATATTCATTGCTTCACATGAGAAATTCATACTAATCCTATTGACCACATCCAAGACATTGCCAATGTTTGTGTAATTCACGAAATCAATGAAATGTATATTATGCTCAAGTTTTTAGCTTCATCTTTCAAAGGTAAAGCTTTGCAACAGTTTAGGAGTCTAGTAGTAAGATCTATACAGAATTGGAACCAACTATGTTCAGCTCTTTGCAACAAATTTAGAGAGAGGGTAGAAAATTTGTCCTTATTAGAATAATTGACAAATATCAAAAGGGCTCCGAACGAGAAAATGATAAATTTCCATTTCCGTTTCCAATGGACATGGGACAGGATTTTGATTACTGTCAGAGAAACCATTGAAGGATCATTCCTTTACTTTTTGAAGGCTATAAACTCATACATATCCATGATTATACAATCAATGGGAGGAACAACGCTGTCAGGGGCCTATGGCATAGCTATCCGAGCTGAAAATTATTTGATTCAAGTTGGTAAGCTAACACAAAGGCCACCAATCCCGCTCTATCCAGACATGGAAACTCCTACAACTATTCAAACACCATATTTTAATCCTATTCCACCCCCTAGAAATCAAAGTTATCAATGAGGCATCAAATTCTTGAAGCACTTCAAAAGAATTCTAGGAGGTTATGAAGCAACTACAGAATCTAAGAAACAAGCTAGTGACCATAAAGAGACATCAAGCTCAGAGTTCTAAACTGTATGAGCATTAAGATTAGTATCAAGTTAGACCCTCATACAAGAAAAATAGACCACCAAATCAGGTTGTAAATCAAAATCGAAACCAGGGACAACCTCGTGATTCCAGGCCATTCTGGCCAAATGATCCAAACGTAGCTTCAACATCGAGAGCCTTGGTTCCAACACAAAACAACATGGCATAGGAATGTGGATGGTGTTACCCCTGCAATCTAGCTCACATTCAATCAACATGTTTCAATGGTGCACTAAACTAGGCCTTGATGATAGAGACCATTGGTGTGTCCCAAGAACTAAGTGAGGAGGGAAGTTAGAAACAAGAAACTTAGCAAGAGGCATCTCCAATGGAAACTATGTTGGTTATTTAGCAAAAAAATACTTTTGTGGAGTTAACCAACCACCTTTTCAAGGCGTGGCTGCCAACACACGGTCAAAGAAGAGGAATAGAGAAGAAGGGAAACCATCTAATCCATTTTTTTCTCATCCCACTCCTACACAACAAGGAGTTGGTAGACCGAGTGCATCCCTCTATATGCAAAATAAACCTAAGGCACCCATTGCAGCAACACATGTGCATGTTCAAGCTCTACAAAATGTTGTGCCAAGTAACGGAAAACCCAAGGACAACCCATCTCCTTTCAAAATCATCGACCAAATGAAGAAAACAAATGTGAACATTTCCATGTGGGAGTAACTAGAAATCCTAGGACAACAATATTTTTTGTAAGCTACGATGGCTATTTGGTCTACTTCGAATAGATCAGACTAAAGAAGGATAGGAACAATATGGATTCTCACTAATTGATTGTTGGGAACCAACATAATTACATGATCAGTTCACATGCAAGTAGTTCAAGAATGCCAAAGCAAATAGCAGAATTGGGTCTAAAGTAAGCCAATGCTGAAAGGAGTAGTGCAACTACATGGGACAATAGTGGGAAAGGTTGGGATCTGTCGACACTAAAAATTTCCTCCGTAATTTCTATTTCATTAATGTATGTATTAGGAATAAGATGTTGTTAAGTATAATTAGTAGTAGCGTCTGATAGAAGATAGCGGCGCTGTCAGTACGGTGCCACCAATAATGTGGAGTACAGTAACAGTCAAAGTACAATAGGAATGTTGTAAAAAGTAAATATTTGTCGTAAGTGGTCCAGTAATGTTAAAATGTCAAAGTTTGGGTAATTAGAGAAGTAGGGTCTACATGATTAGGAACTAGAAATATTATATTAGTAATAAGGACAAGGAGTGAGGTCATAAATATTTTGAGTATTTTATTTGTAAAAAGTCTAAAAATGTGGAACCCATGTAAAATGATAAGGTTTATCTTATCTTAAAAGATAAGCTTACATGTACAGATAAGAGTTAAGGTATGGAATATGATTCGTCAGAGTGGATTTCTTATCCTATCTTAGAGATAAGATGGATAAGCCTGGAAGTTCTATAAATAGAGAGGCCACCCCCCTCATTTAGCATAGAAGAAAGTAGTGAGAAATATTGTAGGAAGTGTACAAAGGAAGCCATCAGTTAAAGGTGTGTTGAAGAAGCCATTAAGAGGTGTAATTGTAAATTTTCTCCCATAGTCTTGGTGAAAGGGAAGTGAAGTCAATAACACTTGAAGTACCTCATGGGTGAGATTGTAACAATTTCATGTTAATATTATAATTTACTTTGATGTTTCAGATTTGTCATCATTCCGTCTTATCATAGTCGATGGTATTCTTGTGTTATGTTGTTGTTTTGTTTCCAGATTACATCCACCAAACTAAAGGCTGTGCATTAGTAAATAATCATAGCACGAGGAGTTCCCGGTGAAGAATTATCATAGTGTCGGATTGGTGATGACAGATCATCAAAGGTTTAAGCCTTACGTTGTATGCGTTTCCAAATGTCACAGTATTGCAGGATGTGTATGTAATTAACCTTCCACTACTCTTTGCACTATGTTTATCAAGGAACTTCATAGCAAAAATTGGTAGGTATCTATCTGCAGATTGTCACACATGATTTTTAGGATGAGGTATGGAGTCAAGGTGACCATCAGATCATAAATAATTGTAAAATTTCACATTAAGCCTCAGGTGCCAAGTCCTATCAATGAAAATTTCTTAGCCTTTGACCAGGAAGAGTGTTCAAATGATCTTGAAATAGGAACCAAGATTGAGGGTATTCCAGATTTGACTCTAGAAGAATTTGAATTCGGTGTGTAATGTGTACATGAAGAAAATTCACCCATTCCTAATGTCACTAAACCCAAAAATAAGGATGAAAATGATGTTTGGAAACTATTTTTTGAGTGTTCAAGAAGCAAACAAGGTGCTAGGGGTGGTGCAAAGTTGGTTTCACCACAAAACATCAACTACTATTCAGATTTCAAATTTCAGTTTGGATGTTTAAAAAACACAGCTGAATATGAGGCTTTGATTCATGGACAACATTGGGCCAGGAAAGTAGGCATAAATAATCTGCAGGTATTCATGGATAGCGAGCTAATTTTCAACCAAGTCAAAAGAAAACATGCTCCAAAGAATGACCTACTCAGGATCTATAAGAACATGATATGGGACCTAATGGAGGATTTTGAAGCTTTCAACATTGATTCCATACCCAGGAAGAAAAATGAAGATGTAGATAGGCTCGCAATAGTTAGAGAAACTTTTGATGTGGTTGACAACATCAAAATAGAAAAAACATAGCCATATATCCATGTGAATGTAAGGCAAGCAGTTCCATAACACAACATGAGATGGAAAGTGTTCGAGAATGATTGACAGATTATCAATTTCTTACAAGAAGGGGCTGAATTCTCAGCTAGGAATCAAGATAAATTAGAGCAGCAGTACGGGGATCAAGTAGTATAACTGCGTATAAATAAGATTCTAAAGGGTTTAGTAACATTGGATTCTATCTTCAATCCTAATGACCAGTTCTGTAAAGCGAAGGCTAACATACAGGTCAAAGGAGAAGATTCAAAGCCAATTCATGTTGGGGAAGGCAAAATGCTCCAAATTGGTAGATTTCCCACCGAGAAAGAGATATATGAGTCCATACAACTTTTTCAAGAGTTTATAGATGTCTTCGCTTGGAACTATGAATACTTGAGAGGATTCAACCCGAATTTGGCACAACATACAATTGAACTAGACACAAATACTAAGCCCATCAGGTAGAAGCAAAGACCATTCAACCCACACATTGAGCCTCTTATGAAGAAAGAGCTAATCAAGATGATATATGAAAGCATTATATTTCTAATCAAGCACTCAATATGGGTTGCCAAGTTGGTTCTGTTTATGAAGAAGAATGGAGAAATAAGGTTGTGAGTGGACTTTCAAGACTTGAATAGCGAATATCTCAAAGACCATTACCCACTTCCTTCAATACCACAAATCTTACAGGTAGTAGCCAGATCATAAAGATTCTCTCTCCTAGATGGCTACTTGGGGTATAATTAGATAGTGGTGAAAGAATATGATTAGTTCAATACGGCTTTCACCACAAAGTGGGACACTTATGTCTATAGGAAAATGTCATTTGTATTGTCTAATGTCAGAGCCATGTTCCAAAGGGTGATGGACATTGCATTCAACGAGTTGATCAACAAAATAGTACTGATATATCTTGACGATATCACTATGTTCTCAAGAAATGGGGTGGACTGACTCTTTAATCTGAGATAGGTATTTCAGAGGTGTAAGAGGTTTGGGGTATCATTGAATCCCAAAAAATGTATATTCCTGGCTCACGAGGGAAAATTCCTAGGCCATATTGTGTCAAAAGAAGGATTGACAATTAATCTAGAAAGAGTTTCAAAGCAATTTGAGCATTTCCCTTGCCACGTCATAAGAAGGCTCTTCAAAGCTTCTTAGGAAGGATAATTTTTTTCCCTCAGATTTGCATCGAATTTTACTACTCCTCTGAAGCCAATAACACTGATGTTGAAGAAAAGTATGGAATTTAGGTGGAGATATGAGGGTAAAGAAATTTTTTCAGCAATAAAAAAGGCTATATCCCAAGCTCCAACTCTCTTCAAACCAAACTTCTCGAAGGAATTCATGTTTTATGCCTTTGGTGGTTCAGACACGATTTCTGCAATCCTAGTGCAACAAAACAAAGAGGGATTGGAATAACCAATTTCCTTCTTCAGCCAAAGTCTACAGGACTATGAAGTGAGATACTCCTTCATTGAAAAACATGTCCTTGGAGTGATCAGGATCTTAATGAAATTCAAGTACCTAGTTTCAAATAACAAAATTCAGTTGTTAGTTTCTCATGTGGGAGTCAACGACTTCCTTCTAAACAAGGATCTAAATGAGAATGTGCAAGATGGATCACTCATGTCATGTAATATGACATCGAGATCAAGATCACTAAGCATGTCCATGGAAAGGGATTATGTGAACATCTAGCCTCGAGTCAACAATTTTAGGTAAGTAATGAAAATGAAGTTGTTTTGGTACTACAAGATGGTTAAGAACAAGAAAATGATAATGTTCCTATCTGTTTTTGGACTCAAAATATGATGCACTTCTTATAGATAATCCTATGCCCTCCATAAATGAGTAAAGAAAAGAGGAGATACTTCAGACTACAAGCCATTCCATATGTGCTTGTTGATGGCATTTTGTTCAAGAAGGACATCAATGGTGTTTTAATAAGATGTATTGGAATATGTCAAATTGGGAAGGTGTTACGGGAGTTTCATGATGGAGAGGCTAGAGGAAAATTTTCCCCATGGGTAACAACTCTCAAAATAATGAAGGCAGGGTATTATTGGCCCAAAGCGTTCAGTGAGTGCTATACGTGGATCAAAAAGTGAAAAAAATTTGCATTATTCACATCCAATTTTAGTTGACCAATCATTCATGTAATGGGGATTGGAATTCATCGATGTCATCAATCCAAATTCAAGACAAGGCCATAAGTGGATTCTGATAGCAACAGATTATTTCACCAAATGGATCGAGGTGGTAATACTCAAAGAAGAAAACAAGTCTAGCATACTGGACTCCTTTGAAGGAATAATCACCATGTTCAGTGTACCAGCCACTATCATATCAGATAATGCATTAGCATTCCTCGATTCCAAGATCACAGAATGGGCTGTTAAGAATGGGATCTTCTTGAGCACCTCTTAAAAATATTACCCACAGGGTAATAGATAAACAGAGTCCACGAAAATTATTTTCCTAAGAATCATCAGAAGGAATCTGGAAGAAAACCAAAGGACATGGAATATGAGGCTAAAATCAGCATTATGGGATGACAAGATTACACCAAAGTGGTCAACAGTTAATTCCCCTTACAAGATAGTATGTGGTAAAGAGTCATTGTTTCCTATATCATTAGAGCTACCCTAGGGTTCATTTTATGAGACCTCTTTGAAATAATAGGTGGAAAATAACTGACGATTATCCCCAGAATCGGTTTCACGAGAAGGAAAATTTTTTGGGGGTTGTATGAAAAAATTTCACCTAATTTTTAAGTGGTGTGACAAAAGGCTATAGACGTATGATAGGAGATTTGTTGTCATGCGTCAACAAGGTCATTTTTGCATGACAACAAACCTCTTATCGTGCATCAACAAGTTTTTTGACATGCAACAAGAGGTTTCCTATCACGCGACAATAACCTTGTTGACGCGTGAAAATAAAATCTCCTATTTTACATTTGTAGCTATTTCTCTCTAGGCGCGGGATGAAAAAATCTCCCTGTCACGCATCGAAAAACTCTCTATCATGTGTCTACTTCCTCTACACTTCTATCATGCATCAACAAACTCTCCCTGTCGTACATCAAAAAACTCTCCCTTTTGTGCATCAACAAAATCTCTATCACATGTATCCATCCTCCACCCTCCTATCCTGCATCGGTAGCCTCTGACCTCCTATCGTGCGTTTACTGTACTTGATAATACAGATGCCCCTAGGTGGTATGATGAGCTAGTAGTGTTCTATATGGCAAATAATCTAGGATTGTATAGGGGATAAGGATTATATAGGGGATAATTTTAAGGGTAGGTGAATCCATCCCCTTAAAAAAATTAAACTGTAATTTTTAGGCGAACAGGTCACTGACCAGTGCTAGAAAATTCACCTTTTCAAATTTTTAAAAAATGGAATATTCACAATATTACAAATATTCACTACTAAAATTATCCCTGAGCTACCCGCATTGGATCTCATGAAATAGTTGGATTTATCTAACTATGAACTATTGGAACCTAGGTATGCATAATTAATGGAATAGGAAGAAATCAGAGAACACACAGTTCAAATGATGGAGAAAGATCAAGTATTACTCAAAAGATGGTTTAATAAGAAAGAAAGAGTAAGGAAATTCTAGGAAGGGGACCTAGTTCTAAAGTGGGATGTAGATTGGGAAAAACCAGGAAGGAAATCCAAGTTTGATATTATTTAGAGATGCCCCTAAAAGGTCATGGGAAGTAAAATTAGAAATGCCTTCAAATTGTCTACATTAGATGGAGAGAAACTCCCAATTCCGGTTAATAGAATCTATCTTAAACATTGCTACTGAAGATAAAGGTTTTACCCTTTTTAATATTAGCCTACAATTTTAATTCCTCTAAGTGTGTATGCACATTGTCTTATTGTAGTTTAGGTTTCCTTTCCCTAAGTTCTTCGACATAGGTTTTGTTGCTCCTAGGTTGTATCATTATGCAATTGAGTGTGCCTCCAAGTGAATGTTGTAACAGTCCATTTCAGGGACAAGTGAAATCTCTAGGTCAAGACAATTTTTTACTCTCACAAATCTCATCTTCAAGGTTTTCTTATGAAGTTTGAGAGTGCAAATAGTGGAATAGGTTTGGGTTCAACAAGTTCAACCATTCGGGTTCAAATTTCGAGACAAAGATCAGTATCAGATTATCATTCATGACTCTGTGCCCAATGGATACTTCAAGGCAACTGATCTTTCCACTGAGCAAGAAGGTGATCTTGCGAGTCAAAAAATTGTTATCCAATTTTTCCCCTCAGGAAAAATTGATCAAGCACAACCTTACACAAGATAACATGGAGATGTTGGTTCAGTCATGTGAGCTCAAATTTGATTCCAAAAAATAAAGTTATATGCGGGCTCAGTAATGGCAATGCAAGATCAGAAAATGAATGGCAAAGGGAACATCAAAGGATATTAGAGCTCAAGCAGAAGAATGGAGAAAGGATCAAAGTTTTTATACTTCACATTTTTTGGTATTTCAAAGACTAGCAAGTCTGAAACAAGCAAAGTCCAAAATCCCAAACTCTAAAAGTCTAAAATTTCAAACTTTCGGGTTTCTGGGTTATGAAGATCACGGGAAGAGCGTCAAAAAGGAATCAAAAAATTCAAAAATACCAAATTCCAAAAGTCTTAAATTTCAGACTTCGGGGTTTCAGAGTTTCAGAACTCTCAAGGCTCAAAGTTTGAAAACTGGACAGTAAAGTTTAAAACCCCAAACTCTAAAAGTTTGAAATTTAAAAATTTTGGGTTTCAGGGTTTTAGATTTCCTGGGAAGCGAGAACAAAAAGGGGATCGAAAAGTCTAAAATCCCAAATTCTGAAATATTTAAATTTCATACTTTTGGGTTTTGGGGTTTTGGAGGTCTCGGCGGGTTTTTGAGACGAACAATGGAAAATTCCCAAATCCTTAAACTCTGAAGTCTACAATTTCAAACTTCAAACTTTAGGGTTTTGGACTTCAAAGTTTCAATTTCTTCGATGAGTGAAATGGAAAAAGATAAGAAAATGTTTAAAACTCTAAAGTCTGAAAGTCTGAAATTTCAGTCTTCGTACTTTTGGAGTTTCAGGGTTCGGAGTTTTGGAACTCTGAAGCCCCAAAACACAAAAAACACAACTAAATCTCCAAAAGTCTAAACTTTTGGACTTTTAGACTTTCAGGTTTAAGATTTTTTGAACTCTTAGGTCATTTTGGGTCATGAATACTAACTCGACTTCTGAAACCAAGATGTTTGAAAATATGAAATTCCAGGATTTCGAAGGTTGCATGCATTTCAGACTTCGAAAAAGGACAAGGCCAACCTGTTGCATTTTTTTTTAGAATTTCACCCCAACCTTCATATGGCCATAAATTTTGACTGGGAGCTTGGATTTGCACAAGAAATGACTTTTTGGAAACCTCGCAAGGTCCTCTACTCAACCACTTAATTTGAGTGGGAAAAAGTTCTTCAAAATGAAAAAAATAGTCCACCATTTTTAGAGGGTTTCCCAAGTTTCTCACCTACCACAATAATGAAGGTATAGGTTTCCTTATTGCCCAGTAAGGCTTAGTACATGGAGGAATGGGTTTTTTCATGGCACCCATCACTGTTGTAGGAGAATTCAATGCATTTCATGGGTAGTTGGAGTAGAATTTCAAATTCTTCTCTCACATTTCTCTCATTCTCCCTATATATTGTAAGGAGGGCATTTTTCTAAAGGTTGGACAATTTTTCTTTGCACCCTCCCTTCTTCTTTGGTCTACAAGTGAATTTTTGGAGTTCAAACCTCCCATTCAGTCTGTAATGCAATTTTTTTCCTCTTGGCCATTGTAATGTAATGTATCGAATTGGTCAAGCAATAAAATTAAGTTTTTGGATGATTTCAACCCTCTCTTTTGTTCATTTCCTTAATTTGATCTTTCATTGTAGTTTTGGTTATTTGTGCATGATGATTGTATTACATTTTTATGGTTTGTGTTTAATGACAAAGAAGGTGTTCAACATTCCTTTTGGTGTATCACCTTTGCTAGTTTAGGTTTATTTTCTTGCAATCTTCTTAACCCTGTCTCCTTGGCAAGTTAGAGTAGGTTTTAGAATAGATCCTTTGCAATTCAAACGTGTGCATCAAAATGGACGAATAGGAAGCGACCTTCATCCAGAGAGATTTCCTGATTGCTGAGTCCCACATTTTGGTAAAAGCTCCATGTTATGCAATCACACTGACTTTAACAATCCTTCAAATTACAAAATAGATCAGGGGTGTTGTGATTATGCATCAACAATAGCATTATATTTATATGATTCATTTCTTTAAATTTTGTAATTAACCCCAAAAAGGATGACTACCAAAAATATAAGATGCTCAAACAACTATAAATGACCTATAAAGTGTGATTAAGTATAAATGGGTTGGGGGTGTATAGAGGGAATGAGGGGGACTGGCGTTGGCATCCTTACCGGGCACCGGTGTCTAGGATGATAAATGTCAAAGTATAAAAAGGATTGCTGAGGAATTAATAGTGTAAGACCAAAAGTGATAACAAAAATAAAATAAATGTGGCAAAAGAGATGGGTTAATCATTACTTTTCTTACTTATGAATCATATAAATAGTAGTATATAATCAGTACTAGATAATTACCCAAAGTGCATGATTTTGTGTAGATAAATTTTCCCCCACTTTATGTTGGTGAGTAGAAATCTCGGTAACATAAAGTAGATAGAGATATCTACCTGATAAGCATGTATATCGATGATAAAAGTGTTCCAAGGGACTAGACGAACTGTGGAGTGATAAAAATGTGAATCATGGATGCTAAGAAGAAGAAAGTGCAAAATGACGATGATGAAAATGAACCTATGGTGGAAATTCATTGATAAATTTCACGATGTACCTATTTTTGATGTTGTTGTGATGATGTCGATGATGTGACATTGACTACCACTTCCCATATGGACAAAATTGAAAATTAGAAGAATACACAGGTATTCAAATACGCATGTATATTATTTAAATGTTTAAAGAGTATGTAAAAATACTGAAAATGTGAAAAAGGAAAATGTGCACGTGATCCATGATGAGGAAAAGAGTTGAAAAAGGATCATGAAAATTTTGATGAAGTGTGAGTTTTTTGGGCATTCCCATGCCACGAAAAAATAAGTATAGGGAGGATATTCTAGTGTCATCATCCAAGCTTTAATCACTTCCTAAATTTGTAGAGCGCTCTAAAATGATGGTTTTTTGGGAGATCATATGTCATGGAAGAAGTAGTGTAGAGAGGAAAGTCTAGTGTACTCCTCTAACCTTTAACTGCTCCTTGGAATGAAAACAACACTACATATGGTGTGTACTTGTCCTCAGTGTAAATGTACCAGTGGTAAAGGACTTTATGCCCTATCAATAGCCTCTGTAACATGTCGAAGACCTATATAATTGTTGCTGGTTATATGCATCCAGGAGGGACATCACTATGCTAAGGACCCAATTCTTACTCCTATCCTTATCTGAAACTTACAACTGTGTTGTACCGGTACCATGATATATATAATGTTGCATATGGTGATTGATTCACCCATATGATTCCCCCCACGTTTGGGATGCATCTGATGATGCTGAAGGAGTATACGGCCCAAAGGAGGACCAAAAGTTGTGCTAATAATATTCCCTTCAGGGGGAAGGAATCGTTTTTGCTAGAAACCAAGGAACACACAAACAAAGTGGCTAGGAGACTAGTGCTAGTATAAGAAAACATGCATGTAAAATACAAGTGTAGAAAATGTGTAAGATAAGACACAAGCAGGTAATGTAACCACAAAAGAGGATAATGTAGACCATGAAAAATGGGTTACAAACATGGGAGACCACTTTCGATGTCGTAAGAAAATCAAGGCTATAGTGGTCATACTTATAGAAAAGTGTGCACATAAGATAAAGGGAAAATATGAAAAACAATGGCATACAAAGTGTAAAAAATGAAAAATAATGTAACAAAAAACCATGGAAGTAAATTATCCTGCAAAATAAATATTGCATATGAAGAACCCGTTAGTATATTAGAAAGATAAAAAGTTTGTCAAAGTGTGTATAATCGAATAAAGAAATGTTTTATGAACAAAAATAAAAAATAACACCAATAATGTACGAAAGTGGATACCCACAAAAGCCTCTGTGGGATTGGTATCAGGTACTATGCCAAACATCCATGCCACATGTAGTAGATCTGTATAGTTTGTGATCACAATTAGAAAGCAAGTGAACATGCATGTATGTATGACAAAGATAATGACAAACAAATATTTATCCATCATGTGTAATAAAGTTAACATATAACAATGAAATGTACGTGAAACAAAGTGAAACCAAGATATGTAGTATGCTTTGGATGAGGCAGAATAGAATGTAGAGTGAATGATAGGGGCAGCATGCCCCTGGAGTGAATTGGTATGTGTATAATGAGGTTCATTTAGTTATTTCCCCTCAACAGTCAGGAATGAACCATAAATGAGAGTGTGTCATTGGGAAATTATTTGAATTATGTTTACTCAAACTATGTGATCACAAAAGCATAAATTGTAGAGTGTGTGATTGAATTATTGCCTGTGGGACTATTGTGTATCATAGGGTAATGATCACAGAACTAGAAGTATATGTATGATATATGTGGCATGAATGTGTATAGTGAGTAATGCACCTAGTGTGTGATAGAAGCTAAGAGAGGAAGATTTTCTTTGTGTATAATGTGCATTGTGTGAGATGTGTAATGTGTAGTGTGGCTAAGTAATGCTAGAGATAGCTATTGTAAATGTGCTAAATGTGTAATGTGGCTGAGTTATGAGAAGGAGGTTTTGTGAATATGTCCAATGTTTTAGAGTGTGTAGAGTATAATGTATAGTGTAGAAGGTTCATGTGTATAATATGCCCTTAACATTCAAGTGTGAACCATAGCACAAGAGTGCGTCATCTGGTAATGATGATACAAATGTAAAGAGATGTGTATGATAAATTTGAAAGACTATAAGAGACATGTGTGAATTTTTTGATAGTTGGGGATGATAAGATTTGTGGGTGGAGTAAGTGTGATTCCCCCCCAAGTGTGTGATAAATAGTGTGTTATCTAATGAATGATGTTTTGGAATAGACACTTAGGTGAGGTTTGAAGATGAAGAAGTGTACTTGATAGTGTATAGTAGATGAAATATTGTATCATTTATGAGGCTAGTGATAGATAATAATAAATATATGTATGTCTAAGTGATTATGTAATAGATGGATATGTCGATGAAGCATGTAATGTGAAGATAGAATGACATTATTATTGTAAGAGATCCATCGAAAATCATGGAATAACCGTAAGAACACAATTGTGTCATCGAGGAAATCATGAGGATACTGTATGTGTCAATATGTGTATGTTGTATGTGAAAGTGAAGAGAAGACACTTATTGGCGTCAAGGGGGATATATGTGTTATTATCCCCCAAGTATGTAGTGATGAATGTGCTCAAGTAATTTCATCTAAGAGGTCATCATTTTCAGAATAAAAACTGAAAGGTAAAGCATCTGATACATGATAAACAATAATATCAGGTTGATCATGTAGTGATTCATTATGGAGAAATTTATACGTGCCCATTTCATATTCTTCATCAGTGAAAGTGGATAGTGGACAACCATGTGCATATCAAAATGTAATAATTTTTTGAATAGCCGAGAAAAGATTCATTACAAATGAAAACATGTCCAAAAGGCATAAGAAATGAAATATCAATATGATAGGATCTAAGGTGACCCCAATATAGTCAAGCCAATACTTTACAAGTGTAAGTGGAGCACTACGAGAAGCACGTGCAAGAAACACTTTGAGATTAAAGATGTGGAGCCCATAAGTAGGAATAATGTGAATGAAACCATGATAAAGATGAGGAGCATAGGGTGATGGAAAGATGTCGTCAACCAAAAAACCTAGCTGAGCCAAGCCATCATGTATGCATATAGTGTCATCAAAAGTAGGATCAAATGGTATATGCTCCAACTAATAATCATTCATGAAAATCATACATGTAAAGGGGGGACATGCTAATGGTAGATCCACATGAAATAGTGAATTTTATGGAATGAAATCGGATGTGTGGGTAGGCCCCTAATAAACTACCATAGTAGTAGTAGGAGGTGGTGGTGCTATAGATGGGACTACATATCTAGCATGCATATAGAACCTTCAAGTGGTGGTAAATGATCCAGAGTATCCATGACTTGTGGTACATAAGTATTATCAGAGCATGGCGTAGGAATTATAGTATTGGGATCATGATCACAATATTTGTATGGGTCACGATCACTAGGAACTGTATATTCTATGACCTCATTTAGGAGTTTTACATAGTGATGTACTGTAGAAGCAACTTCTTACATATCATGAAGTCATGGCCAACCAAGTAAATAGTTATATAAAACTGTAAAGCCAATGAAAAAGAAAACTGTGTTAAAGTTTTTAGACCCTATAGTGATAGGTAGAGTAATGTAATCTATGTATGGATGAATTGAACCATCATATGCCCAAAGGGAAATACATTGATGGACTGACATTAGCTACAGAAAGAACAATATTTTTAAGGAATGATGTAGGAAATAGATTGAGTTCATATCCATTTTTTAAATAAATTACACTTGATACCCATATTGGAAATGCAAATCATGATATGCAAGGGTGGATCATTGTCAAAAATAGCAAGACCAACATGAGGATTTAATGAGAAATTAATATGATGGTAAAATTCTTCAACAAATTTTTTGTATACTTAATCTGGATACATGTTAGTAGGAATGAAATTGGTAGCTAAGAGAGTTCTAATTCTATCTCTTAATTGAGGATTGATGAGGAAGAAATCATTAATAGAGATACTCGTGATGAAGATATCCTATAAATATAAGAAAAATAGGGGTAAAAGGATCCTAAGAGTGTTCATATTGAGTTCAGGTTCATGAAAATGATTAGCCTAAAATGTAAATAAAATTGTAATCGCATGTTATTATAGCAGTAAAATAAATATACAATTAATTACATAAAATACACGCAAGAAACTAAGCAATAAATTATGAAACCCTAATTACAAGGAGGAGAAAGAGGTAATTATATGATTCTTAATTAATTCTAAATTTTACTGAAGTTCTGACCAGGTGCATGGAATAGTAGGAGCTTCATACAGAGGCCCAAAAAAATGTAGATCCGAAGAGATTGGTTGGACTTTTGCACCTAGAGAGGGAGTGGGTTCCCTAGGCTCTTTTTGGGAACCTAGGTCTATGGAAAAGATCATAAAACCTCTTTACAGGTATCGCAAGGTGCTCACCTTTAGTCACCTTTGGTATTTCTGAGGTTGCACCAAGATCGCCGAGGTTCCTAAAAAACCTGCAAAACCCTCGAATAGACATCAAATCTTTAAAAACCAAAGATGCAGAATGAGGTGTTGGATTTTCCTTAGCTATCAAAATGGTGAAACTACAACTAATCATTACAATACATCTCAAATAAAATATAATTTTATGCGCGTATGTCTGAAATCCACAATTAATTTTAGTAGTGAATGTTAGGAATTTTTGAAACTGGAAATATTGAATTTTCAGCAGTTGATTGTTGACTAATTTTCCTAAAATTTCCATCAACGATTCATTTGTATGGGTCATTTTTATTACTATTTATATGTAAAAATTACCTTATGCATGTATTTTACCAAAGTTTCTAATAAAAATGTGTAAATATTCACTGGCGTATAATACATAGCCTAGGGAGTTGAAAGGGGGGTACCCATTTAATACAAACATCCAAAAAATATCGGATGTCCATAAAACTTAGGTTGGAGGGTGGTCCATTGTCTTCTGTATAACCTAGGTTGGATTATTGTACAACCTAGGTTGGATGCCAATCTAACCTAGGTTGTACAATAGACAATTGATGGTTTTCAAAGCCCATCCAACCTAGGTTGTATGGTAGATAATGGACGGTTTTCCAATATGGGTTGGACGGTCGTGCGTTATCTTCCATCCAACCTATGTCAGAGGGCTGTACAAACTAGATTGTAAAACAAATAATGGACGACCGTCCAACCTGGAAAAATTGTGCCCAAATTGCCTTTGCCATGAAACATTTCTTCAACAATTCACCCCTGATTCAAAAGTCAATTTTGGATATTCGCCACCCATTCTAAACTAATTTTTCAGAGGGGGTTCTTAAAATGAACGCTGGTGGAATCATTTCCAATGGATCTTGTGCGTGTTACACTTGAGAATGAGAAAATAGCTATATGTAAATAAATTTAGTAAGTGTGTGCATGGAATAAAATGAACTTCCCTCCTATGAAGTGTATGTATAATAACCAACCCTTATCTCCCTTTTGATGGTTCTATATGGATGTAATGAATCTCTTAGATGCTTGATGGATGCAACCTTAGGTGGTGATAGGTAATGCTTAGTGTTTGGTCACTTTTTATGATCATATATATATATATATATGATTCTTTTGCTTAAATTTCATAATTAGCCCCGAAAATGCCAACTACCAAAAATATAAGATACTCAAATGACTAGAAAGGACATAAAAATTGTGATTGAAGTAAAAAAGTGGTTAGGGGAACCCAGAGGGGATGAGGGTACGTAACATTGGCATCCTTGCTTGGCATTGGTGTTGAGGATGATAAATGTTGAAGCATAAATAAATATACTGAGCAAGTAAGGGTGTAAGAACAAAATGGTAACAAAAAGACAAAGAAAGGTGGCCAAAGACATGGCTTAATCACTACTTTTATTACTTAGGAATCATATGAATAGTCGTATGTAATCAGAACTATATAATTACTCAAAGTGTGTGATTTTGTGTCTACATATGCAACATCAAATCTATGCATTATGTTTTACCACTAAAACAATATTTATAACCAAATCATTGTATTGTATGGTGCAGACAATACTATAGTCCATTTTTATATTAATAAGAAACGTGATCTTGAGGTGCATATTTGAAATCTTTTGTTGTACTAGATTAGCATGGAGGTAAAGAAATGTGTTTTATATAGCAATAAATATGTCAATCTCATGAATATTATTATAATTCGTTGAAAACATGTCTTGAAAACTGTGAAGTAGTTGATGGAATGTTTCTACTTTATCATCTTGTAATCATGTAGATAGAATTATGCAGTTCAGGGTATTACTTAGTAGCATAATTGTAACTTCTATTTTCTTAATTTAATAGTGTTGACCTATCCTCAATATATGGTTTATTAGGTATTGTATGAGGTTGATCAACCTAAATATTAAGAGAAATTGAGAATCATTTTTTTAAAAATGCACATGGAAACTCATTATATAAGGAAACATATTTTTGCAATAGAAGGGAGTGAAATATTTGTACACCCCTATGTATTCTTGGTGGGATTCATTAGAAATTTCAATTATCATCCAAGTCTTGAGAGAAACTATTTCATTGATGATGTCAAGAGAGAAAAGATCCATTGTAAAATTATAAGTGTGATGTACCTTATTTATGTATGCCCCATATGTGTGTGAAGCATGAAAAACCATAGGGGAAACTGTTACATTACACATCGGATGCAATGTATTTTTCTTCTAATTAATACATTTCCATGCAACAATAATATTAAATGTAATGGTTTCATGAATAAATTATTCTGGTTTTCCATGTACGAGGATTTTTTACCAAAATTTTCATAAATGACAGTGTCCAAATCCATACTTGGTGGAAGTATATTTCTCCTTAAGTAGCACCATATCATAAAAAATCACTTTATGTTCAACCATTGATGGTTTAGGTTGCATATATGGGATATAAACATCCTTGGTTGTTAGTATGTCTTAATATTTGGAGAGATCCAGATTCAAGGGAAAATTATATATTTAATTTTGAAAATTAAGCTTGAGATGTTTGTATAGGGAAAAAGGTACAACATGAATCATGTGTATTCATGGCTAGCCAAGTAATATGTTATAATAATGATCATTATTCATAATGTGACATATTATGGCTAATGTTTAGGACCCATAATTATGTGTAGTGTGATCTCTCCTAATAATTTATCATGGATGTTATCAAAAATCCCTTATTTATCAAATTTGATTAATTGATGTTATCAGTTGAAATGTATAAGATGAACTTAAGAAATATATTAGAAACAATAATAAGTCTTGACTTGTTATCCAAATATAATCTCTTCACCAATTGTTTTTATGTAGTAAATTTTATATAAGGGGAGGTATGGAATAATTATATGAACTTGTTAGAAAAAAATAGTTATATCAAAAGATATATTCATCTCAATTCATCACAATATGTTTGGAATTGATGCCACATAAGGTTGTTGTACATAAATATCTATCATTTTTGTTTGTAATATCCTATAAATAACATCTCTATATGAAGAGGTATTATGTAATAGATATAGTAAGGATATTTTTTTTATTAGGGGTAAATAGTTTTGAAGGGATTGTACCCTATTACAAAAAGTGCTCAAAAGCCAGATAGAGCAGAATATACAATCCATATTTTTTAAGGGACTATACCCTATTATAAAAAGTCTCCAAAGCCAGATAATGTAGTAAATACATTAAGTTTGGATTAGCATCCAGATTATACATGAATATCCAACTATAGTTATCTAAGAAAATATAAAAAAGGATCAAAACGGTGACAAAACTACAACAAAGCAGCATGAAAACAACATCCTGACAGCAACAAAATAGAAAACCTTAAGTAAGGAAAGTCCTCCTCACTTGTCTACTTTGTCAATATTTATCCTTACCTTCTGTAGAGAGGTGAAGAGTTCTAGGGGATTGACATGGGATTGACCCTTCTTTTCCAGATATGAGAGAATCAAGTCCAGTACTGTTCCCGGCTCCCAGATGGCAGAAAGAATGTCGTTGATCACACATACACCTTCTACATATCTCTCCATGAGTTTGTAGATACCCTTAAGCATAGAAATGGTGTATTCATTTCTTCCTTTTGCATTTCCCAATTCTATTATCCAGTGAGTTAAGCTTATTCTATATTTCAAGAAGCTAAGCTTCTTATATATTGCATTTCCCAGTCTATTATCCCAGTGAGTTAAGCTTCTTGTATATTTCAAGAAGCTAATCATTATGTTTCTCAGGGTAATTTTGCATCTTCCTTTTTCCCTTCTCTCTTACAGACCTACTTGAGCTCTTATTTCAAAATCCCAACCTCCTTTTCCATTTTGACAACTCTATTGAGAATTTCTTCCTCCCTTTCTGTAGCAAAAGCAACAACTAGATTGCTAATGTGAAGTAGATTTTTAGCAGACTCAATGCCTTTACTACTATGTAGGATTCTTTGGGAGGGGAACGGATGATTAAGAGGGTAATGTGATTTTTTGGTTTTTATTTTCCTTCGACCAGATGTAGTTTTGGGGGAAGTGGAGCCATGGTTAGGGGGGCAGGTGCAATGGGTATTGAAGGATGTTGGGAAAGGTAATGATAGTGAAAAGTGTATTTTAGCAAGTGTATCATAGAGTATTAGTGGATTGACTAGATAGAAGGTGAAAAGGGTGTTAGATGAGTTATTTGATTTCCCCCATTTGGTGTGGTTCCTCTACTTTTATTGATAACATTAAGTACTAACCCCAAGATAAGTTCAGGATTAAGAGTATGGGTGGGATGGTAGCTATTGTAATATGAAGAGAAATGGAAAGGCAAAAACAATTATTGCATAAAAACTCTTTGGCAACAAGAAGTAACACATACTATCATAGAGTAAATTAGAATATGGATTTTTGATGAGGGGATATTGGTATAGATGAACGGAATATTTTTCTTTTAGGCATGTGTAGGAGGATACAATGGTATGAGCCCTATAGTAGGAAAGAATATAAGATATTCAAAATGTAATTTGAAAAATAAACCCCTAATGGAACTTAATTCTTTGAATATAAATCACATTGAAACCTTATAAACAATGAAGATAATGTAAACCCTAAAAAATTTATACCAAGAATGAAACCTTATGAAAAAATTGGAAGATTATATTTAAAATATAGAAAACATAATCAAGATCTAAAAGAAAAACTATAGAAGAAAGAAATATAAAACCCTAAAGGCTAGAGAAGGTTGTGTAAGATTAGAAAGTGGGTTCACCAAATGATTTCATCCAAATTAAATATTTTTACTCTAGTGAGGAATGAATTATTATAAAATACTGTAGAATCGAAGTAATAGATAAATGATCCAATATTCCATATAGGACATTACAAGTAAAATGATAATGAGAAGATATATTCAATTAGGTAACATGACAAATATAGTGAAACATGAGAGGATTATTGCATTTATCTTATTGTTACTTTGGGAGCTAGTGTAGATCTAAGGTTAGGTCAAACAAGATAAGAAAAGGTTGAATAAATTTATCATGGGTAAAAGAGAGGTTCCCATTTTTGTTATCAATGGTAGGCATCAAATCTAAGACTATACACACTTTGTAGATATAAAGGGCTATCAACGAGCACTAAAGTCACAAATCTAGAGGTTAATATCCATAGCCCTAAGATAGTTATAGGTTTCCAAGGCCTACAACCAAGATAAAGATAGGTATCCTAATAGAATTACAAAATAGATAGGGAAAAAACAAAGAGGTGGATAAATCCAAGGGGCACAAAAATTATAATAAAAATTAATAGATCAAAGAAAATCTCCATTGAATCTAATATATAGAAATGAATGACCAATCAAAAATACACACTCAAAATTGCAGAGAGATCATAGATACAAATACAAATGATTGGTATTCAATATTCTTTTCTAAAATCCATTACACAAACATACATATAAATAGGAAAATAGCTACCCTATAATTTAGGAGGTAGCTATAACAATACTCTGACCTACATGAGTTCTTTGTAACTGACATAACAACATAGATATTTTTTATTGTTGTTTTATATAATAACTAATACCAAATTACTAACCTATTACTAACATTAAATTTACCATAATAATAATTACAAATGCAAATATTATTCACCCATACATGCCAATGGAGCACTAACCGTAGATTTCCTAACATCCACCCCTTAGTGTGAATATGGGGAAAACCCATCTTTGTATTTGTATCTGCATTTATGAATTGTTGATTTTCATAGGATGATCACAAACCCAATGAATGTTTTTACATATGGTTGAACAAGAACTGAGAATGGTGGTTTTATAAAGTGGAGTACTACAAACCAAAAGGTGATGGTTTTGTATATGGTTTACCAACAACCAAAAGTGGTGGTGTTACAAAGTAGCTTACCACAAACCAAAAATGAACGTTTTCAAATGGTTTACCCATAAAAATATCATGATGTGCCAAGAACTATTATTCTTCTGATTGATAGAATGGGAAATTCTCAAACTTTGGGTGACTAGAATTGAGAAGAACCTCCAAAGTGGGTTGGTTCCCTGGATAAATCACCTAAACTAGTTCTCTAGTGCACATTAAGGTAGAGAAACAACCAAAAAAATAACATAAATCATATAAAATAGGTGATACACCAATTTATTGGAGGCCTATGACTACACAAAACATACATATTGAATGCTAATGACCTATAAATATTCACTTCAATGTACTTTTTAATGGATTCTACACTTCAAGAAAGGCATTTAAATGTTTTGGGAAAATTATGGGAGGGTAGATTTAAAGTCTATTCCACTTCCAAAACCTATTCAACAATCTAACATGCTCTTGAAATAATTTTAAAATGCTACAAACATAGTTAATGGAAGTTTTTTAAACTCATGAGCATACAAAGATAGGAGAGAATTCACCAAAACATACCATAAACTTGTTGTAACACACATCAAAAAGTTATAAATGGAGGAAAATTAGTCTTTTATTGCTTCCAAAAGGTGCTGTAGTATTGAGATCTACATAGCCTAAGAATGATAGAAAATAAGTACCCACTTGCTTCTAAAGCAAGAATACATATAGCCAAGGGGAAAGAGGAGTTAATTGAACTCACTCTCCGTAAAGAGAAATCTTCTTCAATTTGAGACTCTAGCTTCAAAAAATCCAATGCTAGAAAATATAGACCATACATGGATGATATGATTCATTCTTCAATTAACTACAATTTCTAATAGTAATAAAGATATTATTATGTGCATGAGGTGAACAAGGATAAAAATACAAGTTTATGCTCTATTTGTAGCTTAGTTAAACTTCTTGTTGACTTCAGTCAATGATCCACTTTTACAAAAGCTAAAGTATTTTGGCAAAGTTTAAGATAATCATGGTTTTGGCACATTCATTAGGTGGTGATTATTGGTTATTTTTACTTTGGAAACTATGCATGGTGAAAATCACTTTTTCTTCCCCACATGTAAATAATAACAAAAATCATGAAATTTTATCCCACGGAAAATTAATAAAGGTATAACTAATTTTGACTTAACCAATGGATTTAACCATGGTCACAATTGACCATGGTTAGAGTCATTAGGTTAGTCAAATAATTAAATCTCCAAATCCTAACTTCATTTCATTTTGCATTGTAATTAGGGAAGCTTTGTTTATGGGGAAACTCTACAAAAATTTCTTTGGCCACCTTTTTTATTAATAGTTAGGCTATGTGCTCCTTATATGTTTGTCATTCAAGCTTTCCATATTACCTTCATGGCTCGAGCTCTCTATTCTTTGTTGAGTTCTACAATATTTGCATTAGCGATAGTTTATCTCTACTGTAATTTGGAGAGGAATAAGCTGAGATCTGGGTGTAGTTCAATATTGTTGTCACCTTGGTGAGATGGGTTATTGTTTCACTCGATTTGGTTCATTGTTGTGGGAAGTCGCCATTTTCCATTGGACGAGTTGGGGTTTCCATCTAGTTTGGATGCTTCCTCTTTGTAAAACATCTGGGTTGGAATTATTTGTGGCTTGTGTTGGCATTGGTCAGCTCGTGATGTGTTTAAAAGGAGGCTCGTTGTTTTATTGTTTATCTCAGTTAGATATTTGTGTGAAGGTGAGTTTGTATTTTTTTCCAATCTCATTCGTATCCATATTATTTTCTAGTTTGTGGTTACAATTTTGAGTGTTACGCCTTGTGGGTTAGCTCAGCTCAGATCTCTCCATCGCTCAACCCTTATGTTTTATCAACTCTGTATATCCCCGTGGCTCAGTTAAGTTTACATTTCTCTGCTCGAGTCCCTTTCCTCACTTTTCTCGAGCTTTGGTTTCAGTTGGGCGAGTTGTGTGCGTTTATTTGTTGGTTCAACCTTTGTGTCCAACTCGCCTTGAGCTCCTTCGTAGCTGATTCGTAGTTCCTTACACTGAGTTGCGTTTGTTTTGTGTTGGAAGTTTGTTATTGTCTTAAATCTGGTATCATTTCTTACCTTCAACTCGCCATTACACAGGAAGGTTTCCATTATTTTGTGTTCATCCTGAGCTTTACAATGTTTGTTTCTTTCTTCTAGTTTTTCTTATCTCGGTACAACTTTAAATAGCTTAGTCATGCTTCCACGATCTATGCATTGTTTCCACGAGCTTTCTATGATAAAAAATCTCCATAGCTCACTGTATTTTCATAGTGGCTCCGCATTTTTCTCCCCTCTGATCTCAGAATTATTTTATTAGACCTCATTTTTTTCTTTGTATTAGCTCATAGCTGAATTAAAGGTTAGGAGCACCCTAGGAAATAATTTGAGTGGATGCCCTTCTCAAAATTTCAGTTAATAACTTTTTCTCATCAATTCAATAAATAAAAGACAACTACATTCTCATGTTTTAAAAGTTTCTTCAGGACCATAATAATCACAAATTTAAAGAAATCGCTATACATAAAGAATAAAAATATCCTTTAAAATCATCACATAAGGATGAGAAATATTCTATGGATGGAAAGAATTAATCATAGGAGAGACTCAAAATGTAACAAATTATTATTTTTTAATACAAGTTTGCTTGCAAATCTGATTTTTCAATATCATGTAGGTGATGAGACTCAAACTTGAACAAAGAACAATATTTTCATATAGCAATAGAAATACTTATGTATCTCCCATGGTTTTGTGAAGACTAGTATTTAAACCATACCTACAAATTCCTCCATTAAACAAATAATAGAAATTTCCCACCAAAAATTAGAATTAGAGAATTAAATACTTTTTTACTTCAATTATATCCACTCTTGGTTCTACATCAAATAATGGGTAACAATACCATCAAAATCCTATGAGCTTAAAAATATGTCATTTTTATTACTTGTACAAATATTATATTACCTTTTTATTTTTATGTGTGAAATTTATGTCACCATATAATAATATCAATAAATAAATTACTATTGAATCTTCTTTAAATTAATTTAATACTAAGCTCTAAAAATTACTGGTAATAAGGGAAATATTTAGATCTAGGTGCCCCTAATTTTTGGCACCCTAAGTAGTTGCCTAGTTTACCTGGGGCTTAATTCCCCCTTCTATTAGCTCACCATTCTTTTCTATGTATTTTGGTGTCATGTGTTCATAACTCGGCCTTGTTCCTCAACTACAGATCTAACCACATTGTTTTATACCTTCTCAATATCTTCAATAAATTGGACGAGCTCACCATGGTGTTTTTTTTGGCTCGGCATGTTTAATGTGAGCTCAACCATTCTTATGTTAACCTAGCTTGGTATATGTTTAACTCAGCTCGCTTGTGCTTTTACCAAATAATCTTAGTCGTGCTAACAATCTAGCTTGATATCTCATTTTCTTCACCCATCTTGCTAGGGTTATGTGAGCGCTCGATTTATGTTGTTTTTGTTAGCCCAAAGGTAAGTGATGTTTCAAATTTTTGTCTCTGTTTAAGCTTGTTCAATAACTAAAAAACTTGGTTTCTTGAGAAAATGGCCTAGATTTTATTATTTAGCTGAAATGTATTTGACCTCATTCTGAAAGGAACAGTTATTCTTTGATCTAAAACTCCACTTGTACTTCTAAAAAACCACATTTTTAAAGAATATATACTTTGCAAAAGAAAGATAATTTCTTGAATTTGGATTTTTGTAGAGAAGCTTTGCATTAAAAAACTACACTTGCAAAAATTATATGAATACATGATAAAGGTTTAATCATAAATGATGTCTTCTTCTCCATTTCAAGACCGCTATTCTAGATCGGTTATGATACTTTGTTACATTTTCTTCATTTAAGTTTATGTGGATACAATATTTTAAATTAGAGCTCTTGGAGGCATTATGCATGAAGGAACTCTTTTTTCTTGAAACTTTGTAAATTTTCATTTCTCAATAAATGTATGGCTGTCTTTTTGTCTAATATAGCAGCACATTCTTGTTTCAAGAAACTTCTAGTTTCGTATTCCTATACCATGAAAAACCTGAAAAGCATACTTGACTGAGATTTAAATGTATCTTATAGATCTTTATTGTCTTCTGAAGCTTTTTATTTGTTGTTGCATGAACTAAACTATGATGTTTTTGGAGTCCTTGTAAACCATATTTGAAAAGATGGATGTAGCTTTAAAAAAATTTTTTGGAACATGTATCTTATGAGTACATTCTTAAATGTATGTTTAAAATTTCATGTGCATTTCTTCCTAGAAGGTTGTATTCTGAAACTGAATTCTATAATTTTTTTTATACTTTCACTGATGTTTTTGGCATTCTTTCATTTATGCAACTTGTTTAATCATGAGGAATGCATTTTTTTTAAGATTGAAGTATAATGAAGCAATGGTCATCCTCATCTCTAACATCATATTTATTTCCTGTTTCAGGTGTATGGAGCTATAGTGCCCACTCCTCTTTCGACACTTATTATACTATGATTTCGATTATTGTGATTAGAGAAATGGAAATTATTATTATATTTTTTATTAGCATGTTGATAGACGGTAGAGATATTCTGTATTATCGATATGTTGTGACTCAAATTGTAGATTATATGGACTCCTAGAGGCATGGATAGATATTTCAATGTTGATGATGATTTAGTAGTTTTACTATATACATATATATACTAACACTTTGGATTCTTGACATATTGATTATGACTATATGATCAGGCTAGTCTAGTGATCTCATTGATGTTGATAAACTAGTAGAATTGAAATATCTAGAAATTGTAGATATTTGGTAGAAGTGATTAACCTTGATGATGATTTTGTTATACTATATGATGATGTAAATTGATAAATATACTTGTGTTTTATTCTTTGATATTATTGACATGGAATTGAGGCCGAAGAGGTTTTAGTTTTATTTTTGCAGGAAATTATATCACAATAAACAAGAAGGGGCTAGGAGACCAACAACGGAACAGTATTGGATCTTGGCAACAAGGTTACCTAAGTAACTTTGTGTTATGTATATTGTTGTGTTTTTATTGAGTTGTTAGTAGGTTCCCATGGAGGGGTGACTCAATTATGACCATAGGTTTATGTTTTGCTTTTACCTCCTTCATTTATATTTATTTATTTTTGTATGTGAATTACTTGTTGTAATGTATGCTCACTTTATTATTGCTCAATTAATGTGCTTTGTTTAGTTAAATAATCATGTGGTTAAGTTAAATTGAGATGTGACTATGTGGGCATTTATTATGGTATATATTCCTTGTTACCTTATGGATTTGAGATGGATTTTATTGATTTTGATGTCGTGTACTCAACATCACTTTTCAAATCTCGAATTTGGGTTTAGAGGCCTTTTTTGGAGGCTTATGAGACAAGTTAAGCTTCTCCAATACCTCTTAAAATTACCCACCAACTATACATATGATGTGAGGGGTTTATTTTAGGCCTCATTATGTGTTTTTTGAAAGGAAAAGGAAAATGAATTGCACTTTCTTACAAACTCCTTTAATTTTTTCCTTAGAAGTATGAAGTAGTGGTTTTGTGTGTGAAAGGAACATTATCATATTCTCACCCACCCATTTATGAGTCTTGTTCTTTGTGTTTTACTTAGTGAAGTGGATTGGTAGAGAAGTGATGTGGCATCCTACATAGAGCCACATCACCAACTCTCTCCTCATTTTCTATTTATGTAAGTTATTTTGGTGTTTTGGGGGTTACTTGGATTTAGTTGCACACTTGCATTTTTGGAAGATCTTTGCTTGAGTTCTTATTTAGGAGCTTGGGAGCTTGTTTTGTATTTAGATTTGGACTTAAAAAATCTTGGAGATTTTTTCTTATGGATTAAATATTCTTACAATGGAAAGGTAGGGTATATACCCTGACATTTTATTTTATTTGTTGTGGTATTGCTTGTAACATGATTGAATTTTGTGTTGTTTTGGATATTGGGTAGTATGGACCTTAACAATGGTGTGGGAGAAGGAAAATCAGGATATTTCGGGGGAGGGATAAGAGTTTTTTATATTCATTGGAGGGATTTTGGGTTGGGTGTCCCACCTTGTGATAATAAGAAATATTTCTTGCTTATCTTGGTATGTTTCATTTGAGGGAGTGATAAGAGATTGAGGGAGTGATAAGAGATTAAGGGAGGGATAAGAGTTTAGTTTTGGTTGTTTGAATGAAGTTCTGGAGCTTTGAAGGTGGACACTTAATCCATTGGGAAGCGTAATGGATTCCCCATATTTCTCTTCTCCCTTGGCTTAAATTTGAAGCCTTTGTGTTTGGAAAAAAAATGTATATTGTTGCTATTAGTTTTATTTTGCTTGTTGTGTTGTAAGTTTGTTGGAATGAGTGTATGTATTATGAATCCTTTGTAAAAGTTTCCATGGTTTCCTTATATCCCTTATTTCTTCATTATTGGGGCTCGGGTTCTAATGAGAAGGATTGCTTCTCATTCTCATTGGAATAAAGGTATGGAGGTGAGTGTTGCCCATGAAAACTTCCTTGTAGTTGTGATTTGGAGTGAAGAAAATCTTTGGAGTTGCAAGTAGTTATTGGGATGAATACATTGTGTAGAAGAAAAAGAAATAGAAAGTTTACTTTTGTAAATTTCATCATGTTATTTCCACCTTTGAGTGGAAGGCTTGTATGTAATTGTATTTTAAAGAGAGTTCTTGTTAAATGAATTATGTATCAAGCTGTGTATTGTAATAGTTGAAAGAAGGATATTTTAAAGTTGTAGTTTATAATAGAAATGTATTGCTCTTTTCAAATCTGGAATTTAATCAAAAGTTTTCATTATGTGCCTTCATCTTGAAAATGGTTTTCTTGCATGTAGAAAATGTATGGGGATAATATGCTTGTTCTTGCTTGTAAATGTTTATAATTACTCTGTGTTGATAAAAAGGAATGTAACTTTTACTCAGTAGATGGTTACATTTATTCCTTCCCTTTAAACATTATATGCGTTGTGGTTGAAATGTATTCTTGTTGCTTAAATTTTAAACTATGAAAAAAAAGGAAAAATGTATACATTTAGTTATTTTACTCAAGAAAGAAGTTGTCTTCTTTACACTTAGTGTATTCTGTTAAATAACCGGTAAGTTAGAAATATTGTTTGATATATATATATATATATATATATATATATATATATATATATATATATATATATATATATATATATATATATATCCATTCTAAACAAAAAAAATTCCATAGTGAATCGGCATCGGTTGGCCAATCGGCATTGAGCAGAACAGAAACCAACATCGAGTCTCTGATAAGTATGGTATACAGTTGTAAATAAATTCAACTTTAAACTTCGATGGCATGCGTTTTGTACTTAGAAAACAAAATAAAAGAGACTTTAGATTACATGCACTTTTATAAAATGTATATGCAAATGTATATAGTCTGAAGAATATATACATTTGTAAATATACTTTTATATAATTTGGGTCGAATTCACAGATAACCAATGCCGACCAGTGTAAACAAAATCGGTTTGGGTAGCAAAGAGATAACCATGACCGGTTAAGTGACCGGCACCGGTCGCCTGTGCATGGACCTCTATTTCAAAAAAGATGTTTTTCAATCTAAACCAAAGTGACATTAATTGAAGGTAAATTTGGAACAGAATGTAGATCTCTCGTAGTACTAGGTATATATACATGTATATACATATATACATGTATGTATAGACATATCATACATATATATATATATAAGTGTATATACACCCTAAATCAAACAAAAAAATGGGACTTCCCCAATTTTTTTAGCTTAAGAAAATGTGAGCCAACAAATAACCTCAACCATGATTTTGGGTTAGAACTTCTCAACAAAAAGAAATAAAGAGATAATCTACATAACAAAACCTTACAACAACTAAATAGAATGTCGAGCAAAATGGAGGAAGATATTCTTCCCATTTGCTAATCTAAAACAAAATTTCTCCATGGTTTCCCCTCAAGATTCCATGGCTTCCGCCTCCTTCAACCTACAAAAAAAATGAACAAATGAATAGTATAGGGAAAAGAAAAGAATAAAAAAGCATCATAAGGATTATTAGGGCGCTTTGGAGAAAACCTAAATCTAAGGGCTCAAATTGATTAAATCTAAGGGTAGAGATTTAGCCCTACAAAATTTAAGTTTCTAAAATTTTTATGGGAATGGTTCTGAAATAAAATTTATGGGTAATAAGTGAATGGGGCCTGTTGATGCAGATTCACAACACCCCCAAATCGACCTTTAGATCTGTTGTTGGGAAATTGTCAATTTGGTGTGAATGCACAACATGGAGTTTTCCCAAAGTGTGGGACCTTGCAAGTAGGGAAAACTCTCTAGATTGAGGTTGGTTCCAACCCCTCTTTGTAGATGTTTGGTTCAAAATCCTACTCTAAAATCCAAGGAGGCAGAGTTAAGGAGAAACATGGAAATGAGAAACAAAACTAAGCAAAAACAAAACAATGATACACCAAACGAGTGCTGAACTTATTGTTTTGAAAAATAGAAACAGATCATAAGGATGCAACATCAAAACATGAACAAATTTCCAAAATTCAATGAAAGATCAGAAGGTAACAAACTAAATTTCATAGAGAATGCATTGTCAGTTCCATATTAAATATGATACATTGCATTAGCAAGAAGGAAAAAAATGTACTGCAGTCTTCATGGGAGGTCTAAAACCCCTAAAATCCACCTTTTGAGGAGAAAAGGAGAGTTTTCCAAAGCAATAATATCCAACTGTTACAAAATGAGCCAAAACTGGGTTTTAATGAAAAACGCAGAAGGCAGGGGAGAAGAAAACACGTGACATGTGATTTAAACATTCAACCACCCACTCAAATCATTGAATTCACCTAAAAAAATATTAGCTTTATGGAAAAACCAATACTCTAAAGTACATTGCTTCGCAGAGCCAAAAAATGACCCATACTTCATTGATTTTGGTGGTTGGGAGACTATTTCCACGTTTTTGCATGCTAGAGACATTTCTTAATTTTTTTCCAACCAAACCTAACCGAAAAAAATTTGAATATTTCCTCATGTAGATAATTTCAATAGCTTTCCAATGATACAAAAATCATGAAATTCCAAGCTCTGGTGCAAAAGATATGCCCTTCTGAAGATTTGGGTGAAAAAGGGAAAAATTAGGGAAATATTTGGGTTCTCGGGCCAAAATCATCCCTTTCTTCCTTATTTTTTCAAATTGGGAAATTTTCCCAAAAAAACTCAGCACCCCATCTCTCCAATGACATGTGGTGCCTTTTAATTTGGTCCGTGGGATTCAAAATAAAATTCTGCCTAATTTCCCTAAAGGGAAAATTTTCCCAATGTCCCCCCCGGCCCGACCTCCACTACTGACATGGACACGTGGCACCTTCTGATTCGGTGTGGAGATGCAGCTGAAATTTTCACCCTTCTCCTTCACGGGATTGTGGGCTTAATTTTGAATTTGAGTTTTTAGCCAAAAAGGCTAAGTGTCACAAATTCCTCCCTGGCCCCGCGAGTCTATTTCACTCCTTCGTCGAGCCCACGGGACACAATTTTCCTTTATGCCTTTCAACCCCAAAAAGGGCTAAGTGCCAAAATTTTCTATGTGCATTCACTAACTCATCGAATTTCCTTGGCAAATTTTCTTCCTCCGCTCCGTTGGCCCAAGATTCCCTCACAAAATTTCCTCCTTACCTCTGCGGGACCGCCTAGGGAAAATTTTCACTGTTAACACCACTGAGCCATAACTCAAAAAATACAAGGAGTTAGGATGAATTCTTTACCTTTTGGAAAGGTGAAAAAATTATCTATCTGATGAAGTCATACCCAAAAAATTTTAAGTGTCTAAAGCATGTAAAAAATCCATTTTAAGTACCAGCAAAGGAAAAAGAGAAGGAGTTAGCCAAAAATAAGCATGGGCTTATTTTGGATAATAATTTTGGTGACTCAAAGGGATCATCTTCCTGCTAGATGAAATGACCACCTTCCTTGAAGCCTCTGTAGGGCACGGAGTCATGATAGATAGCCTGAAAATTGATCTTTACTTGAAAAATTCCCTTTTAGACCTCTTAGAAATCACTAAAACTGAAACCGGTTGTGACCAAATTCCACGACAATGCACTGTGCAAGAGAAAAAACAAGCACCACAAAAACTATGTACAAACTAAAAATCATACATATCCCAAGTGGGATATGCAAAGTGTGCACAAGCACTTCTTCTGCTGAAAACAAACCTACCTAAACTACTCTAACTGAATGCAAAGGTGAACTAAACAAAACTTGCAACTGGTTGTGCAAAAATAGCTTCCATTATTCAAAATTAGCAACCATGAAAATGATTTGGAGATGATCATGGATAGCTGGGTGAGTGGAAAATCAACAAAAAATCTGGTCCTCTAACCAAATTAGCAAGGTGTCAACTGAAAACAAATTAGATACCTCTTTTAGTTGCTCTGCATTTGGATTGAAGAGGCATTGCAGTTGATCCTTGGTGCTTTGATGCTCATGCTCATGCTTGGAAGTAAGCATGACTGTTGGAAATTACTCTTTTGGCTCCAATGAATCCAAATAATTTATTGGGCAAGATCTTATCCATTGAATTTGCCTATAGCTCTTAATGTATACTCCATAAATGGGTTCATTTTGTAGACCTTCCTGAATGAATGGCATAGAAAAGGTGATCAAAACCTCTTACTCATTCCCTTCCTCTTCCCATGAAGCACGTGGAAGATTTAAATCTTCCAATCATGGTTCCAAAAGTCTGTTACAAAATGCAAGCTATTGTCCTTCAAAGTTCTCCTTCGCGGCAATAGGCTCTTGTTGCTGAAGAACGAATGGTGTAGAAGAGAATGTTGTAAATTTAGTTGGTTCCTCATCTGGAAACATTCTTCTAAGTCTGATAAGAAATCAAAATCTTCAATTTCCCACTGCAACAAAGTATCTTCCTCTTGTATGGTGACTTTCAAATCTGCATTTTCTTCACCATGTGCAGCTTCATTTTAAAACATGAAACTTGTCAACCCAAACTCATCAAAAAAATCAGATTTTTGGAGAGATGAAGTGGGAGAGAAACATGAAATTTCTTGTGCCTATTGCTCATAATTCAATGCCCCTTGGACCTTATTTTTTTCAACTCCATAATGGATTCATCAATCGAATCAGCCCCTTCAGATGTAAGCAAAAATTCATCAATAATGCTTCCTTAATCGAATGACTTCAACTCCAATTCAATCTCTTCCATTTTCTCCTCTGCAGTGGGAATTGGAGCTGATTTTTCTTCCTCTTTGATGAATGATTTTGTAAAGTAAATTAGATCAGAATTTTCTTTAGGCAAAGTGCCAATATGAACACCAAACTCAGCACAAACAAGCTACTAGTTTTTTTGCTCTACTGCTATTATAAAATCAGCCTTGTCCACCACTTGTCTTTCAACCTCAACCTCCTCCTTTGGCTTAACCATTAAGGGGAATTTTTGTAATCCCAAATTTAAGAGCCAAGCTCAACAAAATTCTAATTTTTTCATCCTATTTTATCTCTTCTTCTTCTTCTTGTTTTCCTTGACTGAAATTCTGATTTTTATCTTCCCAACATGGATTTGGGAATGCAAGAGGAGGGGTGGGTTTTGACTCAACTGATTTTGTAATTATTTATGGTGGTGAAGGAGGTATAACTTCATGTTTCCTTGGAGGGGATGGCTATTTGGAGTGGAAAATAGTAGAGAAACTAAGGTGGGATGGGAGACTAGGAGATCGAGAAATGGAATCAACTTTTGGGACAACATATGGGGAGCTTGAAACTTGACACTTCTGAAATGATACAGATTGAAAAGGAGAAAAAGAAAGAGTATGAGGTGGTGTGCTTACCCATTGACAAGGTTGTTGAACACTGTTCTCATATATCTTTATTCCTTCGGTCCAATTTTCAAGTAATTGCAGTGTTTCAATAATGAAGTGGATTTTCCCTTGTGAGATATAATTCCTTGGAAAAGGGCCCACCCATGGACAAGGTGCCCTACAACTGATTCCAAATGCTTTCATTTGTGAATGAGCCCTGGATTGCACCGTGTTTACCTCTATCTTTTGGATTTTCTCCAAAAAATCTGCATTTTCTTCTTGAATGCCCTCATAATCTATGTACCCTTTTGCTTGACATGCTTCATAGCCAAACTGGTTTTGGTATTGCTCATATGAGTATGCATATTGGTTTTGAATTTGATCAAAATGTTGATCTAGAGGATTCAAAAAACATGTTGGAGCTAGAAAACATTGTTGTTGCTGTTGTAAATACAATTTCCATGGGGAAAATGAAGTCATGATTGTAAAAATTCATTGAATGAAATAAGAATGAAGAGATGGAAGGAAAAATGAAATGGAAAATGAATGAAAATGAATTGAAACAAAGGTCTGAAACTTTAGAGATGGGTTGCTGATCAAATGGAGTCGCCAGATGTGTTTACAAGTGCCTCTAAAGGCTGAAATTTTAAACAAGAACACATCAACCTGCAAAAAATGAAGTGAAATACCTCATGGTCCCACCGGGCATGCCAAAATTGTTCATATAGATTCACAACACACCCAAATCGACCTTCAGATCTGCTGTTGGGAAATGGTCAATTTGGTGTGAATGCACAACATGGAGTTTTCCCAAAGTGTGGGAAATTACAAATGGGAAAATCTCTCCAGATTGAGGTTGGTTCCTACTCCTCTGTTCAGGTGCATGCATTAAATTTGCAAAATTTTGGTTCAAAATCTTACTCGAAAATCCAACGATGTAGAATTAAGGAGAAACATGGAAATTGGAAACAAAACTAAGCAAAAACAAAACGGTGATACACCAAAGGATTTTTGAACTTCTTATTTTGTCAAATAGACATAGATCATGAGTATGCAGCATCAAAACATGCAAAAATTTCCAAAATGCAATGAAAGATCAGAAGGAAACAAACCAACACAAGAGAGGATTGAAAACTCATTTACACAACATGCATTGTCAGTTCCAGATTTAATACGATATATTGCAATAGCAAGAAGGGAAAAAATGTGCTGCAGTCTTCATGGGAGGTCTGAAATCCCTCAATTCCACCTAATGAGGAGAAAAGGAGAGTTTTCTAGAGTAAGAATATCCAACTGTTACAAAATGAGCCAAAACTAGATTTTAATGAAAAACGTAGAAGGCAGGTGAGAAGAAAACGTGTGACAGGTGATTTGAACGTTCAACCACTTGCTTAGATCATTGAATTCTCTTGTAAAATTATTGAATTCATGGAAAAACCAATACTCCATAGTACATTGCTTCGTAGAGCCAAAAAATGACCCATACTTCATTGATTTTGGTGGTTGGGAGACCATTTCTACGTTTTTACATGGCAGAGATGTTTCTTATTATTTTTTTCGTCAAACCTAAAAAAAACTCAAAATTGAAGAGTCCATCATGTAGGTAATTTCAACATATTTCCAATGATACAAGAATCGTGAAATTTTGAGCTCTAGTATGAAAGATATGCCCTTCTGAAGATTTGGGCGAAAAATGGCAAAATTAGGGCAAAATTCGCATTCACAGGCCGAAATCCCCCCGTTTTTCCTTCTTTTTTCAAATTGGGAAATTTTCTAAAAAACCATCTACACCCCACCTCTTTGATGACATGTGGCACCTTCTGATTTGGTCTGTGGGCTTCAAAATAACATTCTACCCAATTTTCCCATAAGGGCAAATTTTCCCAAAGTCCCCCGCTAGCCCGACCTCCGCTACTGATGTGGACACATGATGCCTTTTGATTTGGTGTGGATATGAGGCTCAAATTTTCACCCTTCTCCTTTACGGGCTTGTGGGCCAAATTTCAATTTTGATTTTTTAGCCAAAAAGGCTAAGCTTCACAAATTCCTTCTTAGCCCCGCGAGTCCGTTTCATTCCTTCATCGGGCCCGCATGCCACAATTTTCCTTTGTGCCTTTCAACCCCAAAATGGGCTAAGTGCTGAAATTTTCTCAGCACCTCTGCTAACCCACCAAATTTCCTTGGCAAATTTTCTTCCTCTTCTCTGCCGGCCCGAGATTCCCTAGCAAAATTTCCTCCTTACCTCTGCAGGTCCGCCGAGGGCAAATTTTCATTGTTAACTTTGTCGAGCCATAACTAAAAGAATACAAGGAGTTAGGATGGCTTATTTACCTTTATTGAAAGGTGAAATATTTCTCTATCTGATGAAGTCATACCCAGAAAATTTTGAGTGCCTAAAGCATGCAAAAATTCCATTTTAAGTACCAGCAAAGGAAAAATAGAAGGAGTTAGCCAAAAATAAGCATGGGCTTATTTTGGATAACATGGCCACTTAGTGGGTTAGGGTAAGTTGTGACCTTTTCAATATAGGTTAATAAATTAATACATGACATTTGATTATAGGTATTAAATTGATAATATTGTGCATGGGTGATTTAGAAATGGTCTAAAGGGGGATTAAATTAATTAAAAGTAAAATGTATAGTTAAATAGCTTAAGGATGGGAATGGTTATTAAGTTATTATGGAAAGTAAATTTTAAATCAACTTAGGAAATGATTCTTGATGAACTTAAGAGGATTTTTAAATAGGTAAAATAAAAAGATTAAATTTTATGGAAACCTTAGAAGAGGGTTAAGTTCAGAAATATTTTTTTTTAATTAATAATATTTAATTATTAATTTATTTCTGACATCCTTATGGTTATGAAGAATTTATCAAACAGGAAATAATAAAACTTAGATAATTTTTTGGCCTTGGAACTGTAAAAAATATATTATGTAATTTCCCCTAGTAATTAATATAGTTTGACCTTGTTTTGTGCATCGAAATTGTGGGCATTATAGGAGAAGTAATTGATCAAGCTCGATAAGGAGTTGCATGAGAGGGGATCTTGTCATCCAACAAATGAATGGTCCCTTTTCTTCTTTTCATTTTCAATTTTCCATGTATCTTAATTCTTAAATAGTCATATCCCACGACTTGTGTGGGGAACTTAAATATAATTTCAGTATGAATATATAAAGTTTTTCTATGCAATGATTTGTATGTTGCTTCCTTTACATTTATTTTTAGTTGCATAAATTAAAGGAATGTCTCTAATCTCAATTGTTTCACACTTGCATGTAATCATAAGGACCTATAATAATTTTTTTTTACCTTTTCCAATTGATTCAAACTAAAAATGAAAGAATGAATGAGTGATCCCCCCTATAACTTCAACTTTCTTCATTGAATTTAAGAATTTCTCAATCTGCAATATGAATCCTTACTATCCTAACATGTTGATTTATGATGTATGATTCCTTTCACATCTCCATCAAGGCCCTGTATCAGCCTTTATTGGTTGATACATGGTCTTGGAACTGACAAATGAGCATCCTAGAACTGACTCTTTGTTGCTTATTTCTTGTGTATTTCCCAATCGTCCATTGAAATTGAGTGTCCTACCAATTTTTTACACCCCTCCACCATGATGAACAAAAATGGTCAACAATAAACCTTTCAGAAAAAATTATGTGATGTGTGGCGCTTGAATTAAACACCCATCTATGCTTTAATGAAGAGAATCCCCATGCATAAATATATTTTCCTTTACCAGTGTTAGCAGAGGATGATGGTGGTGGAACATAAAGTGTATGTTGTTATTACATTTTTCAAAGGCTTCAATTCTCACATAACATCTATATTCTAGATGATTTTTTTATACAAAAATGGAATGGATCATACAATATCCTTTTAACAATTTTGTTCCTTTTCCCGACACTAGAATAATTATGAGTATCATAAGTTTAATCAGTGGTAGTAAGATATGATTTAGTATTTTCCATAGTCTTATGTCCATATTTTTACTTTGGTTTCCCTTTACTCTTAGAATAATTTTCTAATAATTCATAACTTGAGTTGGTAAGGCATCAATTGACAGTAATTTAAACTATTCACGAGATAACCTATCACAAAATACTTCAAATGAATATATTTGAAATTGGCCTTCTAGATCATCCATAGTAAAAAAGAAAGTATAAATAAAAACTTAAAAGGGACCTTCTAACTTTGAAATAATTAGGAAGATATATTCATTATCTTTTTTCTTTCTATCACCATCTCTCAATTTTCTTCAGAGTTCCTTAAATTTAGTCAAAAAAAATATATGGAAGGAAAATCAGAAGTTGCAATTGATGTAAAATCCATTTCCATTTTTAGTAATTTGAACTCTTTAATCTTAGTGAATAAGATTTCAAAAAAATTCCATACCTATTTTGGAGATTTTACAGCTGAAATATGAAATTGTAGACTATCGGTAATGTTAAGAAAAATAAGCCCCAGAGCCTCATCTTCTTTGCATGTGTAACCATACTTTTCATTTTCATTGGTTAAGGCAGGTTCCAAGACTTGAAAAATGTGCCAAATACGTTCTGATTTAAGAAACTACTTTATTTTCAGATTCCATGGATGGTAGTTTTTTTAATTTAAAGGTTTTAACAAAGTAAATCCATTATGTTTGTTGGCATATAATAAGATGGTACACCCTTTGACATGGCATAAAAATGCACTAGCCCCTGAAAATAGTAATGGATAATAGAAGGCTTCTTGGGAAAAAATGTCGTTCACCAAAAATGTATCACTTCTTCAAATTTAGTAATGCATTTGAAATTTTTTATAGAAATTTTTTTTTTTCAAAAAATCACCTTCCAAAAATATTAGTTCAGAGAGCGCAAAGCCGAGCTTCCATGTAGAGCTGCGAGAGAACTCATGCTGGCAAGATGTTGGAATGAATTGGAAAGATAGATGGACCTGAGAAGACAACTCTGTGGGCCAAAACTTGGTGCAGTGTGAACCTACGACCTCCTGAGTGCAAATTGATGTCCTTGACCAATGCACCAATGCACTCAATTGAATACAAAGGTGGATATTTTTAATTCAAAAATTACCCTAAAATGAGAAATAAAAAGTAAAATAAGGATTAGGGTTTTAACCCTAATTCATTTATTTACAATATTGAAGTGGTTGAGGTATGAAAAAGATAGGAAATAATAAAATGTGTGGTATGATTAATACATCATAGTGTAATCTTCAACAACGCAGTCAAATTTCCACCACAACAGCCAAAATCAGCACCATGTGTAGGCCATGTCATTTGTAAATCCACTAAGTAGAAAGGGAAAGAGGTTAAGACATCAAACAAAGGAAATCACAATGTCGATTCATGGACAAGAAGAGATTGATTAGACATAGAGCTAGAATAGATATTGATTTTCTTATGATGATGAGGGAAAGAGAATTTTTCGTTACATATCTTCCTTCAAGAACCTCCCAAACACCACAAATTCATCATATATTTATAGGTGTGTGCGGTCAAATGAATGTAGATCCATGGTTTAAATCAATGAGGAGGTCATGTTAATCAAAGACCACTACTAAAAAGATCCAAATCACTACATAATCATGGATTTTGATGAGTGGAAAGGAAAGGATGAGCTAAATGGAGATCTTACATTTGGAATGAGGTGAATCCTGCTAGTGAACTAAAATCGATCCTTTCCATTAGTAGAATGACATGTTTATATATCTCTCCAAGATTTTAAGAACTCATGCAAAGTGAAATATCATTGAGGTACGGAGGAGGTAGGCTGAGTTAAGGTAGAGTTGGAGGCTAAGAATCCTCTCACAATAAAACCTTTCTTAGAAAATAAACTTCACAAGAAAACATAATCAGTAATCATAGACAATAGAGAAGAGAAGAAAGAAGATATGTACTTCAAAAAATTTGCACAACAAGAGGTTGTGACAGATAATTAGGATGAAACCATAATTCTCTAAGACCATGAAAGTGTGACGAATCATACCTTATCATAGAAACTCAAGCACACAATAAAACATAATACGTGAGTTGTAGACAAAATGGAGATCGAAATTATTATTGCATACCCCTATTATTTCACACATTGGAAACACACAAATAAATAGGTTAGTACAAAATCATATCCTCACCAAAATAATAGGTAGGATTTACAAAACAAGGAGATGAAATTATCTCCATAAATCAAGGAGTAGAAAGAATCTCTAAAATAACTCCAAGAAGTTATGGGAATTATAATATCTCCTAAGTAAATTAAAAAATATGTGCTCCATAAATGAGCTTATTATGTGTAATTAAATAAATAAACTCACATGACCTAGTGTAAATGTGACTATGGGTGAGTGCTATAAATTTATCCTAATTTCTTAAATATAATATGAATGTAAACCAACAAAGGAACCAAAAGAATTTTTCTAGTATCAAAATTAATTCCATTTTTTGTTAAAGTATTCTAAAATGGAATAATGAAAATAAGGTGCAAGAAATATTTTGACAAAACATTTTTCCAAAAAAAAAAATTATTATAAAATGCTTCCATATGTGATATAGATTCAAGCATGACTAAATATGATTTAGGAAATAAAATAAAGTTTCAGTTTCAAACAAATGCAAGGCATCGTCAACTAGAAATTGTTTTTATTGTAAGTATCTACACTTTTAGGATAAATAAAGGAATATAAACACATGGTAGGCACATATAAAACTTGATTAATTTCAAATATACATAAACCATAAACATTACTTTTACAAAACATAACTAAATTCGAGGCCTTCACTAAAAACTTTCAAATATAGACTTTTTATGTAAGTACAAATGGTTACCTCACTAAATCCCCATGGAAATATTGTAGTAAATAGAAGGATTGAGTCATTAAAAATTTACCCATAAGTGGATAAATGATAATTAAAGTGATATATAAAATATATTTTCCATAAAATACAAATATATTTAAAAGAAACATGCTGTAAATAATCAAGTATTATGTTATTCTAATAACAAAATGTGTGAATGGAAATGGTCCTTGTATCTAATATATAGTTTTCAACATGTAATCGTCAAGTGAAAAAATCACAATAATTTTAAAAAGTGGAATAATATCTATTATCCATTTTTCCAAACCATTTTTCTATGAGATTTTGAAGTTATTAACTCCCGATAGTTTGTGAAATGAACCCATGTTATTGTATTTACTGTGTCACCATGTTTGTTAGCATGAGTGAGTTTAGGTTATGTCATTGATGTAAAAGCTCATTATTGACAAAGAGGATTTTGGATCAGTTCTATAAATCTTTTATCATGTTGTTAACATGATTAATCAGGTGGTGACATGGAGGCATGAGTGGAGAAAGTGAGAATGGCTTGTCCTAATAAGCCTAACGAGGTGCCCTAGCTAGTCTGGGTGATAGAGCATGGTAGTTTGAACTATATGGTGGTTTAATGAGCATGTTATAGGCATAGTGATCATGTTTGGAGATCTTTGAGTCACTCACAGGAACCTCAAAGTGTAGGTACAGGTGGAAGGCACAATTGTAGGTGCTCATCTAGACCTAGTCTAGGCGTTTGGAGGTCAATTGAAGCATGATAATGAGTTACAGAGACATGTGAGATCATGGAAGAATTTAGGTGAGTGATACAATGTGTATCAAGGTTATAAATACATTTTTTAGAGGTTTCAATATTATTTGTAGTGGTTGTTAAGTATTTCATGGCCTAAACTATGCAAAACCCTAAGGCCTAGTCATGCATGTCATGGTGGTTAAGAATATGTAGATCTATTTGAGGAATGATGATGATTATAGATGATGCATGGTGGTGTCTTAGAGGTGTGGGAAATATTTCATGTCATTGTGAATATCAATTTGCAAATTATGAAGATTAAGGCAATACAGGGTTCAAGAATGCATGATTACTAGCTCGATAGGCAACTTCTTACGCTCAACTACTCTCACACATTTTGTATGGGAATTTTTGGATTTCAGGGATTTTTTTACATTGATCTAAGATAAATTTTCAAATAGAATGGAGACGTTTCATCATCATACTTTTATGAACACATGTTAAGAAATCAAACTACTTTTTATGGTCTTGAAACCTTAGTTTGAGATTAATGGAGGAAAAATTCTTAGTAGGTGCCCTAAATTGATTGGTTTTTAAAATTTTATGATTAGAGGTTGTACAAGACTCTTCCATGTTTCCAAAGAGGTATATTAGAGCTTGTAAAAGTATGTGGGCCCGAATCAGAAAGGAAAGTTTCTCGATATTTTTAAATTGTGGAAATGTTGTCAATCGAACCTATGGAATAAATCACCATTTATGAAATATTTGGAGTTTTAATATATATCTATGATAGTTTCATGTCATGGTTGAAGTCCTATAGAGAAAAGTGTTCCCTATCGTTGAAGAATGGTTTTTCGGCCTAAAAGGGCAATTTAGCAGTGTTGGAAAATGGAAGTTGTTGAGAACTGTTTGGAATAAGAATGAGTCTAATGGACTTAGAGGTACTGTACACATGTAACTTAATATGTTTCATTTTTTTATGAAGCTCTGAAAGTGTGCTGATTTTCCACAGTTGAGGTCACAAGTTGACCTAGTTTGATTGGTTCATAAGAGGACTACTTTAGCTAGAATATTTAAGTAGAACACCAATGTTTTGGCTTAGTTGATTATTTCTATGCATTGGAGATTGTATAGGGAATAATTTAGTTTCTAATGAATGATTTTAGAGGTCTTGAAAGTGACATAAAGGGTGCAAAATAGTTGAGTTTCCAAACCTATTTTTTGGACAGTTAAGTTTTCTAAAGAGGAAAAGAGGTGTGGTTTACTTTGTTGGATGTTTCATGAGGTCTAGAAAGCATGGATGTGTTATACAGGTCATTTTTTTTCTAATGAGTTGTTAAATGTAATAGTTGAGGTACTATTGGGTGATCATGACCTTCATAGGTGAAGCATGGTTCCTAGAAGTAATTGTATTGAGTAGGAAATAGTCCTACTTGGTAGGGTTATGAATAAAAGGATTGGTGTAAAGCATGGTGAAATCATGAATGATGATTTTATGATGTTTTCGACATGTGTGATTCCTTTAGATGCTTTATTAATCATGGTTATGTGTTGTAGTGCCCACCTCCCTTAGACACCTTTTGATATTGATTATGACACTGTTGACTATTTATGGACATTATTATAGTTCTTGTGTCGGTATGATGTTAGATGTTAGAGATCATGGACTATTGTTGATTTAATTCATATACGATGCATGTGGCATTAGAGACATTTTTTATATGTAGGATGATATACTGTTCGACCTAGTTATAATTATGGATATTGTTCGGACATGTGATATTTGATATATTGAGTAGAAATAGAAAAAAATTGAACTAAATTGATGATCATATGGTTATTGATGGAAATGCAAAACGATATTGTTGTTTTCCTTGATGATGTTGTGATTCATATTTATATATGTTTTGGAATTATATTAATATTCATTTTGGATGTTCTTATGCGGTCATGAGGCCGAAGGAGTTATTTGTATTTTTACAAGTTAAAAATATCACAACGAACATCCAGGGATTGGATACCAACCACATTAGAATTCTAGTTGAATTCAACAAGGTCACCATGGTAACTTGTATTGTTTGTGTGTGTGTTTGATTGTTGTTAGGGATTCCCATGGGGGATCACCTTCGAATGTGACCAAGGGACTTTATGTTTTTCTTTTATTTGGTCCCTTGTTAATGTTGAATGTTTTTTATGAGTGATGTGTTTTCCCTTTGCTTTATTTAATTAAATTGTGGTATATAGTGTGAGTAATCATATTGTTAAAATAAATTAATAAAATTGGGTCATAAGAAAGTAATTATTGGAGTTGTTGACTCTTGTATTAAATGTTGTAAGATATGTGTAAGTAATTTTTAAGTGATGTGTAATAGATATGTAAGTAAATTTGAGTGTGAAACACTCCACCTTCCTTTGGAAATTCGAATTTTTCCTTGGAGGTTGTTTTTTGAAGCTTTGGGACAAGTTAAATTTGTCCCACACCTCTTAAAGTTGCATACCAACCTTACCTATGGTTCGAGAGTTAAAATCTAGCCTTAATTATGAATTTTTGTAAGTCAATTTGTAAATTGTAATTGCACTTTCTTACATATTTTTAATTTCAGTCCTTTTGGGGTATGGGATTCTTTGTTAGTGCGTAAGTAGATCTGTCATATTATCCACCCACCTATTTAATATGCATTGGAGAATGAATTTGAATTTTGTGTTGGGGTTGAGGATGTGTGATGTGGCATCCTACATGGATCCACCTTATCCTCTTCTCTTCCCTCTTCTATAAAATTTGAATTCCTTACCTTGTTTTTGGTTTCTTCACCTTTGGGTACTTTTCAAGTGAATTCTTTTGTTGTTGGAGAGCTCTTTCTTTGGAGGGGTTGGAAGATTGTTGAATGCTTGGGCTTGGTTGATATTTTTGGATTGCTTGCAATGGAATAAAATTTATTTGTTTTGAACTTGGAACAAATCCATCATGGAGAGGTAAGGAATTGGCTCTTGGAATGCTCTTCTTTCAATTTTAAGCTTATGTGAATGGCTGAGTGTCTAAATGTGTTGTTTTATTTGTTAGCTAGTTAGGTATAGTGCATAGGAAAGGTGTAGGAGAAGAGTATGGGGATTCTTGTGGAGGGCATAAGGAAATGTTGGGGGGGGGGGGGGGGGGGGTGGCGCATAAGGATTATTTTGAGGAGGTAGTTTGGGATGGTTTTTCCACCTTGGAAATTAAATATCTTGCATTTATTACTTGTGATAAGGGGGCATAAGGGGAGGAGGCACAAGAAAATGTGGGGTCGCATAAGGGGTCCTTGAGGGAAGCATAAGAGTATATAGGCATTTTGAAATGAATTGTTGGCGGGTTTTAAGGTGGACACCCATTTCCCATTCGGAGGTATAATCAGCTTCCCCTATAGTTCTTGCTCCTTTGGCTTGCATGATGAATCCTGAGTTTTATTTCTTATGTTATAATGTGATTCCAAACTGCATTCTATTTTGGATCATGTCTTTAAATTTGAAATTTGTATGTGTGTTTGAGGAAGCCTATTGTTGCCATGAGTTGAAACACATCTCTTATTGCATTGTGGTTGGGGCTCGGGGGGCCAATGAAGAAGGATGGATTCTCTCTTTTCATTAGCATTTCTTGGTTGGGTGGAGAGCGTTTCCTTTCCCTTGCCTTTTTTTTATTAAAATTGCAGAATGACTGATCTTCATTTTGTTGTTTTGGAGCAAGGAAAAAGAAGGTTTTGACAGTCATTATTGAGATTTAATCTTATTGTAACCCTTTCCCACTTTGAAGTGGATTACCTTGTAAATTATTGTAAAGGAAATATGTCTTGTATTGACTATGAAAGTTTTAGTTCGAAATGTGAAAGATATGTACTATTTTCTCTACTTTTGAAAGAACTGAAAGAAACTGTATTTTGTATGATGAATTTGAGGAATGAAGGAAATAGGCTGTAAAGATATCCTTGGAATCAATAAAGGATTGTATTATTTCCCTCAATGGTATTGTTTCATTAGAAATCTATTTTTTGAATAGGTTATGATATCTGGGTTGGAAAATGAAAAGAGGAAACACGTGTGAAGAAAATGTATTACTTTGTTTTGTTGAAATGTATAATTTAAATAGAATAAAAGCGGAATTCTTGTCTCTATCAACTTAATTGAAGGAAATAAATCTATTTTACGCTAGCATAGAATGAAATCATATATTTTATAGCAAGGCAAGTGAAATAAGATCCATTGATTTAATTTTGTTTCCTTTCCATTTTTGGTTTCACCTTAAAGTCTGTAAATTTTATCATAAATAAATAGAACGACACTGCACAACAAATAAATATCTAATAAAACAATAAATTGAACATAATATGATGTAAACAAATTCAATTACAAAATAACACTTAAGGAAATATTTCAAAAACTTTGCAAAATCAGGCAAAGGTGAATTGCAAACATTTTGCAGTATGAAATGGGTAAAATTGAATTGCAATTAAATAAAAAGTTTAATCCTTGCAAATTTATCCTACAAACTTCCAAGAGCACTCCTCCATGTCTATTTGGCATGTTGAGAAAGGAAGGAGGTCGAATTGAACAAAATTTTATAAGTTCAAATTTGCCTGTTTGCATTTTAAAATCCTACAGATAGTTTTCATAAAATTGACCCCTTAAACTTTATCAAAATAAAAATCTTAAGATTATTGTGCAAAGAGGACTTTGAGAGATTTCCAAAAAGTTCTTGTTTGCCAAAAACTGAGCTCCCGGTCGAAAGTTATGGCCTTTTGAAGTTTTCACTTCATTTTGGCTTCAAAAATATTCTAACTGTAAAATTTAATTAATAAAATATTGCTAGGCAGAGCCGTAGACTGAAACTTACCTTTTTCAACCAAAAAATTCAAAAACACAAAAAATCACGAAGTTTCCTACCGCTCCACTGGCCCAAAACCTTCTTTTGGGAGAAAAAATAATCTAGGCTAAAAAAATATTTTTTGGGAAAAATTTCTATGTTTTCCACTCGTGCCCGCAACCCCACATCCATTCATTGACTGACATGTGGCTTTTTTTGCCATTGTTGGAGGCATGGATCGCTATTAACCTTAGCATTTTAAAAAAAAAAATTGAAACAAATTGTAAGTTTTCCCTGCATCTCCACTGACCCGTAACCAATCAGGTGTTGTCACGTGGCTTCACGAGGCGCCCGGTGGGGGAGCGGCTCCTTGTAAGACATAACACTTCAAAATAAAATTTAGGGTAAAATTCTAAATTTCTCTCCACTGCCCCACTTCCTGCAGCCAATGAGAACCTGACATGGGGCATCTTCTGGCTTTGGTATGGGCGCGGGTTACTTTCTAACACTCGCACTTTTCATCCCATAAGTCTTAAATTGCTAAAGATTCCCATAATACCATTTTTTCCTACAGCCAATCCTGGCATGACACGTGTCCCTTGCAGACCTTAAGGTATTTGTCACTTTTCGGCGTGAATCTGTGCCACGAGCTCGCGGGCGAGTGGAGGTAAATTACACCTTTTGTCAAAATGGAAAAAGTGCTAAGTTCCTTCCTCACTCCATCAGCCCATGATTTGGAAAAATTTGTCTTCCCCACTCTGCCGATCCGCATTCCTCCTCCAGGCAAAATTTCTCCCCGCGGCTCGCAGGACCTCCCTTTGGAAAATTTTCACCCCAAGGCCCGCCGGCCCATAGCTTGGGAAATATGAGGAGTTATGAGGACTTCTTTATATCATCAGAAAGGTAAGGAAATTACCTATTTAATGGGAATGTTTTTAGGAAGTTTTAAATGTGTTAATCACAGGAAAAATCAAATTAAATCCTTAAATGAGTTCTGGGAGTGGGTAAGTAAGAATTTACTTTGATAATTTTAATTATGTATTTTTCCCCCTGTAATTAAACCTTTCTCTTGTCTTGGATATTGTGGAATTAAATACGTTAAGTATTTAATTGTTTTGGTCCCTTAATCTGAAAGTTTTAATCAAGGAATATTTAGCTATAAATTCAATGTAATTAGTGATTAAATTAATCCCCAAGGAGATTTGAGCTAGGTGTGGATTTATTACACTTGTTGCTTTATAATGTGGAATTGGTAATTGTTATAATAGGAAAAGTTATTAGTTGAATTTAATTGTCCTTTATATTTTGGTTCTAACACTTTAAATATAGGGTTTTTTTTAGGGTGTTACATGTGTTTAAAGGTTTTTGATGAGATTGGTGATGGGGTTTTAAGCATTTTTGGGCTTATTTATTTTTCTTGGTGCTATGGCCGACCTACATGGGTTCATTTTATGAATTTTGAAGAGTGTAATTTTCAATTCTTAAGTTTTTATGGTTGAGATCTTGGGTTAGGACTGAACTATGATATTTTTTTAGTTGAGTCTCATATAAATTGCATGTTTTGGTTCAAATTTGAACTATTTGAAAGAGAGGAAAAAGTGCAAGATAGGTGAGAAATTTTAATTGACTCAAAGAAATAAAATAAGCGCTGAGAGTTTGTGTGAAAATATTAAGAAGGTTGAAGAGATTTTGTACAAGGGTTTTCATCTAAATCATTCCATGAAAGATCGAGATTGAGAAATTTAGGACTTTTTTTAATATGGTTTAAAGGTATGTGATCTGAATTAGTGATCTCCATCAATTATAGAAGAAACAATGATGCAGATATAATAACATAATTAAATATACATGCGCCTTTCAATAGTTTCAAACATCAGTTATAGCTCATCTCTCTACAATTTGAGGATCTTCTCAAGAAAAAATGGTGAGTTTACAAATACTATCAATATTCCCTAAAATGCTAAAGAATCATTATAATCTAAAATATCATCTGCATTCAAGAACCATTTAACCAACCCCAACTGATCACTTTCATAAAACTTCCTTAACTCTTCTAATACTCATCCATTTTTCTCTAACTTCCTTATTCTTAACTTCAAATGAGACCAAAACTGATCTTATAGCATCCTTCAATGTTTGTACCTCACTTTCCATGTTCACATACTTCTAATCAATGTTATACCAATACGAGAAATGATCTCAAAGAAACCAAAACATCAATATTTCTCTCCATTATCAAATCTATCTTTTTTTGTGCTATCAAAAACCAACAATGTATAGTAACATTCTTTCATGAATATCTCATTTTATTCTACTCAATTTACATCACCCTTACCATCCCACTTGAAACATATTCTTATTATTATACCATCAAAATTTCAGAATTTAACTCTTCAAAACATGTGAGTTATGATCAATTTACCATGTAGGTATTATGTTAACACTTTGAATGCACTCTCAGTCTAGGTAGGAAAATGCTTCATAACTCAAAAATTAATTAGAAATAATATTAAATGTTAATAACCCATATTCAAAAGGTTATCATCCTCCTATTATCCAAATTTCATGCCATTCTGAGTTAAAAATAATAGTATATAAGGATTGTACCAAAGAAGATCATCTAAATTGCACGGTAATAGAAAAAGCTTACTAAAACAAATAAATTTAATTCATTATTGATCACTTATTCCATCAAAAATTATGTAGATAAAAATAAAAACATGCATATATTCCGAGAACAAGAATATTTCACAAGTAACTTCATTCCAAGCTCTGCACTAGAGGACCATTACAAGCCCAAGAAGGCTAAAATTTACCTCTCTTTTGTTCAAGTATTGATTAACAGATACAATATCACCTATAAGTACTTATCATATACAAACCCTATAAAAGGAATCTTATTTTGAATCCAATAAATCCTTCACACTGATTCTTTGTAAAAATTGTAACTTACTCAACTTTTCTCTTTGTCCTTCTTTTCTAGTCTCTACTCTAATGAATGCAATTTTTGTGTTTCTAGCTCCTTGGAGATTCTCCACCACCTATTACCATGTCTTGCAATCAAAAAAAATATTATAATTACCAATACAATTCACCAAAGGATACTCTAACTCAAACTCACTAACTTTTCTTAAACTGCCCTTTCGTGTTCTTAATAACCTACAAATTTTATGTCATATGCAACTTCTTGTACAAGTTTCAAATCACCAACCCTTAAAAACCGACTTGAAAATTTATATCTACGTTCCTCCTCCCAAATTTCAGATATTAAATCTTAAAATAAAGATATATACACTTATTTTACCAGACAGACATTCTATTAAACAATTTGTGTGCATCCTTAGTCCATCTAGGAAAATGCGTCATAATGCAACAATTACTGATCATCAAGGCAATACATATATAACCCATCTGCACTAGGCTATTATGCTCCTATGGTAAAAATTTAAGGTCATTTATATTTAATATTAAAAATTTATTATGATTGTCCTAATACAAATCATGACACTTTCAGACACACAATTTGCATTCTTCACTCGATCATTAAATTATGCAACAAGAGTTACCCAAAAGGATGACCATTATTTCAAAACTTCCTCAAGACCACAAAGAGTTAACACATCCATCTTCTAGAGTTATATCACTTAGTTTTATTCTAATGCAATAACATTCAAGAAAGCACAGTTATGGCCTTACACATAGTCCATTCATTGCATTTTATGCTAAAAACAGAGCATATGCAAACATGAGTTGAAAACCAAAATTCTTAAGACATTTACCATTATAATCCCATGCCCTAAGAAGGAGAGAGATCAAAATTCGACCATCCAAACTTAGCAAATACCTATCCAAAGCAAGTAACCTGTAAATTGAGTATGTGTGTGTGTGTATTTATTAATATACCGCTTTGTACAAAAATTGGGCTCCTCTCTCTTTTCTGTTACATCCTTCTACATGAGGAATGAGCTCCCAAAAAAATTCTAATTCTTATTCTATATTCAAACTTTACATTTCATGTAACTCTTTTTTCAGATGTAGCTCCTCTCATGATGATTTATTATCACTACATTTTGCCAGTTACATTATCTTCACTCACGTTAAATAACTCCCATTTCCACCTAAAGACACTTAGCACCTAACAAGAAAATTTCAAACCTTAATAAACCCTCACTACCCCTTGACATATATAGCAACACCTATTATAGACTCAACTATTCACTTGACAAGCTTAGAGTCCACCTTTACAAGTATGATATTTTTGAATTGATTTTTGGAGGAAAACTAGATTTTGAAATTTCAAAAAATTTCTTGCACTCCACATACCAAGAACTCTCCCATGACATCGCGACTAGTAAAATTGAAACTTGAATGCCTTTTTTTTATGCTCTTGTAGCATACTCCCAAGGTGGGGAAAAATTATTCCTACACTTTTCTTTTTTCATCTGATCTTCATTTTCATGTCTGGTTCTTTCTATTTTCTTCTTATTCGAATGTATTTAACTCTCTTATATCCACATTTCGTCACTTGATCTTCAATCTTTGTCTTTATTTTCTTCATTTTATCTTTACCCTCAAATATGTGGTCTTTATATTCTTCTCTGCATTTAATCTCTCAAATGAGATTTTCTTCCAATGTCTTTGATCATACTTGCACATTCATAAACACACAAAACCTTAGATTAAAAAATAAGATACTTTTTAGCCTCTCCATCTTCTTTTCCTTCAATTTCTTCTCCTTTTTCAATCTGATTTTCCATGTGTTCATCTTCTTCTTCACCTCTCAAAGCACATTCAAGTGCATGTATTTCATCCTTCAGATGCTCTTGACTCACATAAACAAAATGAGAATTATTTCCCTCTTACTATTCATCAATTTCTTCCTCTTTCATGCATTCATCTTCCACTATAACTTGTATTTCTTCTCCCTCTTACTTGTTTTCCTTAACTTCCATCATTTTAAACTGGTCTTCTTCCTCTGTTATCTTATTCCTCTGTTTTAATCTCTTCTATTTATTCATGAGTGACTTGAATTTCCATTTAACCATCTTCCTCAACACTATTTTCTTCACTTTATTCATTTCTCTCCTTTACATTTCTTTCACTTTTCTCTCTAGCTCATTCATCTGCTCCAATATTCTTCTTATCTCTCTTACCTCTTTTTCTTCACTCAACTTTATTTTCCTCTCTTCTTCTCTCATTCTCTCTTATTTCTTACTCTTCTCACTATTCTTCATCAACCTAACCATTTATTTTTCCAACTTGGCCTCTATATCCTCTTTAACTTGACAATTTTTACACACACCTCACCTTGGCCTTGCCATGTCTTTTGGTCTTTAAATTTCTTTTTTCCTTTATTTCACTTTTATTTTCCTTTGAAAGGAGAAAAATGTCTCTATACTTCACACACACTTCCACAAGAAGGAATTATTTCACCTCAATCACTTCAAACCATCAAGAAACTTAAAATTTCACATATATATAAAACTTGCATTCACAAAAACTTCTTCAATAACAAAAGCAACTCAAAAATTTGATTATCCAGGATATGATACCAAATAATGCAGAAAAAAATATAAACATGCATATATTCTTAGAACAATAATATTTCATAAGTAACTTTATTCCAAGATCTTCACTAGAGGATCATTACAAGCCCAAAAAGGATAAAATTTTCCTCTCTTTTGCTCAAATCTTGATTAACGGATAAAAAATCACCTATAATATACTTATCATAACCAAAACCTCAAAAATAACTCTTATTTAAAAGCCAATAAAACCTTCACACTGATTCAGATTCAAAACCTTAACTTACTAAACTTTGCTATTTGTCCTTCTTTGTTAGTCTTTGCTCTAAACCATTAAAATTTATCTTTTTTGGATTCTTGTAGCTTCTCACCACATATTTCCCTATATTTCACTCAAAAAAATGTTATAAGTATAAATAAAATGCACCAAAGAATACTCTAACTCAATCTCTCACTAACTTGTCTTAAAGTACCCTTTCATGTTCTTAATATCCAACAAAATATATGCCATACTAAACTTATTGTAAATGATTTAAATCACAAAAAAATTTTAAAACCACTTGAAAAATTATATAAAAATTCTACCTTCCAAATTTTGGATCTTAAAACTTCAAACCACGGGAGATGCACTTAATTGACCAGAAAGACATTATGTGAAACAATTTCTGCATCCTCGGTCCATCCAGGAAAATGCATCATAACACAAGAATTATTGATCATGAAGGAAAAATATTTAAAACCCATCTTAACAATTTTATTATCCTCCTATGGTAAAAAAATTAAGCTTATTTTTATTTAATATGAAAACTTTATTATGGCTGTCCCAAAACATCTCATCATACTTTCACACACATAGTTTGTATTCTTCACTTGGTTATTAAATCATGCAACAAGAGTTACCCAAAAGGATGAATATTATTTAATAAAATCCTCAAGACCAAAAAGAGTTAAACAAATCCACCTTCTATATGTATATCACTTATTTTCATTCCAATGCAATAAGATTAAAGAAAATACAGTTATGGCCTTACACACAGTCCATTCATTCCATTTCATGCTAAAAAAAAAAGCATACGCAAACTTGAGTTTAAAACCAACATTTGTAAGACATATATCATTATATTCCCATTCCCTAAGAAGGATAAAGATCAATATTCAACCATTCAAACTCAGCAAATACTATTCCAATGTAAGATAACTTGTAAACCGAGTTGATATATTTGTATTTATTAATAGACTACTTCATACAAAAAATGATCTCCTCTGTCTTCTTTATTACATCCTCAGACATGAGGATGGAGCATCCAAAAATTTATAACTCTCTTGTTATTTTAAAACTTTACCTTCAAGTAACTCTTTTTTCAGATGTAATTGTTATCTCTCGAAAGGGGACCCTGTAGAGAGATGATTGCAGGTTTTCTAAGCTATTGATCTCTCTCTTTCGTACATACAATGGAAACACCTCATATCTAAAGGTATACCTATTTTGAGGTGTGTCTCCAGTATCTAGGCCGGTTCCTTATTGGTGTATCTTAAACTGATTTCTGGGAGTTTAAGAATAAAATATGACTATAAAATGATTAAAACTAAGGTGATACACCAAATTTGTATGAGGGCTTTGACTGAGTATATGCACAACTGACTTGGTAAGGATTCTTGATGCACGAACCAATAGTTTTCTACAGAATATCTAAGGGCAAAATGATTGATTATACTGAGGGAGAATCACAACAATACTAATAAGTTAACATGCACATTAAAATTAAGTAGAAAAGATTGAATTTACAGCAGGGTAAGGTGGTTGATCATTGAATTTTCATTCATGAGATTAATATAAACATACACAAGACTGAAAAATAAATTGGAAAGGTTGAAAATAATTCACACTCAGAGGACAAAACTAGAAAAAAATTCTTCAGTACTCATATATCCAAAAAGTCCTCCAGTCATACTTTGTGCTTTGCAAAGGCACACAACATATAGCAAAAAATAGAATTCACCCTCTTCCTAAAAATAACCTAAGGCTCATGCTCACCCCATGCATATTTTTTTATCCTTTATTTAATAATAGATAAAGGGAAAAATAGAGCATGCAATTACAAATAGGAATTATTAGCCTTACTTACATTACAGTCAAATTGAAGTTGACTGCTCTATTTTTAAGAAAAGAAGGGTAAATAATTTGCTAAAAATATGGTTGCTTGCTAGGTAAGTCTCTTTCCATGAACATGCAACTATTTCTTCTTCTCTATTATTTCCTATTGTGAAGGCATGTAAAAATACAACTCCATGTATGTGAGCAAAATAATTCCTCTTGTGGGGACCACCTACTATGTGCACATGTTCTGATATTGACATCTCCTTTGGCCATGGCATAGGCATGATAATACATTCGACCACCCCTTTGATTTAATTGGGTATAAACTAAGCAATAATCATAGTTTTAATCATTAAGCTCCTTTGCATAACACATGGCATATTATATAGTCTGTCACCTTTAAAAATATTTGAAGCATGCACTTGGGTTTAGACTTTTGAAAGCCATTTGCAATGATCAATTTGGTGGACATGTGGGCTGTCCCCTTTTTTCATGGTGACTCACCACTTAGTGACTTGGGTGGTGGAATCAACTCTAATCAAGTTAATTATAACTCTGGTGGTTTATTTTGAAATTTCGTGCCTTGTTATCTGTCATTGATCTTCATAACCTGTCTGATTGCAAACCGTCAATTTTCATACTATTATTTGGGCTTTAGATGGAATTTATTATGGGTGGTGGTATCCAGACTATGGTTATCATTGATTTCTACGTTGATTCACGGATGTTGATCTTGTGTCCTTGATGTTTGATGATCATTGATCTTGACTATGGCTGAGTTTGAGTTAACCCAATTCTTGGGTTCAAGAAGTAAAGGAAACTCGACCCTAAAGCACATTCATTTGGATTTCAGCTGTATGGGTGAAGCCCTAGAAAATTTTCCTCCTGATTCCATTGTTTTGTTCTGGTTTGAGCTCGGCTTTCACTGTATTTTACAGCTCCTTCTCTTCAAGAAATTCTCCGTCATTTCAGTTTCATGGTTTCTGCACAGTTTTCTGAGCAAGGTGGTTGAAGTGTGGGACAGCCATTATTGTTTCTTTAAGATCATATTTGTCCTTTTATTGTCTGTAGCATTCATGCCTATGTATATTTATGAAATTTGAGGTTTAATTTCTTCACTTCCATAGTAATTTATAGGTAATCTTTCTTGCATGCGTAAAATTCTATTTTATTTTCTTCTTTAGATGTATGACTGATCTCTTGGAAATATTTGTGGGTTCTGTGATTTTTTTCTCTTGATTGACCTATGAGTTTTAAACCTCACATGGGCCCATGGACCTCTCACTTCAGCATCTGGTTGCTCAAAATTTGTGACCATTTGATTGTCTACGGTGAGTTGTTCTTCAGCCCAATCTACATCATGAATTATAGATCTGTATTTTCTGAGTTCTCAGTATCTGTCATTCTTGACCATTTATGAAATGAACTTCGAAAATACTTTGTGATCATGTGTTTTTTGTTATGAAACCCTTATTTACTTTATACCTTCCTTTGTTTTACTATGGTGAACATAGAGTATTTTCTTCTTTTTGGATATCCATACTTTAGCCTCTTCTCTGTATGAGTTCTTTTGTACTAGGAAAATTGTTATCTCACCATTTGTTGAGAATATTCTAGAAGAATATTGTAGAGGATGGTTATGACATTCTGTAAATAAATGTTTTGTTCATTACGTTAGGTCCATTCTGAAATCTTTGGCTCAATTTGTATTCTAGAGAATCTGTTTGTTACAATTCATTGCCTCAGAATCAACTTCATTTTTCTGCAATTTTGTAGAACCTTTTGAGAATACTTGCTTTAAACTTTGAACATTGTTATCACCTGAACATTGAAATTCTCCATGAGATGAGTGCTTGAAATGTCATTGTTTTCTGAAAAATCACATCTATTAAATGTTTGACTGTAACAATATTCCAGACTCTTTGTTTTCTAAACCTATGCATAACATATCATTTCTCGAACTCTATTTACAACTCCTGCATGTTGGACAATTTAGGTTTTGTCAAAAATGTAGTTCCATCTTCTTTTGTGTTTCAATGTTGTACTTGAGCTTCACCTAAAGTTGCATTTGTATTTGATCAATCCCTTGAATAAATAGTTGTACTTCTTTGATATGGCAACATCTCTATATTCATTCTGAATGAATTCTATTTCTGTAACTACAAATCATGCATTCAAATTGATCTATGAGACTATTGTCATATTTTACAGTCTTATTTGTATTTCACCATTGTATAATAATCTGATGGACAGCTCATTCTTCTAATTTGAAATTTTTCCTTGCCTGTAGCAACTAGCTTTGATTTTATTCTTTTCCCGTAGCAAATAAATTTACCTGTAGCAATGGGATCTACCTATAGCTATTGACTTTGAATTTATTCTTTGCATGTAGCAACTAGTTTTTTGTTGTACCAACAAAAAAAATTAAGTGTTGATTTTACATGGTGGAGCCCTATCAAAATTTTCCAAAATCTTGTCTTCATTCCTTTCAACTGTGGCCTCCTCTTTTAGACAAACATCATCTTTCAAATTCTTCTTTTTCATCTGTTGCAAACTGAAATATGTGGTTCTATTGCTAGTCTTTCTTATATATTGTAACTTCTTCAATTTCAAAACAGTTACTGGATCTTGAGTTACATTCTTCCTTTTATTGCATGCACTTATCATTTGTCTATTTTTCTCTTTGGCTACAACTTGTACCTACACACTTAGGAAAGAAATTAGAAAATAATTAGGCTTTTTGGCCTCTCTTATGTCCATGTTTTCTTCTTTCTTTTTTCTTTCTTCTTTCTGAATGAATAAAGCATGCATGCAGTTTGTTCTTCAAATAGAATACATCTCCTGTTAGGAGAAGATTCATATGCACGAAGTAGGATAGTATAGGAATATGAATTGATCCCTAAGCTGGTAGCTGACAGTTAACTTTTCCTCTTTTCAGGTACAATGTCTTCTACCATATAGATGAAGTAGAAAAAAAGATGGAGATGAAGATACTTCAACAGAAGAACAGAAACCCTAAGGCAATGATGGGTTCACTCATACTCCTTTGCTTTACCTTTCATCCATGTGTAAATTTAGTTTTAGTAGTTGTACTTTAATTTTCAGTTACATCCCATGGCTTGTGTGGAAAATATTTGACTCTCCTTGTGAATAAAACATTGAATTCTGAACATAAGTTGTGTATTTTTTGAAAGCTGGGGTTTCACTTCTTGTGCATTCTAGATTTTTTATATGGATTATATAATGAGCTAAACAACTCAATAACATAATTGAATGTCTTAATCTTGAAGGAAAGAACATTGAGAGGAACTTGTAACATTCAGTAATGAACTCTGATTTTCTATAATCTGCATTTGTGTTTGCTACTTTAAAACCTCGCACTTCACCTAATTTGTAATTTTCCATATTCATCAAGAAAACATAGTTGTCCTTCAGGGCTTTATGTTATTTTGCTGAAGATGGCGTGAAATTTTAGACTATGTGATATGTTCTGTTTTGAGACATCACACATAACTGTAGATTTCATTTAATCTTTAAACTAATTTATGAGTAAAAAATAACATTAAAACTTCCTTTACCTTATTTATACTTCACCCAAAACTTTTCAACATATCGACGAAGTTTCGAGTTGCCCATTTTTACATAAATGCAAAAATTGTCAACATTTCTGGTGATCTTGGGAGGAATGTTGTCTGCTATCTTAAAGACTAGTGCCTTGATATTATCCATTGGGCATGGAGTCTAAGAATGTAACCAAAATTTACCTTTTCCAAAAGGTCCAACCCTTCCAAAACAACTAAATCTTGAAAAGGATCTGGTAAATAGACCACGTGCATGAATAGACTTATTGAATTGAAAACATTGCAATGTGTAGAAACTGCACTTATTGAAGGGAAATCCTACTCTAACAATCACTATAAGAATTTCAATAACAATGTTTAAGAAACATACCATTAACATGAATGGAAAGTTCCTCTCCATTCGGCTTCAAAAGATGAAAAGAATTGTGTTCTTTGCAAGCTGAAATCATGTAAGGACCACTCCAAAGTGTATCAAACTTTGAGTGTCTTCTTAGCTTTACATGATCATCATCTGATTTTAACACAATATATCCTTCAGTGAAGACTCTGAATTTGGCTTTCTTGTCAAAAGTATTCTTTATTTGTTTCTGATTCTTCCCCATATTCAAATGGTATTTATCTCTTAGTTCTTGTAATTCCATTAACTCTGCATAAGGAACCTGTAGTGGTTCATTTTCAAGAAGTTCTATTTAATGCAACAAATCTAATGCAGGTAATTCAATTGAAATAGGAATTCTTTCTTCTTTTCCATACACAATTTTGTATACTAAATTGCCAACTGATCGTTTAGGAGTCACTTTGTTAGCCCAAAGTTTTGAATTCAACATCAGATGCCAAGCTCTTTGATTATCCTTGAGTATTCTTCTGATGATCCTTAACAGATTCTTATTAGTACTCTCAGCTAAACCATTACCTTATGGGTAATAATTAGATGAAGAACTTAGATATATTCCATGTTTGACAGCCCAGGAAAGATAAAGCATTATCTAATATGATAGTTGTTGGACCACCACATTTACAAACTAATCCTTCGTAAAAGGATAGTATCAAAGCTTCATTAGCATGTTTCAAGGCTATTGATTCAGTCCATCATGTGAAATATTATCTGTAGTAATTAAGATCCACTTGTGTCCTTGTGATGATGGTGGATTTATCATGCCAATAAAATCAAGACCCCACTGCATAAAAGGCTGATCAGCTGAAATAGGCTACAAGGGCAGTGAAGCTAAACATTCCTTTTTGAGAAAGAAAGAACATTTTTTACATTTTATAATCCATTCAAAATAGTATTTGAATATTCTAGGCTAATAGTAACCATCTTTCATGATTTTTAAGGCTATAGTACATGCTGAGAAGTGACCTCCTACAGGTTCTTCATGGAATTCTAACAACATTCTCTGAACTTTATAATAATCAACACACCAAAGAAAGATTCCATTCATATCCCTTTTGAATAACACATTGTCAATGAAGATATAGGGTACAACTTGTAATCTGAAATACCTTCATTTATTTTTGTCCATACCTTCCAGATAAGTTCCCTTTTGTAGATAATTAACCAAATCAATCATCCATCTTGATTCTTGAATCTCATGAGTGAGCTTAGGTTGCTTATTTCCTTGCTGAACCATAATTTATGATTGCTGATACACAATTTCATCATGTTGTTTTGAAACATTTGTTTTTGCAGCTTGCTTTTTTCCATATCAACAATTAGATGCTCACATAAACCTTTCCCTCGAACTATCTTAGCAACCCGAATATCAACATTGTACTCCATGACCTTTGTTATCCAATTTTCTCTTTTTTCATTCAATTCCTTATTTATTAAGAATGCTTTCACACTTGGATGAGAGACAAGAATGTGGATTTTATTGTTTGAAATCATATATTTGAAATTATTTAGTCCTCTAACTATTGAAATTACTTTCTTTTCAAGAAATGTGTACCTTGTTTCATAAACATGCAAGCTCTGTCCAAAGAAAGCAATGGACTGCTCAATATTTTTGTCATTGACTTGAGTTAATATGGCTAAGATTGTTTAGGCTCCTGTAAGTGCATACCTTGTAAAATATTTATCAAAATTTGGATTTCCTAGAGTAGGATCCTGAGAGATAGCTACTCTGATTGCTTCAAATCCTTCTCTTACTTCATAGGTCCAGGAGAAAGTTTTCTCTTACTTCAGCATAGCTGTGAGTGGTTTAACCAATGCTACAAAATCTAGAATAAATCTCCTAACAAAGTTAATTTTTCCAAGAAAACTTGATAATGCCTTCTTATGATGAGGCAATGATAGCTGTGATATGGATTTGACCCTGAAAGGATCAATTGGTAAGCCCTAATTAGATATAATATGACCAAGGAGTTTACCTTGATGTACTAAAAAGATATACTTCAGTGGATTCAAAGATATTCCATATTATATGCACAACTGAAAATTTTTCCTTAAGTGCATTATATGTTCTTCAGAATCTTTTGACAATACAGTAACATTATCTAAATAAACAAGGATGAATTTATTTAATAAGGTGTGAAAATCCATTTCTATTGCATGTTGAAACGTTGCACCATGATTTGAAAGACCAAAAGGCATCCTCTTGTAAGCATAAGTACCCCACTTGGTAGTAAAATATGTTTGGTATCTATCTTCTTCTCAAACTACAATCTGATTATATCCATTACAAACGTATAGAAGAGATAGTCTATCTAAACTTGAGACTGTTCTTAGAATATAATCCATATTCGGAAGTGGGTAATGGTCCTTAAATGAAGCTTTATTAAGATCTCTGAAATCTACACATAGTCTAATTTCACTGTTCTTCTTCCTAACAGGAACATGATTGGCTACCCAACTTGAATGCTTAACTAGAAAGATAATAATGTATTCAATCAACTTGGATAATTTTTTCATCATTACAGGCTCTATTTTAGGATTCACATGCCTCTGTTTTTACATTATAGGTTTAGAATTTTGTTGCAACTCAATTGTATGATGTGCTAGACTGGGATAAAATCCATTCAAATATTGGTATTTCCAAGCAAAAACATCTTTAAACTCTTTGCAAAGATTAATAAATGACTACTTTTTAGTTATGGAACATACCTTCCCAAGAAATTGCTTTTTTACTTCATCAACCAAGACCTCTTCGTAATTGTCAGCATGAGTTGACATTTTAGTCTTCACCTTTCTTAACTGATTATCAATGTTGAAGATGTCTTCTAATGTGACTAGACCACTAGGCATTTTATTTTTCTTTAACTGAACAATCTGGTCACCATATAAGTGTTGTAATTTATCCTGATTAAATGCAAAAAAATTGGCTTCTCGCTTCAAAAACCTGTAGATTTGATCATCACTTTCGAAACTTGCCAATTCGAATCATTATCAAGTATTGAGGGTGTGACAATTAACTTTATATGAGGCTGGATTTTTGTATTTTAAATCTATTCTAACACTTCAAAACTTGCCCCAACTGCTGCAAGTTTGTCTGCATGCTTATTTTAAGTTCTAGGAATAGACTGAATGCTAATAGCATCGAAGTCTTCCATTAAGTCCTAAACTTTGTGTCTTTAAGACTTCATTAATGGATTCTTACAAAATTTGAAATTTTTTACTTGATTAATAACCAACTTAGAGTCACCAAAAATTTGTAGAATGCTGATACCCCTCTTTCTGGCCCAAAGTAAGCCATGAATTAAAGCTCCGTAATCAGCTACATTGCAAGTACAGGAAAATTGGAGACTCAAAGTTGAGAAATACCTCTTGTTCATTAGGGAAGTGAGCAGCATACCTGCTCCCTATCCCTTTTTTTCCTTATCTCCATCAAAATGAAGCTTTTAAATCCCTTCTGCTGATTCTTTTATTTTGGACAGCAAGGGAAGTGGTATATCTTCCTCATGCATACAATACACACCAAACAGGTGTTCTTAAACTTCCTTAAAAGGATTATGAGCATGTTCTTCCATTGTCTTTGCATCCATAAACATATTAGAAACACCATCCAATGTTGAAACATGAGCTACCTCATCAAAATTAGACTGATATAAGTCTGAATAATTAGCCACTGTATTTGAAGAGTGAGGATCGACGTGAAATATGGCTAATGGATCTAAATTGATAGTAACTTTAGTACCATAATGAGTAGTGAAAAATAAGGACCAATCTGAAGAGAGATAACCTCCTATTTTTGTTGTGAAGTCTCTAGATAAGCATAAAGCAAAATATGGGGGTAAGTCTACAACAAGATCTTGCATAATAGAAACATTTCTAAATTTGGGCAAGAATGTAACGTCACTTCTAAATTTTTGATTATACCAATCGTATTAGTTTAAGTTCCATCAATTTGTAAGACACTCCTTTCTGTAGGCTCATACTACAAACCAAATTTTTATGCTATTACTTTTTGCATAACTGTGCTACTTGCACCAGTGTCCACCATGCAATTATGAAGTAGATTTTCACCAATAATTAGAGATAAATAAAATGGTGGTGGTTTCTTGATGTCATGAGCATTCACAACTTTCTGAACCATCCACTTAACTTCTTTAATGTGATCTTCATCAAACATTCCAAGGACCATGTCTGTCTTCTGAACTTACTTTTCTGTTGTATTTGAAGAAATCTGCAGCTTAGCTATTTCATGAGAAAGTAAATCTTGTTGTCCAGGAATACTTAGAGCATCCCACATTGAGATGTTAACATTATACATTTTCATTACATCAACAATGTTAAACGAAGCAATTGTTTTAGAGATAGAATCAACTGTCTTAAAGTAGGCCTTAGCAAAAACTAATTCTACTTCAATTGCCTTGGATATCTGAGGTATAAACAATATTCTTAGATCAAGCTATAGCTGTCTTTGATGACCTTTATCAACTAGGAAACTTGCTAATTTTTTAGGAAAAGTAGGGTTGTTAGTTAACTTTAGATCTGTAGATGTTGTCTTATCAATGATAGTAGGTAGGATAGGCCTATTTTGCTACTTTTGATTTTCAGTAGCCTTCTCTTGAGCCCTAATAGTGACTGCAATGAAATCCTCCTCATTAAAACTGACTAAATTTTGCTTAGGTGCTTTCTGAACATGAGTTTCTTGCTGCCCACACTCCATTTGATGCACAAATAATGTTTTAGATTGAGGTTTTGCAACAAGATTCAGATTCAGAAAAGCATTTGGGTAAGTTGTAGTTGAATGAGGTTGATTTCAAGGTTGACACCTCTCTTCTGTAGCCATATTAACTAGGACTAAGAGCCTTTGGATTAAACTACCTTTGTTGGTAAGGTTGCCTATAATTTTGATTATGTTGGTAGGGCTGCTTGTTTTGTTGATTTTGTTGATAAGGCTGATAAGCAGCCTAATAGGGTCTGTTAGGTAATGCAATTTTGTTCTCAATTGAATTCAGTTTAATTCCCATAGTCTGCAAAGCTTTAAATACATCATCAGATGGGGCTACAATAGTAGGCTTTATGATTGTAATAGGTTGAGGGATAGGTGCTCAATCTGCTAAAAAATGGCATTTATGGCCTTAGTGCTAATTTTCCATCTTGAATAAGACTATTTTCAGCTTAGATAGCAATATCATAAGCATCTGGAAGTGTCTCTCCACCCATTGAATGGATCATAATTGAGATATCATTGTTTAATGCTCTAAGATAAAAAAGGAACGCATGATCAACTTGAGGCTTGACACTTGCTAGAATTCTCTCCCAAGTTCTGGCAAAGCAGATATTAAAGCTAGACATAAACTCATTGGGAGCTCTTTTAATAGTGGAAAATTGTTCCATGAGAGACAAATGATCTGAATTATCCTAGAACTATTTCAACAATTGTTTACCTAAGTTATCCCAAGTTCTTAAGCTTCCAATTTCTAGGTTTCTATACCATTGCAAGTCCTGCCCTTAAAAAGATGCAGCTAAAATTCTTAAAGCTACATCTTCATGATTGATATTATGGACTACACATAGGGCTGCAACATCTTTGATATGTTCAGCTGGTGTAACCTATTTTTCACCTGTGTATGATGGAAAAAATTTCATGGCAGCATTACGAATGTCATGGCAAACATGGATTACTAATGGAATTGCATTAGTAAAGGTCACAAAATTCCTTGGTGGTTGGATAGCCATCTAGAAAACTAGGATATTAATTGAGAAATTGATATGTGGTGAAGGAACATTAGGAGGAGAGTTACTATACGTACCCAAAATTGTAAGGGTACTACGCTGTCTAGAACAGTGTCACACATGCCCCAATGATGATACAAGTCTCCTCGCAAGGTGTTTGGGATTCAGAAAAGCTCTCCAAGTGTACAATAACATCCCGCATGCCCCACTTAGCCTCTGCATGCTTTATTTTTGCTCTTCCCCCCTCTTTTCTTTACTTTTTGGTCTTTAGTGATGAAACTACCACCCTGCCTAGGAGGCGGTCTCGTGACCTCCACCCAGGTAGGGCGGTCGTCCTGTAACTGCCACCCTGCTCAGGGTGGTGGTCCTTCATGCATTTTTCCAGAATGTTCCTTTTATCACGATTCACGTAAAATTTCAACGTTTACCAGCTTTTTTCACCACCTTTGCTTGTATTTATGATTTTGGTTCCCTAGAATAGTGTTTTTCCATTGTTTATTGTAAAGGAGTTCAATTTGGATTTCACTTTTGGGGTAAATGGGAATTCCATAAATAGCTGGTTTGTGCTCAAGCAAATAGCACCCTTAAAATTTGTCTCTCATTTTCTTATTTCAATAGCTTAGTCTTTCCATTGTATTATTTTTATTCATTGCATGCATAGTTAGTGTTGTTTTGTTGCTTAAAATCCACATGATCTTCTTGTGCTAGTGTTATTATTGTTTCATACAATTAATTAAGATAGGACAATTTCATTTCCAGTCTAAAGCCATTATAGTTATAGGTTTTGTTCGTCAAGGAGAACAGTTTCAGGTTCTGAATGTTTTGTGTCTGCATGACTCATAATAAATCCCGCTAGGAATTACATAAGCCAAGCTCTGTTCTCTTGCGCTATCCCTCTCTTACTCACATTGTATTAAGTCTGCACCCAAAGTTGTCATTATTCCAATACCTACTTCTATTGATGCTAGCATTACATGCTTTTCTAGATTCACATGAGCATAAAAGAACGAGGAGATCACACTAAGGGGACAAAGCCACACACAATCAGATTCACCACTGTTCTGCAAAATCTAGGTTCAAGCTATCAAATTTTATAGTTAAAAAAATATCAAATAGAGTAGTGAATCATTTCATTTCAGATAATATTGCTTTCGATATTTCCGGGGAAGTTGTGGGGATTGATAGTTTTTGAGAAAATATGATTCATTCCTCACTACTGAGGTAAGATCCGGGGTCTTTCAAATAAATTAGATCAGTTATTTGGTTATTTAAAATAGATTCACAACTACACTGGCAGGTAGCTATACTTGGCTACCTTGTTTGTTTGTTTTGAATTTTGTTATTAGCTTAGTTGTCACTTTGCTAGATATTAAATAATTTCTCATTCAACTCTATTTAAATAGTTGTTAACTTAATTCTGTTAAAATTATGTGAAAAATACAAAAATAGAGAGTTCATATATGCTGTAGATATATCTTTGCATAATTAGTTTACATCTGTCTTTAATTAGATTTATATTATTCCATTTTGTATGAAAATCACGGGACATAGGGAGCCCAGAGAATACGTATTCGAGCCAATCGTGCCTCAACCCAATCTTTGTTGTAGAAATAACTAACATAGACCAAGAATCTCAGAATTCAGGTCTTCTGAAACGACAGCAGACCTACAAGAAATTAGCTCACGGTTAAGAGCATTAAACATAGAATACGACAAAGTGCATACGTTTTGGATCAAACCAACCAAACTATAGATTACCCTAGATAAATATCCACATGACTATAGAAAGGCTTGAAAGAGAGAAAGCATGTTCGGGTGTGATCCTTTCATCCCACAGCCAGATGTAGGAGACATTCTCACCAACATAGACACTAGCTTAAGAATTCAAGTTTCAAGAATGCCTATAAGATACTCTGAGAAGATTGCACAACTTTTAGTTCTAAATATAGAGGCCAAGAAAGGCATACGATTACTGGATACTAGGGGTTAGGGATTGATTCTACACATGACCATAGAAGGTCCACAATAACAACATGAACTTACGGTTATGATCCACAGGTCTCACAACCCAATGGGTCCTGTGGGATCAATCAGATCCTAGATGATAGCTTACACAAATTAGTATTTAGATCCACTCCACTTCCACCAATCATCATTGAAAAATTATCCTCACTAGACCTAGATAGCCCATCAAGCTAAGGATTTCTGGACTAGACTAGAGAATCACCCATAGAATCCACCATTTATCTTTCATCTATTTTCATGACCCTGTCAGAAGACATATACAAAAGCATCCCATAGATTATCTTCTGCGTATCCCACAACCTATAGATCAAATCATGCCAGAGCTCGATATTGATTGGAGCCTTTGAGCAACCATCCTTGCTGACCGATCTATCACGCCAGTTCAAGTTAGGAGGGCTCTTCTTTGCCTTAGATTCACAGATTCCATTAGTGTGCGTCAAAGACATAAGATTGCCTAACTAGTTTGTCCATACCCCAAGTGTATTCCATCCCCACCGGTTGTCTCGGCATGACCTCGGAGAGGTCAGGTGCGAGGAGGAGTTACTTGTAGATTCTCACGCTCACTTGTCACTTTTCCATTGTACAAAATGTGTGAACCCGACATGAAACAAACAATTGTTTCATTTTCTCTATCACATTAGCCTTCACATCAGCTTCACCAACAAAATTTGTGAACCCAATGTGAAATAAACAATTGTTTCATCTTCTCTACCACATTAGCCTTCACATCAGCTGCACCACAAAAATTGGTGAACCTAATGTGAAACAAACAATTGTTTCATCTTCTCTACCACATTAGCCTTCACATCAACTTCACCAACAAAATTGGTGAACCTGACATGAACCAAATAGTTCTTCCTCTTTTATTTATTCCGTCAATCTTCGCTCCTTCTCATTATTTTGCGGGTATTCATATATCCCCCCGAATATGTTCAAGATTCGATGCATATGGCATACCTCTCCTAGGTATTGAGGCATACTACAATCAACTAAATAGACAGCCATCACCCTCGACTCTCAGCATGGGGTGAAAACTATTCAACTAATCTGGTTTTCAATACAAACTCCACCTTAAAGGACTAGATATAGTTCTTCTTTCCAAATAGAGGAGTTGGATCAGCTCACTCAAATGCAACAACTTGAGCCTTCAGGACTCGAACATAACATGATGCTCACAGGAGAATCTAGTTCATCTCCTCAAGTGTTGCTTAGACCGCAGATCAGTAGACAATCAGATCCATATCTATTTTTAGATGATGAACATTTAGTGCATGATATGCCAAGGAGTGAGCAACACCCTCGAGAGTATGTACCCACCTATAGAAAGTTTACAAACACAATCTGAGGTCTCTTTTCAAGAAAACACCTCCATGCCACTACATATAGGAAATGCCCTCGGTAGAAACTTGGTAGGGAAACAATCAATTCAGTAGTAGGGTACCATATGCCTATACAACCTCAAATGATATACAACGAATGCGATTAAGGAAAAATACTGTGATCTTCACCAAATGAAGTCATCTCAACTTTAGTATAAAAAGGTTAGAGGGTTAGAACTTGCTCAAGAAAACCAAAATTTATCAGTTCATGGGCAAGCAGGATTGTCCAATCCCTCCACATCATCCTGGCCAAGTATACCTCCTCACAGGAATAGGCACATTGGGCATGCCTCCTCAGTATTCGCAACAAGTGCCAACTAGAATCAAGATTTGTTAATGCCACTCCGGTGGAAAATATGATACCTCCTGGTCTAGTACAAAATAATCCATTCCTAGGCAATACTTCTCCATATTTAAACATGTATTCCAAGTCACCACAAGGAGATATGTTCTCTTCTCTCGGCATGTTCACTCAACCACAGGGATTTCATTATGCTCCCTGCAAATGCATACACTACGCCATATCAACAACCCATTCCACCTCCACCCCCTCAGCAAGCACCATCGATGGTCGAAACCTATGCGATAGGAACTTATTCAGAATATTTGAAAGAACCCTTAGACTTCACCATACGAAGCGTCATGTTTCCAAGACCTCTTCCCGATTTTCCCAAATACAAAGGGGAGGGATACTCAAATGCACACATTAAGGCCTATGCCACAGCCATTTGAGAATTTCTCCCCTAGGATGGAGTTGTTGCTAAAATATTTCCCAAAACCTTAGAGGGTATTACCCTCGATTGGTATTACAGAATACTCTGAATCCTCAATACATTCATTTAAACAACTTGTTTCAGAGTTCATCAAGGCATTCAACATGAACAAATTGTTGAGAACAAGAATCAGGGAATTCTTACATATTAAACAAGAACACAATGAATCTGTTGCTCATTTCATCCAAAGATGGCGTACAGTCCTCTATTCTTTAACAAGCACTCCAAACATGGACCAGATGGAACTATGTGATTTATTCCTTCATTCTCTCAGTAGAGAGGTAAAGGAAGAAGTCTAGAAGTTCCCACTAAGAACATATGATGAGGTTCTTGAGAGCGCCCTCTGAATAGATCAAGCTACAATAGATAGCGGTCGCAAGACGTATGGAATAAATGGGAGGTTAATCATCCCCAACCAAAATGCTACAACTTATCCTACTACCAACAAACGCCAATCAAGGACCTAAAATCCTTAACAAAAATCACGGCGTAACAACAGATGAAGTAACTGACCAAGCAAAAAAATCAAATGTTGTAAATACTCCACCGTCTGATTAACAATCAACAAAACAACAACTTTACCCTCGACAATCAACTCGGTGGATTTTAATCATCCAAAAAAACAACAACAAAGGCAGATCCAGACACAGGGTCCAAGTCAAAATTCAACTGGATATCAAAACCAAAACCAAAACCAAAGACAAAAAATGCAAAACTTTAATAGTCAACAGTTTAATCAGATTTTTGGACCACAATACGTGCCTACCCAATAACCTAGGAATTACAATCCCAACCCATATTGTGGTGTCCATAATTTTTCAGGTCATGACACTAGAACTTGCCGTGATTAAAATAAATTCATGCAACGTTTGCCAGAAGAACAAAGATATACTTTTCATAGATATGTTCTTAGTAGATCCTACATCACCTGCGCCAAATACTTTCACGGGAGTAGTCTCCCCTCAAAATTCTCCCCTCAAGATCTTCAATGATCCGCTCCAAAATCATAGATAAATTAAATCCAAAAGGGACAAACAAGGGTGCAATAATAAGAAACAATGATCACGAATCCTTGACTTCACTAAATCCACCCATCGCACCGTAATTAGGAAATCAGCTACAACCCAAGATATTTAGTTTAGTGGAGTTATACACTGAGCTACACGTGGAAGCCATAATAAGGACACGATATTATTCCTCTCAGCCAAATCCAAGTTACCCGCTAGAGACAGATAACATTCAAAAACCATTAGTAAAACCTATAGGTGCCTATGATTTAATTAGTGACCTAACAAAGACCTTCTGCTACATCTCACTTTTTGGACTTATTGAAGAATTCTCCTACCCATAGGGCCACTCTTTTAGAAGAATTAGGTTTAGGTCATTTAATTAACATTAATCCACCTCTCTGAGACATAGGTAAACCATATAGACTTTGATATCCAACCTCTGGGGCAGCCAGATAGGGATACCAAGTTTATATTTGATATAAGCAAAATGCCAACAGACGCTGAGATTACACATAGAGGTGATCCAACCTTACATTTACAAGTGCAGGTTTATAACAATTATGTTAAATACACAATGGTTGATGATGGGGCAACAGTTAACATAGTTCCCTTCTCTTTCTTTCAAAAGCTAGGGTATGGAGAAACAAATTGTTCCACGACTCGGTATATGCTAAGAGGCTATGATAGCCTTAAAGCCACTTCGATTAGAACTATAATACTACCAGTCACTTTAGGACCCAAAACAATACTCACTGAGTTTTATATTATAGATCAGGAAACCAACTATAATATGATCCTCGGGTAACCATGGATACACCGTATGAAGGCAATCCCTTCTACGTTATTTCAAGAAATAAGATTCTTACATTTAGGAAAGATATTCATGGCAAAATGTGATCCAAAACCATTTGATATACACCTAGCAGACCTAGAGAAAAGGCTAGGAATTCACTCTGAGTTTGAACTCCCAACAAACCAACTTAAAAAACCAACCAACGCAAAAACAGAAGAAAAATTAATACCTAAAATAGAACTAGAGATTATGAAGAGCATCCCAACTCTCAATGATGAAGCTAACATTGTAGAAACAGTATCATTAGGAACTACTGCAAAAATTTTCAAATTGATAGAACAGGATCTACCAATTTTCCTACCATTTGATTTTGTAGGTATGGGGTGTGCCCTAGGATTTGTTTCTCTTCCAGCAGAGGAACTCTGCATGGTCGAAGTAACCAAAGAAAAATAAATAGACATAGGAAAGGTCCCAACATCCATCTTCCGAAGTAAATATTGGACTCTCCATTTCGATGGAGCTAGATGTCGTTATGGGACTGGGGAAGGTGTGATCTTTACTTCTCCCGAGGGAAAGATATTACCCTTTAAACTAAATTTCAAATGTACAAAAAATGGTGCTGAGTTAAAATCCCTCCTCCTTGGCCTCATCATAGCTAAGAGGCTCGGTGTTAATGACATCAGGGTGTTAGGAGACTCTCAATTAGTAGAAATCCAAGTCTCTGAGGTGTATGAGACTAGAACCAAACACTTACAGCTCTATAAAACAATAGTATTAGATTTGAGCAAAGAATTTGACTTCATATCAATTGAAGCAATCCCACAAGAACAAAATATTCTCACAAATTCAATAGCAACCTCAGCTTCATGTTTCACTCCAAATAGTGGTTGGAAGACACCCGTTTCATGGTATCCCTTCGTACTGAAACATTAGTAAAGAAAATGTCAAACCCTCTTTTAAAAAACATAACTGAGATTACATCTACTATCTTAGATCACGTTGACAGTGATAGAGCCACTCTTGATTACCTAAACACCTATGCAGAGTTACATCTCACCCATCATGTGGTAGATTTTTCCTTAATCCCACATTCGTCTTCTTACTTTGGAAACCCCATGGTAGAGCTCCCCCCACATAAGGAGCTCGACATATTCACGGTAGAGAATGGAGAAGATCTGGAACTACCTCCATCCCCACATAAGTTTGAAGAAGGTAATGCTTCTTTAATCAAAGAAACAATTGATCTTAACATCGGAAAATAGGAAGAACCGAAGATCTTAAAACTAGGATCTTCACTAACTCCAGAGGAGATAGAGATACACACTCAAATCCTCAGAGAACATCAAAAGAATTTTGCATTTAATTATAAAGAAATGACAGAAATTACACCATACATCGTGGTACATAACCTCGTCACCAAACTAGATGCAAAGCCAATTAAACAAAAATCAAGACCAATGAAACCCAAGGTAGCTCTCATGGTGAAGGAAGAGGTAATGAAGCTTCTCCAGGCAAGGTTCATCAAACCGGTTGATTACTCTCAGTGGGTATCTAATATCATCCCCGTTCTAAAATATAATGGGAAGATATGCATCTGCATAGACTTCTGAGACATTAACAAGGCATGTCCCAAGGATGACGTCCCATTACCATCCATTGCTGTTATCATTGACACAACAACTGGATTTGAGCTTTTGTCTCTCATGGATGGATTTTCGAGATATAATCAAATCAGAATATCTGAACAAGACCAAGCCAAAACTATGTTTATAACTCCTTAGGGAACTTATTGCTACACTGTTATGCCGTTTGGTCTCAAGAACACTGGTGCTACATACCAACGGGCAATGACATACATATTTCACGATCTTATTCATAAAATCATGGAATCCTATGTAGATGACTTGTTGGCCAAAGCTAGAAAGTGCTACGATCACCCAGAAGTGTTGCACATCATCCTTTCACATTTGATCGAATACAGAGTCACACTAAATCAAGAAAAATGCGTATTTGGTGTGATAGGAGGGAAATTCCTAGGTTACATTATATCATCATGAGGGATCGATGTAGACCCAACAAAAATATGGGCTGTTCTTGAGATGATCCCACCATCAGATGACTCTGGCATTAGATCGTTTCTTGGAAATCTCGGTGCAATCTGGAGATTCATTCTGGACTTAAGTTTTGCTGTGCATCCGATCAATAATTTGTTGAAAAAGGATTGCTGCATTATTTAGACAAAGGAATTCCATGAGGCCTTTGAAGTAGTTAAACACTTCTTACTGTCTCCTCCCACGTTAATGCCACCTAGACCATATCATCCTTTGATCTTATATTCACGAGCTATAGATGTCTCGCTAGCCTACATGTTGGCTCAAGAAGACAATGATAAACAAGAACATGCGATCTATTTTATTAGCTGAATGTTGTTTGATTATGAAATGCGTCATATACAGGAAGAAAAATAATGCCTTGTCATAGTCTTTGTAACCAAATGCCTAAGACATTACATGTTAAACCAAGAAACAAGGGTCATTGTAAAAATAGACCATTTCTGAACTTTCCTCATGCAAGGGTCCTTGTCTAAGAAGGCTGGATGCTTTATAACCTTAATGGGTGATTTCAAATTAACTTTCATAAACAAGAAGTCCATTAAGGGACAAATCATTACAAATTGGTTAGCCGACAACCCGTTAGATGGGGGTGATCTTGTAGATCTGGATTTTCTTGATGAATGCATATATTACATCGAAAACAAACCTCCTATCTCTGAATGTCCTTGGTATACTAATATTGTTAATTATATCATGGACCATGCGTATCCAGACAGTGCCACACTACAAAAAATATGGTGGTTATGCATTATCATAGCTAAATACGTTATTATAGAACAAGTGCTCTATCGTAAGGCTTTCAATGGAATGCTCCTAAGGTGTGTTGACACAGAAGAATCCAAGAAGATTCTCTATGAATCTCACAGTGGAATATGTGGAGGCCACTTTGGTGGTCATCCCACCACTCACAAAATACATCAAATGGGCTATTTTTGGTCCACTCTCAAACACGACCCAGTAGAGTTTGTACGAAGATGCCATAAATGCCAAGAATTTTACCACGAGATTCACATGCCGGTAAAAGCTCTACAACCAATTGTGAATCCATGGCCCTTTTCTACATGGGGCTTAGATTTGATAGGGAAATTCTCTCCCTCATCTATAGATGGCCATAACTTCATAATCATGGCCACCAAGTATTTTACCAAATGGGTAGAGCCTATGCCTCTTACCACTGTACCAAGTGCCGCAATCACCAAGTTCATTTTAAACTAGATCATTTATAGGTACGGTGTCCCACAAATCATTATCTCAGATAATGGCACTTCCTTTAAGAATGATGAGGTCTGTGAGCTATGCAGTAAATTTAAAATAAGCCATCATACAGCCAACAAACAAGATGTTGAAAGCTATTCTCTTCAAAACGATAAAAGAAAACAAACGAGATTGGAATTTAAAGTTATATCCGGCCTTGTGGGCCCACCGAACCTCATTAAGAATACCAATAGGAGCAACTCCTTTCTCATTGGTATTCAGAGCAGAAGCAGTTCTCCCACTTGAGGTTGAAATACCATGTCTCTGTATCTCACTACAAGGGATTCTAGATGAAGAAGCTTATAGAGAAGTATGTCTCTCCCAACTAGAAAGCCTAGATGAGGCTAGATTAGACGTTGAATAGTGGCATAGAGTCTATGATGACTAGATGTGCTGGTAGTATAATAAAAATGTCTATGAACAAGAAATATATGAAGGAGATCTAGTTTTAATACTAGACAGTCGGATCGATAAGAAGACCGGTGAAGGAAGGAAATTCTAGCCCAAATGGTTGGGGCCATACCGAGTCATGAAAGACTATGGAAATGGTGCGTATCTCTTGTGCACACTAGAAGGTGAGGAATTTGGTGAAACTATCAATTCACTGCACCTTAAATGGTTTTACGCATGAAGTGTCAGCACTATTTGTATAATTATATCTACATTGCATCTTCATGTAGTTAGGTTCATTTTTTCCACTCGTTTTGTAAAATTTTGTGATCAAGGAACTTATTCTCAAGCAATTCATTATAAACTTCTGATGGTATTGGTAGAATCATTCCAATCATACTTCTTCATTTTCATAACATCGACACCTATTTCAGAATCATTTCATCAATTAAAAGCTAGATATGACAAAGTCTTAATGGTAGCCATACCAAGGCCTACATGTTTGTTCTCACTTTTGGTTTCTTCCTAGGGCAGGTATCTTTCCTATGGTCTGTTCTAGAAGCTTCATAGTGTCACATCTATCCCGTACATATGTCTCTTTGAAAATAAGAACATATTGACATTTTTACTCAAATAAGTCAAAAATAGATCAAACAGAAAATTTTATTTTTACACATTTCCTTGCCCTACCAACCTTTGGTGTTGAGCTTGTGTCTCTTACTAGTGACGTAGGGTTGGGAAAGGATGGGAGTGCCCTTACTCGCATGTGCCTTGTCCATGGTGATAAGCACATGCTTCCTACTAGAAGCATGGGGCAAGTTACAGGGGGTTCTCTCGACAATAAACGTTAAAATTCACAAAGAAAATAATTTGAACAAGCCTTTGAAATCTTGAGTAAAAAAAAAATGAATCAGATGTCCAAAATTCCAAAGAGTTCAAAACCCCAAAAACCAGATTTTGTCAACCATGTGGCCATCTAGGGATCTAAGTCTAGATAAACCGCAAAGCAAGTTGCATTCTAAACTATGGAGTCACTTGAGTTGGATAGGTTTGTAGCATCCTAATTTTGTTCCACCAAATCTTTTTCTATCTCTCATTGCTACCATTCAAAAAAATTCATAGCTCGTTCCCTTTCTAGCTCTCGGTGGTGAGCCCTCGCATCTTACTAGTTGCGTGGAGTTAGAAGTGGGGCAAGTTCATCTGCTCATCATGCCACCTTGTCATCACGGTCTACCAAAACTATATGAAGTACCTAAAAATTTCTTATAGAAACATAAGTTCAAAGATCATAGTGTGTTTGCATTATCATTTATCAGCATCACGAAATACAAAAAGGAACAAAGCATTTGTGTCATTTGTTCTCCATTGCATACATTCTGAAAGGCATATAAAAATGACATTATAATTTACATGTGGAAATGAATCACAAAATCCTAAAAACCAAGAGTCTGATCAAAAAAGAAGTATATATATATAATCAGGTTTCATGTACAATGCCATCATGCACTAGGCATGGTCAAAACGCTCAATGCGCCTGAAAGGTAAAAACTAATTGTATAAACAATCTAAAAGTCACTATAAAAAGAGCCAAGTGGCCTCTCAACCCCTATGAGATCCCTCCAAAGGTGCACGTCCATGTCTAGGACTCCCGCTATGCCGGTGCTCTGATCCTGACTAGTAGATGTGGCCTCGCTATAAGAGCGGCTCCTCATTAGCCACTCTGTTGTCCTATACCCAGCCAACTCGGTACGGAGGGTAGTCACCATCTTGGCCACATGCCAGACAGGGGAAAAAATGTTGGTATGCCTACTGGATGCCAAGGTCTCCCCTGCATCCACGGATAGCTCAGTGTGAGTCTTATCCATGGAGAGAATCAGGGTATCAGTACATGCCCGACGAATCAGGTCTCGCCACCCATCAGCAGTCTCTGCAAGCAAAGGAGAAAAGTAAATTAGAAGATAATCAAAGGATAAAAACAAAAATGAACAAGAGGAGAGATAGTAACTAAGGTAATCCTAACTAGAAAAAAACATTAAAAGAAGAGTAACAACTCACTCGGATCTCCGGTCCTCCAAGAGGGATCCCTAGGATCAGCGCCTGCCACAGATTCCACCACCGACTGATGTGCTCCTCCCCTGTTTGGAGCAACATAATGTCCTGCTACGGACTCATCCTCCCCACCTAGGTCTTGAGAGGGTGGCTCCTCTGAGACTAGAGTCACCCTCTCGGCATGTAAGATCTCCTGAGTGTCATGCCACTCGGGATCGTTGTCCTCCTCTCCACCCGACTCACTAACCTCCATATCCTTGGTCTCCTCCTCCATCTCTACCCCTATGAACTCCTTAGACTCAGATTATATATCAATGGGATCATCGTTGTTTTGGGCGGGACCAGCAACAATCTGGAGTAAGGGTGCCTGAGGAGCATCGGCTCTCCCTCGAGCGCGTACTACCCCCCTAGCTGCAATAGGGACACCAGGAGTAACGATGGTCCAACCCCGGCCTCTAAGACCTCCCCTATCCTACTGAAATGATCTGAATACTAGCACCACTGGGGGAAGCACAACAGCATAAGCAAGGCCAATCTACTAAGGCACTCAGTCAAACGGATGTGTCTCCACCTTCTCCATCCTATCCACAAGCTACCCTGTAGTAGAGCAGGAAATCAAAGTGAGGGTCTCCTTGCCCCACAACCCTGCCATGGCCTAATAAGGTGTGGCCTCCATATCATCAGTAGTCAGGGAAGTAACTAGTTGGTGGGGTACTCTAAGCACTGACATATCTGTCCATCTAGCTACCCTCACCGCTCTGGGATCCACCACCTCTACACCTCTCCCATAAGGGATGATAAACTCATAGACCCAACTCATAACTAGGGTCAGATGGCTTAAGGAGTGTCCCTGTAGGCAGACCACCCTGTATAGGTCGTGATAGGTGGTCCCAAGTATATCAGCTCCCCGGGCATAAATCTAGCCATGTGCCTCAATTTGTGCAATAATAGGGGACCAACAATAAAGTAAAGTGTCTCCTCCCTTGTCCCCGATCAATCTCAATGCAAGGATCCCCATAATGGCCTGATGAATCAAGGGGATAGGCAAGTTATAAATGGTTCGTACCCTCACCTCCTTCTTTGAACCGGTGGAGACAATGACATCTCCCATGTATGTAGCCCACTAAACTATCTGAGCCCGCGATCTTGCTATCTCAAGTGTGAGCAACCTCCCAATGATCAAGACTCCCAAGATGCGGTAGACATCCTCTAGGGTGATATTCCACTCACCCCTAACTCCTGGAAATCGGAAAGTATTCCGATCAGCATCCCAATATGAAAAAGGTCACAAAGTATGTGACTAGAAGGTGTAACATGCGGGATCCGTGATATACGTAATATGCCTGCCCTCTGAAGAGTATCTTGCTCATCCTGAGAAAGTGCATCCAACACTGTTGGAAGACAGTCACACTCTCTTTCTCGACTCCATTTTATATATTCCTCCTTATTTTGCATACACCCAAAAACATGCTAAACGAAGTAGTTTAGTATTCAAATTATATTGGAAAAATCATCAAAGCAGGTAAGAATGCTAGAAATGCAAAAACAAATTCAAACAAGTGTTATTTTGGCATTCTATAAGTACCGCCGCCCTGAGCAGGGTGGCAGTTCTGTAGCCACCACCTTAAGGGCAGAAGTCGTGTAACCGCCACCCTGCTCAAGGTGGTGGTCATGTCCCAAATTTCCAAATGGGTCACGTGCCCTAAAAATGCCTAAAAACATGAAAAAATGACTATTTTGACTAAAACAAAGCCTACCCATTAGACGCCCCCCCTAAGTGACCCTATTAGCACTGACATTTTCAAAAATAATCCCCCCATGACAAATATTTCATCATTTTAACATTTTGGGGGTAAAAACATTAAATCAAAAAGAACTAACATGTGATCTCGTGGGTCGATATTCCGCTCACGAAGGCATGATCACTATCTCGTCACGAATGTTTTGACTAAAATCTCGTTAAAAACCATCACCATGGGTCCCAGAGCTCAAAATCAATCAAATCAACACGCGCAAAGGAATAGGAAAATGGGCCCATTTTTACATATATAGCATCTTGACTTGTTTTGAATGCCCTTTTCGTAGGTTTGGAGCGCCGATGGAGGTAACTTCTTATCCCCGCACAAATGGTAAGTCCTCACTTCATATTATTTTAGTATTTATTTTTTGATCTATTTTATCTATCTGCACTTGAGTCCTCTTTTCCTTTTGCAGGTAGTGGGAATTTTGAAGGGCGTCATTTCGACACATGGACATGTCAGGTATAATTTCTAACCTCCCATTTCGGGACCACCATACTTGGACCCACCATTTTACGCCTCTTCATGGCTAAAATGCTTCTCCGAGGGGGCAATATGTACGTACCCAAAATTGTAAGGGTACTATGCTACCAGAACAATGTCACACATGCCCCAATGATGATACAGGTCTCCTTGCAAGGTGTTTAGGATTTGGAAAATCTCTCCAAGTGTACATTAACGTCTCGCGTGCCTCACTTACCCTCTGCGTGCTTTATTTTTCTCTTCCCCCCTCTTTTCCTTACTTTTCGGTCCTCAGTGATGAAACTGCCACCCTGCTTGGGAGGCGGTCTTGTGACTGCCGCCTAGGCAAGGAGGTGGTCCTATAACTACCACCCTGCTCAGGGAGGCGGTCCTTCACGTTTTTTTTTGGAATGTTCCTTTTATCATGACTCACGTAAAATTTCAACGTTTACCAGCTTTTTCACTGCCTTTGCTTGTATTTATGATTTTGGTTCCCTAGAATAGTGTTTTTCCATTGTTTATTGTAAAGGAGTTCAATTTGGATTTCACCTTTGGGTTAAATGGGAATTCTATAAATAGCTGGTTTGTGCTCAAGAAAATGGCCCCTCAAAATTTGTCTCTCATTTTCTCATTTCAATAGCTTAGTCTTTCAATTGTATTTGTTTTATTTGTTGCATGCATAGTTAGTGTTGTTTTGTTGTTTAGAATCCACATGATCTTCTTGTGCTAGTGTTGTTATTGTTTCATACAATCAATTGAGATTGGAAAATTTCATTTTTAGTCTAAAGCCATTAGAGTTGCAGGTTTTGTTCGTCAAGGAGGATAGTTTCATGTTTTGAAGGTTTTTTGTTGCATGACTCCCAATAAATCCTACTGGGAATTGCATAAGCCAAGCTCTTTTCTCTTGCGCTATCCCTCTCCTACTCGCATTTTATTCATTTACACCCAAAGGTGTCATTGTTCCAATACCAACTTCTATTGATGCTAGCATTACACACTTTTTTGGATTCATGTGAGCACGAAGGAATGAGGAGATCACACTGAGGGGACAAAGCCACACACAATTGGATTCGCCACTGTTCTACAAAATCCAGGTTCAAGCTATCAAAATTTCTAGTTAAAAACATATCAAATAGAATAGTGAATCATTTCATTTTAGTTAATCTCACTTTGATATTACCAGGGAAGCTGTGGGGATTGATAGTTTATGAGAAACTATGATTCATTCCCCACTTCTGAGGTAAGATCGGGGGTATTTCAAATAGATTAGATTAGTTATTTAATTATTTAGAATAGATTCACAATTGCACAGACAAGTAGCTATACTCGGCTACCCTGTTTGTTTTTTTTAATTCTATTATTGGATTAATTGTCACTTTCTAGATATATTAACTAATTGCTCTTTCAATTCTGTTCAATAATTTATCAAAAAAAAATACAGAATAGAGGAATATACATAGATATATCTTGTGTAGTTAGTTTATTCTATCATTAGTTAAATTTATATCATTTCATTTTGTATGATAATCATGGGACCTAGGGAGCCCAGAGGATATGTATTCGATCCAATAGTGCCTTAGCCCAATCTTGTTGCAGTAATAACTGATATAGACCAAAATCTTAGAATCCAAGTCTTTCAAACAACAACAGACCTACAATAGATCAGCTCACAATTAAGAGGATTAAATGTAGAAGACGACCAAGTACACACGTTTTGGATAAATCAGCCAAACTACAGATTGCCCTAAACAGATATCTACATGACTGTAGAAGGGCTTGAAAGAGAGCAAGCATTCGGTTGTGATCCTTTGGTCCCACAACCAGATGTAGGAGATATCCTCATTGACATAGACACTAGCCTATGAATTCAAGTTGCCAGAACACCTGTAAGGTACTCTGAGAAGATTACACAACTTTTAGTTCTAAACATAGAGGCCAAAAAGGCATACGACTATTGGATAGTAGGGATCAAGAATTAATTTTGCACATGACCATAAGAGGTCCATAACGACCACAAACTTACGGCTACGATTCATAGATCCCACAACCCAATGAGTCCACAGGTCAATCAAACGTAGATGCTGGTTTACACACATTAGTATTTAGATCTTCTCCACTTCCACCAACCATTATCGCACAATTATCCTCACTAGACATAATAGCTAATTAAGCTAAGGATTTCTTGACTAGGCCAGAGAATCACCCATAGAATCCAATATATATCCATCATCCATCTTATGACCCTGTCTGGAGACATACACGAAATAATCCCAGGTCATTTTCCACGTATCCCACAACCCATAGATCGAATCACGCCAGAGCTTGATATTGATTGGAGCCTTCGAGTAGTCATCCTTGCCGACCGATATATCACGCCAGTTCAGGTTAGGAGGGCCTTATTTGCCTTAGATTCACAGATTTCATTAGTGCGTGTCGAAGACATATGTTTACCTAATTAGTTAGTCCATACCCGACGTGTATTCCATCCCCACAGGTTGTCTCGGCACGACCTTAGGAGGTCGGGTGTGTTGGCATTAAAATTTTCCTCCGTAATTTCTATTTTATTAATGTATGTATTAGGAATAGGATGTTGTTAAGTATAATTAGTAGTGCCGTCCAATAGAAAATAACGGCGCTGTCAGTACGGTGCCGCCAATAATGCAGATTATGGTAATAGTCAAAGTACAATAGGAATGTTGTAAAAAGTAAATATTTGTCGTAAGTGGTCCGGTAATATTAAAATGTCAAAGTTGGGATAAGTAGAGAAGTAGGGTCTATATGATTCGGAATTAGAAATATTATATTTGTAATAAGGACAAAGAGTGATGTCATAAATATTTTGTGTATTTTATTTGTGGAAAAGTCTAAAAAAGTGGAACCCATGTGAGATGATAAGGTTTATCTTATCTTAGAAGATAAGCCTACATCTAAAGGCAAGAGTTTAGGCATGGAATATGATTGGCTAGAAGAGATTTCCTATCCTATCTTAGAGATAAGGTGGATAAGCCTGAATTCCTATAAATAAAGAGGCCACCCCCCCTCATTTAGCATAGAGAGAAGTAGTGAGAAATATTGTATGAGTAAGTGTGTAAAGGAAGCCATCATTTTGAAGGTGTGTTAAAGAAGTCATTAAGAGGTATAATTGTGAAGTTTCTCCCATAGTTATTGTTTGAAGGCATATGATATTAGTAACACTTGAAGAACCTCATGGGTGAGATTGTAACAATTTCATGTTGATATTATAATTTACACTGATATTTCAGATTTATCATTATTCCTTCTTATCATAGTCTATGGTATTCTTGTGTTATGTTTGTTGTTGTGTTTCCAGATTACATTCACCAAACTAAGAGCTGTGCATTAGTTAATAATCATAGCACGAGGAGTTCTCGGTGAAGAATTATAATAGTGCCGGATTGGTGTTGACATTTTGGTTCCATTGCCGGGACCATTCCACGTTGGTGGATTTTCTGGAGAAATATTCCCAGTTAGTCAGAAAATATTTGGAGGGTAACCTTGTTTTTACTATGCATAGTAGTTACCATGGTAAAGTCACTTTTTGCCGTGAATAGTATTTACCACAGTAAAGTCACCTTTTACCATGAATAGTATTTACCACAGTAAAATCACTTTTTACTGTGAATAGTGTTTACCACAGTAAAGTCATTTTTTACCGCAGTAACTTCACTTTTTACTGTGAATAGTGTTTACCACAGTAAAGTCAGTTTTTACCGCAGTAAGTCAATTTTTACCATAGTTTACCATGGTCATTTCTATTTTCTATTATAGTGATTCCAATTATTTTTACACATAAGTCTTGTTGATTGTACTTGTGGGTTGGTATTTCACTGTGGTTACTTTTGGAAATTGGTAAGATTCCTGTTTTTTCAACCCAATCTAATGAAGATGCTTCCTTTTTCATTCAAGAGTTTAAACGATCTTGTATTTGTAATGGCCTTATAAGAAGGGAACAATGGACTAAATGTTTTCCTACCTTTTTGGATGGTTCAACGCTTAGGTGGTTTGAAACACTAGGTGATAATGTGAAAAACTCATGGGATTTATTAACTGAAAGTTTTCTTGAAGAATTTGGTGAACAACAGAAATATGTAGATCTCATGATCGATATCACAAAGCTAGCCCAAGGAGAGAAGGAGAAGATAAGGGATTATCATCCTCGTGTTCTAGAGCTAAGGAGGAAGCTGGATGCCCAGATCTGAAAGGAAGGATTAGCGGATGGGTTAATGAATGGCGTGGATAATCTCCTCTGTAAGCACTTCATTCTTGGGATGAAGCCAGAGACCAGACAACGAGTGAAGTATGACGGTCCAGCTACCATTGAAAAAGCAAAGGAGATTGCAAGAAGGCAAGAAGAAAGCATGGAAGAGGAGCCCAAAGAAATTGTTGCTAAAGTAGAGCCTACACCAGCACCTTTGGTCCAGAATCCACAACCACTCTCAGCGAGCACAAATATTTCTCCTAGTACATCTAATTAGTATGAAAATCTGCTCAGGAAGATGGGTCAGTTAACTATTAATCTTCTTCAAGGAAAAGAATTTAGTTCTCAGGAAGGATATAGAGGTCCAAAAAGAAATATTTCTAAAGTTGTATGTTATGGTTGTTATAAAAAGGGTCATTATAAGTATAATTGTCTAGATAGAGCTTCTACATCTGGTACAAGAGATAATGATAAAGGGAAAGCACCTGTGAATTCTTTTGATGTAGTAGAAAAGAGCATAAATAATGAAGTGGATGTGTTTGTAACAAAAAGAAAGAAAGAAAAAGATAACCAAGATGGATTTGATCCTAAGAAGATGAAAGGAGAAACTAGTAAGAAACATAGGAGAAGAAAGTTGGGTGTGCAAGATTTTCTGATTTCATAGGGACAAGGACCATACTCCATCTTAGATGATCTGTCCAAAAGGCCTGAAAATATTACATATGGTCAACTCTTGGCTATGTCTTCTGAGAAGAGGCGGGAGCTATGAAGTGGACTGAATGCTCAATGAAAGAAGGAGGTTGAGGTCCCTGTTTTGGAGGCAGAGGCGGATCCCTATGCTCCACAAGCTAAGGTATTATGTATTGGTATTTCAATTGATGGTGTCTTAGTTGATGGAGGTGCTGCAGTTAATGTAATGACCGAGTCTGTAATGAATATGTTGGGATTAAAAATTGATCACCCCTCAACACTTATGTTAAGGTCATTAAATAAAGGAAAAACTAAACCAAAAGGTGTAGTTTCAAATGTGGCAATATTTGTTATGGGTGTTGTATGTGTGGTAGAATTTCAGGTGATGAAAAATGATACTGTTGCATACCCAATGTTGTTGGGAAGACCATGGCTAAGGATATTTCATACAAGAAACTACTGGAATGAAGGCTTCATGACACTTGGACGTGGTAGAGAGAGGGTGAAGATAAACGTGATCCCTCGGCATCATAAGGCATACCATGTGGATTCAAATGATGAAATTGATGATTGGACATCCTCTGATTACTCAACTATTAGTGAAGTGGACACTGAAGATGAAGAAAGTGAAGTTGATGTTTCGGTCATGGATATCCTTCCAATCACACCGACTCATGATCCCATAAAATTATCTAAAGAAGAAATTGATGATCGTCTCCAACAAATAAAGATTGGTGATGCTGTGATGGATAGTGAGAAGGAATCCTACCTCCATCTCTTTTGAAGGTACATACACATATTCACTTTTGATTACAAGGAACTCTGTCAAGTAAGTTGGGTAGAACATTCTATTGAGCTGGTAGATGGTGCTGAGCCCATAAAGCAAATGGCATATAGAATGAATCCTATTTTTTCCAAGACAGTAAAAGAAGAAATAGATAAGTTGCTTAATGCAGGATTTATATTTTCTATGAAGAATTCAGAATGGGTTTCTCCCATTGTGATCTCAATAAAAAAGAATGGGAAGCTACGCATTTGTGTTGATTATAGGAAGCTCAATAAGGCAACAAAGAAGGATCATTACCCTCTTCCATTCTCAGATCAGATTTTGGACGAAGTAGCTGGCCAGGAGTGCTATAGTTTTGCCGATGGATATAGCGGATACAACCAAGTTCATATAGCAGAGAAAGATCAGCTGAAGACCACGTTCACCACTCCTTGGTGAACATTTTCTTATAGATTATGCCTTTTGGGTTGTGTAATGCTCCAGCAACATTCCAGCACTTGATGAATAGGGTGTTTGAACCCTACATTGGGAACTTCATCAGAGTATTTCTGGATGATTTTTACATCTATGGGAATAAGATGGACCACCTGCCCCAGATGGATATAGCATTTCAAAGGTTAGATGAAGCACAAGCCTCACTAAACCCTACAAAGTGTGTCTTCTGATGTTCTAAAGGCATTTTGTTATGGCATGTTGTATCCAAAGATGGTATTGGTATTGATCCTAATAAAGTTTCAAAAATCAAAGAGTTACCATTTCCTATGAATAGAAGTAATTTGAGATCATTTTTAGGCCATGTGGGTTACTATAGAAGGTTCATCACGAATTTCTCAAATATTACATAGCGACTAACCCAATTCTTGAAGAAGGATGTTACTTATGAACCAGGAAATAAGGCGCATGAAGCTTTTGAACAAATGAAGGAAGCCCTGGTGTCTTCACCTGTTTTAAAGAATCCATATTGGAGCAAGCCATTCATTATGTATATTGATGCCTCAGATGCAGCATTAGGAAGTACTCTGAGCCAAAAGGATGAAAATGGGAATGATTATCCAATTTACTTTGGGAGCAGACAAATGAGCAGTGCTGAGGTAAATTATACTGTAACTGAAAAAGAGGCTCTATCTATCATTTTTGTTGTAAAGAAGTTTAGAAATTACTTGTTAGGGTAGAAATTTATAATTGTAACAGATCACCAGGGTCTAAAATATATTGTCAATAAGCTTAACCCATCAGGGAGGATAGCAAGATGGATAATTTTGCTACAAGAATTTGAATTTGATATTATAGATAGGCCAGGAAAGAAGCATGTCAATGCAAATGCACTCTCTCGAGCCTATGATGGTTTAGGTTCACCTTGTGATGATAATGATTTCCCAGATGTAGCATTGTTATCTCTTGACACAATCCCTAGTGAATGCATAGATATTTGGAATTATCTAAATGAATTCAAGTTTCTTAATGGTGCCAATGTAAACACTAAGAGGAAGATTACTCAAGCCAGTCGTCCATATTCTATTCTGCGTGGAGTATTATTTCGAATAGGACCTGATGGATAGTACAAGAGGGCAGTTATACGTGATCAAGGGAAGGAGCTGATAGAAGAATTCTACAATGGTACATGTGGAGGACACTTCTCTGGACAACTTACAGCAAGAACGATCTTGGACGCAGGTTATCACTGGCCCATTCTTTTTAGAGATTGTTATAATTACTATAAGATATGTAATATTTTTCAAACACATGGTAACCGTAAGACTTCATCAGCTCCATTATGCCCTATTCTTCCACTTGGTCCCTTTCAAAAGTGGGGAATAGACATTGTAGGTCCACTTCTAACTACCCCATGCCAAAATAACTATATTGTAGTTGCCACAGATTATTTAACTAAGTGGGTTGAAGCTAGGCCATTGAAAACGGCTTCCATGGATGAAGTGGCAAGGTTTATAAATGAACGTATTGTCACCAGATTTGGTTACCCATTATAAATTGTAACAGATCAAGGAAGCCACTTCGTTAATGAGGTGGTAGAAGCCCTAGTCAACAAGTTTTCTATTAAGCACAGGAAGGCAACAACATACAATCCAAGCACAAATGGACAGGTGGAACGAACAAATTTTGTGTTGTGTCAAATTCTAGCAAAAGATGCAACCTTGCAGGTACATAAGTGGGATAAAAGGATTCATGTAGCATTGTGGGCATATAGGGCAACATCAAAGTCAGCAACAGGATACTTCCAATTTCAGTTGGCTTATGGCATTGATCCAGTTCTTCCTATTGAGTTTGATATTCCCACTATGAGAGTTATGAAAAATAAAAGGATGGATGAAAGTGATTCAATAAAAGAAAGGTTAGTATATTTTCATTTGCTAGAGGAAATGAGGGTAATAGGGAAGGATACAAGCTATAAGAAGAAAATGAAGCAGAAGGAATACTTTGATCAAATGATCCATTGGTCTCCATTTTATGTGAATGACTTGGTTCTAGTATATGATTCCAGATACAAAAAAGGAAGACAGAGAAAATTTCTTCCAAAGTGGATGGGGCCCTACAAAATAGCAGTTGTGCATGAAAATGGTACATATCGACTGGAGGAATTGGATGGTACTCCCATTACAAAATGGGTCAACCATGAAAAGTTAAAGATTTTCCAAGCACCAGCTTCAGAATGTCCATAAGAGTCTACTCCGAGGATGGAGTAGAAGTTAGGAAGGGGTAAAATGTTGACATTAAAATTTTCCTCCGTAATTTCTATTTTATTAATGTATGTATTAGGAATAGGATGTTGTTAAGTATAATTAGTAGTGGCATCCAATAGAAGATAACGGCACCATCAATACCATGCCGGCAATAATGTATAGTATGGTATCAGTCAAAGTACAGTAGGAATGTTGTAAAAAGTAAATATTTGTCGTAAGTAGTCCAGTAATGTTAAAATGTCAAAGTTGGGATAAGTAGAGAAGTAGGGTCTACATGATTAGGAGTTAGAAATATTATATTTGTAATAAGAACAAAGAGTGATGTCATAAATATTTTGTGTATTTTATTTGTGGAAAAGTCTAAAAATATGGAACCCATGTGAGATGATAAGGTTTATCTTATCTTAGAAGATAAGCCTACATGTAAAGGCAAGAGTTTAGGCATGGAATATGATTGGCCGGAAGAGATTTCCTGTCCTATCTTAGAGATAAGGTGGATAAGCCTGAATTCCTATAAATAAAAAGGTCACCCCCCTTCATTTAGCATAGAGAGAAGTAGTGAGAAATATTGTATGAGTAAGTGTGTAAAGGAAGCCATCATTTTGAAAGTGTGTTAAAGAAGTCATTAAGAGGTGTAATTGTAAAGTTTCTCCCATAGTTATTGTTTGAAGGCAAGTGAAGTTAATAACACTTGAAGAACCTCATGGGTGAAATTGTAACAATTTCATGTTGATATTATAATTTACACTGATATTTCAGATTTATCATTATTCCTTCTTATCATAGTCTATGGTATTCTTGTGTTATGTTTGTTGTTGTGTTTCCAGATTACATCCACCAAACTAAGAGTTGTGCATTAGTTAATAATCATAGCACGAGGAGTTCCCAGTGAAGAATTATCATAGTACCGGATTGGTGTTGATGGGTGCGAGGAGGAGTTACTTGTAGATTCCCACACTCGTTTGTCACTTTTCCATCGTACAGTTACCAAAACTAGGTCTATTATAAGGTAAAGTATTACCAACTCTTCTCCTTCTAGAAGAATTCAAAGTTAAAGAAACAAAATCAGAAGGAATTCCTCTTACTGATGATCTTGTAGTCACTTTAGGCATGGAACATGCTGCAATACTGGTCTAAAATCAGCTTTGCAAAGTCACCAAAAGATCCTAGAATCTTTAGAATAAATTGTTGTAACTTGCTTCAAAAAAGTAACTTTTAATTTTTTGTAATCTACTATAGATTTGTTGTAGAAATTTTAATTTGCATGCAGATCTTATTTGTTGTCCCACCAGGAGTTCCAAAAACTATTATCTCTTCAAAGTGCACCCTGTAAAGAGATGATTGCAGGTTTTCTAAGCTTGCACAATTGATCTCTCTCTTTCGTAGACACAATAGAAACACCTCAAGTCTATGGGTATACCTAATTTGAGGTGAGTCTCCAGTGTCAAGGACGGTTCCTTATTAATGTATTTTAAACTGATATATAGGAGTTTAAGAATAAAATATGACTGTAAAATGATTAAAACTAAGGTGATACACAAAATTTGTATGAGGGCTTTGACTGAGTATATGCACAACTAACTTGGGTAAGATTCTTGATGCACAAACCAATAGTTTTCTACAGAATATCTAAGAAAAAAAAAATTATGATACTAAGGGAAAATCACAACAGTACTAATAAGTTAACATGCACATTAAAATTAAGTAGAAAATACTAAATTTGTAGTAGGGTAAGCTGGTTGATCAAGGAATTTGCATTCATAAGATTAATATAAACATACACAAGACTGAAAAGCAACTTGGAAAGGTAGAAAATAATTCGCACTCAGAGGGAAAAACTGGCAAATTTGCTTCAGTACTCATATATCCAAATAGTCCTCTAGTCCTACTTTGTGCTTTACAAAGGCACACAATATATAGCAAAAATAAAATTCACCCTCTTATTAAAGGTAACCTAAGGCTTGTACTCACCCATGCATCTTATTTTTATCCTTTATTTAATAATAGATAAAGGGAAAAATAGAGCATGCAATTACAAATAGGAATTATTAGCCTTACTTACATTACAGTCAAATTGAAGTTAATTGTTCTATTTTTAAGAAAAGAATGGTGAATAATTTGCTAAAAATAAGGTTGCTTGCTAGGTAAGTGTCTTTCCATGAACATGCAACTCTGTCTTCTTATCTATTCTGTCTTTTTGTGAAGGCATGCAAAAATACAACTCCTTATATGTGAGGAAAATTATTCCTCTTGTGGGGACCACCTGCTATGTGCACATGTTCTGATATTGACATCTCCTTCGGCCATGGCATAGGCATCATAATACATTCGACCACCCATTTTATTTATTTGGGTATAAAGTAAGAAATAATCATAGTTTTAATCATCAAGCTCCTTTGCATAACACATGGCATATTATATAGTCTACCACCTTTAAAAATATTTGAAGCATCCACTTGGGTTTAGACTTTTGAAAGTCATTTGCAATGATAAATTTGCTGGACACGTGGGCTGTCCCATTTTTCATGGTGACTCACCCCTTGGTGACTTGGGCGGTGGCATCAACTCTAATCAAGTTAATTATAACTCTGGTGGTTTATTTTGAAATTTCATGCCTTGTTCTCTGTGATTGATCTTTGTACCCTGTCTGATTGCAGACCACCAATTTTCGTATTGTTATTTGGGCTTTGGATGAAATTTATTGTGGGTGGTGGCATCTTGACTGTGGTTAGCACTGATTTCTACTATGATCTACTGATGTTGATTTTGTGTCCTTGATGTTTGATGATTGTTGATCTTAACTATGGTTGAGTTCGAGTTAACCCGATTCTTGGGTTCAGTTAGTAAAGGGAACTTGACCCTAAAGCACATTCATTTGGATTTTGGTAGTATGGGAAAATCCCTGGAAAATTTCCTTCCTAATGCCATTGTTTTATTCTGGTTTGACCTTGGCTTTCACTGTATTTTACAGCTCCTTCTCTGCAAGAGATTCTCTGTCATTTCAGTTTCATGGTTTCTGCATAGTTTTCTTAGCAAGGTGGTTGAAGTGTGGGCCACCATTATTGTTTCTTTAATCTTGGATCTATCCTTTTATCATCTATACCATTCGTGCATCTATATTCTGAAACCTGAGGTTTCATTTCTTGGCCGCCATAGTCATTTATAGGCAATCTCTCTTGCATGTGTAAACTTCTATTTTCTTTTCTTCTTTAGATGTATGACCGATCTCTTGGAAATATTTGTGGGTTCTGTGATTTTTTTCTCTTGATTGACCTATGAGTTTGAAACCTCACATGGTCCTGTGGACCTCTCGCTTCATCGTTTGGTTGCTCGAAAGTTCTGACCATTTGATTATCTACGTTGAGTTGTTCTTCAACCCAATCTACATCATGAATTATAGATCTGTATTTTCTTATTTTTGGGTATCTGTCATCCTCATCCATTTCTGAAATGAACTTTGAAAAGACAATATGATCATGTGTTTGATGTTATGAAACTCTGATTTACTTTATACTTTCCTTTGTTTTACTATGGTGAACATAGAGTATTTTCTTCTTTCTGGATATGCGTACTTCAGCCTCTTCTCTGTATGAGTTCTTTTGTGCTAGGACAACTCTTATCTAACCATTTGTTGAGAATATTGTAGAAGATGGTTATGAAATTCTAAAAATATAGGTTTTGTACATTACTTTAGGTCCATTTTGAAATCTTTGGCTCAATTTGTATTCTGGAGAATCCATTTATTACAATTCACTATCTCAGGATCAACTTCATTTTTTGACAATTCTGTAGCACCTTTTGAGAATACTTGCTTTAAACTTTCAACATTGTTAACACTTGAACTTTGAAATTCTCCATGAGATGAGTGCTTGAAATGTCATTGTTTTCTGAAAAATCACATCTATTAAATGCTTGACTATAACAATATTCTGGACTCTCCTAAAATAATGTATATTGTTTTCTAAATTTATGCATAACATATTATTTTAGGAACTCTTTTTACAACTCTTGCATGTTGGACAATTCAAGTCTTGTCGAAAATACAGTTCCATCTTATTTTCTGTTTCAATGTTGTACTTGAGCTTCACCTAAAGTTACATTTTTATTTGATCAATCCCTTGAATAGATAGTTGCACTTATTTTATATGGCAGAATCTCTATATTCATTCTTAATGAATTCTATTTCTGTAACTACAAATCATGCATTCAACTTGATCTCTAAGACTATTGTTGTATTTTGCAGTCTTATTTGTATTTTAGCATTGTATAATAATCTGATGGGCAGCTCATTCTTCTAATTTGAAATTTATCCTTGCCCGTAGAAACTAGCAGCTTTGAGTTTATTCTTTTCCCGTAGCAAATAAATTTACCTGTAGCAACAGACTTTGAATTTATTCTTTTCCCGTAGCAACTAGTTTTTTCTTGTAGCAACTAAAAAATTTTAAGTGTTGATTTTACATGGCGAAGCCCTGTCAAAATTTTCCAAAATCTTGTCTTCATTCCTTTCAAGTGTGGCCTCCTCTTTTAGACAAACATCATCTTTTTCATCTATTGCAAACTGAAATATGTGCTTTTATTACTAGTCTTTCTTCTATACTGTAGCTTCTTTAATTTCTAAACAGTTACTGGATCTTGAGTTACATTCTTACTTTTATTGCATGCACTTATCACTTGTCTATTTTTCTCTTTGGTTGCAACCTTTACCTGCACACTTAGGAAAATAGTTAGAAAATAATCAGGCTTTTTGGCCTCTCTTATGTCCATGTTTTCTTATTTCTTTTCTCTTTCTTCTTTCTAAGTGAATAAAACATGCATGCAGTTTGTTCTTCAAGTAGAATACATCTCCTGTTAGGAGAAGGTTAATATGCATGAAGTAGGATAGTCTAGGAATATGAATTGATCCCTGAGCTCATAGGTGACAACTAACTTTTCTTCTTTTCAGGTACAATCTCTTCTACCATGGAGATGAAGGAGAAAAAGAGATGGAGATGAATATACTTTAATAGAACAATAGAAACAATAAGGCAATCATGGGTTCACTCATACTCCTTTGCTTTCTCTTTCATACATGTGTACCTTTCTTTTCAGTATTTGTACTTTACTTTTCAGTTACATCCCATGGCTTGTGTGCAAAATATTTGACTCTCCTTGTGAATAAAACATTGAATTCTTAAAATGAGTTGTGTATTTTTTGAAAGATGAGGTTTCACTTCTTGTGCATTTTAGATTTTCTATATCGATTGTATAATGAACTAAACAAATCAATAACATAATTGAATGTCTTAATCATGAAGGAAAGAACATTAATAGGAACTTGTAACATTCAGTAATGAACTCTAATTTTCTGTAATCTGCATTTCTATTTGTTGCTTTAAAACTGAGCACTTCACCTAATTTGTAATTTTTTCGTCTTCATCAAGACAACACATTTTTCCATCGGGGATTTGTGTTCTTTTGCTGAAGATGGCATGAAATTACAAACTATGTGATCTGTTCTAATTTGAGACAACACACATAACTGCAGATTTCATTTAATCTTGTAACTAGTTCAGCAGTAACAAATAACATTGAAACATCCTTTAGCTTAGGTATACTTCACCCAAAACTTTTCAACATATCGATTCAGTTTTGAGTTTCCCATTTTTTCACAAGTGCAAAAATTGTCAACAGTAACTCCTCTCATGATGATTTATTATCATTACATTTTGTCAGTTACATCATCCTCACTCACTTCATAACTCCCATTTCCACCTAAAGACATTTAGCACCTAACAAGACACTTTCAAACCTTAATAAACCCATAGTACCCCTTAACACATATAATGACACCTATTATAGACTCAACTATTTACTTGAAAAGCTTAGAGTCCACCTTTACAAGTATGAGATTTTTTAATTCATTTTCGGAGGGAAACTAGATTTGTAAATTTCAAAAAAAATCTCACACTCCCCCATACCTAGAATGCTCCCATGACCTCATGACTAATAAAATTAAAACTTGAATGAATATTTGTGATGCTTCTACATCAAAAAAACCTTGCAAAAGATTCATGTAACTTATTTATATACCATCAAACAAATAACCATACAAATCTGAACCATAAATCTCAGAGAAATCATGATCAAATCAAGAATTCATATTGAAACCAAGCATCTCTATATTCATGTACTATATATTCTTACAACAATCAATACTTCCCTTCACTCATTCTCATCCTCAACCATGAGGAATTAATCCCTAACTAACCCATACTCCTACGTATATTCAATTTTCTTCTCTCGAGTAACTCCTTCTTGAGTTCATAGTTACCCCTTTTGGATTTATAACTACCATTTTTGTGACATATGGACTTGCATATGTTTCCTAGATTCACAACTTCCTTTTATACAATATTTTAAGAATTTTAAGGACTTAGCCTCACACTTAGGACTCTTTTACATACCCTATGACTCAAGAAGACACTTTTACTCCTAATCAACCTCTAGAACTCTTAACATGCCTTTGTAGTTTCAAATTTCCTTTTACGAGAGAAAGTACAAAAGAAGGATAATTCAAACTTACAAGCCTCATTTTTTATTCTAAATGACTCATATAAACCATTACAACCTATAAATATTTCTAACAACTCACATTGACTCCATGAACAAGAAATTTTACAATTTGAAGATCTTCTTATGGGTGCTCCTGTATTAAGCAATACTTTATATATATTCATCTAAAGTTCATTTTGTTGGTGATTGATCACCTTAGGGATTTGTAGCATTGTTTTGGATTTGGTTCTCCTTGTAGGGTTTTTTCTCTACTAAAATAGGGGTTGGTGTTCCTTATGAATTTGAGTGCTTCGCAAAATTTATTTGATTTATGTAATATACTCATATTTTTAGTGGGTTTTATTCCCCTTGAGGGTTTCCTACTTAAATCTTTTGTTCTTGTGCACACTTTCATGGTTATGATCTTGTGAATGGTTATTCAATATTGTTTATATCACATTAATGCAAGGTTTAATGTTAATGGTGTATAAAAGTTAATCTAAATTTTTTTAAGGGTTTTAAAAGACTGATTCACCTCCCCCAGTTCATTATTTTTCTAACAATTAGTATAAGAGCATGTCATTTTGGAGAAGTTTATTCACTTGAAAGGAGATCCTTGAAGCACAAAAATGAAGAGTCATTGGAGTGAATTTACTTCTAGAAAGGAACCATTGTTTAATGGAGCGAACAATGATTTTTAGATTCTAAGGATGAGGAGTCACATCATGTTCTTATGGTTTGATATTTGGAAATCTATGTTGGATGGTTACACAACTCCTGCAACTCCTCTAATAACTGCTACAAACAAGAAGTTGGGTAGTGATAACTCTATAGCTATGAATGCAATCATGTGTGGATTAGTTGAACCTGAACTTGTGAAGGTCATGTATTGTAAATCAGCAAAAGTAATGTGGTAGAAACTTCAAGTACAATATGAAGGAGATTCCAAAGTAAGGATATATAAGCTTCAAACCTTTAGAAATCAATTTGAAGGGATAAAATTGAGTGATCATGAGTATATTGATTCGTAATTGCTTATATTTTACAAGGTTGTCAACCACCATTAAAGGATTGGGTGAATAAGTGAAGTAAAAATTTATGGTATAAAAGTTAGTGAGGTATATTACTTCTATATTTGATCCTAAATTATCTTCTATTGAAGAAACCAAGGATATGACTCTCTTGATAATGGATGAATTAAATGGAACTCTCACTACTTATGAGATGAGGGTTGCTAATTAAAAACCAACCAAGAAGGACATTGCTTTCAAATCTGAAATGAATACCAAGGGTAAGAAAGGTATGGATGATGATGATGAATAATTCTTTGAAATGGTTGCTATGAGATTGAATCTTAGTTATAGAAATTACAAAGGTAAGCTTTCGTTTAAATGTTTCTATTGTGGTGAAGTAGGTCACTTTTCTGTTAAGTGTCCTCATATGCATGAAATGGCAGATGATCGAGACCATGAAGATGATCTTGACACAAAATATAACAAATGTAGTAAAGGAAAGAATAATTTTACTACAAGAAGAAGGGCAAGAATACATTTTATATAAAGGAAGAGGCTTGTTCATTAGAAGTAAGAAGCAGTGATGATGGATTTTCTTATTCTAAACAGAATCAAAGCATGAAGAGGTTGTTGATGAGGTTTTTTTCATTACTAAATATGTCATGAGATCTATGAGTGATAGTTCAACATTGTTTTATGACAACATAGAATATGAGAATGAATAAGAATGTTATGATCTTGAAACTCAAATACTGTGTTTCCAAGCAGAGTTATAGTATGCTCAGAATAATTTCAAGAAGATAAAGACATATTTCAAAGAGTATGAAGGATAAATGCATGATCTTGAAGAGAAAAATTGGGTTGTGACAAAAAATCTAGATGAGATAGTAAAGAGTCTAGAAATGAAAATGAGTTCCATGACTCTAAGTTTGCAATCCAAAGAGGAAGAAGTGATTTTCCTTAAATTAGAATTATGTGATTCAATTAGCAAGGCTAAGTCATTCAAAAAGTTTGAAAAGAGTACTAAATATCTTAATGATCTTCTAAGTAGCTATTGATATAAAATAGATAGAGTGGGTTTGTGATTTAAAGATGACTTTAAAAGTAAATAAATGATGTAATAAAATAGTTTTCCAAGAAAGGAGGTTAGAGAACCTTGAGCATCAAGGAGGAGAAAAGGGAGAGAAGTTTCAAATACAATGTGAAGACAAAGTCAATTAGGCAACCAAATGCTTAAAGGTATGAAGGATTATTCAATGGTTATTATTTTTTTTGTAATGGCTTTATTCATAAGGAAATGGAGTGTATAAGGTCTTTCAAGGATGAACACCCATTGAGGGATAGTAGGAGTGAGAAATAAAATAATATGATATGCTACAATTATCATGATAAAGGTAAAAATTCTAGGTATTATCTATATGAACCTTCAAGTCATAATTGGAAGAATGAAAAAGATAGAGGTAGGAATTCAATTATATGATACAACTGAAATAAGTTTGGACATGTTGCTAAGGAGTTTTATGGTCCTAAAAGACAAGAAAGTATCTTTCAAGGTTCTAGAAAGCATGACAGAAGTCAAAGTAGCATTTTGGAGCCTAGAATGAAAAACAAGGTTCCATAAAGGGCAGATGATGATGAAAATAGAGGTGTGTCGCAAGGTACATACTAGAAGCAATATGGAAAAGGTAATTTTCATGTGTTTAATAGGTCTTTGGACCTTTTTAATTCCTTCTTCTAGATTTATCATGAAGTGTTATGTCTCTACTAGGCTTGTTAGAGGCATAATCATCCATATGAAGAATTGTAAAAAGGGAGGCTTGATTTGTTTAGAGTATGCAATTATAGAAATTTTATTATGGATTCAAGGTATGTGTCTTATGTTCTTATAAGATTTCAATATTTCATGAGGGTGCTGATAGATTCTCATGATGTAAGGATACTTGGTCCATATGTGAAAGTATGTCAAGTATGACATTATGAATAAGTATGAAGTCTATCTAGATATGTGAGTGAAAAAGAACATATAAGTCTTTTGGATATTGAACATCATTTTATACCTATGCATATTTGTTTCAAATCTTTATTATTGCCTCAAGCAAGTGGCTAGAGAATCATGGCAATTTTTTGGGCTAGTATTGTTGAGATAAGTAAGTGTGAGATATAGCCATGTGAAGGACTGTATATGAAGGTTCAAAGTTAGGTAAAATTGTGTGAAGAAGGTGGTGTTATTACAGAGAAGGTGTGAGAAAATTATGAGGTGTTCAAGTTGATAAGATCATGTATGATGCCAGTTCCAAGAGTGTAGATACATCAAAAGAATGTTTTCAGGGTCTGAACTTGTTAAGGGTTCTGATTGTGGCTTGAAGGGATCTGCAAGATGAAGAATGGAACTGTAGTAGTGTGGTCATCAAGACAAACATTTCTCATCATATGCTTGAAGATATTCAACATGATTTAAAGATGGATTAGATACCAATAGTAAGAAAGAAGACCAATATAAAGAGTTGAATGTTTTCAAGGTTTTTATTATAGTCCTTGGTCCATATATAAATATTGTCTAGTTATTTTAAGCTTCATAAAGTTATCTTGAAGAAGTATGAAGCACTTATAGGTGTACGAGGCTAAATGGATGTGCTTCTCGATTGACATGCATAGTTACTTGAGGTATATAATGGTTCACAGTGTTTATAAATATACAATTTTGTACATGTATCATAGAAAAGAATGTGAAGTGGTAAGGAGGGTTGAGAGAGCTCTCGCAACTAAAATGCAAAGTTGAAGCATGGTGAAGAACTTAGGATATCAACATGGGTTTTTGAGATGGTATGCATCATGTCAATATTGTGTATGGATGTCCTAGCTCTGTGATAGTGTCTCACACAAAGGATGAGGAGTGTCAAATGGCTTACAATGATAAAATAGTCTTTAACAGTTATTTGAATCATGTATAGTCTATGTGATCTGTGTAAATACATCAAAAGCTAAAGGTGAGTATGAAATTACATCTTTTATGAGTTACTATTGTGATTTGAGGACAAGAACATGAATTTTTTTGAAGAATCAAGAGGCTTTATAATGATGGCTTTGAGAAGAAGGATATTTGATACTCTATATCCTAAGAAGGTGGAGCTAGTAGAATATTAGATCATGAATAGTTTCTTATACTACATCGTGATAGGGTATAGAGGTTATGGAGCACTATAATTATGATCTACAGGTGTATGACACCCCAAGAAGGAAGATTATGACGGTTTATCCTATAACAAATACCTAAGGTGTCTATCATGACCTATATGGAAAAGTTAAGAATTTTACAAGACCTATGTAGTTGATATCGTGAATTTTGATTCATGTTTGAATCTTGACAGGGTTAAAGGATGATATAAAGGGTTGTCTTAACATGTTATAGGTCCAAGTTATCCTATTAAGGTAGGGGGATCTAGTTTTGGTCTTAATGAGGTGTGAAAGGTGTCAAAAAGGATAGTAAGGTAGAGTTAATGATGGTTTGTATGTATACTTCAAAGATAATAAAGTTTTTTTATTTGAGCAAGTATGATCTCATACAAAGAAGTTTGAAAATACTAATGAAGTGCTTCAGGGAAATGTTGATAAGTCTAATCCATTCCCTTGGCTTTAATACAAGGTAAGAGCTCAATTTTTTATGTTTTTCAGTTAGAGAAGGATAGTATGACTCTATGGTGAGATTTAAGGAGTTTATTCATGATGTATATGTGTTTTAGAGGAAAGAGATGTTGGGAAAAAATGGTCTGAAATGTTTCTGTAGGGCTATAAATTCTAATAATTGCTTACAATGTTCTAATGCAAGAATAAGGTAAGTTTGTGGGTCTTATCAACTATAAAAAAAATTTGGAGTGTCAAGAATGATGGTATATGCTAAAAATAAGTGTTTTTGGCATGACTATGAGTTTTATGCATCTCATCAAGGACTGCTACAATGTTTTCAAACTATAAAGAAAACAAAAACAAAGTTTAAAAAGGGTAAGACATCTTGTTATGCTTGAATTATGATTTAGCTTGATGTTTTAACTCAAGAAGAACCCTAATAAGGCTGAGGAGGATGAATACTATGTGCTCAAGTATGCTTTTTCATTAATGTAAATGGGGGGAGAAGAATGAGGTAGTTTTCCATCAATGACAAAGGGGGAGATTGTTGGCATGAGTGAGTTTAGGTGTTGTCATTGATGTAAAATCTAATTAATGATAAAGAGGATGTTGGATCAATGATATAAGGTGCCTGACATGATGTTAACATGATCCATTAGTTGGTGGCATGAGTGCACAAAGTGAGAATGGACTGGCCTAGTAGGCCTAATCAGTGACATAGCTATCCTAGGTGATAGATCATGGTGGTTTGAGCTACATGGTGGCTTGAGGAGCATGGTAAAGGAATAGAGAGAATGGTTGGAGAGTTTTGAGGTACTCACATAAGCCTCAGAGTGAAGGTACATGTGGAAGACTCAGTTACAGGTGCTCATCTAGACCTAGTTTAGGTATTTAGAGGCCAAATGAAGCTTGAGACTGAGTTGTAGAGCCATGTGAGCTTACGAAAGCATGTAGGTGAGAAATACATGGTGTATTGAGGTCATGAGGAAATTTTGGAGAGGTTTCATTCTTGGTTTTATTGTTGGTTAATTTTTTCATGGCCTAAACTTTGCAAAACCCTAAGGCCTAGTCATCCAAATCGTGGTAGTTGAGAATATTAAGAGCTATTTGAGGTAAGATGATTATTGGAGATGATGGTTAGGGGTGTCTTAGAGGTGTGGGAAAAATTTAAGATCATTGTGAAGATAAATTTGTGAGTTATGAAGTTTTAGGCAATAAAGGGTCCAAGAAAGGATGATTTCCAGTTTGATAGGAAACTTATGGTGCTCACCTTCTCTAACAGACTTTGCATAGGACCTTTTGGATTTTAGTTATGTTTTAAAACTAAGATAAGATCCTTTTGAAAAATGAATATAGTGTTTCAGAATTTTATAAACGAGTGTTAATAAGTCAAACTACTTTTTATGGTCTTAAAAACCTAGGTTGAGAGTGATGGAGGAAAACTTTGTGGTAGGTGGCTATAATGGATTTATTTTGTTAAATGTGATGATTGGAGGTTGTATAGGAATCCTCCATATTTCCAAATATGTATATTAGAGCTTGTATAGTATGTGGGCCCCAATCAAAAAGGAAAGTTGTTGGATATTTTTTCAGTTTGTCACAAAGTTGTCCATTGAAGATATAAACTAAATCATAATTTATGAAATTTTGAGAGTTTTAATATATTTCCATGATAGTTTTAGGTCATGATAGAAGTCCTAGATGGAAAAGTGTACCCTATCTTTGAAGACTGTTTTTTGGGACTAAAAGGGAAGCTTAAGAGTGTTGGAAAATGGAAGTGTTTGAGCACTTGTAGGAATGGTAAATGTGTATAATGGAATTGAATGTGTTTTACACATCTAAAGTGAAATTATCATGTTTTGGTGAACCTTTGAAAGTGTACTGAGTTTCCATGGTTGAGGTCATAATTGAACCTAGTTTTCCTGGTTCAGAATAGGACTCCTTTGACTAGAATAATTATGTAGAAGACCCATGTTTTGGCTTAGCTGATGATGGTTATTCACTAGAGATTTAAGAGGGATGATCTTTGTTTCTAATTAAGTCTTTTAGAGGTCTTGTAAGTTACAACAATTGCGTAAACCAGTTGAGTTTCTGATACTACTTTCTGGGTTGTTGAGTTTGATGAAGAGGAAAATAGGTGTGGTTTTCTTTGATGGATGTTCCATGAGGTATATCAAGCATGTTTTTCTTCTAAAGGTCAGTTTTCTTGGGTGATCTTGATATTCGTAAGAGAAGACTAGTTCCTAGATGTAAATGTTTTGAGTAGGAAATTATGCTACTTAGTAGTGTTATGAAGAAAATGATTGGTGCAAAGTATGGTGTGATCATGGATGGTGTTGCTATGATGATTTTGACATGTGTTACACATTTTGATGCTTGATTAAGCATGGTGTTGTATTTGCATGCCTTTATTGAGCTTGGTGATGGGTTTTGAGCCTTTTTGGGCTTGTTTGGGTGACTTGATGCATGGCCGACCTACATGGGTCCATTTTCTAAATTTTTATGAGTTTAATGTTATGGTTTTGAGTTTTTATCGTTGATATATTGGTTCAGGACCAACCTATGATATTTTTTTTAGTTGATTCTCATATAAAGTGTTTTTTTTGGTTCAAATTTGAACTAATTGAAAGAGAGGGACAAGTGAGAGCTACATAAAAGAGTGTAAGTGATTCAAATGAATCAAATTATATATGAGAGAGTGTGGGAAATAAGAAGAAGTTTGTAGAGATTTTGTGCAAGGGTTTACATCCAAATTAGTTCATGAAATATCAAGATTGAGCAAGTTATGAGCAGTGTTTGAAGATGGTTGGAAGATGCGTGAGTTGAATTACTGATCTTCATCATTTGTATCAGCAAAATTACTTTATATATCTTTATCTAAATTTGATTGAGTTGGTGTATGATCACCTTATGGGGTTGTAGCCTCCTTGTGCAGTTGGTGCTTCATTAAATTAGGGGTTGTTGCTTCTTGTAAGGTTCGTGTTATACTAAACTAGGGGTTTGTGCTCCTTGTGAAGTTGGTGCTTCACTAAATTTCTTTTTTTTGTGTAATATAAGCATAGTTTCACTACATGTTCTTCCCCTTGAGGGTTTCCCACTTATATCTTGTGTTATTATGCAATCTTTCATGGTTATGCTGTTGTGATGTTAAGATCACATTAATGCATGGTCGAATGCTAATGATGTATAAAAGTAAATCTGAAATTGTTTACAGATTTTGAAGGACTGAGTCACCCACCCACTCCTCTCATTCCATTGTGCTTCCAAAAATGTTCTCATGTTGTCATGGTCCTAAAATATATAACAATCTTAGTTTTCCAGTACCCAGATCCCCGAGAACATGTGATTGGCAGAGAATGTCAACCCTTCATTAAATAAAATTTGTCACATGTGATTGGGCCACAAATTATCTGTTACATTTAAAAACATTATAATACGGTCCTCTATAGTCAAATCCATGGTGACGTCCAATTTTTGTGACATTGATCTTATCCTCAATACGTGAATCGTGGTCTTGTGAAATCCCTAGTAGATTACGACTCTCCAAGATTCAGCTACGTAGTAACTTCGGTATGTTATATTCGAGTCACATATTTTAAGTTCTTCCAGATCTCGTAAACCCTAAAATCATGTGACTCGAACATGGGACAAACTTTTTGATTCCATGAAATGCCTTAGATTTTGAGAATCCAAAGTTTCCAAGATTCAACCACTTTTCGCATTATCTTAAAAAAAACACTTACATGAAGAAATAAAATATTTGGAAAATCGAAAGAACAAGCCTAATAAAATAAATTTGTATTCGATGCCAAACAGCCATACCATTTTTTCATAAAATTATACGTGGTTAATTTTTTCCAAAATTCAAATCAATCTAGTGGCATTATCATACAAGCAGAATGTCCTTTGAGTAAGTAAATATAGATATCAAATGTGTCTTTTACAATCATAGAAATAATAAACCTGTATATTTTTTCACTCTTCTGTGAGTGAAAGATTGAATACACGTATGACACACCACATTCTAATAAAAATCCCTAAAAAGCTTTTAAAGTTATAAGGTAGTGAAAAAGGAAGCAAGCAAATACATGTGAACTGTTCGACAAAATGCCGGAAACAAATATATAGTTTTCAACATCATTATCTTGGTGTAGGCTATATTATCAAAAACAAAAGCTTCAAAAGAGTGTTACGATATTTGTAGTAATTTCTCTTACGAGCACCCTGCTAGATATGTCTACGAAATGTGCAAGCATGTGAATTGTTCAACACAATGCTTCACAGGTATCTGGACTTCTTCGCTTTAATGGTTTCTTGAAAAACCACACCAAATAAATTTTTTTTTTGAAAAGACCTTATTCTATTTTATTTTTTTGTTCAGAGGAGGCCATCATAAATCTATGTATTTATTTCCAAACCATGCGAAATTGTTTGATGAGCTTGTGCATCACAAGTCTCTACAACCATGGATGAACTCCATAAGATCCAAAATCCCACCATACTTTCCTTCTATCGGCTTAACTACATTTGTATCGATGCCTTCCAATCGTACACATGATTTCTATTACAATTTTGTGGTAGAGCTGTTATGAATTTGAGTAGTCGAAGATGTAAATGTCACAATTAACATTAATCTTGTTACAACAAATTTATTTATCGGGGCCATTCTTATATGTATTTTTTTTTTTTTTTAAGTGACATAAAAAACTACGTTTAATTAAGCTGTTAAATTTGTTTCATTATTATATTGAAAGACATTCTACAACAGTGACATGGAGTGGATGAATTTAATGTAATGAACATATGAAAGAATAATTAAAGCTGAAATTATATTAAAAATGATTTTATTTTTGAAATTCTTATCTTTATAATAGTTAATATATTAAAATTATTAAAAACATAAATATAATAAAAATTCAAGAAATAAATAATTAAATATAAAGTAAATAAACAAAGAATAAAGGTTATGAGAAGAGGAGAAAACACTCACAACATATAAAAATGATTTAATTTGTAAAATTCATATATTTACAATATCTAACATAAAGTTAACAATAAATACAATAAACATAAATATATAGTACAAAACCAATGAACAAAAATTTCATTAAAAAAAATCTAAATAGTTAAAATTATAAAAAAAATAAGAGAACAGTGATATATATATATTGATCTTTTCTTTTATTAACTGATTCACATACCTATAATATATAAATATATTCAAATTCATCTATGTGGAACAAATATGCCATTAGAAATATATCTAAATATTTTTGTTTAGTTTGATTGAATTTTTAATATGATTCTAAGAATTATGAATTTAATGTTTAAATTATAAATTTATTTTGGTTTGTAGTTTATATTGTGATGAAAAGTTATTTTTATAATAATATATGTGATAGTTCATATAGTTATAACCAATGATATATATATAACTAACACTGTAGAAGATAAAGTTATGTAAATTTATTTTTTGGAAGAGTTATCGTTTAGTTTGTATTGTAATGAAAATATTAATGTTATATGGTAATGGGAATAATATGTAATTATTATTTTTACATATAAAATAAACGATTTGAAAATATTTGAAGCGTATATAATTTTTAATTTGTATTATAATGAAAATTTTAATATTTAAATTTTTGAATATATTTTAATTTAATAATATACTAATCGTATACATTTACATTAATTAATTGAGATGCAATATTGTATATTTTAATTATTTTATATGCATAAAATGATGAACAAATAAAAGAATATCAAATAACATACATATCTTAGTTAAATATATTTAAAGTATTCAAAAAGTAATAATAATTTATGATGTAAATACCATAGGAATCTCAATAACAATAATTTTTAAATTTCTTAAAATATATTTATCTAATATAAATATATTACTATTAGATAGAATATAAACAAATCTAAACATTTTAACATTTAGTAAAATAATTGATTGGGTTGAGCTTTATTCACATCTCACATATCATAATTAAAAAAAGCAATGGAAATCAAAATTTGACTAGCAACGAAAACCACATGAATAAGTTGTTTTTGGAATAAATCATGAACTAATTGGTTAGTGAATGTCATTAATAAAAACGATGTTGTTGAAAAACATAATTTTTAAAGAATGTTTTTTAATGCTATAATAGGCTTCTCATCAACGTTGCCAAAGAAGTTCATTGAAATGTTTAATTTAACATCATTTATAAGATTTTACCTAAGAAAACATTAATATAAGAAAATTATATGTAATAGATTATATGATTAAATACATAAAATTATATTGTCAAAAATCTTATAATTCATAAGTCATATTCAGAGTGTCCTACATATGTTTAATTGCTAACAACTTATATTTTAGGGAAAATGTTTTCAATGGGTATAGGAATTTTTCTCATGTGATTGTTACATAATTCTAAATTTAAAAATTTTATTTCATCGAATGGTCGTTAGTTCAATGGTGAAGTTGCTTGGCTCACAAAGAGCCTACTAAGACTCAATTCTTGTTGAGTGCAAAGGTCCTGAGATACCATAATAAGGGATGAGGTCGGGATTGTTCCCCAAGAAAATTTGGTGGAATGGAAACCCCTCAGACCTTAGCATCTAAGCCTAAGAATTATGTGCACCTCAAGTTATCTAGCAGAAGTGCACCCTGTATGAGGAATGACATATTTGTTCTCTCTTGGTCTCCTCACTTCTACGGATATATAATTGAAACACCTCACGGGTTGTGGGTATCTCAGATGTGAGATGAATCTCCATATTTTAAAGGGCTTGTTCCCTTTCGGAATATCCCTAAACTAGGTTTGTGGGGTTAAGGGTCAGAAGGAAAACTGAAATTGACAAATGGAGGTGATACACCAAAGATTGTGAGAGTTTTATGATACAAAAAAATGCACAAACTAGTAATGACAATGACCAAAATACATGAACAAGAGGTAAATTAGGTGAAATTTAAAGGTAGGGTAGTATAAATATGATAAGGGATAAATCACAATATATAGATTTTGATAGGAATGCACATTAAAATAACACACAATGATTAATTTATTGCAAAAGGGCAGATAGCATAAGTGATTAACTTAAAAGACTCGAGGAAAACACAAGAATCAAATATCTTAAAGCACAAAAATTGTAGAAAATATCTGGAAAGGTAAAAGCCTTTTATTGACAGTGGGCACTTACTGCAAAGAATTTAGCAGCACTCTATTACATAAAAAAACCTCCTTATAATGCTTGCAAAGCATGAATAAATAACAAAAGAGGAGCTGAAATCTTGACACCTTAAGTCCCAATAGCAGTTCAATTCATACATATTTAATTTTAATTCTACTTGGAATAAAACAACTATATTGGGCTCTGAGCCAAAATTAACATGCACAATGTACAAGAATTAAAGTAAACTTTGAAATCTTATTTTGTCCTTTTCTGAACCTCTTGTTGACCTGTGAAACTGAGTTGACTCTTCAATCTACCTCTGTATGAGAAGGTACAGATCCCCCTTTGCATAAATAAAGGCAATGAACGACTTGTCTTATCTGTAAAAGGGAAATTTTGTCACCTAACACATGCATGACTCATCATGGTATAATTGACCCTTTGTCTCTCTTTCCATTTGGCTAGCATGAATACAATCATAATTGATCATTCCTAACCTATGGGCATATGCACTTAATTTCTTGGTATAGGCACATGTGGGGTGTTGGTGCCCAATTTGAAACATCCCTATTTTGCTAAGGAGAAAATGCGTTTTTGCCCTATTTCTGACGAAAAATGGTTTTGGGATTCTCATATACTTCAAATTTGACAAAAAAACAACTCAGTTTTGTGTTTTGAATGCTATGTGTTGTTCGTATTTCCTCCATTTTGCACCATTCTGAAGGAATTCCCAAGTTTATTTTGTGTTTTGCCCAAATTTTTCCCATTTCAAAAGCCTCTGCTATTTTTTCATTCTTTCCCAGCCTTTGGAGCTCAAAAATCATTCGATTTGTACTTATTTACCGTCAAAAAATACAGTGTCATGGTTGTAAATTTCCTAAAATCACTTTCCATTTGTCATTTGATCAAAAAATTCTTCACCCATGAAGAAAAAATTGATTTTGGGGGTCGCTGGCAATTTATGTGTTTTTTTTACGGTTATACGGGTGACCTTTTCCCATTAAATTCTAGTTCATTTACTTTTGCATATGTGGATATTTGTAATTAGACAAGGATCGGTGGGTCATTTCTAAAAACTTAACGTTTTTATGTTTTTGAAAAATTGTGCAAGTTGCCCCCCGCAACACCGTACGCCCCAAAAGAGGTACACATGTCACAAGCATGGTGAAGACTAATGGACGGGTTTGTTTTATGCCTTAGGGAACTTTGGAAAATGCATGGAAATGAAGAAAATCCCCTAAGGCCCACATCCAATCAGAGGAGGACATGTGTCAGCATTAGAGCACACAGCGGAAGATGAAGCCTCATAGGAAAGTTAGAATTTTCGCCCATTTTGGAAAAGGGGGAGAAAATCATCAAAATGGACCACGGGCCACCATCAAATCAAAGGATGACATGTGGTAGGCTCAGAGGCGGGGAGGCGGACCATCGGACTCAAGTTGTATTTTTAGCCTCTAGTTATAAAAAGGGTAAAATCGTTGAATGGACCCGCGAGCCCGAAGGTAAAAAGTCAAAATTCATCTGAGGAGTCAATGGCAAAGGAGCGGGCTTGTGGAGGAAATGTTGAAACATTTCCTTTGACAAAATAAGATTAAAATTTAAAATTAGAGCGCTTCCCCTCAGCCAATCATATGATGACACGTGTCTTGCAGGAGGGTGGAGCCACGGAGGAAAATTGAAAAAAAATTCCTTTGTCTAAAAAGATGCAAAATGTGTAAAATTGAGCCGCAACTCCGTAAGCAGTCATATTATGCCATGTGTCAGATCCAAATCGCAAAGGCGGAGTGGTGGAGGAAATCAAGAAATTTAGTAAATTTTCAAAAAAGTTGTAAATAGGTCAAAAGTGTCCTCGAGGCCCATTTTTCCCAGATTTGCCACATGGAGGGCTTGGATTTAAGGATAAGCACATATCGACGAAAGTTGTGCATTTCACCAGGTTAGCCGCCATTTGAGCTCCATGAAGTTTGGAGATGTATTTTCTGCATCAATCTTCATCAAATGTTTTGCCAATTCGTGTCTTTTTAGCCTGCAGGGTCCGAATTGATCAAATTGGGGGCTCAATTTGTGAATCCAAAGCACCATTTCAAATGAATTTTTACTCTAGTTTGTAAAAAACATGAATTACCAGATCTAAAGTTGCAAAGTAAAAATTGGGAAGGGAAAAGATGAAATAATGAAATGAAAGAGGTCTACATGCGTGGGCAATGAAAAAAATGCTTCCACTTTGAAGAATGATGAAAGTTTTGTAATTCTTCACCTTTTGAAAGAACAACTGGAAACTTTTTGTGAGTTTGTTAAATTTCATTTTCTAGAAATATTGCAAAGCAAAGGTGCTTCGAATATTCCACTTTTGGAGGGAATATTTGAGGGGAAAAATGAGTGAGTGAGTGAAAAGTTATATATTGCATGAATTTTTCATGCAAATGGTCAGAGAAACTTAGAATTTTCACAAGAAAATCTGGGAAGAAGCCCATTATCTGAGAAACCACCTGAGAACCATTTTAACTCCTTTTTGCATCAAATTTGTATCATGTTAGGTTGGTTACAGATGTATAGCCACTAACAAGCTCTGAGATTGTTCTTATAACATTCCCATGCTGATACATTTGGTCATTCTAGATTATTTTGTGTTTTTTCTTGGTAAAATTTGCATTTACTTTTGTTTCAGAATGTTTTCAATTTGTGTTTCTTGCTCCTGTTATAATCTAGTGTTTGGAATTTCCTTTTGATCGTGTAGATCTAATTCTTGTAATAGTGTAGTGGCGTTTGCAATTCTAGAATTAGAAGAGATTTCATCTGATGAAGGGATAAACAAATTTAAATTCACTCTACTTTCCTTGATATAGATTTGATTGTAAACCTTTGAGGGTACCTTAGGTCTGATAGAATAGAAATTTCTAAATGCTTTGCTGATTCATTTAACTCAATATTTTTTGATAAATCATCAGAGATTGTGTGGAAGAGTGCAGATCTGGGCTTCCATTTGATGCACATATCCTGGTTGAAGGAACACCTTAACCTCTTTGGAGCATTTATGTTGTCTGAGTCTTTCAATTTTTGCAAAGGTCCTCAAAGAAATTGACAAATTCTTGTTAGTATTTTCTGAATATATCCCACCCCAAAATTCATTTCAAATTAACTCATCCTACCTATAATACCCCTACATTGTATTGTGTGTCAACAAAATAATACAATCCATTTACAAAACTGCACAAAGCAAATCAGGATCATACCATGTCTTTAATAGCCTTGGCCTTGTCTTGAAAGCATTTCCATCATTTAGTAGTGACAACTCTGTTGAGTTTGAATAATGGGAAATTGATCATGTTTTCTAAAGGCCATCTCCATACAATCTGCATAGTACAAGGATATTTTCACCTCCTTCACAAAACAGAGGCTACAATATAGGTTCTCTTACCTTGGTTGATAGGCACAACCTAAAATAGTGAGGATTAGATCAAAATCCTTCCAAGGTGCTACCCACTGCTTCAAAAGCCTGAGTGCTAACAAGTCAGATAAATTACTTCCCCAGCTACAAAACGACATATAAACTATTTATCTACCTCTGAGTGTTTTTTCAAAAATCCATGATGTAGCTCAAGTTGTGAAGGATATTAAATATGGGTACCAACACTATATATTCATCATTTCAAAATCAATTACAAATGCTTGATTTTTAGTATATGTGGTAGGTGATATTTTTGTTTGTAATGACTACAATGATAATATTTTGGATATCATATCAAATAGGTTTAGAATTTTAAATTTTTAAGCTCTATGTTAGAGTAAAAAATTTGATAACGATAAACATCATTTCATAATTGTAAATAAAATTACAAATGATATATTAGAAGTTTGACTCTAATTTTTCAATTAGATTTTAGTTAAAATTATAATTTTTACGTAAATATATTTTTTCTTTGAATGAAGAAAGTATGCCAAATTTTAAAGGAATGAAAAATAAGGCAAAGATTAAATGTTCTAAAGGAAAAACATGTGCTTTAAAATAAAAAACAATACATTAAAATAGATTATTGAAGAGAATGATATGGATTTTAAGTACAAGTACAATGTAGGTCCTAATATTATTTTAGCAAGATAGGTGGACAACTATGATCATGATAATATTTCCATTATCAATTCCACACTTAAGGATATTCTTAAATTAGGAAAATTTATGAGATAATACAAAATAAGTGGAGGGGCCATCTTTTCTAATGGAAATATATACAAGAAATCCTTAGATTCATAATAAATGACAAATAGGAAAACTATCTTTGTATTTTGTAATATTTTAATTTTTATGAAATAATTGAGTTATATTTTTCTTAGGTTCAAATCTTTTTTAATTTTTTAAATGAGTAACACAAATTTAAAAAAATTCCACCACTATATATTAATATAAATATGTTGTTTGCAACTTCTATGAAAGACAATATCAAAATCATGAACAAATTTGAAATTAATAATAAATATTTCAAATATATTTTGTAATAAAAAACAAAAATATATAACCAATTAAAATGAATTTTAATATAAATTTTTTTATTTATAATAAAATAAAAACTAAAACTTAGGTACCTATAACCATGCTCTAGGAACTCATTTTTCATAAAACAACATAATTTTTAATGCTTTTTTTTGCCCGACTATGAGCTACTCATCAACGTTCCTGAAAAAAATCATTGCAATGTTCGACATTTTATAAGAGTTGAAAAACATTAGTTGGAAGATCAACTTAATATGATTTTTATGTTTTAATTAAGAAAAGATAACTTTAAGAACATTATACTTAACATATTACATGATTAAATTATAAGAAACTGTCAAAAATCTTACAAGTCACATTCGTTTAATTATTACAAAACAACATTTTAGGCAAATTCCTATCAATGGGTACATGAATTTGTTCCATATGATTACTACGTAATTTTTAATTATAAAATCTTATTACTTCGCTCAAGGTTTTTTATTAGGTTAATTTTTATACTTACTTAATATTGTAATTTTATTCTATGTTTTTTTTTTAATTGGGAAGAGATGTTGACAATTTATATAAGTCATTTTGTAATTGTAATTCTTCAACATGCAATCAAAAAATAATCTATTTTAATATGTATTAAAATTAATGTGGTATTTTGTTAGATGTTCAAAATGTGTTTTATGACATGACAAATAAACATTCTACAAATAAAATATAGTAATTATATATTACACAAGAAATAGTTTTCATTTACAATATTTCACCAAATAAGTTTATATAAGACCCAAAATTTTAAATTTTATTCTAATTTATTTTATTTACTGAATCTATTATTTCTTTATTTTTTATTGTATGAATGGTAATATATTTAGCTATCATAAAAATATATTTTTACTCTCATTAATAATACTATCATAATTGAAAGAGTCGATATAGTTTTAACAAAACATATATACTTTTATTTTTCAAAATTATAATTTAGAACTGAATCCATTAATTAGAAGGAAAAAAGTTATACTCATTATTTTTAAATTAAAAAAACTAAAATAAATGTAGTACTTGTAATTTTATAATTAAACTATATTGTATAATTTGAAGAAATACTATTCTATAGTAAAAAATATATTTATGTTTAAATTTATTTTTTTTAACCTATTAAATACCATCCAATTCAAAAACAAATAAATCAAGTTAAAATTTTAAATCCAAAATGAAAAATAATTGATTGATACCATTATTAATTACATTTTTATTTTTCTTTACAAACTAAGCATTAAAAATTCCTATAATAAACACCCTTATATGACCTATATTTTATATATGTCAGTTATACTTCTCACTATCAAGAGATCAATATGTGGTCTGAAATTTGATATTTTACCATGTTTTTTTTTCGTAATGATACTTTTATGTTCTTTTGGTTTATTATTGTTTGGTCATAATCAGGTTCTTGTTGGATACAATGATACCATACAAAATATTTCTCTATATGGGGATAGACGCCATGCTAAAAAAAATCTATCAGGACCGGGGAGGCCCAACTAACCTCAATTTCTTGGGGAGCTGAGGTAAAGTTGAAAAGCGAATATGATAAGATTTAATGATTAGTTGGCCACCGACCTCAAGAGGGGACTTGCGTAGGGGTGAGTTAGGATCACTTTCCTCTGTATTTGGTGTTGAATTTAGGGTTCTAGATATATGACAATATCAAGGATGGTGTTCCTCCCTTTCTTTACTTCATTTACCCCAAAATAAGATTGGGGTGGGCTAATAACATATTTAACTCCTACTACGATAAATAAGGTGGGACCAATCCCAAAATGTTGAGGCGATGGAACTTTATGATTTAGGTCACCCTCATAGTATGGAGGCCCCAGAGTCAAGTATACCTCAACCTTCTCCCCACACCCTTCCCCAAGTACCCTCTCTAACCCATAAAGAGGGTGCCCACTATATCTATATATACATATATGGGTTGGGAGGTCACCCTGGTTCCCATCTAGAGTGTTTAGAACCCATATTCCATATATACATAGGGGGGAACCGAGTGAGATTATATTTATATATATATATATATAGTTATGGACCAGGTTAGGCCTGATGTAGAGATAGATATTTAATATTAGGTGGGTGGATGGTAAATGGATTATATATCTAATGGGAGAGTCACATATATGTGCTTTTCTTGTAGTCAAGAGATGAGTATTTACTCCCTTTCCTTCAAATGAGATAAACCCCACCATCAATGTTCGTTGTTTCCAAATGAGGTACGTCAAATGATTATAATACATATATATGTCCAATCCCACACATATTCTATATTATCCTATGGATGATAGACCCAAAACATATATTCTATACCAATATATATAGGGGAGGATCCAACCAAAAGTTCCCCCCAGCTATACATAGTACATAGTTCATAGTGCACTATAAAGATAAATCTTTTCATTCTTCTCTTCCCATTTAATTCACATTCAATTAAAAGATAACTCACCCTATATATATATATATATATATCCCTTTGGTCATTAATTAATTCAAGTTCATTTATGGCCCAATGTCCCAATGGCCCTCATATAAATATCCCTTATATTCCTTATATTTCTATAGAATATCATAATAGGAGTGGCATACGAGTAATAATGGTTCATAAAATCAACATCAAAACTCTAGAGTGGGGGTAGGAATTGTATGTGGTGTTGTTACTTAGGTTAGATTATCCTATAACCAATTTCTATAAATCGATGTGGCATTGAGGTTCCCCTATATATATAGGCCTTACCACATCTATAGAAAGGGTGTTTTCTCTGTCTCCCAACCACTTTCCTATATATTGGGCTATACTTTTCCTTCATCCCCTATTTATGTCATATCAATTATACCTCAACCCCAGAGTGCTTAGGTATAATTTTTGGGTGTGCATTAACATTCATAGGTTCTATTACAAAATATATGGATGTTGATGTAACGGTTTTCCTTGTGGTCACAAATTAAGGGTGGGATTGGGTGTTGAGATCATTAGTATATTTTTGTTTTTTAATAATATTTTCACTACCACAAACCTTCAGTGTAGTTCTTATGGCTGCCATGATCTTATTATATTTTGTTACCTACTTAAATAGGGTTATTACATAACAATGGAGCTGGTGTTTATTGTTATAAGTAAGTGTTGGATTTTCTTATATTAGCAATTGGAATCATTTTGGTGCATTTTTCCACCATCCCAATCAAAGGAACAACCATCTACCCTATGAGAGCTAATTAAGTAGTTTTCTTATGTGGCCATGGACATAATTGGGTTTGGGGTAAATTTTAATATTCCTTTCCAAAATACTCCTCTTTTTTTTGGTGAATAGGTAAAAATGTCTTTCAAGATATATTGAAAGGGACACAAGGTTATGCATTCATGTAGGGAGAATGAAATTTAATAATCTTAAAATGGAAGTTAACAGAGGAATTTTTTTTGCATACTATCATTGACTAACTATATAAATATAGAAGGACATTTATATATTCATAAAGGCATACATGAATGTTTTATTTGATTTCCCATTAGAATAGTTGGATAACAAGGAATGTGCATGTATTTTCACATATATCAAAATCACTATCAAGTAGCTCGAATATGAAACATAACTCACAAAAAAAAAAATGCTAAAACATGGAACAAATAAATTGTTCAAATGTGGTGTGTACATATAGGAGAGTGATAAGTAACTCTTATATGAGAATATTAGTCAAGAGTCCAAGAATAAGAAGTATATTTGAATTCCTAAAATAATTGGTCGAATGTTACTCCTATAACACACTATAATAGTGTGTGAAGTGTATGAAATATTTTGATAATTCATGTAACTCCTATAACATAAAGAACACCTAAGAAATGTAAGTCACCTTTTATGTAGGAAATTTTCCAAGTAATAAATAAATACAACAAAAATATATACCTACACCAATACCCCTTAAAGCATAGCTTACACAAGAAAACACGTGGCTCCCAACAAAAAACCCTAATGAGGTACCCAAGTACAACACAACTCTCAAGTAGTGGACAAATGGAGAAAACCCAGCGGGAAAACTCCCACATGAAATAGAGAAAAAATGACAAAAGTACTAGAATCCCCTAGAAAATGACATTGATGTATCTCATGCCTTAAAAATATCTTACAAGTGAATAATATTTCTCCTCAGTAAAGGGTTTGGTGAAGATGTTAATAAATATATGCCCTAACATCTGTTAATATCTAATATTGATGAAATATCCATGGATCATCATGCCTTGATGAAATTCATGTGAATATCAATGTTTTTGGGGTGCTAATGTTTGACCATATTCTTACAAATCTGAATCGTGCTATGGTTGTCATAGAGGATGATTGTAGGTCGCATGTACTAAATATCAAACTTTTTCAAAATACCTTAAAGCAAGATGGCCTATATGGAATCATTCATATGTCATATATATGTTTCCTCAATATGTTATAAATTAATAACATATTACTTCTTGTTTGATCGTTTAATTAGGTAAAAACCTAGCGATAAAGTGTAATCTGAAGTGGACTTGTGATTCTAAATATTACCAGCTCAAACTAAATCATGTATCCATGAAAGTCAACGTAAATAGCAATTCCATAGTGAATCTTGAATCTATGTGTACCTTGAATGTAGTGAATAATCCTCTTAGTTACTTTCCAGTGCTTCTTATGAGGCTCATACATGAACCTAGAGACTAGGCCTACCGAATAGGAAATATCATGTCTAGTACAAGTTAAATTTATAAGGCTTCCTACAATTCATCGGTACAAAGTAGTATATAAAAATGGTGAAGTAAAATCAACCTTAATTTTGATTCTAGACAAAAATGGATTCAGATTCATCTTACAATCAACCATGTGAAACCAAACAAGTAAATCAATGACATACATAGGTTTTATAATGGATATCCCTAAGTTCGACTGAGAAATCTGAATCCCAAGGATTTAATACAACAAACCCAAGTTATTCATGGAAAACATGTCTTGTAGAGATTATTTCACCACTGTAATATGTAATAAAGATCTCCCTATGATCAAAATTTCATAAAAATGGAGAACTAGAATCAAAATTGAATAATCTTATCACAAAATGTTTACATTTAGGTTAGAGATGCATGAAATGAACCTTATAGTGAGAAGTAAATAATAAATATTGTCATACCAAGCCTGAGGGGAATGTTTAAGGTCATATATAGATTTCTTAAGTCTACATAATATGGAATAATCCTGAAAAAAACCCTATCACTTCTCGATGTTGATATTCTCCTCTAGGTCACCTTGAAGAAATATACCCATCTCATCCGTATGATGAACATCTAAGTTGTAGAAATGGTCACAGTGAGTTAGATAGAATTTACTTAAGAAAATTATGTAACAGTCTCAGTGTAGTTTATGTAAGCAACTTGTGAAAAATATTTTCCTTCCAACCATGATTTAAATTATCAATGGCCCCATTTTCATAATAATTGTTCTAATATACCCAACTATATGAAATTATCTTCTTTCCCTTAGGAAGGTGTGGCAAATCCCAAGTGTTTTTTCTCATTATGGAATTGTACTCCTGCTACATAGTAGTTTCCCAATCAATATTTCCATATGCCTCTTGAAAATTTTTTGGATTAAAGGAGGAGGTAAAGAAATCATGTGGCCTATCTATAAACTATGAATATGTATGTCTGACATATGTAGGATCCCACACCCAAATACCTACATTCTCGAAGGTCTTCCTATCTCAATGAGGACTAGAAGTAGGGGTATCGGGAAAAGACACTTTAATTTATAATATGTGGCCATAAGTGTAAGGATAAAAAACCTCCATACTACTCTCATTTTATGAAATATAAAAAGAAGAGAACATAGTAGTAGATATCTACTTAGGAACCTACTCAGAAATCTTCCTACGCTTAGTAGAATTGTCAAAATAATCCTCAAAAAAACCAAGTGATATTGATGGAATTGGAGAAGTAACAAGTGACAAATATATTGGTCATTTCTAAAATTTGGTACTTCCCTCAAAAAATAATTTGTATGGTTAGATGAAGAATCATGTATCCCTTAGCACCATCTAGCTATCTCAAAAAAATGTAAGGCTGAATTTAAGGTTTTATAACATTATTTTTACTTTTAGGGATGTAATCCATGGTTAGAAATATAAAGACTCTAAAGTTACAAATTGACAATTTTTTTCCATGCCAAGATTCAAAAGGAGTGACTCCGTTCAAGGCTTTGTGATGGACATGGTTCTATATGTAATTCATGTAATTAATATATTCTATCAAGTATTTTAGTGCCATTTATTTGGAGTGAAATATATAATTAGCCATCTTTTTTAAAAACCTATTCTTCCATTATACAACTCCATTCTTTGAAGGACTGCATGAAATTTCTATTGTAACCCAATTCCATCCATATTGTAGAAATAATCAAACATGTTACTAACATATTCTCAACCATTATCTATACATAGTGCTATGATGAGTTTCCTTGACTATTTCTCTACAAGATCCTTTCAGTGTTACAAAAATTCATAAGCGTTAGACTTATGATACAGGAAATATACCATTGTATCATGAGAAATCATCAATGAAGGTGATAATGTATCATGCCATAGTAATGGAAGGTTTGGGAAATGCCCCTAAGAAAACACTATGAACCAACTCCAATACCTTTGTAGCTATCCAATCCTTTCATTTATAAAATTTCTATTCATAATGGTTTCCAACGGTGTAGTCATCACAAAGATATTTAGAAAAAACCTTTATCCAATACTTTGACCATATCATGCTTTCATGATTGTTCTATGTAGTGATATTTAAGGTTTACAAATCACTCATACAATAATTTTTTTAACCCCGAATGAGTGATTCAGTAATATATTCAAACAATTGTCATGAGAAAAATGGGAGAAGGTATATAATTATGCCTCAATCTACCCTTCCCTCTATAAATATAGTATCATTATGTATCTATATAATTATAAATGAATCTATATTTAATTCACCTAGTATGCCCTTCCCTTTATGAGTGATCCGGTACACTGATTGTAGATTGGTGGAAAGTGTTGAAACACATAGAACATTGTCTAATGTTTCACCATTTACCTCAACTGACCCGCTCCCTACAATTTCTACAAAGGTTTTATCACCTATTATGAAATATTCCATATTACATGGTTCTATGGAAGAAAATTTAAAACTTGTGTGGAACCCATGGACTATGAAGCACGGGATTCAATTACCCATGATGATGTTGGATCCACTACTAAACCTAGTAAATTATTTCCCTTATTTTCTCTTTACTAATTACTTTTTATTTATAAGAATCTTGGCTAGATGAGATTGATTTGATACGTTTAGTTACCCTTATGTTATTCTTCTCAGGAAGATGAGTGAGGTACTTAATATATTTTCTCATATACTTGTGTTCATCATCACTATTTTTCTTGTAATAGCTACAATTAAATTTCTTCTTCTTAGGTTTAGCTTTAGAGGAAGAAGAATCAGTTCATGTTTTGTGGTTAGGTTGCATCTGATCCTTTTTACTCCCTTAGTCCTCCTCATTTTTATTTTTCTTTTTTTTATAAACCTTAGGTTTCTTATTCCCTAATATCAAGGTATGTGACATGGAAGACTTCGGTGTGCCCATATTTATCAACATGTCTTGTTCCCAAATCAAATGAAAAACAAACACATAAAAAGATGGTATTTTAAATGATGTTCAAAGTGCATCATTGGTGGCATGAAAAGTGGAGATGAAAATTAAGAGAATATTTTCTATTTTCATGGCTAACAAAAATTGATCAAAGAGGTAATTTATAAACAAATTGTAGTACATATGTTTTTGCAATACATGGTTCAATAATTTCATAAAATAATAGTCTTATAGGAAATACAAATAGAAATTCCATAATAAATATTGTCTACATCCTTTATTCTCTTAGTGGACAACAATATTATTAGTGGAAAAATATATCCAAGAAGATCAAAATGATATGATATATGTGATTTGTAATTACAATGCTACATTTTTCATCGTGTCATAGAGCGTAGTCATAACATATGTGTTCGATTACAAACTATTATTCCTTTCACTTCTTATATAGAAAAATCCATTGCATCCTTTCCAAGAAAATGAGATTAAAATATAGGTCATCAACGTCTAGAGGAATCTAAATATTAATACATGGATGAAGAATCATCTACTCTGGAATATCCAAGAGTAACGCATGAGGATTTATATTGTTCCCCTTCTATAATACATTCACAAAACATCATTGCTAGTTCCTAATATTCCTAATATCAAGTTATGAATAAACATAACATCATATATTACTTTAAATTGTAATTTATATATTATTTATTTAACCATTTAATATTTACAGCATCCTCTGACACTTTTCATCAATATTCCTCACATTATCCAACCTAAAGGTTTCAAAAAACACAGACTGAGAAATAATATTCTCTAGTTCAAGAAAAAGGTACATGTACACTAATGATTAATTTATATTATTATCTTTTAAAATAACATTTAATTATGTTTTTAATTTCCATTTTTTATTAAATTTTATTATTAAGTCTCCCATCTCTATAAAACATTGTTGCCACCACTTCCAAATAGCAACATTCAAACCAAGGGAAAACTATTTTCACTTCTATCCCGAATATGGAGCATGAAACACTTGGAAAATACATATATTTCCCAACCACTTTATCTTGATGGTGTACCTAGTATAATAAAAACCATAATTTTGTTAAAAAATGATACTGAGAAATATATTTTGATGATTTTGATTAGATCCATAGTTATTATTTATAACCCACATGATATGGTTCAATATATTTTATAACAATATACAACCATATTGCAATCAACATGAGAAAATACCATACAAATACCTTAATATGATGCTAAAATAACTTCATTTTTGTTGCATAAATTATTGGTAGATATTTTTTATATGATTATTAACTACATCATTCTTCAATATATAAATACATGTAAAATATGGTAGAATGGGCTAAAATTTTGATAAAGGAATTAAAAGGCCATTTTCATAACCATTCCAAATGCAAAACTCTCTATATTGATTAGTTCAAAATAAACTAGAAAAATTATACGTTTATTGAATTAAGTTGTATCAGGTGGCATTATTTTAAGTAACGGCTCCAATGATAATGATTTATAGATCACATTAAATAGATTTAAAAATTTATAAGATGAAACTCCAGAATAGTATAAAAAATTGGGTAAAGACAAATACCTTTTTATAATTACAAATGTAGAAAAAGAAACTATTACATGGTAAGTTCTACTCTTGTTTTGTGATTATATTTAAGTTAGTGTGAAATCTAAGCATTTTTATTTTTTAAACGAAAAAAAAAATTGAAAAAATGGAGAACGAAACACTAGTCCTTGATGTTCATAGGAAAAATATGGAAAAAAAAATTAATTGTTCCTATTTCACTAAAGGAAAAATGTGTTCTTTTAAATAATAATAATAACACATTAAATATGAAAATTAAGGAGCACCACATGGATCTTAAAATTTCAATGAAGTATAAATCTAATGTAGATCCTTATTTAGTTTTAGTAGCGTATGTGGCCAATTATGATCAGGAAAAATTTTCCAATATCAATTCCAAAGCTGGGGATCTTCTAAAATCAATATATTTATGATATAATTCAAAGTAGGGGAGGGACCATCTTATTTAATGCAAACAAAGAAAAAAACACCTCATATTCATACATAATGAGACATAGGAAACCTATCTTTGTATTTTTTTAATATTTTAATTCTTATGAAAAAATTGAGTTGTATTTTTTGTTGTAAATATGTGTAGTTTTTAAAATGGGACACTAATGTAAAAGTTTCCACGAGTCTATATTATTATAAATATTTTGTTTGTAACTTCTACATGGTGTTTTTAGATTTTCTAATTCATGGAAGACAATGTCAAAATAATTTAAAAATTGTAACTAGAAATAAATATATCAAACTTATTCCCAAACATATATATAAAGGTTAGAGGATAGCTGAGTCAGAGAAAAAGGTGTGTTGTGAGGTGTAGTGTTAATCTTATGATCCCGGTGTTACATCTCAGGTTCAACTCTGACTATGGCTTACCAAAACCCTTTTGAGAAAAACTATTTTAGGAGACTATGAAGTCAAGTATGGTTATTCCTTATCATTTGAAGATAATGAGGAGCATACTGACTAGGTTAAAATTTGGAACAAGCATCTATTTCCCAATATAAATTTCTTCTTGTAGTAATCCATTCAAAATTAAATTCCCGTTGTTGACAACCTCAAAATAGAGGCATGATTGTGATTAATAGATGTGCGTAGTGTAAGGAAGAAGAAGAAATGAATCAACATATCTTTATGGACTTAAATTACTCTTTCCAAATTCTTGCTTCTATCATGGATGTCTTAAACCTCCAATTCCCTCTTCCGAGTGAACTTGATAATTTGGTGGATCAATCACCATCACCCTTCATATATTCCATGATAAAAATGGCATGGAAATGTGCCCTGCGCCCCATATACTATGGGGAACATGGATAGAGAGGAACAATAGAATATTTAATAATAAATATTTCAGCTTTATAAAGTTCGTAAAGAAATTCATCCAAAGATTAAAGGAAAATATCATGATTCTCAAGCATTAATGGATGGAATCATATTCCAAGGAGGAACAATATATCGTAATGGTCTTAAAGATCAGTCCTACTAAAGGAGGAACTAATTCTAAAATGAATTATAATAGAAGAAACGTTAAAAGGAAACCACCACCAGGTGACTAGATCAAGTTAATTTTGATGGGTCATCAAAATGGAGAGAGGGAAAAGTGGGTGGTGGAGGTATGATAAGAGATCATAAGGGATATTTCATCAAGGATTATGTTGGACCACTTTGGAATCAACCAAATAACTATACGGAGCTCATGTTTATGTTATGGGGTCTAAAAATAGAAATGATACCATAGATCAAGAAATTAATCATTGAAGGTGACTCCCTAATGATAATCAAGGCCTTAGATGGGAAAAATAGAGTTAGATGGAGAATTAAAAATATCAATAGGGAAGATATAAATTTGAGTAAGTCCTTTGATGAGGTGGTTATCTACCACATCTTAAAACAGGGTAACACGTGTGCTGACATCGTAGCTAACCATGGTGATGATAGGAATAAATGGATGGAGTAGGAAGGACATCATGTTACCTAGAGCCACGTCTCTAACCTCATTAATCATGAAAAGAGAGAGTAAGTTGGTTTGTTATAATCATAAGCTATTGGGTCATTATTCCCGTGACAGGGGATGGAAATATGATGGAAATTTATTGATGGTGGAGGGATGATTTTCCCTAAAAACTTGTGGGAAATCAAACCATAAGATGTGTTTGGACAGAACTGCTACGAATTACTACAAAACGATCAGTGGAGATTTTGCTAAAACTAAACCCGCATCTTATCAAGCCATCAAAGAGGATGCGATGGTCTGGAAAGTTCTCAGAAGAGGTGATTTCTTTGAATATATCAAAATACTGAAAGGTAATGACCCTTTTCCTTTTCTTTCTCTTGAATTTGGTCGACCCTAAAATAATGGTAAGAGTTTTGATTAGAGGCGTGGAAATTATTATGAATTAATAAACCATAGTTGACGGCACTAGTATTCCTATGAACGGGATCAAGATTTTTAAAAACAGAAATTGTATAAACCACGAAATTTCCACTCATTTACATATGGCATAGCTAGAAACTTCCATCCTGAGATATGGGTGGAAGTTTGCAAAGTAGTGATGAAATATATCACTCTGGAGGGTAAATTTAGGAAAACGTTTACCCACCACATGTCTATCCTCAATTACTTCTGCATGAATTATGCAATGATATTTCCTTTCTTTCTTATGAGATCCCTTATAATCTATGTGTTTTATTTCAAAGATGAAAAAATTGAAACCTTGATACACCGTGGCCTCATTATGCTTCTTTACTAAAATTAAAACCATATCATACCTCGTTATCCCCAAGACATTTACTCTGATTATGAAAATCTGGCCACCAAAATGAAAAAATGAAGAGGAAGGAACTAGCCATAGGTAATATAGAAGGCGTGGTAGTGGAGGTTCTTTCCAACTTGAAAATTGGAGAAACTAATAGAGGAAAGAGAATTAGTGAAGATAAATTCAGTGATAATTTTAGGGAAGATCGTTAGTCCAATATGGATGTCTCCATCGATAGCTTTCTTAGGGTCACCAAAGGCTTCGTACAATAAATTCAACAACACTAGAGGAAAGCGTTTATCCATGAAAAGAGGATTAATTGTTTAAATGCATAGCTTATCATGCAATAATAGAGGGTGTCTATCATCCAAGATCAAATTTCTAGACTTAAATCCCCCAAGAAAAGAATGTACATGATCCTCAGTAGTTAGTATGAGGAGAAAGAACTTAGGGGTTTCAAGGAGGATGATCACGATGAGACTACTAAGATTATGGAGGCTCAGAACCCAGGACCCAGTTTTAGAACCAGATAGTAGGAAGAAGGTGAAATGTTAGCTGACTTTGGGCTGACTTTTTCTTATCTCTGGTTATCATGTTTGTTTTATAATTTTTTCTATTTTGTATTAAAAATAAATATGTAATGAAGAAATTTTGTACCTTACCTCTCTCTAGGAAGTTGTTTTGGCCAAGTTTTTAAATCCAATTCTATCCTTGGATCCTTGGTGGGTCATTTTTCTGCCCTAGCTTCTCTGGTTTTACTATGTATTGTGGGTTTTTGTGTCCCCTAAAAATTAATATATATTTACCTAATAAATATATATATTATATATATATATATATATATATATATATATATATATATATATAACCATTGGATATGATAAAATTATATTTGTAATACATCTGAAGCTAAAATTTAGGTAGTTATAACAATGCTTTAACAACTCATTCGTCATAACTTACATTTATAAATACCGTATTAGATAAATATCAAGGCTCAATATTTATATCATATGTTTTGTTCTTGTATTAGTTCTTTCAAAGAGCAAACCCTTAACTACAAGATCGATATTCGTAAGTAAACATGTGCACAAGATAAAATGAAATATACAATCATAAAGAAGGCAAGAAAAATTTTCTCAGTCATTTCTTCTCAGCCAAGCTCTCAAATTATGAATCCTCAATATTTATAGAATATATAACTATCTAGATAACAATATATTTTTATTTTACCTTGAAATATTCTCTTTCCCCTAAAATGATGTTGGAGCATAACTTTCAAAGACCATAACTTTTTATCCGACTGTCGGATCACCTTGAAATTTTCTAGGGTATTAGATCTTTATTATTAATATTTCATCACAAAAAAATTCGTAAATTTTGGGGTGTCATCAAGACATATTTTTTGGCTTCCTTCCTCTAGTGGTCTAAAATTGGTTCTGAACCATTTTTGTTTTTTTAGAACTTCGAGTTTTAATGTAATTTTCTCTAGTTTATATAATAAGCCAGTATTTGGTGTAAGCCTTCATTTATGAAGGACTATTTTTTATGAAAAAATTGGGGCACATAAAAGGTGTTTTTCTACTATTGTTTGTTTGTTTTTTATCATTTCTTTGTATTTTAGGGTATTTAGAGATAGTGGGGAAATAAAAGGAAGATTGTAATGTTGTAAAAGATTAGTTTGAATACAAGAATTAGAGGGAAAAGTATTTTTAATCTTATGAAGTTTTTGCAAAATTATGTGCATGTTTTTTTGGAGGTATTTTAACCTTTTTTCAATTGGATCCACATCAATTGGTATCAGAGAGTGATTTAGATCTTGTGGGAATGGTGAATGTAATACATATTACAATTTTTCTATGTGATATATTACCTCTATTTTTTATAAGAATGGATAGACATGAGAGAGGAGGGTATGCTCATATGAATAGGCATATGTAGAAGCTACAGAGATAATTTGCTAAGATTATAGGATAAGTTACCTACCTCAGATGGAGACATGCAAATGGGGATATAGACCTAGATAGTGAAATTTAATAACTACCTCCATTAAGAAATGAAGGAGAAAATGAAGAAGAAAATATGAGATATTGAGAAACATTGAAAGAGTTCCAATTTTAGGAGAGACTCATCTGATATTTAGAGGGAAAGAATGATGAAATCAAGGTTAGTGTTCCTTATTATGATGGAGGGTTACAAGAAGAGGATTTTTCCAATTTTTTTAATCACATGGAAAAATTCTTTGAGTGGAAAACCCTTTAAGATGAGAACAACTTTAAATTTTCGTGCACTAAGCTAGTTGGATATGCATTGATCTAGTGGGGTCACCTACAAAATGAAAAGACAAAGGAAAGGAAATGAAAATATCTAAAATTGGAATAAATTGGTGTAGAAGTTAAAAGAAAAAATTCTTCATGTATATTATACCTAGACACTATTTCAATGGTTTCAAATCCTAAGAAAAAAGATTCTTAGCATTGAATATTATACCAATTAATGTTACAAGCTATCAATTTGGGTCAAAATAGGGATATTGTGAAGGACAAAAGGCTACATGGTATGTAAATTGTTTGAGTTATACCATATAAGAATGAATTAATTATGCTCTAGATCCATATCCTAGATTATACTTATCAACTCGCATTGAAAGTAGAAGATAAGAACAAGAGGATTAATTTTAGAAGAGGATTGAAGATATGACCGTCATCATCTCTAATGAGAGGAAGAGGTCGATTTGATTCCCTAAAGTCTTATACCTATAATACAAAAGGGAGTGAAGAATTTAGTCAAGTCTGTGAGTAATTGCTAAAGAGCTTGGGGGATTTAAGAGAGGAAGTGGATATGGTGGAGGACGGGGTTGGAGTAGCCCCCAAAGATAGTATACATGTTATCAATGTGATGAAGAAGGGAAAAAATATTTTGATTGTCCACACTATCCTACAAAGGAATAGATGACAAGTACAATAGCTTCAATTAAACACAATTTAAGCTGAAGAAGAAGAGGAAATGGAAGTTTCTACATACTTGGGTGAAAACCTCATGATAAGGAGGACGATGATTATTCTAAGGAAGGAGAAATAACAATATGGTGCTGATGGTGATTCTTGGTTGTAGACAGAGATAGCTTTCAAACAATGATACACCTATAGAGAGAATGTATTTAAAATTATTATTGATGATGGTAGTGAAATTATGTTCTTAGTTGTGATGGTTGATAAACTGAGTGTGAAATGTGAGAAGCACCCATATCCCTATCTCATATCACGGGTTCAATAAAGGAAAAGAGGTAACCATAGATAAAGTATTCCTAATAAATATTTCAATAGGGAATACCTGTAAGGACGAGGTCTGGTGTGATGTTATCTCAATGGATGAATGTCATATATTACTGAGGAGTCCCTGGTAATATCAAAGAAAGGTCACACATGATGGAGGGAGGAATAGTTATACTTTTCAGAAAGGATGGTGTAAAGGTGGTATTTTTACCCTTTAATGAAGAAGAGAAGAGTAAGGGATTGTTGGATAAAAAATAATTTTTAAAAAATTTAAATGGAATTATTTTGTTGGTGGTATGAATTGGTTTCAAGTAAGGTGGGAAATAAAGACCTTCGGTGTACCCATTGTGGTAGCAAATGTACTAAAGGAATACAAAGATGTTATACTAGATGAGCTAGTAGATGGGTTACCTCTGAAGAGGTCTATACACCACCATATTGATTTGACCCCAGTATTTTCCATGCCGAATGAGGGAGCCTACAAGATGAGCTTGACATAGAGCAAGGATTTGAACAAGAAATTGACATAAGAGATACAAAAAGGCATAGTGAGAAAAATCATGAGTCCATATGGAAATGTAGAACTATTGAATCCCAAAAAAGATGGAGTCTTGAAAATGTGTGTGGATGATAAAGAAATAAATAAAATCACAATTATGTATCAGTTCCCAATTCCAATATTGGATGATACTATGTATGTAGTATAAGAAGCCCAATATTTTAGTAATATTGACATGTGGAATGGGTAATACCATATCTAAATCCATGAAGGGGATGAATGGAAAATTAATTTCAAAACAAAATATGGATTGTACGAGTGGATGGTGATGCCATTTAGGTTATCTAATGCACCCAGTAAATTCATGAGGTTTATGAATAGATTACTCCAAGAATAAAATGGTAAGTTTTTGGTACTTCTATTGTGATATTAAGTTGGAAAGTGAAATATTACTTGTTGTAATTGAAACTGGTGTTAGAATTGTTAAGAAAATAGAGTTTATATGCAAATTTAAATAAGTGTAGATTACTTCAGAAAAGTCTAGTTTTTTGGGGTGTGTAATCTCAGAGGATGGGGTGAGGATGGATGAGGAAAAAAGTGGAGGAAATTTTTGAATGGCCTATTCCAAGGAATGATACAAAGGTTTGTAGTTTTCATCGCTTGCCAACGTTTTTTAGGAAGTTTTTTAAGAAATTTAGTAGCATTTTCACACCAATAACAAAGTGCACGAAGGGAAAATAGTTTGTATATAATAATTAAGAAACATATACTTTTGAATTGTTGAAGAAGAAAGTGTTAAAGGCACCAGTTTTGGTATTTCTTAATTTTAGCAAGGTCTTTGAGGTTGATTGTGATGCCTTCATATATCAGGATTGGAGCTATACTTAGTCAAGAAAGATGGACTATAACATTCTTTAGTGAAAATATAAATGAATTTAGGAGGAAATAGTATACTTTTGTTGTGGAATTTTATGTTATTTTTCAAGCGTTAAGGCATTGGAGACATTACTTGGTAGATAATGAATGTTTACTCTTTACTGACCATGAAGCATTGAGGTATATAAATGCATAGAAGATAGTAGCTAGTAGGCATGCAAAGGGGGTTTCATTTTTTTCCAAGAATATGTGTTTTTCTTAAAAAATAATTTATGTAATTAGAATCAAGTTACCAATTCCTTGAATAGGTGTGTAGAACTCTTGATAACAATGGAAAATGAAGTAGTATGGGTTCGAGGTAGTTAAGAAATTATTCAAAAATGATCTAAATTTTGGTGATGTTGTGAGACAACGTAATTAGGTCCTAAAGTGAGCAGTGGTTCCTCTTATTATTTGATACAGGATGGTTATTTATTTAGGGGGAAACATTTTTTTTTATCCATGTTGGTTCAATCAGAGAAAATACTATAAGAGAATTACACAATTAGGATTTGGTTTGACACTTTGATATAAGTAAGACAATTTCTCTTGTGATAGAGAAGTATCATTGACCAAAGGTAAAAAAGGAACATAAGTAGGATCATATAAAGATGTAAAGTGTGCCAAATGGCTAAGATCTATGCATAGAATATTATGATTTATATGCCATTTCCATCTCTAAAGGGCCATGTGTTGATTTGAGTATGAATTTATTGTTAGGAATTCCTAACACACAATGATGGAATGATTCTATCTTTTTTATGGTAGATAGATTTTCTAAAATGGCACATTTCATTTCTTATAGGAATACTAATGATGCTTATAGAGTTATAGTTTTATTTTTTCCATAATTCACTAGGTTGTATGGAGTTCCTAGAACAATCACTTGAGATCGAGACAAAAAAATTTTGAGTCACTTTTGGAAGAATCTGTGGAGGAAAATGGGGAATGAACTGGAATTCATTAGTGTATATCACCCACAAACTAATGGATAGATATAATTAGTAAACAATAGTTTAGGAAATCTTCTACGATACATAATGGAAGAAATATTTAAAATAATGGGATATGGCTTTACCACAGGTTGAGTTTTCTTATAATAGATCTGTAAAAAAGATCAATGTAGCGGTCTCCTTTCTAGATTTGTTATGGTAGGAATCCCAAGGGAGTTATAGATCTCATTGTTGTTCCTAGTGAAGATAAAACCAATGATGATGCGGAAGCGTTTATAGACCATGTGCTACAATTGTTGGAAGAAGTGAGAGAGAATATCAAAGATATTGATGTAAAATATAAAGCAACTAAGGATTCAAGTAGGAGAGTAAATTTATTTTAAGAAGGAGATATGGTGATGGTTCATCTCAGAAAGGATCAATTTCTAAAGGGGACTTCTAATAAACTATATTATAAGAAGATTGGGCCATGTAGGATTTTGAAGAAAATGATTGATAATGCCTACAAGATGGAGCTACCAGACAACATTGTTTTTTCCACAAGTTTTTAATGTTACTAACTTATATAAGTTGTCTAGGCCATGAGGAAAATGTCGAAGTAGGGGAAGAAATAAACTAGGAGCAGAAAATGCCAAAGAAGAAAAAGGAGATGGTAATGCATGTCTTAGACCAAAAGATAGATCATTGTTGGGTATGGTAGCTACAAAAAATATTTAGTATTGTGGGAAGGTTTTACAGCAAGAGGAAAACCCTTAGACTCCTGAGAGGGAGTTGAATAAGATTGATAGTGGAAATTTTGATGAATTCCGTCAAGTGAATTTGCAGGAGCAAATTTCTATTTTACTAGGGGAGAGTGATGCGAGATCATAACTTTCAAAGACCATAACTTTTGATGTGATTGTTATATTGTCTTGAAAATTTTCTAGTGTGTTAGATCTTCATTAGTAATATGTCATGACCAAATTTTTCATAAATTTTGGGTTTCATTTTTTTATATTTTTGGGGCCAAATTCCTTCATCTAGTGGTCCAAAATTGGATCCAAATATTTTTTTAGTTTTGTCTATAACTTATAGTTTTAACCTTTTTTCTATGCTTTATATAATAAACCATGATTTGGCAAAGGCCTTCATTTATGAATGAATATTTTGTGTGTAAAATTTTCCTTCATAAATGATGTTTTTTTATTAGTTTTTTTTGTGTTTTAGGGTTTATTTACATTTTATGGTTTTCAGAGATAGTGGGAAATGAAAAATTGCAATGTTGTACAAGATTAGTGTGGATTTAGGAATGAGATGAAAAATATTTTGAATCTTCTGGGGTTATTTACAAAAAAAATTTTGTGTGTAATGGAGGCATTTTAACCTCTTTCCATGCTCATTTGAATCAATGTCGTTATCAAGATCGTTAATTTTAACCTCTTTCCATGCTCATTATGGAGTTAATTAATTCAACTACTTAATACCTTAGGCCATGCTCTTATAATGATAGGCATTGGTTGATGTTGTGTACATTTATTCACATAAGAATGAATGTCTTTATCAAGATCGTTTAATGTAAGGATTTAACAAGTGAAAGTCAATATCCAAACTTTGATGTCCTGTTTTAATGCCCTTTGACCATATGGATTTTATAAATAACATATGCATGTAGGGAGAGGACTATGTGGGTATTTCTTAACAATGAATACTTGAAAATCATGTATTAAATTGAAAGAAAGACATCAATATTCAAATGCAGCACACAAATGATTAGAAGATAAAAACATAGAAAAACCTAAAATTCATGAGTGAAGAGTGAATAAGGAAAAGTGATAGGACTAGATACTAAGATAGAATACTTTCTGTAATATATTAACTCGTCCCCAATACTCAGGGTAATATAGAAAGATTAGTCCTTATAAGAAAAAACTATTCTTGCATTGTAATGATCCCTTACCTAATAGAAAATCTACATTTTAGTCAGAGCTAAAACACTAATACTCATAATAAACAAAAACTACAATGTTGGCATACAATTTTGCACGTATACAAAATAGGACAATAGTGCAAGGGGAAAGATTACCTCATCAATGATGGGTGTTGTTTACCTTATTGAAAACATAAAATGTATGTATATCTATACACTAAAAAATGTATTTTTGGGGTTTAGATTTTCTAGAAGAAAGGAAATAGATTAGAAAAGGAGAAGGGAGGAAGATGTAGATGAAGAAGTGAGAAAGGGGAGCATGCAATATTAAGAAAACACATATCATAAATTTTAATATAATTTAGAAACTTATAGAATAAGTGACAATTAAATAAAAGATGTGAAACCTATAGAGAAAAAGAGGCTTCACATAAATTAAACATAAGTGTAATAAGTTCTAAAGAAAAAAACTAACATAAGACAAAGTTCTCCATAAATGCTTATTTATTTCTCTTTACATAATAATATAAAGTTTCTCATTACCTCTCTATAAAATTACTTTCTCCTACATTTAGAATTCCTTTATAAATGATTACTAACTTCCTTTTATAACTCAATATTTGGTTACAAAGTAGTTATGGTTTTCATGACATAATATTAGGACATAATTAAGAAACTTTAATTAATTAAATTTTATTTTATAAAGTAATTTCACTTTAGTAAAATAAATTTGTGACTCAAGTGATTTAATAAAAGTATTGTGAATATTTCAAACAAGAGGGTACATGTGGACCCCACAAAAAAGTGACATGGCAAACACATATAAAATACTTTTGACACATATACTATAACATGACACCTAAAATTAGCACCTTATCCATTTGGCCAAGAGTCCACCTATCAAAATTGTATAAGAAATGAACTCATTAATTGCCAACGACAACCTCACTTATATACTGAGACCTCATTTTGAAAATATCATATCCAAATGTCTTGCCATTTTGAATGTCTTGAAAATTTCAAGTAATTCCATCATTCTTAACTTATCAGGAAAGCAATGCGGAGAAACGTAAATCTCATAGATGAATTGCATTTTCAAAATTATACTAGGACCATATGAAAATTCCACCATTTTCTCTTCTATGTTGGGGAATATATTTCATAGTTTAGTGAGTTTATCTCGAGATTAAACACTGAAAATTTTTAAGGAAGAATATTGATTCTTGACTAGATTGGTTAGTTTCTCAATGAGAGATATCATGGAGTTCCTTTGATTGAGTTCATCAATGAAATTGCAAGGAATTTTTTCAATGAATTCTTGAGTTGTAAACATGATTGATTCTCCTTTGTATTATACATCATCAAACACCATTTTCCTGAATTTGGAAAAAACCAACATTCAATGTCAAGCCCATGGTACATGCTCCTTCAGTGAAAACATATGAAAATTCCATTTGTACAAGTTATTAAATGTTGGGAGAAATCTTTCCAAGATTGGTTATCATGATCCCTAGAGAATCTTTTAAATGTAGAATTAGTCTAGATAAGTATGAATTTTATCTTAAATTCTCATAGCTTCATCAATTACCCACAAACCCTACATTAGATGATTCTAAATCCATGATTTGGTTACACAACCCATATAATTTATTTATTTTAATAGCATAAAGGTGTCTTGATTTGGTACTACTATTGCAATAAAAACTTGAATAGTAAAAGAAGTAGGATTCATGAGATTTTGTACAAATGATATTAAATTCTAATTTTCTTCCTTGATATGGATTTTATGAGATTTATACCTCTCAATTGCTAGCAAAACAAGAGCAACATGAGTTTACGTAGTTGAATTTCCAAGAATTATACTAAGGAGTTCATAATCTGTGAACATCATTTCCCTTTTATACTTATCAACAAGTGGTGTTGTTATGTCAGGATACCAAATTCTATGCTCATTGACTAAAAATTTGGATATGACATTAGGATTTTTAGGAGTGGAATAATATGTCATTGATACAATAACTTCAAGGTCAATTATGATAGGTTTGATGATTATCTTCCTCTTCTATATTTATTTATGTAGCAAAGAGAGTACTTCTTCAATAATATAACCACATAGAATTATTGCATTGGGTGGGATTTGATCTTGTGTTGGTGGAATATACTCAAATTAAGTTGGGTTCTAAATGAATTCTTCTTGTTGAGGATTGTAAGCTGCCACAAACTATTAATGATTTACAAAAGGAGGTTGTGAGATATCTTTAGGGTGTGAAGGCTCAGGTGAGATAGATATTTTAATTATTAGAACTTTCACCTTACCCGATACAATGAACTACAACATGGTGGTCTTAATCATCCCTTGAGAACCTAATTTTATATGAGTTGATGAATTTTTTCTTTAATGTAATATCCTAGAAACATGTTCCTTTCCTACATTGGCTTCTTTCCTCCATTCAGGTTCACTTATCATCGTAGGCATAAAATGAGTTGAATTTTATTTCCATTACTTTTTTCCTTCCTAAGTATGTGATGAAGCTTATGTGATGAGATGAGATGATGATTGCGTGACATTTGAAATTAACTTTTAACTATGGTTGGCTAGCCTATAATATTCATGTGTATTTATTTCCTTTGTTTTATACTTCCATCCAATTCTCTCTTATACAAATCAAAACTTCTCTTGATCTCTTGTTTAATTTTATCTTCAAGTAATGTATCATTTATCTTACACCAATTTATTTTGGGAAGAGGTGATCTAATGCAATCAAATCATATGCATAATAAATCATTTCTAGGCCACTATCAATAAATCGTTGTTGGATATATTTTAGTATGAATGTCGTTATTTGACTCATAGTCATTCAAGAGTAGTCATGAAATTGGACCTCAAATTCATTTATATAACAATCCTAAAAGTCTTCTACATCTGCATGATGTTTTTATTGCATTCCAAGAACTCTCTCTCTCCATAAATCCACAAATTTAAAATTCACACATTCACAAAAATTGGTGTTATGTTACAATGTCACCTCTTTATCCTTCATTTATGTACTACAGAATGACAAGCATTATTACACACCATTGGAGATGGGAAACACAGACTAAATTTATGTTTCTAACCTAGGAAGAGGTTAACTAAAACAAGCTATCGAGAAAGTTTGATGAATGAAAACCTATCATTTACATATTTTGGAAACTTGTAGGGAACTCCATTATATACATAGACACAAATGTATGAACATTTAAAAAAATGAATAAACCATGTGCCCCATATTAAGATCATGTATTTGACCTAAACTGATAATATGTATTCTGGATTATTCTTGAGAATTTTTATGAAATAAAAGAGGAAAGAATCATTGACATGTTGGAAGTGATGCATGTTTGGTTTGAATTTTCACCACAGGTAGTAGTGAAAAGCATTATTTTGATCCAGTGCCATTGTGTCTCTAGTTTTTATTCCAGTGAAGACAATTCTTCATTCCATACTATAGATAAGGTAAGAATTCATGTAGAAAAGTATCATCATATTTACTTCAATCATTCACTTATGAATTGTGTCACTTATGATTTTATCCTAAAAAATATCACTTATGATTTTATCCCAATTAATTTGAAGTATTTGATATGATATGACCCAAACTAACTCGTACATCCATGTAAAAAAATAGTGTGTAGAAGGGATGATGGAAACTCTACCCAGTAAGGTGATCATGTCTCTACTTTCAACTTGAAACTCAATGCCACGAAATTCTTTGGGAAGCTAATTATCATGAATTCTTTGGGTGACCAGATAATTATTGTTGATGACTTTGGAGAATCATGTTGGTTTATTATCCCAGTATTGATGTGTATACTCCTTCATGATTTAATTACTCTCCTCATATTCAAGGATTTGGAGTACTTCCTCAATGATTTTAGGGGGTGACTAGGAGAATGTAGTCATTATTTTTGTTGAAAACACATCTCTTCTCAAGGTTATATATGTTCCATACATGTAATTATTGTCTCAAGGAATTAAATTGACACTAGGAAGGATACTACATGTTTCAAACTAATGTGGTATATGCATTGAGAAAACATCGTATGAACCTCTAATCATGTTCTCTGAAAACATTGACCCATATTGACATACCCAACATTTATGTCAGTTATGTGGTCATAGTATGAAATGAGTACGTACATTTGTGTTATAGGTCATGAAATTCATATTTCAACGTTTATTTGTTGGATGTTTACATTTTTAAATAGTAAAAATGAAGAAAAATAAGTGATGGGATTAGGACACATGGTACAAGGTCATTGTCTCTAAGTCCACCACAAGTAGAAAAACATGATTTATTCATATTTGGTTGTGTTATGATAACACAATATTTCCATTTACATGTTATAGACAAAAGAAACTAAATATTTTAATCCAAATATTGAAATATTCAGTCTTTTCTCATCCTGTGTCATTCCATATCTTTAGAATACCTAAAATATATGGCATCGATGTATTTTTATTCATTGCTAATTTATTCACCATGTAGTGATTTCCTTTGTACAATTCCATCCATGTTGAGCTTTGAAATCCTACCACATGAGCCTTAGCTCTCATTTACACTTCACCTTTCTTTGAGTGGTTTCAATATATTTATTATTTCCTATTTATCCACTAGTTGAGATTTTAAATTCCTTCAAATTGGATTACGTGATTTTTCTTTATATGAGGTTTCACAACTTTTCCTTTCTCGTGTTGTTGTCCATGTCACATGGTTAACACTTCTTTTTGTCAACTATGCAAACTATTTCCCCATCACCTCTGTGACTATTATCCTAGTGTTCTTGGATTAAATTATTTTTTCTTCACAATTTATTATCTTATAGTCATTTTCTTATTATCATTTGCATTGAGCTTGGTGTGGAACCTTTCTTGTTTTGGTCATGTCTTGGTTTGCATGTATTTTCTTGGTGTGCATGTGGTTTTGATTTCTTTGTTATTTCCTTGGATTTAACATCTCATCAACTAAGTTCTAAAATTTCTCCAAGTCAACTCCTTTTGTATAGATTATTCTTTTCTTCCTTTTATTTTTTTAATAATTAGAGGAATCATTGCATATTACATTTAAGTACAGTCTCTCCAACCTTAGTACAAATTTAGCCTAGCGTGAGGAGGGGACCACCAGTCGGACAAGTTTCATATTACCTTTGTTCATCTAGTGCCTTGCTTTTATACCTCCTCCATATAGTTGGTGCACACTTCATACCACCTCCGTACAGTTGGTGAACACTTAAGGACATTTCTCAGACTACTCTAGTACCATGAAAGGACCTTTGTATAGTTGTTGCACACATAGCGATATTTTTTCCTTCCTTTTGCTACTATCCTTCTGTGACCTAAGTTATTCTTCTATACTGATCATCATCATTATGTTTTGACACTTCCACCACTTCCCATAAAATATTCAAACCTATTCCATGCAATTCTTCAACATATGCATGATTTTAATATTTCTTGTTGAGCTTTGATCGCTTCTATGGAGACTGTTTTAGACTATTATCTTCCATGTCTTTGATTTATCACCCCTCCAAGCTCCCCAACCTCCCTTCCACATGGGCTATACATTCAAATGAAAATTCTTGTTTGTTGCTACCTTCATGCATCTTCATGGTTGTAATCTAATTTCCTTATACATGTGGTCTATTTTAGGTCTGATAATTTTCCATTTCCTTATCCTTAAGGCTTATTGTCACTTCAAATTCTATATTTGGCCGTTATAGTTGCTATTTTGTTTTCATATCTATACGATCCATTTGGTTTATTATAATTTTTTCTTCATGAATTTGTCATATTCCACAAGAGCTTTCATGCTCTTCCTTACATTTGGGCCTCACAGAAACTTACAATGGATTTGATTTTCATTCTTGAGCTCACATTGCATTTGTATCATTTACATATTATTTTGGGAAGTTGGAGAGATATTTTTGACTGAGTTCTTAAACCTAGACTATGCTGATTTGATGTTTCATCTCCGCCATTTGTCAACATTTTTTATTTCTTATTTGTGACATGTCCTTCATTGTTCCATAGATATGTGCTTCTTCAACATATAAAGCATAAAAAATAGAATGAAAAAATGAAATCAATTATTTTCACACTTCTTCTAACCACTTCCACTTATAAAGGAGACTAGGAGGATAAATACATAAGATAGAAGTGGGAAGTGGGAAGAAGTTTTTCATCTACCAATTTTGACTTTAGGCAAACTTCCCTATGGAGAGTCAACAAAATTTCACCGCATGGGTTTCATGCACTAAAGTTTTAATATTTATCCATCAAAAAAGTGAAGGATGGTGAAGTGGGAGTGAACATCCAATTCAGTATCGATCACTTATAAATTAATTAATTGAAACGATGAATTAACATTATTAATAAGATTGACGTTAATTAATAGTAACTAATTACATAGTATTAATCAATAACATTGATTTCATTAATAAATTTAATTAATTAATAAAATTAATGTTATTAATTAATAAAATTAATGTTATCGATTAATTACTTAATAATTAATAAATAGTTAGAATTATTTTATGAGAGAAGTGGGATTTTTTAGGTAGGAAGGGGGAAAAGTGAGGATAGGATAACGATGAGGATAAAAAAATTATAATAAGGTGATGAAAATGATGAAAAATCCATATAAGGGGATAAAAACAATTGTGTGTCATAATGATGTAGAAAACTTAATTGGTGTAACATGTTAAGGTGAGAAAAAATTGAAATTTTCAAGAAATAATTATTGCAACAACATTTGGCTCTTATTAGGGATGAGGATTCATGAGGATGAAGAAATGAACCTAGATAAAAAAATTTATAGAATTTTATATAAAAAATAATAATAATCAAGGGAAACAAGGATGAGAAGAAAATACACAAACACATAAGAAAACACACTCAAAAAAAAAACCCTAATTAACTTATGTACATGGTTGGGAACCACCAACAATAATTGGTTACTGCATGGCAACTTTGTTTCACCATCTGAGAGTGACACTTCTCTGGAACACTCTAGTGCCACCATGGATCCTCCCTCTTCTCACATCCCTTTCATTGTTGAGTGTTATTATATGCTTTTTTCTACTTGTGAGTCCCATGTTTACCTTTCGCCACATGATCTTGCTATTGAGCACACTCTCCCTATTGTTACCTCCACATAGCTCATTATCACCAATGTTCATGCTTCTATTCAATCTCCATAGAAGTGTTCTAGTAGAAAATTTTCCTATGAGACAAATGTGACCAGTACCTCTTGTGCTCCATTACATCATTATTTCTCAGTTGATGACACTCCACATACACTGGTTACTACCTTTAAGTGCAGCGTTGTTTCATCTTATACTTATAGCAGCTCTTCACAGCAGTCTTCACCTCCTACTTCGTGTTGTGATGCTTATACATTATTGTCATATATTTCTCTCATTGAGTGACCCCATTTGGACGAGTATCTTCCCAACATGAGTTGTCTATTGTCAGATTCCACTTGTGTTGCATTACAAGATTATACTCTGATTGAGTTATCACACATTCTAGAGGAGCACTTGATCTCTCTTATTGGGAGTGCCCGCTTGGGCCATTTTTCACTTCTATTATTTTAGATATGTTTCATGATCTACATCTTCTTTTGGATCCCTTTGTGAGGGTTATTGGGACTTGTACACACCCAATTTTGCACGTCATACATTTATGGAAATGGTTAAAATTCCCCTATGATGATTATTATCTTTTCTAATGGTGTTTTAGTCCCATTTCCTCTTTGTAGTGTAGATTTGTAACATAGTATGCTTCCCTTAACCTTTTCCATACTTTAACATAGTATGCTTCCCTTAAGCTTTTCCATACTTTTCTCACTTTTGTTTATCTCTTTCACAAATTTTCCCTAAGTTTTTAGCCTTAAGTTACAGAACTTCCGCGGTGGTTACGCAACCATCGGTCTGCCCTCAATGGAAGTTGTGTAAATGCCCCAGTAGTTGCACATCCACCCCTTTGTGTAGACCGGAGGTTGCATGCGGTTTTTCCAAAATATTTTGTAATGTTCTGAATGCACTTCATTTCTTTAAACATGATTTTAGCACATGTTTCTTGGTCAAATTGGCTATTCTTAGGATTTTTGGATACGTACCAACTTCTACTTGTTCCCTTGACAGATAATTACAATTAACTCTCCCTTCTTGTTGTGATGTGGCATCCTTTGGCTGTCAAATGTCTTAAACAATTTCCGCACCATTTTTCTATAAGTATCAGGCTTCTTCCCGAAGCATTGGTTGGATATTTTTTTTTATTTTGTTTGTTATGTTATTGTGATCTTGCTTGAGATTAAACAACCAAACACTACTCTATTACATTTTTCTTCTTCTACCTGCACTGCTACTAGAATGTCAGTAAGCCACCATTACTCTAGCACCTTCTCCTTTTCTTCTTTTACATTCCTAGCATAGCTCCCTAGACTCACGTGAAAATTAAAGTTGGAAAAGAAACTTAGGGGACAAAAGAGTAAACCATGACCATATTTTCAACATAACTACAAATTCTAGGTTGGGGATGTACATGGATTTCCTGAAGCTTTCTTATATTATTTGTTTAATTTTTATGCACATTATTGACTATAGTAGTAAATCATTTCAATTCAAATCATTGCAATACTTAAGTAATTATTGTAGCTTTCATTTTTTTTGCATAAAGCTTCTGGTGATATATTGCTTCTCTGCCTACCCTTGTGGATTTGTAAGGGAATTGTTTTTCAGGAAAGCTTCTGCATTTTTGTAGAATCAATTGTAATATAATTTCAATTTATAAATCTTCCATTGAATCCTTCTTTGCTTCTATCAGGGAAGTTGTAGGGGAAACAAAGCTTCCGAGAAGCTTTTATTTCTTCCTATGCCTCTGAGGTAGAACTAAGTATTTTCATCCACAATTACATTTTACAAAATCTTTCTTTTATTAGAATCACCTAGATTTGTTTAGCATTGATAGATAATCACATCTGGTTATTTATTTGTTTAGGTTAAATTGTAGAAGCAATCATATTTCTTCATTTCTTTTGTTTCTTCTATTATTTTCCAAAAAATACAAAATATAAAAAGATTAGTTTAATTTAGATTAGATTGTTGTTTATTGTTTCATTTCCTCTATATAATTGAAAAAGCACCAAAAACATAGACTAAATTTCCTTTATTTAATTAGTTTATTTTATTGCATTAGATTAATTGAATACGCATACCACATGACCATTTTGGGTCCTAGAGATCTCATAGATTATGTTTTTGAGCCAATAATACCTCAACCAAACTTGTTAGTTGTATTTTAAGACCTCAAAAAAGGCCTCTAAATTCATATCTTCTGAACCCCTTCGGAACTACCTGTTATCAGTGAAAAATTGAGGGCTTTGAATGCCAAAGATGATAGATCTTCTGAGTTTTGGGAAAATCATCCTAGCCATAGGTAACCTTTAGTTATTTCCATGTATTTCTCCATTCACCATAGTTATCCAGTCACACATCCCATATGACCATTCAAGGACCACAACAACTAAGAGACGAAGTGTACGATCCCTGAGTCCCACAGCTAAACGTAACTTATTTAGAGACAGACATTGATACAGGTCTTAGGATATTGATTTTCCAATCCTCACCACTTCCACCTATCACCATCACATATTTAAACATCCTTAATGAAGAGGCTAAAAAATTCTACCACTTCTAGTGGAACTAACCTAGGTAGAACTAGTGCCCATAGCCCACTCACTTATCTTATCCATTTGTTTCCTCTAGCATTTCCATGACCTTGTCTAGAAATTTCTAGAAGGAAAATGAAGGGAAATTCCCACAAATTCCATAACCATTTGAGAGAGTTTCTCACACAAAAATTGATATACTCTTACATGTGTGTATCGTTCTCGACCATTCCATCACACCCATACATGTTAGAGAGGATCTTATTTCCCTAGATGAGTAGATCCCTTTAGTTTCCGTAGTGTACATTAGATTTCCTTGATAACATATTTTCCATACTCACCCATCTTTCAGTATTTAATTCCATATCAATTATCCCAGTATGACCTCGGGAGGTTGAGTGCGCCTAAAGGTCATGTGTTGTTTTTCAGTCGTACAAATTGGTGAACCCGACGTGAAGGACTAGTTCCACTTCATTTCCATTATCTTACCTTCATTCATCCATCCTTATCCTTTCCCATTATTCTATGGGTATTTATATACCCCCTGAATATGTCTGGTTAGGATTAAAGCAGACCCATTCAGGGTCTAGAGACTTATTTCTGCCAGTTTGGTATGTAGTAGTCACCCTCATTATCAAGATGGGCTAATAATTATTATTCTAAATTACCTTCACCTTACACTCCTCCTCCTCAAAAAACCAATAATGGTTCTTCTGTTACGATTAAGGAGATCAATCAGTTGAAAATATCTTACTCAAACAATATGACATTCACTAAAGAATAAGGATTTTATCCTTGGGTGTTATCAAGGCCCTAAGGCAACATACAGTTTGATCCATTCTTGTCCTACCTCTCATCTAATGATGAATTCATGGCATGCTTTACCTAAATCCATGAGCATTTTAATTCCATGGACTAGTATTTGGAAAGGATGCAGAAGTATATTGATGCTCTACTTCAAAACAACACTACAACCCCTCCCTCTACAACGGAAAATATACCCAAAGAGGGTTGGCCTCCCATAGAACAATTTATATCAATACATCACATACCTTTATCTCCTAAAAATATTGAAAACCCACCCAAATAACATACAACACCATCTTCAGGTGATGTAATTTATACACTAGTAGATAGGGTTATGGAATTAGAGCTTGCCCAATTTTCTCATGTTTCATATTTTTCTGAGAAAGGAACGGTCCCTTACCAGGCTCAAAATCCTTGTTATGTGCCTTCTGCGCCATCAACTCCTCCTTTTTACATGGGCATTCTTAGCCCTGAGAGACCTCCTCACTAGATCGAGCACGTTAGGTATGTCCCCTCACACCTAATATGGATACCCTCAATAAGAACTAAATAGAATTGTGTTCTCAAATGCAATCCCAACTGGAAATACGATGTTCCCTGGTTTTGTGCCTACCACTCCGTACCAGAATAATGTTCCCCCATATTTAGATATGTATTCCAAATGGCCGCAGGGGGACATTTTTTATTTTCCTGGCTCATATGCTCAGCCCTCAGGGGATTCCTTACACTTCTATGAATGTTTATGTTGTGCCATATCAGCCTCTTATGCCTCCACCTCCCCATCTAGGATCTTCTATGGTAGAATCCTATACATTAGGAACATATGATAAATATCTTAAGGAGCGCCTTGATTTTACCATCCGAAGCATAATATTGCTAAGACTGCTTCTCGACTTGCCAAAGTTTAAAGGGGAGGGGGACCCAAATGATCATATTAAATCATATGCAACTGTTGTCGTATAGATACTCCCATGGGATGTGGTTGTATCTAAGATCTCCCCCAAGTACCTGGAGGGGATCACTCTCAATTGGTACTACAGAATACTAGAAGTTTCGATCCATTCATTCAAACAACTCATTTCCAAGTTTGTAAAGGCTTTTGATATGAACAAACTCTTGCGAACAAGAATAATATAATTCCTCCATATCAAGAAAGAGTACAATGAGTCTTCCACCCATTTTATTCAAAGATAGTGGCAAGTCATCCATTCCTCTGCTAGCACTTCAAACATGGACTAAACAAATTTTTTTCCTCATTCCTTCACTCTCTTAACCAAGAAAATAAGGAGGAGGTCCAAAAGTTTCCTCTTAGAAGCTACAAGGAGATTTTAGAGGGTGTTCTCTACATTGACCAAGTGGTGATTGATAGCGGTCGGAAAACTTACATCTCAAATGGGAGATTGGTTAAATCCTCTCAGGGTAATACAAGCTACCCTAATGGTTTAAAAAACAATAACAAAGTACCCAAAGTCCTCAATAAGAACCGTGGTGCTGTGACGGATGGCGTGACTAACCAATCCAAGAAGTTGAACATTATTAACACCAAAAATGTGAATAATGGAAATAAGAATGTGAATAATAATAATCAAAGGAGCAACAACTTTGGTCCTTCTGTTAATGTGGTGGACTTCAGTCATCCTCCTTTCCCACCTCAACAAGTCAAATCCCAGGCTCTAGTTCAGTACGCAAACAGTTATCCAAACCGATATCAATAGCTGAACCAAGGCTAGAGGCCCCTGAACTTTATTTATAACAACAAAAATTATGGGCCGCAATAAAACCAATATCAATGGCCTTGTGATTATGACCCTAATTTGTATTGTGAGTTCCATAGGGTTAGAGCACATGATGCTCGTACGTGTCACGATTGTAATAAACTTATCCAATGGTTTCCAAAAGACCAAAGGAACCTATTTTTTGAGATGTTTTTAGCTAATCCTATGGCGCCAACATAAAATTATCACATGGGGCTTGTGTCTCCTCAAAATTCTATTCTTGGGGTTTTTACAAACCCTCTACCAATGCACCTTGAGAACAGAAAGCTTAACCCCCATGGAACTAAAAATTAAATTACCGTTGGAAACAATGATCATAAAGCATCCACTTCATCATATACCCTGGTAGCCCCTCCTTTTGATGGTAAGGATGAAACCAAAATTCTGGGTTTGGTTGAGTTGGAGACCGAACCTGAGGTTAATGTAATGACCCTTTCTTGTGATTACTCCTCACAACCTATTCCTATTTATCCTTCATTTTCAGATGATACGCTAGTGGCTTCCAAACCCATGGGGTCCTATGATTTAATTACAGATTTGACCAAGAGCTTCTCTCGCATTTTCCTTATTGTATTTGTTAAAGAATTCACCTACATATCAGGAAAATTTTCTAGAAGTATTGGGCCTTGGCCATTTAATTCATGTCACCCCTCCTCCAGAGACTTGGGTCAATAACATAGAGTTTTATGTCTATCCTCTGGTGCAGCCTGAAAGAGATGTTGGATTTTTATTCAAAATTATAAAAATGCCAACGGATGTTGAGTTGGTATGAAGAGGTGATCCAGTTTTGTCAACATAATTCCTTTCTCGTTTCTTCATAAGCTAGCCTATGAAGATGCCAATTGTTCTTCAATGTGAAACACGTTAAGAGGCTAAAATAGTCTCAAAGAAACATCCATTAGGATTATAGTGTTTCGAATTACCCTCGAACCGAAGATGGTATTAAACAATTTTTATATTATAGATCCGGAAACCAACTATAATATAATTCTTGGTCGACCGTGGATCCATTGATTGAAGGAAATCCCTTCCATGCTTTTTGAGGAAGTCAAATTCATACATTTGGGGAAGGTCTTCATTTTTTAGGGTGACCGAAAACCCTTTGACATTCATCTAGCTAACATCAAGAATAAACTCGGTGTTCATTTTGAGTTTGAACTCCCAGCCAATCAATTAAACAAACCCAAGGATTCAACACCAATTTCCAAGATAATTCCTACAACAGAATTAGAAGCTCCCAAGGTGATTGAAGGGGGTATTCCATGTGAAGATGAAGCCACTATATTCAAAATAGCATCAACATAGACCATGGCTAAGATTGTGGAGTTATTGGAAAATGACCTACTGATCTTCCTTCTATTTGACTCCATGGGTATACAGTAGGATCTCACGCTTGCTTCTCTTCTAGCCAGTGGCTACGAAGAGATTTACATGGTTGAGATCTCAGAGGTAAATGAAGAAGATTCCAAAGATGATAAAATATCTATCTTCCTTAGCAATTGTTGGATGCTTAATTATGATGGTGCAAAATGTCGTTTCAGTGCTCAGGAAGGCATGATTTTAACTTCCCCTGAAGGGAAGGTCATTCCCTTCACCTGTAAGTTTAATTATGAGTGCATGAATAATAGCACCTAATACGAGGCTCTTCTTCTTGGGATTATCATACCTTAGAGGATGGGTTTTTGTGACATTATTATTCTAGGTGATTCCAAACTTATCACCAATCAGGTCTAGAAAGTTTTTGAGACTAGAGCGGAACATCTACAACTTTATAAGACCATCGTACTTCACCTTAGAAATTTTTTTGATTTTATCTCTATTGAGGATATCCCACATGATAAAAACCTATTAGCTAACTCTATAGCAACTTCATCTTATTGTTTTTGTCCAAGCAATGATTTTAAAGAATATGAGTTAAATTTTTTAGTTAAACCTGAACCTCTAGTTTGAAGAATTCTAACTAATAAAATTCTATTCTATGTCAAGGATGAGAATGAGCCTACCACTATGTGATTTAAGGATAATGATGAGGAAATCCTAATATTCGTCAATGCATGCACTAATTTCCATCTCACTCACCATAAGAGAGGCTTTTCTCTTAGAACACACCTTTCCTCCTATTTTGGAGATCACACAGTGTATCCTTCCTCAACAGAAGGTCTAGAGATCTACGAGATAAAGGACGAGGAGTTAGAATTACCTCTAGCCCTACCTAAATTATAAGAGGGAAATGCCTCTCTGATTGAAGGTACTATTGATATTAATATAGGGATGGAAGAGGAACCAAATATCTTGAAGCTTGGTTCTTCTCTTGCTCCGGATGAGATACAATAACATAAAAATGTGCTCAAAGAACATTTGAAGGCCTTGACCTTTAGCTACAAAGAGATGATAGGAATTGATCCCCATGTTGTAGTTCATAACCTAGTAACCAAACCAAATGCTAAGACCATAAAGAAAAAATCAAAACCAATGAAGCCAAAAGTAAACTTAATGGTCAAAGAGGAGGTTATGAATCTCCTACAAGTGGGATTCATTAAACCAGTAGACTACTCGATGTGGGTTTCGAACATAGTCCCTGTTCTCAAAAATAATGGGAAAATTCACCTATACATTGATTTTAAGAGCATAAACAAGGTGTGTCTTAAAGATGATTTTCCATTGCCTTTCATTGACATTATTGTAGATGTAACAGCTGGATATGAGCTATTTTCACTTATGGATAGTTTTTCATGATATAACCAAATTGGGATCTCTGATGATGATCAAGAAAAGACAAATTTTACCACTCCTTAGGGAACCTTTTGTTACGCAGTCATGTCATTTGTCCTTATAAATGTTGGACCTACCTATCAATGATAAATGACCTACATATTCCATGATCTTATTCATAAGATTGTAGAATCTTATGTTAATGATCTTCTAGATAAGGCCATGAAGCATTTTCATCACCCTGAGGTGCTTTGCGTGATCCAAAAAAGTGTGTATTTAGAGTGGCAGGAGGGAAGTTTCTAGGATACATTATTTCTTCACAAGGTATTGATGTAGATCCAGAAAATATTCTTACGGTCCTAGAAATGACCCCACCCTCAAATGAGTTAGGCATCAAGTCCTTTCTTGGTAAGCTTAGAGAAACCTCATAATAGAGGCGACGGCTACACGTCATAGCTGCCAAACACGTGATTTTAGAAGTTCTCTATCACATATCCTTTAACGAAAAGTTGTTGAGGTGTGTCGATGAAGAAGAATCAAATAAGATCCTCTTTGGAGCCCACAGCGAAATATTTGGGGGTCACTTCGGAGGACATGTTATTTCTCGAAAGATACATCGAATGGGTACTTTTGGACCACATTAGAGCACAACGTTGTGGATTATGTATGCAAGTACCATAAATGCCAAGAATTATCTCATGAGATACACCTCCCATCTCAGGCTCTACATCTGATAGTGACACCTTTGTCATTTTCTACTTGAGGTTTTGATTTATTGGGAAGTTTTCTCCCTCATCAACAGATGGCCACAACTTTACCATCACAGCCATGGATTATTTCAAAAAGTGGGTGGAGACCATGCCTCTCACTACTATACCTGGGTCTATGATCACTAAATTCATTTTGAATCAGATAATTTACAGGTATGGGGTCCCACAAGCCATTATCTCAGATAATGGCATGTTATTTAAGAACAAAGAGGTGTGTGAGTTATGCTCACAATTTAAAATCTCATGTCACAAGGCCTCTTTATACTACCCTCAAGCCAATGGACAAGATGAGGCTATGAACAAGATGTTAAAATCCGTTCTCCTCAAAAAAATAAAGGAGAACAAATGATATTAACACTTAAAAAAATTTCTGGCCTTGTGGTCTTATAGTATTTTGGTGAGAACACCTACGGGGGTAACCTCATATTTTTTAGTCTTAGAGTCTGAAGAGATTTACAACTTGAAGTGGAGTTACCTAGCCTCTGCATATATTTTCAAAGCATTTTAAATGAGGATGCATATCGATAGGCATGAATCATTCAATTGGAAATCCTTGATGAATCTTAACTTTATGTTGAGCAGTGACACAGTGTTTTCACTGACAGGATGGCCCATCAGTATAATAAGAGGGTTTACAGATGTGAAATATCTGTAGGTGATCTGGTGCTAAGAATATATAGCCAGATAGATTAGAAAACTAGCAAAGGAAGTAAATTCAAACCTAAATGGTTGGGTCCATATCAAGTCATGGAGGACTACAAGAATGGCACGTATCGTTTGTGTACATTAGAGGGTGAATAATTTGGTGAATCCATCAATTCACTTAAACTAAAACACTACTATGCATGATCCATGTACATTCCCATGTGTATATTATTCCATCCATACTCCATTTCGTTTCTCAGATCATATTGTAAAATTAGAATCAAGAAACTCAATTTTCAAACAAATTCTAAAACTGATAAATATTGGCGAAAACACTAAATCATACTTTTTTAAATATCCACCATATTATCATCAACAGTTCTAATCACTTCATCATTTTAGCAAGTTAATACATAATTTTGACATTTATCCTACCAAGGCCTACATACTTGGTTCTACCCATACTTTTCTTCTAGTATAGGTGTCTTTTCCCATGGTTTGTTCTAGAAGATTCCTGATGTCACATCTTTCCCAAGAAACACTCTAAACACTTTACCTGGATTGCTTATTTTCCTATCTCAACCTTCAATGATGAGCCCTAAAATATTACGATTTGAATGGGGTTGAGGCTAGGGGAAAGGTTTCTCTCCAAAAGGCGCAACTCAAAGTTTTAAAAAAGGATATAAGTAAATAAATAAGTACAAAAACCTTCCATTTACAAATAAAACTACACTTCTTTTCCCTACCAGTATTTGGTGATGAGCCCATGCCTCACAATAGTGACATGAGGTTGGGAAAGGAGGGAAGTTCCCTTACTCACCTATATATTGTCCTTGCTAGTGAGCCTATGCTTCGTATTGCTAGCATGGGGAAATGTGTAGGGGATCTTTTCATAATAAATCAGTAAGGTATAAGCAATTTAGAAAATAAAAATTTCTTTGAAATTTTAAATCCTAAGAAAGTGAATTAGATGTATATGTTCCAAGAGATTCAAAACCTTAAAACCATATTTTGTCAATCAAGAGGCCATTTGCGGATCTAAGTCTAGATAAACTTACAAGGAAATCACATTCTAAACTATGTAGTAAACTATGTGTGGAGTTAGGTTGTAGGTTCATAATTGGTTTTTTGTCAAAATATTGTCTTCCTTTCACCATTTCCATTCATCAAAACCATATAACTCACATCCCTTCTGGATCTTGGTGTTGAGCCCTCTCATCTTACTGGTTGTGCAAGTTAAAAGTGGGGTGAGTTCATTCTCTTATTTTCTTACAGTCATCACATTTTGCCAAAAAAAAAAAAAGTACTAAATATTGTTTGAAAACCAAAGTTTTAGATTACATTGTGTTTGCATATGCATCATATAAAGCAAAACAACAAAAATAATTCATTCTATTAGCATATCATCATTTGTACCATGCATTCAAAAATCATATAAAACATCAAAAAATTTGAGCATCTAAGAGTACACAAGTGAAGCAAGCCATCAAGGAGATAAAATCTTACACAAGATATCCAAGCCAAAAAGAGTCATATGTTTATATATATCTATAGATAATCAAGTTTGTATACAATGTCGTCACACTCTAATTGTGGTCAAAATGCTCACAATGAGTACAGAATCCCAGAAAAATTGGTATATACAATCAAAAATGATCCAAAGCAATAAGGCCTATGGCCTATCCCTCTCTACGGGATCCAGATGAAGATGCATCACTTGGCCTCTTGCTATGGCTCCTATGGTGGTAGTGAGAGCCTCCATGCCCAGATCTATGAGAGTGACTGTGAGAAGATGAATTGAGAGATCTATCAGTGGTGCCCTCATTACAGGAATGCTCCCATCGTTTCCTCCTCTCGACCATCTGATACCTAGCTAGATCGGTCCTCATCTTTGTCACTTCTCCTTCTACAATCCCCGTTGGAGAAAATACATTGGTGTGCCACCCCACCATGATTGGATGCCCTAAGTCTACGAGTAACTCATCTTGTATCATGCCCATGGGGTTTGCAAAATTATTGTTATCACCGAATCACAGCACCTGATGGTTTGCACAAGTTTGTGTACTTGAGCTCACAGTGTGATTGGATAACATGGGTACTATCTCCGATTTATGGGACTTTCAACTTGAGATAGACATCCAGAGAAAGTTGGTTCTTACTCCTAAACTACATGCCACAATCTACTCTAATGCATGTAAAAACAATCTAATCCTAATCTAAATTTTCAAGGGACCATGTAGAGAGAGTGCATGAAAACAAATCATAGACTAAAGCTGTGATACACCAGAAAAGGAGAGAGAATATTCTACTAATGTGTGAAAAGTAGAAGTAGAATGCAAACTAGAAGGGGTGATAACAATTCTCCAAAATCTAGCAACTACATTCACAATAATATTTCACACACACACAATGATGGTGGATCCCTACAAGAACATAAGATAGGCACAATATATATTTAATGAGATTGAAGGGGCAAGAGGAATGCAAAAAACATAGCAGGGGAAGATACATCAACAAACTTGCATCTATTGCTTCATGAGTATGCACAATCTAATCTATTACAAGAAAAGAGTCTAGATCACCATGCAAGGAGTCCACTATAAGGGCCTACAGCACATTGGCTTCAAAAAACAATTTTGTCAGAGTTTTTCTACACAAAAACTACCTTTTTTTACAATGAGCCAAACACTCCAATTTATAGAAATTTGAGAAGAGAGAAAGAGAGGGGAAAATAGAAATCTGAAAATTTTCCCTTTAACCACTTACAAGATGTAGTAAATGAAGTGAAATTATGTTTTGTTTCTTGCAAAAGGATCCCCATATTGTCTCATGACTTGCAACAGTGAGAAATGTCAGCCCATGATCCATTTAATGCATCCCAACTACCAAATAAAACACTGTTCTAAACATGGGAAAGTTTTCAGAAAAATTTCCATTAATGCTTCATTAAATTCTAAATTTATTGATTTCTGTGCATCAGTCTCAGAAACATGATTCCAATGGTATAAATTTTGTATGTTTTCACTGAGAAATGCAAAATTTATGGCCTTCTGAGTTCAAGTAGCTATTTTGGGTCTTCCAGGCATTTCTGTCATTTAACGAGAATGAGCATCTGATTGACTGGAGCTAACGATGTTTTGTTTATTTTCAAATTTTGTATGTTTTCGTTGAGAAATGCAAAATTTATGGCCTTCAAATGTGGTCATTCCAGAAAGTCCAATTTTGTGAAAATTGGAGCTTGGAGTCAAAAGTAATGGCCATTTGAAGTTCAGGAGGGTCACACATTGAATTTTCCCTTTTATGCAGGTGTTTCGACTATATCGGGTCCTTGTGTCCCGGCTGTCCCAGACAAAAACCTCTGATCCACCCGCAAGCCTCCTTCTGCGAAAAATCCTACAAAATCGAATCCTCAACAAATGCGTGACCCACATGTACTTTTTGTTGACCAGGCCATCAGGGCCGTTGACCGCTACTCTACCCACATCCCTTCGAACTACCTTACAAAATTGGACAAGATGGGTTTTTAGGTCCCAACTGTCCCACACATACATGTGTGGTGTGGGCTCTGAAAACCCATTTTTTCCAATTTCTTTGAAAATCAGCCATTTAAGCCATGCGGGTCCCAACTATCCCATGCATACCTGTGCAGCTTAGGATCTGAAAACCTAATTTTACCACACAACACTAGTACAAGCCCAATTAAATGAGTTTTTTGCAAATTTTTCCTAACTCTTTGAATTTTTTCTTGGATGGGGAAGTTAGACAAAATCCACAGGGACCCCTAAAACCTAATTTTTTTCATTAGACCAATTCAACCTGCTTGAGCCTAAAGAATCATGTAAGTTATCTAATTCACCTTGAGGGGAAATTTTGGGATAACAATTTGGTGACTCAGTGGGGTTATCTGCCTATCAGATGAGGTATGACCTACTTCCTGTAGCAATCCATTAGGCATGGAATCTATCTGGTAATCTCAAATCTGATCTGAAGCTTGAAGACCTACATCCTTTGGTCACTGAAACACTGCTTCTCAACCTGGAACTACTCTCCGCTGCTTGTCACTTATTTTTAAGACTTTCTTATCAAAGGATGGGATCAAATTGTCTTAAAAATAAGATTTGTGACAGTAGAAGATTACTTGACAATTGGATCCCATCCATTTCTTCCATTATGATCCATGGGGCTAAATTCTGAGTACCTATGAATGTTGACTCCACATATAATTTTAGTTGCTCTGCATTTGTTAAATGTGAAATTTACAACCATTGCAAGAAACCATGAGATTTCTACTACAGCAGTCCCTGTTGGACCTTGATGAAATATAAATAAATCATATACTAGAAGCAATAGATCATGTGCACCAACACTTAGGAAAATAAAACCTACTCTAACAACAGCAACAATGTGCACAAGCACTTGGAGGAATTGAAAATCCTAGACTAATATGTACAAAGGTGAGAGATTCTCCTTTCAGTAGCATTGTTTGAGATAGATTCCATTGACTGGAATCTGCAATTATTCACCATCCAACTTAGCTAACCTAAAGGTAATTCTACCTTTACATTCAATGATCATGTATGGGCCACTCCATATGGCATCGAACTTCGAATGCTTGCATGGCTTTGCATAATCAGCATCCCACTTTAGTACCAAATATCCAGCTTGGAATGTCTTGGCTTTAGCTTTCTTGTCAAAGCTCTTCTTTACTCATTTCTTTACTTTACTCATTTCTAGAGGGCACAAACCTGTTTAGAGATAATACACCAAGTCTTGAGTCCAACATGGGATGGGTGCATCATTAGCTGGCTATTCTTGATCATTTGTAGTAGTAGGATAGCCTCTTCTTCATCTATTGAATCAACTTGTTTTTTGGATGAGAGCTGCTCACACAAACATTTTCCAAGAACCAGCTTGGTCACTTTGATTTCAATATCATACTCCATTACACGAGTGATCCAAACTACTCTTTTCTAATTCAAATCCTTGTTTAGGAGAAATTCCTTAACACCAACATGAGACACTAGCAATTGAATATTATTGTTCGATATCAAGTGTTTGAACTTCTTCAAACTCCTAATGATAGCAAGGACATGCTTTTTTATAAAAGAATACCTTAACTCATAATCTTCCGGGCTCTAACTGAATAATGCTATGGGTTGTTCTGAACCTTCTCTATTGGGTTGAACCAAGATAGTTGAGATTGTATTAGATCCTCCAAAAGTAAACAACATGAAGTCCTTTGAAAATTCTAGGTTGATAAGAGTTGGAGCTTGTGATATTAAATGCTTGATAGTATCAAAACTCTCTTTTCCTTTTGTTGTCCATTTGAATACAAGACTCTTCTTTAGCATCATTGTTAAAGGATTCATGAGATTGGAAAATCTAGGTAAAAATCTATGAACAAAGTTTATCCTTCCCAAGAAGCTTTGGAAATATTTTCGTGGTGTGGCAATGGAAGTGTTTGGATGGCTTCAACTCTTTCAGGATCAATTATTAGTCCCTCCTTTTACACAATGTGGCCTCGGAGCTTTCCTTTGTGAGCTAAGAATATGCATTTTTGGGGATTCAATGATACCCCAAATCTCCTACACCTCTGAAATACTTTCCGGAGGTGAAAAAGATGGTCTGTTCCATTCTATAAAAACACGGTGATATCATCTAGATATACCGCAACTATCTGGTTGATTAGTCCTTTGAATGCCATATACATAGCTTGCTAGAATGTTACTCTGGCATTTGACAATCCAAATGGCATCTTCTTATAAGCATATGTGCCCCATTTCATGGTGAAGGTTGTCTTGAACTGATCTTCTTCTTTTACCATTATCTTATTATAGCTTGAGTAGCCATCTAGTAATGAAAATTTTACAGAAACAACTACAACCTATAAAATTTTCTCCATTAAAGGAATTGGATAATGAACTTTAAGTGATTCTCTATTCAAATCATGGAATTCTACACATAATCTGATTTCTCCATTTCTCTTCCTTACCAGCACCAAGTGTGCAACCCAACTTGAATGTTTGACAGGGAAGATGATGCTATCTTTAATAAACTTGTTCAACTCTTTCCTCATGAGGGGTTTAATGTGAGTATTCACTGGCCTTTGCTTCTATCTAATAGGCTTGGATTCTAGATCTAGCTCAATAGTATGGTGGGTCAACTTTGGATTAAAACCTCATAAATCCTTATAATTGCAAACAAAGACATCTTGTAATTCTTGACAAATATGAAAAAATTCATTTCTTTCTTGTGGAGTACTTACTTTGCCAATTTGCGATGTCTTGTCTTCATCTATTAAAATGGGCTCTGAATCTTCACCCGTTACCTGAATATTTTCCTTCTCTTTCCAGAATTGATCATTTGGGTTGAAGATTGACTCCAAATTTATAAGACATTTTGGTAAGTTTTTAGTCCTCAGTTGTACTACTTGGTCACCATACTGTTGTTCCAACTTTTCTTGGTTTCTAGCGGATAACTCAGCTTCTTCTTGTACAAATTTGACTATTTACTGATCATTCTCAAATACTTGCCAAATTGGGTTTTTATTTGAAACAGATGGTCTTATAACCACCTTGATATGAGGCTAAGATTTTACACTTTTGATACTTTCTACAACATCAAATGTTTCCCCAATTGTTGTCAGTCTATCTTCTACTTCATCCTTCTTCCTTGGGATGGAATTGATGCTAAAAGCTTCAAAATATTCAATGAGATCCCATACCCTATTTTTATAGTTCTTCAACAGATCGCTCTTAGCAGAATTATTTCCTTTGACTTGATTCATAATCGACTCACTATCACCAAATACATGCAAGTTTTTTATACTTATATTTCTTACCCAATGCAATCCATGAATTACGCCTTCATACTCGGTTGTGTTGTTTGAGAAAGAAAAATAAAAATAGAAAGTTGAATAATATTTTGTCCCTTGAGGTGAAATAAGCATTGTTCCTCCTCCCTACCTTGTCTACTCCTTGAGCCATCAAAGAATAACTACGATACCGCATTATCATCCTTGTGATCTGGCTTGGTGATGCTAGGGAGAGGTTGATTCTCTTCATGTAAACAATAGACTCCTAACTCAGATTCTTCCATTTCTTCATAAGGGTAAAAATTATGTATTTTTTTTCCCGTTCATCAAGAGTTAATTTCGTAATGCATCCAACCTTAGTATCTACTTCATAAGTGCTTGGGAGATCTTCCTGATCAAAAGCTGAAAAGTTCACATTTATTGGATTCAGTGTGTGAGGCTCAATATGAAAGTTTGCAATAGGCTCAAATATGATTGTATCCTTATCTCCATACCTTGTTCTAAATAACATATGTGCCCAATCAGTAGACAAATAACCTCCAATTTTAGCAATGAAGTCTCTTGACAAGCACAATACAAAGAGTGGTGGTAGGTCTATGGCTGATACATCTTGCAAGATGGTCACATTAGGACATGCATGCCATGCGAGGCTCAAATATTTTATTACTCCAACCATTGTTACCATTGTCCCATCCAATTACACTACACCTTTGGAGATGACTTTATATTGAAGACCTAGCTGATCAGCTATCTATTTCTGTATGACTGAGCTACTTACTCCCGAATCAATCATGTAATTATGTACTAGCTTATCTCTAATGATTAATGAGATATAGAATGGGGGATTCAAATTTTTACCTTGGTGGTCTCCATGAATTCCTTCTCACTGGGCTGCATTGGTGAGCACTTTTTCTTGTTGATCGGGTGGCTGATTTGATGTTGACCAATTAGCCATAGTAGCGTGCAATAGGTCTCTCTGTCCTAGGATAGCTAATGACTCCCACATTGAGATTTTTATATTTGTTTTCTTCATTTACTCAATGATTTTGAATGGACATGAGCTATCCCTCTTCTTCCCCTTACCTTGCATGTTATTTTTTGGAACATGGAATGTTGTAACTGGCACCTGAGCTAGTCTAGAAGGTGGCTTGGGAGGACCTTGTATATTAAGAGTTGCACATTGATTGCTAACACCTTGGTGAGTTATAGAGGGTTATGGATCATTTGAATTTGATGAGTTTCCTTCTCCAATATTCTTTTTCTTGGACCATACGTTGGCTACTACACTTTGAGAAGGGGTTTGATTTATACCACAGAAATCCTCGGATCTCCTAGTTGTCAGGATGGGTCTAGTGGTGTTTTTGGTGGTGGTGACGCTGCGATAGGCATCTACTCAACCGCAACATCCTAAGAAGCCACTCGTTGTCCCATGATGGATAGCTCATCTCCCCTCCCTCACATGTAAGATGCTCCTTTGATTAAAGAATCTCATCCTCGGCCTCATCATCGGCCCTTCATGATATGGAAGCCTCTCTTTTGGATCTCTACTCTATATCAGTATCGGTCACCTCTAATCCCTCCTTATGTGCCTCCTCATCATCCTCCTCCTCCTTGATGTTCGCGAGGCCATCCTAAATCTACAGAATCACCCCCAACCTAGTTGGATCTTTTTCGGCCTGTGGTGTGCTGATCAAAACCCTAGGTATAACTATAGTCCATAGGAGCTTGCCCTACTAGGTAGTTCTAGCCTCTCTGATACCTCTATACAAAACTAAAATTTTTGGGAGAGTGCCAATATAGGGTAACCCAAACTACTAGGGCATCCTCAAAAATGGATGGATCTCCATCTGACTAGTCTTATGCTTCAGTTATGCATTGGTGCCATGTGACGCCATAATAACGACATCCTCACCCCATAAAATGACCATGACCTGATATGGCTGTGTAATCATATCATCTGTAGTGAGTGTAGTAGCAGGCTGGTGATGCCCCTTCAAGGGGCCCATAACTATCCATTTAACTTATGTGATAGCCCTAGGATCATCTATCCCAACATACCTCTAGCAGGAGATCATACACTTAAAAACCCAGCTAGTTAGAAATGTAGGATGACTAAGGTCCTTGCCCTTTAGAATAGCAAATCTATGTATAGATCACGGTAGGTAGAACCAATTATTTTAAATCCCCCATCCATAAGTGCATCCATGTTCCTCTATGCTTATGAATAATTAGAGCACAATAATAAAGTAAGTTATCCCCGCCCTTGTCTCCAACCAAACACGAAGCCAAAATACCAATGATGTCCATGTGCAAGGTAGGGATGTGGGCGAAATGAAATGAAAAAATCCTCATGCCATGTTTGGCATTGGTATTAGGTGCCTAATGCATCTCCCGTATAAGATGCCAAAATGTGGGATTGTACCACTAATGTAGCGTGCTATCTAAAATTAGTTCTCATGCCTGTCATATGAATACCAAAAATCATATATATGTACTCAAGAGTGATTTTACACTCTCTTCTAAGCCTAGGAAACTAGACAAGTGTTCAAGTTTGTATTCTAGTAACTCAATATATTCAGCTGAAAAATAACCATAGGAGGTATAACTAGTGGAGTTTGGGATATCCTCCATATCCCGGCATCTATGTAAAATATATCTCTTTTCCTGAGAAAAAATATCTAAGATCTAGCAGGAATCTAATCACACTCCTTATCCCTGACTCCATTTTGATGTATGGGGCCTGCATTAACAAAAACATGAAAAATAGAAATTTAGAAACATCTCAGACATAATAAGCTCGTAAAAAACATCATAAAACGACACAAAAACCCAAAAAAATTCTTGGTATTTAGTTATAATAAGCCTCTTCCCTGATAATTATGCAACTTCCCCTCTATGCAGAGTGGTGATTGTGAAATTATTTGTGGTGATTGCCACAACCACCCCCTCTCCATAGATAATTGTGATTGTATAGTCACCACTTATGTAGGGTGACAATTTTTTTCTGAAAAGGACGGGTTCTACCCTAATATCCAAAAGGTTCAAAAAAGACAAGAAATTAACCATTTTTGATCAAATAAAAGGACAAATCTACGTAGGTGCCCCCTTGTGAACATTTCTACTACAAAATGATAAAAAATAACCCCCCTAAGTTAAATTTTTCAAGTTTTTAACATTGTAGGTTAAAAATAAATAAATAAACATAACTTACTCGTCTTTGAGCCATTGCTTCGCTCTCGCTAGTGGGGTCGTCATAATGTTGTTGTGCTAGGTGGGTGAATCAACTATAATGATTTCGCCAAACCATCATAGGTTTTCTTGATTATATATCAACATGTTTTACTTCTATTTTAGGGGTGTGTGTGTGTGTGTGTGTGTGTGTGTGTGTGTGTGTGTGTGTGTGTGTGTGTGTGTGTGTGTGTGTGTGTGTGTGTGTGTGTGTGTGTGTGTGACTGTCTGTGTGTGTTTGCTAGGGATAGAGCGTTGGCGCAAGTATATTTCTATCCCCACTGGATATGATAATTTCTCTTTTTGTTTTGTTTTAGTGTTTTTACTTGATTTCGTATATATCTACATTTGATTCACATGTTTGTTTCTTGCAGGTAGTGGGAACTTAGATTGGAGTCACTCCAAAACATGTGGACATGTCCTAGGTATAACCTCTAACTCCCCATTTCAGGAATGTCATACTCTGATACTCTTCATTTATATGTCTGTTCATAGCTAGAACAATTTTCTGAGGGCGATTTATTTACGTACCCAATTTCACAAGTGTTACATTAACGAAAAAAATTATAAATTCCCCTATGATGCTTATTATCTTTTCCTACATGGTGTTTCAAGTCTAATTTTCTCTTTACAGTGTATATTTTTGGCCTTACTATTCTTCTCGCTTAACCTTTTCCATGCTTTTATTTGCTTTCATTTATCTTTTTTACAAATTTTCTCTAAATTATTTTGGCCTTAAGTTATGGAAATGCCACAGAAGTTACGCAACAGCCCCAAAAGTTACATAACCACTAGTGGTCTACCCTCAATGACGGTTGTGTGACCACCTATCTGTGCACAGACTAGACAGTTACGTGTATTTTTTCCATAACCTATTTTGGCATGTTCTGAATACATTTCATTTCTTCAAACATGATTTTAGCACACATGTCTTGGTCAATTTGGCTGTTATTAAGATTGCTGGATACCTACCAATTTCCTCTTCTTCCCTTAATTTCTAATTACAGTTAAACTCTCCCCTTCTTGTTTGTGATGTGGAATCCTTTGGCTGTCAAATGGCTTACAAAATTTCCTCACGTGATTTTCCTATAAGAATCATGCTTCTTTCCTAAAGCATTGGTTGGAAATTTTTGTTTTGACTTTCACTTTTATGATGCCATGATCTTACTATAAATTACACAACCAAGACATTGTTATCTTGCACTTGTTATTCTTCTACCTGCCATTGCTACAACACTTCCAGTAAGACACCTTTTTTCCAGTGACCTTCTTCTTTTCTTATTTTTGCATTCCCAGCTCATACTCCTGTGGACTCTTCATCAACATTAACGTTAGAAAATAAATTGAGGGTACACAATACTAAACCACTACCGGTGCTTTACCACATAATTGAAAAATTATAGGCTTGGGGATGTACTTGGATTTCCTGAATATTTTCTTGAATTCTTTATTTAATATATATGCACATTATTTTACTAGAGTAAGAAATCATTTCAATTCAAATTATTGTAGTAGTTAAGTATTTACTATATGTTTTCATGTTTTTTTCACAAATCTTCCACTGATATATTCCTTCCCTATTTCTTATCCCTATGGGTTTGCAAGGGAATTTTGTCTAGAGGTAGGCTATTCTACATCTATTCAAGAATTAATTGCAATATCATTTCAATTTTTAAAGCTTCCATTGAATCCTTCTTTACTTCTACTTAGGGAAGTTGTATGAGAAGAAAATATTATTTAGAATATTTGGTTTCTTCCCGTGCCTTTCAGATGAAATATAGGATTCACATCAACAATTGCATTTTGGAAAATTCTTTCATTTATTGATAATAGGCTAGATTTGTTCGACATAGATTGATAATCACATTCTGGTTATTTATTTGTTTAGTTTAAATTGTAGAAGCAATCATATTTCTTCACTTCTTATGTTTCTTTTGTTATTTTCTAGAAAATAAAAAATACTAAAATATTAGTTTAATTTAGATTATATTGTTTTTTAATGTTTCATTTACACTATATAATTGAAAAATGCACAAAAATATAGATTACATTTCCTTTATGTAATTAGTTTTCTTTCTTGGATTATATTAATTGAATATGCATACCACACGACCATTTCAGGCTCCTAGAGATCCCAGAAACGACATTTTTGAACCAATAGTACCTCAACCAAACTTGTTAGAGACATTGTTAGACGTCAACAAAGGCCTTTGAATTCACATCTTTCGAACCACTTCAGAACTGTCTAATATCACTGAAACAATTTGAGGGATTTAAACGTCAAAGATAATAGAGATTTTGAGTTTTTCAATAATCAACTTGGACCATAGGTTACCTTTATCACTTTCCACATGTTTTTCCATACATTCTCCATATTTATCCATAAATGCATCACATATGACCATCTAGGGACCATAAAAATAAAGAGACAAAGTATACGATGCCTCGAGTCCCACATTTGAAACACAACCTACTTAGATACAAAAATTGATACGGGTATTGGGATCTTCATTTTCATGGTCCTCATAACTTCCATGCTATGACCATCACACAATTAAAAATGCATCCTTAACAAATTAATCCATAAAAATTCTACAGAATTTTAGTGGAGCTAGCCTAGGAAAAATTAGTGCCCATAGCCTACTAATTTGTCCTTTCCATAAGTTTCCCTCTAGTATTTTGATGACCTTGTTCTAGGAAACTTGTGTTAGGAGAATGAAGGGTGATTACCATGAATTTCCATAACCATTTGATAGATTTTCAGCATACATACATTTATAGAATCTTGCGCATGTGTGCATCCTTCTCAAGCATTCCATCACAACCGTATTCAGGTTATATAGGATCTTATTTCCCTAGACGAGCATATCCCTTTAGTTCCCATAGAGGACATTAGATTTCCATGATAACATGTTCACCATACTCACCCATCTTTGAGTATTTCATTCCACATAGCCATCTATCCATTCCAATGGCACGACCTTGGGAGGTCAAGTGCGCTTGAATGTCAGGTGTTGATTTTAAGTTATATAGGACTCCACCATCTTTTCTCTCTAACATGTATACTGTAGTGGCATTACCATTATATTTTGTGCACACCTTTTCTATACCTATGCCACATTTCAGTTACAGATTAAATTCATATATAAGAGTATTGCAAGGTCTTTCTTTGTTTGTGGAGTGGGTCGACTTTCACTAATCTATTTTTTTCCTTCCCTAGGGCAAGAAAATTGTTCGATGCAGGTGGATTCTCTTCAGTCTTTACATGGAGGACCACATCATAAACACTCTTCTTATGGGACCTTATTATCCTCACTTCTTTCTCTCTCTCTATTTTGGGAGATGATTATTGTACTTGGAAACCTTATCATGATGAGTTTACATGACCCACTTCTTCTTATGCTCCATTTTTCTTGAGTGAGTTTCTGTCTATCTTTTGGCGGAAGTTTTTTCCACTGGGTTTATCCTTTTACTCCACTTTTTGAGATTTTTTGGCACACACTTTATTTTATACTTCTAACTAAGTTAAGCTTAACGGAGGTGTTCGTGTAGGATATTTATTTCCTTTTATTAGGTTCATTTCTTATACATGGGTATTCCTACCTTCATATCTAAGCTTTCCTAGGTTTCACATATTAGGAGTTACACATGACATGTAATAGATGTCATAAACCTGCATAGATTCGTCATAGATTTTATATACTATTATTATAGTCATTAGTACATCAGAGGAGTTACTAAGTAGGTTAATCAATTGATTTTATATTCTATGTTTTTAACTCACATTCCATCATGGAGTAATTTCCACTATTGCAGGAGGAGTTATACATGCAATCCTCTATATGTATTTCCCCTTTGTTACCCTTTCAAAGAGGCTGATGTTGTATTTTTGAGTTCATTGTTGAGCACTTTCATGTACTTCTGATTTTTTACCATATTACATCTTATTATCAGTAATTTTATTTTGTACCACACTCATGCATTCGTTCTTCATTGGAAATCCTTACAAAAATTATAATAATAGTGTTTGAGGTACTTCCCACTATATGGAATTGGTAAACTACTACCATCAATATATGATATATAATATATGTTATCTCTAGAAAAATACCTTATTTGAAAGAGGCCAATCCATAATGAATCAAATTTTCCATGACTCACTTTAAGTTCTCTCCTTTTATCCCATAACAGGATAAGTTCATTGATTTAGAAGTTTCTCTCATTGGCCTTCTTATCAAATAACATTTTATCTCTTTCCTAATGTTGTACAATCCTATCGACAACAAGATTCATTTCTTCTTCATGTTTATGTAAGCACATGATCCTCTTCTCAACTGCACTACTAATAGTTTCACCCTCAATTTCCTTTTCAAGGTGTAATTCTAATAGTTCCATAGATATGATCATTTTTGTATTTGTTCCATGGAGAAATTGAAATTCTAACATCGCAATAGCTCTATTTGGCATGATGCATACATCCCATAATACATCCTAGAGCTTTTCGTGCCAATTCCTTTGATTGTCATCCACCAACTTATGAACAATAGTGATGATATTATTTTTTCTAGATTTGGCATGTCTATTTCCTTGTGGATAGTAATCCAAAAAATGTGGTAATGAAATCCCATATCCATAACAAAAACTAATGAGTTCAATTGAAGTTAAATTCGGTGCATTTAATACTACAATATTCTGAGGAACACTATAACAAACCTATTCAAGTTATTAACCAGAACCAATGACAACCCCAAGTTGTTAATCCATTCTAGGCATATAACCCTAATGCAATTTCAACATCTAGGGCCTTGGTTCCAACTCAAAACAACACAACACATGAATATGAATTGTGGTTCCCATGCATCCAACCACATAATTAGGAAACATGCTTCAATGGTGATTTAAATCAAGAATTTATGGTGACTACGAATTGTGTTTCTCAAGAACCAAATCAAGAAGAAACTCAACAATAGGTAGCTAATCAGGTAGAACCTCCAAACAAGACAAGAATTGTGAATTGGCAGGATGAGGATTTCTGTGGAATAAATTAGTAACCTGTCTCAAAGTGTGGCATCCAACATGAGGTCTAAGAAGAGGAATCCTAGAGGAAGGTAAATTCATCTAATCTAATTACTTCTTAACACACCTTAGATCAAACACTTCGAGGTATTTCTTGAACAATCCAAGTGCTAGCCCTAAATGTTCAAAATCAGCAACTCTTAACTTAAAGTATCTAATCCAACTTGGAAATCACCAGTTCTATGTATTCTCCATGTGTCAAAAAGTAGGAAATATCAAAGTATCATTCATCCACTATAGGGGAAGACACCACTAATGAGAATCCATCATTACTCAAAATATCTACATCTTGATTATTCAGTTTCTTTATTATTATGAAGAATGACCTTACATGTAAGCATTTCTATGTGGGAATCAGTGAAAAATTTAGACCAATGAGATTTATCTACAAATCATACGCATCGACTTCTGCAATCTATGTTGCACTCATCAAACCTATAGCTTGTTTTTCCAAGAATCAAGAGAAGTTTAGCATTACTAATGCATCTCACGACTATAGTATGTGAGTTCAAAATGGAGGTAAGTGAATTGATAAACAACATTTTAGCCTCACTCCATTATATATATCTTTGATTATTAGAGAACAACCTTGATATACAATTACATGATTCAACTCTGAAGCTAGTAAAATCGGTAATGTTGAAACAAATTACAGATCAGTTGGGCCTGATAATATGACCAACATTTCCAAAGGGGTGGTATAGATTAGATGGGATAGCAGTGGGGACTAATGGGATAATAAAAATTTTATGAGTTAGGGTCACATGAGAGTTGGTGATGTTGCAATAACATGTCATTTAGTTTTGTAAATTCTTATATCCTTCAGTTGATTGACTTTTCCATCACTCTTTGCATTATACTTGTCAAGAGACTTGGTTACCACCAGAAATGTGGAGGTATAGCCCTTATCAGCTAATTCACCTTGCCAAGGAAATAGTGCTCTCCACGTTTACTAAGATATGAAGAGCTAAGGTTACAGATATGGTCAAAACCTATTTCATGATTTCCATATGTAAGCCTCATTTGCACCAAGCCTAATCAACACAAATTACTCATCCTTTAGATCAAGAGGACTGCCCAATACACTCAGGATTTAGATACAAGGAAATCCCATGGGGGCATCCCAGATTATTGAAATACTTTCTCTAGATAAATTGGGAAAAAAATACATGGATATTATTCCATAATATAGGAAGATCATCTAGGTAGGACTGAGTATGAGTCTTATTGTTTGCATGAGCAAAAAACACTGTCCCATCCTAGACTCACCTTCGAAACTTTTCTCCCATAGGGTGATAATGAAGATATGGATAGTCCATTCTTTGATGGCTAACAAGATTTATGCTGTACTAAATTCGTTGGAGTAGGAGAAATGCTTTTTATCTACCACAAGGTATGAAGTACTACTCAGCTTTACATTTGTGAATCATAGACATCATGTACAAAAAATACAACTGAGTAACTTGAAACACTTGATACATGGACTAAATTGGGCAAGAAAGAGGGGTATACAAGTGATCCTTGCAAGTGTTAGTTGGGATAGTCAACATAGTTTGATATTTCTCAATTCCAAGTTAGGCACCAAAACAATGCTCACTATCTATGAATGATCTTCTCAATAGGGGAATACAACACATGAAATGGAGTATGCTGCTACTTTCTCCTTCACAATTGACTGATTTTGGAGCTGATTCAATATGGCTCAATCTCTGATACCGACTGTCACAGAAAGAATGAGGTTGCTAGACAGGCTTGCGGCTACTTGGTGCCCTACATTTGGGTTTGTTGTTAGATAAATCCTTGTTCTTCCATCTAAATATGATTTGTATGGACAGTGCAACCTACATATTCTAGTTCATAACTGTAAGGTTCAACTTATATGGGAATGATAACATGAGTTGGTAGGCTATTTGAGAATCCCTAAAAAAATCATCTAATTTCTTGCTGGAGGTGCTAGCTGAGTTCCCGAACTCTAGTTTCAGAAATCCTTGAGAAATTGGATGCAAAAATCATGGGGATCAAGTGGTTTTTCAGCTGCTTTACTAACAAATTGCGAAAGGGTTTAGATCCACCATTTTGCTAGAGGTCAATGATTTCAAGTCCCATTATTGATCAAAGTTCTGATAGAGAGAAGACCAACATTCAAATAAAAATGGGATTGTATTTTGCTAGTAAATCCATTTCAGACATGAAGAGGGTAAAATGCGTCCAAGTTGCCATAGGTGAGAATGAATAAAGAAAAATTTTAATGACTAGTTTCAACTTCTGTCAAGAGTTTCTGGATGATCATTTATCTTGGAGCTATTTCAAGGATTTGACAAGATTTAATCCAAAATTGGAACAACACACCATTGAGATCTAGAGTTGCTCCTGAATCCTAAGCCTACTTAGATAATTGAAGTAAAGACTAATGAAACCCTAGTACATTGGAGGTCATGAATGAAGGAACATGAGGAAGCTCATAGAGGTAAATGATTAAGTCAAAGGCCTTCCCTATGCAAGTACTCTTCATGGGGTAGCGAATCTGGTGCCAATTAGGAAAACATAGTAGTGCAATGGAAATCAGGTGTATGTGTGGATTTCTAAGACTTATAAATAGGGCCTCTCTAAAATACCAGGGTATCTTCATTGTCTATTCCAATGGAGAAAAAGATTGCAAGTAATAGCTAGATCAGATGAGGTTTTCACTTGGTTAGACGGCTACTCGGGCTACAATTTTAATTGCCCCATGGTGAACAGAGGAAGACCAATTCAAGACATTATTCACTATGAAGTGGGGCGCATATGCTTATAGGTAAGATGCCATTTAGACCTTCCTCTGTATTTCATAGCTCACTTTCTAAAGGGAAATTGGTAACCTCCTTGGAAGGTTCATTAAGGGTTGATCAATAAGATAGATATCTTGTGTACCTAGATTGAATACTTACAGTGTTATACAAAGATGTAGTAGATCACCTTTGATCTCACCTTAGGCAAGTGTTACTAAACGCATGTAGGAGGTTCAGTATGTGCTCCTTTGAATCCAAAGAAGGGCATATTCCTAAAGTCCATGAATGTAGGATCTTAGGCCACATCATGTCTAAGGAAGGTGTTGGAAATTGATACAGAAAGGGTAAAATCTATTTGCAGCATGTATCATTTGCCAAGTCACAAGAAATATCTCTAAATCTTTTTGGGAAAATTCCACATTTTGTTAGGAGGTTTGGTCCTAACTTTCTGTGCATCTTTTCAAGCCACTAACGTTGACAGTTGACCGAATACCATGGCTTGGGTGTCAAATGGACTGTCTGAAGGAAATGAAATCCCTGGCTTGAATCCATAAAGTGCTAGGACCACCTTACATAGGCTCCAACTGTGGTCATAGGATCCATATTTCTGTGCAAGGATGGTCATTTTGATACACGTTTTCATAAGAACTCTTCATGCAATATCTTCCATACTAGTACACACCAAGCTTCAAGAAGGACTGGAGCATCCTAGGGTGATACTTTGTCAACCAAATTTCCTTCAAGATTATGAGGTGAAAATATTCATTTACTAAGAAGCATTTCCTTGCCTCTGATCTATAAGCTTAATAAAATTTAGGCATTCTAGTGTCGAATAATAGAATTCATCTATTACTTTCACATGCTAGTGTGAAATATTTTATTTTGAACAAGGACCTCCATGAAAATAGATTCCATGGTTGGGTTAAAGCTAAAGGTCAAAGAATAATTTGTATATTGCATTGTAAAGCTGGGTAAGTGCACCAAGATGGTGAACAAAAATAGGGGTCATAAGTGGATGTCATATTGCAAAAAACAACAAAATATCTTAACTTGTAGGGATTATTAGCAATGCGCGCACTCAAAATTAGAAAAATTTATATGAATATGAATCATAGTATTCTAGAATCTATTTTCTAAAATAATAATTTTTTTAAAAAATAGAAAAGTTTAGGTATATTAAACACTTAAAATTATATGACTTTGTTTTTGTTTTATATTAAACCTATAAGATTGTAGTCCGTTTGCTTGCATGATTTGGATGACCAAATCTTGTTATTTTTTTTCCCCTTTGGTGAAAAGTTAGATGTAGTTGTCTATCTTGGGATGGATTTTATTTTGTATTTTTTCGAGCAATTTATTTGTTTTAATGATTTTTTCCGTGAAAGTGGTCTGAAAAGATTTAGAAAATGGAGCAATTTCTGTTTTCCCGCCATAACTATATCAAAAATATCGAAATCAAATATATATATATATATATATATATTTAATGTGTATAGAATTTGTCCACACTTGGGATGCTATAATTTTTATCACATTTTGATAAGCGAAACAAAATTTGCAATCTTAAACGCAGACGTGAACATTCACGAGAAAAAATGTCTTAAAGACCTATTGTTGGTTAAAAATTATAAAATGATATTTATCTTATTCTATTCACTTTAAAATCAATATTTCTACTAAACTAACAATATCCCCCTACGCGATGGCACCATTTTTGTGAAATATTTTTCAGTTTTTTAGCATGTTTCAGGTCTATGGAAGAAAAGATTTGAGATTTTTTTGACCCTTTACACTTCATAATGACCTTCCATAGCTTTGGTTGGGGAAAAACATAAGATTTCCTGAGCCTTAGGGTTGTATTTGATAATACAGATAGAACCGTGATCACGGTTTGTACAGACCACAATCATAGGTTTTTTTAACACAGAACCACGATTGTGCTTTATAAACCACGAGTCGCAGTTTATAAAGCTTGACTCGTGGTTCATAAATCATATTTATACACATCCCAATGTTCTAATTACCATGTTATTTTTACTATTTGACCTTACCGTATGAATTACTGTGAAATTCTATCATTTTTTTGCACGTTTTTCTTATCACCGGAAGTAAAACATCATGGGAGACAAGAAATCAAAGTCAAAAAAAAGAAGTCATTAATTAAAAAACACCGAACAAATTAGAGGCAAACATATTTCAAAATGCTGAGCAGAATGTGGAATCTTCGTGAATTAAGAAGAGGTTCATCCTCAACCCCTACTATTGTAAGAAATGAGGAACCAAGGTAATGTTTCTACTATCAATGTTGAAGTTGAATTAAATACTCATGATGAAGATATTTTTATTGTCAATGTTGAAGAAGAATTAAATACTCGTGATGTAGCAAATGTTGAAATTGAAGGAGACAATGAAAATGTGAATTAGGAAATTCAAGTTAAAACTAGTAGATAGGTAAAATTTGACAAAAACACCTCCTAGGATTTTCCGTAAGAAACCTAATTATTTTACTGAAATTGATGAAAACATTTTGAAAGCAATGTGTGAAAAACTTTCTGAATGGTAAATCAGAAGAAAAAGCCACTGAAATTTGGGATAATCATTTTGAAATTTTAAATGATTTCCCAAAGATGTCAGTTCTTCCTTAATTTGATGAAATTGAATAAAATGAGACCTACATTAAACACCTTAGGATTAACAATATCTAATATACGTGGTCAAACCTCTACAATTTTTGAAAACCTTCATGATGCATATCACACTATTGGTGTAAAGAGACACACTAGGGATAGAAATATTGTGTGTCGTGTACTTGCTACTAGTCTTGTAAGTGAATCAATAAAAAAACAATGTTTGACTACACAAATAAGTCAAATGTTGCAAGTTAATAGAAAAACTCTAATGAGAGCGATTGAAAGACGTAATATCCTTCAATCACTCAATAACACTGATTTCTGAACATTTTCTGCTAGAGCACCGCATAAGGACAAATATAACTACTGATGCTATAAGAGAAGTTGTTATTCAATTTTGGCATGATAACACTAGAGTTTCACCTAATACAAGAGATGTTGTAAAATGGAGAGTTTGGTTCTATTAATCATGAACCACATCTAGAGATCATTTCTTAGATATGAATCAAACTCAATTTTTTCGTGTAAGTTTGAACAAGAGCATCTAGAAATTAAAATTATTCAACATTTTTTTGAAATGTTAAAATCATTCTATGTGAAAATCAACCATGCTCACACCACTTGTTGCTGTAGGAAACATGTTGAATTTGCTGATGCATTATGCTAAATTTTTATGTATTCATTCTATTTTGCATTTTGAAACTATGTCATCGGAATGCGGTGTTCAAGTTCCATCAATATCTTCCAGGGATTCCCATTCCTACGATATTTTATGAAAACGAATTTAGACAATTTTTTTATAGTCAGGATTGTTTAGATGGAAGTTGTGGTACATGTCAGCGGATTACCTAAATTGGAAAGTTGCATCCATGAGAAAATTGAAGGTGCAATAGGAAATAATTTAGTTGAGTTTGATAAATATAAATCAGTTGCATACTAATTGAAAGATGGAAAAGAGTCTAAGCAGTGTGAGCTAGTTACAGAACATATGCCTATGTTTTCCAAGTTTATGAGAAAATTTAAGGATGAAATTGTTTATGAGTATGCTAGGCATATACACAGAGTTTGATGGTTGGATGAATATTTCAAGATATGTAAATACACATTTCCTATTGGTAATATTGTTTCAATGGTTGATTTTGTAGAGAATTACACATTGCAACCACAAATGGAGGGTTCAATCACAATATTATAACTAAGTACAAGTTTCCATTTTTGTGCATATAGCATTTATACATTCTCTTGATAGTATAGAGAATGATCAAATTTTTTTAAGAGAGTACCAATTTTATATTAGTGATGATCATACTCATTCTACTGAATTTGTGGAAGGGTGTTTCCAGTTATTTTATGGAAACTTTTCTGATAGGGACATCCACTTCAAACAACATTATATAATGGTCAGATAATTACACGTCTCAGTTTAAGAATGCACGAATGTTTTATTGGATGACCAGAGATGCACATCAAGATGGGTTTGCAACATATTTTGAGTTTCACTAAGGCTGGAAATGGAAAAGGAGAGCATGACGATGCATAGGGGAATGTGTGAAAAGAGCTCTTGCAAGAGAAGAGTTGAAGTACAAAGATGGTGCTAAATTGAAAGATGTAAAGAGCATAGTGGAATGGTGTATTGACAACATGGCCCGAGGTTTTCAAGAAGTTTCCACGGTTCCACAGATATTTTTGATTGATAGATGGAACAACAAATTGCTAACTACAAGGATTTTATGACACTCACTGGGTCCAGTGATATGCAATCATTTTTTAGCTCAGACGCTACTTCATGGGCCACATGGACAAGAAATTTGACATGTTTTTATGCATCTTGTATTGAATTTTTCACTACTGAGTGTGATTCACAAGATTGGGTGGATGGATGGATTTGTAAGTGCACCAAGTTGGGGGACAATTAAGTGGACATAAAATCCTGAATTTTACATCAAAAACCAGCAAAACATCACGATTTAGTCTTCCGCGGACTTGAACCATGCCGAAAATGTAAAAACTATGTCACGAAAATGGTACCATTGCACTAGGGACAAGACTATTTATGATTATGTAGAAATACTGTATTGAGTTAAAGTGACATAGAAGAGGATAATATATACAATTTTATAATTTGAGTTTACTAACCTAGTAGGTCTTGTAAGACACTGTTTTCCTGTGAATTTTTACGATAAAAGACGTTTAAGACTGCACAAACTATTGTCTTCACTGTTGTTAGAATCAAGGATAGAAACTTAGTTGACCATCTCTTGTTACTAGATGGTAAAATTATATACATGTTCAAAAAAAAAATTAGTTGTATTTACTCGGAATTTGGATTCGATGAAGTTATGGCGGGCATTAACAAAAAGTGCTCTGTTTTCTTTATGTTTTCATACCACTTTCACGGAAAAAATCATAGAAAAATAAAATATTACTCAAAAAAATACAAAATAAAATCCAGCGACAAGATAGATCAGTGGCATATAGACTTCTCACCAAAGGAAAAATATATATATCAATATTCTTTGGTCATCCAAATTGTGAGAGTCAAATCATGACTATAATCATGTATCGGCGTTTTTTTAGAAAAGATCCAATCCTAATGGTTCATTGGAATGAATTTACAGTGCTCATGTCCTGGTATATCTAATCTTGTCCATTTGGTAAACAAAAATAGTATTTTTAGAAACTAGATTCCGGATGCTACAATTCATATTAATATATTTTTGTCTAAATTTGAGTGTATGTATTGCTATATAATCCCTACAAGTTGATATTATGTTGTTGATTTGCAATATGATGTCCACGGATGACCCTATCTTTTACCATCAACTTCTTGCACTTACCCTGGATGTAACAGGCCTCTAACTCCGCTTCCTAGAAAAGCTTCCACCTCCATGTAAGCATTATGCACTTGTTTCTGTAGATGAAGTTGCAACATTCTCAAGGCTAATTTGATGAAGCTTTCGATTTTGTTGTGACAAGGTATTTGAGGTTATTTATTTAAATTTTGTATTGAGTTATGTCCATTGAAATTTTAATATGTAATTTAAATTTGAGTTGTTCAACCTTTATTTTTTTGTAGGACGTGTGTTTACAAAATATAGTGTTTGACAACCTTACACTGGCTCAAACTGCACTATTTCACACGTTTGCAAACATTAGGGCAGCGAGAGCACTGATCTGGGAAGGAAAAAACTAAGAGAGACTATTATATATGGTCTGTACACTTAGGTGTTGGATCAGATGAGACATCTCTAGGTGCCACAGAGTCCGAGTAGACACCCGTCGAAGTTGAACGATATTTTGGTTTCAGTGCTCTTAAGGGACTACGCCTAAACGAAGTAGCCTGGAAGCAACGACCTTGTCACGCACCAAAACACCACCTCCTCTAGCATTCATCTGGACACCCAGACATGTAAGTGTAATTGGTTTACTGCCACAACCCACCATTTGCAAAATATAGCATTTGACAACCTTACACTTGCTCGAACTGCACTATTTCAAGAGTTTGCAAACAATAGGGCAGCAACAACACTGATATGAGAAGGAAAAAACTGAGAGATATTGTTGTAGAGGGTCCCTACACCGAGGTTTTGGATCAGTTGAGGTGTCTCTAGGTGCCACAAAGTCTTAGTAGTCACCTGTCGAAGTTGAACAATATTTTGGTCTCAAGGATCTTAAGGAACTACGCCCGAACGAAGTAGCCCATAAGCAATGAACTTGTCGCACACAAAAACACTACCTCCACTATAGTTCACCTGGCCACCTAAATGTGTCTTTGTAGTCAGTTTGGTGCCATGACCCACCGTTTGCAAAATATAGCATTTGACAACCTTACACTAGCTCCAACTGCACTATTTCACACGTTTGCAAACAATAGGGCAGCGAGAGAACTAATATGAGAAGGAAAAAACTAAGAGAGGTTATTGTAGAGGGTTCCTACACTAAGGTTTTAGATCAGATGAGGCATATCTAGGTGCCACAGAGTCTGCGTAGTCACCCGTCAAAGTTGAACGATATTTTGGTCTCAGGGCTCTTAAAGGACTACGCCCGAACAAAGTAGCCCAGAAGCAACGATCTTGTTGCATACCAAAACACCACCTCCTCTAGCATTCATCTAGCCATCTGGATGTTTCGACATAGTCATCTTGGTGCCATGACCCACTGTTTACAAAATATAGCATTTGACAACCTTACATTGGCTCGAACTACACTATTTCGCACGTTTGCAAACAATAGGGCAGCGAGAGCACCAATCTGGGAAGTAAAAAACTGAGAGAGGTTATTGTAGAGGGTCCCTACACTAAGATTTCTTATTATATTAAGCATCTCTAGGTGCCATGGAGTTTGAGTAGTCACCCATCGAAGTTGAATGATATTTTGGTCTCAGGGCTCTTAACGGACTACACCCGAACGAAGTAGCCTGGAAGCAACGACCTTGTCATGCACCAAAAAACCTCCTCCTCTAGCATTCACCTAGCCATGCAGACATTTCAATGCATTCAGTTTGGTGCCATGACCCATCATTTGGAAAATATAGCGTTTGACAACCTTACACTGGCTCAAACTGTAATATTTCACGCGTTTACAAATAATAGGGCAGCGAGAGCACCGATATGAGAAGGAAAAAACAAAGAGAGGCTATTGTATAGGGTCCCTACGCCAAGGTTTCAGATTAGATGAGGTGTCTCTAGGTGCCATGGAGTCTGAGTAGTCATTCGTCGAAGTTGAATGATATTTTGGTCTCAGGGCTCTTAAGGGACTACGCCCGAATGAAGTAGCCCGGATGCAATGACCTTGTCACACACAAAAACACCACCTCCTCTAGCACTCACCTAGCCACCCAGACATGTCGGCGTATTCAGTTTGGTGCCATGACGTCCTAAGGCATGACTTATCACTCCTTTCCTCCGTTCATTCCCCAGGACTCAAAACATTCAATGTCACTTGTTTACCTTCCATCTCTCTTGTTCTCTTTGGACTTGCCTCTATCCCCTTAGGTTCTTCATCACTATCCTTGATTTTCTCTCTTGAGATATGTTGTTGTGGTAATCTCTCTCCATCCTCTATTGCCCCAACTATGTGCTTACATGCTCATTATTTTTGCATTGTAATAGGATTCTTCATCACAGATCACTACAAAGAATTAGGAGTATAAGAAAATCATCAAAAAATTAAGGGAACATGTGAGGACCTTTTATTCATAAGTGCCATCATTCATTGCATGAGATTAAACATCTCTTCCTCAAATTGAAGCAATCTCTCCCATATGAAACTTAAACCCCCCAATCCATCAAGCAAGATCAAGCATTCATACTGCAAAGAAGGACATGTGACCATTGGGTGAGCATGATCCTTGAAAAAGGGAATGATCTATTTTCTGAGATTATCTCTTTTTTTAGATTGTTCTTGGTCATATATTTGAAAATCAATAGGAGTAGAGTTGAGATCAAGAAAGAGAAATTCCATTCGGAAAATAATCTCCCATTTGCGAGTGAGATGAATAATTTTGATTCTCATTCCTTGGTGAGCTCAGGTGTGTTTTCATCTGACTTAGAGAACATGTATGAAATTATGTCCCATACCATCACCTAGAGGTTTGATGCTCTAAAAGAAGCCATTTCTAATTTTGAATCCCATGAGCTGAATGTATCAAAAAATTTGGAAGATCCTGGCACAAGAATGCATGAGCTTGGTACTCCTCTCAGGGAGAATAATTCCATGAAGAATCTTCAGGATTCAAATTTCATGAATTGGTTCAGGAAAATATTTGTGACCCTTTCCTTCAATAGTGATACTTTAGAAGCCCTTGTAGAGATCATAGGTTATATCTCTAATCCTATGAAGAGTGATGAAAAATATTTTAGTCAATGTGGAAATATCAATGCCATTCCTGAGAATTTACTCAACACATTGGAGAATGTGAACATCTTGGAAGATGAGAAAGTTTTATTTGTAGTTTCCAGATTCAACAAGATGGTCTATGGAAAAGCCTCATCATTCAAGATATTTTGCGGAGGAAGACATGAGTTGATTCTTCATTAGACGAGGATTCTTCATGATGGGTGGAACCTAAGAATACTAATAAGGGCTTACTCTCAAATTTTTACCCTTTTCAAAGGGACGTGGGGGACATCAAAATGCACCACCACATGAAATCTCTCCCTTTCATCACTTAAGGCTTGTAACATTCTCACTAGGTATGATTCCTCAGCACCCCAACTTGATTATGTTATCATGGGATCTCATGAATACTTAACCCCTTCACACATTATCACCCCTTTAATTCCCTTTATCCCTTAATAAATGTGGTAAGGGAAATGGGGAAAACCAAAACCCATAAATAGAAACTTTTAACCCTACCCTGTCATGCCATGTAACCCGAGTTAATCCAAAATTGTCAAGGATGAGTTAGAAGGTAAGTTAGGTAGGTTAATGTTAAGAGGTGAGTATAAACAAACACTTAGCCATTTTTTCAATCCCTTTTTAATATTTCCTTTTCCTTCATTTCTGCTAGTATTTAGTTATGCTACTAAATTTTCAAGAAACCCTATTGCAAAAATCACATTTTTGCTCATATCTCCTTCATTTTTACTCCATTTCCCCTGCAATTTTGCCCGTAACTTCTGCTCATGAACTCCTTGAAGATGATCTAAAAATATTTTCCATTGATACCCTAAATTTTTATAGCATCCCATTTAAAATTTCAAAGAAAAAACTTGCATTTTTAAATCCTTGCAATTCTAGAGATCAAAAACACTTGAAATTTGAAGCAGGAAACCATATGAAAATACCTAATCTAATGAAAAAATTTCATCTCAATTCAAATACAAGAAGACATGATTATATTTATTATTAAATTGGCATATGAACCTTACTAAAAATAATAAGTTTTGATAACAAAGAAAAAAATTTGAAACCTCCGTGTAATCTTGAATTGTAGAAATATGAAAATTGTAAAACTTGAAAATAGGAAAAATTGTAAAATCTTTAATGTTGCACCATAAGTAATGTTATATATTCATATAGTTCAAGATGAAATCTACCTCACTTATTTCTATCAATTTTTACATTAGTTGATATGCAACAAATGAGTGTTAGCTTTAAAAAAAGTAATTGTAGGTATTGCCCTTTTGTAGTTCACCTAGCATGGTTTTGCTTAATGGAATAGGTTTGCTTAACAATTGTACCATGTAGTGCTCCGGGACATGGTTTTTTAATTTTAAATCAAACATACATATCTAGAACTAATAAATGGTTATGAAAACATACATAGAAGGATATATACATGCAATGAAATTGAATCAAACATAGAGTTCAGTAATATCGTTATGAAAATCAACACACATGGATATATAAGAATCAAACAAAGTGTGCCCCAGATGCACGTCTCTGAAAATATGTAAGTTCATAACATGTGTACATCTCTAACTAAGTGTTTCATAATGTATATAGGACCACATGCGATCGCAAAAGGCTATATATATACAATGGACTATATGAAGAAACATGTTCACTAGGACCAGATGGCCCATGTATATATATATCTCTGTGTGTGTGTGTGTGTGTCTGTGTGTATCCAGGTGGACTATGAATCTACTCATGAAACATCTTCCCTCTCTTTGCCCTACTAAAAGTAGCACATCCATGACCTAGGGATGTAGTGGAGGGAGATTCCATTACGGATTTCATCCATGTGGTCCTAGGTGTCTCTAAGTAGGCATGCAACCTAACCTGCACATTCATAAACAACAAGTTTTTAACACCCAGAATTTTAAAATACATTCAAAATTTAGAAACTTGTGAAATTTAGTTAAAATGCATGTGAAATCTTACTGCAATGTCATGATCCCTATCATTTTTTTGTTGACGCATCACAGGGACAATAGTAGACTCATTAGGGGTAAGCTACATACAAATAATTAATTTTCAAATTAAATATTTCACATACATATAAAATTTTATATTGTAGATTTAAGTAATAAGAAATAATGAACCTCCAAAATTTAAAAAATTTGAAAAATTGTACCTTAATTAGTGGATCTGCAGATGCTATGGTAGTATCTACAACAGCCTCCATAGTCTGCATATATGGAGGAGTCTCTCTGGTAGTCATAAGCTATACAAAAAAATATGTACAAATCAATACTAAAATATATATGACTGTGCACCACATAACAGAGTTCTAAAGCATGTAATCCATGTGAACTTCCACAATTAGAAACAAAGTGTAAAGAGAAACTAACCTGTGTAAAAATCATGTAAGGCGTGCTAGTAGCCTCAATTCCCAGAGCAGATGATGACCCGCTAGGCTCCTGTGTATAAAAGACAAACATATTAATATGTACAACATACACGTGAAACATTATAATAATAATCTAGTGTAATCAAATGAAATTAAAAATGTAGTTTTTACAAATTGAAACTTACGTTTGAAACACGCCCAGCTGCAGTAGCTAGCATGTTGATGTTGGATGTTTCCTTCACCAACTCTTGCTATTTAAAATAAAATAAAAAAATTAGTTTTTTACATGTATGTACATGACATACAATCAAATACATATATATTAAAATCTCAAACATGTGAATTAAATTATTGTATATATATATATATATATATATGTTATTTATATTTATTTGAAATTTACCTGTGAAAGACCAATATCAGTGGAACCAATTCCAAAAACATTCACCAGCATCTCATATATAGAAAATAAATGTTGTAAACGAGTAAATGATGTCTCGCCCGTAGTGCATATGGTACCACATGATCCACAGTGGTGTCGTGCGCTAGAACTGGTGCCTCCACCAACATCACCAGATGTAATCTGGTCACTATGCTGGGTCAAAGTGTCAGTGAGCTCCCTCAATGCATGCAGTGTGTCAATCTCCACAACCTCCTTCACTGTATGAGGGATAACGGATGGAAGTGGGAGTTTTGGGGCATGGGGTATCCTTGGTTGACCTATGCGTGCACCAGGTCTACTTTGTGTAGAGCCGCCTCCTCAACCAAAAAAGTAAGAAATTTCAAAATAATTCGGGACCTCATTAAGCACGAACTTGCAATATAATTTCTTCAAAAAATAAAGAGGAACCTCATTATTGTTGCATGGTGGATAATCGAAAACCATCCACCATCGGTCCCAAAAATTGTTTTTAATTCGGTCATCATGGCACCAATGGATTGGGAACCATTTGATGAGGTCTTTTCCAAAAAAATTATCTTTTACGACCGCATGGGATAATTTATCCGCATAAAACTACCTACAATCACCTCTAAAGGTATTCCATCTATATATTTGGTTGGTTTCGGAGTTCAATTCGCCAATCAATGTTTGCAAAGTGTTGGCTAAAGTCATGCAAGATGGATTTGTGGCATGATTTTGTCTTATAGTCTGAATAAGGTTCTCAATGGCAATTTTATTTTCTTAGATTCTTTCAATGTTATTATATTGTGTTCCTGTTGGTTCAGTGGGGACAAAAGGAGCCACATGAGGCATATCTATATTTGGAGGAGGGTTTTGAGGAATGTTCAGAGGGTTTTGAGGAATGTTCAGTGGGTTTTGAAGAATGTTTTGATGGTTTGCATGATTTCAAGCTTGCCGACCAACTGACAAAACAAGAAAATTTTATACATAAACAAACATTTCAAAAAACCCATGAAAATGCAAAAAAATAACTTAAAATGCAATAAAAAACCTAAAATGCAAAAAAAATGATTAAAATCGGGGGCTTACCTCCTCGTCTTGGTGGCATGGTTGAATCTATCATAATCCAGAAATTTGATGAGCAATTTTGAGGTGGTATTCAAAGCTCAAAGGAAAAACATCTATGATAAATTGTGGTTTGAAAAGAAAAATGGGGAAAATAAGGACTCGCAGGACTACTAATTTTTGTCTCAGAGTTCCGTGATCACGGTTTATAACCGCGCTCATGGTTCTAAACTACGATCATGGTTTTAGGTTCGTTAATTTCCAAACCTGAAATTCAGGAACCACGATCGCGGTTCCTAAATTTTGGGTTTTTTATGTCAACAGAATTGTCCACCAACTTCGTGCACTTACCCTGCTGTCATTATCTTGCTAGAAATTGCATAGCCAAGTTCAGATCTCTTGTGTTATCTCTCTTCTACTTGTATTTCATCCAAATTACTTCCAAGCTACCATTTCTCAAGTGGCATCCTCTTTTTTTTGTTCTTTACATTCCCAATCCTTTGGACTCACAAGAAAACTCAGTGAAATAAAGGAAAGAACTATGAGGATAGATACTGATAGTCCTGGATTTTCTGAAGCTCTTGCTCTTCCAGGTTGGAATTGTGTATTTGTTTTCTTTGTTTTGTCAAATTGTCAATTACTTATCAAGTAGAGTAGAAATCAATTTCTTTTCATTTGAAAGTAATTCGTTAATTTCCAAGAGGGTTTGAATATTTCATAGAAACCCCCAGTGATGGATCCTTTTCTTCCCATCCCTATGGATCTGAAGGAGATAATATCTATAGGAGGTTGTTTACATATCATAGATAATTTGGAAAAGCTCTTGTTTTAAGTTAGTTTAGGTTCAATACACTCAGCACATGTGAATAACCACACCAGGTTATCTCACTTTTTTAGTTTTATTGTAGAAGTAGATTTGATTATTTAGAGTAGAAGTGAATTATTGTTTGTGATTGTGATATTTTAGTTTTTGTGATTTGGTTAGATTAGTTTCTTTCCAGAAGTAGCATAGATTGTTATTTTCAGCTTAGTTAATTTGGACACTTCAAACTAGATCAATAGTTAGATCTAAGTTAGGAAAACGAACCATAGGGAATTTATGCTACCCGTTCATAGCCTCTAAATCTTCCCTTTGTCAACTCGGATACCAGGAGATCACACTACCAGATCTTAGTCACTGATCCTCCTCTAATTAGCCACACACATTCAACATTGGCTCCTCCGGCATGACCTTGGGGGGTCAAGTGCGGTTGAAGATCATGTGTTCATTTTCATCTGTAAAAATTAGTGAACTCGACGTGAAGGATTAATTCCTTCTTCTTTACTTTTATTTCATTTTTATTACCTCACCTCTCCATTTCTTCCCCTATTTTTGGTAGTTATTTTATACTTTCTAAAATATATCTGGAAGAGAGTTTTGTGGACCATTTGGCTCTAATAGATATTACACTAATGTGCAACCACAACAATCCCCTTCTCTTTCGAGATGGGGTGACAATTACACAAGCAATGTTCAAACCTCTCCTAGTTACACATCAAACCCCATTAACTATGTAAGGATGGAGGAAGTTGATCAACCATTAGACATGCAATATAGTCAACCCAATGCAAACCACGTTTTTATCATAAATGGAATAGGGTCTTACCATAGGGTCTTGTCAAGACCTCACATTTCCATGCAATAAACAGATGGTGATCTTTTTGAATGAATAGCTAACCCTATTCATCAAATAGATGAGTCTTTAGATAGAATGAAGGCCACATCCTCTGAGATTTTGAATACCTATCACAAGATTCTTACTTTTGAGGAAGACAAGAATTATAACATTGAATAATTTATGACAGGGTATCATGAGCCTGCTCAATCAAACCCTACGCCACAGGCACCTCAACAAGGGACTCGATCCTCTCCCAACGATCTCATTTCCAATTTAGTGGAGAGGATTAGAGAACTAGAAAGTTCCCAGACTTCACAACCAACACATGTAGTAGGGCATAACATGGGGTATCTAGTTGACAATAAAGGATACATCCCTTCCAATGAGAAACTAATTCAATATCATGTAAAACAAGGTTATCCAGCTCATTCAAATCCAGGTGATCTTCTCACAGGGTTAGACACACTAGGGATGGGTCATCATCCTTCACAAGCTTATCCTACGTAAGGGATATCCAGAAGCGCATCCTTGAATGCCGCCACAATAGGCAATACGACCTTCCCTGGTTTTATGCTGGCTAGTCCATATCTTGGAGCTATCCCACCTTACATGCATATGTATTCAAAAACTCCCCAAATGGACCCATATACCATTCCTACTCCTTACATGCCATATCAAAGGACCCCATATGTTCCCATCAACGCTTATAGTGTAGCTTATCCAACTCCTCCTCATCTACCTCCTTATCAAGGGTCTTCAATGGTGGAATCTTACATAATGGGTACATACGTTGAGTACTTAAAGGAGCCTCATGACTTCACCATACGTTGTGTCATGTTTCCACACCCATTACCAAATCTTCCAAAATTTAAAGGAGAAGGATACCCAAATGCTCATATCAAGGCCTATGCTACTGCTATTAGGGAATTTCTTCCTTGGGATGTTGTGGTGGCTAAGATCTTTCCAAAGACTCTCGAAGGGATCACATTGGATTGGTATTATTGTTTCAAGAAACTTCTATACACTCCTTTAAAAAAAAAATTCCAAGTTCATCAAATCGTTTGACATGAACAAGTTGTTGCATACAGGGATTAGGGAGTTCCTACATATTAGATAGGAGAAAAACAAATTTACCACTCATTTCATCTAGAGATGGTGCCAAGTTCTTTATTCCTCTACAAGTGCACCCTACATGGATTGAATGGAATTGTGTGATATTTTCCTTCACTCGCTCAATTGAGAGACTAAGGAAGAGGTCCAAAAGTTTCCTTTTCATAGTTATGAGGAAGTTTTAGGAGGAGCACTTTAGATTAACCAAGCCTCTATAGACAGTGGGTATAAGACCCATGGTCCCAATGGGAAATTGGTATCCCCAAATCAAAATAATGCAAATTATCAAAACAATGGTGCCAATAACCAAGGATCTAAAGGTGTGAATCGTAATCATGGTGCAACCATGAATGGTTCTATTGATCAATCTAAGAACATTAGTTTCCCAAATAACATAAACACTAACAATAAAAAACAACTTAGGAAATCAAGGAGGCCCTAACACTATGTCTTCTATCAACACGGTCGATGTAAATCATCCATCCCCAAAAAAAATCAAACGCAAGACCCAAACTAGTATCAAAACTCTGGCCAAGGGGCAATGAGTCATGGTTATAAAAACCAATTTCAAAAGTACAACTGAGGTTATAATCAACAACAACAAGATCCTTATCAAAAACCAAGGGATTACGACCCTAACTTATATTATTTTTTCCATACGGTTCGAGGCCATGATGATAGGAATTACCACGATTGCAAAAAAAATCTACAAAGACTTCCTAAAAAAAAAGGCAACTCTTTTTAGACATGTTCCTAGAAAATCCTGCAACAAACTCACAATCTGACTATACATGACATCTGGCCCCTCAGAATGCTAATGTGAGCATTTTTCAATATCCGATCCCTACACATCCTAAAAATTTCAAGGTGGATTCACAAAATAGAAACAAAGGAGTTCCTATAACAAACAATGACCATGAAGCCTCAACTTTTAGTAACTCTCTGGTTGCTCCTAACCTTGGCTCAAATGATAACACAAACATCTTGGGATTAGTTGAGGTAGAGGTTGAGCATGAAATTAATGCAACAACTCAGACAAAGGAATAGACTTCACAACCCCTACCCGATCTTTCCTTCCCACAGGATGATGATCATACAATCAAAAAAATAGTAGGAGCTTATGATTTAATATTGGATTTGAATAAGACCTTTTCTCACATTTCGTTTCTAAATTTGTTAAAGAATTCACCTGCGCATCATTTTGTATATCTCAATGCACTAGGTCTTGTTCATCTAGTCCATGTTACTCCACCTCCTAGCACTCAAATAAATCATATTGAATTTGAAATACATCCTCTGGGACAAAACATAGGGATACTACGTTTTTTTATATAGGCAAGATGTCATCTGATGTTGAAATTACCCAAAGAGGTGATCCTGCCTTATTTTTACAAGTCTGGGTTTATAACAATTGCATTAACAAATCCATTATTGATGACGGGGATGTTGTAAATGTGGTTCTCTTCTCTTTCTTGTAGAAGTTAGGATATGGAGAGACAAATTTTTCCTCTACAAGAAACATTTTATGGGGGTATGACAATCTTAAAGTGACCTCCATTGGAATCATAATTCTTCCAGTCACACTTGGTCCAAAAACCATCTTGACAGAGTTTTACATTATCAACAGGTAAAAAAGTTATAACATGATCCTCGAGAGACCTTGGATTCATTGAATGAAGGCTATCCCTTCTACCCTATTCCAGGAAATTAGATTCCTCCATTTAGGGAAGGTATTCATTGCTCAAGGGGATCCTAAGCCCTTTAATATACACTTATAAAACCTCAAGAAGAAGAAATGATATTCCCTTTCAAGGCATTCAAGTTCTAGATAATCCTAAACAAACACAGTTTCTGAAGGTGTTATGTGGTGGTTTGAAATTGCAAACAACGAAGTTGTCTCTGCCTTTGGCCAAAAACCTTGCAGTAGATAGAACAAGCAAAAGGAATAGAGTTTTTCTCATTTTTTCATCATCATTATCTCTTGTGGGTTTTGATGCTCCATGAAGAATAAATAAAGTTGTTGACACATCCCTACAAGTTGTTGAAGAGAACATATAATTATAGGCAAAGAAAAACATGGTGGAAAAACTTGATGCATCCAATGATCCGACAATTGAATCCTTGTGGTTGAAATTCAAGATGAGTGTTGTTGAAGGAAGAAATATGAAGATTGAACCCGTTGATGATCATAAGTCCAGACATCTGATGAGAGAAATGAAAAAGAGATAAAATGTCACAAGCACTTGAGATATCAAAACAACTTGAAAACAAATCCTTTGACGAGGTCAGTTGTTAGAGTAGGTATTTACCTTAGCTCATGTTCACCTAGGTACATTATTTACCTTTATTGTATTTATCTTCACCCACTTATGTGTGTGGATATTTCTTTTTATTTATTTAGATATTATGAGATATTATCTAGTTGTTAGGTATAGTTCTTTCCTTGATCTATGATATTGACTAGTTCTTTCCTAGATCTATGGTATTGACTAGATCTTTGATGTCTAGTTCTCTCATAAATTTATGGACTTGACTAGTTCTTTGATGACTAGTTCTTTCCATGATTTATGGCTTGATCTACGACCTTGATTGGTTCTTAGATTGTTATTCCTTGCCTATATAAGCAAGGTCCATTCTTATTGTATTTCATTGAGTTCCATAATAATATATGATTTGCTGCTCATTTGTTTGCAAAGGTTTTATGTAAAGTTATTCTGGCGAATTACTTTCATCTTATTGATCGTGGTGGTTGATTAGCATCTGTGTTCTTGGCTTAGTACAATCTGGTTATCATTCCTTTCATCAGTAACAACAAAATGTTTTCAAAAGAGATGTTTGTTGAAAATAATATTTTGGTTGATGCACAACTTGGTGAAAAGCTCAGAATGTTTCCCTTCCTTTGCCTTTCCATTGATGATTTTTTTTTTATGGGGATGAAGAGATGATTGCCATGAATGATTATGTACAAAGGATTTTAAAAATGATAGAAGGGATTTCAAATCCCCACCTCAATCTTGAAGTCTTATACTTTGTTGAGGCTATGTAGAGAAAGTTTGAGCAACTCAAGACACTCCAAAATGAGGAAGAGAACAACAATTTGTCAAAAGTAGTTCCCGAGGATCCTCCACACTATGAAGTATTTGTTTCCAAGAGATTTGCCTTAATGCCTCAATTGATGCCTTAATGCCTCTATTGGATTCATTCTTTGTAAACCTCATGGTAAATCTTTTGATCAAATAAAGTTTGAAGAATTACCAAACAATGAACACTTGAAATTGTTAATGAAGATGTCAAAGAATAAAAAGGAACAAAAACTTGTTATCAATGACTTCATCTTTTCCTATGGCAGGACTTTCTGAAGAAGTGGCTTGCAAGGACAACAAAGATATTTTTCTTGATAGGAGTGTAAACCATGTTTGTTGAAGTTGTTTCTCATCATAAACCAAAGGAATCCTTGCTCAAAATGAATTTCTCTTCTTCGTATGAGATCCTTTAAGAAAGCAATGTTGAGGTAATTATAAATGACTTCCTTGATGTTTTTTATCCTTAATGTGATGCATCGATGTTCAAAGCCAATGAAGAGAACGCTGAAGAGCTCAACACTTTTTGGTAGACAAAGAATGCATACTCATGTGAATGAAACATGTGAATATATTTGTGCGTTGTTTTCAAAATTCGATACAAAAAGAAGAAAGTAACAATTTCTTCTAAAACAACCATGTTAGAAACAAGGGGATTTCTGTCATGCATGATTTCTTGTGAATGAAACATGTGATATACACTCCTTTGTTGTCGGTGAATTAGTATGTGTCTTCTTACAAATTGTTCCTTGTATCAACACAAACAGAAGATGGAGTGGACATATATGGAACCTTCTGAGAACATCCATGTTATCTTCAAGGGGATTTGCTGTCATGACCATTATCTTTGAACATACAGAAGATGATGAGACACTCCTTTGTTGTCGGTGAATTAGTATGTGTCTTCTTACAAATTGTTCCTGGTATCAACCACAAACAGAAGATAGAATGGAATATATGGAACCTTCTGAGAGCATCAAAACAGCTTCATGCACATATTTGTCTAGTGATCATGATCTCTTGGACAGTTGAAAGGAAAGATGATGTTGATTATTGCTAAGACAGAAGAATGGATTCCTGATTAGGTCATCACCAGGCGAGATAGAGTTCTTTGCTTTTGAAAGTAGAAGAGGTGGCCAAGATGCACATAACAAGTCTAGTGATCATTGATCTCTTGGAAATTGACTACTCTAGGATAAGAAGTTTCAATTTGCTAAGATTTTCTCATGAAGTGAACCTTGTTGCCATCCCAAATCCTAAGTCATCACAGTGTGAGGTATTCAGACTTTTTAATGAAGGCTCCCAGAAGAGGTGGAAGATGATAACAAGTCATTCATTGATCAAATTGACTACTCTATGATAAATATTTCAATTTCTCAATTTTCTCATGAAGTGAACCTTGTTGCCATCCCAAATCCTAAGGAGGTGTGAGGTATTCAACTTTTTAATGAAGGCTCCCATCTCACTCTTGTATACAATAAAAATATTTGTAGCTCTCTCAAAATAATTACTACACAAGCTGAAAGGAGAGAGTATAACTATGATTTTGATGAATTTCCATACAAGGAATTTTGTGTACTTTGCCAACGAGAAGAGTTTAGCTCCATATCTTTTTTCGCTTAAATGGGAGTTGTAAGAGTGGATGGTGATGATATTCAATATCCTCATGGTGGAGAATATATTTTTTCCATTGCTGTAGTGATGAGATCAAATTGTCAATTTGTTTTTGACGAGTGTTCTACCTTTGCTTCATCTTCAGAGGAAAAAGCAATGACACTTGGTTCAACCCACACATGAGCATAATGAATGTAAGGATGAAAATGAAACTGGAAGAGTGTGTTGTGGTGTTCATATCTTGCCACAGAAAGAAATTTCAAAAGAAATCAATTTACAAATGTCAGAGAGATGGTCATGATTGAAACTGGAAGAGTGTGTTGTGGTGTTCATATCTTGCCACAGAAAGAAATTTCAAAAGAAATCAATTTACAAATGTCAGAGAGATGGTCATGATTACCCATGTTGCTTAGTGTTTGGTGTGACCCAGAAGGAAAGTGAGAAGTTCATTCCAGCACTTTCTCATTATATGAGTAAAATTTTTGAACGAGTGCTAAAGTAGTTATTGTATTCAAGCAACTTTTCTACATAATATCAGTTTGAGGATGGTTTTTCTAGTCTCTATTTTTATTCTCAGGACAAACGAAATTGTCACAAAGTCTTAATACGATTAGCAAAACATCTTCAGTCCTCACAAGCTTCATGCATTTAGTCCATTGCACCATAAGGGTATTGTACGCACCCAAAATTGCATGTGCTACATTGTTGGAAAGACGGTTACAAAAGTCCCTAATGATGATTCATGTCATTTTAGAAGGTGTTCGAGTTCCTAAAAACCATTCGCAGTGTATATTTGTAGCCTACACATTCTTATTCAACTTTTCCACACTTTCTTCCAGCTTCCCGCTCTCATTTTGTGCATGTTTTGGCATTTAGTGTTAGGACCGCCGCCTTGACTGGGCGGCAGTTCTACACATTCTTATTCAACTTTTCCACACTTTCTTCCAGCTTCCCACTTCATTTTGTGCATGTTTTGGCATTTAGTGTTAGGATTGCCGCCCTGCCTAGGTGGCGGTTCTGAAACCGCTGCCCAGTCAAGGCAGCGGTCCTACGCGCTTTTTCCATAATCCTTCATGCATAATTTTGACACGCGTGGTTTCACTTAACTTGACTTCTAAGGCGCGTTTATGAACCAAATTGCCTAAAATTAGCCTTGATTACTTGGCATTCCTTCCCTCTTCTCTTTTTAAATAGATTTAATTAGTTTGAACTGCCTCTTCACCCAATGGTTTGGCACTCCAAGGTTGTCTTCTGCATGAAGGCACATCCCAGCCAATTCCTATATATTCAATGATTGTATTCAAGCAAAAGGCCCTGAGAATTTTGTGTATCTTGCATAGTATTGCTGCCACAATCCTATTGGAAATTGCATAGTCAAGCTCTGTTCACTTATATTATCTTTCTTCCACCTACATTGCAACCAGACTGCCTTCAAGCTGCCATTGCTCAAGCGCTTTCTCCTGTTGTTGCCTTTGCATTCCCAATTCTTTGAACTCATATGGACACATAAAGAAAGAAATGATGAACTGAGGGGACAAGTCATCACACAGCTGGATTTACCTTTGTTCTGTGAATTCTAGGTTGAATTTGTTGTTTGATTTCCTTCATTTCCACAATTTATCATTGTTACATCATATCAAATAGAGTAGAAATCAATTTCCTTTCATTTGTAAGTACTTAATTGATTTCCAAGAGGGTTTGAATCTTTCATAGCAACCCTTAGTGACGGATCCTCTTCTTCCCATCCCTGTGGATCTGAAGAAGATAATATCTGTAGGAGGTTGTCTACATATCATAGATCATTTGGAAAAGTTCTGGTTTTAAGTTAGTTTAGTTTCAATACACTCAGCACAGGGGAATAACCACACCGGGTTATTTTGTTTGTTTACTTTTAGTGTAGAAATATTTTAATTATTTAGAATAGAAGCAAATTGTTGTTTGGGATTGTAATATTTCAATTTTGTGATTTATTTAGATTAGTTTCCTTTCAGCAGTAACATAGATTGTTAATTTCATTCAGTTTACATAGACACTTCGAATTAGATCAACACTTAGATCCAAGTTAGGCAAACAAACGATAGGGAATTTACGCTACCCGTTCATAGCCTCTAAATCTCCCTTGTCAACTCAACCACCAGGAGATTACACTACTAGATCTTAGTCATTAATCCTCTTATAGTTAGTCACACACATTCAACATCGTCTACTTTGGCATGACCTTAGGGGGTCGAGTGCGGTTGAAGATCACATGTTCATTTTCATCTATATAGTTACTGGATAATATTATCCTAAAAATGGGTGATACTAGCTTCTCCCAGACTATAGACTATGAAAATAAAGCTTTCACATGTCAAAATTACAAAATGTCAGGTCATCTTCATGTTACCTACCCTCATAAGAAAATTCAGGCTCCTCAAAGAAAAGGAAAGACTTCCAAACACCAGAGCCCTCCATATTTAGTAGAAGTAGATGTCTCAGATGATGAAGAAAATTATAACTTAGAGGAGTAGAGAGTTACAGCTACTACTCCTTCAACTACAACTATAGCTATGTTTGTTGCTACTTCAGTCCCTTCAGTTACAGTCCTTATGGACTCAACTGCTTCTCAAATGGCTAGGCAATTACTGGTTATCTCGCCCTCTTTGGAAGGACCCTCTTAGGCACCGAAGTGGCCCCATGAATTTGATCACTCTGACTCAGATAAGGAAAGTCGTCTTCCCCTTGTTTATTCCTCATCCTTGGACTTAACGAAATACAACCCTCTCATCTCAGAGATGCTTCCACAGGATAAATGGAAACTAATTCATTCAAATAAGGGAAATAAGGGAAGACATTGATCTCCATGTCTTTCTCTTCCCCTCTTTGTCTTGTTGTTCTCTTCTTTCCTCAGTCTTGTAGCCTTCCCAGGTTGTATCTTCCCTTCTTCCTTTGTCTCTATTTCTATTGTTACTGAGTGTACCTATTCTAGGTTTTCTCTCCTCTTCTTCTTTGTTGCAAATGACTTCATCTGTTTGATAGTTTCTTCTACTTTCTTTCCTCTCTTGTGTTTCTTCTATGCACTTCTTTTGGTCCCGGTTGGTTCCTTGTTCCCTTTTCTCTCGAGCATCCTCTCTTCTATGCATTATTATTCTATCTGGCCTTTGGGGCTCTTTGTAATAGCATGTGGTTCCTTTCAACACCCTCAAATTTTATCTATTTGCAAAAACAATGATGAATAGGAAAATAATTCTTTTATTTATCATCTTTAGAACCTCTTCAAAAATAGTCCCAGTTATTATTGGACTATTTTTCTGTTGTTTCTATTTAAAAGGAACAACATTGGGTTTGAGAGTGATCTTGTGTTGCATCTCTTTTGGTTTAAATGATTTCAAGTCTTCGTATGAATATGTAAGTATTTCTATATAAACGCTTATTTCAGTAAATCTAGACATATTCCAGTCCATCCAACCAAAAAATATAGCTCGCATTGGATTCCAATATTACTAGTTTTGGATTCCAAAACATTAAATATTGGAATTTACTATACTCTAAAATCACGTATATTGGAATCCAAAATTACAAATATTGGAATTTGATAATTAAAATATTGGAATTTGAAAATTAAAATATTGGAATCCAAAAATTAAAATATAGGAACCTGTTATACCTCCTTTTAGATTTCAATATATCATATTACAAATTAAATTATTGAATATGGGAAAAATCATGTAATTATTTCAGAGAATCCAACAATGAACTACAAAAAATAAACAAAACATGTTTCTTTTTTATACTTGCTAGCAACCACTAGGCTTTATTTACGATTTGTAATATTGTTCTTATCAGTTTTAAAATGCCTTTAAGATTAAACTATGGTGATTTGAATCATTAAAATGCCTAGCCACCTAGCAAATGCTAGGATAATGACATATAAGAGATGTGAGACACTTCCATGTTTATTTATAATGATTTGATTGATCCTTAGCGTAGTCAGAGAATTGATGAAGATTTTTTGAAGAAACTAATAGAGGGCAATGATCAAAACTGGTAGAACAAGCTACTGATTCTTTTGGATTATGAACAGTTGATCTTATTAACAAAATCTTTTACGTAATACATGTTCAATTTTTTTTGGAGTAATCCTCAAATACCGTACGAGTACACACACATCAAATATCTATCAAATCCTTTTCCATGGCACACACACATCAAATATCATAAGAGTAAACACACATTATATAAATTAATATTACAAACATTATAAAAAATAACATTACTAAAGAATGACTCACACATTATACCAAAACATTTTAAGCTTTATTCATAACATGGATATTCACATATAAAACCATTACTATATATAGATGCACACATCAAAGAAATATTGTATTTTTTTTCTTAACATACCTATGCGATAATTTGGTATCATCAAATGTAATTAACTATAAGTTCATTCCATATATATTTACATATTTAAATATGGATATGAAGTTAGTTAAAATATGTTTACTAAAGGTAGAATTATAGTAAGCTAGCAAAAGCATCTATAGGTTCTTGTGAGAGGATGATAGGAATATAGAAGGATTTATTAGAAGTATTACATTGTTAAAAACTGTACTTAATATGTGTACCTTTTTTATCACAAGTTTTTCCAATTGATCTGTTTTGGTCCAATTCTTTTTTTTTTTACCACAGTCCATCCCTAAATTTTCCCTATCAAATCCTTCTCCATTTCCTTTGCACTTCCTTTTTACCACCTTGTTAAACTTTCATGATCTTCTTGAAAACAAGCCTCTTCTTCTTCCCTAATGAACAAAATTTTTATCCCTTTTCATCTCTTTTATGTCTCTCAATTTTCTTTTTGGGTATTTTATTCGTGTTCCTTCAATTGTTTTCCCCCCATAATGAATGAATGTCTCCTCAATGACAAAACATGTGTCATACATCAACAACTTTTTTGAATTGTAATATTTTGTGAGACCCAAAGTTATTATTTAGGTCTTCCTTCTTCCTACCATTAATGTTTTTATCAAGATGATAGAAATAAATGTGGCTATTTATTTCACTTAAATTTTTATATGGTTTATGCATTGAAATTTAAGGAAGATTCTTGCGAATATGACTGAGAGGTTAAAAAATTTATTCAAAGCTATATAACCATATTAAGCATTCAATTTTATGATATATATTTTTAATTATATGTGGATTCCCATATAGAAATAGTAAAATATAATGTCATATGTACGTTTAGTTTTATACAATGTTAGGTATATTTATCATAATTTACATAAATGCATGTATTGACAGCAAAAATATATACACGTACGTATAATCACATATAAATTTTAATCTATTTATTTTTTAAATACATATTTTCATTTGCGCCCACTACGTTATGCCAAAAAATCATATAGATTTGTGGCCGTCATGATATAATTCTTTATTTCAACCACCATTGTATGAAATTGGTTATCTACTTTGAAATAAATGTGAAACCACAAAATAATAGATTTCATATAAAACATAGATTTTAATATGTTAGTTATGCTTGGCGAGAGATAGTTTTTAATGTAAATACACGATTGTACACATATATGTATGTATATATATACACTCTAGATTTATTCTTTTTCATTTGTAACTTTCCAATTTGATAACTTCTATCCTTATACCCCCAATCATGAAATAGTTGTCTAGCCTAGTAGCCACTAGGATATATTTCTTCTATTATAACTGAAAATATTTATAATTCACTATCATTATATAATATTATTTTAAACTACATAAAAATATCTTATGTAATTCATATGTTCAGAAAAGAGGCCCTTATGCTCCATCTATTCAATCTTTTTTTTGGAAAAACAATATGTGTAGCTTAACAGTCACGTAACTTAGTCAATTGCTCTTTTCCTATATGTAATAAATTGTTGTTGTTAATGGTAATATTTTACAAACACTTTGGTGTTATATTAGTTGAACCTAGTGATCGCTAGCCTATATTTCTATTGTTTTAACTACAAATATAAATCATTTATATTTATAATATTGTATCATTATAAAATGATATAATTACCTTTCAGGATAACTTAGCACTCGCTAGGCTCCAACAATTAAATCTCCTCGTTATTAAGAAAGCATTTTATAGCCTTTCCTTTGCTAGTCTAAGTGTCTTAAATTGACATAAAAGAAACATACTATCAATATAATTCTTGTCACAAATGTAATCTATTTACAACAATATATCTCTTTAGCTCTTTTTCATTATTTATAATTGTATCATAGTGGTTAGACTATGCCTGGCATAGCCAAGTGTGCACTACATACCCTTGATAGGGATTAAGCCTTATGTAGTTCTCATATTGATATGTGTATAGAAAAATATAATGAGTTTATTTAGAGCTTAGCATATGTTAGGCTTCTCCAAGACATATAAATGGAAAACATATAATATTCAGAGTTAGCCATTATTACATATTGAAAGGAATGCCTTAGTGGGTGCTAAGATCTATTACTAAGATTTTTTAGTCAAACGATGTATTCAAAATATGAAACAATGTGAAAGATGTGTGTAGTGGACATTTCATAGTCCACATGATTATATGGCTTTAACAAATAAAAGTTAGAATTTTCAAGCTTAACAGTTGGTTATTAATTCCTCAAGAAAATATCACACACTAATATTGTTTTATTGAAAAATAAATTATGTATAGCTTCGCCTTCATTTGGCATTTTTTATTGTATAGTTTGTATTCGAGTGTATTGTATGGATTTAAAAAATTAAAGTAATATATTTTTGGCTTAGTGGTCACTAGGTAATACCTCAACATAATAGTTAGAGTGTAGCAATCGCTAAGTAGTTTTGGATGTCCAACTATTATAGAACTGAGAAAAATGTTGTAGAACATACAATTTTCATGTACATGTTTAAATATGTATAACATTTGGATTATTCATTAGAATTGATACATATATGCTTGTTCATACTTCACAAATGTATATGTGTACATATAATCAATTATAAATATTAATCTATTTACATTTTATACATATTTCATTTCCCGCTTGATATACTCAAATAATGCCACTCAGGAATCATTTTGGTTCCTTCTTAAATATGGGTTAATGTTTATCTGGACCCACATGTGAAGTTGTTTCCTGAGTTAGCTGGACTTGTGTGGAACCTGTTGTGACCAATTATTTTCCCATTGTAATAATGGCTTCCTTACAAATCTTGAAATATTTATCTAGCTTTATTAAGTCCACAATATGCTTTTTAAAGATCATAGGATCCTTATTAAGTAAAAACCGATGCATAACTTTTGTTTTTCCAGTGACTTCCTTCAAAATCTCTATCTTTTAGATTTTCTCCCTAGTTTGGGAGATAATCTCAATGACCTGTGAACTTTCTCCTCTGTTTTCCTCTATTATAATCCTTTGGAAACTAACCAAAAATTACTTTAAAAGTAATATAGAAAACTCTTGAGTAGATACCGATTCATGGATTTCCTTAAAAATCTCATAGCTAAGGCTTCTGTGAAAATATGATTTCCTCTCAAGACTATGTCATCATATTGTGGAGATAGTTTTCTTATCCAGTCATTCCATTCCTTGAGTCTTTCCTTTGTATAATTGGCATATGTCTGGCATATACCACTATCATCCATGGTTATAATTAAAGGTTCTTTACAAATGCCTTCCTCAATAGCGTGCACTATATATCTTAAAATTTTCTACATCATTCCCATTATTTCAATGATATTTCTAGTCTTATTTAGGTGTGTATGTTCCTTCATCTTTACCTCAGTGCACTCCTTTATAGCATTATGCATGCCATGCAAGGCCTCTTCAAGGTCAAAAATAGTACCCTCATCAACTATGGCCTTTAATTGAGTTTCAATATCTTTATTTCGAGCACATACTCCTCTCACTAATTATATTGGTACCTCGGTTATAGCCCTTATCACGGACTCAAGATCCTCCTCATATTGGACCAATTGGGAAACTTTATATTTTCTTTTCTTTCTAAGAGAGAAGAGGTCTTATGATGTTTCATGCCAAATAATGGTTTGTTGTGTTGACTTTTTCTTTTTGGTTACCCTTTTCAAGGTTTATGTTCTTGGATTGAATTCAATGATTATTAAGGGATCTTCTTGTACCTCCCAATCTAGTTGTTATTTTTTATAAATTATGGCTTTCGTAACCCAATCTTGTCTAGATTCATTTGGAGTGGTGTGAGTAGGTTGAGTTGGTTTCACTAACATTTCCTTGGTTGAGGAATTAGTTTTCATTTCCTCTTCTTCTTCATCTGAAGAAGTTAAGGTATAGGCTACCAAAGTAGGAGCTTCAATAGGTGTGGTCATAAATTATTGAACCTTAAATAGAGTTTCAAATGGTAGAGGAAACCCTAGAGGAAATGTAGAAGGAGGATTTCAAGACTTTTCTGAAGGCTCTAAATAGAATGCTACCTTTATCTTTGTATACTCTTTTTTAATAGTCCATCTCGGAGGGGGAACTTCCCCTGTCATCTTCATAATTTGTTGAGCTAGGCTATACTTTTTCTAGGTAATCCATACCTAGTCATTGACATCGTCCTTGTGTGCATATGCTATATTTATCTATCCCCTAAGCATCTCTAGGTGTTTTTCCACCCTTTTCCTTAGATCATATTACCTTAGAGGGTATTGAGGTAGATGCAATAAATTTCTATGGGTTGTTGTAGATTTCAAATTAGGCCACCTATTAAATACCATGCATCCTATAATTATTGACAAGGGGGATATGTTCTAAGCTTCTTCTCTTTGCACTTTCCAGCAACACCATTACAAATATGATATGCCATCCCTTGTTCTGCCAATTTTTCCAACACATAATATGGCAGCTATAAAGGAGGTATAAAGAGTCCCTCAACCATAATAACAATATAATTTGGATAGAATAATAAATATCTCATTTGTCAAGTATGGAAGTGAGGAAGCCATCAGATACTCTAGGTTTGGTTGTTTCATACATTTCTTGGTAGAGATCGGGATAAAAATAATTGCATATATCTTGAATATGAGACCTACACTGATGGGCATACAAGTATGAGTATAGTTCATTTATCTACAAAGGGAATAAAGGAAGCCATGGTTCATAGAATTTTGTATATTTGAGGACACCACATACTACATCTAATAGATAGGAGGCTTTGTAAAAAGTTTTCATTTTGTCCTCAAAATTTTTTTCATTGGTTCACTAAATTGGAAGTGACCACTTTCCCTAAATAAGGAATCTTTCCTTCATCAATAATCATAGAAAGTAAAGGGAGCCATGATATTGTAGAGGAAGATCCAAATGGAGTTGGAAAAAGATCATAGGAAGTAACAATAATTTAAAAACAATAAACCATGCTCATAATATTCTCTTTCATTCTCGTTAAAAACATCTTTACAATACAAGCCATAAATATAGGAATATGATTCCTATATTTTAGGATGTAGTTCAAACTACTCCTTCCACATTTTTCTCCCAACTCTATTAACGTGAGTTGTAGAAACTCACTCAACAAATATATTTGTTACATTTTTTTATATAAAACAACTTATAACAAATTACTAACATATATATAAATAATAGTTACCCTAGTAATTATTATTTATTATTTCACTAACTTACATAACCTTAATGATAATTACTTCACGTAATTATTATTCACTCACTTTTCACTCTATTTAATTTTACCACTAACATTTACATTTTACAATGTATAAATATAAAACCATATAATAAGCACTAAACCATAGAATTCCTAGCATTCCCCTCCTTAGTGTGATCATGGGGAAAACACACCCATGTACTGCATCTGCCGCTTCCATGTTGCTCATGATCTGGATGGTTCCTAGGATAATACCAACAACATTTGGATGTTTTTCCAATTAGTTAACCAATAACCACACCAAATATAGTTTTCCCAGTGGATTACTAAAAACCACAACTATAGATAATTTTTCTAGTGGATTACTAACAACCACAACTATAGATGGTTTTCCAGTGGATCCAAAAACCAAAATATCATGACTTTGTAATACATTTCTTGGCTCTCATCATTTTTTCTCTTAAGGAGATTACATATCAAAATACATGGTAGTGCATATAATTCACCCACAAAAAACTGAAACAATGTTTCAGTCCCCCCCACAATGTGAATTTTTCATAACACAACACAAAGAAATCTAAAATCAAAACACCATGCTGAAAATAAAAAAAATAAACACACACATGTCACCAGACCAATGATGCAGCCCAGTCATAGGTGATTGATGATAGGAAATTATTTTTCTGCCATCCTTTGTTTCCTCCAGCCTCCAATTTCGTGCTGCTAAATCATCCTGATTTATCTTTGAGACTCACGATGCAAATATTTATGATGGTGAGGCTTTGAATCTGACAAAAACCAACCTATGATGTTTATTATGATAACTTGAAAACCAGGGCTCCATTGTACAAAGCATAAAATGAGTTAGAAATTTGGTTTCAATATATTTCCAATTGTACATATAATTGCTAGAAATTTCTAAGGAATTGCTGCTGATTCAGACAAAATGTTGTTGATTTTCCCTAATCGTTGGCAATTGTGTTTCAGGTCTAGAATCGTTGGCGATCACTATAAAAATTTAGCAAATCTTTCTAGATCTATGTTTTTACATGTGTTCAAAGTTTTTTAAATACATATTGCAAAAAACAATTGAGGAAGCATCCATGGAAACTGCACATAATGACTAAAACACACAACTTTTAATTTAAGGAATGGATGAAGGCATAGATATATATGGTTCAGGATGAATTTTTTCTAACCTCAATAAACATTGGTCCTAACTTCATAAACAAATGCTGGTGAAAATTTATTATCATACCATACTGAAATCATAGGCTCCTTCACACTTTTTCTATAATAACAAAATAAAAAAACAAAACAACAATGGAGATATAATTTGTATCCTTTTTTTGCACCCCTCTAAAATGGAAAACTTAACAGGTCTGAATGTTGGTGGTTGATGGGTGCAACACTTTGAAATTTAATAGGATAGCTCAACCAAGTTGGTCTCCCAACTCACTACTTCAAAGGTCCGAGATGATTGAGGTGAGAAAGAAGTGGATAAATATTCTTTGATAGCATTTTATAGATGCTACCAGCTGGTAGCATTTTATATGCCACCGGCTGGTAGAAATATTGGACTAGTCAGAGAGGGAAAAATGATGCGGAAGCTCACCGGTAGCATGTGCAGATGCTACCAGCCAATAACACGGGTCAATTGTGTGGCGGAAGCTCAGAGGTAGCACAAGAATGCTACTGACATGTAGCAATTTTTATGCTACTAACCGGTTGCACAAGAATTTCATATAGGAGCAGTCAGTCGACAGCACGGTTGCTAGTAGCATTTGTATAGATGCTACTAGCCGACAGAATATTTTGAGCTAGTAGCCAATAATGGGGAAAATATCTTACTGCCTGGTTATATTTATGTAACTAGACGACACCAGACAGAATGATGTAACCGACTGAGTGCAGTAACAAACAAAGAATTAATAAAAGCAATAAAAATCAGTTCAACTACTAGTTTAATGAGGTATGGCACCCATGACCGCTCGTGTAAGAAAAGTACCAATTGTATTGCCTCACATACCTCTTTAATGAAATCTGTCAGTTGGTGAGACAATTTCAAGGATCTCCTTCTATATAATGTAAAATTCACCTCATTTTCATAGGAGACATTATGGAATGCAAAGGAACTCTACGAAAATTGTTCCAACACTTTTGTGAGCTACAACCCTTGAATTTATGCATTTTGTAAAGGATTTTTTCCTTATGCCTATATTATAATGGATCGTGCATGTTTTTAAGGAATAAAATCGGTGTTTTGTGGCTTTTATTGTGCTAGCTCAAGTTGTATTGTGTTATTTTCCTTCCATTATACTTACAGGTATATTGTGCATATTGTGTTCTTTTGTAGGATTAAAATTCCTTGTGATCCACGAGGATGGAGATGTGAATGTTGTTTCAGACTATGGCCTTTTTGTCTACCCTCTCCCAATTTTTTCACTCCCCTTTTTCACTCACTTATAATATCTCCACTCCCTTGTTCTGATATCACCTCCCTTATTTTTTGACTTTCATTTTATGTATCTCTCTCTTCCCTGGTCCCTTGGAATCCTAGGTTAGCATTAGAATAGTTGTATTTCCCTTTCTAAGAGTGTTTTTATCATTAGAACAGGTAGAGGAACTAGATTTCTCTGGAGGTTTGCCTAAAATTGCAAGGGTCCTACACCTTGATACAATATCATGTTAGTTAAAAGCAGGGTTTTGTAATGTGCAAATCTTAGGGTACTACTTTTTGACATAACAGTTTTGGCACGCCCGGTGGGACCAAGAAGTCAATACTTATAGTTTTATCAAGTTTGAATGTGTATATTGGTGATATTATAGCCTTTGGAGGCTCTACAGAAACACATTTGGTGACTCCAATTAGAAAATCAATCGGTTTCAGCAGTGCAAGTACTCAAGTTCATGAGAATAATTTAGACAAGGTCCAAAACAACAGATGGGGGAGCTTTTGAATATGTGCAGTTATCACCTAGAAGGGGAAGAAGAGGAATATTAGTACAAAGGTCACCTTCATCACAAAATTGGAGTCTTTCCACTCCACCTACAGGTAGGCCTTTATTTCATTCTACTAGAGTTATCATACCTATTACAATGGTAGCAAAACAAAATTTGGGATTTGTAAATTTTACCGATAGCATTCCTCTTGCTCTTAACGCCAACAATCTCATTCTAGCATCTTCTCTCAAAAGCATATCTTTCTTCACTAGGGAGAATAAAAATACTCCATCTGACCATATTCAAGATATTTCCAATGTTTACTCTATCCATCAGATCATTGAACAAGATGTATTTATTACGTTGCTAGCTTCTTCATTCAAAGGAAGATCTTTGTAATGGTTTAGGATTCTGAAGGTAGGGTCAATTGCTAATTGGAATGTACTATGCACAGCTCTCTATAATCAATTTGGAGAGAAGTCAGGTAATCTTTACTTTCTTGAACAACTAACTACCATCAAGAGAGCACCAAACAAGCAGATGGTTGACTTCAATTTCAAATTCTAAAGAACATGGGATAGGATCTCAATTATCAAAAGGCCAGCTACTGAAGGTGAATTTCTCTATTTCCTTAAAGCTTTAAAACTTGATATATCAGTTTTGATATAATTTATGGGAGGGATAACCTTACAAGGGGCTTATGTCATAGCCATTAGAGATGAGAATTACCTAATTCAAGCTGGTAAACTTGCAACTAGGCCACCTATGCCTATTTATCTAGAAATGGGGAACCCTAGTTCTAGAAAAAACACCTGAGTTAGACCTTATTCATGCTCCTAGAAATTATATTTCCAATGAGGCTTCCACTTCTTCTTTTATAATCTCAATTGAACTTCAAGAAGTTATGAAATAATTGCAAAACCTAGGGAATGAATTAGTAACCCTCAAAAGGTAGCAGGATGATAATTTTAGTCCTTATCAACGTCAATCCCAACCAAATAGGCCTCCATATCAGCCTCATAGACCTCATGTTCAAGTTGCAAAAAAAAATTGATGACAACCCCCAACCACTAGACCATTTCAGCCATACAATCCTAATACACCTCCAACATCCCAAGCCTTGGTTTTGGTCCAAAATAATCTTGAACAGGAATATGAATGGGATTTTCCTTATGGTCAAACCCATAATCAGGCATCTTCTTTCAATGGTCTGTTAAACCAGGCCTTGATGGTACAAACTATTGGTGTGTCTTAAGAAAAAATTAAGAAGAAAATAAGCAGCAGGTAGCTACTCAAGAAGCACCTCCGAGTGAGACTACACTTGTGAAATGGCAAGATGAGGATTTATGTGGTATAAATTAGTATCCTCTTCAGGGGGTAGCATCCAACACAGGTCTAAGAAAATAAGTATAGAGGGAGGAAAATCATCAAATACGGGTGTTTCTCAACCTTCTATCATGCCCTAAGGAGTTGGTAGCTCAAATCCAGTCCTAAGCTCACAAAATCAGCCTAGAGTGCATGTTGTAGCATCTCATGTGCAAGATAATTTTATGCCAAGAAAAGGGCAGAAAAAAGACAACCCATCTTCATTCAACATCATTGACCACATGAAGAAGACAAATGTAATCATCTTTATGTGGTAATCTTTGAAGATTTCAGGATAGAGGGACCTTTTACAAGTAGTCATAGCTAACTTTTCCATCTCAAATGAGTTACCCAAGGACCAAGAAAAGTCTCTCACCAATGTAGTGCAGTAAAAGGAGGGTCAACCTAGTAGAAATATGAAGCCTCCACCATTTTATGTGTCCTTGATTATTGGGAACAACTTGGTACATAACTGGATGATTGAGTCATAAGTAAGTAACTCGGTGATGCCAAAGAAAATTATAGATCAACTGGGTTTTAAGTATGAACATGTCTCAAAGAGAGTGGTACAATTAGATGGGATAGTAGTGGGAATAGTTGGAATCATCAAGGATCTGAATTCAACACTACATGCATTCCCAAATGTCACAGTTTAGCAAGACATATCATTGATCGATTTACCACCACTCTTTTCCTTGTGCTTGTCCAGATACTTCACAACTAATATTGGAGGTTACTTTTCTACTTATTGGTAACATATTCTTTTTAGAATAATATATGAAGCCAAGGATATAATCAGGTCAGAGAGAATTTCCAACTTTCACATTGATCCCCATATGCCAAGTCCAATCAGTGCCAATTGCTCATCTTTTGATCAGGAATATTTTCTAAGCACTCCAGAAATAAATACCAAGGTTGGAGGCATTCCAGATATGACTCTTGATGAATGGATGAATAAAAGGCATTCTTTTGATCCATACAAGGAGATGGAGGATGTTGAATTAGGCATCTATTTCCTACATAAAGAAAATGCACCCCTTCCTAGCATAACTAGACTGAATTACAAAGATGAAAATGAAGTTTGGTAGTTGTTTTTTGATGGTTTGAGGAGAAGGCAAAAGGTGCATGAGGAGGAGAAATGTAGGATCAATATTGGTGTCTCCCAAAGGTATCAGATATTAATCTTCTTTCGAATTTTAGTTTTCTTGTTCAAATAACACAGCTGAGTATGAAGCATTGATCCATAGATTGTATTGGGAAAGGAAAAGAGGTATCACGAACTTGCAGGTATTAAGAGATATTTAGTTTATTTTAAATCAAGTTAAAGGGAAGAATGCTGCTAAAAAAATTTGGTATGGGACCTCATCAAATACTTTGAGGCTCTTAACATTTTTTCCATCCCAAGGAAGAAGAATGAACTCGTAGACACACTTGTAGCAGTTGGAGTAGCATTTGATGTGGTTAAAAGTATCAAGAAATACCATGCTCAACCTCATATCAAGGTGGTCATGAGACCAGCAGTTCCAAATAACAACACTAGTTGGAAGGTGTTTGAGAGTGACAAACAGATCATTAATTTCTTGTATTGAAGTAGACCTAGAAGCTAAGTCTATTAGGAAAAATAAAAGACCATTCAACCCTCATATTGAGTCTCTCATGAAGAAGGAGATAAAGAAGCTCAATGAGGTGAGAATTATTTTTCTAATCAAACACTCTTCATGGCTAGAAAATCTAGTGTTGGTTAGGAAAGAAATGGGGAAATCAGATTATGTGTATACTTTCGAGACTTGAACAATACCTCTCTCAAGGACCACTATCCATTCCCTTCTATTGAGTAGATATTTCAGGTAGTAGGTTGTTCAGAAATTTTTTCACTTCTAGATGGCTACTCAGGCTATAATAAAATAATGGTGAAAGAGGAAGACCAATTCAAAACAGATTTCACCACTAAATGGGGCACTTACTCCTATAGGAAGATGTCATTCGGATTATCAAATTCCAGAGCTACATTCTAGAGGACAATGGACATGGAATTCAAGGGGATGTTAAACAAGATAGTGTTTGTTTATCTCGATGATATCATGGTGTTGTCCAAGAATGCAGCAAGTCACCTTCACTATCTCAAGAAAGTATTCCAAAGATGTAGGAGATTCAAAGTGTATTTCAATCTAAAGAAGTACATCTTCCTAGCTCATGAAGGAAATATCTTAGGCCACATCATGTATAAAGAGGGGTTGGTAATTTATCCTGAAAGAGTTGAGGCTATCTATGATTTACCATTGCCAAATCATAAGAAAGCTCTCAAAAGCTTTTTGGGGAAAATCAAAATTTTAGGAGGTTTGTTCCTAACTTTGCTAAGTTGGTCAAGCCATTAACATTGATGTTGAAGAAGAGCATGAATTTTAAATGCACTACTAAAGGAAAGGAAAACTTTTAAGCTATAGAGCATGCCATTGCATAGGCTCCAACCCTCATAAATCCATATTTTTCAAAGGAATTTACTCTATATGCTTTTGGTGGAAAATATGTAATATCTGCAATACTAATACAACTAAACCAAGAAGGATTATAGAAATGTATAAAATTCTTCAGCCAGGGCCTTGAGGATTATGAGGTAAGACATTCATTCATTGAAAATAATTTCCTTGTTGTGTTTAGAAGTTTAAAGAAATTCTGACATCTAGTGTCAAATAATAGAATTCATCTACTAGTTTCAAATGCGGGTGTGAAATATTTTCTTTTAAACAAGGACCTCAATGAGAAGAGGGTTGGATGAATAACCAAGGTCATGGAGTATGACATTGATATCAAGGTGACTAAACCGGTTAAGGGAAAAGGGTTGTGTGAACAAATAATTTAAAGGAAACATGCAGATGAAGAGGCCACCCTTTTAGTTCAAGATAATCGAGAGCAATCAGCCAATGCCTTACCCAATTTATTGTTGGACTCAGAATATAGTCCACTTTCTCCAAACAGGTCAAATCCCTCAAGGTTTGAGAAAAGTGAAGAGAAGGTATTTCAGGCTGCAAACTATACCAAATGCACTTATAGATAATATTTTTTTCAAAAAGGATGTGAATGGTTTCCTCCTAATATGTATTATAACATATCAGATTGAGAGGGTATTACATGAGTTTCATGATTGATAAACAGGTGGTCATTTTTCCCCAAAAGCAACAACTCTTAGAACCATGAAGATTGGTTATTACTGGCCTAATATTTTCAATTATTTCCACTCATGGATCAAGAAATGCAAGAAGTATGCCTTCTTCATAGGTAAAAAGAAGCTAGCATCCCTCCCATTACACCCCATCTCTATAAATGAACCATTCACGCAATGGGGTTTGGACTTTATTGGGATGATCAACCCAAATTCCAACCTAGGTCAAAAATGGATCTTCATAGCTACATACCACTTCATGAAGTGGACAGAAGAATTTTCACTCAAGGAAGAAAATGAAGCCAACATTTTGTATTTCTATGAAGGTATTGTGACAAGTTTTGGTGTTCCTTCCACTATAATATCATATAATTCCTTATATTTTCTTGGAACAAAGATACCAGATTGAGATGTTAAGAATAGCATCTATTTGAGCACATATTCTAATTATTTCCCTCAGGGTAATGGGCAGGCCAAGTCCACCAACAAATATCTTTTGAGTAATATAAGGAGGACTCTAAATGAGTACTAGAGAACATGGTAGATCAAATTGAAATCAGCCTTATGGGCTGATAGAATGAATCCTAAGAATTCAACTGGTTTTTCTCCTTTCAAAATGGTCTATGATTGGGAAGCAAGGCTACCAATATCCCTAGAGTTACCAGCATTAAAGCTTATTAAGTAGCTTGAATTTATTGAGTTTCTAGCCATAGAAGTTAGGTATGCAAAGCTCATGAAGCTAGAGGAGCTGAGAAATTGAGCTATGGAAGAAATAGAGAAAGACCAAGCTCAAATCAAGATGAGATTTAACATAAAGGCCAAAAATATAACCTTCCAAGAAGGGGACTTGGTCCTGAAATGGGATGTAGATAGAGCCAAACCAGGAAGACACTCTAAGTTTGACATAATATAGAGTGGCCCCTATATGATTTCAGGATGCAAAGAAAAAAATGCTTTCCAATTTTCAAGGTTGGATGGGAAAGAATTACATATTCTAGTCAATGGAATATATCTCAAGCATTATTACTAAAGTAAAGTACCTTCCTTGTACATATTAGATTAGTTCATTTCCTCCAAGTACTTGTAGTACATTTCTCTATTATATTATAGGGTTTCTTTTGTAATAAGTGTTTATGCAATCTCTGCATGTTCCATTTAGGATGTATAATCTTTGTTGTTTGTATATAGTTGTGACTTGTTGTTGTTATTGTTATTAAATTTTTCCCCTCAAGGAAAATTGAACAAAAATGAACTTTTACATGGAAAATAGGGTTTGATTCAGTCATGGGATCTTGCATTTTGAGGATTGTCCAAATAGGCTAAGCTTGCTCGGCATAGAAAAGTAACTCGGCCGATCCGAATACATGGTGAGTGAGAGCGATCTCAGATAGAAAATGATTTCGGAGGTAAGAAATGGAGGGGGTGGTTCAGCACCAAGCTCATATGTGGATAACTTGAAGGAAGCTTGTAGTTGAGCTAAGTGGAAAACTAGGAACTCCAAAGTACAAAGTTTTTGGACTTCGCAAGTTTTAGATTTTGGAGTCTTAACACTCGAGCAAGGAAAAAACAAGATAAAGGACCTGAAAACCTAAAACTTTGATGTCCAAATTTTAGAATTTGGGATTTCATGATTCGGACATTCGAGTTCTTCACTGAGAAAAACATAAAAACATGAGAAAAATCCCAAAATCCTTAAATGCAAAAGTCCGAAAGGGTTCAGCATTTTCAGGGTCACATTTGAGTTTGAGGTCAACACGGAGGACTTTCCGAACTTTTAGAGGTTTTGATTTTAGAATTCGTAGTTGGGCAGTTTTGTAGGTTTGTTTCAGGGTCGAAGCAACCCAAATATGAAACCTGAAGTCTAAATTTCAGACTTTGGGGTTTCAGAGGTTCAAGTTTTGAAGTTTCAGAACTCTCAAGCTGACTTCGATGATGAATAGTATCACGGGTCTGAAAGGTGCAAGCTCTAAAACCCGAAGTCCAAATTTCAGACTTCAAGGTTTCAGAGGTTTAGGGTTCAGAGATTCGTAGGTTGGGTAGATGAATTATGATGGCGACCCCCGAAAATGCAAAGGTCTAAAACCTGAAGTCTGAATTTCAGAATTTGGGGTTTCAAAGGTTTCGATGTCTCAAGAGAATGAACAGTAACATCAACCTCCAAATTCAAAATACCTGAAAGGATGAAATTTTGGATTTTAAAGGTCATGAGGCATTTTGGAGTTCGAAGAAATAGAGCCAACCACTCGCCATTAATTTTGTATGGCACCCCAATCTTCAGATGGCCATAACATTTGATTGAGATCTTAGATTTGCAAAAGAAAGGACTTTTTAGAAATCTCTCAGCATCCTCTACATAACTACAATTGGTTATCTTAATTTAAGTGAGACTAAGTTATTCAAAATGAAGAAATATAGTCCGTCATTTTAGGGGTATTTCTATATTTCTCACCTAACCAAATGATAAGGGTATGGGCTTCCTTTCTTTCCCAACAAGGCATAGTACATGGAGGTATGGGTTTAGCAGTAGAACCCATCATTGTTGTATGTGAATTTAATGTAATTTGTGGTAGTTATAGTAGGATTTTTAATTAATCTATCTCCTTCACTCATTCTTCCTATATCTTGTAAAGAGGAGCATTATGCTAATGTTGGATAATTTTGCTTTACACCCTCCCTTATTCTCTTGTCTGTAAGTGAATTTGTGGAGCTCAAACCTCCCATCAAAACTGTAAATGCAATCTTTCCTCTTGACCATTATAATGCACTGTATCAAATTTTTGGAGTAGTACTAAAATCCTGCGAATGAATTTTTTATGCTACCGGCTGGTAGCAATATTAGACTGGTCATAGAGGGAAAAATGGCATGGAAGCTCATCAGTAGCATGTATGTATGCTACTAGTCACTAGCATGGGTGAATGGTGCAGTGGAAGCTTGGAGGTAGCACAAGAATGTTATCGGCCGGTAGCATTTTTGATGCTGCCATCTGGTTGCACAATGAGTTAATAAAGGAGCATTTGGTCGACAACAGGGTCACTGATTTCATTTGCACGAATTTTACCAACTGACAGCTGATTTTAAGCTACCAACCGATAATGGGGAAAGCATGTTACTGGCTGGTTGCATTTTTGCAACTGGACGACACCAGATAGAATGATGCAACCAGCCAAGTGTAAGAAGGAACCATGCATTAATAGAAGCAGTAAAAAGTGGTTCAACCACTAGTTTAATGAGGTATGGCGCCCATGAATGCCCATGCAAGAACAGTACCAATTTATATGGCCTCCCATACCTCTTTAATGAAATTTGTCGATTAGTGAGGTAATTTCAAGGATCTCCTTCTATATATTGTAAAATTCACCACATTTTGAAAGGAGACATTCTGGAATCTAAAGGAACTCTACCAAAAAAATTGACACTTTCATGAGTTGAAAGCCTCGAATTTATTCATTTTGTAAAGGATTTTTTCCTTTTTCCTATATTATAATGGATTATGCATCTATTTAAGCAAAAAAATTGGTGTTTTGTGGCTTTTCTTGTCCTAGCTCAAGTTTTATTTTGTTCTTTTCCTTCCATTATTCTTACAGGTATATTTTTCATATCGTGTTCTTTAGTAGGATCAAAATTCATTGTGCTCCATGAGGATGGTGATGTGAATGTTTTTTAAAACTGTGGCACTTTTTTCTACCCTCTCCCACTTTGTTCACTCCCCATTTTCACTCACTTATAATCTCTCCACTCCCTTGTTCTTAGTGTTATCACCTCCCTTAGTTTAAGACTTTCATTTTATGCATCTCACTCTTCCTTGGTCCCATGGAATCCTAGGTTAGTGTTAGAATAGTTGCATTTCCATTTCTAGGAGTAGTTTTAGCATTAGAATAAGTAGAGGAACCAACCTTCTCTAGAGGTTTATCTCAAATTTCAAGGGTCCCACACCTTGATACAATCCCATGTTAGTAAAAAATAGGGTTTTGTAATGTGCAAATCCTAGGGTGTTACTTTTTGGCATGACAATAATTGATATTAAAAATGTCTCTCTATTATAAAACCTATATATTCTATAAAAATATCCTATCATTTCAGTGGAATAAATAGTGGTTTCCCCTCAATTTATATTAAAAATCCATTATCTCTTGAAAATTCTTCTCTGATACAAAATGTAGAGGAAGATCGAAATGCAGTTGGAAAAAGATCACAGAAAGTAACAATAATTTATAAACAATAAACCATGCTCATAATATTATCTTTCATTCTCATCAAAAACATCTTTATAATACAAGTCATATATATAGGAATATGATTTCTATATTTTAGGTTGTAGTTCAAACTACTCCTTCCACATTTTTCTCCCAACTCTATTAACGTGAGTTGTTTAAACTCACTCAACAAATATATTTGTTATAGTTGTTTTATATAAAACAACTTATAACAAATTACTAGAACATATATATAATAATTAGTTCATGTAATTATTATTCACCCCACTTTTCACTTTATTTAATTTTAACCACTAACATTTACATTTTACAATGCATAAATATAAAAACCATATGATAAGCACTAAACCATAGAATTCCTAACAGATAGATCATCTTTAGTCTATATAATGTTTTCCATATAGTATGTTCATGAGGGCCATGCCAATATGGAATCTTGATCTAAACCTTTGAATATGGATATCGCTCATATGAGAATCATCCATATTATATATTAGGTCCACATCCCAATTTCGTAAAACAACTTTTACTTGCCTTATGGCCATGCACGACTCAACTGTGGTTGTATTATACATGGTTTCTGGTTCTGATAGTTTGTAATAGCCTACGTATGCATACCTAACATATAAATCTATTCTATTTTTCCATTTTTTAGAAAATAATCCCCAATACTTGGACTTAGCATGAACTAGATAGAAAGAGAACATATCCAAAAATGGAAGTACCTCTAGTTTAGTGGTAATTAAGTGGAGACTAGATCTTTCTAATTCCCTTACATCATGGGACCTTAGTGCTTGATCTTTTGGTACTCACATTTCATCTATGACATCAACATCAAGTTTTTCATTCTAGACTATGGAAAATCTAGTTGATTAATTTCAAAATTCATGATTTAAGGAAGATGAATCAAACCTGGTATCTCTCATAACTCTGGTGTCTACATAGAAATATAAAAATGTATCTACGTTTGATGATCCCATTTCTCCCACCATGACTAAGGATTAAAGTTCCATGGACGTTGCAACCAACTCCACAAAATAAACCCTAAGAAGATAGGATTAAATTCTTATGTTATAAATTTATATACATATTTTATATGGATACATATTTCATACATTATAAAATATATTTCCAAATATGTATGTATACATACATACATACACACACACACACATATATATAGAACAAACATAAAGATTTTATTTAGAGCTTAGCTAAATTTAGTTTTCTCTCAAAAATTTAAATGGACCACATAAAATAGTCCTTATTATTCATTAATACTTATTATAGGGAATGGTTTAGAGGCTGCTAGGTAATTTGAATATAACATTGGAATAATATATGTCAGTAATGAAGATTAGCGGATGCTAAGAATTTTCTTATAGAAAATTTGATGTGAAATATATGTGTTGTGGAAATTTGTAATTCATAAGAACCATATCCATGTCTATATATAAATGTAGTTGTAAATCTCATAGAGGGCTCTACTTATTTGGGGAAAAACATTAACTATTAACAAAGTTCATAGGGTAGTCATACAACATCATGATGATTGGACATACATTATGATATGTGGTTGAGGTATGTGGGATACCCCCTTCTACAAGATGTGAATGAGTACCATAAGAATGTTGTAAACCATAACCTTCTTTCCTCGTCTATGCATGGCTCTTTTTGGCCTTCACAATGAAAATCATCAACAAAAATAGATATTGAGCCAAAGGACCTAATTTTATTTACAAGAAGAGTCTTATGTCTCTTACTCAAAATATTTGGTTAGATTAACAAATCAATGGAAGATATTTTGATCTTAGTAGTCACCAAGATCATCCTCAACAATATATTTAGAGATTAGCAGTTGCTAGGTATCATTCACTTGACAACTAATATTGTAATGAGAAAACTATTGCACTACATTCATCCTTAAAGGGTCAAGCCTTACATAGTTTTCATTAGTTTGTTTTCAAGATTATTACATTGTGGTATATAATAATTCCTTGTTATTCATTAATACTTTTTATAAGGAATGTATTATCTTCCTACTAGGCAATTTGAATATAACATTCATCTAGCAAATCATAGTAAAAGGATTTTAACAGTCACAAATTTTCATATATAAAATCCAATGTGAAATATGTGTGATGCAGACATTTGGAATTCTAAAGGATTATATGTCTAATAAATTAAAGTAATAAATTTTGATATTAACGATTGTTAGGTAATTTCTGGAGAGGATATCAGATAAAAAATGGAAGGATTACGTTATCAATTAGTGGAAGTACAGCGTATGAAACTACATCCATATCTATGGATAAATGAAGTCTCAAAGTCCTTCGAGGGTTGTGTTTATTAAGGTAAACATCAAAAAAAAAATCTCTACTCAAACATATGATGATTGGCCTTCACAACATAATAATCATTAACAGAAACAGATACTAAGCCAAAGGACGTACTTACATTTATTGCACAACTCTTATGTCTCTTACTCTGAATATTTTGTTAGATCAACACATTATTTAACAAATCAATGTAAGATATTTTAAGCTTATAGGTCACTAAGCTCATCCTCAACAAAATATTTAGATCTTAGCTTTCACTAGGCATTATTCATTAAACAACTATTATTACACTGAGCAAATTGATGCACTACATGATCTCTTAAGTGGTCAATCCTTGCGTAGTTCTCATTATTTTTATGTGGATATTATTACATTGTGGTCTATTATAATTCCTTTTTATTCATTAATAGTTATTGTAAGCAATGGATTAGTGACCACTAGATAATTTAAGTATAGCATTCGAATAACAAATAATAGTAAAAGAGCTTAGTGGTTGCTAGGTGTTGGACCCTAAAATATTGACTAAGTACAAAGAGGTGGACATGCATGATCAATAAATAAAAGGACCTCAGGGAAAATCACGGAGGAAAAGGGGTTTAAGAAGGGTTTAAGTGAAACTTGGGCACACACGGGAGGAAGAATAAGGGTTTAAAAGGACTTAGCCTAATTTGGCATCATGGAGTCACTATAGGAAAAATGTGAGGACCCGAATAAGTGTCATAAGTGGATAAGGTTACCATCCTAGAACCTTTGAGGTCAAGAAAAGGATAATCCATGTAGGGAATATTCCCAAAGGCATCATTACAATTAGTGGAAGGATTGAAAAGAGCATAATCATTTTCCAATGGAGGACCACATCGACACTTTGCATGTGATCTGCTCAAGAGAGGAGTCATTGTGATGGACGATGGTCCTATTTAAAGGAGTTCTTGGGACATGAACATAGACATAGATAGATATATATACGGGTGTAGAGTGTAAAGGGGAGCAGAGAAAGAGAAGGAGAGTAGTTAGGTTTTACAGAAATGTTAGGAAATGATAAGGGTTTGGAGTTCATGGTGCTAGGGTTTATAGTACTTAGTGTTAGAGGGTTGTAATGGATACCATTAAGCATATGCATAGGCACTGGAATCCGTAACAATGGATATAATGGGGAAAATCATACTTAGGATCTCTAATCAGATAGGTTTATAGGAGTTGAGTCTTTGTCATATGATGTATATGGTTTGAGATGACCCTTTTGAATGTAATATGGCTACCAAAACTCTGATAAATCAATATACATGGATTTATTCTATACAAATTTCTTATGTGTGTAAACCCTTTTGTTATTTGGCTTATCATGACTCAAATTTGGTTTCTTACACTTCTTATAATGTTTATTTAGCTTTTGTAATGCATTGATGTGTAGATCTGTTAGTTATATATTCTACCTTTTTGAGTAGATACATGTACTTTTGTATCTACAAATAATCCTTTGTTAATGTCATAACTCTCTTGCAAAGCTCACATAAAGGAGGGGATAATTGCCTGCGTGCACCTTAGATGAGTGTCCAACGTATGCTAGATGATAGGCCAGTGCGCTTAGGGTTAGAAAGAAGTATTGAGGGTAAAATAATGACTACATCTTGGTTCTATTGTTAGGACCTCTTTTGAATCTATTGTGAGAGAAATGTGTAATGACATAGTGCTTGACCTTGGACGGTGTCGAATCATGGCTCTAAAACACGAAGGATGATTTTTCTTAAAGATTTAACACTAGATTTGAGTTTGATGCACGAAAATGGGTAGAGGAGAAACTGTATCACGAAATCTATGAGACATTATTTTGTTGTTTCCTAGTAGAGTTATATGAATGGATATCATCATATGCATCAAGGATGAGGTTGTAACTATAGATCTCATGTTTGGACCCACGAGGGATATCAGTAGTTTCATGAGCCTGATATGACATAGACCCATGATGTTGATCACTAGTGGAGTAGAGTGTTGACTAGTTATACCTTGGAATACATTATTTCTACATATTCTTGCCTCGATATTGCTAAGTTTTAGTTATTGAGGGAGCCTAGAGGGATTGTTCTTTCATGTTATTCCATTGGCTATCAAGATCTTGGTCATTAATTTGATTTTGGAATCCTTTCTCATGCCTAGCTAAATTCATGCCAGGTGCAGGTTGTGGAATTTGGTGTGGTAGAGGATGGCGGACCTTGTAGCAAAAATGGAGAGAGAAGAGAGGTGACTCAATTATAATGAAGCTTAGGAAAGGGATTTAGCAAGACAGTTTGGAGCTACAAGAGTGATGGATTTATGGAGGTAAGTCATTGTGGGAAGGATTTGAGGTTTGCATGGAGGACGTGGAACCTGAGAAGCCCGAGCTACCCCATCTTGACAAGCACAAAAGATAAACCCACTCAGCATCTAGAGAGAGCTTATCATATGAAGAAAGGATAAGAGTCATAGGCATGCATCTTAACCCACATGGTAACTAGACCCTTGTGCTTATTTTTTAGTCCCCTGAGATAAGCTTTGATAATCTAGTTGGTATCGGTATTTGTAGTCAAGTGACAACTAGGAAGTATAAATTTTTCATTTCGTACATCTATGGTTGCATAGTCATTCCCTGTGTTTGGGGGTATTTTGTCTAGCACAACATTTGGGAAATGTATGGGATCACAAGGTTTTATTATCACATCTAGGAATGTTGCAAGAAACACATCTGAGACTGGTTCGGTAGAACATACTTTCGGCATGCAGTTTAGCATGACGTTGGGTTCGCAGGGTGCAATTGCATTAGGCCCCTTTCATACGATAGGATGAGGATCTGGTTGATCTAAAGGCATTAGCACTAATGGATCTAATGGGTCTGGTGGTGGAGGTAACATAAGAGGGAATTAAGGTCTTGGATCTAGTGAAAAAGGTCCACACAACCATCAACAAGTGTTTTATGAGATGTCACTCCACATACCTGATTACAAGGGCATTAAGGATGTCGTGGAACATGTACACAAGTGTGAGTTACTATGTCGTGCGAAGGGGATCATTAACCTAGAGTGCAAAGCAAGTTAGCTTCTAACCACATTGCAAAGATACGCACATAGTTGGTATAGGAAGTATGACCCACACCAGACAGTGGTGGATTACATTGCATTTCATAATGCCTTTTTGGTAGAGTTCCACATACCTAAGTTTGAACATAAAAGCATCAATGCATTGAAGGAGATTCAACAAGGAATGACAGAGAATGTAAAGGAGTATGAAATGCATTTCAAGACTCTCCCTATCTAAGTTATCTTATGAAATTCATCCTTCATAGGCATGCTCAGTGGTTCATCAGAGAATTGATCACGCCATTTAAGAGGGTTCTTTCACATAATATTTTCACATATCTACATGAGGCCTTGTAGGTTGCCTTACGTGCTGAGGAAGTAGGAAGCGTTGATACAGGAGTTAGTCCATTCCTAGAAGCCCAAATTACTATAATGGAAAATTAGCTAGAGAAATTTTCTACGAACTCGGCTCATGAGACTCACAACGGATTATGTTGTACGAATTGTGAGGTAAAAGGGCATACAAAGTAAATTTGTCCTCAAAATTTGGTACGTACAATGACGGTAGACTGTGAGATCTATCATGGAGATCATAATATAATTAGGTGTCTGCTACTACAGTGTGTGATCCATAAGAATGTGTCTTTCTATTGCAAATTTTGCACCTCTACTACTCATGAAACCAAGGATTATAGAATGATTGACCAAATACATGATGTCATTAATACTGGTGTGTGTCAGACCAGTGTTACAAATAGCTCATCATTATAAAGGGCATGCAGATGGAGGATGTAGAGGAAGAGGCATTCGCAGAGGATTTAGAGGTCATGGCGACTACGGAGGTAGAAGAAGTGAGTCCCCACGTGGAAATTTTTATAACTTTGGGTCTACGGAACACTATAAGCGTGAATACCCCAATCTACTACAATGCTCTTGGTGTGGAAATAATCAGAAGTATGAGGAGTGACTATAATTATTTAAACACATGAGCCAGAAGTAGCAGAAGGATAAGGACTCTAGGATTGTAAGTGTGAAGAAATCAGACACATAGTGGATGCTAAGAATGGTGTATGAGTCAGAGTTAGAACATTGTATTGGTGATGATGTGAGCTTAGGTTGCGCATGCCATGGAGATATCAAAGCAAATACCATTGATTACAAATAAAGAGGTGATATATGGGAAATATCTAGACCCTATCCATTAGAAGGAAGTCTACTAAGAGACCATGGATGTAATTAGAAGTCTTCAAGGTGAAATTTAGTGTCTAAAAGAGATTGGAACAGAAGAAAAGAATTGAGGTCCCTAATTCATATATAGATGATGTTAAAGAAGTGTGTAAGATTCTATGCTAAGAGAAATATCATTCCTCTATTGGGAGAATGTTTGAGAGGTAAAGTACCAAGTGCTGGGGGAGAGTGTGAGAGGAAGGTTATGTATGTTAACCTTCCTCTTCATGTTAACCTTCCTCTTCATAGCCTTGACTATGATAGGGAAATTACCTTGAATGCAGTTGTTGATGGATGGCTCTTAATCAATAATTTTGATTGACACAGGTGCGGAAGTTAATGTTCTCACCCTAGACACATGGAATCAAATGGGAAGTCACCCATTACAACCATCTTCAAATGTGTTTTATATGGCTAATAAGACAAATTCAAATCCCATTGGTGTTTTAAAGGATGATGTTATCACCATCCAAGGGGAAAAATTCACTAGAGACTTCGAATTCTTAGTGCTTGTTGAGGTGGAAAAGTTTCTAGCATTACTTAGGTGTCCCTAGTGTTATAAGAACAATGTTGACTTACATTTCAATAAGGGGTATATAATTTTTGAGAAGAAGGAGGAACGTGTTATCATTCCTTTGACGAATAGGAAGTCAACACCCTATACTGAGCCCTTAGGAGAAGAAGACCTAGACAGAATTTATGTATGCACTATCAGAGACCCTGAGGTTGTGCAACCAATAAAATAAGGCCATTATTTAGTGGGAAGACACTCAATCTATAAGTGATGCAACTAGTGTGGCATATGACAATTGGGCACATGGGTGAGTTAGTCAGAAGGAATTTGAGAGGCTCTGTGATGCAAGTAACAAATGCTCACTTAGTCAGCCACCTGGGAGGAAAGAAGTTGTCAAGTTATGCTGGGGGAGCTGACCCTGATGCTTTCCTGCAATCAATAGAGACCTAGTGGAGATGTGAGGTTGAAAGGAGAAGTATGCTTAGTTATAACTTTCTCGGGACCGCACCACATTGGTGGGCGACCCATCACGATAACCTTCTAGAGGGGAACGAGGTAAGGATCACCTTCTCTATTAGGTTTCTCCAAAGAAATGCACCTAATATTATATAAGATTATCATGGGAAGGAACCCGCCTCGTTTCATGTCGAGACATGTAAGAAGGCTTGGAAGGACGGTGTGGAATAATTTCCTCCATATTTATGCGTGTATAATCTTTAATCCACCTTACAAGGCTACGCATGTGCATGGTACATTCACTTAGAGATACGTTGTCAGATAGGAAACTAATAGGAGTTGACGGCTGATCTCCTTCAATCCTTCAAGTACCAGAGTACTAAACCATTTGTGAATGAGGTGCTACAGGTTGTTAATTGCCTAACTATGGGAGATAGTGCCATGGTGGAGAGTAGAATACTGGATTTGTTGGGAGAACCTGGCTTGGAAGTGTGCTTTGATGAGGAATAATTAGAGGAGGTACATCTTGAGCGTGCATGCATGGAAAAAGATAAAGGAAATTCGGCCTATGTGATCGATGGTGAAGAAGTAGAGAACTTGGATGTTAACCATATTGTGGGTATGCATGAGGTAATGAATACTGCTGATGAGAAAGTGCATGCCTACCATGAACCCCTAAAAACCAATAAGGTCAACAATGGTTCGAAGGTGGCACCTAAGGAGGCTAATATTGGAGATTACTGGACAAAAAAGGGATGTTTCAAATATCATCAATATGTTGTACATGAATTTCAGGATTTGTTTCTGCATGGGTACCATGAGCTTAAAAGAGCTCACCACTCCTTGGAAGAAATGAAGATCAAGTTAAAGGAAGGTGCGTGCCCAATTTCGAAGATACCTTATCGAATGAATCTGAATCTGTGTATCAAAGTAAAGCAGGATATTGACAAGATGATTGCATCAGGCATCATTGAGGTTGTTAAAGAATCAGAATGGATAATTCCAATGGTCATTATCATTAAGAAGGATGGAAGGATAAGTATTTATGTTGATTACAGGGATTTGAATGCGGTATGTGTCATTGACCCTTTTCCAAACCCCTTCACCGAGGATATCTTAGAAGGAGTAACCAGGCGTGATATGTACTATTTCATAGATGGATTATCAAGATATCATCAGGTTAGAATTGTAAAGGAGGACTAAGAAAAGAAAACTTTCACCATTGAATTGGGAATTTTGTTCCTACACAGTCATGCCTTTTGTATTGAAGAACACGCTTGATCTTTTTTCACACATTTTGGTTCAGGTGTTTCACGAATTTATCCACAAATTCCACAAGCTTACCTAGATGAATGGACAGTATATGGATTAGTGAGGGACCATTGTGACAATCTGAGGCTAATGTTTTAGAGATGTTGGTAGTTGAGTATGTCCCTCAACATTAAGAAATGTGTTTTCGCTACCCCATTTATCACCTTTTTGGGACATATCATATGTAAGGAAAGTTTGTTGGTGGATCTTGCAAAATTTGTTGTTATTGTGGGATTAGGGGAGCCTACCAGCTAGAGCGTGGTGTGTGAATTCCTTGGGCATCTGAGGTATTACCAGAAATTTATTAAGGGGTATGCCAAGATAGCCACACCATTGGAAAATTTGCTAAAGCACAAAAGTACATTTCATTAGGGAGAGGCACATCAAATGGAATTTGATACATTGAAGAATAGGCTTATCATTGCAGCCATATTATGTGTTCCTTCTTAGGATAATCCATTCCATGTACATGTTGATGCTTCAGAGATGGTGATTAAAGAAATCTTAGCACAACCTGGAGAGGTAATTATTAACCACCCCTTATGCTTTGTTTTAAGAAGCTAACCCCAGGAAAACAAAACTATACTACTACTGAGCATGAGGAATTATTGATGATCTATGCACTACAAATATTTGGGTAGTATATGTTTGCAACACCCTTTATATTCTACATGGACCACATTGCATTTAAGTACTTGGTAAACAAGCATGTTCTACTGTTAGAGATATTGTATAGTGCGAACATTAGATATGATGAATATAATATTATCATGGATAATATTATTATAATGTGAATGTAATATTACATATAGTAAATAGTATTTACTATATGGTAATTAGTAAATTAGTAAGATAGATAATAAAACATTGAGATATTGTTTTATTATCAATGTTATAATTAATAGTTGAAACCATTCAGGTAGATTGGTTTTATATGCAACCAAAGATTGTTGAGAAGGTTACAGGTAAAGACAAAGATATTGTTATGAGAGTTGTTACTATTCAGCTCCTATATAATGGAGTGCATAGCTATGGGAAATGTAGAAAAGTTAATAGAAAATAATTAAAGCTAAATCTATGCTCCTAAACCTGTATTTTTTTACATTTGGTTTTAGAGCAGGTTCTTCTATTGATCAAATTACAGAGCAGGAGCTAACAGAGCAGAAGGAAAAAGAAATTTTGGTGTAGATCTGAAGGCTTTGGAACTGTGTGTTTACACAGGAAAATCACCGGTGACCGACAGGAAAATTCTGATGACCGAATGGGATATGATTCTTGGAAAGGGTCCAAAATGATTTTTTCAGAAAATTTAATTATCAATCTATAGATCGGTATTGTTTAAAATACATCATGGAAAGAACTAATCTAAACCAAACAGATAAGTTTGAAGGCCAATATTTTCACACATGGCAACTACAGATGTAGTTTCATCTCATAGAGAAGGATCTATGGGATGTGGTGAAGTCTAATTCAACTCCACCCACTGGAGGAAATGAATTGGAAAAGTGGAACGTCAAAATATCAGAGAGCCATTGGGTACCATTGGATCTGGGCTTATCAAAAGCCTATCTACATCATGTGGATTTCATCAAAATCTGCAAAAGAAATTTGGGAGTCTCTTAACAAAATTGTTTGGTTCTGAAGGCAGAAATGGCAACAAAGACGTGCACTGAAGCAACGCTTGTACGGGTTTGAAAATGGACAGAGAATCTCAAAAATTAGTGAGCATCATATAAGTAAGTTTTTATCTCTTTGCTAAATTAACTAGTTGGAATTAAAGAACATGTAAAAGATGATGATGCTAAAGCTATTCTTCTTAATAGCATGCCTAAGAGTTACTCAAATATTGTATTTACTTTGAGTAAAATTACTATTAGTCTAGAAGGAGTGATTTCTACATTGTTAGAACAAAGCAGTCATGAAGAACATGAAGAAGTACTATATATAGGAAACAAACCTAGCTCCTTATCTAAGAAGGAAAAACATAAACCAAAGGAAGGTTCCTTCACATGGAAAAATAAAATACTTTTATTGTAATGAGATTGGGCATGTAATACTGAATTGTAAAAAGAGAGCTCAGGATCTTCTTGATGGCAAGATAGATCAGAAAATCCCTTCTAGCTGAAGTAGAAACTGATTGGGAAGTCATACTCAACTGATGAAGAACTTTCATGTCCTAGTGATGAGGATTTCCTATGGTAGAATCTTTTCTTGTTAGAGGAAGGAGGCAATGGAGGAAGGAGGAAAATCAGCGTCCTCGTCATAATTCACCAATGATGGGGTCGCAGACAGATGTGGTGATATTTTATTTCAGTTATGTGTGTGTGTTTATACACAAGGGGGTGAAACTAGTTTCATGTTTTGGTTTTAATGTGTTCACATAGACTAACAACAGTTCCTAAGTGTCTATTTGGTGTGGAAGAAGCAAACTGCTTGACTCAGCTTACAGGGGCAAATCATCTACGTACAGTCCTATGACTATCGTACGGTCCTCTAACTGCCATACTTCGGTGGAAGGTACTTCGTTGGAAGGTGATCAGTCGATGAAGATGTTCATACGACAAGGATGATCATTAGCAGCAAGATCTAGATAGCAAGATCTAGTAGCAATGGCCACTCTGATAAGTTTGATGTTTCCAAGAGCTCTTACCCCATGTTCACACTAAGGGGGGCGAATGTTAGAGAATATCTATGTTGTAGTGTGAATATTAGAATATTATGTAAGTGATTATATTATCATAGGATAATATAATTAAAATGTTGTAATGTAATTAATTACATTATTGTAAATAGTAATTACTATAGTGGTAATGAGTAAATTATTAAGTTAGTGAGTTAGTTGAGGTAAACAAATCATTAACAATATTAGTTTTGTGAGAAAAACAAAATCTCGCGTTAAAATTAGCATGGAGTTGTTTTAGGAGTTCATGTGTGGAGATATTTATGGAGATTATATCTCCTTAAATATAGGAACAACATCTCCTATTTAAGATGGGGTGTAATACTTCCTATGAATGTAGCAAGAATAAAGAGTAAGATTTCAAATTTTCTTTATGCAGATTATGATATTAATTTGGCTCATGATACAATGAGAGGAAAACACCATAACACAAGATATAAGTGAGAAAACTGTCAAGGGGGAAGAAAAACTAAAGAAACTTCTGATTATATAACTCAAATAAAAAGTATGCTAGTGAAGCACCAACCCCTATTTCTAGTAGAGCACTAACCCTTCAAGTAACTCCAACACCTAGTTTAGTGAAGCACCAAATCCACAACAAGCCTACAACCCTTTAAGTATCATCAAGAATGCACTATTACATATGGTAAATAATAACTTTGATGTATTTTTTGACTTTCTATAAACTTATTGAGATCACCTATTTAGCTCATACACCTTCAAACCCTTGTTTTAAAACCCTAACATCTCTAATTCATTATTTCCTTCACTTATATCAACTTGTATTTTCTTCAAGCCCTTTCACACACTCTTAAAAAAATTCTTAAACCTTTCATAAACTCAATAATAGTGGCTCCAAACATTCCTTAGTACCTATAACACACACTGGACATAGGTCACATTTTTCCCTCTCAAGCAACTAGTTCAAATTTACACCCAAAGTATCAAAAATATAGTCCTTCTCTTGATTCAAGCTACACCACCAACTTGAGGTTTTGCATCCTTTGGATGTTAGAGCATAAGGAAACTTTTAAAAAATACCAATTTAATAATTAAAACATGGTCACAAAAAACCCATATAGGTCATCCATGCCAGGGAATGATCAAACTTGTACACTTAGTAGGCTCAAAACTACATCACTAGGATTTTAGTGGGAAATCAACTAACACAAAAAAACATGATTAGTAAAACCCTAAAAAAAACATCAAACATGTGTAATACTATCATAAAAAAATCATCCATAATTGTTAATTATCTTGGACAAGGGATAAAACATGTCGTAAACATCATGATCATGCATACTTATCGGGGAGGGTAACTAAATTGGTAGATGCGCTGGCTAATTATGGCATTAATGTTAGGCCAAACTGTTTGGGGATAATAATAGCATCCCTAACAGCTTCAAAACAACATTCATGTGGATTTCATATACACACGCAATATCTTGAGCTGAGTTATGATTATTGGGTGTGGATCAGCATCGGAACCTACATAGGCATCCCACACGTGTTGACTTAAAAAATATGATTATGCAAATCATGTGGGAATAATCAAGATAGTGTAGAAGTATATGGGGAATTCCAAGTGGAGTTAGCATTGAATTGAAAATCATGCATGCAGGCTATACTGATGTCTGCTAAAATTTGGATACAAGGTTCCATGAAAACCGAAGACAGTAGTAATGTGATTAATGACAAGGAGTGGGCTAACAAAAAGGCCATTATTCTCACAATTTTCCACAGGGCTCAAGATCAGCAGACATTGTTAAGGCGTTTGTGGGAACAAGCAATTTGGAATCTCACGTTAACCAACATTGTGCGGATGTACAACAATAAAAAGTAGACTGGCTTAAGTGCTCACAAGGATTTGGGAATTGTGTTATGGTCAAATCAGTTAAGCTACTTAGTGAAGATGGGGGGTCCCTGTACATACCCAAAATTGTAAGGTACTGTACTGCGGAACAATGTAATAAGTGCCCCAATGATGATACAGGTCTCTTCGCAAGGTGTTCAGGATCCAGAAAAGCCTTACGGATATGCGTTAACATCCCGCATGCCCCGCTTAGCCCCTGCGTGCTTTGTTTTCCCTATCTTTCCCTCTTTTCTTGGCCTTTTGGTCTTCAGTGACGAAACCCGCCGCCCTGCCTGGGCGGCTGGTCTCGTGACCGCCTCCCTGAACAGGGCGGCGGTCCTGTAACCCGCCGCCCCTAAGCAGGGCGGCGGGTCCCCGGTGCGCGTTTTCCAGAACGCTGCTTTTGACGCGAACACACCGCGTGAAAGATCAACGACTCACCAGCTTTTCTTTGCCGACTTAAGCTTGCATTAATGTTTTTTGGTCCCCTGGAATAGTGTTTTTCTTTTGTTTAATGTTTAGGAGTTCAATTTGATTTTGGTTTTTGAGTGTTGGAATTCCTATAAATGCATGGTTTGTGCACATGTAAATGGCCATCATTTTTCACTCCTACTTTCTTATTTTTCAGTGCTGTGGTCTTTTTAGTTTGCTTAGGATTGGTAGCATAGTTTTGTTGCAGGTTTGTTTCAGTTTTGTGTTGCAGCTGGTAAGCCACATAGCCAACTTGTGCAAGTGCAAACATTAGTTTGGCTCTGAATTTTGCTCCAAAAGTTTGTTTTTAAATTTCTTGTTGCAGTAGATTTAGTTTTTCTTTGATTAGGTTTCTTAGTTTTCTCATTGAGTGCCTTGGTTAGTTTTGTATTGCAGCTGGTAAGCCACATATCCAACTTGTGTAAGTGCAAACATCATTTAGGCCACTCATTCTTCAATCCAACTCTTCATGTTTTCAGTAGTTCATGGTCGTTTTAGTTTTGCTCAGGATTGGTAGAACAGTTTAAATCCTTCACAGGTTTGTTTTAGCTTTATGTTAGCTGTTGGTAAGCCACAGACCCAACTTGTGCAGACAGCATTATTGTTTTTGGAGTAGAATAGTCTAGGCCAGCCATTAAAGTTACAGGTTTTGCTCTTCATACAGGCTAGTCTCAGGTTCTGGACGCTCTTTGTTGCATGATTCGCAGTAGACCCCCGCTAGGAATTGCATAGGCCAAGCTCTGTACTCTTGTGCTATCCCTCTCCTATCCGCATTCTATTCTGTCTGCATTCTCGAAGGCTGTCCATTAATCCAAATACTTATTCCTGTTGATGCAAGCATTTCACGCTTTTCTGGATTCACGTGAGCACAAAGAACGTGGAGATCATACTGAGGGGACAAGAACATACACATCGTCGGATTCGCCACTGTTCTGCGAAATCCAGGGTTCCATCTTTCAAAGTTATAATTAGAACTTATCAAATAAAGTAGTTAATCGTTTTATTTCAGTTATTTCCATTCTCGATATTGCCAGGGAGGTTATGGGGATTGATAGTTTCTGAGAAACTATGATTCATTCCTCAATTCTCAGGTAGGATCGAGAATCTTGCAAATAGATTAGTCATTTCGTTGTTTAGAATAAATATACAAAATTACACAGACAAATAGCTACACTCGGCTATTTTGTTTGTTTTACGTTATTAGTTTAGTTGTCAATTCTAAATATTTTTAATAGTTGCTTTCTTATAAATTGCCAGAAAATACAAAAAGAAATTACATATGCTAGAAGTGTACTTAGATTTTACTTTATTATAGTTTGTTTCATTACTGCTTTTGCATGACAATTACGGGACCTAGGGAGCCCAGGGAATACATTTTCAAGCCAATTGTGCCCCAGCCCAATACCGTAGTGGCAATAACTGACATTGACCAAAACCTTAGGATACAAGTCTTCCAAAAAACAATAGACTTCCAACAAATCAGGTCACAGTTGAGAGGGTTAAACATCGAAGACGACCAAGCACACACATTTTGGTCAAATCAGCCAAACTATAGGTTGTCCTAGAAAACATCTGCATGACTGTAGAAGGATTTGAAAGAGAACAAATATTCGGGTGCGATCCTTTAGTTCCACAGCCAGACGCTGGAGACACCCTCATAGATATAGATACCAGCTTAAGAATTCAAGTTGCTAGAACACCTGTAAGGTATTCTGAGAAAATCACACAATTGCTGGTTCTAAACGTAGAGGATGAGAAAGCATATGATTACTGGATACTAGGGATTAGAACTTGATCTCGCGTATGACCATAACAGGACCGCAACAACCAAGAGTCTACGGTTGTGATCCACAAATCCCACAGCCTAACGAATCCACAAGTCAGTTAGATATAGACACTGGCCTACGTACATTAGTATTTCAGTCTACTCCGATTCCACCTATCATCATTCAACAGTTGTCCCTACTAGACACCACAGCTAACAAAGCTAGAGAATTTTGGACTAGGCCAGAGAATCATCCATAGAGTTGACTATATTCACCATATGACCCTATCAGGAGAAATACACGAAACCATCCCGGGTCATTTTCCACGCATCCCACAACCCATAGATCGAATCACGCCAGAGCTCGATATTGATTGGAGCCTTCGAGCAGTCATCCTCGCTGATCGATCTATCACACCAGTCCAAGTTAGAAGGGCCTTCTTTGCCTTAGATTTGAAAATACCATTAGTGCGTGTCGAAGACATTAGACTCCCCAACTAGTTTGTCTGCATATTCTACCCTCACCGGCTGTCTCGGCACAACCTTGGGAGGTCTAGTATGTGGAAGAGTCACTTGTTGATTCTCACGCTCGCCTGTTGCTTTTCTGACGTACAAAATTGGTGAACCCGACGTGAAACAAACGAAATTAGTAAAGCTGACGTAAAACTTCCTACCTTCTCATTCGGAGTCATAAATATCACGTTTCCATTCACAAATCACCTTCGCTCCTTCCCATTATTCTGCGGGTATTCATATACCCCCCGAATATGTCGGGATTCGATGCATATGGCAGACCCCTCCTGGGTCTTGAGGCATACTATGCCCAACAGAATAGGGAATCATCACCCTCACTCTCAATGTGGGGTGACAAATATTCAACTAATCAGTTGTCAACACAAATGCCAAGGATTAGATATAGTTCGTCCTTCCAAGCAGAGGGGTTGGAGCAACAACTCGCTCAAACACAAACAGAGCCTTCAGGCTCAAACAATATGACATTGACTGGAGAATCTGCTTCATCTCCTCAGGTGCTACTTAGACCACATATTAGCAAACAATCAGATCCATACTCAGTTCTAGATGACGAGTACTCAATACGTTATCCTAGGAATGAACAACGCTCTCAAGGCATGTATCCACCTGTAGGAATTTTGCAAATACAGCCCGAGTTCTCTCCTCAAGAAAATACCTCTATGCCATCACGTATAGAAAATACTCTCAGAGAAACTTGGCAAGATAGCAATCAGTTCATGACAGGCTATCACATGCCTATACAACACCAGGATATACAACAAATGCCACCAAGGCACGATATCGTGACTTCACCAAACGAAGTCATTTCAACGCTAATAGAAAAGGTTAGAGGATTAGAACTTGCCCAAGCAAATCAAAATTCGAAATTCAAACAAACAGGGAGTTCCAATCCTCCGCACCATCCTAGCCAAGTAGATCTCCTCACAGGAGTAGGCACGTTAGGTATGACTCCTCAGTATTCACAACAAGTGCCAACTAGACCCACTATCGCTAGCACAGTTCCTCCTGGTCCGGTATAGAGCAATCCATTCCTGGATAGTACCCCTTCATACTTAAACATGTATTCCAAATCACCACAAGGGGATATGTACTCATCCCCCGGCATGTTTACTCAAATGCAGGGACTGCCTTATGCCCCTGCCAACGCGTACGTTACGCCATATCAACAACCCATTCCGCCACCGCCTCCTCAACAGGCACCATCAATGGTTGAGACGTATGCAATAGGGACTTATTCAGAATACTTAAAGGAGCCCTTAGATTTCACCATAAGAAGCGTTATGCTTCCAAGGCCTCTTCTCGATTTTCCCAAATTCAAGGGTGAAGGAGATCCAAACGCGCATATCAAAGCTTACGCTATAGCCATTCGAGAATTACTCCCATGAGATGGGGTCGTTGCTAAAATATTCCCCAAAATGCTGGAAGGCATCGCTCTCGATTGGTATTATAGAATACCTGAAGCTTCCATACATTCATTCAAACAACTCGTGTCGGAGTTCATCAAAGCCTTCGACATGAACAAACTATTAAGGACAGGAATCAGGGAGTTCTTGCACATCAAGCAAGAACATAACGAGTATGTCGCCCATTTCATCCAAAGGTGGCACACAGTCCTTTATTCCTTGGCAAGCGCTCCAAACATGGATCAGATGGAGCTATATGATTTATTCCTTCATTCTCTTAGCAAAGAAGTGAAGGAAGAAGTCCAGAAGTTCCCACTAAGGACTTATGATGAAGTACTTGAGAGCGCTCTGCAAATTGATCAAGCAGCAATAGATAGTGGCCGTAAGACGTATGGAGCAAACGGGAGGTTAATCACCTCTACTCAAAATACTACAACCACCACAAGCGTCAATCAAGGACCCAAAATCCTTAACAAAAATCGTGGGGTAACAACAGATGGGGTAACTGACCAGCCCAAGAGGGTAAATGTCGTTAATACTCTGTCACAAACAAACAACCAAAGAAACAACAATTTTACCCCGACGGTCAATACGGTGGATTTTAATAATCCACAGCAACAACAACGGTGAAATCCCATGAAAGGGCCAAGCCAAAACTCATTTGGTTACCAAAACCAAAGTCAAAACCAAAAACAACAATTCCAAAACTTTGGTCCTAATAGGCAACAGTTTGATCAAAATTTTAGGCCACAATACACACCAAACCAACAAAACAAGAATTATAATCCCAATTCTTATTGTGGTTTCCATAAAATTCGGGGTCATGACACTAGAACGTGTCGTGACTACAACAAATTCATGCAACGCTTGCCAAATGAGCAAAAACAATTTTTTATGGATATGTTCCTAGCAGATCCTACGTCACCAACGGCAAGTACCTTCACAGGGACAGTTTCCCCTCAGAATGCCCCTCTCAAGATCTTTAATGACCCACTCCCAAATCATGATAACAATGGGTTGAAACCAGCTGGAACAAACAAAGGCGCAATGACAGGAAACAACGATCACGAGGCCTCAACTTCGCTAAATCCATTAGTCGCGCCACAACTAGGAAGTCAGCCGCGACCTAAGGTAGTTGGATTAGTAGAGTTAGACTCTGAATTACCCGTTGAAGCAATTATGAGGACACGAGAGTATTTCTCTCAACCAAGTCCAAGCCATCTACCGGAAATAGATAACATCCAACAAACGGTAGTAAAACCTATGGGTGCTTACGATCTAATTAATGATCTAACAAAAACCTTCTCGCATATTTCATTCCTTGATTTACTAAAGAATTCCCCTGCTCACAAGGCTGCTCTTTTAGAGGCGTTAGGTTTGGGTCATTTAATTATTATCACTCCACCACCAAAAGCACAAGTAAATCATATAGACTTTGATGTTTATCCTCTGGGACAGGCGGATAGGGATGTCGAATTCATATTCGAGATAAGTAAAATGCCTACGGATGCCGAGATCGCACGCCAAGGCGATCCAGCCCTACACTTGCAAGTACAGGTTTATAATAATTATGTAAAACGGGCAATGGTTGACGATGGAGCTGCGGTTAACATAGTCCCTTTCTCTTTTCTCCAAAAATTGGGATATGGAGAAACGAACTGTTCTACTACACGAAATACCTTGAGGGGCTACGATAGCCTTAAAGCCACATCGATAGGAACCATAATACTACCGGTCACCTTGGGACCTAAAACAATCCTGACTGAGTTTTATATTATAGATCGGGAAACCAATTATAATATGATCCTCGGCTGACCATGGATACACCGCATGAAGGCAATCCCTTCCACTCTATTTCAAGAAGTAAGATTCCTACATCTGGGAAAGGTATTTGTAGCCAAAGGTGATCCAAAGCCGTTTGACGTACACCTAGCTGATTTAAAGAAGAGACCAGGTGTACACTCAGAATTCAAACTTCCAACAAACCAACTTAACAAACCCTCTGACCCAAAGCCAGAGGAAAAGTGTATACCTATGAGGGATCTTGAAACTACCAACATAGCCCAAACAATTCCAACCCCTAAAGGTAAAACTAAAGAAATAGTATCATTAGGGACTACTGCGAAGATCGTTGAGTTGATAGAACAAGATTCACCAATGTTCTTACCATTCGATTCAGTAGGCATAGGATTTTCCCTAGGTGTTGGTTCCTTGCCAGCAGAAGATCTCTATATGGTAGAAGTAGAGTGTGCAAACACAGCAGATACACCTACATCCATACTCCCGGCTAAGTATTGGACTCTCCATTTCGATGGAGCTAAATACCGCTATGGAGCGGGGGCAGGTATAATTCTTACCTCGCCCAAGGAAAAGGTCCTCCCATTCTCTTTTAAGTTGAACTTTGAATGCACAAACAACGGCGCTGAGTACGAAGCCCTCCTCCTTGGCCTTACCTTAGCCAAAAGAATTGGTATTGATAATATCAGAGTTTTAGGAGACTCGCAATTAGTGGCAAACCAAGTTTCAGAGGTATATGAAACTAAAGCCGAACACTTGCAACTTTACAAAAACGCTATATTAGATTTAAGCAAGGCGTTCAACTTCATATCCATTGAAGCAATTCCGCGAGAGAAAAATCTTCTCGCCGATTCAATAGCAACTTCGGCATCACGCTTCACTCCAAGCAATGAGCTAGAAGATACTCATTTCACAATATCCATTCGAAACGAAGCATTGATAAAAACAATGATAAATCCTCTTTCAAGCGGAAGTGAATCTACCATCCTAGACCATGTTGGAAATGATGCGGCTACTTTGGATTACTTAAATGCCTATGCAGCACTACATCTCTCCTATCACACGCTAGATTTATCTCTGATCCCGCATTCATCTTCCTACTTTGGAAATCCTATAACGGATCTTCCCTCACAAAAAGAACCTAATATATACGCGGTGGAAAACGGGGATGATTTGGATTTACCCCCAGCACCGCCTGAGTTCAAAGAGGGTAACGCCTCTTTAATTAAAGAAACAATCGATGTCAATATCGGAACGGAAGATGAGCCAAGAATCTTGAAACTAGGATCTTCGTTAACCCCAGAAGAAGTGGAAATACATACTCAAGTTCTCAAATAACATCAGAAGGCATTTGCATTTAATTACAAAGAGATGACAGGAGTCGCACCCCACATTGCGGTGCACAACCTCGTCACTAGATCAGATGCAAATCCAATTAAACAGAAATCAAGACCCATGAAGCCCAAGGTAGCCCTTATGGTAAAAGAGGAGGTAATAAAACTCCTTCAGGTAGGATTCATCAAGCCAGTTGACTACTCCCAATGGGTATCAAACATCGTTCCCGTTCTCAAGAAGAATGGAAAGATACGCATCTGCATAGATTTCCGGGACATTAACAAAGCATGTCCTAAGGATGACTTCCCATTGCCATCTATCGATGTCATTGTTGATGCAACAGCTGGGTTTGAGCTCTTGTCTCTCATGGATGGATTCTCGGGATACAATCAAATCAGAATATCCGAGCAAGATCAAGCTAAAACCACCTTTATAACTCCTTGGGGAACCTATTGCTACGATGTTATGCCATTCGGTCTCAAGAACGCTGGTGCCACGTACCAGCGGGCTATGACTTATATATTTCATGATTTAATTCATAAAATCGTGGAATCCTACGTAGATGACTTGTTGGCTAAAGCCAAGAAGCGTTGTGACCATCCCGAAGTACTCCGTGTCATTCTTTCACGTTTAATAGAATACGGAGTTACGCTAAATCCGGAAAAATGCATCTTTGGTGTAACAGGAGGAAAGCTCCTAGGTTACATCATATCGTCACGAGGGATCGACGTTGATCCAACCAAAATTTGGGCTGTCCTCGAAATGGTCCCACCTTCGAGTGAATTTGGAATCAGATCATTTCTCGGGAAGCTGGGCGCAATCAAGAGATTCATCTCGGACTTAAGCTTCGCTATTCATCCAATCAATAATTTACTCAAGAAAGACTATAGCATTGATTGGACTGAAGACTGCAATGAAGCTTTCAACGCAGTTAAATGCTTCTTACTGTCACCACCTACGCTAATGCCACCTAAGCTAGATCACCCGTTAATTCCATATTCACGGGCTACCGATGTTTCGTTAGCTTGCATGCTAGCCCAAGAAGACGATGACAAGAGAGAGCGTGCAATTTATTTCATTAGCCGAACATTGCTCGACTACGAAACACGCTATACACAAGCAGAACGAGAATGTCTTGCCATAGTCTTTGCTACTAAACGCCTAAGACACTACATGCTAAATCAAGAGACAAGGGTCATGGTAAAAACTGACCACTTATGAACCTTCCTCACACAAGGGTCCCTGTCTAAAAAGGCAGGACGCTTTATAACCTTAATAGGAGAGTTCGAATTAACTTTTGTAAACCAAAAGTCAGTTAAAGGGCAAATCATCGCAGATTGGTTAGCTGATAACCCGCTAGACAGAAGCGACTTAGTAGACTTAGACTTTCCAGACGAATGTGTGTACTACGTCGAAACCTGACCTGCTATATCTAAGTGCCCTTGGTACGCTGATATCATTAGTTATATCATGGACCATAGGTACCCAGAACGAGCTACACCTCAACAAAGAAGGCGGTTACGCATTATCGTAGCTAAATACGTCATTATAGAGCAAGTGCTCTATCGGAAAGCATTCGATGGAATGCTCTTAAGGTGTGTTGACACAGAAGAGTCCAAGAAGATTCTCCATGAATCCCATTACGGTATATGTGGAGGCCACTTCGGTGGCCATGCCACTGCTCAAAAAATACATCGAATGGGCTATTTCTGGCCCACTCTAGAACATGACGCGATAGAGTTTGTACGCAGGTGTCATAAATGTCAGGAGTTCTCTCATGAGATCCACATGCCGGCACAAGCTTTGCAACCGATCGCTACTCCGTGGCCCTTTTCTACATGGGGCCTGGACTTGATAGGGAAGTTCTCTCCCTCGTCCACAGACGGCCACAATTTTATAATCACGACCACTGAATATTTCACTAAATGGGTAGAGGCCATGCCTCTTACGACTGTACCTGGTTCTGTAATCGCTAAGTTCATTTTGAACCAAATCATTTGCAGGTATGGTATCCCGTAAATCATTATCTCAGATAATGGAACTTCTTTCAAGAATGAAGAAGTTTGTGAGCTATGCAACAAATTTAATATCAGCCATCATACGGCTTCCTTGTACTATCCCCAAGCTAATGGGCAGGTTGAAGCAACGAACAAAACACTGAAAGCCATTCTCCTTAAAACAGTGAAAGAAAACAAGCGGGATTGGCATTTAAAGTTATATCCGGCCTTGTGGGCCCACCGAACCTCAATAAAAACACCAACGGGAGCAACTCCTTTCTCGCTAGTATTTGCGGCAGAAGCAGTTCTCCCACTTGAGGTCGAAATACCCAGTCTCCACATTTCGCTACAAGGGATTCTGGATGAGGACGCTTACAGAGAAGCATGTCTTTCTCAATTAGAAAGCCTGGATGAAGCTAGGTTAGATGTTGAACAACGACATAGAGTCTATGCCGACCGAATGTGCCGGCAGTATAACAAGAAAGTCTATGAACGTGACATATACGAAGGTGACCTAGTTCTGAGGTTAGACAGCCGGATCGACAAGAAGACCGGCGAAGGAAGGAAATTCCGGCCCAAATGGTTGGGCCCCATACCGAGTCATTGAAGGACTACGGAAATGGTGCATACCTCTTATGCACACTAGAAGGTGAGGAGTTTGGCGAAACAGTCAATTCTCTCCACCTCAAACGTTTTCTACGCGTAAGCAGCTAGCGCTGCTTATATAACTAACTACATCGCATTTTCATATAAATTAGGATCATTTTGTCCACTTGTTCTTACACAAATAGTGATCAAGGAATCTATTCTCAAAGCAATTTATTACAAACTCATGATGTTTCTGGCATGAAGTTCTTTAATCATACTTCTCCGTCTTCGATATCATCAATCAACTCAGAATCTTTTATCTAAACAAAATCGGGCATGACGAAGTCCTAACGGTAACCATACCAAGATCTGCAAGTTCGTTCTCACTTTGATTTCTTCTTAGGATAGGTGTCTTGCCTATGGTCTGTTCTAGAAGCTTCATGGTGTCACATCTATCCCATATACACATCTCTTTGGAAAATAAGCATATACTGACATTTTACTCAAAGAGACAAGTCAAGAAGTGATTAAATAGAAAATTTTATTTTACACATTTCCTTGCCCCACCAACCTTCGGTGATGAGCTTGCGTCTCTTACTAGTGACGTAGGGTTGGGAAAGGATGGAAATGCCCTTACTCGCCTATGCCTTGCCCAAGGTGATAAGCCCATGCTTCTTACAGGTAGCACGGGGCAAAGTGTAGGGGGTCCTCTAAACAAAGTAAATGTTAAAAGGTCATAAACAATTAATTCAAACTTTGAGTCAATAACGAATGAATCAAATATTCAAAATTCCAAAAAGAGTTAAAAATCCTAAAAAACCTAGATTTTGTCTGCTATGTGGCCATCTACGGGTCTAAGTCTGGATAAACCACAAAGCAAGTTGCATCCAAAACTATGAAGTCATTCAGGTATAATAAACTTGTAGTTTTCATTTGGTTCCACCAAAACTTCGTCAGTCTTTCATGACTATCACTTCACCATATTTCATAACTTGCGCCCTATCTTGGCTCTTGGTGATGAGCTCTCGCATCTTACTAGTTGCGTGGAGTTAAGGGTGGGGCAAGTCAATATGTTCATCATACTGGTTGTTCTCATCACTTTGCCAAAACAAATCATGAGGTATCCAAATTGCTAAACAAAAGTTAAGATTCAAGATCACAATATATCTATCATGTATTAGCATCATGAAACACAAAAAGAAAGCAAACATTTGCATCATCTTTTTTCCATTGCATACATTCTAGAAAGCATATAAAACATACATCGTAGTATACACGAAAAAGCTGGAAACAGAAAGGGAAGACCCAAGTGACAAAGTTTTGATCCAAAATCGGCGCATATATATAAATAGTCAATATTTGTATACAATGCCATCATGCACTAGGCATGGTCAAAACGCTCAAAGAGCCCGTAATACACAAAAGAATTTATAATACAAAAGGTGCATAGGAGCCAAGTGGCCTCTCAACCCCTACGCGATCCCGCTGAAGGTGCGCGCCCTCGCCTAGGACTCCAGCTACGCTGGTGCTCTGAATGGACGGAGGGCTCAGGGTCTCGAGGAGCGGTCGTGGTCTCGCCATGAGAACGGCTCCTCATAAGGCGCTCGGCTGTCCTATAGCTTGCCAACTCTGTACGGAGAGTAGACACCATCTTGGCCACATGTCAAACGGGAGCAAAGACGTCGGTATGCCTGCCGGCTGCTGAGGGCTCCCCGGCATCTACGGATAGCTCCGCACGGGTCTTATCCATAGGGATCATCAGAGAATCAGTACATACCCTACGGATTAGATCCTGCCACTCGTCAACAGTCTCTGCAAAACAAAGAAGAAAGACAAATTAGAAACTAGGCGAGAGGCTAAAATATACAAGATACAAATATAAGGAGAGATAGCAGTTAAAACAAGTCCTAAATCAAACTAACACTAAAAAAAGGGAGAGGATAACTTACTCGGGTCACTGGGCCTCTAAGATGGGTCACACTAGGGCCAGCACCCGCTGCAGATGCCGCCGCCGACTGAGGAGCTGCTCCTGTAGTTGGGGCAACATGACACCCCGCAACGGACTCGTCATCTCCACCATGGCCCCCGGGAGAGTGGCTCCTCAGAAACCAGAGTCTCTCTCTCTGCGCTCTGCATCCTCCCTCTCCGCCTACATGATATCCTGAGTATCATGCCACTCAGGATCACTCTCATCCGTCTGCTCCTCTGACCTTCCCTCTGCGGACTCCTCAGAATCGGAGTCAATATCTATAGGGTCATCGCTACTATGAGCAGGACCCGTGGTAATCTGAAGTAAAGGTGCCCAAGGAGCACCAGCTCTCCCTCTGGCCCGAACTATCCCCCTGGCTGCAATAGGAATGCCAGGGGTAACCACTGTCCAACCACGGCCTCTAGGCCCCCCTCTAGCCTCCCGAACTGATCTGTAAACTGGTGCTTCTGGAGGAAGCATACCCACATATGGGACGCCGAACTGCTGAGGAACCCTGCCAAAAGGATGTACCCTCCACCCGTCCCCACACGGTCAATAAGCTGCCCTGTGGTGGAGCAAGAGATCAATGTAAGAGCCTCCTCTCCCTAAATGTTGGCCATGAGCTGGTACGGTATGGCCTCCATATCTGCTGTAGTGAGGGAAGCTAACTGGCTGGTGAGGTGCTCTAAGCACCGACATATCTGACCACCTGGCTGCCCTCACAGCCCCAGGATCTGCCACCTCCACGCCTCTGCCATAGGGAATGAAGCGCTCATACACCCAACTCATAACTAGAGTAGGGTGACTCAAAGACTGTCCCTGTAAACGGGACCACCCTGTATAAGTCGTGATAGGTGGTCCCCAAAATGTCTGCCCCCCAGGCGTATATCCGGCCATGCCCCTCTATCTGTGCAATGATGGGGGCCCAACAGTATAACAAAGTGTCCCCTCCTTTGTCCCTGATCAGTCTCGAGGCAAGGATCCCCATAATGGCCTGTCGAAATATGGGGATGGGCAAAGAAGGAATGGATCTGACTCTCACTCCCTTCTTCGGCCCCGTGGAGATAGCTGCATCCCCCATGTAGCCTGCCCACTGTACAATCTGTGCTCTGGACCCAGCTGTCTCCAGTGTGAGTCTCCTCCCGATGATCGGGACCCCCAGGATACGGTAAACATCCTCTAGAGTAATAGTCCACTCACCGCGGACCCCTGGCAATCGGAAAGTGTTCCGATCTGCATCCCAGTAGGAGAATAAGTCACAGAGTATGTGACTAGACTGAGCAACGTGAGGCACACGCGATATCTGTAATATGCCGGCCCTCTGCAATGTGTCCTCCTCATCTGCTGAGAGGGCATCCAATACCCCGGGCAGCCAATCACACTCTCTCTCCCGGCTCCATCCAATGTACTCCTCCCTCACCTGCATACACCCAAAAACACACAAAACAGAGCAAGTTAGTATCTAAACAATGTCAAGAGAGTCATAAAAACATACACAAATGCTAAAAAATACAAGTGAAAGTTTTAAGTGAGGTTCGTTTGCATTCTGTGCAAAACCGCCGCCCTGGGCAGAGCGGCGGTTTTGTAACTGCCGCCCTGGCCAGGGCGGCGGTCGCGGTCTGAAAACCCGTGCGGGTTTTTAACCCTAAAAAGTCCAAAAAACGCAAAAATAGATCATTTTAGCTAAAAAAAGAGCCTACCCAGTAGGTGCCCCCCCTAGGTGGACCTTTTGAACCTAGCATTTTCAAAAATTTCCCCCCCATTACAAAGAATTTGCCATTTCAAATTTAAAAGGGGAAAAGCACAAAATTGAAGAAAAACTAACCTGTGATCTCGCGGGGTGGCGTTCCACACGTGGAGGCATGATCACTATCTCGCTGTGGACGTTTTGACTCTACTCGCGTGAGAAATCGTCACCGTGGGTCCCAGAGCTCAAAATCTATCAAATCAACTCGCGCAAATGAATAGGAAAATGGGCCCACTTTGATATATATATCGTTTTGTTTCATTTTATAATGGCTTTTTCGCAGGTTCGGAGCGCTGACGGAGGTAAGTTTCTATCCTCGCACTAATGGTACGTCCTCTTCCCCTATTATTTTAGCGTTTATTTTCTAAATTATTGTATCTATCTGCACTTGAGTTCTCTTTTCATTTTTCAAGTGGCGGGAATTTTGGATGGCGTCATTTCGACACACGGACGTGTAAGGTATAACTTCTAACTCCCCATTTCGGGACTGCCATACTCAGACCCATCGTTTTATGCCTCTTCATGGCTAAAACGCTTCTCCGAGGGGGCAATATGTACGTACCCAAAATTGTAAGGTACTGTACTGCGGAACAGTGTAACAAGTGCCCCAATGATGATATAGGTCTCTTCGCAAGGTGTTCGGGATCCAGAGAAACTTTACAGATATGCGTTAACATCCCACATGCCCCGCTTAGCCCCCGCGTGCTTTGTTTTCCCTATTTTTCCCTCTTTTCTTGGCTTTTTAGTCTTCAGTGACGAAACCACCGCCTTGAAGGGCGGCGGTCCTATGCACGTTTTCCAGAACGCTCTTTTGACGCGACCCGCGTGAAATATCACGACTCACCAGCTTTTCTTTGCCGACTTGGGCATGCATTAATGTTTTTGGTCCCCTGGAACAGTGTTTTTCCTTTGTTTATTGTTTAGGAGTTCAATTTGATTTTGGTTTTTGAGTATTGGAATTCCTATAAATGCATGGTTTGTGCACATGCAAATGGCCATCATTTTTCACTCCAACTTTCTTATTTTTCAGTGCTGTGGTCTTTTTAGTTTGCTTAGGATTGGTAGCATAGTTTGTTGCAGGTTTGTTTCAGTTTTGTGTTGCAGCTGGTAAGCCACATATCCAACTTGTGCAAGTGCAAACATTACTTTGGCTCTGAGTTTTGCTCCAAAGTTTGCTTTTGAATTTCTTGTTACAACAGATTTAGTTTTCCTTTGCTTAGATTTCTTAGTTTTCTCATTGAGTGCTTTGGTTAGTATTGTGTTGCAGCTGGTAAGCCACATATCCAACTTGTGCAAGTGCAAACATTATTTGGGCCCCTCATTCTTGTTTCAAACTCACCATTTTCAGTAGTTCAGTCTTCTAGTTTGCTTAAGTTTGATAGTTTAAATCCTTCACATGCTTGGTTGCATTACTCAGCTGTTAGTAAGCCACAAATCCAACTTGTGCAAATAGTATCATTGTTTTTGGAGTAGAATAGTTTAGGCAGCCATTAAAGTTGCAGTTTTTGCTCTTCATACAGACTAGTTTTAGGTTCTGGACGCTTTTTGTTGCATGATTCGCAGTAGACCCCGCTAGGAATTGCATAGGCCAAGCTCTGTACTCTTGCGCTATCCCTCTCCTATCCGCATTCTATTCTGTCTGCATTCTGAAGGCTGTCCATTGATCCAAATATCTATTCCTGTTGATGCAAGCATTCCACGCTTTTCTGGATTCACATGAGCACAAAGAACGAAGAGATCATACTGAGGGGACAAGAACATACACACTGTCGGATTCGCCACTGCTCTGCGAAATCCAGGTTCCATCTTTCAAAGTTTTAGTTAGAACTTATCAAATAAAGTAGTCAATCGCTTTATTTCAGTTATTTCCATTCTCGATATTGCCAGGGAGGTTGTGGGGATTGATAGTTTCTGAGAAACTATGATTCATTCCTCACTTCTGAGGTAGGATCGAGAATATTGCAAATAGATTAGTCATTTCGTTGTTTAGAATAAATATACAAAATTGCACAGACAAATAGCTACACTCGGCTATTTTGTTTGTTTTACGTTATTAGTTTAGTTGTCAATTCTAAATATTTTAAATAGCTACTTTCTTATAAATTTCCAGAAAATACAAAAAGAAATTACATATGCTAGAAGTGTACTTAGATTTTACTTTATTATAGTTTGTTTCATTACTTCTTTTGCATGACAATTACAGGACCTAGGGAGCCCAGGGAATACATTTTCGAGCCAATTGTGCCCCAGCCCAATACCGTAGTGGAAATAACTGACATTGACCAAAACCTTAGGATACAAGTCTTCCAAACAACAATAGACTTCCAACAGATCAGGTCACAGTTGAGAGGGTTCAACATCGAAGACGACCAAGCACACACATTTTGGTCAAATCAGCCAAACTATAGGTTATCCTAGAAAACATCCGCATGACTGTAGAAGGATTTGAAAGAGAAAAAATATTCGGGTGCGATCCTTTAGTTCCACAGCCAGACGCTGGAGACACCCTCATAGATATAGATACCAGCTTAAGAATTCAAGTTGCTAGAACACCTGTAAGGTATTCTGAGAAAATCACACAATTGCTGGTTCTAAACGTAGAGGCCGAGAAAGCATACGATTACTGGATACTAGGGATTAGAACTTGATCTCGCGTATGACCATAACAGGACCGCAACAACCAAGAGTCTACGGTTGTGATCCACAAATCCCACAGCCTAACAAATCCACAAGTCAGTTAGATATAGACACTGGCCTACGTACATTAGTATTTCAGTCTACTCCGATTCCACCTATCATCATTCAACAGTTGTCCCTACTAGACACCACAGCTAACAAAGCTAGAGAATTTTGGACTAGGCCAGAGAATCGTCCATAGAGTTGACTATATTCACCATATGACCCTATCAGGAGAAATACACGAAACCATCCCGGGTCATTTTCCACGCATCCCACAACCCATAGATCGAATCATGCCAAAGCTCGATATTGATTGGAGCCTTCGAGCAGTCATCCTCGCTGATCGATCTATCACACCAGTCCAAGTTAGAAGGGCCTTCTTTGCCTTAGATTCGCAAATACCATTAGTGCGTGTCGAAGACATTAGACTGCCCAACTAGTTTGTCTGCATATTCTACCCTCACCAACTGTCTCGGCACGACCTCGGGAGGTCAGGTACGTGGAAGAGTCACTTGTTGATTCTCACGCTCACCTGTTCCTTTTCCGACGTACAGAGACTCAACAAGTCCACACCTTTTCAATTGGTGTTTGGCATGGAAGATGTGTTACCTGCTGAATTCATGTTACCATCGTTGCGTATAGCACGCGTAGGATGGTTAGATGATGAACAAGTGCTCGAGGAAAGGATTGATGAGTTGATGTAGTTAGATGAGAGGTGGGCTATTGCTCACTGGAGTCAAAAAATAGAAAAATCCATGAAAAAGGCATGGCATCATGGACACATCAAGAACAAGAAGTTCGAGGTTGGGTAGATGGCTCTCTTATATGATTATGAGTTTTTGCGCCATCCTGGGAAATTCAAATTCCATTGTTTGGGCCCATACATTGTATCCTATATACTTGATTCAAGTAATTTGTAGTTACAAGTGTTGGATGGAACATAGTTTTCAGGCCATTTCAATGGGAGTAGGATGAAGCCCTACTATAAATAAATCTTCTTTGTGTTTGTAAATAAGGCAATATTGCTAGTTAGCCTAGGTTTTTCTTTGATGCAGTTTCCTTTCTTTGTGTTTCCCTTTCTTGTTGTTTTTTTTTTGTGCACATTTGTGCATTATTAACCACTTATTATTTATAAAAAAATTCTATGTGCACAGGACCACGCATCCATTTTTTTGTGGGGTGGAGTGATGTGATAAGCACTGGAAACTATGGTTGTGGATGGCCCAAGTTGAGAAATGAAAAACACATGGATTAGAAGATCACATGTGGAAAAGGTGAACATAAGGGAAGGATGGTGTCAAAAGGCTTTGAGAAACCACGTATAAAGGTAAAAATTGCAGCAACAACATGAGGTAGGCAACAGAAAGAACTTGGTCCAAGACATAGAGGAAGAATTCACTTTGGTGCCCAAGAAAGCATGAATAATTATATGGTCAAGGCAGTTACACACCAGAAGGTTGCAGAAGTGTTCACATAGGATAGAGCGTGGAGGAAAAGTGATGAAGTTTGGCGTTGGAAAAAAATCTTCTTTTATTGTGAAAGTATGTTGGTAGGTGGAATGGAATTTATTGTGGAGAAGAGAAAATTTTATAAAAAGAATATCAGAGGTGCGGTATTTTCTATCTTGAATTTTAAGTTATCAAAGAGATCTCATGAACTAGGGCATCCTTGTAAAGAAGGTTTGAGAAGAGTTATGACAATTTACTTGCATAGCTAGTTTGATCAGTGAACCATATTGGAAAGGAGTACATGGGCGTAAGTGGAGAAGGTTGTGTGGAAGAATCTCACAGGTATTATGTTGTCTTATGGAAAAAGGGTTTTCCAGGTTAGGGTTGTATAGCTAGGGCACGGGGTTTGAAGGAATTTTCACAAAGAAGTGGAGCCACAAAGTTGATCAAAGCCAAAACCAGGAGAGAGAAAGAAGTTTTAAGGACTAGATGAAGGAATGACACCAAGGAAAGTAGCAAATGTTTCACCAAAGAAGGGCACAGGCAAGGGAAAACAAGTCATTTCTACCATTTTCAATGAAAATTGGTACGTGGAAATGTAGTACCCGGATGACATATTACTTGGTAAAGAGTGGGTGTCTCACATCAGGAAGATGGTCGTCAATGATTACAACCATCAAAAAAGCACCACATAAAATGAAATGACGCTAGAAATGGTTCACCCTACTGAGAAGAGGACACCATATGGGATTCACATATATGAGGACAAGGTAAAGGTGAAAATGGAGAAGGATGGGTTGTTTCAACTCTATGATTTTCCCTATTTCAGCAAGCCTGAGCGACTATACCAATGGTTGATGTCTCGAGTGCATGAAGACTAATTCTATTTCACAGGTCAGAGGATGCACATAACCCCCCAACTGATTTTTAAGTTCACCGGCCTTACCTATGAAGGAGATTTATTAGATGATGATTTGAAAGACAAGGAATCCATTAAGAAGACCTTTGAGGCTTATGAATATAAGAAGGGTTTGTGTTACTTCGACATTTTTGTAATTACTGACCTAGGGATTAGGATGGCCATGTACTTGGTTGTAAAGTTGAATGGGAAAGAGAGATGGACACAAATCAACAAGGCCTAGTTGAATGTGTGTCGTAAAATCTTGGAGGGAACCATCTATAACCTCTTAGATTTTATTTCAAAGGAGATCATAAACACCACATGCGACGGAGAGAAGATCATGTTTTTTAATGTCCTCCTCACCATTATCTTTTCAGAGATTGGAGTGGCCGATGGGCCGGATAACTTTGTTTAGGAATACCCATATGAGGACCCCTCCCCCACCAAGAGGTTTGAACAATATACTTGTGACGCCATGCTCACCGCTCATAATGCATGCCTGAAAAGGTGGTATAAGTGGATGGGCTATGTATTCAGGGATAAATGGAGAATACCCAAGTAGTTACCATCACTAGTGCAAGGAGATACTGAGTTCACCATATACCAACATTTTGGTATCGGAATATTTACTTTGGTAGATGGCACTAAGAGTCCTTGGTGTAAATTTCCTTTCTCCTTCATGGTGCAATACTTCCAGGATGGGGTTAATCAATTCAAAGAGGTGAAGAAACTCATATTTGATCTAAGTGTAGTAGATCAAGACTACCACAAGCTACGCATGAAACTAATATACCCCAAGAAGTGTGCATATGTGGAGAATTATATCTCCCATGACGTGCATATGTTAAAACTAGTAACACTACCTATTGCAAGGAGGACAACGTTGGGGGTGTATTTGCACATAAGGCCTAAGTATGAAAAGGTTTCTTATGTTAAATATGATGTCTCCATTCCTGAGGACCCCACCGTGTGGAAAAATATTGTGCAAAGGAAAAGAGACAAAGGAGATGCTCCTGAGAAAAATTTGTCGAGCGCACAGATAGTACAGACAATAGGGGCATAGGAATCAGGCGTGGGCACATGTACTTACGTCTACTAGAATAGGTCACCCGTGAGAAAGGAATCACCATAGAAGGAAGATTTTCCACACAAATAAGAGTCACCAGTAAGGGGAGAGTCTCCCAAGAAATAAGAAAAAGAGAATTCCCCTAAATGGAGTCACCAATAAGGAAGAAGCAAAGGGTGACAAAAGGTTCAGACTCAAGTGAAACAAAAAGTATGGTGGCCAACAAGGGAAATGAAGATGATGAAGAGTGTGATGAGGCTCATAATAATCCTATGTACAATGTACACGAGTCAGAGGAAGAAGGAAATTAAGAGAAGGATGATAATGAGGGAGGAACTCATGAAAAAGGGGGGACTAAGGAATTAAACATGAAGGATCAGAAGACCTCAACCCTGACCAAGGAGTAGATGGATAATACCATAAAGAGGGAAGTGGTAGGAATTATCCAATAGTTGGTGGAGCATGAATTCAAGTGAAGTGTCGAAGAAGTGTTGAAGGAAACAAAGGAAAGCGTGAGTTTGAGAAAGGAGTATGGAAGCATGGGCATAGTAGCAGCACAGGAACAAGAGATGACTTACATTAATTATTTGAATAAGGTAATATGCACACACATCCAAAGTACCGTGCCCACAAACCAACTCCTTTCTTGGTCTTCTTTAGATTAAGAAGGTGAAATGTTATCTTACACTTTTGAGTCCCACGTTGATGAACCTAAGTTTGAGCTAAATCGATATGCATTGATGAAGATACCATATGCCAAAGGAGTAAACCCTCTGATAAATGGCCAACAATTGTCTAATAAGAAATTTTACAATGCGCTCAACAAAGCATCGATGGAGGTGGAGGCAAGACTCTTCAGCAGAAATGACAGAATAAGGGTCTTAGAGGAAGACCTTGAGAAAAATAATAAGGAGATCATTGATTAGGAAAAAGAAATAAAACAGAAGGAATTGATCAGTACATAGTTAAGGCATGAGCTGAGGGTTGAAAAGGAAAAGGTGGGTAAAGTCCATAAGAATATAGAGGCCATTTTAAATTCCATTATCTTGAAGCACCCAGACCTAGCCTCGCCTAAGTAGAAATACGAATCAACCATGCCTTGTTTGGAAGACTTAACCCGCATCCTCACCATGCAAAGGAAACCACTCGCATTAGAGTCACGAGAGGAGATGATGGAACACCAGAAGGAGGAGGAAAAGTGGAAGATTGGGGAGACAGTGACTCGGTACTCGAAACTCCTTGTCATAGTAAAGACCACCACACAGATGGGAAAAGTTGTATATGACAACAGTGCCAACAGAGACAGGATAGCAAGCTTATTGGCTGTTACACATGAGGCAAATCTAAAAGAATTTTGGGAGAAGCACAAAGGAAATAGGGTGAAGTGTGACAAGATCCTAGCCGAAGTTTAGAAGAAGTTGGAAGCAATTGACACCTTGCGGGGTTCAATTAAGAATAATCTAAAGGAATTGTACCCCCAAGTTACTTGTAGGATGGATGTGTTAGGCGATCTTAGCAAGCAGCTGGAATGTATTGTAGATATACTAAAAGCTAAGAGCCATGAACTTAGTTTTGATGAAGTAAGTGCATTAATGGGTGACCTGCTTCAGCAAGTGTAGGGAGAAGTAGACACATGGAAGAAGATTGAGGCATTTTTGAAGGAGTTCCCACTCCTCATGAAACAGTAGCATATTCTTATATTCTTCTATTCTTTCATCCTTCCATTATTTAATTGTTACAATACCTCTAGTCTTTATTTTTTGAGTAAGCAGAATGTTTCCAAGGATGAAGAACACGTGTAGTGTGGGGTGATGTTGGACCCTGAAATATTGGCTAAGTACCAAGAGGCATGCACACAGGATCAAAAAATAGAAGGGCGCTCAGGGAAAAGCATGCAAGAAAAAGGGGTTTAAGAAGGGTTTAAGTGAAACCATAGTGCATGGGGGAGGAAGAACAAGGGTTCAAAGGACTTAGCCATATTTGGCATCATAGAGTCACTTGAGGAAAAATGTGAGGATGTAACTAAGCATGATAAGTGGATAAGATGCCAGCCTAGAACCTTAGAGGTTAAGAAAAGGATATTCCACGCAGAGTATATTCCCAAAGGCATCATTACAATTAGTGGAAGATGTAGACATATGTAGTTTGATCAAAGCACTTTTATTTCTAGTATTACAATAACTATCCCCCTTCTTGCAAATTTATGATACCTCGTTAATTAGGCCTCTCTAACTTTTTGTTTACGACATTATTTTGGTCATATTTCTCCTAGAAACCAACTAATGGGGTTATTATAGTCCCTTATTAGCTAAACTATCTTCTCATTCCCTTCTAGACTACTTCTACTACCTTCTTAGACTATCAATCCATTTCATTAGATTGATTAGACCTCTCAAAACCCTCTTGAAACCCTACTTCCTCTCTAAGCAAGATTAATTAGCCTAGACCTAGGTTAATTACCCTAAACCATGATTAACCTCTTTTAAGCCTAGTCAAAACTTACTTTGACTCACTAAAGTGCTTTTTAGGCTTTTTCATTTGTCCCACATGCACCCAAAATCTCCCACTTTCCCAAACGGAAAACTACAAATAGCCCACTACCCCTAGACCATTTCTAAGAACACTCCTCGTTTCTAAAATAAAATATAGCATTTTTCTTATGGCTTAGATTTTATTTTATTTGTTTTATTGAGCTATTACTTTTCCATTACACTACACACACGAGCACTGAGGAAATGGGTAGAATCATTGGCCTTGAAGCCATTAATGGTGAGCTCACATTCTCATAATCACAAACTGATTGCTTATAATCCTTACTAGGTTCATTTGTAAAAGATTTCAATAATAGAGGATAACTAGATATGTTAGGTTGCTTGTTTATTTCAAGTTTAATGCATGCAAAGTGATGAATCCTCACTTATTTATTATCTAATGGTCCATTGACTAGTTTGTTTAAAGATTTTGGGGTTTCTTAAGTGTTCTTACCTCATTTTCATAGCTTTTGCAACTTTTCATTGAACACATTTGGCATGCCTGGTGGGAAACTTAGTCCATCCTCCATTGATGGAGGCATTTTGAATCTTTTATATCAGTTTCTAACTTTTTACATGTTTTTTGTAGGGTTAAATGTTTTACCTTACGATTTTTAGAGAGTTTTTATGTACTTAACCTTGATTTTCATGCCTCTTTGTTGATTTTATGTTAGAAATTGAATTTAATGGCTAAATTCTAACCTGTTGACACTTTTAGAATTTTGTTTTCCATTTTTTTTGTGGTTTTTTAGGCAAGTGCACATATACCTTTCTGTCAACACAGGCTCCTACTGACTATAATTTTTAGCACAGGTGCAGAAGCACCCAAATCCATGCATAGGTACATAAAAGAAGGCACATGTACCCAAATCGTGGCACATATACCCTTCTTCTAGCGTAAGCACCTGGCTGACTTTCATTTTTACTAGGCACGCATACACCTTTCTAGACACACAAGCACCTTGTGTGTCCTTGGCCCTCTGTCAAAAAATTTACCAGACGTGCACATGCCCAAATAGTGGCGCATACACCATTTTTCTAGTGCAAGCACCTCTCCTTCAGTGCACACGTATTGTCATAGATTTTTGTACTTGTTGTTTCACTTCCCTAGCACAAGCATTTATTCTCTAGTGCATACACACTTATACAAGTGCAAGAATCTCTCAGGTTTACAAAAAGTAGTGTAAACACCATAACCCACATGCACATGCCCAAATATGTGTGCATACACCTTGAGGGGTGCACAGGTGGTCTCTGTTTGAGCCAGATTTATTCCTATAATTTTTAGTGCTCTTAGTTTGGGTCATATCTTTTGGCCCGATGACCAGTTTTCAAAACTTGAATAAGTGTTGGAAAGATCATAAAGAAAACTTTACGAGGGAAGTCCCAAAAGTAATATACATTTTGTATAATTACTTCTATCATAAAACTCTCAAAGTGTCCCAGAGACCTCCGATAATGCAAAATACTAAAAACCATTGAAAAACTGTTAAAATAGATTTCTAGAATTTTCTAATTTTTCTTGATTTTCTAACTTATTTTTAGGTTCTAACAAGTGATTGCATATTTCTTTTTGTTTTTATTTGACTAAGGTAGTTTAAGTGTTTCATTTTCTTAGTTAGAAGGAGTTTTTTGAAGTGTGTATGCTTTTCCCTCACACCTTCTAGGTGATCTTGGGAATCAAAAACACTTCTAAAACCTCCTTTTCACTTTCAAAAACATTTACTTTACGCTTCCTAATTGGATTTATCTTTCAACATTGGTTAAGATGAACTCTAACTTTTGCAAAAAACACTTAAAGTATTTTCCATAAAGCTTGTTTTAATTTGAGTTTTTGCGTTGTGTATGCTCTTCCTTTGCACCTTTTTGGTGATCTTAGGAATCAAAAGCAACACACAAAATCTCTTTCTTAATATCATTATCTATGTTGGAAAATTACTAACTCCTTGCATATAGGGCCTAAACACTAGTCAAAGAAAGGATTTGCAAAAGTGAAACCTTCTAATATGTGTTTTCATACAAGTTGTCAAACAGTGTGCTACTTAAAACCATATTAAGCTAAGCAAGATAAAAAAGCACACCACTCCACATCACATTGTATTCCATGTTTCAGAAAAGTGTACGTCCCTATCTGCTCAACTAGAACATAACCCCTTTAGCATAACGCCTTAAGCTATAACAATGGGTGTGGTTCTAGGAAACCTAAAATAATCCACCACTAAGTAACCTTGTGGATGAAACAGGAAGTACACCAACTTACCCACTTGACTAGATTTTACATTGCAAGTTACAATCAAAGTTATTTGTATCGCGACCCCAGTGAAAATACATGTGAACACATTTTTTTCTCATCTTACTTGAAGGCGGTAAAGTAAAGAAAAGATACTCCCAATTAGTCATTGCGACTCTTTGGGTAAATCACACTTGCATTTAGAAAAAAAATTTGACACCTAGTTGAGGGATCTTATTAGGAAATTCATTCTATCTTGAAGCCCACTTTGGTAGTCCATTGTCGTTTCTTTCCAATCCATCATGAAGTGACAACTTACTTGGAGTCTGAACCTTGGTTTTCGAACAAGGCAAAGATTCCACTTGATTTAGATCTAAGTGTCTTTCATCATGAAATTAAAACGATGTATCATTTAGCTTGGTTTCTTTCTCACCTTCGAATGAGGTGAAACTCTACCCAAGTGGTTCTTAGTTTATTTTTCATATTTTGATCTATACCCTTGCATTCTATTTGCCCATTTAGGGTAAGAAGGAAGCATACCCTGCGAAACTTATCAAGGACAATATTCACCACTTTTTTTTTCTGTTTATGCCCATCCATATTTGTGGCTGGGTTATTAAATGTATAAAGTGTGTAATTACGTTCTTGTGTCTTTGATAGTCCTTGGATCTTGATTTCAAGATCATCTTCATCACCATAATTTAGATTCATTATTATTTCTCCTTAAGTTATTTATTTTTTCTCGCATTCTAGCCATACAACTTTGGTACTTACATCTTATTTTCCATTTTCTGAAAACTTGTTTTAAGTCCCTTTATTGTACATTTATGTTTCTCGTACAACTAAGAAATTCTTGGCATACTTATACGTAGTTTTAATTTCAACATCATCTAATTCTTTTAAGAGTGTTAGTATTACCTTGTGTATATTATAATGACATCATATTTATACTAACACCTTGCTTGTTGGGTTAACGTGTCAATATAGTGTTGTTATGCTATCCATATTCGTAGCTTCCATTTTTCAAAAAACTTAGGTATTGTCGGCATTTGAACTAGTCTTAGTATATCTCGTGGAGAGATCATGTCAATAATACTTTGATATTTAGGCATTGTTAGTACTCTAACTCGACGTACGTATTAATAGGGTATTGTCACTATCTACCTTGAGCCCTTCATTGGAATCAAATTTTAGGGTATATTCTTGCTAAACAATAGTGTGAGTGATTGTTTGATTTGATCAAATGTTCATAGGATTGTTCTTTGAAAGATAAACGATTGCATAGCATTACATCTAAAACAAACTGGAATATTTTGGCCATCAGATGACTTACGCAACATACGCCTAGGTTTCATACAACTTTGAAAGTATTTAGATGAAAACCTAGTATAACTTTGACTTGAAATGCCAAGAATCACAAAAATGGCATCTAAACCAAATGAGTGTGACTTAGAAGAAAATCCTTTTGAATCCTTTCCATTTAGCGGCAATAACTTAGCACCTCTCTTTTTTGTAGGTCAAAGACACAGAACCGTTGACTGATCATAGCGGAGAAGAATCTGATTCTTCTAAGGAATAACATAAATTAGACCTAAGTCGATTTGATGAGCTCCTTCATTATAATAGAGATCAAGTACTCACAAGAGTCCTAGAATTAGGGTCTAAGCTTCCACAAGAATGCGAAGTGGAGACTAAGATCATTAATCGTAAAACGGAAGAGTGATCATCCCTCTTAGACATGGATAACCCCTTTGACCTAGGGTATGTCTCTACTTCCAGACAACATCAAAAAACTGTTGAAGGAGACCCATTTAGAACCAATTGGTGATTCGCGGAGGCCTTATTATAAGGCTTCACATAAAGTAAAAATTGAGCATGAGAGAAAATGTTCACTTCATCCTAAATTTGATTAGGAAGACGTTCCCTTAGTTAAAGTAGAGATCCTTCAAAAATAAATATTGAAACTAAGTCAAAATTTAGCAAACTTAGGCTCTTCAAGTAGGAATGTGCATAAAGACAAACTAAAAACCAAATCTAGTGAGTTCCACTTTGATCTGTATAATGACACAACTTTTAAAGTGGCTAAGGCAAATAGACCAATATCACCTATAAAAGAACAACTCATTTGATAGGAATTACAATCAATAAAGGACACACTTAATACGCTACATGAAGGAAATGTAGGACACAGTAGGAAGTACCTCTATGAAGAACTATGCCCTTACCCCTTCGACAAGGACATGTTGCAACAACCCTTTCCAAATCATTTTATCATTCCTAAGTTTGATAAATATAAAAGAAAAGGTGATCCTCATGATCACATTAATGAATTTTACATGGATTGTCAAGAGGTCACGTACAGCTGATAATTTCTCAATATGAATGTTCCCTCGCAACCTAGGAGCACTGAAATTAGAATGGTTCTTTAGTATACCCAAGGGATCCATTATAACATGGCCTACACTAGCAGAAAAACTTGTGTGAAATTATTCCTTCAACATGGAGAATGATATCATGATGAACGACCTTTGCAATGCAAAGCATAATCCCATACGAGACCGTTGTGGGAGCTTATTACAACAATGGCATGGATTGGAAAGCCACTTCCCTTATGCCTTGTCTAGAAAAATAGCTAGTAAGCATATTCATTCTGAACCTTAAATCTCGAAGATAGCATTTCATTTACAAATACATTGCGGCTCTAACTTCAAAAAAGTTATCGAAAATGGGTAGTCAAATTAGAAAAGGATCTCTGATTGTGAAAGGTTACACTCAAAATTGGTCATCAAAGGACAGACATGAAACATTTTCCTTATGGATAAAACAAATGTTCTTCAATATGAACAAACATTTCATTGGTGATGGACATCACGGACTCCAAGAGAGTCCAAGATCTATAAATTTTAGTCCACTTTTAAAGATCTCACAAGGACCTCACCAAAAGGCACCCACCGAATGTGTGTTTACGTCTCTAACAAAATCACTATCTTCCATACTTAAATAGTTAGATGTGGTAAATATGGTGCAGTAACTAACCACAATATTACCATATCCATAGAGGATGCTCTAAAAACTCGGTTGGTTCAAAGAACATGAGTAATGTGATTTCCCTATCGTGTTAAAGGAAACAAAAAATATAGATACTTGAGACTAGTGTCATTATATACAAAACCTCATTGAAGAGGGAAAAATTGTCTGTAGATTCCTATCCCTAACTTGGGACAAGGTCCAAATGAGAAAATGGATATCTTCAAAAATTCCTTTCCTAACCATACAGATAAGAAGAACAAGAAGCCAGGTCATGGAACAAACTTCCAATGACTATAGGACAGCTATTTCTTATGCTTATCCAGCTAATGATAGTCCCTTTGAATCCCTCACAGGATGTATCTGTTTATCTGATGAACTGGGTCAATACTATTAGGATCTTGGAAAAAATATATGTAGTAGGTACATGCTACGCACTCATTTCATCATACCAGATCCCCCTACCTATCCCTCAGGAAGGTCAGTATAACCTAATAAAATAGTTAGAGAAGACATATGCACTAGGATATCGATCTTACATAGTCCATGCAAAATAGATCTGACGATGCTCATTTTGAAGGTCACCTCATTGTATAAAATAGCTTCAGAGGTTATGAGAGTCTCCATAGATGTAGATCTCGCGCACCTTCAAGTGATGATTGCACACCTTGAATCCAAATATCATATCAAGGTGTTTATCAAAATGAAATCCTACATAATAGAGTCCAGAAATGACAACTCGACCGCCTATACCTAGAAGTAGTTATTACCCATCATAAGATCAAGAGAGTACTTATGGATGGTGGACCCAGTTTAAATATTTGTACTTTTAAGATGGTTAAGCAACTAGGCCATTAAAAAATGCCATCTAGCAGGCATCCTAAAAGTATTACAATCGTAGTATATTGATAATGAGGTGCGATGATTTAGAAGGTACTATTGTAGTTCCAATGGAAGTAGGGTCAACTTGTCATGATGCAACAATTCCATGTCTTTGACTTAGATTTGTTCTCATTGATACAACATGCTCTTAGGATGCCCCTGGATCCATGTCATGCAGGCCATTCCTTCAATTTCATCATTAGTGTATCAAGATGTTCCATGAAGTATCCTATAATCACCCGTTCAGGGTGATCCAGAACCATTTACATTCATTGTAGAGTATTGCATATTTTGCGTAGATCTACATGAAATCTTATGAATGCACAAGGGGAATTATGTGCATATTGTTATTTCCTTACAAACCTGAAGCCAAAATATCAAGGAACATGTGGATCCAAATTCACTCAATCCTTTAATCAAATACTTTCCTTATGTTGATATCAACCCTTTCACATCATGGGATGAAACATCCACAAAGTATGGCACTAAGTGAGAAATTCACTCTTGAACAGGCCTTAGTCTCTAATGGATCAGAATGTATCAGTGGCACCCAGCTGCCACTATGATAAGATTTTGGCTATTGGTTCAGGGATCACTGGAAGCTGCCATGGATGCTTTGAAACAATTGGAGAAGTTAATACCTGGTGGTCTCCTAAACTGAGGAAAAGATGTCATGAAGATTGGGTCAAGAGGGTACTCTTGAAGTGCTTAGAAAGAAGCATCATTCCATCATGCTCAACAGTATTTCCTTAAATAACCTCCTCGACTCACTCGAAGTAAAGTCTTAAGCATACATTGGGTCACATGTGGTATTAATGCAAAATTTTGGACAGTTATGAACCCATTATTGGCATCCAGGATTTCATCATTTCCCAAGATATGGTCTTAGATTAAGACCTTCTGATGATCCACCCTTTTAGGTTGATGCCACATATTCCAAAAATGACGTTGGACTCATTTCACTTCAGGGAATAGCGATAGGAGAGGTCCCAATGTAGCCTCTACAATGATTTTCAAAATTAGAAAAAGGGATATCCTTGATTTAGACGTGTCAAAGACACTTATTCGAAGGGGTCCAATCACTACAAAACAAGTTCAACAGAAAACCTTGAATATCCCAAACTTGTACATATGGGATCATAAATTTTACAATAATGCAAATCGACTTAATAGAGAATGACTTAAGGCATGGATCCCATTCACCGGAATCACTTGGGGCTTTTACCTTCCGACTAGGGATCTCAAGCTTGAAACGTATTGTGTTGATTGCAACATACTGATTCCTAAAGGGTACTTGTCCACAAGAGGTTCAAGATTTTCCATGATGTTCCAGGCTTGAATAGGCTCTTGCGTCCCACTTCAAAACTAGAGTAAGCTAATTCTTCAGAGAATCCTTGTGGAAATGAATAAACGCGGAGTCTCATAAGGTCGACTCAACTCCCTTTGAGCCACTAGTCAGATAAACAAAATCAAGAAATCTATAGACGAAATGGTATATCCATTCAAATATGATGATGAGTGGGCTAATAGAGGTTGATCTTTACTCTTCCCCCTAATCCTACGCGAATGGATCATGCTTCTAAGATGCATTTTATAAAGAAACTATTAGTGTCAACATTCGCTTAGAAGATGGAACCTATAATGATAAATTTTGGAGCTTCACTCTCAGCTCAAGAACAAAAGGTTTTTATGGAGATATTAAGAGAATATGTAGATATATTTGCATGGTCATACACAAATATGCCTATTTTGGACCTGAGCTTAGCATTGCCAAAACCTCGTTGTGTACCCATATGCTGAAACCCATCAAGAAGAAATTAAGAAAGATGCACCCTAAAATTTAACTCCTTGTGATCTAAAGAAGAAATTGAAATGTTATTAGCTACTTATTTCATTAAACTCATTTCAACTATTCATATTGGATATCTAACATATTTACCAGTTTAAGAAGAATGATCCATTGGTATAAGGATATGCACTGACTTACACAACATCAATAAAGTTTCATGTCCCAAAGATGACTTCCCCTTTCCTAATATTGATATGATTATTGATTCTACTGCTGGTTATGAAATGTTATCCTTAATGGATGGTTTTTTAGGTTATAACCAAATCCAAATTGTAGAGGAAGATCAACATAAGACAAATTTCATCACCCCTTGGGGGACATTTTGTTACAAGGTCATGCCTTTCAGACTCAAGAATGTTAGGGACACCTATCAACGTGTACAATGACAGTCATCTTCTATGACATGATGAATGACATCATGGAGGATTATGTTGATGATATCTTAGCAAAATCCAAAAGCATAGGAGAACACCCTGAAGTGTTGAGACATATTTTTCAGTGTCTCTGAGATTACAAAGTATGCTTGAACCCTAAGAAGTGTGTCTTTGGCATTTTGTCAGGGAAGCTCCTAGGTTTCATTGTTTCACAAAGAGGAATAGAGGTGGATCCTGTAAACGTTACAACTATCATAGAAATGCCTCCACCTACAAATCTCAAACAACTAAGAAGTTTACAAGGAAAGATACAAGGCAATCCGTCATTTTATTTCACAGCTTGCATGGATAAGTGCCATCCATTTACACATCTCATCAAAAGGGATGTTGTATTCAACTGGGGACTAGACTGTCAAAAGGCATTTGCACTTACTTAAACAGTACCTTGTCAACCCGACCATACTCATGCCGCCTACCCCAAGTGAAACCTCTCCTATTATACATTTTAGCTACCCAATTTACTATTGGTGCACTTCTTTCCCAATATGACCTAGACCATAGAGAAAGGGAAGTTTATTACCTTAGTCGCACCTTGATTGCCTATGAACTGAATTACCCACAAATTGAAAAGGATTTCTTGGCAGTCGTCTTTGCCTTTCAAAAACTATGTCACTATCTCCTTAACAATAAGACCAAGTTAATATCCAAAGTTGACCCTCTCAAATACCTTTTATCCAAACCCGTCCCTTATGGGACGAATGGCTAATTGGATCATTCTCCTAAGTGAATTTGACATTGAGTTTGTAAACCAGAAGTCATTAAAAAGGACCTAGGTATTGGCTGATCAGTTAGTAGAATGTCCTCTACCAGGGATGGAACCTTTGTGTTCTGGATCTGTCCAGATGCATCCATGATGTATATTGAAGATTTGTAGAGTGGAAAGTCCATTTTCATGGATCATTCACCTTCCACAGATCAGGAGCAGGAGTGGTGCTCATCACTCCCACATGTGAGGTTATTCCAAGAGCATTTTGTTTGGGATTCCCTTGCACTAATAACATTGTAGAATATGAGGCACTCATTGCTGGCCTTAAGTTGGTCTATCACTTGGAATATCAGACAAGCTATGCATTCATTGGGACTCCCAACTTATTATTAAACAAGTTAATGATGAGTATAAGGTTAAAGATGAAAAGATTATTCCATACAAGAAAATGGTTGAAACCTTGAAGGAATATTTTATACAGATTATCTTTGAAAAAAAACCAAGGTCACACAATAGATCAGCAGATTCTATGGCTACTAATTGGGTCCCTCTTACACATTCTACCTCACAGAAAGTAAAATTCCCTTCTTTGTAGAACATTTACAAGTACCCACATATGATATGCCAGAGTCATGTTTGGCATGTGAATTGTTGGTCCCATTATCCCCTTGGTATGACCCTATATTTAGACTACCTACAATATGGAACTGTTTCCCACAAACATTACCCATACTAAGAAGAAATCCCTTATCCTCCATACAGCCCATTACACCCTCCTAGGAGGCACCCTTTATCATCATGGCTACGGCGGGAATCTAGCTTCATTGTTTGGACATTACTGAGTTCAGTCCATGCTATTAAGGAAGTGCATGGAGGTATTTGTGGCCCACCATGGAAGCAAACTATTGTTATTTTTAAATAAATGTGAGCTATGCCAAAAATATGGCAACTTGATACATGCGCCAGCACAGGATTTACAGCCCATTGCGACACCTTGGTTGTTTTCTAAATGGGGCCTATATCTCATAGGGAAACTCTATTCTTTCTTCTTCAAATGGCCACAACCACATTATCACTGCCACCAAGTACTTTACTAAATGGGTGGAGGTTCTGCCTCTTACTTATGTCTTTGGTACGTAAATTTCCAAATTCATCATGAATCACCTCATTTTTCGTTACGGTATCCCTTCCACCATTGTCACTGATAATGGTAAATCCTTCAAGATTAAAATGGTCAAATGATTGTGCCAATGCTTCCATATTCATCTCAAGTAGTCTACCCCCTATTACCCCCAAGGTAATGGACAAGCCAAAGCTACCAATAAAAATCTTGTATTGATCACGGAGAAAATGGTAAGTAAAACTGGTCGTAATTGGCACTTACAAATACATCCTACCCTCTGGGCCTATCGAACTTCCATCTGAACTCCTACTGGTGCAACACAATATTTCCTAGTCTATGGAACTGAAGCCATCATACCCTTGGAAGTGGAGCTTCCCTCCCTGAGAATATCTCTCTGTGACTAGCTTGATAAGGATGAAGACTATAGAGTTTCTCGACTAGTAGAGCTAGAGCTATTGGATGAAAAGTGTATTATAACGCTTAATCACCTTAAGGTTTACCATAATAGAGTATCAAGAAGAAATAAAAAATGGATCATCCATCATGAATTCAATGTAGGTGATCTAGTTCTAAAAGAAAATAAGAAGAACATTGTCAAGGATAGAGAAAAAAAAGGTAAATTTGAGGCTAACTAGTTAGGGCCTTATGTGGTGGTTGTTAAATATGGATCAAGAGCTTATAAATTGGCATACTCAAATGGTGAAGAGCTTCTAGAACCTATGAATGCCATGCATCTCAAGTGGTTCTATGCTTAAGCATAGTGCAGATATCAGAAAATACCTAAAAAGTAGAAAAAACAAGAAAAACATCAGAAAATCAAGAAAACGATAAAGAAAACACAGGTCGTCCACATGTGAAAACCACGAAATTATGGTGCCGTGGGTAGGTATTTTGGTGAAAACAATTTTCAAACCTTCAAGGAAGATCTGTCAATCACAAACTACTCTTACATCTGGACGGGTGACTCTCACCACTTTCTAGGGTTAGTTTCCCTTGATAGTTCTAGGAACCCTATCGAGTCTATCTTCACCAAGCCATGATTTGGATTATTTGTTCTTATATCTGTGTGAAGGGTGTGCCTTATTATATTCCCATCTAATGTTGTGGGCACGTTCATATTCCAATTTCTTGTACATATATGTGTGGCATTCTACTTTTTGTATATTTCCACATCATGTTGGGGGCATCCACACTTATTTGTCCCTTTACATTTCTTTTGGAACATGACCTTGGAAAATACAAAAACATTTAGAAAAAGGATGCACAAAAATCTAAACATTAAGAAAATCCCCCTTCTAGGGATGCAGCTACAAAAACATTACAACATTGTCTTAAGAAAACCCTGAAAACAATGTGAACAGTCACCTTGAAAAATTGTCTTTCAGATGACACCAAAAACAATAGAAAAATATATCAATGTTGTCCCACAAAAACAGAATAATAATTTTGTTTATGTTTGTTTTTCAGTTTGTAAAGTGTTGATTACTTTTATTTCGGTGTTGTGTGTATTAAGTTCGATTAAATTTCCTATGTTAAGTTTTACTTAGCTAAATACATTAGATCCATCTTACATGTGAATATTTGTACATACTTGTGAATACTTGTGAATATGTAAACTAATTGTACATATGGTTGTCATCTTAAAACATCATCAACACACACTCTCATGTATCACATCTATCATCTATCATTCATCACAAATAACATCATCTACTACATCATATATACAAAAATGCTAAGTTTTACATCATGCATGTATACTAAGCTAATCATCACATATCGTATCCTCAATGGGGGCAAGAGGGCTTGCGCATGATCACAAATGTATCCCCCCACACCAATATCATCTAGTATCATCCCAAATGCTAGCATTTACCAAAATATCTAATGTACAAAGCATATTATATCATTTAACCATCCTCACGCACTATTTTCTACCTAACATTTATCTCTTCACCCTGGGGAAATTTTTAAATATTTCCAAGCGCTTCTTTCTTATACTTTTATCTATCTCGATGATTATTTTTAAAAAATTATTATGGGACCATTTGTCTTCTCATTGGGGCATTTTATTGCCACCTGACACTCGTTCTCTTCACCTTGGAGCATTTTTGCATGCTTTTAGTTGATCTTCCATTTCCTAAATTCTTCTGATTCATTAAAAAATTAAAAAATTATAAAACCATACAAAAAAGCCAAAAAATCGTAAAACTTTGAAAATGCACTAAAATTGGTAAAAAGATCATTTATAGCTGAAATTTGTGTCTCTTGCATGGAACTCATCTCATATAATGCTGAATTTTTCACATGTTTTGAAACAACGACTCGCAGATCACCCAACTCTACAACCATTTACAAAAGCTACACTACTTACTTTGTCTGTACCCTGGGGCACTTTCAGTTGCCTAGTACTATTTTCATCGTACACATTGCTATTCCATTGGACCCAAGTGTCCTCCATCCTTTTCCTTGCATGTAAAATTTTCTTGGGGAAACATTCCTACCCTTCTCATTTATCACAAACATTTGGGACAAAATCTTGATAACAAATTATTTTTGCAACTATCTTGAGCGTTGTTGGTTTGAGTGTCTATGATTGTACTTATTTCCCTATTACATGAGTTTGTTTACTTCTCATATGGAATTGCATGTTTGTATCTTTGATTTTCATGTCATTTTACACTTCCATCATATGCTTACATTTTAATAATGACTGATGATGATGATTCTAAGCAAAATGATGATTACAAATTGTTTCTGTAAGTACTGGTTTTTGGATAGCTCAATATCCCTTTTTCTTGTTATTTCCTCATCTTCTCTTCACAGTTTTCTTTCTTCTATTCTCTTTTCTATAGTTGATCACGTTCTTCCATCACCCCATCAACACTTGAGGGGGCATCCCTTCAACTAATTAATTTTTCTTCTCCCCCTTCTAAAAATTTCATTTTCTTATGTTTTCCTACTTTCTTTGAAGTGATGTATCTTACACCACCCGAAAGAGGGGAAAATCTAGACACCTATAGTTTTATCAAAGCACTATTATTCATAATATTTCACTAACCATCCCCCTTCTTACAAATTAATGACACCCTGTTAATTATGCCTCTCTAACTTGTCATTTACGATATTCTTTTAGTCATATTTCTCCTATAAACCAACTAATGGGGTTAATATAGTCCCTTATTAGCTAAACTATCTTCTCATTCCCTTCTATACTACTACTAGATTCCTAGACTATCAATCCATTTCATTGGATTGATTAGACCTCTCAAAACCATCTTTAAACCCTAATTCCTCTCTAAGCAAGATTAATTAGCCTAGACCTAGGTTAATTACCCTAAACCATGATTAACCTATTCTAATCCTAATCAAAACTTACTTTGACTCACTAAAGTGCTTTTTGAATTTTTCAATTGTCCTGCATGCACCTAAAATCTTCCACTTTCCCAAATGGAAAACTATAAATAGCCCACTACCCCTAGACCATTTCTAATAACACTCCTTTATAACATAAACTATAGCATTTCTTAGGGTTTAGAGTTTATTTCATTTATTTTATTGAGCTGATACTTTTCCATTACACTACACACACAAGCATTGAGTAAATGGGTAGAACCATTGGCCTGAAGCCATTAATGGTGCACTCTTATTCTAATAATCACGAGTTTATTGCTTAGAATCCTTACTAGGTTCATTGTAAAAGATTTCAACAATAGAGGATAACTAGATATGTTAGGTTGCTTGTTTATTTCAAGTTTAATTCATACAAAGTGATGACCTTTCTTATTTCTTATCTGATGGTCCATTGACTAGTTTGTTTAAATATTTTGGGGTTTCTTAAGTGTTCTTACCCCGTTTTCATAAATTTTGCAACTTTTCATTGAACACAGAAGGATTGCAAAGAGAATAAGCATTCTCTAATGGAGGACCACATCGACACTTGGCACACGATCTGATCAGGAGAGGAGTCATGACAGTGGATGATGGTCCTATTTAAAGGAGTTCTTGGGACAGGAACATAGACACAGATAGAGAGATATACAGGTGTAGAGTGCAAAGGGGAGTAGAGAAAGAGAAGAAGAGTAACGAAGTCCCACAGAAATGTTAGGAAATGCTAAGGGTTTGGAGTTCATGGTGTTATGGTTTAGAGTACTTAGTGCTAGAGGGTTGTAAGGGATACCATTAAGCATATGTATGGGTACTAGGATCTGTAATAAGATATATAATGGGGGAAAACATAGTTAGGATCTTTGATCAGATAGGTTTGGAGGAGTTCAGTCTCTGTCATTTGATGTATATGGTCTGAGATGACCCTTTTGAATGTAATATGGCTACCAGAACTCTGATAAATCAATATACTTGGATCTATTTTATACAACTTTCTTATGGGTGTATACCCTTATGTTATTTGTCTTATCATGACTCGGATTTGGTTTCTTGTACTTTTTACAATGTTTATTTAGCTTTTGTGATGCATTGATGTGTAGAACTATTAGTTATATTTTCTGTTATTTTCTACCTTTTTAAGTAGATGTATGTAATTTTGTTTCTATAAATAATCCTCCATTAATGTCATAACTCTCTCACAAAGCTCACATAAAGGAGGGACTTGGCACCCATGAACGCCTTGGGTGAAATTCCAGTGTATGCTAGATGATAGGTCGGTGCGCTTGGGGTTAAAAAGAAGTATTGATGGTAAAATAATAACTACACTAGGAATTTTCATATATAAAATCATAAGTGAAATATGTGTATTGTGGACATTTGGAATTCTACAAGATTATGTGTTTTTAAAAAAACAAAATTAGAAAATTCCTATCAATCATTAGGTAATTCCTGGAAAGGATATCAAATACAAATTAGAAGGATTATGGTTTCTGCAAGAATAATTACAGCCTACAGCATTACATCTATGTCTGTGGATGAGTGAAGTCTCAAATGCCATGAAGGGCTCCTATTAGTCAAGTAAAATTGTTAATTATTAACAAAGTTCATAGAGTATTCATGCACCATCATGATGATGGGACATGCCTTCTGAAATGTGGTTGAGGTTTGTGGGATGCCCCTTTTACAAGATATGGATGAGTATCCTACGAACGTTTTTAATCATAACCTTCTTTTCCCATGTATGTAGAGATCTTCTTGGCCTTCACAATGACAATTATTCATAGAAATCTCTTTTTTCTCTTACTCTAAATATTTAGTTATATCAACAAATAATCGAAAAAATCATATTAAAATATTTAGAGGTTAACAATTGCTAAGTAATTCCTAATAGAATATTTAGAATTTGGTGTTCATTAGGAATCATTTGTTGGACACAAATTATTGCACCAAGAAAAGTGTTGCAGCACATGTCCTCTTAAGGGTTCAAGCCTTACATAGTTTTCATTAATTTATTGTCGAGGTTATTACATTGTGTTTTTTTTTTACCAAGTTATTAAATTATACATTCTTTGGTGTATTAATATTATAGCCTAGCAGCCACTATGTCATATTTCTCTTGTTTTAATCAAAATGATTAACGATTCGGTTTCATTAAACAAGCACATTTTAAACTAGCTAAAATCCTCTTAAGTAATATATTTATATACCTTAGTGTCAATTAGTCTTAGAACATTAGACCTTTTCATTGACAACAAACAGTTTGTAAGGCACCGTGGCCTTGAGCCTCTAGCCATTAGATCTTATCAATGTAAAGAAATGATGTACCCAAACCACTAACTCAATCTATTCCACATGTTTAGTAGGTTCTTAATAGAAATATTCACAAAACTCTGACTTGAGGATCCTTTCTTATGCCTACAAGTCGTAAACTATCAAAGAGCTACCATTTACCAACTTAAGTGGAAATACCATCAACAAATCTGGTTCTATCATATCCATACCATGTCCTTTTTCATGCATTAAGACATCTACTTTTATGAAGTTACACAAACACGTACCTCTCCTTGTGAGCACAAAACTGTCCCTCTGAGAAAGATTTATCTCCTTTAGCTTCTAAAGAATTCTTTTTTGACTTACACCCTATTACTCATAAAGGAAAATAAGGTTAGGATACACCCAAATGTACTCAAGACAATCAACTTTCATCATTTTATCTCCATCTTGCAAGGTTGTTCTCACATCCCCTTAAGACTAACGCCACTACTAAAATCATGCTTGGATGGTTTCATAGGTACCCATAAAATTTTGAAAACTTCAATAGCAGATATTCCCCTTAACAACCCAAAGGTGTTTGTTAAATCTCAAATCCCAATTCTGTGTCTAACTCCTTGTAGGTCTTTCCTTGCCAATGTACTCTTATATTCCTCAAGACAGGGTGGTTTACTCAAATCATGGAATATCACTTCCATAGCTACCCAAAAGACTTTTAAAGCTTCTATAGTTCATCTTAAACTACCTTGAAATCCTCACCATACAACTCCCTATAGCTTGTGATTTTTCTCTTAAGCCTTCGAATAGACCTGGGACAGAAATCTGATGCAAATATATCTTCACTCCCACATGACTCAGCCTCAAAATTGATATTTCTAAGAACCCATTATGCCAAATTATGTGTCTATGGATTTTTAAGGGTTAACTCTCAGTTTAGAGGGTATTTGCTTTGTAAAGTGACTCTTTCCATTAGCCTTATGACTGTATTTTCTTGCTCCTTCCAACACTATCAAGAAATTCTCATTTTCTAGCCAATAAAACTTGGATTTTCTTATTGAATATTCTTAACAAACTTGTCTTAATTATTACTTTAAAATTTCAGGCTTAGATCCCTTCGTTTGATGCTTCAAAAAAAGTGCCCTAGCTATGACACCTATAAACCCTCTCCGAGGACCCGAGAAGGGTGATTTTAGAATAAATTTCCTCCTAATTTGTTTCAAAACCTTAAATTTGGACTATATACTGATAGAATAAGGGAAAATTTTAGTGGTGAATATTCGTTAATTCATGAATATGTCAATTTTTGAAATTTGAAATTGACAAATTTTTGGGGTATAAGTCAGGACAAGTTCACCAAAATTTTCTAGGTACAAGTTAATTTTAGGGGTCAATTCACCATTCCCACGAAATATAAATTCACAAAAATCACCTGAATATAGTCATTCGGTAGTATATTTTTATGCTACTGGCATAGAGCATAAAGTATGTTATTGGCCGGTAGCATAAAAAATACTATTGGCCGACAAAAATTTTATACTACTAGCTAACAGCATAACTATATGTTTTCGATCGGTAACATAAAAATATTGTCAGCCGATAGCATAAAAATGTTGTCAGCCGACAACATACTTTATGTTGTCAATCGATAGCATAAAAATATGCTATCGAGTTGTAGCATATAAAATAAATACCTTTCGGTAACATTTAATAGTGATATCATGATGTCTTGGTATTCACCATTCATGTGAAAGCTAATTTTCCCAGATTCACCAAATATTTTCTAAGGCTTTTTTTGGGGAGAGACCCTTAAAATTTTCCCTGCTAGAAACCTTGGATTCAAACTAATCTTACTAGTAGAGAACATTAACACACTAACAAACAATATCTAAGAAAATTTCTCTATATCAACCTATAACATTCAGGGTTTGGAGTTCTTAACCCTCAATTTTATGTAAGGCTCAATGGCACTTGCTGTACTATTTGTATTCCTTTGTAGGGTTTATGTCAATCCTCTCAAACAATTTCCACTCAATCCAACTTCATTCTTTCACTAACAGTATGCTTAAGATGTCATTTTCATTTTCCCTTCATAGTTGCATGTATATCCAGTCTGAGACCACATAGTCTAGTATTCAAATGGAAATAACAATAACTCAAGCCTTGATATTTATAAATACCTCCCACCTTAAGCAAGGAAACTCCACCTTGGTATCTTCCTCGAGTTAGTTCTTACAATAATTGTTCTTCATGCAAGTGTGTATCTCCCTGTCACAATAGTCTTAGGCATAGAATACTCCATATACTCTTTCTCAAGAATGATTAGCAACATCACAACAAATATCCATGTATAATGAAGGTGTAAGAACTTAGTCTCATGTTCCACATAACAAGGTTCTGAAGTACAATCTTACTTTATTCATGGGAATAATGAATCTCAAAAATGAGCATTAGGTCCTAGATCGTCCTAGACAACACATGTAAGCCATATTGATGATTACATCATTTGATCCACCATATAAGATGAGTTAGAAAATCATAGATTCTTGTTATAAACTCAAAATTAAATATCACACACACACACACACCAAATCAGAGATATGCATCCATTTTCAACTATGATAACAGTATTGAGAGTCATAAATATTCATATTTCCTTTTCAAAACTCCTCTTTTTTCACCGTTTTCTTTACCTTTTGAATGACGAAATAGATAAGGGTAAGGGCCAAGGAGGAATACTTGATTATATTAGTCATTTGATGGTTGTCGCATGCATTTTGACTTCTTGATCCAGTGCCAATTGTAAGATCTTCCTTTTGGCTAGGAGGAACTACCTGTAATAGAAAACAAGATCGCAAAAGAGGAGTTAAATAATATATGATAGTGGACTGCCTAGCATGTGCTAGATCCAGAAAGTGTGATACTCCCTGGATGGTTGTCAATTCACTATTTAAAACAACTCAATGTGAGAAATAAAGGAAATACTATTCTAGATTATATGATTTAGGTTTCTCATTCAAGTACAATAAGCAAATATTAACATAACAGGCTAGGCTATGGTTGGATTAGAAAGGTACATAGTTGTCAGGGTGTTGGGACTAGTCAGGGTCTGATTCTGGGCTGTTTAGGTCAACTGATGAGAGGTTGTTAGGTTTTGTTCTGGGCTGGGGTATAAACACAGAGACCAATGTCGGTCTTGTATGACCGATGGCAGTTTATGAAGAACCGACAATGGTTAGGGGTAACTGACGTCGGTAAGGTTGGGGTGTAAGAGAATTAAGGAAAAATGATTGTAGGGTTTGATTTGGGATCTAATAAGGAGGGTAGTGTGGATAAAGAGGTTGATAGGGGTATCAGGGATACTCAGGAATGAGCAACAAGTGAGAATGGGTGATTTGGCGATGTGGGTAAAGGAGATATTTGAGTTATAAACTAGAAAGAGATGGAGGAATGAGCATGCAACGTATAAATTGATAATAGAAATAATAGAAGCTAACTACACTAGGATGGACAATGCTAGTAGAAATGTACTTACTGTGAGGCAAACTTGATGGCTGAATGGTAATGGCAGTTGATCAGAAGAATGGTGTTTGGTATTATAGCAGTGGCTCTCTGAATGATTATGTGAGTGTAATGCTTCAATATCTATCTTGGTGATGGCTTTGGATGTCTGGATACATGAAAGGATTTTGGTTTCACTTGAATGCAGCTCTGATCTCCTTCCTTGCTCTCAGAATGTGCCACACCAAAAACAAAATTTTTTAGGTGAATAAATGGTAACCGACGACAGTTCTAGGTTGACTGGCATCAGTTTAGGGGTGACTGGCATCAGTTAAGGTGGGATTCCCTAGGTTTACTAATATGGGTAGATTTTTCTAATTTCTTTTGGCTTAGTTCATTTATTCTCACATATTAGAACGGAAAATTCCCTTCAAATGAGCAGGAATATGGTTTGAGATATTTTAGGAATTGATTTTTAGGGTTAGACCAAATCTTAGCTCATTAAGGCAAGTAAGACTTAGTTATTGTTAGTTATGGAAACATGCCAAGAATAGGTCTAGGGTGAGGTGGTTGGGTGAGGTGTCTAGGTGTGGTGGTGGGGTAGGAATTAAGATAATTAGATAATAAATATTGTGAGGATATATATTAATTTAATTTAATTAATAGTGATGTGGGGTGGAAGGAGCCATGGTTATATGAGTATGTTTGAGGTGGTTATTTGACAAGGGGCCAAGGGGAGTGTGACCCAATTTTGGTGTCTACACCTCTCTTCACAAGGTATATCTCTCTACCTTCCTCATTTTTGGAGAAAAACTCAATGTTACATTAGAATTATCTCTTTTTATCTCATTCCCTTTCATGATTTTCCAATCGTAACTAACTCTATTTTTTATTCATTTTCTAATTCTTAGTTATAATAGCTTTGTTACATTATATTGACATTTTCATGAATCTTCAACCCTAGAATGCACTAATGTCAAGACTAGAATCCTTTCTTACACTAACATTTTATTTTCCCCCTTTTACAACCATAACAAATTTCTTTCCCACTTTTTACAAGTATTACTAATTCAAATCTCCTTTTAGGAGGGAAAACAACAACAAGTCTGAATTCAAATTCTAGACTACCTTACCATCTTGTAAGGACTCATTTGGGCTCATGAATGACTTCAACACAAACTAGCATCCTACCTTGACTCTTATCATACTAGAAAGGTGAATTCATCATTTAGAGGCTTCCTTTAGTGATGCTCCTATATCAAGAAACATTTGTATTGATGTGCGGAACTTTTTTTTTAAATATTTATAATCCATTTTCATTACATAAGACTACTTTAAACTAGATAAAATCATCTTGAGTAATGCAATTTCTATTTCCATCTTAAATTTTTCTCCTTCACTAGATATTGTGAAGGTATTTATGCTATATGTATACGTGTCTCACTTGGTATTGAAGGTGATCTTGAATTGTGACTCTTATTTGACCATGACCATTTTAAGACTAGAAAATTTGTCAAGAAGAGAAAACCTCTATGATCCTATTACTCTTTGTATCATTTTATCCATATTAAACATGGTATGGTGACCTTAAATAAAACCATGGTATAATTACTTTATCCATATAAAACATGTTATAATGACCTTAAATATAATGACCATACTCTTTGTAGTGTTAGTATGAACCTATAGACTCTGAACCCTTTGTCTAATATCCCTGGTCATCGTATATATGTATTCCCAATATTGTAATTCTCACAATTTCATTATGCTTCAACCTCCCAGTAAAATCAAGCAAGAAATTAATTTCATTAGTTCACTAATCTCAATCTGCATGCAAGGTAATGGCCTTCTTTAGGATATTATCAAGATATTTACTAAAGAAACTTTCATCACATTTATTAAAGTATGATTACACAAAATCAACCCTGTCATCCTATAATTATTAGTGTCAATATATCATTAGTTTATTTAACTAGAACACCCACATTCTGTACTTATTGTCTATAGGTGCTACATGTGTCATTTCAGAAATCTCTACTCAGTGATAGGGTTTCAATCCTTATAAATATTGTTTACCCAAGCACAAACTGAGTTCTCAAATTGTAGGGTTCATACTTCTCTAATTCACTATATTGTTAGTATGAATCTACACGGACCGTACCCTTAGTATTTTCTTCGTGACCATTGCATATATGTTTTCATAAAATTGTAATTGCCACAATATCCTTATGTTTTAACATCCTAGTAAATATAAGAAAACAATTAATTGTATTGGTTCACTTTTTTCATTCTATATTCATGGTAATGGTCTTCTACAGGATCTTAATAGCATATTTACTAAGTAAATTTCAATCAAATTTCCTACAGTGTCATTAAGAAAAAATGAACACTTTCATCCTTTGATTGTTACTATAAATATATCATTACTTTATTTTACTAAAACACCCACAATCTAAAGGATACAAGAACACAACCATTTATTTCTTCATAATGAAACATTACTAAGCATTTCAAGGATTCATTCATTCAAGGATCTACATAGTATGAGTTTCCATGATCCCTCTTATAGATCTTCTAAGCCCTTATGGATCTTCTACTTAATATCCAAATCTATTCACCTTCTCTTCTTTTAATTACAATACCTTCTTTTCTTAGCTAACATGAAGGTAGTTACAAAAATTAGAAAACCGTAACCATCATAAAAGGTAACCATTCTTGTGAAATCATAAAGTAATGAATGTGAAACATATCATTTACATTATTATTATCCCATCATAAGTATCCCATTTGTTACCCAGTGAATGCATCCTATCATAATATTAGGATATACACTTTTATGGATAATACAGGTACAATATATATTTAATTTAGTCTTCACTAAGGTATTGAAATCCCTTACCTCGAGCTACTAAATGTGGGTTAACATCCATCTCACTTTTCATTCATTATTTTTATAATGTTTACAAAATTACTCTTCTAATCCCTCCACTATATTTTAATGAGCTCCTCTTGTCTCTATATTATTCCTAACTTTACATATCTGAGATTAATTTCCCTTTGCTTATTCTCAGATAATAACACTTTTATAATGTAAGCCTTCATCACATATTCTTTATTTTAGTGATCGTTTGAAATTGAGTACTCTAATTTTAGTGATCATATGTAATTGCCTATTCTTTTTGATATGTTACTTGCATCTAAGTTTAGTGAATTAAGAAATGCCTAAAAAAATTAAGTCTCTTATGAAATCACTTATATGATCAAGAAAACTACATGAAATACCACGAAAACCCCAATAATTCCACAATAACCCTTATAATAAGTGAAGGGAAACGGGATAAATTTAAATAGAGAAAATTTCCCAAATAATACATATGTGCTCTAAAAATTTCTTAAACATTTCCCTGCAGCCTTTAAAACAACCATCAAAATTCAAAACTAATTTGAATAAATATTCAATTTAACATGAAATATTGGTAAAAATGTCTAACGAATCGGCCGTTAGGTAATCTCGCGAGGCAAGAATCAAATTACAAAAATATTTCGTGAGGTGTTCACTGTACTTCAATTGTCTACGAAATCCCTAACTGAACAAAAATTACACTGCCAATTAGATGGGGAACTTTTTACACTGCATACCATTCTCGGATATTTTACAGGAGAGGAAATCAAATAGTCTTTGGTAATCGTGCTCATATTTTTATGCATGTCCTGCTCAGATCTTCTACAAAGACAGAGAGAGTAAAAAGGTGAATGTTCTTCCCAAAAGCTTACAAACTTGAATGTAAAAAAGATACAGTAAAATTAAATGTCAATCTATGGTAAATCATACAACCGACACATGCAACCGCCACTTTCATTGGTAGATTTTAGAAACGCGTGAAATGTTATATATTAAATGGTGCATATATTTAAAATGGCACACATATTTCAACTGAAATTTTACATTGATTTAGACAGTATTTAGTTTAATGGCACACATATGAAAAGCTAGTTCAATGGCACACGTATGAAAAGATTGATTTAGATAATGCTAATAATCTGGACGCAAGTACCAGAATAATTAGTATTACACCTCATAAATAGTGTAAATTATTAGACGACCTGGAATTTCAAATTATCTGTCTGTCAAAACAAAATTTATTGATGGTTTAGCTCTTTCACGTGGCTGTAATTTCCAGAAATTTTTATAGATATATGTATAATCTGTTCATATATATATATATATATATATATATATATATATATATATATATATATATATAGGTCTTATGTTTTTAAATAAACCCCTTAAAAAATTGTATGATTTTCACAATTTTCAGTCTATTATTGTCTATGGTTTTCAAAAAAATTGGCCTGTAGTATACGGATAAAATCACAAAAAAACGGCCTACAGCCTGTCAATTTCCAGGTGACCTCCCTCCATATTCCCAGATTACTTATAAGAATAATGTATTTTATTGGAAAATGGTCTTTGCGAAATGATATCATGTATATACAAAGATATCATTAATCCACAATAGTACCATCACTAAATTTCTTATCTAATATGAATTAATGTAAGAATTTTACAACATTGAACTTTCCGGTTGAAGATACCTTCAATATAATAATATAATAATATAATTTTAAATGTATTTCCTTAGTTGATATACATTCCCAATTATGTTACATAATGATATCATTGTGTTATATGATTTTTTTAGTAATATTTATATAAGAGGGGTCATTACAATATAATTGTAATTTGTGTTTTAAGTTTATAGTTTGACAATATAATGTTTTATATTTATTACTCCAGTCAAAATTTGATTACTCACACATCGAAGTGCGAGTATCGAAGACTACGTCTTAAATCCTCGCACTTTTAAGTGTGAGTGATTGCACTTTGAAGTGTGAGTATAGTCAATCCAATGTAAGTTTTGTAGTGGAGAAGTGTTATGAAAGTTGTAGTTTTAGTCCGACATGGACTAATTAATAACCAAATGCATATATCCTTTATATAATAGAACACATACATGGAAAGGTGAATTGAAGGGTGAGAGAGATGAAGGTTCTAATGTTAACGATATTAAATGTATTTAGATACATATTTATTTTAAATGAATAATCTTGAAGTGTGTTGTATGTGGCCACATGACACCATCCATTGCTACTAGGCTTTAGGGAAAATAAATCCCTCTTAGAACACATGAAGTGTATCCAAAAGAAAATAGTAAGAAATATTTCCACTAGTCATCATAACATAAATCCTTATCTAGAGAGGTAAAATGAGGTAATGGCTTCCAAGTGTCGTTGTCAAAGATTTTAGGTTCTCAAATAGATGACATCTAAATAGTCTTATATGTATGATGATGATAAAAATGATATGTGCAATAAATGAAGACAATCACTTATTTAATGTATTGTATGCTATCCAAATTCTGCATAGGATCAAGATTTAGATTGAAGATGGTTTCAGAGATGTTTATATAAGAGGTTTATTTTTTCTTCTCATTTTCACTTACAGGATTTGTATTAACTGTAGAATTTTTATACATTATGATTTTATATATTTAGAGATAGGCATTAGTCTTGAGGGATAAATCCCCAAGATCACAATCTTATGTACTATCCTAAATTTTAATATGCTGACTAGTTACGAGCGTTTGATATATATAGTGTCCACGCTATTAATTATTTTTTTATTTGTGATTACAGTTGATAATAAACTTTGTTTTTGTACAAGGAGCACATGTGGATTTACTCTCCAAAGGTATGAAAGTTGTGTAGGGACTAGTGTATCCATCTAGAACTACACTCCATTGCAGAGACATGGGGTATAGCTTATTTTCTATCATAATATGCATTGTATTCAATGACATAGTGAGAGTGGCATACATAATTGATGATTTTGAAACCCTAGAAGACATTGAAAACAAGGAATAATTTATCCCACATGAAAGGAAATAAATGATTAAGTATGTGATTTTAGAAGTGTCGCATGTGGGGGTTGATGACATACAAAACATAATGAGTAGTGACTAGGAGGATACATTTGATATGGATGGTGGTTTGAATTTTGAAAATGAAAGCCATAGTATCACAACTCTTAAATACAAATGAATTTGTTACAACCTATGTGGTGCTAAAATATAAGTGTGCTTCGAAAAAAGGTGACATAATTGAAGGGTTTATATCGTTGGTACAAAAATAGCATGTGATTTTGGGAGCAATGTTGGGACCTACACAGTTTGGTGTTTTAGTGGAAAATATTATAACTACATGCAATGATTGCTATCCAAGGTTACAACCCAACAAAAATGTTTCCTAGCCAATCAAAATATGGTATATCTAAAAACAAGAACTGCACTACATTTTAACAAGAATTATGAATTTCAGGAATCAACCTCCATACAAAAAATTGACTACAATGTTAAGTTCAAGTGGGTTGCTATGAAGTTGATACATTTTTGTTCAAAAGAGCACAAATTTGTTGCAGAAGTGAATATTACTAATGTTTATGAGGGGGACATGGTGTAGTTTAAAAAATTTAATGTCAATACATTTGGGTGCATATTGATAAAATAACTAGACCTATTTTCAAGAGTTGTTAGCTATCTTAAAGATCTCTCATCTGATGGCCTACCAGTCATTTGGCCAATCTAGATGGTTCTATTATGGAAGTAAGGATTAAATAAATTCCAGAAGAGGTGCCAGTAAAATTATGGAGTGTATTTGAAGATCCATTTCCTCAACTGGTATATCCAATTTCATTTAATTCCTCTGATTGTAGTAGTTATTAAAAGTTGATAAAAATACCTTACAAATCCCACAAAGACCAAAAGGTAAATACTAATCCATGTACTACACTAAAGGAAAGAGAAAATGGGGAAAACCAAGAGATCAATTCTTGTCTAAAGTTGAGAACAAACCTTGTTGCAAGGAAGGATGTCTCTCTAATATATGTCTTATTGATTCAATTACACTTGGAATCCTACTGTACAGATGAATGAAAATGCCATTAAAAACTTTGTGCTCAACCCATTCACCAAAAATGATAGTAGTTCTGATGGAGGCCAAACTTTGGGGAAAACTATAAATAAATTGAAATTATATGGAAGGGATGTATGCCAAAATGCATGGTACATATGGCATGGGATCCCAAAGAGAAACTATTACGACTATAGAAAATCTTGGAAGAATGGTGATAGGTGGGCGGTAAATGGAAAAATAGGAAAATGGAAACAATTTCCAAGAAGTGTCACAACAATTACTTTGATATAAAAAATGGTGGAGAGAAATTCTGATATATCTCCACATATGTCCTGATCAGTGGGAAAATATAGTACTAAAGTAACAATGAGAATATTTCATGCATGTTATAGTTATGCGTACATCCTAAAAATTGTAACAAGGGACTTTCATTATTGAACCTTTCTCCAACATCATAGAAAAACCTCGACATAATATGACTAGAACATTTCTCTCGTGTTTTAATTACCAAGAACAACTTCTTCACTAAATGTGATGTGTGCACAGAGCTTAAGAACAAATGTGTAGCCACCTCATGTCCAAAAACACTCACACATGTAGATCAACATCATAAATAGCACAATGACTACGGTAAAATTTGTCATGCAAATTAATATACTCACACTACAAGATGATGGGTCCTTTATCCACAAAGTTTCTACAATTTTTTTTATCATGGGTAAATAGTTTTTTGAAAGGGAAAATACCCTTGTACAACATGACTCAAAAGCTTGATATATCCATACTAACATAACCAAAGGGGATTAGAATCTAGATATGACCAATAAGCCCAATGGCAGAAAACAATCTGCCAAGAGAAAAGCCTGCAACCAGTAATCCAACAACTGAAAAATAGCTAAAAAAGAACAACTAAACATTAGAACATTTTCCCAGCAGCTGCATAATAGACCAACAGCCCGGATATAATGATAAGAGCTAGCAAAAAGACAAGAATCATGCCTTGTCCAAGATGGTGGGGGATTTAGGTTTCCCGTATCCCTTCTTTTTCCTATCCACTGCATTCCATTCTTCATTTTTTTCTTCCATTGATATTGGAAGAACCACTTCAATCAATTTGAGTGGGGTGAGATTTTCAGTAAGGGGAGTTGAAGCAAAGTTGATAATTGTATCAGTGTTCTGAAAAGTAGAATCCGGGGATAACTTCTCTGTATTATTCGAAGAGACTTCCATAACGGGTGTGTTATTTTGCATGTGGATGCTAACTTTCGTAACTGGAGTTTCCTGGGGATTTTCTTCCTCCTTACACACCTTTAGAAGTAGATCCACCTCAAGCTTCAACGTTAGGGTCTCCTCTGAGGGTTTCAATGGCATATCATAATTCCTTGTAGAGATCTTTGCTTGCTTGTAGACAACATCAGCAAAGGATTTTTCAGTCTTCTTATCGCCGCATGCAGAGCATATAGATTTGTTTTTTAGGTCCTTTTCCTCGTCTCCACTACCCATGCCACCACAGGAAGTCCTAGGGTATTTTTTATTTGTAGTCGAATCATTCCATCTATCATCACCAAAAGCTCGACCATTTTCCTCTATCAAAGGAGAGAGCAGAGGTGTATCACAAACATGACTTCCGCCATCAAGTTTTTTTTCACAATGCGAAGGAGGAGTAGAGACTCCCCTCCCTTCAGCTTCCGATCATAGAATGCAATTAGAGGAACAACCTAATAGATTCTTGAGTAACGTGGATGACAAAATAAACAAGATGAAAAATATTGTACAAAAGGATGGGCAGAAAATCAAAGTTAATAAGAAATTTTATTAACCTCCCCATCACTTTAAGTGGTATGCTAACACATGGACACAAACCTGGGGGTTTTAGACACTATGGTCTACCTTTTATTTATCATGGAGAAAACTTCACAATAACATCATTGGCTTTGTGTATCAGAAAGCTATAAGAACCACTTATTGATCAATATGGTGATTTATTATATAGTAGTGGGAAATAAAAACACCCATTAGATGATGCACTATTATAAAATGATGTGTATGAAAAATTTAAGGAATACAAGTAGAAAAATTTTGCAAGCTCATATAACTAATAATGTGATCAAATGTACAAGTTCATTTAGAAAAAAAACCACCAGTTCTCTACTTGCAACTAGATAATGCTTCAAGTGATAAAAAAATTATACGTTGTTTGTGTTTGCATCCATTATGATAACCTAAAGGGTTTTCAACATAGTGTATGTAATCTTGCTTCCAGTCGGTCACATACTTGAGGATATAGATGGGACATTCTGGTGATTATTAGCATAATTATGTAAATTTGAAACATTCTCATTACCAAATGATGGACACTTATAGAACATGCCAAGAGGACTCTATCACATTCACTCAATACCTTATTCAATAAGCCTATGAATTTAAGGCCTTTGTGGAACCACACCTGTTAGATGGAAACTAAAATATAATGGGTATCAACAAACCAAATTTGTTTAAGTTTCATATTGTCAATAACATTCCCACGATGGAGTACAAAGTGATTTAATGTGATTTGAATTAAATTTTACCACTGAGTAACTACTATAATAAATTATGTAAAAAAATTAATATACAGTAATATGCAAGGAACAAAGCATGTGCAATATGAAACCCTAAGCAAGAAGAAGAGATAGGAGGACTTAGTTAATTTTCAAACAAACAGGAAGTGATCTGGGTAGGTAAATATCTAGAACAGACTGTAAACAACTTCGTCACTATAAATTGGAGGTTCTGAGATTTGGAACTGTGCCATACAGGATCTCCCACTGGAGGATAGGAGCACCCAGGTGCTAGTGTCCATTATGGTCTCTAGTTTCTTTGTAGGTACTCAAGATATGATCTTTTAAATGCACAATAAGCTTTGTTATTTCTATTTTTTTCACTCATGATTCACCATCTAATATACGAATATACTTGTAGCCTATAACAAATAAGTTCACCTGCACATACCCATAAATCACATCAAACCTAAAAATTAAATTACATAATGGGGAGTCGAAATGACCCCGGCGATCACCTAAAGAATGAATTTATGATCAAGTGTTGCACTACATATCAGAATCCATGTATTTTTTTTGTGTGTGTAGAAATGATTCCCTTGTGTAAGTTTTATAGTGATACTGGGCTAGATCTAGATTGTAGAAACTGTATAGAATGTGTGAGATGAAATAGAATAGACTTCCCCTCATATGCTTTATATGTCAAATTGATGTAATTATTGTCCCTTGAATGAGTGCTAGATGAATTCCTTTGATGCTCTTATGCCTTTGAATGCAATATTAGGTGGTAATATGTAATGCTTAGTGCTTGGTCCTTTATTTTGAAAACATAAGTATGTATTTATATGATTCCCTTGTATGAATTTTGTAATTTATAACTGAAATGCCAACCCAAAGTAGTAAATGTAATTAATAAGCAAAAGGGGTCCAAATGAATAAGAAAGAGGTAAAGAGGGACAGGAGCATTCAGGAGGACATAAGCGCCTAGCGCTCAGGAGGACAGGAGCGCCTAGCGCTCCTGTCTGAATTGGGTGCTAGTGTTTGAAACCATATAAAAATAAAACAATCAAATTCCAGAAAGAGTAAAAAATGTTTAAAGTCAATAAAAGTGAAGAATGCAAAGAAAAGGCTAAAGGGATTTGTTAATTACTAGTTTTCTTTATTAGGAGCCATGTAAATGCTAGCATGCTTTTAGGACCTAGAAATGTACCTAAGTGCATAGATTTTGTGACTACATTTTCCCCCCACTTTATGATTTTTATTTAATATTTGATATCATAAATTAATCATAAGATGTGTACCTTATGATGTTGTAGAGAGTGTGCTGAGTAGCATGCCAAGTGGACAAGTGAAGTGTGAAGAGATCATAATATGAAGCACGGAGACTAGGAAAATGGAAGTGGACCTTGGGGGTGAAGAGTATACATAGTTTGTACCTATTGTTCTACTTGTATTTGTTAATGGAAGTTGCTTCTTGTTGCATATTAGGATGGACCTATAAAAGAAGAGTGAAAGAGTAGTCAAAGTCTTGTATATGAAAAATATGAGTATGTATAAGTACATACAATTGTGAAAAGGTAGTAATAAAAGAAAGTGTGCACCTGATGTATAAGATTGTAAAGGATATAAAGATGTACTGAAATGCTGTGAAGGGCAATTTTTTTGTGTGATATCACGCCAAGAGTGAGTTTTTTGGGTGAGCACACACCAAGAGTGAGTTTTTTAGGATATCTCACATCAAGTGCGAGTTTTTTGGGTGATCTCGTGCTATGGGAGAAGAGTGTTAGGGAGAGAGTTCTATTTTTACCCTCCTTCCATGACTGCTTCCCAAATGAGCACCACTATAGATGGTATGTCTCATTCTATTCTATATTGTTCTGTATTGTAACTGATTATAGGAGATATAATTCATTTTGTAATTAGAGGAAAGTTCATGCTACTCTAGAACTGTGCTGAAGACTATGATGTACTAAGAAATTTCCTATTTCTACCCCCAAGACATTAGTGCCAAGGGGAGGACACAAGCACTAGGTGCTATTGGATGGGTCTGGGATGCAAGTTTTGGTATTGTGTATGAAGTATAATTTTGATTCTAGATTGTTCCTTGACTATATGCTTGTGTTGTTTTCAAATTTTCTTGATCTTAATTATAGCTCTAAGATGTTGTAGGGGTGATTTGTTCACCCAATTTATGCCCCCCTCATTTGGGTTGCATGTGACAACTGTAGGATAATAAGGCCCAAAGGATAGGACTTGATGTTTATCTGAAGTGGATACCTACAAGGGTAGGGGATGTTCATGGTAGAAACCAAGGTACATGCAAACAAAGTGGGCTAGTAATAAGTGTTATAAATAAAATTAGCTAGCATGAAAAAAAATGTAACAATCAAGTGTGCAAATGATATAGAATGCGAAAAGAGGGTTTCAGACATGGGACATCACTCACAATGTCACAAGACAATTATGGCTAAAGTAGACAAAAGGATACAATGATCACACAATACATCAGGCATAGCCCACAAACAATAACATATAATAGCAAACAAGATCAAGAAAATTGTATCAAATAATTATGGTTGCATATAGTCATGCAAGGAAAATGCTACATATGAAACCCTCGTTAGCACATTAGAAAGATAAATAGAATCTCAAAGTGTGTATATGTCAGCGAACACTAAAGTGATTATAATGAGAAGTAGTGAATAATGTAGCAATATAATCTATAATGTGTAAAATGTGAGAGTAGTAAAGTAGATGCCCCAAGAGCCTTAGCGGAACTGGAAAGGGAGTCAGTGTTGGGAATCAAGAATTTTGTAAGGATTTGTAAGAGATCCACATTCAATTCTTGAGACCAAGTGAATGTGTGTGTGTATATAGAAAAAGATAATGACATACTAAATATCCATCTAGAAAGTAAGCAAAGTGAAACATATAAGTAGTATAAGCAAGAAAGAGTATATGTAACCAAGATATTCAAATGTTGTGATGATTTGATGAAATTGTATACAAGATGTGAAAGTGAAAGGAGCCATGTTTCCCATAGCAGATGTGCATGAAATCATGTTCACGTCGGGTTCACAATTTTCTTTAATGTAATTTGATTTAAATTTGATTACACAGTAACTGTTGTAATAAATTATGTACAAATGTTAATATACAGTAAGATATAAGCAACAAATAATGTGCAATATGAAACCCTAAGAAATAAGGAGAGATAGAAGGAATTAGCTAATTTTTGAGTGAACATGAAGTGATCTGAGCAAGTGAATAGCTAGAATAGAGTGTAAACAGCATCGTTACTATAAACTGGAGGTTTTTAGATCTAGAACTGTGTCAGACAGGAGCGTTCATGGGGATACAAGAATGCCCAAATGCTAGTGTCCATTCTGGGTGTTAGTGTCTGTTTAGGTATTTGGGATCTTAACTTTTTGTGCAGAATAAGATTCGTTATTGGTATCTATTTTTCACTTTGGATTTTCCTTTTGATATGTGAATCTACCTTTATCTTGCAAGAAATAAGTTCAATTTCACATACCCACAAACCACATCAATCGTAAAAATGAAAATGTATAATAGGGATTCATACTGACCCCGATGATCACCCAAAGAGTGAACTTATGACTGAGTGATGCACTTCATCTTAGAATCCATGTAGTTCTTGTGTGTGTAGAAATTATGCCCTAGGATGCCCTTGTTTAAGTTGCACAGATATCTAAATATAGAAAATGTATAGAATGTGTGGGATGAAATAGAATGGGACTTCCCCTCTTATGTTTTGTATGCATAATTGATGTAACCCTTGTCCCTTGAATGAGTTCTATATGAGTGTCTTTTATTCTCTTGTGCCTTTAAATGCAATCTTAGGTGGTAGTATGTAGTGCTTGGTCCTTTATTTTGAAAACATAAATCCCATTTTCAACTGTAACAAGATGAGGAGAGATTATTTTTTGCCAAAAAAATTCAAGAAAGCACAATGTATGATCATATAATGGGATCCCCATCTATTAACATGGATAACTACTATAGTCAAAATTTTCCTTTCAAATAATAATTGTTGGGTCTATTTTTTATAGATCTTGAGACGAATTCAATGCAGTTGTGGATGTGAATGATGGGTAGATTATACTAGTAAGACCAGCTGATGATAATGTATCTATATGGATGGGAAGGGTATAATGGGTTCCAATACATTATGTTCACATAAAAGGCTCAAAAGATAAGGGCAAGTTGGTGGGAACCCAAAGGAAAATAAAATGCAAACAAAGTAAAGTATCAAGAAGTCTTAAAGATAAATCAATGGTGGAAAAAATTAATGAAAACATCAAATATTGAAACAGACAACATCATATGGACATGAACACCAAGTAAAATATGGAAAGTAGATCAAGTTAAAATACCAAATCAGGGACATGAAGTCATTCAGGAATATCTTGCACAACTTCAACACTTGCCTAATAAATACATTGTAGTTTACATTGGTTGGAATATAGACCCTTGAGATGTATCAAGGCTTATGTAGTTTTCATTATAATTATCCTGAAGGAATTGATTTCCCTTTGAAATAGATTATCAAATTAATGTTTCAAATCAACATACATTTAACATTGAAACTTTTATGTTGTTTTGTAAGATTTTAAAATGGAAAATCCTAGTGACCTTTAATCTCTAAAAATTTACTACCTTGTATAAAATTATGTAACATTGTTTGGATTATCTTGTATTCAAAAATGCCTAACAACCACTGAGTTTTGTTACAATGATTTCCATTTTACAAATAGATCAAATAAACGTTAAAAATATGTAACTTAGTGGTTACTATGCTTATGTAACTTAGCAGCCACTAGCCTTATGTAATTCTAACAATATTTTCTAAATTTATAAATATGAAATTAATTCAAGTGTTTATTAATATAATTAATTCTTAATACACAAAAAATAGATTCAGCCTTCATTAATTAGCTTCATTCAACATAATTATTCATACAGATTGAATTGGAAAAATTGGAATCTAATAATAATAAAATTGGAATCCTAAAATAGCGAAATTGGAATAGATAAATTGGAATCCAATAGTGGTGAAATTAGAATCCAACACTAATGAAATTGGAATCCAATAATAGTGAAATTGGAATGCCATTGAGTACAACAATGACAATATTGGAATCTAATAGTACTACTAATGGAATCTAATAATAGTAATAATGGAATCTAGTAGTAACAACAATGGAACCCATTATACACAAAAAGTTAATAGATTTCTAAAAAAATGTAAGATTAGATTCTAGATTCACTGGAATATGTCTAGATTTACTAAAATAATCATTTAAACCTTATCAGAAGTGCACCATATCTTCTTCATTCTTTCGTCAATCAACACTTACCAATATTCACCATGTGGATTTGTTATTGAGTACTAATGTTCACCTTTTCATTATATAAAGATTTAAAATCTCCCTCTCATACCATCTTCTTGAAAAACATGCCATGTCTTTCCAAGTGTTATTCAAGTGAAATAATACCCCTATGGAGCTTATTTTTTATAATTGTATCATCTCATCTCCTTGATCTTTACACTCAATCTATTCTTCCCTAGATGGATATATTATCGATAATCCAACTCAGTTCCTTCAAAATAGACATGAATAAAATTATCTACTTCCCCAGAAAGGCTATGATATTTTGATCATCATTAAACACCTACCAATTTTCCAATTTGTTAGGTACACTTGGTCAAAAAAATCATTTCAAAAATATCTCTTTTCCAAATTTTGGATGAGGGATCATTAGGGAAGTTGAGGCCACTAGATAAATATGCTTTGTTATTTTGATTACATGGGATAGATTTGATTGAAAAGGAATCAAATCTTTCAATCAAATCCCACGCATTATTTCATTAACGCTTTAGATGATCATTCTTCACTTGGAATTGGTTTCTGACCTTCTTCAGATCCAATTTTGCATCTCCTTGTACTTTCAAAATATTGATTCATTTTTTTATCATCTTGAAGGACAAATATCAAATATTCATATTTTGTGGTATTATTTGTGTATGAAAATGAAGCTTGTAGGAAAATGGGAGTATTTATTTACCTGGTGATATTAGCACTACACATTGTTCACCATCTCGATAACTTGGATATATTTTTATATGTTTCTCATGAAGAGGAAAAATGATTATCCAATTCAACCCTTCTGGTTACTAATTTCATTCCCACTGAGGATCCCACATCTTGTGTTCCACTTTCTTCTCCCCCCGCCAATATAGGGGCATCCACCATTTATATTCCTATTTCCACACCGAACACTCACTTCTCTTCCCCAAGATCATTTCTCATATCCAACCTAGTTACTCTTCAAGAACACGCACCTTAGATTCATTGTATCATGATTTACATGCTCAAATTCTTCAATTATAATACACGTTTTCTTCTTCATCTCCCTCTCTCAATTCTTCACTTCTCCTACATAGTCCTCTTGCACACAAAGTTTATTCTTACCCACTTCCCCCCAAATATTTTTCACCCAAGTTTCCTCTTTCTAATGGTCATGGATATCCACAAGATCATCTTAAAACATTTATTTTTTCATGTTTGTACTATGCTTGTGATGATACATTATTGACAATGTTGTTTCCTAGGAGCTTAAAAGAGTATGATTTAATATGGTTCTATGATTTACCCATACACTCTATTAGATATTTCACTCCTTTAAAAAGTGTTTTCTTGGCACATATTTCTATGAACATTGGTACAAAAATATCATATGCACAAATGGCTAAAATGAAGCAAGGATCTAATGAGCATCTTAATGACTATGTGTTTCATTATAGGAATAATCTTATAAAATGAACAATGTCTTAGTTGAATTTGAATTGCAAGATCTATTTATCCAAATTATCTTTCCTTATTTACAAGAATTTGTGCTCTTTAATTCTTTTTTCTCTTTTGATCATTTATGTCATACTCTTAAATAACATAAAAATAAGTTACTTTCTATGGGCAAGCTTAAGTATGGTTATAATACGTCCTATCACTTTAGTAACAAATTCCAAAGTAAATTTTCCTTTAAGATCAAATCTAATGAGCCTAATCCTACTATTAATGTTATATCTCAACCATAAAAGATCCAAATACAATCTGCATGACTACATATTTACTAGACTTCCATATCCACCTCACATCTTGTTTCCTAATATCATTGGAAGCATTTGATTTCTCTTCCATCCCTGATTGAGCTAGATCCTGAAGATCCTTGTGGTAAGAATTTTGATAAAAATTCACACTGTGATTATCATATATGTAATGTACATTCCACTTATATATGCTTTAATCTTAAACATTTGATTCAATTCTTGATTGATACTAATGAGCTTGAATTTCCTGAACCCACTATTTCTAAATATACCAATGACAATGGAAAGCTCAATATTTTCAATGATCCATTACCTAGAAACATGACAAAGTGGATTCTAATTACTCTTCTAATCAATCTTATCATGTCATTCCACCTCCATCTTATGATCATCCTCTTGGGTTTCTTTTTGGTACTACTAATATCACCATTTGTTATTACTTTCAATAATGTGAATTTTCATGCTTATTTTTCAACGCATAGGCTACACATTTATGTTTATGTTTGTATTCATGATATTAAAAATGTTATGGTGCATCCTAATTTCAAATGTAATGCATGTACATCATCTTTCCTATGAGCTATTGGATTTCTGTTATCCCATATGACACTTAGATCCCTTAATGTTTTTAGGCATGTGGTTCTCCCAATCACTGTTAGGCATCTTACTATCTCTATTAGATCTAAGATTAAGCATTATGACATGGTATTAGGACTTCCTATGCTTCATGTTGTTAAAACCGTGTCATGTATAGTTCATTTAAATGTCTTAATTTCATACATGAGTATCACTTTGTCTCTATTCGATGAATCCCACCATGGACCCCTTTATCTTTTGCACCTATCATCGTCACATTTGTAGTTGCTACTACCACCAGTGTGCCTAATTTTACACCTATTGAAGATGATCTTATGGCTTTAACATACACTAATATGGTATCTAAATCTCCTACCACTCCTAGTGTTAATTCCATATCTTCACCTAAATTTCCTTCCCATGTGATTTCTGCTTCTATACCATGACATCAGGGTTCATTTTAAGAGACCTCTTGGAAATCGAAGGTGGAGAATACCTGGCGAATATCCTCGGAACCGGTTTCGTGGGAAGGCAAATTTTTTGGGGGTTGTATGAAAAAATTTCGCCTGATTGTCAAGTGCTGCGACAGAAGGCTGCAGACACGCGATGGGAGATTTTGTTGTCGCACGTCAAAAAAATGCATTGACGCGTGTCAACAGACCTCAGTGACATGCGTCAATAACCGTAATGATGCACGCCATGACAGCACCCTCAGTGACACACGTCAATAGACCTCAGTGGCGCGCGTCATTACGGTTGTTGACGCGCGTCACTGAGGTCTGTTGACACACGTCAATGCATTTTTTTGACGTGTGACAGCAAAATCTCCCGTCGCACGTCTGCAGCCTCTGACCTCTGCTTTCTCATTGAAAAATCTCGGTGTCGCTCATCAACAAACTCTTTGTCACTGAGGATGCTAACGCGTGTCACAGAGGGTGCTGTCGCGCGTCACTGAGGGCGATGTCGCGCATCACTGAGGGGGATGTCGCGCGTCACAGAGGGTACTGTCGCGCGTCACTGAGGGGGATGTTGCGCGTCACTGAGGGGGATGTCGCGCGTCATTGAGGGCGATGTCACGCGTCACTGAGGGGGATGTCGCGCGTCACTGAGGGGGATGTCACGCGTCACTGAGGGGGATGTCGCGCGTCACTGAGGGGGATGTTGTGCGTCACTGAGGGCGATGTTGCGCATCACTGAGGGCGCTGTCGTGCGTCACTGAGGGCGCTGTAGCGTGTCGCTGAGGGTGCTATCGCACATCACTGAGGATGCTGTCGCACGTCTGTAGCCTCTGCCCTTTTCTTGCTCATCGAAAAAATCTCCATGTCGCTCGTCAACAAACTCTTTTTCATGCATCTACTATGTGTCAATATCTGCAGTATCTCCTTATCTACAAACCCTCCTTGTCGCACGTCAATAACTTACCCCCTTGTCGCGCGTCTATAATACAGGATATATCATATTATTGAAAAATGTGAAGTAGAAGTGTTCTACCTGGCGAATAATCTAGGTTTATATAGGGGATATTTTTCAAGGGTAGGCAAAGCCGACCCCTAAAAAAATTAAAGTGTAATTTTTAGGCGAACAGGTCACTGACCCGTGCCAAAAAATTCACCTTTTCAAAATTTTCAAAAATGGAATATTCGCCATATTACGAATATTCGCCACTAAAATTTTCCCTGCATGACATTTTTATTGATCACATATCCCATCTCATAGTACTAGGTATCCACATAGTATACATGTTACACATGGTACATATCAGCCCACTACATGGTCTAAATCTCCACATGCATGACATATTCCTACTCCACACGTCATGACACATGCACTTTCACATGGAGTTAGGTCCTCAGATCATGTTCACATGCATTCCTCCTTCACATTAGCAGATATTGCACCCTTTTCCTCTATCCTCATTGGATATGTCACCTATGGAAATCACACTTTAGGGACATCTACTTCCCCTTTACTACCTGATGGTGAACTCTTGTCCTAGGTTCAAACATGAATGTTGAGGGTGCACTTACATACGTAAACCTCACTTTGTACACATACACACTAGTGGAAACATTTATTCCCTTCCATAGTTATAGGATATCATATTTTAATAATACAAAAACATTCTGATATTTGTGAAATTTCAAAAAAGCATTAGCTTATATCTTGGTTTGATATATCTTTGCTTGTTTATATTATTTCCTGTTGCATTTTTCCTATCATGTTAGCTTGCTTCATAGTATGTTCTATCATTTTTACATATACACATGGTACTTTGAGGTGAATGCATGTTACATACATGTTATCGCATAATGCATGATGTTTGACATGATTATCTACTAGTCTCACTGAGGATCCTAGGGGCATCTACCTTCCATACCTTTCCATATTCGGGTGTTATCATTGTAATATCTATCACATTAAATTTTATTTCATTCATATATATATATATATATATATCCATTATTCTAGCATGTTAACGGGTGCTTAATGTGTATAATTTTTTGTGTAGGCTTACTTAAAATCATGGTTATCTTCTTTGTTTATGTCTTGTCTTCTATGATTGTGACTTGTTTTCCATTGTTTGTGGGCTATGACCCTATGATTTCTATTTTTATTTTTTGTATGGACATGAATGCCTTGATTTTCTTGTGACATATTGAGTGGTGTCTCATGTATTCTAATAGCTACTATTTTTTCCTCTTGTTGTCTTATAATATGTTTGAATTTTTTATATTACATTATGTTATGAGTATGTATCACTAACACTTATTGCTAGCTTTATTTTGATTATTTTTCAGGTCCCATGGTTGTTACCATGCACATACCCTATCCCCATGTAAAAAAACTTATTCATATGTGCACATTAGCTTTGGGTCCTCTCATTTGGTCTATGCTCACCTTAATCCATGTCACGTACCCCAACTGAGGGGGGAACCATCAGGTGATTATTTCACCCTCTCAGTAGTTCAAAAAATAGAGACAAAAATGGTACAGAGCATAATTGGGCATATCAGAGACTCATCAAATGGTTCAGAATCATGCATGAGATAAAAACAACATAGGGATAAAAGCACCCATAGAAAACAATAACAATGAGTGCTACTATCCCACCTGGGTGGTTTTTTCCTGGAGAAAAAACTAAGAATATAACAATTGGAATAAGCTTCGAGTGACATTTTTGCATAGAATACAGTAACAGACATTTACCAATTTACTATCCAAAAAAGGAACATAATCAATAGTGTGTTTCATACTTTGGGCAAGGGAATTAACTATTTTTATTTCTCAGTTCACATTTTTCCTAGTGGTATCTAATAAGAAGTCAAACCTTTGGCATATGCAGGGAAAAAAATATGCCTAGAAAGAAGTGTCATTCATGGCAAGTTACTATTGGGTTGCTAACCATCTGCAGTGGCACTTATCTGTGGGGAAGCATCATGGATGGAGTGAAAAGTTGATGACTCTCCCAACACCCTTCCTCTAGAGTCAGGATGCTTAAATCCTCAAAGTATTCACATTTTTTTTTAGAATTGATCACTCCCAACCTTTCAAACACCTCCAAGGAAATAATACATAGGGACATTATATCCTTTCTCTCTTAGCATTAAGTTGTACTCTATACTTGATTCACTTGTTTGAATTTTTCATGCATAGATTTCTGATTTCTCTAAGTTAAAGGTTAATTTCATATACTATGAGCATTGACTACAATTTTATTCTTTCACAGGTCTATCCTTATCTCAACAAAATGAAACATAAATGGAACAAGGAGTAATATCAAGCACAAGATGCTCAATAAAAGGCAATATTCGATTAGGGTAAATTTTAAGGGTCCCTCTAAAAAATAATTGTAGAAAATAATAAGCGAATTTTGAAAAACCACTTTTGAAAGTGCAACGAATCTTAGGAAAAATTGTTTCGTGGGGATCGTGAATTTTTTGCAAAATTTAGGGAAAGGTTACCGTTGCAGCAAAAGGAGAAATTTGCAAACTACTGGCTGTTACTACTAGAATGCTACTGGCCGGTATCATTTTGAGTGCTACTAATCAGTACCATTCAGAATGCCACCGGTCGACAACATTCATAATGCTATCAGCTGGTAGCATTCATAATGACCACCGACCAGTGGCATTTAGAATGCCACCGACGGGTAGCATTCTGAATACTACCAGCCGATGAAACATTAAGAATGTAACTGGTTGGTATAATTCAAAATGCTACTGGTCGGTAGCATTCTAATAGCTATTGACTGGCGGTGTTTAGAATGCCTACCGATTCGGTAACATGGATGAATGCTACCAGCCGACAACATTAAAAATACTAACTGTTTGGTAGCACTTCAAAATGCTACTGGTCGGTAGCATTTTGATTATGCTACCGATTGACAGAAGTACTCTTAAAATGCCATCTGAGTAGACAGTCAGAAAATTGCTACCAGATCGGTAACATAGAAAATGGATATTGACCTGACATCATTGGCCAATGCTACCGGCCATCAACAAGAATAGTGCTACTGACCGGTAACCATGATAATGCAACTGACCGGTAGTATGTTCAACATGTTATCGGTCAGTAGCATATAGAATTGCTATTGGATCGGTAGCTACCAACCGGTACCAAGAATAGTGCTATCGGATGACAACATTCTACTTGCTACCATTGCACAACGGTTCAGCATGCTGGCATGCCTATTGGCTCGGCTTGCATTGTAGCATTGCTACCTGCCGAGTAATATGTACAGAATGCTAGTTGCTGGTAGTAGTATCCTTACTCCCGGACTGATAGCACTCCCACCATTTTCCTATAAAAAGCCAACGAGCCTATTCATTTTCACTTTACATTAGACGAGAAAAAAACCTCTTCGACAAGTTAAAATGAAGCCTTTTTCATCCACCGAAAATAACATAACAAATGAGAAAAACCATCCTCTTCCCTCCAGCCCAACAAAGAAACGCACCTCCAAAGAGCAAACAAGAAGCATGAAGGTCATCTCTAGAGTCCAAACAAGAATTTAGGATATTTCAAAACATGAAGGTCCAACACTAAGGATTGTCTATTCGAATTATTACAAAAGTGCCTAGATGGAAGGTCATTTCCAAAGTGCCCAAGACCCTACAGGGACAACCTAAGGTTGAAATCCGTAAGTTTTCTTGTAAGAGCCTTGTATTTCCTCAACTATACACCCTCCTATCAGATCCCAATTCATTTTCACAATGGGTTGATGTCACTGATTTTACAAAGCTAGTTTATATGCCCCAGTTTCTTATAGACAACAAAACACTCAATAACCTTCTAACAATCTATAATAATTACTCTTGTACTTTTCCCATTCAACTCCCATCAGGAACACTATCCTTTGGAACATCCCATGGAGAAATTCAACATTTGACAAGACCCCCACATAAAGATGTGGATCTTGTCACAACAAAGGCCATTTTTCATGATGATGATATCAAGTATTTGGAGTCTCATTACCAATTATCTATTGATGCAACTTCTGGTAAGTAATTAAGTTTCAAATAATCATATTACTGTTTATATCGTTTTTAATTTTAGGAATTTTGATATCGTGTCTTATTTAATATTGATAATTTTTGTCTCCTTACATTTACAAGTTGCCCAAATCCTTCAAAAAAGGGGAATTCCCCTCAAGGATTTCAGTAACCAGTTTCTGCAAGCTATGGTGAAGTTTTTCCAGGCCAGAGTAATATTGCATGGTATATATACTAATATTCCATTTGGGCCTTGGCTTATATTGTGCGCACCCTTAGCGGGTGAAAATATGAATGGTGCACTTTCTTATCCTCTAATATAAGAAGTGACCTGACCAACATTAATGTGAATGAGTTTGTTACCATTAATTCCACAAATTTTATTCTTGCTTTGTATTATGAATCTCTTTACAATTTATGTTGCACCAATATTCCTACCTCATTCCACATCAAGCTTACAACTATTTCATTAACAATTCAACAATAGGAGGTCAGTCCCAACTCCCAAATTTATGTTTATTTACTTTTTAATCATTACAAATAATTTTCTTAATAATTTCTAAATTATATTTGGAATTAATATTCAGTTCATTGTTGAATTATATTAGGGGATAACTGTTGCAGCTGCAACCAAAAGAGAGGATGCCATAAGAGGACATTTCCCTCGAGATTCAAGAGGTTCTATTATTGTTTCAAAAGATCAGCACATCGAGGAAACCACTCGGTCCACTCCACAAATATGCAGTTATCAAGTGAAATAAATGAGGATTTATTTAACTCCTCATCCAATTGACAAGTCCACCATGCCACTAATCACACGTTTTTAATATTTCTATATTCCATTTCTAATATGCTTAATGTATATATAATTTAATATAAATACACATTAAACATTTATATGATTTATAACTTGTTTGCATTCCTTTGGTGTAACAACCTTCAGTAGCTCAGGTTTGTATCATTGGGCTCGTGTTAGCCTAACAAAAATTGTATATGAACTTGATCCTGCTCAGGATCAAGATATATCTCATTACCACATGGTATGTATCTCATTTAAGTTTTAATTTTTTAATTTATTTTTAGTTATAAATTATATTGTTTTAAACAAAGAAACTGATAAATTTAATTTTTTAATGTATACTTACGTTTAGATCAACACTACTAGTACCAATAACACTCCCAGTCTTTTCAGTCTACCCCTCAACAACAACCACAACAACTACAGCAAGCACCATCTGCATACCAACCACAATCTACATGAATAAGTTGTGTTTTTAATCATAAATGATATATATTTTGCTGTTATTTCTTATTTATTATATTTTTTCCTTTCAATTTTCTCATGTTTTTTACAATTGATTGTTGTAGTGCCTCCTCTGCCTCTAATTCAAAATACAGTTGATTCTTTGAAGAAAAAGATACAACCGTTGCCACCGCCACAACAAAATGTCAGGACTAGGGGCAGTGTAAAACATATTTATTTTAATGCTCCAAATTCAAGAAGGGGAACCCTTAATTTTGCAGTATAATTTCCAATTTTTTCGTTGGGCAATGCTATTAGTGCATGGGGTTTTTCTATTTTGAATGAAATTGATTTGGATGAGGAATATCTTGGCATTGAAAGCGCCAGTGGGGTTCAGGGGGAGGCCCATGGAAATTTCAATACACAAGATATGATGCATGAGATACGGACAACCTTATCCAGTAAGAGGACAAAGATTAAACACACCTTCTCCTGGAGAAACTACTGACCTTAAATGATGACGAAAAAAACAAGTTTTTCACTTGACACTCTTTTAGGCTGACAATTGTCTAACCACAGTTAATGGTATTTTATCAAATGGACATGGAATTTTTGAGATTGTGGGAGTTTACAGCTAATTTTTTTATTAAGGAAATAAATTCCCGATTTAACAACCACTGCCAAAGACATTTATTATATTCTTTTGTTTAAAACAAACCAACTAAGATTTTGATGTTTTAATGAATCAGGCTGTGTCGGATACTAGGTATTTTTCAAATACTTATAATGACGATGTATTAAATATAATGTTGAAAAAAATAGATAATTTAAATGCATAAGCACAAGGCCTACCGTAATACGTGGTCAAGAGACCATTACCTTGTTGTTATTGTGAATGCGGAAATGGATAAATCATTGGTAAGTTTTAAATAAATTTCATACATAATTTTCAAATAAGTTTTTAAATTTTATTAATTAATTCTTATGTTTTTAAAATGCTGGTACTAAGTACCAGAATACGAAGAATGAGGCAACAATGCTTGATGTGCATTTAAAGAGTGAAAGGAAAAGTTTACTTGCAACAATGGATTTGAAGCAAAAGCTTGTTATTTTAAACAAGCAGAATAATACATTAAGAAGGATCATAAAGGAGCATGTAATGGATCCTGATATAATATTGAAGAAGAAAACAGAAGAGGATCCAATGTTACTGTCTGTCGGTAATGTAACAAATGTAGAACATGAAAAATACTTTCTAATATAAATGCAACCGCAAAGGATCTGGACCATTCACGTTGTTTTAAAAGAAGGTTCTTGTGTAAAGGATTCAGTAACGCAAATGAAAGATTCTACTTTTGAAGGATGAAGCTGCAATGTAAAAAATGTGCCAAATTTGTACATTTGAAACTAGATGTAAAATAATTTAATATTGAGACTATATTATGTCAATATGTATACTTTTCTAGTAATTTATATTTTCTTCATTATATGAAAATATTAATAGTTTCAATTTATATGGTGTTTTAATTATTTTATATTCATGCATAAGTTATCCGAATAAAATCATAATTTTATTAGTATATGCAATTGATTCTTATCATTTTCAAACACTTTTTATCAACTAAAGTTGGATATTAGTTTTTAACACAATAATATGCTATGATATTATGTTGATTTTAAAGACAACATAAAAAATAATTAGGACATTTCTTGATTAAAAACTCTAAACAAAAAATTACAACACTGATAATATTATTCAATAAAGAACACGCTTATATCACAAATAGCAAGTTACATACATGCTTACATCTTTAGTCGATATCAGGGAGATCAAATAATTATTGACTATTTAGGTCTTCAAAACTCAAAGTGTTATCATATCTTTCATTGCTATTTTTAGGCATTGTTTCAATATTTATGTCTTCTTTGTTTTTTTAATCTGTTGTATTAGAATTAAAGACCCCTCTGATTTCTGCAAGAGAATTCCATACTACCATTACTCTTTTATAAGGAAATGTATCCACATCATATAGTAAAATGTAAAATCTCAAACAAGTCTCAAGTTGTTTATCCAGTCTATTTCGATATTTTGATTTAACAAAAGTTAATGCACTAAAAACCCTTTTGTCTTCAACTGATCCCAATACCATTGTTTGACACAATTCATACAATCGTAAATATTTACTAATTTTCTCATGTAGGATGTTACTAGGATACAAATTTTACCATAACCGTGTAATTACACCATTATCTATTGGTTCACTTATTAAGTCATATTGTTCGACCATTGTGAGGATGAAATGAGTTTATTTACATGAAATTAATTCCTTTTGAAGAATACCCTTAATTTGAACTCTGTTACATTCTACTGATTTTCAAAAATTCTTAAGGAGAGTACCCATGTGCCTTTTATATGAATCACTTATGGCTTTCTTACCAACTGCGGGATTCCAAAATATAGGATTAACTACTACCATGGCCTTAAGAATCTCATCCCTTTTAAATCATTCTTTGATCTCATTCGATAAGAATTGTGAAATTTTCTACAATTTAATTCTTGTTTGAGATATAAGACATTTGTATAAATTATGTGTTATATGTACTTCTTCAAAGTATGTTCCAACGATATCCACTCTTTTTTAGAAAGTCTGCATTTGAATCGCATTCCCATTTAGAAGGATAAAAATATGACCACTTATATTGAATCTAAAATAGCTTTTAGGATCCTTTAAATTTCTTATAATTTTCTAACTACTAAATACATGTCCTTGAAAAAAATCGTCAGAGTTGTATTACAAATCTAGTGTTGGATATACATGTTTTCTCAATCTAATGAAGTCTACTATATAAATTGATCTTTCTTGAGCATGTTTTGTTAAGGAATTGATTTAGTTCAACGTTGGTAGAATCTTGCAAAGTGTCAACAATGTTTCCAAATATGTTAAGTGATAATTCAAATCTTTTTCCTTATCTACATGTATGCAGTACTTAAACTTGAAACCATCTAATGATGGATATTAATCAAAAAAATTACGTGTAGGCTCATATATGGAAATCCATTTTGTATCAACGTCTATAATAAAAAAATTTACCATCTGTCACTCCAATTGCAAATTTATGAAACTCTAAAAATCTTTTTGGGCTACTTGACATAGATGTGTGCAATTCCTGGATAATATTTTCAACTTTATCAACATTTTCAAATGTGATAACTATCTTTTGTGTGAGATTCATTCTATGAGCCATGCAATAAATTAGAATCATGGAAGGCGCAAATGATGTTTGTAGTGGGGACACATAGACCCGTTTTATGACCCTGCATTATTAATGCACCATCAACACCAACACATATAAGATTTATATCTATTGAATAATCATCCAACACAGTTATATCCTTCAAATTAGATATAATCAATTTGTAAAGATATTTAGCATTACAATTTTCCTTGATTTTATCGACAACTAAAAGATAAGGTTTCCTTTTATGGTATCTAGTTCTCAAAAGTATAAACATGCATGAAAACCCAAGATGTGTTGTCCACCATTGTAACCTCATCAATGGAAAGGGGGATAAAACTTGCATTCTTGAATTTCTCTTTCAAATCCTCCTTTTTAATGATTGCAAGACATTTTTCCATTTCCCAAGCACTGTTATCTAACCAATGTGACTATGGAAGGTTAGGAAACCCATTAAACTTAAAATAATTCTTAAATTTTGAAAAATATGAAATAGATCTTCCCACTTTAATATTGAAGAATACAGTTCAAAACTGTGCATTTTTTCCTTAAGATTTTCATTTACAACTTTCCCAAATTTTGCATTAATTGTTCCTCCTTTCTCCATAAGTTTTGCACAATATTTCTGCTCATTGTTATACTCCTCCACATATCTTACATGCATGCATTCTTTTGCAATTTTTCATCTATGTGTCTTTGTTATTTTTCCATAATTTTCCTTAACTATCAACTATACTTTACCACAATGTTTCTCAGTTGTGTCTAATTTTAGTTGTATTTTATGGTATTTTCCTAATTTCCAACTACAAAAGGTACATCTGTAATATTTTGGAGTATCATTACCATTTCTTGGATTTACAGGTTCAATGAATTGATATTTTTCTACCCATTATAACTTAAAATACATTCCAATTATCTAGGTAGTTTTCTTCCTTTTCAGAGATTTCTCTTTTTGAAGAGTATTGTCAATATCATCTTCTACTTGAATCTTTTCATTATAACATTCATCTATTAAAGGCCTTTGGTATTGAGGAATGTCTTCCAGATCTGGCATTTCATCATCAATTATATCTTCATCTACTAAAATGTTAATTTTTTCTTTAGGGGCTTTTGTATTCAAACACCAAAAAGATTCAATTGTGACAAAGTTATATATTTTTTAATCTTAAAGTAAACTGAAAAAATAAAGAAAATTTTAATGATAATATGTTACATGTGTTACTATTTGTAGTGGATGCAACTTAAATCCTCATTTTTTTAGTTGGTTGAAATAATTTAATATGCTAATTTTTCTTTTGAGTTGATCTATCATGTTTTCTTTATTTATAGAGTCAATTGTACCTATCCAAGTGTAATTTTCAAAGAGGTCAATTCTATATTTTAAAAATTGTAAACGGCTAGTGAATTTTTTTTGAATCCTTATAGTACAAAACTATTTAGTATAATACACACTTCTACGGGCAAGTAACATTGTATATGCTATTGGCCGGTAGCATTGTACATGCTACCATTCGATAGCATTGTATATGATATTGACTGGTAGCATTGAACATGCTACCTGTTGGTAACATAGACAATGCTACTATATGGTAGCATTATCCCCGCTACTTGCTAGTAGCATTGTGCATACTACCAGACGACAACAATGTGGACGTCAATATGCAAAACAATAAAATAACAATTTAAAATACCTTAATGCAGGGTTGCAATATCTAGAAGAAAGAAAAAATAAATTACAAATAATATTTGATATTCGGAATTTGCATACATAATTGTAAATAAATAATTAGTATATATATGAAGGCAAATTTGGAAATTTTCAATTTCATGCTAAAGGCTATTTAAATTAATGTAGTCGGTTATTGGTGTAAATGTTAAGTGAACTGACCCCTAAAATAAACTTGTACCTATAAAATTTAGGTGACTCGGTCCTAATTCCTATAGTAAAAAATTTCTAAATCTAAATTTTAAAAACTGAAATATTCGTGAATTAAAGAATATTCGCCACTAAAATTAACCCTGCATTTTGTTACAAAGGCAAGCATCATTTTCACTACATGCACAAGTCATCCCTAGGGTTCGTCTCCCCTCTTAGAATCCACGATACACATTCTATGATCTCCATTCAGCATGTTATCAATTACAATATTCTTTGGCTTTCCACAAGGTATGCTCTTCCTATCTCTTTTATGCTACCAAATATTCATTCACCAGCATAAAGCGGGGGAAAATGTAGACATAAAAATATGTACTTATTTTTATTACATTATGCCTCTAGTATGTCATCATATGCATGATTCCTAAGCAAGAAAACTAGACATTGATAACTTTTTTTTTTACATTGAAATTGTTTTACCTTTCCATGCTTTTATCCTCTACTTTTTTTGAATTGTGCCATTCCTTTTGGACATATCACAATGTGTTACTCGGCTAATCATTTTTTATTTATCTATAGAGTCTTTTGGACATAAGGGCCTAGTAAGGGATAGGAGCGGTCAATGTTACTGTCCCGATGTGGGTGCCTGTACATACCCAAAATTGTAGGGTACTACACCTCCGGAACAACGTTATACGTGCCCCAATGATGATACAGGTCTCCTCGCAAGGTGTTCGGGATTTGGTAAAAGTCTCTCCAAGTACGCAGTTAACATCCCGCATGCCCCCGCTTAGCCCCTGCATGATTTGATTTTTCCTTCCCCCCCTATTTTCTTTGCTTTTCAGTCTTCAGTGACGAAACCTCCACCCTACCGCCACTTAGGCAGGGCGGTGATCCTATAACCACTACCCTGCTACAGGGCGGCGGTCCTTCACGCATTTTCTAGAATTCTCTTTTTAACGCGACTCATGTAAATTTTCAACATTTACTAGCTTTTTTCACCGCCTTTGCTTGTATTTATGATTCTGGTTCCTTGGAATAGTGTTTTGGCATTGTTTATAGTTTAAGAGATCAATTTGGTTTTCACCTTTGGGTAAATGGGATTCTATAAATAAATAGCTTGTGCTCAAGAAAATGGCCCCTCAAAATTTTCCTCTGAATTTCTCATTTCAATAGCTTAGCCTTTTAATATTTTGCTTAGGATTCATAGTTTCATTTGTTATATGCATGGTTAGTATTGTTTAGCTATTACAAAGCCACATATTCTCCTTATGCAAGTTCTATTATTATTTCATCTAACCAATTGGAGCAGGATAGTTTGATTTTCAGTAGGAAGTCATTAAAGTTGCGGGTTATGTTCATAAAATAGGATAGTTTCAGGTTCTGGATGTTTTATGTTGCATGACTTGCAATAAATCCCGCTAGGAATTACATAAGCCAAGCTCTGTTCTTTTACGCTATCCCTCTCCTACTCGCATTGTATTTAGTCTACATCCTAATCTGCCATTGTCTCATATCTACTTCTGTTGATGCTAGCATTACATGCTTTTTCTAGATTCACGTGAGCATGAAAGAATGAGGAAATCACACTAAGGGAAAAAGGCCACAAACCATTGGATTCGCCACTGTTCTTGAAAAATCCAAGTTTAAACTTTCAAAGTTTTAATTAAAAACATATCAAGTAGAGTAGTAAATCATTTCATTCCAGTTAATTTTATTTTTGATATTGTCAGGGAAGTTGTGAGGATTGATAGTTTCTGAAAATACTATGATTCACTCCTCACTTCTGAGGTAGGATCGAGAGTCTTTTAAATATATTAGATAAGTTATTTGGTTATTTAGAATAGATTCACAACTGCACAGACAAGTATCTATACTCGGCTGCTTTGTTTGTTTTAATTTCATTATTAGTTTAGTTATCAATTTCTAGATATATTGGATAATTTCTCTTTTAAATTCTGTTTAGTAGTTTATCAAAATATCAGATTTAGAAATATACATAGATATATCTTGCGTAGTTAATTTATTTTGTCATTAGTTATCTTTATATCACTTCCTTTTGCATGAAAATCATGGGACCTAGGGAGCCCAGAGAATACGTATTCGAGCCTATCATGCCTCAACCCAATCTTGTCATAGCAATAACTGATATAGACCAGAATCTTAGAATCCAAGTCTTTCGAACAACAACAGACTTACAATAGATCAGCTCACAGTTAAGAGGGTTAAACATAGAAGACGACCAAGCACACATATTCTGGTCAAACCAGCCAAACTACAGGTTACCCTAGATAAACATCTACATGACTGTAGAAGGGCTTGAAAGAGAGAAAACATTCGGTTGTGATTCTTTGGTCCCACAGCTAGACATAAGAGATATTCTCACCGATATAGACACTAACTTAAGAATTGAGGTTGCAAGAATGCCTGTAAGATACTCTAAAAAGATTGCACAACTGTTAATTCTAAACATAGAGGCCGAAAAGGCATACAACTATTGGATACTAGGGATTAGAGACTGATTCCGCACATGACCATAGCAGGTCCACAACAACCATGAATCTACGGTTGTGATTCACAAATCCCACAACCCAATGAGTCCACAGGTCAATCCGACGTTGACACTAGTTTACGCACATTAGTATTCAGATCCACTCCACTTCTACCTATTATCATTGCCCAATTATCCCTGTTGGATATAGAAGCTAACAACACTAAGGATTTCTGGACTAGGCCAGAGAATCACCCGTAGAATCCACCATATCCATCATCCATCCTATGACCCTATCTGGAGATATACACAAAACAATCCCAGGTCATTTTCCCCGTATCCCACAACCTATAGATCGAATCACACCAGAGCTCAATATTGATTGGAGCCTTCGAGCAGTCATCCTTACCAACTGATCTATCACACCAGTTCAGGTTAGGAGGGCCTTCTTTTCCTTAGATTCATAGATTCCATTAGTGCGTGTTGAAGATATAAGATTGCCTAACTAGTTTACCCATACCCCACGTGTATAGTCCATCCCCACCAGCTGTCTCGGCATGACCTCAGGAGGTCGGGTGCGAGGAAGAGTTACTTGTAGATTCCCATGCTCGCTTGTCACTTTTCCATCATACAAAATTGGTGAACCCAACATGAAACACATAGTGCTTCCCCTTTTCTTTATTACCTCTTTCTTCCACCTTCACTCTTTCCCATTATTCTACGGGTATTCATATACCCCCCGAATATGTCAGGATTCGATGCATATGGTAGACCTCTCCTAGGTCTTGAGGCATACTATGCTCAACTGAATAGACAGTCATCTCCCTCACTCTCAGTATGGGGTGAAAACTATTCAAATAACCAATTATCAACAAAAGCTCCACCTCCAAGGACTAGATATAGTTCATCTTTCCAAATAGAGGAGTTGGATCAACTCACGCAAACGCAACAAATAGAGCCTTTAGGCTCGAACAATATGACATTCACAGGAGAATCTGGTTCATCTCCTCAGGTGCTGCTTAGACCACAAATTAGCAGACAATCAGATCCATACCTGGTTTTAGATGATGAACATTCAGTACGTTACGCCAGGAATGAACAATGCTCTGGAGTATGTACCCACCTATAGGAAGTTTACAAACATGACCCAAGGTCTCTTTTCAAGAAAACACCTCCATACCACTACCTATAGGAAATGCCCTCGGTGAAACTTGGTAGGGAAATGATCAATTCATAGCGGGGTATCACATGACTATACAACCTCAAAATATACAACAAACGCCACCAAGGAAAAATACTGGGACTTCACCAAATGAAGTCATTTCAACTTTAGTAGAAAGAATTAGAGGGTTAGAACTTGCTCAAGCAAGTCAAACATCTCAATTCATGCAGGCAGGAAATTCCAATCCTCCACATCATCCTAGCCAAGTAGACCTCCTCACAGGAATAGGCACGTTGGGCATGCCTCCTTAGTATTCACAACAAACACCAACTAGAACCACCACCTCCAACACCATTTGGGTGGAGAATATGATACCTCCCCGCTCTTGTACAACACAATCCACTCTTGGGGAATACTCCTTCATACTTAAACATGTACTCCAAGTCACCACAAGAAGATATGTTCTCCTCTCCTGGCATGCTTTCTCAACCACAGGGGCTTCCTTATGCCCCTACAAATGCATACGCTACGCCGTATCAACAACCCATTCCACCTCCTCCCCCTCAACAGGCACCATCAATGGTCAAAACCTATGTGATAGGGACTTACTCAGAGTATTTGAAAGAGCCCTTAGACTTCACCATACGAAGCATCATGCTTCCGAGACCTCTTCCCGATTTGCCCAAATACAAAGGGGATGGAGACCCGAATACACACATTAAGGCCTATGCTATAGCCATTCAAGAATTGCTTCCTTGGGATGGGGTTGTTGCCAAAATATTCCCCAAAACCTTGGAAGGCATCGCCCTCGATTGGTATTACAGAATACCTGAAGCTTCCATCCATTCATTTAAACAACTAGTTTCAGAGTTCATTAAGGCATTTGACATGAACAAACTGTTAAGAACAGGAATCAGGGAATTCTTGCACATTAAACAAGAGCACAATGAATCTGTCACTCATTTCATCCAGAGATGGCGTACAGTCCTTTATTCTTTGCCAGTGCTCCAAACATGGACCAAATGGAGCTATGTGATTTATTCCTTCATTCTCTCAGCAGAGAGGTGAAGGAAGAAGTCCAGAAGTTCCCACTAAGGACTTACGATGAAGTACTTGAGAGCACTCTCCAAATAGATCAAGTGGCAATAGATAGTGGTCGCAAGATGTATGGAGAAAATGGGAGGTTAATCACCCCCAACTAGAATACTACGACTTACCCTACTACCACAAATGTCAATCAAGGACCTAAAATCCTTAACAAAAATCGTGGCACAACAACCGATGGGGTAACTGACCAAGCTAAAAAGGTCAATGTTCTAAATACTCCACTGCTGGTTAACAATCAACGAAACAACAACTTTACCCCAACAATCAATTCGGTGGATTTTAATCATCCACAACAACAACAACAACAACGGCAGGATCCAGACACAGGGTCCAAGCCAAAACTCAACTGGATATCAAAATTAGAACCAAAACCAAAAACAACAAATACAAAACCTTAATCCTAATAGACAGTGGTTTGATCAGAGTTTTGGACCACAATATACGCCAAACCAGTAACCTAGAAATTACAATCCTAACTTGTATTGTGGTTTTCACAAGATTCGAGGCCACGACACTAGAACGTGCCATGACTACAATAAATTCATGCAATGTTTTCCAGAGGAGCAAAGACAACTTTTCATAGATATGTTCTTGGCAGATCCTGCATCACCAACACCAAATACTTTTACAGGGGTAGTTTCCCCTCAAAATGCTCCCCTCAAGATCTTCAATGATCTACTCCCAAGTCACAATAACAACAAATTAAATCCAAATGGGATGAACAAAGGTGTAATGGTAGGAAATAATGATTATGAAGCCTCGACTTCACTAAATCCACCTGTTGCACCACAATTAGGAAGTCAACCACGACCCAAGATAGTTGGTTTAGTAGAATTAGATACCAAACTACCCGTGGAAGCCGTAACAAGGACACGAGAGTATTCCTCTCAGCCAAGTCCAAGTTACCCGCTAGAGACAGATAACATCCAACAAATATTAGTGAAACCCGTAGGTGCCTATGATCTGAATTAATGACCTAACAAAAACCTTCTCTCACATCTCCTTTTTGGATTTGCTGAGGAACTCTCCTACCCACAGGGCTGCTCTTTTAGAGGCATTAGGGTTAGGTCATTTAATTAACATCACTCCACCTCCTGAAACACAGGTAAACCATATAGACTTTGATATCTACCCTCTGGGGCAGCCGGATAGGGATACCGAGTTTATATTCGAAATAAACAAAATGCCAACAGACACTAAGATTGCACGCAGAGGTGATCCAGCCTTACATTTGCAAGTGTGGGTTTATAACAATTATGTTAAATGTGCAATGGTTGACGATGGGGCAGTAGTTAACATAGTCCCCTTCTCTTTCCTTCAAAAGCTAGGGTATGGAGAAACAAACTGTTCCACGACTCGAAATATGCTAAGAGGTTATGATAGCCTTAAGGCCACTTCGATTGGAACTATAACACTACCAGTTACCTTAGGACCCAAAACAATCCTGACTGAGTTTTATATTATAGATCAGGAAACCAATTATAATATGATCCTCGGCCGACCATGGATACACCGTATGAAGGCAATCCCTTCTATGTTATTTCAAGAAGTAAGGTTCTTGCACTTAGGAAAGGTATTCATAGCCAAAGGTGATCCAAAACCATTCGATATAAACCTAGCTGACTTAAAGAAAAGACCAGGCATTCACTCTGAGTTTGAACTCCCAACAAACCAACTTAATAAACCAACCGACATGAAATCAGAAGAAAAGTTGGTACCTACAACAAATCTTGAGACTATGAGCCTAGTCAAGACTATCCCAGCCCTCAAGGATGAGACTAACATTGTAGAAACAGTATCATTAGGAACTACTGCGAAGATTGTCGACTTACTAGAATAGGATCTACCAATTTTCCTACCATTTGATTCTATAGGTATGGGATATACCCTAGGTGTTGGTGCTCTTCCAGTAGAGGATCTCTGCATGGTAGAAGTAACCAAAGTAGAAAAAATTGACATAGCAAATGTCCCAACATCCATCTTCCCAACTAAATATTGGACTCTCCATTTCGATGGAGCAAGATGTCGTTATGGGGCTGGGGCAGGTGTGATCTTTACTTCTCCCGAGGAAAGATCCTACCGTTTGCCTTTAAACTAAATTTCGAATGTACAAACAATGGCGTGGAGTATGAAGCCCTCCTCCTTGGCCTCATCATAGCTAAAAGGCTTGGTGTTAACAACATCAGGGTGTTAGGAGACTCTCAATTAGTAGCGAACCAAGTCTCTGAGGTGTATGAAACTAGAGCTGAACACTTACAGCTCTACAAAACAGCGGTATTAACTTTGAGCAAAGAATTCGAACTTCATATCCATTGAAGTCAATCCCATGAGAACAAAATCTTCTTGCGGATTCTATAGCAACCTCAGCATCACGCTTCACCCCAAATAGTGAGTTAGAAGATACCCGTTTCATGGTATCCCTTCGTACTGAACCATTAGTGAAAACAATGTCAAACCCTCTTTTAACAAACATAGCTGAGAACAACTCTATTATCCTAGACCACGTTGATAGTGATAGAGCCACTCTGGATTACTTAAATGCCTATGCAATGTTACATCTCACCCATCACGAGGTAGATTCATCCTTAATCCCACATTCATCTTCCTACTTCAAAAATCCCATGATAGAGCTTCCCCCACAAAAGGAACTCAGCATGTACACAGTAGAGAATGGAGACAATCTGGAATTACCTCCAGCCCTGCCTGAGTTTGAAGAAGGTAATGCTTCTTTAATCAAAGAAACAATTGATATTAACATTGGAACGGAGGAAGACCCAAAGATCTTGAAACTAGGATCTTCGTTAACTCCAGAAGAAATAGAAATACACACTCGAATCCTCAAAGAACATCAGAAGGCTTTCGCATTTAATTATAAAGAAATGACAGGGGTTGCACCACACATCGCAGTACATAACCTCATCACCAAATTAGATGCAAAGCCAGTTAAACAAAAATCGAGACCAATGAAACCCAAGGTAGCTCTCATGGTAAAGGAAGAAGTAATGAAACTCCTCCAAGTAGGATTCATCAAACCAGTCGATTATTCTCAATGGATATCTAATATCGTTCCCGTTCTCAAAAAGAATGGGAAGATACGCATTTGCATATATTTTTGAGACATTAACAAAGCGTGCCCCAAGGATGACTTCCCATTACCATCCATTGACGTCATCGTTGACACAACAGCTGGCTTTGAGCTTTTGTCTCTCATGGATGGATTCTTAGGATACAATCAAATCAGAATATCCAAACAAGACCAAGCCAAAACCATGTTTATAACTCCTTGGGGAACCTATTGCTACGTTGTTATGCCATTCGGTCTCAAGAACGCTAATGCCACATACTAGCGGGCAATGACATACATATTTCATGATCTTATTCACAAGATCATGGAATCCTACGTAGATGACTTGTTGGCCAAGGCCAGGAAGCACTGTGATCACCCGGAAGTGCTCCGTATCATTCTTTCACATTTGATAGAATATGGAGTCACACTAAACCCAGAAAAATGTGTATTTGGTGTGACAGGAGGGAAGCTCCTAGGTTACATTATATCGTCATGAGGGATCAATGTAGACCCAGTTAAAATCTGCACTGTTCTTGAAATGATCCCACCGTCGGATGAATCTGGAATCAGGTCGTTTCTTGGGAAACTCGGTGCAATCCGAAGATTCATCCCAGACTTAAGCTTTGCCATTAATCCAATCAACAATCTACTCAAGAAAGAGTACAATACCGATTGGACCGAAGACTGCAAGGAGGCTTTCGAAGCAGTTAAGCATTTCCTGTTGTCACCACCCATGCTAATGCCACCTAAACCAGATCGCCCTTTAATCTTATATTCACGAGCTACCAATGTCTCGCTAGCCTGCATGCTGGCTCAAGAAGATGATGACAAGAGAGAACGCGTGATTTATTTTATAAGCCACATGTTACTCGATTATGAAACACACTATACGCAAGCAGAATGAGAGTGCCTTGCCATAGTCTTCGCAACCAAACACTTAAGACATTACATGCTAAATCAAGAAACGAGGGTCATTGTAAAAACAGACCATTTACGAACCTTTCTCACGCAAGGGTCCTTGTCTAAGAAGGTTGGACGCTTTATGACCTTAATGGGTGAATTTGAATTAACTTTTGTAAATCAAAAGTCCGTTAAGGGACAAATCATAGTAGATTGGTTAGCTGACAACCCATTAGATGGAGGTGATCTAGTCGATTTGGACTTTCCCGATGAATGCATATATTACGTCGAAACTAGACCTCCCATCTCTGAATGTCCTTGGTATACTGATATTATTAATTATATCATGAGCCATACATATCCAGAAAGTGCTACGCCTCAACAAAGAAGGTGGTTATGCATTATCGTAGCTAAATACGTTATTATAGAACAAGTGCTCTATCGTAAGGCTTTCGATGGAATGCTTCTAAGGTGTGTTGACACAGAAGAATCCAAGAAGATTCTCCATGAATCTCACAGTGGAATATGTGGAGGCCACTTCGGTGGTCATGCCACCACTCACAAAATACATTGGATGGGCTATTTCTAGCCCACTCTAGAACACGACGCAGTAGAGTTTGTACGCAGGTGTCATAAATGCCAAGAATTCTCCCACGAGATTCACATGCCGGCACAAGCTCTACAACCAATCGCTACTCCATAGGCCCTTTTCTACGTGGGGGCTAGATTTGATAGGGAAATTCTCTCCCTCATCTACAGATGGCCATAACTTCATAATCACGGCCACCGAGTATTTTACCAAATGGGTAGAGGCTATGCCTCTCACCACTGTACCAGGTTCCATGATCACCAAGTTCATTTTGAACCAGATCATTTGCAGGTACGGTGTCCCACAAACCGTTATCACAGATAATGGGACTTCTTTTAAGAATGACGAGGTTCATGAGCTATGCAATAAATTTAAAATAAACCATCATACAGCCTCCCTATATTACCCTCAAGCCAACGGACAGGCTGAAGCAACAAACAAAACATTGAAAGCCATTCTCCTTAAAATGGTGAAAGAAAACAAAAAATATTGGCATTTAAAGTTATACCCAGCCTTGTGGGCCCACCGAACCTCAATAAGAACACCAACAGGAGCAACTCCTTTCTCACTGGTATTCGGAGCGGAAGCATTTCTCCCACTTGAGGTTGAAATACCCAGTCTCCGCATCTCATTACAAGGGATTCTGGATGAAGAAGCTTATAGAGAAGCACGTCTCTCTCAACTAGAAAGCCTAGATGAGGCCAGGCTAGACGCTGAATAGTGGCACAGAGTCTATGCTGACCGGATGTGCCGGCAGTATAACAAGAAGGTCTATGAATGAGACATATATGAAGGTGATCTAGTTCTAAGACTAGACAACCAGATCGATAAAAAGACCGGCGAAGGGAGGAAATTCCGGCCCAAATGGTTGGGCCCATACCGAGTCATGAAGGACTATGGAAATGGTGCATATCTCTTATGCACACTGGAGGGTGAGGAATTTGGTGAAACTGTCAATTCCCTACACCTTAAACAATTCTATGCATAAGTGACCAACACTATCTATATAATTATATCTACATTGCATCTTCATGTAGTTAGGTTCATTTTGTCCGCTTGTTTCGTACAAATCTTGTGATCAAGGAACTTATTCTTCAAAGAAATTCATTACAAACTTCTGATGATATTGACATTAGCTTTCAAATCATACTTCTTCATTTTCATAACATCATCACCATTTCAGAATCCTTTCATCCATACAAAGCTAGATATGACAAAGTCTTAATGGTAACCATACCAAGGTCTGCATGCTTGTTCTCTCTTTTGTTTCTCCCTAGGATAGGTGTCTTGCCTATGGTCTATTCTAGAAGCTTCATCATGTCACATCTATCCCATATGCATATCTCTTTGGAAATAAGAACATACTGACATTTTGCTCAAATAAACAAGTCAAATATAGATCAAATAGAAAATTTTATTTTTACACATTTCCTTGCCCTACCAACCTTCGGTGATAAGCTTGTGTCTCTTACTAGTGACGTAGGGTTGGGAAAGGATGGGAATGCCCTTACTCACCTATACCTTGTCCATGGTGATAAGCCCACGCTTCTGACTAGTAGCATGGGGCAGGGTATGGGGGGTCCTCTTAACAATAAATGTTGAAGGTAGTCATCAAACAACTCAAATGAACCTTTGAAATCTTGAGTCAAAAATGAATGAATCAGATGTCCAAAATTCCAAGAGAGTTCAAAACCCTAAAAACCATATTTTGTCAACCATGTGGCCATCTACGGATCTAAGTCTAGATAAACCACAAAGCAAGTAGCATTCTAAACTATGGAGTCACTTGAGTAGAGTAGGTTTGTAGCATCCTAATTTGGTTCCACCAAATCTTTTTCTATCTCTCATCACTACCATTCAACAAATTTCACAACTTGTGCCCTTTCTAGCTCTTAGTGATGAGCCCTCGCATCTTACTAGTTGCATGGAGATAGGAATGGGGCAAGTTCATCTGCTCATCATACCGGTTTATCATCTCATTTTGTCAAAACAAAAATGAAGTACCAAAAATTGCTTATAGAAACTAAAGTTCAAAATCACGTTGTGTCTACATTATCATACATCAGCATCACAAAATACAAAAAGAAAGAAAACATTTGTATCATTTGTTCTCCATTGCATACATTCTGAAAGGCATATAAAAACAACATTGTAATTTACATATGAAAGCAAATCACAAGAACATTGATACCAAGAGTCTAATCCAAACAAGAATGTCTATATATATATAATCAAAGTTTCCTGTACAATGCCATCATGCGCTAAGCATGGTCAAAACACTCAAAGAGCCCAAAAAATACAAAAACATCATACAAATGGCCTCTCAACCCCTATGAGATCCCTCTGAGGGTGCACGCCCACATCTAGGACTCCGGCTACGCATCGGCGCTCTGAGTGCACAGAGGGCTCACGGTCCCAGGAGTAGCTGCGGCCTCACCATGAGAGTGACTCCTCATCAGGTGCTCTGATGTCCTGTACCCTGCCAGCTCGGTACGAGGGAGGTCACCATCCTGGCCACATGCCAGATAGGGAAAAAACATTGGTATGCCTACCGGCTGCTGAGGGCTCCCCTGCATCCACGGATAGCTCCACATGGGTCTTCTCCATAGGGATCATTAGGGTATCAGTGCATACCCGGCGAATCAGGTCTCGCCACTCATCAGCAGTCTCTGCAAGCAAAGGAGAAAAACCCAATTAGAAATAATCAAGAGATAGAAACAAATGTAAACAAAAGGAGAGATAAAACTAAGGCAATTCTAACTAGAAACAAACATTAAAAGGAAGGATGATAACTCACTCAGATCTCTGGGCCTCCAAGATGGATCTCTAGGGTCGGCACCTGCCACAGATGCTGCTACTGACTGGTGCACTCCTCCTGTGCCTGGGGCCACATAACGTCCTACTACAGACTCATCCTCTCTACCCAAGCCCTGAGAGAGTGGCTCCTCTGAAACCTAGAGTCACCCTCTCTGCACTCTGCTCCACCCTCTCTACCTGTAAGATGTCCTGAGTGTCATGCCACTCAGGATCGCTGCCCTCCTCTCTACCCGAATCACTGACCTCAGCCTCAGTCTCCTCCTCCATCTCCCCCCTGTGAACTCCTCAGACTTAGAGTCTATGTCAATGGGGTCGTCGCTGCTATGGGCGGGACCGGTGGTAATCTGAAGCAAGGGTGCCTGAGGAGCACCGACTCTCCCTCGAGCTCGTACTACCCTCCTAGCTACAATGGGGACACCAAGAGTAACAACTGTCCAACCCCAGCCTCTAGGACCTCCTCTAGCCTCCCAGACTGATCTATATACCGGTACCACTGGGGGAAGCATACCCACGTATGGAAGGCCAAACTGCTGGGCACTCGACCAAACGGATGTATCTCCACCCTCCCCATCCTGTCAACAAGTTGCCCTGTGGTGGAGCAAGAAATCAAAGTAAGAGCCTCCTCGCCCCATAAACCTACCATGGCCTGATAAGGTGTGGCCTCCATGTCATCAGTGGTCAAGGAGGTGACTGGCTGGTGAGGTGCTCTGAGCACCGACATGTCTGTCCATCTGGCTGCCCTCACAGCTCTGGGATCTGCCACCTCTACACCTCTCCCATAGGGGATGAAATGCTCATAGACCCAGCTCATAACTAGGGTCGGATGGCTCAATGACTGCCCCTGTAAATGGACCACCCGGTACAAATCATGATAGGTGGTCCCAAGAATGTCGGCTCCCCAGGCATAAATCCGGCCATGCCCCTCAATCTGTGCAATGATGGGGGACCAGCAATATAGTAAGGTGTCTCCTCCCTTGTCCCCGATCAATCTCGAGGCAAGGATCCCCATAATGGCCTGACGAATCAAGGGGATAGGCAGACTAGGAATAGATCAGACCCTCACCCCCTTCTTCGAACTAGTGGAGATAACTGCATCTCCCATATATGAGGCCCACTGTGCTGACTGAGCCTGTGACCCTGCTGTCTCAAGAGTGAGCTGTCTCCCAATAATCGAGACCCCCAAGATATGGTAAACATCCTCCAAAGTAATGGTCCACTCACCCCAGACCCCTGGTAATCGGAAAGTGTTCTGATCTGCATCCCAATATGAAAATAAGTCACAAAGTATGTGACTAGACGGTGCAACATGTGGGACCCGTGAAATACGCAGTATACTGGCCCTCTGAAGAGTGTCCTGCTCATCCTGAGAAAGGGCATCCAATACTGCCGGAAGCCAATCACACTCCCTCTCCTGACTCCATCGGATATACTCCTCCTTCACCTGCATACACCCAAAAACACACAAAACAGAGTAAGTTAGTATCCAAGTGACATTAGAAAAATCATGAAAGCAGGAAAGGATGCTAAAAATGCAAAAACAAATTCAAATAAGTATTATTTATACATTCTGTGTAGAACCGCCGCCCTGAGTAGGGTGGTGGTTCCGTAATCACCGCCTTAAAGGCGGCGGTCTTGTAACCGCCCCTGATCAGGGTGGCGGTCTCGTAACCATTTCCCTGCTCAGGGCGGCGGTCGTGTCCCGAAAACCCATGCGGGTCATGTGCCCTAAAAGTGGCTAAAAACACAAAATAAAGACCATTTTGACTCAAACAAAGCCTACCCAGTAGGCGCCCCCCCTAGTTGACTCTATTAAAACTAACATTTTCGAAAATAATCCCCCCATGACAAAGATTTCACCATTTTAACATTTTGGGGGCAAAAATGGTAAATCGAGAAAAACTAACCTGTGATCTCGTGGGTCGGTGTTCCGCTCATGGAGGCATGATCACGATCTCGTCCCAAATGTTTTGACTATACTCGCGTGAGAAACCATCACTGTGGGTCCCAGAGCTCAAAATCAACCAAATCAACACGCGCAAATGAATAGGAAAATGGGCCCACTTTTACATATATAGCAACCTGACTTGTTTTGAATGCCCTTTTCATAGGTTTGGAGTGCCGACGGAGGTAAGTTCTTATCCCCGCACAAATGGTACGTCCTCATTTCATATTATTTTAGTATTTATTTTCCGATCTATTTTGTCTATCTGCACTTGAGTCCTCTTTTCATTTTGCAGGTGGCGGAAATTTTGGATGGCATCATTCCGACACACGGACGTATCAGGTATAACTTCTAACTTCCCATTTTGGGACCACCATACTCGGACCCACCATTTTATGCCTCTTCATGGCTAAAATGCTTCTCTGAGGGGGCAATATGTACGTACCCAAAATTGTAGGGTACTGCACTGCCGGAACAACATTACACGTGCCCCAATGATGATACAGGTCTCCTCGCAAGGTGTTCGGGATCCAGAAAAGTTCTCCAAGTATGCGTTAACATCCCGCATGCCCCGCTTAGCCCCTGCGTGCTTTGCTTTTTCCTTCCCCCCTCTTTTCTTTGCTTTTCGGTCTTCAGTGATGAAACCGCCGCCCTGCCTGGGCGGCGACCGCCGCCCAGGTAGGGCGGCGGTCCTGTAACCGCCACCCTGCTCAGGGTGGTGGTCCTTCACGCATTTTCCAGAATGCTCTTTTTAACACGACTCGTGTAAATTTTCAACGTTTACCAGCTTTTTTCACCGCCTTTGCTTGTATTTATGATTCTGGTTCCCTAGAATAGTGTTTTGGCATTGTTTATGGTTTAAGAGATCAATTTGGTTTTCACCTTTGGGTAAATGGGATTCTATAAATAGACTAGCTTGTGCTCAAGCAAATGGCCCCTCAAAATTTTCCTCTGAATTTCTCATTTCAATAGCTTAGCCTTTCAATTTTTCTTAGGATTCATAGTTTCATTTGTTATATGCATGGTTAGTATTGTTTAGCTGTTAGAAAGCCACATATTCTCCTTGTGCAAGTGTTGTTATTATTTCATCCAACCAATTGGAGAGTTTGATTTTCAGTAGGAAGCCATTAAAGTTGTAGGTTCTGCTCGTCAAATAGGATAGTTTCAGGTTCTGGACGTTTTATGTTGCATGACTCACAATAAATCCCGCTAGGAATTACATAATCCAAGCTCTATTCTCTTGCGCTATCCCTCTCCTACTCACATTGTATTCAGTCTGCATCCTAAGCTACCATTGTCTCATATCTACTTCTGCTGATGCTAGCATTACACACTTTTCTGGATCCACGTGAGCACGAAAGAACAAGGAAATCACACTGAGGGGACAAGGCCACACACCATCGGATTCGCCACTGTTCTGCAAAATCCAGGTTCAAGCTTTCAAAGTTCTAGTTAAAAGCATATCAAGTAGAGTAGTCAATCATTTCATTTCAGTTAATTTTACTTTCGATATTACCAGGGAAGCTATGGGGATTGATAGTTTCTGAGAAACTATGATTCACTCCTCACTTCTGAGGTAGGATCGAGAGTCTTTCAAATAGATTAGATCAGTTATCTGGTTACTTAGAATAGATTCACAACTGCACAGACAAGTAGCTATACTCGGCTGCTTTGTTTGTTTTAATTTCGTTACTAGTTTAGTTGTCAATTTCTAGATATATTGGATAATTGATCTATTTTTTTAGTTTATCAAAATATCAGATTTAGGAATATACATAGATATATCTTGCGTAGTCGATTTATTCTGTCATTAATTAGCTTTATATCACTTCCTTTTGCATGACAATCACGAGGACCTAGGGAGCCCAGAGAATACATATTCGAGCCTATCATGCCTCAACCCAATCTTGTCGCAGTAATAACTGATATAGACCAGAATCTTAGAATCCAAGTCTTCCAAACAACAACAGACTTACAACAGATCAGCTCACAGTTAAGAGGGTTAAACATAGAAGATGACCAAGCACACATATTCTGGTCAAACCAGCCAAACTACAGGTTACCCTAGATAAACATCCGCATGACTGTAGAAGGGCTTGAAAGAGAGAAAACATTCAGTTGTGATCCTTTGGTCCCATAGCAAGACACAGGAGATATTCTCACTGATATAGACACTAACTTAAGAATTTAGGTTGCAAGAATGCCTGTAAGATACTCTAAAAAGATTGCACAACTGTTAATTCTGAACATAGAGGCCGAAAAGGCATATGACTATTGGATACTAGGGATTAGAGACTGATTCTGCACATGACCATAGCAGGTCCACAACAACCACGAATCTACGGTTGTGATTCACAAATCCCACAACCCAACGAGTCCACAGGTCAATCCGACGTTGACGCTAGTTTACGCACATTAGTATTCAGATCCACTCCACTTCTGCCTATTATCATCACACAATTATCCCTTTTGGATATAGTAGCTAACGAAGCTAAGGATTTCTGGACTAGGCCGGAGAATCACCCGTAGAATCCACCATATCCATCATCCATCCTATGACCCTATCTGGAGATATACATGAAACAATCCCAGGTCATTTTCCCTATATCCCATAACCTATAGATCGAATCACGCCAGAGCTCGATATTAATTGGAGCCTTTGAGCAGTCATCCTCGCCAACCGATCTATCATGCCAGTTCAGGTTAGGAGGGCCTTCTTTGCCTTAGATTCATAGATTCCATTAGTGTGTGTTGAAGATATAAGATTTCCTAACTAGTTTACCCATACCCCACGTATAGTCCATCCCCACCGATTGTCTCGGCACGACCTCGGGAGGTTGGGTGTGAGGAAGAGTTACTTGTAGATTCCCATGCTCGCTTGTCACTTTTCCATCGTACAATGCCTTTTTCCTCTCAATTGGTTTTTACATTTTTAAGTTACCCACCACTTGTTCATATTTTTTAATTTGTATTTATCACTATGGGTGAGCTCCTAGTGTTGTTAATGTCAAAATTCAATAAGAGGAAGCATATATATACACGACCTACTAACTATTCTAAGGGGTGATTAGGATATTAATTTTTATCTATACTACTTGAGCAAAAGAAGCAACTTAAGGATTGTATTTGCATTTCATTATTCACTACTTAGGAAGGGAAAACTCTAAATTCCATGACATACATCATCTTGGGGGAAAATTATTTATAGCTTGTTATCTTGGTGCTACTTGCACAAGGGAAACCTAACTTCAAGGGACATGATTTTTATCTCTCACACACACACCATAACTACATTATATATAAAATGTATTGCAACATTTGGTTAAAATAACATTAGGGTGGCCATCAAGGTCAGTCTTAATCAAGCATATGCATCTTTTATTCTAGCTAATGTCCACTTGAGTCTTTTGTAGGTAGCTAGGGTTTATTTTGTAGGTACAGGTGTGACAGGAGAACCCTAAAGCAAAGTGACTGTGACATAGAGTTGAGTAATGTAAAAACTATGAAACACTAAAATAACTACATTTGAACTCTTCGCCAAGATATTGAATCCTAGTTTAGACACTAACACCCCAGGAGATATTATCCCACAGAACTTTTTATCAATGTTTTCTAGATGAAGCATATATAGTCTAGATTGAGCATAATCCACCATTTTTCCAGCCCAGATCCACTGCAAATAGTTATATATCAGCTAAGTCACTCTGATCCTCTTGTTGATTACACTTGTTCATCATTGTACTTTGGCATATTACATTTATTTTTATAGTTATGATTTGATCCATTTATCTTATTAAGATTTAATTTTTGTTAAATCATAGGGTTTCCCACCCATGGTAAAGTTTTGAGTATGATTCATATCATTCGAGTGGTATCATAAATGTGTGACACCTTGGGTTTTAGAGTAAAGGTCATCAGAGTCAGTCATAGGTGCACATAAATTTGAAAATTTCCACCACACATACATTCAAGGCCATATAGAAGAAGTCAAAATTGTACAACAAAAATTCAAGCCCATACAATAGTATTATATTCCTTAACATGATATGTTTCTAGGTAAATTTCTAGAGTTGAAGCATTTCAAAACTCATAACAGTATTTTCATCTTCTCCACACTAAATGCTTCATGTACCACTCTACATAACTAAATACTTATCCCTTTGTTTTTTTGCACAATCTTGTTATTATTTTATATTGTTGCATGAAATAGTGTGTTATTCTGAATGTGCATGGTTGATGTTAATTAATTCATTTAGAATAATCACCTATAATGAGCCCTTACATCCAAATATTATATAATAAACAATCATTTCATATTGTTAGAGTGTAAACACCCGGTACTTTCACCAAATTTTTATCAACCAAGATCCTATGGAGGGAGAGGTGAGATCATAAGATAGGATATTTATAATAGACCACTAGATATGTACTGAGAAATGTAGAAAAAAATATTATTTGCAATTGATCTAAGTACTAGTAGAAAATACTAAAAACTGCATATATGATTTGAATACCTACATGTGGTACATTGTTAAGCTTGTGTTAGTTTTATACCATATGAGATTCATGAATATTCTCTAGAATCATTTTTTAACAGCCATAATGCATTCACCTACATACATGCATATGCTATAAATTAATAAAAAATTAAAGTGACATAACATAAATGTATAATTCATGTATCATTACTGCTATTTTTTATTAAAATATATCTCTTGAATTTTCCAATATACCATATTTCCCTTCTGTAATGAATACATTAAAAACTAGTTGTTTATACTTTTTTATAGAAAAGAAGAGACTATAATTAGGTTATCGAGAGTAGTTACCTTACAAATAAATTTGTCTTTAATCTATTAATAGTGGACGTCAGTCAATTCAAAAACTTGATTGATAATCTTATCTATAAATTGATTAAGAAAGTATTCAATAATTATATTACTAATAATATTACATGTGCATATTAATCAAATAAAATAGTGTATGGTTAGTTAGATACGCTAACAAAATGTTGAACCATCATCATTGACAATTTGAATACATAACACTAGAGACAAGAATTTTACTTCCCATCTATTCATCTTTTTCTTAAAATTTTGATTGAATCACTCCCATATTTGAGAAAGGGAAACATTGATACGAAAGGGATTTCCTACCTATCTCATGATCTTTCCATGCTTTAGTTTCATTAAATATTTAGTTATCCATTCAGAAGGATTAGTTTCTCCCGTGATAATGGATTTCATTTTGTGAAAATTTATAGCTTGGATCCTAAGGCCATATAACAAATATCATGGACTTCATATCATTTTTAACCTCAAAATATTCATTTTTTAGGAGCGGTGTTTTTTCATCAACAAAGTGAGAGATGAGATTATATTCATGTTGAGGGAAATAAATGCCTTTAATTTTCCCCAAAGACTAAAATTCCTTAAACATGTCAAGGGAGATAGGATAGCCTTCTAAAATGGATATCCAAAGAGAGAAATAAAAAGTGAGAGATTGATTAAGATCAATTTGGGAAAAAACATCAGTTAAGAGCGGTCTGACATGATTGACCATTCTATTGCAAAATCTCGATTGTTTTATCATTTTTAACATAAGACCATTTAATTCAATCATAAGCATTGTAATAGTCAATCTTAATAACTAGAGAAAGCATCCACAATTTTGAAAGTCTGATAGGCATGTTGGAGGAGTATTTGAATGTAGTAAATTAGTAATTTTAAGAGGTTTGGAGTTACAAAATATTTGTAAAGTTTTAAGAGAACAATCCATGAGGTAGCATGTAAAATATGTTGGCTTTGAAAAGTTTAGGCAACAATTAAAGTTGTTAGAGGTCGTATGTGATAGAGAGTTCCTACAATGAAAAAGTGTGTAGTTAACATCATAGTGTGGATGCTTAATAAATGTAAATAGAATTACATTGTGGGTAAGTAGACGGTGATAACCTGTATTTGATCGTCAAAAAAGGCTTAAGAACTGGCTGCATCTATTGTTGATGTCGTGCACTGGATGAAAATGTAATTTGTAATTAGTTTCACAGACATTTGTGTAAAGTAACTTAACGATGAAGAGATTGTTCAGAAAGAATGGGAAAACGTAATGTACTTATAATGAGGAGAGAGATACCTGTTAGCTTCAATTGCTGACAACATCCTTAGGCGTTCCTCTTCTAGCAATCTTTGTTTTACATTCCTTGTTGTTTTGATTTCTGAGTAGCACTCAAAACTAAAAGGGGGAGATATTCTCAAATGGTCAATGGACCTAACTCGGGATAATGCTTTGAAAGTCAACCTCAGGTTTCTCATCATCTCCAATATCAACAGTTGCTTTAGGTAAAGTTAATCCTTGAGACTTGTGTATGGTAAGGGCCCAAGCCATTTTTAGCGGCACCTGTTTGTGATTGCCTCTTATTACTGGTAATATAGGAATGGATTTAGGATTTATGGGGTCCCATGCAGGACCTGCGTAGTTATCAAATTTTACTATTACAGACATGGGCAAGTTGGGAAGTTTGGAGCCAGCGGTGTAGATAATGTCTTGTATAGTACCAATAGAACCGTTAACTAATCCAGTTTCAATGCAAAGGTTACAGAGTAACATAACACGTTGATCAGTACAGAGGAGGACTTCATTTTCCAACTGGTCATCGTCTGCATCTTCTAATCTTGAGCGCCTCATATATTCGGGAACACTCCGGGTGATCAGCCTGGATAAAGAATTAAGCATGTGTTTGTTATGCAGACGAACAAATTTGTTAGTTGCATATAAGTGGATTGCTGAATCGAAGGATTCTCTTGTGCCCTGGCTAAAGCAAGCATTTATCTGTTTCATGAGTGTTTCCCAATCATGGAAAATAGGTTCAGCATTTCTAATGTTTTTCAAGATCGTGTGGAAGATGATTTTTCATGGATCACTTCCTTGTTGTCGAAATATTACATCTAAGGTAACGAAAATGTTGAAAGTGTCCCAAAGCCTTCTCCCAATTGTGTTTCATAGAAGCGGTGTAAAAAGACCATTGCAAGTGGAGATAAATACAAACTAATCGTGATCATTGTAGAAGAAAAAACCTATTAAATAATTAAGAATTTAATAGGTTAAAACATGATGCAAGCTTACTGACATAAATTGGGATGTCCCTCACAGGAGGTAGTTGAGCCACATCTCCAACAAGAATCATTGATCTACCACCAAATGGTTTGGTTGTGTGTGTTGGGAATGCTTGCTGGAGTCGATCGTTGATGTTTTTGAACATTTTGGGACCTAAAAAACTCATCTCATCTATGAGAATGTAATGCACGTGTTTCATTTCTTCTTGAAACACTGTTAGTGTTTGTCCTTTTAAAGAATGGACATCCCTAATCGGGATTCTAAGACCATTATGTATTGTTCTACCTTGTATGTTGAAAGCAGCAACACCTGTAGGAAAGGAGCAATAAAGGGCTTTTTCCATTTATTGATTGAGATTCCAAGGTGTTCCTTATACACTGGATCAGATATGATTTACCAGTCCCAGTTGTTCCTTGAATAATCATTTTGAGTGGCTCTTGATTGCCTATATGGTCGCAATGACCCATGACCATGGAATATGCAATGTGTTGTTCTGTAAATAAATTGTGTATAGGGTTAAGGTGTTCTGGAGCATTATTGGTTATTGGAATGGAGGAACGAATGCTATCTAGAAAATGTACACATGTATCATGTAATGGTGGCGGTAAAGAATGCTGGCTCCAATCATGGTCGAGGTCGTAATCACGACGACCAAGCAACTCGATATCTAAAAATTACATGTCATTATGCGGGGCCAATGCAGACATGAGTTCCCATTCATCCATATCTGAAGGGCCTACCTCTAGGTTTTCTTTGACGTTATCTTCAGCCACATCATCAGATGTTGGTGATGTTTGCATGCAATCAATGTTCCAAGCATGGTATGTACCCCTTATAGATTCCCAAGAGCATACTATTTCTACATTTTTTATGTCAATATCAACAGAAATATTTCGAAATGGTTTATATAGGAGGATCTCACTCCAAAAAAATTCCACATATTCATCTGATTCTTCATCAGGTATGGAGTAAAACCTTGGCCATACGCGCACTATAGCTTGTGGCTGCTGAATTTTCCATTGTTCATTTTTACGTTTTGGAGAATAAGACCATGACCTGGAAACATCCAACATTGTAATATTTTCTAGTTGTGAAGGGTGATGAACATATGCATGTAGGAAATTTAGAATCAGTTGAATCATCATCAATGTTTAGTTGGACATGTCTATACACCCTTCAGCCAACACTAAGTGTCATACAATTTCTACTACACTCCACAAGTGGTAGCTTCAATAGCATATGACACATTTCTTGTGCCCAATATCACGCTCTATTATTGTGTCTGTAAGGAATTTTTGGTATGCACACAATGTTGGGTCTTGGGAATGATTGGTAGCAGCAACCCGTGTTAGCATGTCATGATAACTCTCTGAAATTTTTTCTGCTTTTGCAACATACTTTGCAATGTAATTCAAAACTACTCGGTGGGAAAGGATGGGTTGACAATCTATGTTTGCCCTCCAAAGTGAAAGCATATTGGGATTATGTACATTGATTCTGTCATCATTACGTGTAGGAAGATATTTTTTTTTACTGTCTTCATCTACAAATAATTTTGATTCTGCTTGCAACTCCCAAGGAGCTTTATACCGACAAACATTTATGGACCCTTTTTTTCGCAGGCATGTGTCCAATGTGCACTTTGTGTGTCTTTCAACATGATTTACAATTTCTTCATAATCATGTCTTATATCACACTGCATTATTTGGAATGTGTCCATCAAACAAGGGTCATCATTGGTAGATCTTGAAAAATGGTTATTCCTTTGACTCTCAGTCTCTTGGATTCCATGTATTAATAAAATTATCATAATATGCCTTTGATTTTGCAAGTTGCGATGGATCATTCCAATCCATATTTTCAACATCTGGCGCATCCTTTAGCCAAATGACCATATGTCTATGAACTGATGATCGATATTGCCATTCATTCCTGCAAGAAATGGATAGAGATAGTAGTTGCATATAAGTGTCACACACAATGATTGGATATGAGTTTTTCGTCAAATACAATGCAAAATAATTTGACATGATTGGGGAGAAGAAAGAGGATACCTTGACCAAATGTCTATTGTACTGAAGTGCTTGATGAGGACCTCATCAATGAAAATCTTGAAGCGGTGATGCATATACATAGCAACAATATGTGGATTGGTAATTATGTTTTTACTCCTCCAATGGTAGCCCTCTGCAGAATTACTTGGATGCGAGCCAGGTATGACTTGATGTAGGTCTAGCCATTTGGTATCTGTCCACGCTCAATGTAATGAAGAATGTTGGACACCCTAATTACATAATAATGTCCATCAACTCATTCTTACATGTTGTCCAATAGGCCCTAGTACCTCTAATGTTGGCTGCATAACACATTACTTTCTCAGGAAGCTTTTCATCTGGCATATCTCGAAGGTAGTGGTAGAGATCTTGAATAGTAGTTGGTATGTTTTCACCCACATTTTTCTTCACAAACAACGATGCAGTGGATTGCGTTCGGTGCCTCAACATAAGGTTCAACAAGAAATACCTGAATCTTGGATGGGCACCAAATCTATTGTCATGGTATTTCATCAAATGTAGAGCATATTCATGTATACGTAACTTTTTTATTCGAGGTTGCAACCATTCAGCTTCACCATTTGGAAATAATGTAGGGAAGGCCATGTCAAACAAACCTTCAGTATTGTATTTATTAACTGGAGATAGCCCAATAGTAGGCCAATCAATTCTGTCAATGGCACCAGGTCCTTCATTTTCAATAATGTTTCTTACCTCTTCCATTTCACGGTGTGTGTTTCCCATTCTTATTGCAAAAGACGATGGTTGCTGCTGAATTTCTTCAAAATTTGATGTAACTTGGGGTCTTCAACAAAGTCATCGACATTGTGATTGTCGTCAATGTTTGACTCAACAAATTAGAGGCTCTGAGATATGTCCATTTCTTTTTCAGGAAGTTCAAAAATGGCAATATTACATAATTGGACATCCTTGTAGTACCTATCATTGCAGATTTTATATTGGAGAGCATCCAATACACGAGATCTCTTTACCAGATAGTCATAGTGTTTTGAATGACTTCCATGTCTTCTAACGATAAGAATATCGAGGTCCCGAACATGTCGAGGAAGATAAGCAGCAATTGAAGTTATGTCTTGCAGAAAGGTTATAGTGTGCCACCTTGTACTTATACTGGCCTCCTCGTGCATGGCTTACTTGCATTATGGGATTGACTCAAGTAATAAGCATCTCCTCAACTTGTGTGAGAACTCCCAAGACATGAGGCTGGACACCAGGGTCCATATTATTCCATGATGAAAAGTGATGACTATTGCGTTCAGAGTAGCATCTTGTACAAACTGGTCCTGTGGCTATGAGTTTGACTTTGATTCTTGGGTATGCCTCTTTACAAACAGTGCACACTAGCATGTTTGCGAGGTTATCCAGTCTCAGGCGGAATGACCTTTGAATAGACATAAGGTCAGATGATAATCTTACTTGTGATTCTTGAGAATTGGGAAAATCACACATGTATTATGAGTCATCGTGATGTCTTGTAGCTCAAAATTCCTTTCCGTGAATGTGGGATTTGGAAGGTTGTTAATGGGAACATGAGGATGTGTTTGAGGGCACTGCAACAGAAGGGAGTGTAGATTTTCTGCTCTTGAAGGTCCACTTCCAATTTGATGAGGGCATGGATGACTATACATGCAATGGAAATTATACTTCCCTCTTCCTCTCTGAGAAATGTATTCTTCGTTGTTAATGCCGACATTATGCTGGGTAGTCAAGGAATGAAAAGAAGCATTATGACACATTTGCCACCTGTGGATGCAAGGGAGGCACCACTGCAAAGTCATTTTGTTGCCCTTGGACTTGCGTCGGCACGAAATTAATGTCAAACAACTCAGTCCTTGATGCATATAGTTGTCTTCTTCTCCTGTTTATTTCTTCTCTTCGTGCATGATACCTTTCTCTTTTCTTTTTGTTTATCTCTTCTTTTTTCTCTTGATATCTTTGTCTTCTTCATCTGTTTATTTCTTCATGCCTTTCTACATAAAGTGTAGGTGGAGTAACATTTGTTTGTTGTCGAGGTTACGTCACAATAGTTTCATGGGTTCGAGGTTGCACACACTGTTGGTCACTATGAAAATGGTTTCGAGGAATGTTAATGCAACTTGCATCATTGTAACATGTAATGATATTAGTTGGATCGATTTGGCTGACCATAGTTTGATGGGACTGATATCTATCTGTTTGAGTTGATGTCAACATTTTAGAAAGGATGGCATTTAGGTTTGACATCTACAATAGTAATAAACAAATAATTACTAATGGTAATCATAGTAAATGTCACACAAAAGAATCAAGTATTTTGTAATTTTAAAACTGCCTAAAATTTTAGATTGCAGTAACACTAAGAAATGTGAATAACAACAAAGCAACAATTGGCATCAAATAAAATAATATAGAAGATATACATAGAATTGTAAATGAAATGTGAAATCCAGGTACAACAATACAAAAATTCACCACATAACTTTTCAAGAGTTGAGGTATTTGAAGTAGTATGAAATTTTGCATGTAAATATTAACAATTTGTCTTAAAAATAGAGCACATTAGAATATTAATATAGTCTTTACTGGGAATGTATATAATGGAGGCCCTTGCGTAAATGGAAAATAAATCTAAAATAAAATGTAATACTACATAAGTTTTCAAGAGTCGTGGCATTAGAAGCAATATGAAAATTTGCATCTAAATATTAAGGATTTGTCTTAAAAACATAGCACATTAGAACCCGAATATAGTCTTTACTATGAATGTATAGAATGGAGCCCCTTGCATAAATGGAAAGTAAATGTAAAATAAAATGTACTCAGATATCAGTAAGTAGCCCTATGAAAAATTTCAACTCTAAAGAGTAATCAACTTTTTTAACTCTGGCAACATTAGATTTCAGCTTTGGTGGATTGTTGAACGTGTCCATTCGCACATGCAAAGTGAACGAATATTGATGGAATGCTATCTTCTTCTTCAAAAGTTGTATGTGTAATGGATTATCTTGAACCTGCCCATATGTTTCCTTTTCTGTTGCACCAATCAAATCTTTTCCTGGATCATCAAATAATGTAGCCCATAAATTCCCAGTGTGGTCTGTAATTTGAACTCTGAATAAGTATTGATAATCACAGTCCACGGAAATCACATCACATGTAGAGCATATCCAATTTCCTTCAGAGTTCTTCGTAGTCTTCTTTCTACACGGAGTTCCCGTGTGCATTGATGAGCAAGACAGATAAGTGAAACAATCCATTTCATCAATAGAAACTATAGTTCCTCTTAGGGATAGCCATAGTGGTCTTTTCCACACTAAGAGATCCTCTAGCCACTATCTCAGATATATTTTCCTGCATAGAATTGAGAACCCCTTGTTGATCATGGGTTGTTAGAGACTTAACACTGTAGATATTTTCATGTTTCTCACACCAATTTCTCAAAATAGTTGCCTCTTGAATACTTGGGTTTATAAATAATTTAGTGTTTGAAGGTGTTCCTAAAGACTTTCCATAGAAATCGGTTATATGAACACATTTGAAAGCAGCAATAGGATGGGGACCCAAGTTAATGAGATCTTGGAGTTGAGAACCTTCCACAATGGATAAATCACCCCATAGTGTAACATCAATGGCATAATTAGACGTATTTGTAATTTGAATTATCCTCTTCTTGAGCTGTGAACCATCCTTCCTAAATAGTGTTTGCAGATCACTCATAAAGTGAGCAATCCCAAGTACATCTATCATAGTATTTTCCTCAAAGTTTGTGATTTCACCAATCAAAACAAAGTGAAACTTGTTAAATGGGATAGATCCATCATCAACTGAAGAAGCTTCCACTTTTGACATGCCATTCAACAATATTTCATATTCAGACGACAGATTATTAAATTTCTTATCAGCTTTTCGTAACCTTCCATTTGAAATTGTGTAGACATTTCCAACTTTGATAATATCATAATGTCTATCAACTTGTTCATTGAAGCAGACAATCCGTATTTGTTCTTCATCTTTATCAATAATGTCAAAGTTGAATACCTTTCCAATCCCCCTACTATTGCTAAAGCTGCGAATGTTTGATTTTGAAGTAGTTCTACCTCGTATAGTCCATCCGTCGTGAAATGGGGAAAGTGCTCCAATAGGAAGTATTCGAACAAATTTTTCTGTTAGTGGGTTATTTGCAGTAGAAGCATTCATTAATGTGGATGAAATTTGGGGCTTTATTTTGTAAATGAGTTGCCCTACATAATTTGAGTAATAAAAGAAGGATAACAAAACGTTTATTTCATATCAATGTAGTAAACAACAAAAATAAAAAACTATATTAGGTAGTTGCTCTTAATACTTTCATGAAGAAATGATTTTTTCTTTGAAAGGAAAATGTAAATAGTGTAAAGTTACATAAGAAAATTAGATGCTCGTAGATACTATCTAACACTACAAAAAAATAAATTGTAGACAAACTAAATTTGAAAATACATTTTAACATATCAGTGCATAGATCAAATAAATAAAAAATGACATTAGGCATAACCATGCATTTTTTTTTCATATTGTATAAGCATAAAGATCAAACAAGTACAAAATGAAAGTACACATTTAAAGAGATTACAACATACATATTTCAATTTTTGAAATTTGTAAAAAAAAATTCAAAATATAAGTTAATATTCTCAACAATAGTAAGGAAATAAACATTAGGTAGCAATGAAGTTATATGAAACTCCATTTCAAAGTAGTAAATAACGAAAATGAAATACTACATTAGGTAGTTTTGCTTTACACTTTGAAGAATCAACCACAACTTATTTCAAACTAAAATTCTAAACAACCTAAAGTGACATAAGAAAGGTAGATGTTGCAAGTATTAACTGTTTTGCATGATTTAGCTAAGCATGAATTTTTTTCACTCCATGGATTTTTGTAGGTCTATTTGGACAGTCTTTCTTTGATTTTGGATTTTGAACATGAATTCCATTTTGAATCAACTTGGTACCTGATTCATATTCAATTGCATGTTGCACAGTATCATAAATTAGACCAAAACCTCTTGAGTAGGCTTTTTTTTGTTTTGAATCCTGAAAGGAAAATCGTCCGAGGTTCAACAACACCAAACGTTTTCACGAGGTCCTCTTTTATCTCTGATGTACTAAGTTTCTGTCTTCTATGAAAGACAATATGAATCACAAATTGCTTTCTAAAAAATGGTTCTTCGCAATGGATTTTCTTCATAGAAAATGTCCATGTTGGTGCATCATGGGATATTGAGATGCTTGACGAGTTCCTAGTCCTCATTGTACTCCAATACAACTGCAAAAAAGGACAATACGTGAGGGCAACATATCACTTCAACTTAACAACAAGGATACAATTGTGGGAAGGTTACTCGTTAGGCTACTTTAAAAGCCTTTTGTATACTCAGTCTAACGTCCAACTTGGGACACGATAGGAGTGCTTCTTCTGGAAATATTCCATCAGCAAGTCCTATCTCCTGGTACCAAGCAAGACACATGTAGCCCATATAAACGAGTTGGACAATGGTCCAAAGTATTTGTACTGACCACAAAGTTTTGTAGACTAATAAAATCTTCTTTAAACACATACTTAATAAGGATAGAGACCAAATAAGTAAAAAATGAAATTAGACATTTAAAGAAATTAGAACATGTATGTCAAAATTTTAAATTTATAAAAGGGAACCATTTTGCTATTATTTGAATTACATGCAATATGGCATAATAGAACCCTAAACTATATCACAAATTAATAAAAAAATGTTCTAAATAAATTCATTGCAACTATCAATTTATAACAGTTAAATAAATTATAGATAAACTAAATTCTAAAATTCATTTCAGCATATAAGCATAGAGATTAAATAAGGAAAAATAAAATTACACATTTAAAGAAATTACAACATACATATGTCAAAATTGTAAATTTATTAAAAAGGAGTCATTTCCCTATTATTTTGTATGAGTTTATAATGCCCAAATTTAAGATTGCAATCATCTTTTTATCTAAGTTGTAACTTGAGGTGACATCCTAAGAATTACATGCAAATGACAAATATTTTTTTATGGATTTTTTAAATTTGGATTCAATCTTTAAAAACTATTCTTATGGATGGAATAACACAATGATTTTAAATTTGGATTTAATTTCTTAACAATGTTATAAAATGTATATGTTCCAATCCCAAAATAAAAATCAAAAATAAAAATTGAATGGACACTACAAAATATTTACTAAGAGAAAGTTATAACCCGAAACAAAATATCCAATAATTATATTACTGGATATTTTGTTTCAGGTTATAATCTTATCTATAAATTGATTAAGAAAGTATCCAATAATTATATCGCTAATAATATTACATGTGCATATTAATCAGATAAAATAGTGTATGATTAGTTAGATACGCTAACAAAATGTTGAACCATCATCATTGACAATTTGAATACATAACACTAGAGACAAGAATTTTACTTCCCATCTATTCATCTTTTTCTTAAACTTTTGAATGAATCGCTCCCATATTTTAGAAAGGGAAACATTGATACGAAAGGGATTTCCCACCTATCTCATGATCTTTCCACGCTTTAGTTTCATTAAATCTTTAGTTATCCATTCAGAAGGATTAGTTTCTCCCGTGACAATGGATTTAGTTTTATGTAAATTTATAGCTTGGATCCTAAGGCCATATAATAAATATCATGGACTTCCATATCATTTTTAACCTCAAACTCTTCATTTTGTAGGAGCGGTGTTTTTTCATCAACAAAGTGAGAGCTGAAAGTATATTCATGTTGAGAGAAATAAATGCCTTTAATTTTCCCCAAAGACTAAAATTCCTTAAACATGTGAAGGGAGATAGGATAGCCTTCTAAAATGGATTAGCCTTCTAAAATGGATATCCAAAGAGAGAAATAAAAAGTGAGAGATTGATTAACATCAATTTGGGAAAAACATCAGTTAAGAGCGGTCTGACATGATTGACCATTCTATTTCAAAACCTCAATTGTTTCATCATTTTTAACATAAGACCATTCGATTCAATCATAGGCATTGTAATAGTCAATCTTAATAACTAGCAATCATACGTGAAGTCTATGATGGAAAAGCTGAAACAAATAAAAGTGTGTATCTAGTTATTATACATTTCATGATCATACGGAAGCTCAATGTCACTAAGGACGTCAAGCTTTTCGGCAACATTGCAAAAATCAGAAATCTCAAAACCAGGCCTCACACCAGAAGAAATACAAAAGGATAATTTATTTAAAGGAACAAAGTAAATTAAAAAATAAAAATAAAATAACTCTAAAGTTTATGAATATATATCAATATACCATACGCAACACCTTTGACTTACATACATATCATGATTATACGGAAGCTATATGTCATCAAATGTGGATGGAGTTATTTTTGACATTGGCATGTGAACACAGTTTCTACAAAAGCAGACAACAACATAGTATTGAAAACTATTGATACAAAATTTGTAGCAACCTACACGGATCTTAAGATTGCAAGAAAAATGATCTAGTTGGCCTTGATTTGCACTAAGAAAAATCCCTCTCATCGACCCACCATGCATGAAGTTGGCAGAGTTCTAAAATCAATTTTGACAGTGCCTGCTCCTAAGCAAGTTCCTAGTAAAACTTCTTCGCATAATGACTAACGTCACTGCCAAAACCTACCATCATGTAGTCAATTTTGATAGGAAAGAAATGACTGAAAACAAGCATTCACTTCTTATAAAGTGCAGCGATCCATAGCAAACACTAATATATCAAGCCCTTAAAACTAAGAAGATTCTCGCCCCAAAAAATGCTTGCATCCTAAATGGTGAAGCCCATTCAAGACTGTAACAAAACACAAAAACTTAAACAATGAAGAAACATGGCCACATGAAGCCTAAAAGGTAAACCAAAATTATGCAATAATGAATAACATATGTCCTGTGAATGAGAAGAAGATAAAATGGTGAAAATATTTCAATTTAGCAAGGAATGGAAGAAAACATGAACATTATTATGTCAATCCCATGTGTTTAGATGTGTAATGGTTGTTTACGCATCTTGTATCGGATTCAATTACATGTTTTACAATCTGCAACGTAGTTTGAGTGCATCCCTCTAGTTTAAATAGTTGTAGAATTATCCTCTGCGCAACCTCTCACACCTGGTGTAGATCATGTGAAGTTCAGTCTGGGTATTTTCTATGTCGCCTTTAGCAGAGTTGTATAGAAATGAGATGCAGAGGAACTACAAGGATTTCTACGTTTGGTGCAAATTTCAAAAATGACCTAATTATGAACATTATTAAGGGAGAAGTGAACAATTTTTGAAATAAGAGTGAGCACGATTATTGAACGAATCATTTTGTATAATCCAAAAATGAATTTTGTTGATAGAGGCAAGAAACACGAGGACGAAATCGATAGAGGAGACCAGTAGATTGTGACCATCAACACGTCAACAAGACATGCTTGAAACTTACATCTCTCAATGAATTAACCTAGTCTATCCAAGTGATAACCAAACCAAGAAAATAAACAAACAAATTCATCAAGTGAGTTCTAGTAATCACTAGTTACTGAACACTTCTGCCATTGCCCAAAAAAGGGACTTACCAAAAGTAATTTATCAACCATGGGAACACCGAAGGGGATCTTTTGAAGGAGTCAAATTTGAAAGAGAGAAACAATAGGAGAGGAAGAATGGTGGAGAAGAAGGGGTTAGAGGATGAGAAGTGAGAGGTGGAGAAGTAAAAGGGTGGCAAAAATAGAAGAGAAAGAAGTTGAAAGTCTACTGTCCAAGAAGAACACGACAATTCTGTCAAAGCATAACTGCTAGAGTTAGTATGTTGCGACTGCTTCAAGAATTTTAGTATACAAACAATGGTACAAATATGTGTAAATAAGTTCTATTGCCGAAGAACCATTCCCTTTAGGTACTTCAAGAACATTAGCTCTCAAAACATTGTATCGGAAACATCAAAGATGATTTGTGTTGATGCCTCTCTTTCCTTTGGTGTGTTCTTCATTTATGTTTTTTTTGGTTTGTCTCTCAATTTCTTGTATGGTCGTTTGGACCGATCCTTGTTGTTTTGCTCTTGATCCTTGATGCTTATCTTTCATGTAAAAGTTTTTCTAATCCCTTCAAAATTGGATACTCACCTAATCTAAAAACATTTATGGCTGAAGTAAGGTGTTTAGCTTTCATTCAACACATATTATTAATGGTAGGATAAAAATTTGGCTGGTTGAAGCATATCTCCAAATGAGCTTAGTTAACACAGCTAGAATGAAGAGAAAACAAGAAATACATATACTAATAGTGCTATAAATTCATTTCAAATCATCATATTACATACAGAAGAGCATTGGATTGCACGTAGAAAAGCATCAGATCACACACATAAGTGTTCTCATATTTATTTTTCTAGTCAAAAAACAATGTGCACCAAGGTGAAAAACAGATCGGTAGGCACATCAAATTTATTTTCCTAGTCAATAAACAATGTGTACCAAAAAGGTGAAAACCCATGGACATAGAGGAATGGTTGGGTTCCAGTGCCGAGCCAGCCTAGACAAATGAACACAAGACTCTTTGGCACTACGCAAGAGGTGGTCAATTATTTGAGCACAGAAAACCGGATATCTATAAAAATAATCCTATGCATCAAACAGACCAGAAAGAAATTTAGTAAATCCTTAAAACGTTTAATTGCTTGCTCAATTCGTCCAAAGCTTCCAGTTGCACTAGACACTGGTTGTAAGGAAACCCCTGTTGCAAACTTGAAGACATGCAAGACCTTTTTTAACCCCACTAACAACTCCTGGCAGAAAGAAAGCCAATGAATCTACACTCCCGACCTATGAAGAAAGGAAAATGTCCATGTAAACAATAAAATCCTCGCAGAAAATGAAACTTGCACTAATTTCCAGTGCACAGTTAAACCCAAATCATATAGACCTTACAATAAGGAAATTATTCATAGCAGCCATAATGCTATTACCAATAGGTCATGTCATACCTTGGAAATGAGTAGCCTAAGTGTTAAAAGAGAATCAACACAGAGTTTCCCACTTCCTAGATGTCCTCTTCTAACTTCTGATATCCTACACGCGGGATTTTAGATATTTTGTCATCAAATCCTGAATGAGGCGATTTTGTTGTATTTTTAATCGTGGTTTATTGGGCAATTCGTTTATCAGGTTACTTCGTCATACACATTCATTTCATTAGTATGATACAATATAGCAACACTTCCTCTGCTATGCATCCTTTCATATGCTAGAGATGAACCAAATCCTGCTCCATATGTTATATAGACAAATTTGAGATCACTTAAATCTACTTCATTATAATACTCCTCATCGCCATTCTGCGATATATATTATGCACTCATTATCAAATTGGCCTCCAACATACTGTGACATCGGATGCCACTTGTCATGATAAGTTTCAACTTTCTTAAGAATGGAACCTTACAGAGGATGCAAAAATCCTTCACTGTACACTTTCCTTCTAGGGGTCTTCATTATGGATGGCTCAACAGATGGATAATGAGACCCATTTTTGGGAAGCCTACAGAAATTTTTGGTGTTGTTGTCATGCTATATATCACCATTTTCAACGTCATAAAAAGTAGATCCATTGTTTGATTTTGATCTCGTGTTGCTTTTAGTTTTTGACAAGTCTTGATATTCCAGCTTACCTCCCATTTTAGAATTAGTATAGAATTCCTTCACAAGGTTTGTCAAACATTTTGACCTCCTCATTTTCAACATGGGATCTCTGCATTTTAGGTGGTCTATTGTGCCCCCCCATATCTGCTATGTTGTACACCATTTTCTCCATGCTGAGTTGATCCCTTGCTAGTCCTGACCGATCCTTCTCTTACTATTTTATAGTTGTCTGGAAACTTTTTGTTCTCAAGCCCATCAGAAAATTCCTAGAAATGTTCCCCATCCACATTTAAATATGATTCTCTACGTGTATGCTTACTTCTGGGAACTGCTTCTACTTTCAATAGTGTACCTGACTCCAAGCCAAAATATTTCCCATGTATCTCATTGCTTTCTTCCAGGAATGAAGGATTAGCGTGCTCATGTGTATACTTGTATTTAAGTCATTTTTTTCTTCCGCAAAAGACTATATACCCGCTCATTTGTATATTTTGGATGAAATAATTTTCTTTCCTCATGGAAGGACAAGTAAAATATGCTGCCCATTTCCACATTTTAGGGAAGATAGTTACTTGACCAACAAATGTGGCATTGAATTTTTATTTTGCCAAGATATAGAACAAATGGAAAGATCAACATTTAACCCAAAAGATCTAAACCATCTGCTCTGGAGGACGATGAGTTTTATCCCTCTAAAAATATAGACAATTTTTAGACAAACCATAATCAATTAATCCAATATAAATACCACAACATCTCATCAAACTATTGATGGCCTAAATAGATATTTGTCTCTATCACAAAGAATCCATAAATGTTGTTATTACTCTGTATAAGTCCAAAAGAATAATTCAAAATACTTCTCCACACCAGAGAACTCTGAAATACTGAAATAATGAAAACCCTATTACCTAGCAGGGTTCAAGAAATTGGACGAATTAAGCTTTTGGGTTTCTGATCAAAATAAAATCCCCATAAATTCAAATAAGTCTGTGTATACTGTAAAGGAAAAAACGTTACATACAAATTAGAAATCAGAATCCAATCCATGAACTGAATTCAAAACAACAATAATGATGCAGATTGAAATTTATCCACAGAAGAGCAGTAAAATTGCAACAAGCTAGGTTTCAAATCACAGAATAATGTTAACACTACATGGATTTTGATCTGCAATGGAGAATAAAGATGCGGGTGATTTTCTATGACCATGCACAATGTGCACCAGGAATTGCTTTAAAATTCATGGCAAATAGAAAGAGGAAGAGAGCTTTGATGGATGTTCCTATTTCTTCAAAGTCATGCTGGGAGACTTTGCACAAATTTCACCATAATTTTTCTGACTCGAAATGGCCAAGTGGGAGATATCAAAGGTGAGCTCTTTGCCCTCTTCTTCAAACCCTAATCTTAAATAGGTCTCTTTACGCTCTGCTTCAAACCCTAAGCTTAAACATGCCAGCCTTCCAAAGTGGGAGATCAAGAATAAAATCAGGGTTCTTGAAGCAAAATCATTTCCACGTGATGCCCCTAGGTTTCCATCTCCAAACTCGCCTGAAATTCGCATGCATGTTTATTCATCCGTTGATACCATGTTTGACGATTCCGCAACTTGATTCTTGATGGCAGGAGACCTGGGAGTGGGAGTAAAAAACTAAAGAAGAAAATGCATGCAACCAGCCACCTGTTTCCCCATGCAACGGTTAAAATAGAAAATATCCACACAAAAAATCCATTAAAATCCCTGAAATATGGTTATCTGTTGGATTTCAACGCACCCATGAGGAAGAATGTAGTGCGTCTGATTTCTAACAATTGTTAGAATTATCAGGTCTATATTCACTACAAGAATTCCTTCGGCGTAATAATAGAGGGTTGTCCTAACTACGAGGCCCAATCATTTTCTTCCCATGCTAAAACTAGGTTGTCAAATATAAAATGGCATCCTAGAAACATGGTTTGTTAAGGTATTAGTATGTTTTTTACGACTAGTTTTATTTAGACAAATAAACCTTTTGATATTATATTGTAAGTGGTGTTAAGGATGTTAATAATATGTTGACTACAAAAGTATTCTTTGTTAGTCACTTCAGGAATTAACTTGATATGACTAAAGTTAATTTCTTGACCCAGGGAACTTGTTCTTTCAACCTCAAGGCATACTTGATAGAAGGCATTATGAAAGACATTATAAGTCTTAGAAACATTCAGTAAACAAACCGTCAAGGCCAAGACTTTTATTTTTGGCCATCGAAAACTAAAAATTTTCAATTTTTTTCATGTGTGAGAGGTAGTCTAACATTAAACTCATGTATCACTGGAAAATTTTAAAGGTATGTGATTTCATGTTGCATTATCCAATATAGATTGGATAGTAGCTTCAATAATAATATTTTGAAACAATAGTTAAAAATGAAAAACCAACACTTTTGGTAATAGATCCCACCCTACCATTTGCATCATAATGAGTAAGAATTCATTCTCCTCAGATTTTAAAAAATGTGAAGATTAAAGTTTACAATGGGAATATAGGAAAGTGTTGTATTTAAAGAAAAAAATTGGGTTCCATATAATTAAACTCTTCCTTTTGAAATGATTTACCAATAAAAAATGTGGGACTGGAAATCACTCTGTTAGGGTTTCTCGATTACATGTCATACCACAGCCTCTTCAAGTGCTACGGGATAGTCCTTTTGTTGTTAAGCTCTAGGGTTTCTCACCCTCTATGCTTGTTTATATAATGCCCCCTCCACTTTGATCCTGAATATTGATGTCGAGGCTAGGCCTAGTGGAGCTATGAACAATGTCTCTGCCACAAAACATCCCCATAAATTTGTCCCAAAGGTATTTCACGAGGTAATGTATCTAGACTCCCGAAGTTGTATTACATTTTTTTGAATTTAATGTTGTGTGCTAAAGGATCATACATTTTTACCTTATCAATTACTTTGTGGGTTGTATTCCCTCTGAAAGCATGCTCAAGTCATGGGTTAACTCATCCTAGGCCGCTCATGGCATCAGGCTAGTGAGTGTGCAAAACATGACTAAAGGATTCTTTCTTTTCTAGTACTCTAACCCTTCACATGCCCCAACCATCCTGAACTGATCAACTACCTCATATCTTCATAACTCCTTGTTGGTTCTTTCCCCTTGGAAAAAGGAATTTACGGTGTCTAAGTTTTTGAATCTTAAATTCCTTATCTGGGTGGAGTTCCCTAGTTTGTATCTTCTATGCGTGTATTTTCTTCACCAAATTACCTCCTCTATTGGGCAAGTTGTCTAGTTGGAACTACAACGCTTCTATAGCGCTCATCTATATAAATGGGCCTATGTTGAAGTAGGCCTCTCACAAGAATTGAAAGAATACGTGGAGAGCCAAATGGGTGACATTCACTATTCTCAGTGAATTCTCTACATCAACTTGCCTAACACAAGTTTTCATTTCTAGGCATCTGACCATAACATCAAGGATTGTCCACTTTATGTGCTACTCAATCCCCCAGCGTCTAAGGTGGATACCAAATCTGTTAAGTGCTCACAAGAAGAAGGGTGGAAAATAGTCAGAGGGTGAAAAAACAAGAACAAAACGGTTCAATCCAATGCAACCAATAACAATGGCTCCAAAGAGCCAGATATTAAGGAAAATACTTATATTTTGCATCGCTCCTCGAATTCGTTCTCTAAAGATTCTCCAATCCTCTTACCCAAGTTCTCTAGCATGCCCAAAGTGCTCGTGGTTCTCGTGGACCCATCAAACTCCATATTGACCTCCTTGACACCTTTGACTTCACAACTTTTTTTGACAATCGGCTCACAGGGCCCATCCAAAAGGGCTTGAAGTCCCTCTTGACACCCCATGGAAAATCGCAAACATAGCCATGCATGTAGTGTGGAGTCAACAAAGTAGGAGTATAACATTGAGTATGCTTGATGAAGGAAATTTGAGTTGCAGTATTTTTTAAGCATAATAATGCTTAATTTCTGCAAAACCAATTTGATGCCTTAGACGGCTTGGATACTAACGGTATGGCCCTTGATCCACATTTCTCATGAATTTTATGTCATGGAATGTGAGAAATATTACATACTCCAATCGTAACTATATCATTCACAGTGTTTGCCAAAAAAAATCCAACTTAGATGTTTTATGTCTTGAGGAAGTTAAAGTTACAGGATTTGCGTTGTTAATGATTTACAAATTCATTTGGCCTGATAGTCTAGCTTACACCAGTAATCACAATGGAGGTCATGGGGTTTTAATTTATATTTTCACCCCTAAATGGCAGCCCTTATTTATGGATCATGCCGCAGACCCTGCCAATAGAGCCATCTAAGAGATCTTTAATATTGAAAGCCACCCTTTTGGCTTCATCAACATCAATGCTTCTAATGATGTGGCAGAAAATATCAGATCTTTGGTGCGGATAGCCAATGAAATTCTTGATGCCTATTGGGTCATTTTTCGGTGAATTTAATATGGTTGTGTTACCCATAGATAAATTTGGGCACTTACCTTTGCAAGGGTTTTATATGCGTGATAAATTCAGGTTTATGACTGAAACACCTCATGCAAGACCATGTCTGAAACATGGTTCACTTGGTCCAATCTCCGAGGTAGATTGAATCGAGTTATTGTTGACCATTTTTTGACCCTTGGAAAAATGATTCAATTGGGAAGAAGAAAAACTTAACAACTCAATGGGGATCTTGATGAAAAGAATGGATGAAGCTAGAGAAAATTGACAAAATAGGGCAAGGTTGAAAAAGTAGCTCGACGAGCCCATGGATGAGTTACAGGTGAGCTAGTTGGGGGGGCGTGAGAAACTCAGTGAGCTAGGAGTAGTGCGGAACTGGAGGTCACTATTACTTCAAGTAATAGGGGTTAAAAAAATCTGCAAAGCATCATTCCAATAAGCAAGTAATGCACCCCCAAATCCACGTGAAACTAAGACAAGAAGATAGTAGCTCTACGGAAATGTGAGCCCCATTACTTCATAATGACGGGTCAAAAGTATGAGTAGAGTGCTCTCAGAATCCCATAGTGAAGGTGAGGAAGGCAATTGCTGCAGGTAATCTCTAGCCCAATGCTCAGTTTGAAACTTGGTTTTCTGCTTCTCCAACCACCACAAACCAGCATTAATTATTGTTTATCTTTGAAACTTTCCAAATCCCCCACCAATGCTCTGTCATGTGGCTAATTTCCTTGAGCCCTCCGTCATTTTCTTCCCCATGAATGTGAATTTCCCCTGATTAATTATTTTGAAAGATATTTTCGGGTTCGGGTGGCATGTTATTATGTGTGGCAACTTGTGTGGTTTCGAAGTCATATTACTTCAAAGTAGTAAGGGTTTTAAAGGTCGAGTTAAGGATGTTTAAAAGCCCACAAGCCAAGGAATTTAAAGCATTCAGTTGGCCATGTTCACAAGGGGGCATTACTTCAAATTAATTTTTTCCCCCAAGTGCAAGTCAAGTCATTTAAAACCTGTGTAATACAATGGATGAGCCTACAGGGTAAGGCAGTGTTGCATGAAAACGACCCCTTCTTACTTCCAAGTATTTGCTACTCAAATGTGTGAGTACAAGCACTTAGAAACCATGCATAACTAAGGATAAAATTCTACAGGTGTGTGTGGATACAGAGTAGCATTACTTCTAAGTAATGCTCACCTAAAAATGTGAGTAAAGTAATCACATAAACCTGAAATGCAAAGGGTGGATTAATAGTGGTGCATGGATTCAATGGAGCACTACTACAAAGTAATTGGGGTTCCTTTATCCAATTCAAGCCATCGCTAAAACCCAAAAACCAAAGAGATGGAATTTAAGCAACCTATAAATCACGCAAAGAAGGAAAGCAGACAGTAATAGCACCTCAGATTCCTGCAGAACTGAAGGAGAGTAATATGGCCATAAATTTTGACTGGGAGCTCTGATTTTCACAAAATTGGACTTTTCGGAAAGGTCTCAACATCCTCTAAGAAAAAAAAACTATATTTATTATTTTAATCAAGCTTAGATATGTTAAAAAGTGTAAAAATTATCAAGAATTGGGATGAACAATTCCAGGTAGCCCAACCACCGCATTTAATAAAGTACGAACATATTTCCTTCTCCAGCAAGAAATGGTATATGGTGGCATGGGTTTTACAGGGGTTCCCATAATTTTTTCAGGAGAATTAATTCCATTTTTTGGTGGTTGAAGAGACATTTCAAGATCCTTCTCTCTTTCATTGATATATTGTAAAGAGGAGCTCATTTTTTCATAGTTAGACATCTCCATTTTGCTCGTATCCTTCTTCATAGATTGTTGTAGGTATTATGGGTTTCAAGCTTCCTATTTGGGGATATTTTGTAAGGATTTGATGCCTTTGTATCTCATTGTAATGGACTATGTCACATTTTGAAAGCAATAAAATCGATCTTGTGGTTATTGTTCAACTCTTGTTGGTGTTATTACACCCTTTGAACTCTACTTTGCATTCTAAGGTATTTTGTGAATTTTAATGGTTCTTGCAAGTTATAAAATAGTTTTATTTATTTGAAATGGTGTTGTGAATGTGTGCTATAGATTGTGATGTTATAAATATCCTCTCTATCTCCATTTTTACTCCATTTTTAGTCTCGAAGATTGTTGAAACTACCCTTCTCTTGGTGCTATCACCTCCCTTATTGTAGGATTTCTTCACTTTCATGCATTTTCCTCTCTCTCTCGTCCCTTGGAATCATAGAATAGGGTTATATAGTTGCATTTCCTTCATTAGGAGTAGTGTAGTGCTTAGTTTAGGTAGAGGAAGTCGTCCTTCTCCGGAGGTCCATCTCAAGTGGCAAGTCCCACAACTTGAGAGATGGTTCAATGTTACCCAAATACATCGATCACCTCATTCACACATGCTAGAAAATCAGAGGGTGTTTTTTTTTTGTGATAAAAATTATTAAACAGTTTGACATGGCCATGTTATCCACTTAGGATTTATTTGAGTTTGAAAATTTTTATTCCTTTCTTGTGGAGAGTGATGTCATATTTCATCCTTTCTGACCACTTTCCTATTAGATTTCATATAACTTGGCAAAATAAGAGACCTTTTATTCATAAAGACATGTTTTTTCTCAACACAACCTTAATGGACCATAGACCCACACTCAATCATATCAAGCGAGTGTGGAACGTAATGCCTCGACCACGTCATCTACACAACTATCATGCACCTCTTCTGTAAAGATGAATTCAATGGTGGGAGGATGCAATGACTAGGAAAACCAAATTCCTTATAATATATGGTTGATAGCCAGCCAACATTCGATGCCACTCATATTTTGTTTCCTCATCCGCTCTCAGTCAGGAGGTGGTGACACTTAAGGGAAATCCCTTCTTCGAATCCTTACAACTCTAAGTGGTAGAGCTTAGATAGAAAATTCAAATTATGGACAACTATAATGCTCATGGCACACAAATATGTTCCCGACTTCACTGGCTTAAGGTTGTGGATCAAGTTTTGAAGGAATTTTTTCAATCGCTCAAAGCCAAACATTCATTTCAACAAATCCAATCCATTTTTGATGCCAGAACTCAACTCACAGATCCTCAACTTATGTTGCAGGATTTTGTTAATCATTACAAGAAATTTTTCCAAGCTCAATCTCCTTCAGTAGAGTGACAAACTTCCTTAGATCAATGTTTGGCAATGGTTCCTATTAGATATTTCCATGATGATCAATGTTGGAACCTCGTGCACATTAAAGAGTCTTGCATTCCCAATGGAGATGAGAATGCTTCACATAATTAGCAAGAGCACGAATCACAAGGAAAATCAAATAGAAAGAAGACAATGGTGTGTCTGACATGCTCATAGATCATAAAGAAGGGGTACACATAGGAGTGTTGTGTAACTCCTATGTATGACACCTGTACACAACCCTATGACGTTCTATCACTAAGTGAGATGGGTGGACAAGACTAGTCACATACACCAACACCCCCCCTTCATTGAAGTTAAGGTAGAGGTCATGGAAAGTCATAACTAAAAGAGAACTCCCCCAAACAACTAAGAAAGATCTATCAATGGGGCTCAGATACTAATCCTGATAAGGTACCCATGTATAAACAACATCTCTCTAGAAAGAAGAGGAGGAGAAGAATGGGTCTCGGCAACTAGGCCTGATGAGGTATCCATGTACAATAAGGATATCAAGTAATGGAGGAAAACACCCTAATGAAAAACATCCACTTACAAGAGATAAAAGACACCCCTAAACAACCTAATAAATATGCATCAAATGAGTCCTGGACACCAAATTCCTAATAAGGTACTCATGTACAAACTGTAATATTTTTAGAAGAAGAGAAGAGATGAATAATGTTATCCATCCTCCCAAGATGAAGAATGTGTCAAAGAACACCTTCTATCAAGTGAATAAGATCCCCAAAGTGACAAGGTATGGTTCTTATCAAATGAACGATGCTCCATATCTGAGGTGGAAGTGCCAACTACTCCACGAAGGAAATTTGAATCCCAAGAAAAGGTGAAGAAAGAAGATGGAATGGAATCTTGAAGACAAGAGAAGGCCCAAAGTAGATGTGTTGAAGCAATATTGGACCTCACCCCAAGATGAGAGCACAAGTAAGGATATTTTACTTTAGCAAAGGGTTTGATTAAGAAGTTTGCAACCAGAACTAAAGTCTGAAACTCTATGAAGTCTCCAAGAAGAGTGTCGATAATGTGGTCCTTTGTGACAATATTGAAGAGAATCCGCCTGCATCAATTAATTTTCATGTCCTTGGGAAGGACAGAAAAGGAGCACCAAAAGTCGGCCCACTCCACGAACAAAGAATAAGCTTACAGTACTCTGAAATATAACTTTGATCTACAACTGGAAGGTGACATAGATTTGGAAAAAGATTACACATGAGACAAAGGTAATGCCATGACAGTATGCATGTCAGAGAGATAAGAAGGTGGGGGCCCAATAAACCTCACAAAGGGATCCATAAGAAGAGGTAGATTGTGAAGAATCTCTAAAATGGTGGAAGTGACAAGTGTTTGTAGGGAAGCACTCCCAACTTGAGAGATAAATAGGTCCTCTAAGTATTGAGTTGTGAAGCTTAATTACTTCATTTTAGCATGTAATTGGAACTTGCTGGAAAATACAGTAACCGGCATCGGTTAAGGGTAGACCGGCATCGGTCAGGGAAGACCGGCATCGGTCAAGGGAAAGTAGGAACGGTGCAATGGTTAGGTAGAACTGGCATCGGTTACCTGTGCGATGAAGTTTTAATTAACTCTCGGGAATTATATCTATTTTTAGCATTAAAATAGATTTATTAATTTTAATTGCATGGCTAAGTGCCCTAAGTCTATAAACGACTATATAAGCATAAAAGCTAGGGTTTAGAAGTATGTGTGTAGATTATAATTACAAGATAATTATGTGAGAGATATTCTCTTGGAGAAGAAAAAATCTTGAAGGAAGAAAGTATTGAACATCTGAGAGGTGTGGAAGATTGTAAATCTTCATTGTATATCTTGTCAAAGCTTTGGATAATAGATTGGCTTGTTTCTTGGTGGACGTAGCCCACACTAGGTGAACCACGTTAAATCTGGTGTTGATTTATGTCTCTTGTTTTGTATATTTCTTCTGGTAGAATATCCACTTTTATTTGCATGTATGCTTAGATCTGATATATTATCTGTACAACCGGTGTGCTAACCCCAACAACTGGTATCAGAGCTTTGTTTGAGGGTTTTGTGTGTTGACAGATTTACTCACAGAGGGTTTTCTGATTGAGTGGGAGCTACAACAATGGCAGAAAGATAATAAATACAAGGTAGAGAAATTTGACGGCCATGAAATTATCAATTATGGAAGATGCAGATTGAGGATTATCTGTATCAAAGAGATTTGTACTTACCGTTGGATGATAAGTCTAGACCTACAAAGATGACTGATGAAGAATGGAAGATTCTTGACAGAAAAGGCTTTGGGATCTATAAGATTGAGCCTGGCAGCATCTGTGGCTTCCAATATTACAGAAGCGGCTTCTATGGTAGACTTAATGAAATCTCTTGCTAATTTATATGAAAAACCTAGTGCTTCAAATAAATTTTATTTGATGAAGAAACTATTTAGTTCTAAGATGCATGAAGGTGAATCTACCTCTAGTCATTTGAATGATTTCCAATCTATTGTAAATCAGTTAAAATCGGTTGCAATACCATTTGATGATGAAGTAAAAGCACTTTTATTCTTATGTTCTTTTCCTGATAGTTGGGACAACTTGGTAATGGTTGTTAGTAATACAACATCTGCTAATAATATTTTGAAGTTTGATGATGTGGTTAGTATAATCTTGAATGAAGAAATTCACAGGAAGAGTATAGAGGAATCATCATCTAGAAATGCTTTGAATGTAGAAAGCAAGGGCAGGCAGAAGGAGAGATCCAAGAGTAAGAGTAATGGGAAATCAAAGTCAAGGGATAGCAGATCTAAATCCAAAAGTAAGGGAATTACTTGTTGGAAATGTGGAAAGAAAGGACATGCAAAGAAATATTGTTGGTCAAAGGATAAAGAGAACCAACAACCAGACAAAGGTAAAGAGGTAAATCTTGCTTGCATCAGAGGTAATGCAAGATGCTCTTATTCTTTCTTTAGATAGTAGAATTGAATCATGGGTTTTAGATTCAGGAGCTTCTTTCCATGCAACCCCTAATAAGGGTTATTTCAGAAATTATGTCTAGGGAAATTTTGGGCATGTTTATTTGGGTGATGATGAACCTTGCAGTATTACTGGTAAAGGGGAAGTTCATCTAAAATTATAGAATGGAAATACATGGGTATTGAAAGATGTGAGGCATGTGCCAAGCCTCAGGAGGAATCTTATTTCTGCAGGGCAACTAGGTGAATCTGGTTACATGGTTACTTTTACAGGAGACTCTTGGAAAGTCACCAAGGGTGCTTTTGTTGTGGCAAGAGGTAAGAAGGTAGGAACGTTATATTTATCTACTTGTATTACTGATTCATTTTCTGCATTATCTACTTCAAATTCAGATGCATGCATGTGGCATAATCGTTGGGTCATATGAGTCAAAAAGGAATGCAGATCTTAAAGGCTAAGGGTAAGTTGTCATATTTGAAAGATTTAGATCTTGATTTCTATGAGCATTGTATCTTTGGAAAGCAAAAGAGAGTGAGATTTCTCAAAGTTGGGGCAACTAAGAAGGAGCAAAAATTGGAGCTTGTACACTCAAATGTGTGGGGACCAGCTCAGGTAGCTTCTCATGGAGGATCCCATTATTATGTTACTTTCATTGATGATGCTACAAGAAAGGTATGGGTTTATTGTATTAAACGTAAATCTGATGTTTTTGAGACTTTTAAAAGATGGAAAGCCCTTGTTGAGAATGAATCAAATTCTAAGTTAAAGTGCCTTAGATCTGACAATGGTGGTGAATATTGTAGCAAGGATTTCAATGATTATTGTTCAGTGAATGGGATACATAGAGAAAGAATGGTTCTAAGAACACCACAGGAGAATGGTGTTGCAGAAAGAATGAACAGGACAATCATGGAACATGTGCTAGAAGTATGAGGATACATTCTGGATTGCCCTTGCAGTTTTGGGTAGAAGTAGTTGATACAGTGGTTTATTTGATTAACTGTGGCCCTTCAAGTTCACTAGATGGAGGAATACCAGAGGAAGCTTGGACCAGAAAAGAGGTAGATATTTCTTTTCTTAAAGTTTTTGGTTCATAAAGCTTTTGTGCATGTTGATAAGGAAAATAGAAAAAAGTTGGATGCAAAATCCAAGAGATGCACTTTCATTGGTTATGGATCTAGTGATTTCGGTTTCCATTTTTGGGATTTAGAGAATTCTAAAATTATTAGGAGTCATGATGTTGAATGGAATGAAAAGAGAATGTACAGGGATCAAATTTTGGTACCCAAGGATGAGAAAATTGAGAATTTTATTGATGAAAATGAACTCTCAGGTTTTAAAGAAACACCTAAAGAAATACATAGTAACCATGGTCAGTTAGGCCCTGACCGGCATCGGTCAAATGAACCGCCGACAATTACAGAGGATCAGAAACTGGTATCGGTTAGCAGAACTGACATTGGTTAGAGGTGACCAGTGTCGGTCACTGTCAGAAGTTGGATACTAATGTCCAGGAGGTCCTAGATTGAGCCTCCAGTACCCCAAACTCTTGTGAGAAGGTCACAAAGGGTAAGTAAACTTCCAGAAAGATTTACACCTTCTCTATTTTATCTATTATTGACTGATAGTGGTGAACCAGAAAGCTTTGAAGAAGCAATGCAGGATAAGACTCACATTTAGTGGGAGCATGGCATGGATGAGGAGATGGACTCCTTGGAACAGAACCAGACTTGGGATTTGGTTAAGTTGCCAGCAGGAAAGAGAACATTGCAGAACAAGTGGGTTTATAGAATTAAGGAAGAAGAGGGTGGACAGAAAAGGTACAAGGCAAGGCTTGTAGTAAAGGGATTTACACAAAAAGTAGGTATTGACTTTGGTGAAATATTTTCTCCTGTTGTTAAGATGACTTCCATTCGTACTGTATTGAGTTTAGTTGCAGTAGAAGATTTGCATTTAGAGCAACTAGATGTGAAGACATTTTTCTTCATGGTGATTTGGATGAAGAAATTTATATGCAGCAACCGCTTGGGTATGAAGTCAAGGGTAAGGAGAAACTAGTGTGCAGGTTGAAAAAGAGCCTATATGGGCTCAAGCAAGCTCCAAGGCAATGGTACATGAGGTTTGATAGTTTTATGCATGAGCATGGTTACTTGAGATGTGAATCTGACCATTGTGTTTATTTCAAGAAGCTTGAAAATGGGAGCTATATTATTTTGTTATTGTATGTGGATGATATGCTTATTGCAGGATCTAGTATGCAGGACATTGGTGAGCTTAAGAGAAAGCTAGCTCACACATTTGCTATGAAGGATTTAGGAGCTGTAAAAAGAATCCTTGGCATGCAAATACATAGAGACAGGAAAAATAAGAAATTGTATTTGTCTCAGGAGGATTATATCTACAAGGTGTTAGAAAGGTTCAACATGCAGAATGTAAAACCTGTTAGCACACCTATGGCTGGACACTTCAAATTGAGCAAAATCAGTGTCCTTCATCACATGAGGAGGTCAAATACATGACACAAGTACCATATGCTTCAGTAGTTGGAAGTTCTCATGTACGTTATGGTTTGTACCAAGACCAGACATTGCACAGGCAGTGGGAGTTGTGAGTAGATATATGGCTAATCCAGGTAAAGAGCATTGGAAAGCAGTCCAATGGATACTCAAGTATTTGAAAGGGACATCTAGCATGCAGTTATGCTATGGAGGTTCAGATATTTCATTACGTGGCTATGTTGATTCGGATATGGCTGGAGATCTGGATGGTAGGAGGAGCACTACTGGATATATTTTCACAGTAGGTGGAACGACAGTTAGCTAGATTTCGAGATTGCAGAAGGTTGTGGCTTTGTCTACTACAGAGGCAGAGTATGTTGCAGCTACAGAGGCTAGCAAGGAGATGATATGGATGAGTAGGTTCATGGAAGAGTTGGGAAAGGAGAAAAGTGATTGTAAATTGTTCAGTGACAGTCAGAAGTGCAATTCATTTGGAAAATAACTCAACGTTTCATTCTAGAACGAAACACATTCAGTTGAGGTATCACTTCATACGGTAGGTATTGGAGGATGGATAGTTGAATCTGGAAAAGATTCATATGAGCAAGAACCCTACGGATATGCTAACGAAGCCATTAGCAAAGGAGAAGTTGGAGCTACACTCCACTTCTGTTGGTCTTCAAGTTTGAGACTTGAAGAGGAAGAAACAAAGCCAAGGAAGGATCCAAGAATGACGTTGTACAGGTATGGTGCAGTAATTAAACTCCAAGTGGGAGATTGTTGAGTTGTGGAAGCTCAATTACTTCATTTTAGCATGTAATTGGAACTTGCTGGAAAACACAGTAACTGGCATCGGTCAGGGAAGACCGGACCGACATCGGTCAAGGGGCAAGTAGGAACCAACAGCGGTTAGGCAGAACCGGCGTCGGTTACCTGTGCGATGAAGTTTTAATTAACTCTCAGGAATTATATCTATTTTTAGCATTAAAATAGATTTATTAATTGTAATTGCATGGCTAAGTGCCCTAAGTCTATAAATGACTATATAAGCATAAAAGCTAGGGTTTAGAAGTATGTATGGATTATAATTACAAGATAATTATGTGAGAGAGAATTCTTGGAGAAGAATCAAAAAGCTTGAAGGAAGAAAGTACTGAACATCTGAGAGGTGTGGAAGATTGTAAATCTTCATTGTATATCTTGTCAAAGCTTTGGATAATAGATTGGCTTGTTTCTTGGTGGACGTAGCCCACACTGGGTGAACCACGTTAAATCTGGTGTTGATTTATGTCTCTTGTTTTGTATATTTCTTCTGGTAGAATATCCACTTTTATTTGCATGTATGCTTAGATCTGATATATTGTCTGTATAACCAGTGTGCTAACCCCAACACTAAGATGTGTGATGGCTCAAACAGAGCATGCAATGACAACACACGAAGTAGGAGGAGAAGACTACTACGGAGAGCTATTGGAAGGCCAAGGTGAAGAAATGTTCAACTCTACAGGAAACAACAAGTGTAGGGAGAGTTTCGTCAATTGATAAATCAAGATGCGAGGGAGCATAAGGGGCAATGGTCACATATGTCTCAGAGAAAGGGTCTCCAATGGAATAAGAGTGCGAAGAGTGAATGGAAGCATGAACATGGTCAAAAAATGAGTTCTGTAGTGGCACCGGTAGTGTGAGTGGTCTCAAAAATAAGGTCCTGATGTGGACGGTCAACAAGGGACTCCCAAGAAGCAACAGGAATAGAGGAACACTCAGCAGTGGAAGGGATGTGAGAAGGGGGAGAATCCATGGTGGCACAAGAGTGGTATAGGTAAGTGTCTCTCTTAGAAGGTGAAGCAGGATCGCCATGCAACTGTTAGATAATGGTCAAGGTAGTGAAAGGGAAATCGATGTGCTCGAAGAAACGTAATGTATCCCTAGAAACAGTAAGCTTGAGAAGGCCATAGACCTCATCATTGTGTTTAAACCACTTATCCTTCTACAGAGGCTCTGAGATGATCGGGAACGAGAACATGGAGGTAAGGAAAAAAACCATACGTAGTGCAATGCTGATGATTCCTTCCTTCCATGTCGAATAGTTCTCATAATTGAGCATAACAACATAACAGTGAAAGTCCATAATACAAATAAACCCCCAAAAAGATCCCAGATGGCACTTTATAACTTAGTGAGAGAAGTAAAAGCCCAAATAAATAGTGAAATGACCTAGGACAATATTATAACCCCCTACTTTCGGCACTTTATAGTTTAGTGTGTTGGATATAATCTGGTGTGAGTGTGCACCATGAAAATTTTGGCCACTCACCTTACAATCAATGTAATAAGGCGCAAGAGAGGAGACCACAATCAAGCTTCATTGAGTGCAATAAATCGACACCGTAAATAAGTACACCAAGCTGAAAATAATAGCAAGGGGTGAAAATCAAGTTCGGTTGTGAAAAAAAACATCTCACGTTGCAGCAGAAACCCCCTTGTTGTAAGATTGTGGCAGACACGACTCACTAGTCCACAAGCAATAACAATGGTTATTACAATGAAGAAAAAGGGCTCAAGACATGTCCCGGGTACCTCTAAGATGCCGAAAACGCTTCTGAAAGGCAAGAAACAACTTAGAAGGACACTGCACAGTCTACTCAAGATGATGACAAAATTAAAACGGCAATAACGCTAGAACTTGCCCTTTTGCAACGTCCAATTTAGCTAGTTTTAGAGGGAAAAAAAAGACTTAAAGGATAATAATTAATGTTAAAAAAGATGATTTTAACTACTAATATATGATCGAAAATAAAAAGAGCTTAAACCTTAATTAATTCTAGATACCTAAATTGAAAAAGAATAAAGCTCTTTAAAAGGAATTAAATTTAATTAATTACCACTTTTTATTATAGTTAGTATCCTAAAAATTTAAATTAAAGATCTAAATGATAATCTAATTTGATATATGAATTAGACCCTAAAATTTTAAATTAGATCTAACTAAAAAGAACCACCTTTTAAAAACACACCCCGCTTAACATTTAAACCCAACCACCTATTTTAACTCACATTCCATTTTTAAAATAAACCCACTCCTTCAAAAAAAAATGCACCCGCGCTAATTTAAACACCCAACGGTTAAATTAAATGAAAACCCACTTAACTTAAATGAAAAGCGTCATTTTAAAACATTAAAACTTAAGCCCGACCCAAAACTTTTAAACATACCAAACTTTAGAAATATATTACAACAATTGAAGATAGGCAGGAGAGTGAAAGAATAACCCAGAGTGAGCAAGGGTCAAAATTTGTGAGAATAACGGGTCATGGGTGGAGATGCTTTGGAAAATGAACAATCCATTCAACGACAAAGGAGATCAGTTGTCACAAAACAATGAAGGGCAGAGTGGAGATGAGGCCGAACAACCAAGAAAATGGAAGGGGACAAAAATCCACGAATAAACCACGCACGACCAAGGTCAACATGCAGGGATAATGGGGAAGCAAACAGATTTGAAGCGCAGGGTCCAAGGCAACAATGAAATCAATGCACCAAATGCTGGTCTCAGCAAACACCATTGTTTCCACGCATGCATAGAGGGTTAAAAAAGGCAGGATGTTGTAAATAGCCAGGAAAAAAAGTGAACTAGGAAGACGCAAACCCATCCAGGAAAACATGGCTCGATTAAACCCAATGAAGGCACTGAACGAATCTAGCAAAAAACCAAAAAACGTAGGTCAAAACATAAAAATGGCCCAGGTAGCTAACAACCCACATGCAAGAAAGGCAGACAAGGCACGGCCAGGGAAATCAACAGGTTCAAATGGCGACCGGTCGATGGTGACTCGATGCAACAAAACAAACTGGTTCAAAAACCCAACCCCGGTAGTAGTGAAGAACCCGACATAGCTAAAACCAAACAATACAAAATAAGGCAAAGAAGTGAAAGATCGGATTCAAACAAACAACCCAACCACACGTAGGGCACAGCTCGACCCAAGCAGAGAGAAAACACCTCTCAGGGAAGAGAACTACTCAACCCAGCAAGGGTAAAATAGAGAGCTCGATGCAAAAGCAATTCATCCAACGAGCAATGCAGGGTAGAACAAACATGCAAAACCAGGCAGGGGAGAGAAGTAGAACTAGAAAAAAAAAGCATATTTTAAAAAAATCACTCACTTTTCAAAAAATGATAAAAAAAAATCTAGAGATGCAAAGAAAATGCACCTACCTCTAGATTTAGTAATGCCTCCAAATTTGGTTGCAGATAACCATATTTAGTTGAAAAACTCCAAAAAAGTACCTGCACATCCAACCAAATTTACGCACCAACCAACACAGAATTCCAAGAAACTAGATTAGGTTAGATCTGTTAGTAGGATTCCAAATAGTAACCGAAAATAACTTCAACGGAAAGCACGAAAAATCCAAAAACTGAAGTAATCAACAACCAGTTTAACCGAGTGCACATGTATACCAAACTTAAGCTCTGATACCATGTCGGATTGTTCCTATGAGGATCAACTATGGAAATTTGTGCACATTTGAAGCACGGTCACACTTCCAATGGAGATCGTGAACGCTTCACACAATAAGCAGAGAAATTGAATCAAAGCAAGATTCTAGTAGAGAAAGACAACTGAGTGTTTGGCATGCTCATAAATCGAAAAGGAGTACACATAGGAGTGTTGTGTAAGTCCTGTGCATGACACGTGTACACAACCCTATTGACCTTTTCAACCTATGACCGGGTACATATAGGAGTGTTGTGTAACTCCTATTCATGACATGTGTACACAATTCATATTGATGTATTTAACCTATGCCCTATTCTCACTAAGTGAGATGGCTAACCAACTAGGTGGACAAGACGTCGAATGCCGACAAGGTCTAGTCATATACACCAACAGTGTCATGCAAGCTTTTTCAGATGTAGACAATTGCATGTGACTGTATGTTCTCCCTCGGGAACTTACAAGAAGTGGTCATGTAAATGGCGAACGATATGGCACAAGGCTGTAATGGATTCCTATGTGAATTTTACAAATCGCTATGGGATACAGTTGGCCTAGACCTTTTCCAGGCTTACATGGAAGGATTTCAGAGCCAGTCGCTTGGCCCCCATATTAACAAAGGGAATATCAAGTTCATTCCTAAGCCTAGAGACCTTGAGATGATAAGCAAATGGCATCATATAACCTTGCTTAATGTGTCTTACAAAGTTATGACCAAATATATTTATATTCGGTTGTGACACATTCTTCCTGTCATCTTTTGGCCGAAGCAAACTGGTTTCTTCCAAGGGCGTTATATCCTTGACAATATCATCGTGGTCTAGGAAGCCATGGAATGGGTGCGCAGATCCAACCAGCAAACCCTCTTCATCTAAATCGACTTCAAAAAATCTTATGACCGGATAGAGTGGCCTTTCATTCTTGTTATGCTGCGATCCTTGGGCTTCGGTCCCTATTCCATTCAATCTATCAAGATGTTCTTTACACATGTTTCCACTCATATCACCATTAATTGGAAAATTTATGCTCCATTTAGTCTTTTCAGATCCATCTGGAAAGGATGACAGCTGGCTCCTTCCCTTTATGTTCTTGTCGCTGAAGGGTTTGGCTATCTACTTACCAAAGCGCAATGTCATGGGCTTGTTAGGGGAATTATCTTTCCTTCCTATGATAACTCCCAACTGCTTAATGGCCATTTCACGAATGACTCCTTCCTTACGCTCATTGAAGATGAAAGTAACATTAGCAATGTTATGCAGTGCCTCAAAACTTTTTGTTTAACTTTAGGCTCTTTCATTCAATGGCATACAACGTAATGTTACATACAATCCTTCCTCCCCACACCCCCTGGATGGCTATGTACAATTGGAAAATGGTCTGGCATGGTGAAATGTTTTAATTTCTCAATATTCCTTTTACTTTGCAAGCTTCACCTGTAAATATTTGGCAGTATGTTGTGCACTGGGTGGCTCAAAAGCTGGAATACTGGATTACTAAGCCACTGTCTCTAACGAGAAAATTTCATATTTATTCCAAATTTCTTGAAGCCACGCACATGTATTAATCCTCATGTTGGGTCCCCTCCAAAAAAATATGTGCAAAATTTGGAAAAACTGCTCAAATATTTCCTCTGGACCAATGCTTCCTCCAGCAAAGGATTCCTCATAGTTGTATGGAAGACTTGTTGTCTTCCTAGAGAATCAATACGGTTAGGCCTCGTCGACATTTTACGTCAAGAACAAGCGCTCTACACCAAATGGATAATCTGCAACACAAAAGGGCTAGAAGCATGGAAGTTGATTCTGTAAAATGGCATTGGTGAAGGTTCCCCTACGGACGTTTGACCTGGAAAGGCATTGGCTTTGCCAATATTCTCTTTACCCCCATTCCAATCAAATTGGTTGGCACTTTTGTGCTCGGAAGTATTTGGAAATCCTGTGAGCAGATCAAACCATGGCTTTTGTGGATTGTGATGGCTTCTTTCTGGTGGTCTCTTGTCATTCAATTTCAGGATCATTGTCTTAACGAGGTTCCTTGGATTCTTGTGCTCCACCTTTTCAAGCAAGGCATTCACACTATCCAAGACCTCTTTTGCAAATGCGCTCAATCTTGGCGTCTCTAGCACAAGCTCAAGGCTCAATTCAAATTGGCTCTTCTAGATTGTGCTATCATAAATGATATCATTTCTTTTGGGCCAAATTGCATGATCCACAAAATCTTTGTGCTTCCATCTCGTTCTTGGTGGACGGACTGGAAGTGGTATGTCGACACCCCATTCCGGGATTACTTGGCTAGTCATGGTTATATCTGGATTTCACCTCATTTTCCCATGGTGGGAAAGCTTAATACCCAATGGGAATAACAATCCTCTCCATCAAGCTGGAGAAGGAGATTTTGTACTGTTTGGTCTACCTTTGTAGTGTAGACACACAATCACGCACTTTGGGTAATTATCTAGTCCCGATTACATACTACTATTCATATGATTCATGAGTTGGAAAAGTACTAATCAACCCATGTCTTTGGCCACCTTTCTTTTCTTTGTATTACTACTTTCAATATCGCATCCTTACTTGCTTAGTATGTATTTTTACTCTTCAGCATTTTTCATCCTAGACACCAGCGTCCAACCAGGATGCCAGTGCCAGGCGCCCTCAACCCCTCTGGGTGCCCTTGTCCTATTTATACTTACTCACACTTTTTGGGTCCTTTCTAGCCATTTTAGAATCTTATCTTTTTGGTAGTCGGTCTTTTTGGAGTTGATTACGAAATTCAAGCAAATGAGTCACATAAATATAAAGTTATGTAATCATAATAAGGGACTAAGCACTAAGCATTATCTATCACCACCTAAGGTTACATCCATCAAGGCATCTAAGAGCTCCATTACATTCATCTAGCTCCATCACAAGGGACACAAAGGTTGGTTTTTTGCATCACACTTCATAGGAGGGAAGTTCATTCTATTCCATGCACACATTTACTACATTCTACATCTAGCTACTTGCTTGTTATTCCAAGTGTGATATACACAAGAGCAACCTAGGGCACAATTCTGCACATGCACACAGAGAGAACTACATTAGGTGTAAGATGTAGTGCAACACTTAGTTGTAAATCCATCATTGAGGCAACTGAGGACTATCCGACTTCTCATTTTTAATCTTTATTTTTTAGGATTTGATGTCTATTTGAGGGTTTTGTAGGTCTATTCTTTGTTGCAGGTTTACAACAACCTCGCAATGATAAAAGATGATAAAAGGTGAAAATCTTGCAACACCTCGAAGGAGTTCTTCTAATCTTTTCTGCATCCCCAGGCACCCAGAAACAAGTCTAGGGCGCCCATGGGCGCCCCTGTCCTTCTCTAACCACCCGATTCTAGCCTATCTCCTCGGATCTGCATTTTTCTGTACTCCAGTGCAACGATCTACACTTCATATTTTCCAGTTTTACAACTCTATGCACTTTCTAGAACTCTGGGAATCAATTAAGGCTTCTTACCCTCCCTTTGCAATTAGGGTTTCATTATTTATTGTTTAATTGTTTAGGTTTATTACCGTATTTCATTACATATTCATTTTACTGCACAATCTTGCAATCAAATTAGGCTTACATTTCACATTTTAGCTTAATCATGTAGAATCCAAAATTGCTCACTTTCTATGGTGTATTCTTCACCAAGTCTTTATGATTGGTGCCCGTATGGTTCACCTTGGTGTTTCAGCCCCCAAACGCCCCTTTTGTGGTCATTTGGAAACCTTGTCTCACCTTTAATGGTACTGTTGCAAAGCCCAGAAGGCTTGGAATTGGATTCATTCTTTCTTTCTCCCCTTCCAACTAGAATGTTTTACTTGGAAACATATTCTTTTAGGAGACAATCCTCAGATGCCTCATAAGTTTTCCCAGATTTGGCATGCTTTCAAAGGGGAAATCCTCTCTTAGCTTTGGAAAGAAATGAATTATTGTTTATTTACTAATGTTGAAGTTGACCAACAATTCTCTATTTATAAACAAGTTTGTGGTTATTATGAATGTATTGATGCAGATTCAAGTTCAAGAAAACAAGGTGACGTTCAAGGTGGAGCATCTCCAAACTCTCATTCGGCACTAGGGCGACACCCCCTTGCAATGTTTCTTGTGAACTACCCTCTCCTCTTGTTGCTCCTCGCCGCAGGGTTGTGCCAACAATCGTCCTAGAGGTGGCGTTTGTCGGAGCCGCTTACAACGTCAACTCGTTCAATTGGGCTCATTAGTTCCCGCGCCATTAGCCTCCACAAAGAAGCTTCTCCCCCTCTGCCTTCAGTCTGCCACCAAGGTTGGGATGCCCCCCCACCACCCAACTAGCTCAGCTGGGGCTCATTGGCAGCCCACAAGCCACACAATCACAACGATTGGAGCCTCTTACCTTCGCCCGAAATTTTTTCCAAGTTGTCTCTTACCATCTCGCCCACTCAAGCCACTACTGAAGATACTGAAGAAAGAAGCCAACCAAGATTTGGTTGAGACGTGTCGGATAGTGGCAAAGACTTGCTTGGTTCTGGTTGTCATGATCAAGATCTGCCCCCTGCAAGACAACAATTCAAAGTTGCGACTTAACTTCCTTGCTTCTTTGCTTTTTGATGTTTTGTAACTAAATGTATTCCTAGGCTTTGTATTTGCCTAGTCTAAACTCATGGCTTTGGGGTGTTTTTCCATACTGCCCCATTTTTTTTTCTGAATTATCTTGTATCATTTTACTTGTTAATATAATATAAGATCATCAAACACAAAAAAAAAAGTTTTCTCCTCCATGTGGTGCAAGGGTACGCTACCACAACAACAATCACCGCAAGAGTGGCCAATCAAACACAAAAAAAACTCACGGCTATGTTCACCATGGAGCTCTCTTTGGTCCTGGATCTCAACACAAAGCAGACAAATAATTTTAAAACAGCAGAGTATTGATTTCGACAAACCTAAAACAGAGGCATATACACAGCAAGATCGCGAAACCCACGGCTGGAAAGCCGAGCATGTTGCACCCATCTGCCAAGGCATTCGCTCTTATTCGCCAAGCATTTTCATTCATTATTCGAAATACGCTTGCAAAATTAGTGGTAAAACCACCAGCAATGGCAGCATTAGACAGTACATATTCCATCACCGAATTGGCTCCAGCGAAATACCATGCAAATTCCTATGTTTCCCATAATTTTTTCAATGTTAGTGCCATCAAATGTGCCATTTAATACACAAGCATAAAATGGAAAAATAATACTACTCGTGCGACATAGAAATACAATGATTAGTGAAATGTATACCGAATGTTATCCTAAGATAGCTGAAGACGACACCTGCAACAGGCATCTCTACTACAAATTCCGTGTAACAGAAAGCTGAGAGCCGCGCAGACACACCGGTATGTTTCCATTGCAAGTTTGCTGCTCTGTATTGTGTGTTAGTTATCAGCGGTAGATATGGTCGACGACTCTTGTATTGGTACAAATGTTCGACAAAATGTCTGCATGAAAAAATACTTTTCTTCCAATTTATTTTCTGTGAATTTTTTTATTTGAAGCTAGGGAAGTGGTTGTTTTAAAACAATATTTATTGGAAAATCCTTGGTGACTGGAATTCATGACTCTTTTATGGAGTACACTCTACTTAAAAATCAGTCAGCGAATTGTTCGACAAAAATAATGACAAAATCTTCTTCTTCCCATTCATCCTCTACTGTAACAGCACTCTTAAATAATATTTTTAATTGAGGAGTCGATTGTTTCAAAGCAATCATCGTATATATATATATATATATTTGAAAATTGCCTCAAAGTCTGGACATAGGAAGTTTTGCAAGGACTTGCTTTTGAAAAATATGCGTGCAAGAAATCACGTATTTATCAATGTTAAATTTGCTCAGATTATGCAGAGATGTCAATGTTAAATTTGCTCATTTTTATTTGAAATGTTAATTCTTTTTCTATATATTGTGGTATTTTGTCAAACAATTCACATCCCTTACAAATAGTTTCAGATTTTGCATACATGGCTATAAAAGAGGTTTTTTCAACATCCACATTTGATTTTGTTTTTATGCTTTTAGTACCCTTTTCCAAAGCTCCCATTTGGCACAAGCTGGAAGGATGCTGGCAAAAGTTGCAGAGTTTAGCTTTCAACTTGCCTAATGCATTTACGTATGATTCTCATCTCCAAGGATTTATCAGTAATATTATTGTATGCTTTGTCCAGGGTCCATCATGTTTAGTTCCGGTTTTTGGCCAGATAATTTGTCTGCTTTGTGTAATGCATGTCCAACAGCATAGTCGGGACTACAATATCTGATAAAATTCTTCATCCAATTATTTTTTCAAGGATCTCCATAACCTGTTCAGAGCTTGTGGATGGAATTCCTGACATTACATAAATTTTCAATATGTCGCAATCGTCTGCAACTATAGCAATCTTCATATTTAATCTATTCTCTTTATGTTTCACTTGGATCCGATGTCAAATATTTAGTTTGTTTATAGAGTGTGTGATTGGCAGTCTACATAATAAGCCCATGGCCAGAGAATAAACATTTGGTTGATGATATCCAGAGCTAGGAAGATGTTAGTAATGAGCTGCTCAGTATTATTCCTAATGTGGGTGGTCATTAAATAAGCCTTTTTCTCAGTTGCAAAACTAAACAGCATTGAAGAGGACAATTTTTAGTACTGAAAGCATTGAAGTAGACACTTGAGAGGAGGTTCTCATGTGCTTTTATTTAGAAGTTAATCGTATAACACTTTACCTTTATCTACTACCCTGCCCCTAGCAATTATGGAACTTTGCACCAATTCACCGCTTTCCAGCTGACCCACACAGTAATGTCCCAGATTCTCATGAATCTTATTAGTAATCTGACTGCAACATGAATAAATGTCAAGTGAAAAGAAAATTTCAATTGATTTCCTATTAGCATGGAGGTGGATGCAGCTGCAAGATACCATGTGGGCCATAACAAGGTGTAAATTAACCTTAATCTTAATCTTAATAAGGTGGGTTTCCTTGAAAAAACAAGAATTTTTTAATCTCTCCCAAAGATAAAAATGTGGTACATAGATGTGATGACTGACATTCATAGCAAAGAGTTCCAACTTTACCATCCTTCAATTCTTTATTTGTTTGCATATATCAAGATCCAATTACCCTGCACCTTATGTTGAACATCATCTCTGCAGTGGCATCGCTAGCAGTGGCATTAGAGAAGCATTATTCGAATCATTTGTATCCATATATTTGTTACTGTTCTCCTTTCCGTGGCCTTATAGATTCTAGCGTTGGCTCTCTTAAACATTGAATTTTTTTACCCAACGAAAAGGTTCTATTTGGGTGTTAACTCACTTGCACAATATATGTGAATCAAAGATGGATTTTCGTGTTTTCTAGAAATTGTTTGAATATTTAACTATTAGTACACTGATGGATTTGATTTTTATGACAAGTTAGCTTGTTTAGAATGGAATTATATTGTTAAAAAGTGTGCTAAAATATTACTAACATATTGTTTCTTAAAACATTAACATGTCAACATTTTTTTTAGCAAATTACACATGGACAAAATATGATTGATATTGAAAAGAAACTTAGTATTTTATACTCAACTCGCTATAATTATTTTTGGGAGAAAAAAGGCCTTTTCTTTCTTTTATGCTCAACAAAATGAAGTTAGATTCTTTTTTTGGTCAGAATAGATATCCATATTTGGCACTCCAATCTTCTATGCAACTTGTCAAAAAAAGATGCAAATCTTGTTGGTATGTAAGAGTTATGACTCTCCTTCAGAAGTTGAGTATTGATATAGAAAGACTTCCTCCTCTTGGGTTTTCCATTAATGCTCCTCAACTCACTAAACATTAGGTTAACATGCGTATACAAGAACTCACTAAATCTTATTTGAAAGTTACATGGTTTGCTCCAAAAGAGCCTTTGAAACCAAAACTTCTTCACTATTTTCAATTTTATTCCTGCTTCCATGAAGATTAAAATAAAATTCCTAAATACATGAAGAAGTCGTTGCATTCATGCCTGAGGATCCCTTTAGCTCAGTTTCGCATTTGCTCTCACCCGCTTCGGATGGAATCTGATCATAGCCTCCCACAACTTGAGTGTATATGTCAGTTGTGTTTTCTAGAGCCTGAAGTGAAGAGCATTTTATATTCAAGTGTCCCATCTACTATGAAATTCATGGAAGATACCATTGTCTTTTCAGAGATTTCAGTGGATCTTTAAGGAGCCTCATTCGATATGAAGACCAGAAATGTTTAGCTTTGTTTATTCATGAGACATTTCAACTCTCACAAAGAACACTCAAATTGAAGTCCTCGAATACAAATAATTACAGGGATATCAGTTCTTACTTCCAAATAACTGATTTTAGGAATCTTAAGAGATCTCAAACACAAACAAGTTGATCCAGATCTGTCAAACAACGTACATTCTACTGGTTCCGGTTCTTCAACCTTCTGGTAGTTGATTTGTTGTTTTTTTTGAAGATTCTTTTGGCACTCCCTTTATGTATTGGTCCTTGTACTACCTTTTGTCCCAGAGGCCATTCTTGGCCTTTTGTGGACGTTAATATCTAAATTAAATTAAATTAAATACTTTGCTTAAAATGATGCATAATGTATGTATCTGTGTGTGAATTTTATTTCATTACATAGCCTTTGGCAATGTTTTATGGGTAAAGAAGTTTGTTTTTTCTTGCTTGTCTAAGAATAATGATCTGCGAAAGTGCTTTTTATGATTTTTGAACTTTTGATATAATTTACTTTGTTTACATTCTTGCATATTCAAATCTGTTGAAGCATTATGTGCTTGAAGTAACTCATTTTCCTTAATAGATAAGTGTAAAATCTGAAGTGAAAAAAGACATTATTTCCATTAAATAAAAATGTGTGTTATTTAAAGGAATCAGATAGTGTATATACTGAATTCATTTCATATTTATATCTCAATTTGTCTGACTTATATTTTAGTACCTCTGTTTGTATCATATTTGTATGTGGTATTTTAACACTTTCCAAATTGGAATTTTGAGACTGTTGATCTGCAAATGTTTGCATGTTATTGAAATTTCAGCACTTTTAATAATGGGATTTTGTTAGAGCAGCAAGCAATTTTTTATTTTGAACTGTTATATGAAAAAACAAGAAAGCCGCTTAGTGCTTCATTATAATTGCAAAGCTTGACATTAGAAAAAATGTTCAGTTGTTTGTGTGTACTGGAATTATGAACCAAGCTTGATTTTGAGATCTTTATTTTAGATTTGTCTAGCCCATATGTTCCCATTGGTACATATGAGTTTTATAAAGGGGTCATCATTAGGTTGACAAGTGTTAGTAGGTTTTTCTTGAAAAGTTTTGCAAAAAATGTTTTTATATCCAGGTTTATGGTGGGATCTACGTGTTCCATATGCAATCTGAAAATGCCCTCTAAATAATTTGTTTTCATTGGAGATATAAAACTATAGTTCCTGAATAGTGTGAACTTTTCTTATGAAGAAATTGACTTTGTAGCAGTCTTTAATGTTGAAGCAATCTTTATATGATTGGCAATTTTACACCACTAACATGCTATAAAGACTAGAACTGCTATTCTGGATCTTTTAGTTTCGTTAGTGGTATTTTAAAACTCACTGTGCATCCGAAGTATGTTTCATGTTTATGTGCTAACCTTGCAAGCAATTTAACCATGCATAATTTGGTGATTAGATCTTCAATTGGGGAAAAAGGAGTGTGTTCTTATTTTTCATGTTGCTAGTTGTGTATTATAAATCATTTTTCGGGGTTTTTATTTATTCAGTTTTTGGTCTGTATACTTACCCTGTTATTATTGTCTTTACATCGGCGAAAGCAAGTAAGATTAACTATCTTTCTGTCATTGAACAAAGAGGTCTGCTGAGTTCCAATGTAGTATGTGGGTGCAATTTTTACGTTGTTTTTCTTTTAAGCACTCTCAAACCTAACAAAGAGGTCTGCTGAGTGCCAATGTAGTATGTAGGTGCAATGTTTTCATTGTTTTTCTTTTAAGCACTCTCAAACCTAATCTTCGAACCTGAGTGTTTTCTTATTTCTGCATTTAGCACATAAAACCTCAATGGATGTACACTCAGCTAAGAAATACTGGTTGCAGTTTGATGATATATTTCTAACATATTCATAAATATTTTTTCTTAATTCATTTTGCTTGCTGAACTTCAGTGTTGTATTGATATCTATAAACCATTTATGGAGAGCCATCAGAACATAATAAACAGATATTTCTATTAGATATTGTTGCAAAAGCCTTTATAGACAAATATGCGAAATCTAGAAGCATACAAAAAACATGTGATTTGTTTTTTTGGATACAACATATCAAAGAAAACTAAACAAACTTAACAAAGTATCTTCTGCAAACTAAACTTTGAAAGCACTCCCCGTGTATTTGCAACTCATGTAATTGCTAGTTATAATGTTCATAAAAGGGGATTCACCTTTGACAATAATATATAAATGGCCACAGATGGTTGTGTTTCACAATTGCTTTCCAATGTCCTCAAGTCATCCTTCCACATGAATGGAGGATTCAACTAAAAATTCAATGAAACTAGGAAATTTTCGTAGTCCATTGGGAACGGAATATGGAGCAGCCATTGTTGCACTTGCCCGAGACCGATTAACAAGTCGATGAAATCAAATAGTTCAGAAATAATAAGCATCATCTTGCTGATAACACGGAAGACAGGGGCGTGTATGAGAGTGCCAAATTATTAGATTCTGGTAAGCATACCAATGGCTGGTCCGAAGCAGAGGACGAGGTAAAATGGAAATTGTTTATTTCTATCATCCCCTCCAATGCCTTTACTACTATTGACATAGCAGGCCGCCTTGTAAAATCATCCAGTACACACCACATCCCCACCTCCAACATTTTCACCGCCTCTTCCTTTACATCCATCCCCTCATTTTCTAGTCCAGAATCTACCAATTCGATTAATCTTCCTTCTTCAGCTTTACTTTGTAATACTGAAAGCAACCCATGCCCTGAAAATTCTCGGTTTCTCTTTCCACTAACGATTTCGACCACCATAACACCAAAGCTGAAAATATCCGCCTTCTCTGTAATATGCATGTTCAATAATTCAGGTGCCATATACCCTGGGGTTCCTCTCAACATGGTTATCACTTCACTTTGGTCTCTATTAACCAACTTTGCAAGCCCAAAATCTGACACCTTGGCATTGAAATTTTGATCCAGAAGAATGTTCTGTGGTTTTATGTCGAAATGAATTATACGTTCTTGGCACTCCTCATGTAAATATGTTAATCCTCGTGCAATATGAAGAACTACTTTGGATCTGGTCTTCCAGTCAAGCACATGTTGATGGGTTTCGTTCGGAAATATCCATTTGTCCAGAGACCCATTTGAAAGATGCTCGTAAACGAGCATTCGATGGGACTTTTCTGCACAGAAGCCCTTCAATCTTACCAAATGAAGATGATGAATGTTCCCTAACGTTTCTACTTCTGCCCTGAATTCTTTTGTTCCTTGCCCTGCTCTGTCAAGGCATTTCACTGCAATCTTTGCGCCATTGGACACAACACCCTCATAAACGGAACCAAATCCACCGCTGCCCAACTTCATGCTGAAATCATTAGTAGCTTTCTGCAACTCCTCAAATGAGTACCTCAAAGGTAAGCCAGCCATCCAGTGGACGGAATCATCCTCATCCATTTTCTCCTCTTGTCTGGCTCTTCCAGATTTAAATCTCCATGCGCACCATAAGAGGAACATGACAGCCAAACCACCAACAACAGCAACACTGATAACTCTAACCGAAGACTTACCCCGATTGGATGTTCTCAGAATCTTAATATATGCAGTGGAATTATAAAACTTTTCACTTGGATTATTCGTTCTCAGAGAGTAGACAATGGACTCCAGATAACAATGACCACTAGAAGCTTTGGCAACATCATCATGCCTGAAAAAAGCAGCTTTGCAAGAGCAATTTTTGAGGCAAAGACTTTTACATTCATCTCTTGACACCAATTCCACAGTGGATGCGTTTTCATAAAAATAAGTAAAATATGAAATATGCTCCACCTCCAAAAACTGATGATCTTGGTTGCTGATTGTGGGGGTCACAGGGCAAATGATAGGACTGTGTGGAAGACAACCCAAATTGGGTTTGGAGACATCAATCTGAACAAAAGCATTGGCCTCTTTTGGACAGCTGCACTGACTGTCTGTGCAAATACCATAATCCCCACATGGTCTTGGATAATCACAAACGGACAGTGCATCAGTAAAATCTGTCAAATAGTCAGTAACAGATTTTCCTGTTTTGTTTTGGAAAGAATAAAACTGCATATGCCCATCTGAAGACATCAGAAAGTAGATGCAATTTTTGGGTATGGAAAGTGTGTTTGCCACTGGATTAGATGGATCGGATCCTTCACTAAAGAAGTAGATCGACTCATTGTCGAACTGCATATAAGCTAACTTCTCAGGGCCAGGTTCGTCTGGGTACCTAAAATACATTTGAGGAGGTGCAGTATATGTAAACCATCCAAACCCGTCGAGAAGCAAGGTTCCATAGAAAATACCTGGACTTGTATTTGTAGGAGAGTTGTTTGCAATAAGCTTCTGTCCCATCTTCAACTTCTGCCCCATAAGGAGCTTATCAGTGGGGTAATCAAAAGACTGCCACAGAGTTCCATTGTAGCTGTCGAGAAGCACCAAGTTCCCAGATTCTTCGATCCTCATGCTTTGAAAATCTTGGGCAGATTTATTTGTAGACCAGACCAGAGTGCCATCTGAATCCTTCAACACAAGATTTCCATTGGAGGTGAGTCCAATAGTAGCGTTGTCATCCAGCAAATGCTCTCTGTTTGCACTCCACACCATTTGCAAGTCAAGAGGGTTGGTATCATCGTCTCCATAGATAGCAAAGAAGGTTGCAAATAAGTAGCCTGTGTCACATGGAACAGAGTAGCAGAAGAATCCACATCCAAACTGCAGAAATACATCATTATAGGAGATATTGTTGGTGAGAAGAATTGGCCTGACTGTGAGGGGTCCTATGTAATCTGGTGGAGGTGGCAATGAACCCAAAGACCGCTCATTGTTGATCCATGTGGTGCCTCCTTGTGCATTTGCAGAAGCAAGGGCACCACAATACTCGAACAGAAATGATGATATAACGAAGAATGTGACAAATAGTGAAACAGAGGTTTTGCAAGACATAAAACAGTTGACTGTCATCATCCTTCAAAGCTAAGAACAGGGGCAGTAAGCAAGTCTAGAAATGTAATACCACAATGGGACGTAAATGAGAGGGCCATACGCGTCGATACTTGAAACTTCAAATATTAAACAAATGAGAAAGTCGTACTTCCTTTTGTAGAAAGTCAATGCACCTGCTTAACTTAGATAGGTACGATATTTTTTAATAGGTTTCTTTTCCGTCTCCACCACTTATTCATTTTCGAAGGTTTGACTGAAATATACCTATGTGAATGCATAAATACAATCGTTTTGGAGGACTAAACTAATTGGCCATGATGTTAATAATTTATTTACCCCTAATAAATGTAAGTCGCTTTTAGCTTTTAAACCTTTGCATTTAAATTTTTACCGTTGATAAAAATGCATAAAATTAGTTTTACAACTAGGGAAAAAGAAAACATAAATTATAATTATAATTGTCAATTTTTAATATTTATATTATGTTAAGTTTTATTAAATTGGCTTTTTTCCTTTTGTAATTGGATTGATTTAGTTTTTGTTTATATTGATTTGATTTTTGTTATATTATAATAAAATTATTTCAATATATAGTATTAGCAATCGCATGTGTACAATGTAATGTGAACGTTGAACAGTATATGTTATTTGATTTAGAGGGATATTTATTACTTTTGTAGTTGATGTTGATAAGGGGTGTGATTGATTTTGTAAATGTAAGAATATAATTGAAGCATTACATTTAAAGGTTCTATCTCTACATTTCAAATTTATTACAAATGCGGACATATACATTTTCCATTCTTGAGAAGTTTTATTCATTACCCAATCTGTATTCCATTCTGGAGACAAAATGCCCATTACATGCGCATGAAGATGACAAAAACTCATCAAACCACATTTACGAATATTTAAGGACCAACCTTCATTCTCCAAATTTTATAGCATTGAATTCAAATACTTATTGCACGTGGATTTTCTAGTATGCATTAGAGCACAAGCAGTTGCGGAGGGAGAATGGAAGAGCGAGCCATCCTTGTTTTGATGTCTAAGTACTTTGTTCCAATCAACTATCCTTTGAATACCCTCAACAATATAAATCAAGGATGCGTCATATTCAGTCATATGGTCTATTTCTATACTACAAAAATCAAAATAATACTAAAGTTACAGGAATGAACAAAAATGATTTGGATTGTGAGGCAAATATACCTTTTGAGGATTTCTTTTCGTTTGGTGAGCATGGTTTTGAAGGAGACGATTCATAAGGGAGTTTCAAGCATAAGTCTCTTGCATCTTCCAACATTGCAGTGAAGATAACCTCAAATCCAACGAGATTATGTTTGTCCTCACAAATTCAGGAAATATCCAGAAAATCCATAACATGGATGTGATCATGGGAAACAAATATCTAGGCACAACATAATAGGCAAAATTGCATTTAAGATCTAATAAAAAATGATTTCTTGTTCTCTCTTGGGATTTTTGTCATTTTCATGAAGAGCTCTGCAATCTTTCAGTTCTATTTCAACTTGTCAAACAATTACAAATCTGAGATCTAGTAATGAAACCTTTTCACGACCATGTTCATTGTTCTCTTGAATCACATGTGCACAATGCAATGTGAACACCGAATGGTATATGTTGTTTGATTTAGAGGGATAGTTATTACTTTTGTAGTTGATGTTGATAAGGGGTGTGATTGATTTTGCAAGTGTAGGAATATAGATGAAGCATTACATTTATTTATGGTCTTTATTTTTTCCCTGAACTGAGTTTTAGGGCCTAATTTGTAGAACCTTCTTCAGGGTAAATTAAAAAAAAGGTTTTCTGATTATAAAACCAGCTACTATTATTATTTTTAAGTATGAAATTTAATAGTGATACCTTCTTTAAAATAAGATTTTTAATATCACACGTCCTTTTCTTGTAACGTGATCATTTTTTGTTGGAAACAACTTTTGATTTTTATTTTGTGTGTGTGAGTGTGTGTGTGTGTGTGAGAGAGAGATAATGCATATGGCCATTTACCAAAAAAATCAAGGACTGATACGATGAACATGCCTCATAAATATTGCTAGCAGCCAGCTATAGCTGTTATATCAAAAAACATAAATGTCCTTGAGCATTTTAATAAAAGTTCGGCAATAAGTAGAGCGTATTTTGAGTGGAGTTTAGGTAAACTTCCTCGATTTCTAGGAGAAATTTTGCATATAATTACTATGCTATGTAATTTTCTTTGAAAAGATCAATGTTATAGAAATGAAATGCATTGTTCGTTTACATAAAGAAACGAGCAATACTAAAATGGTAATATTAAACATGTATGTTGAAAAGTTAGAATTTGTAAGTGTAGAAATATAGATGAACCACTTGATTTAAATGTATCATCTCTACATTTCAAACTTGTTACAAATTTGTACATATACAATTGCAAATCTTATATCTTGAGTGGTAGCATTTTGTGGACTATTTTATTTGAACTTAACATGTATACATGAAGACTTCCACACATGTTCATGTGTTAATAAGTGGTGTGATTGATTTTGTAAGTGTAGGAATATAGATGGTGCAATACATTTAAATGCATGATCTTTATATTTCAAACTTGTTACAAATTCATACATTTGCAAATCTGGTACATGTGCAAATTTTATATCATGAGCGGTGGTCTTTTGTGGCCATTTTTTTGCACACTAAACATGAATACATTTTATACCGATTTGGATAGTTAGCTGCTTTGGTAGTTGATGTGGTTTGCAATTATATTGGGGTGGTCATGTTAGTGTTGCATCAGTTGTCTGGTTGGTCTTTTGTTCACAAAAACTTTTTTGTATGGTCGATAAGGGGTGTGATTGATAATGGTTGTGTAGTAATATAGATGAAACATTACGTTAAATCCCCTCACATTCCAATTTTTCCATCAAATATAACTACTGAAGGATTATATATGGAGATTTGGACATAGTTCTTATACAAATTCCCCATGTTTTTGGGTTGAATCTTCCTATTATTAATATGTAAATCTTTGCACCTGTTTTCAATTACATATAGTATATAACGATGTTAAGTAAGTGTACATCCAAATTATTATCTTCCTTTGGCTAAGTAGCCATGACCAAGGGGATTCCAATCCATCAAAGTCAGCCAAGAACTAACTTCCCATGATTTTTGTTGTCACCCTATAAATTCCCCTCATTTTTCAAGTCAAGTTTAAAATATTTTGAGTTGGTGCCTTTGAGAGATGTTTGAGCAGAGTGAGAAGTATGGAAAGATATAAAAAATCGTGCTTAAAATGGAGAAAGACAGTGTTCAATCGAGGCTCGAATCAACTAAGTATAGAAGGACTGCAGAAGGTGCCACGTGTCTCTTCGGGGCACTTTTGGTGTGGTGCACAACTATGGAAACCCTAAACGTGCGCAGGCCCTCCACGTGGTCAGAGTCTGAAAAGACAAAGCCAACTGTTGAATCGGCTAAGTATAAAGATCTGAAGGAAGCCTCCATGTGTCCCAATAGTGCACCTCCAAAGGCCAAGTTCAAAGCAGGATCCTAAGTGAGCGCAGACGCTCCACGTGCCTCATCAACACAAATTCAAAAGGTGCGGTCTAAAGAGAGACCCTGAACTAGCATCAGCCCTCCACGTGTCTAGGGTCCAATAGAATTCAAATGGGTAGCAGGCCCAAATCGGCTAGGAATAAAAGAACTGGTGGAAGTTTCCATGTGTCTTAATGGCACACCTTCAAGGGTCGAAGCCAAAGGCGGTTCCCCAAACGAGTGCCAACTTTCTACGTGTCCCAAGTCTGGAAAAGGGATAGAGTTGGCTATTTAATCGACTAAGTATAAGAGGCTCAGCGGAAGCCTCCACGTGCCTCATTGGCGTAAATTCAAAAGGTGCAGCCCAAAGACAAACCCCAAACTTGCATCAACCCTCCACGTGGTCAGAGCCTCAAAAAATTTAAATCGGCCATTGAAAATTCTAAGGCCAACGGACGATGCCACGTGTCCTTTTGACGCTCTTTCAAGGGGCAAATCCAAAAGCAGGTCTCAAACGTGTCCCAGCTCTCCACGTGTCCAATTGGCGCACCTCCGAAGGTCAGGTCCAAGACAGAGTCTCCAAATGAGCGGGAAGCCTCCACATGTCCTGGGTCAGACATAAAGTCTTCACCAAATAGGGGGACTTAGTCGAAACACAAATATACAGAACAACCCCACAAAGGGACATGTGGCCATGTTTCAGGTCAAAGTGGGAAGGCGAGTTGTTGGGACACTTTAGGAATTTTGGCTTTGTTTCCATAAAAGGCGTAAAGTGACAAAGTGAACCGCAGCCCCCGCTCACGCCACGGGAAAAAGTCAAGTGTTCAGCTCGCATCGAAAGTCAAAGCGGAGAAGTGGATCAGCGGAGAACTTTGAGATCTTGAGCCCGCGTTGAAAAGTCAAAATGGGGAAGCAGGTCGGCGAAGAACTTTGAGATCTTGAGCTTGAGTTGAAAAGTGAAAATGAGGAAGCGGGTCAGCGGAGAACTTTGAGATTTTGAGCCTTGTTTCCAAAAGAAGTAAAATTATAAAGTGAGTCGCGACTTCGTTACCACTCAGGTAAAGCCACGTGTCAGACCTATATCAAATGTGAAGTTGTGGGCTTGCGGGGCTGCAGGGAAATTTTTCACTTTTGTATTTTTTGTGCAAAAGGCGCAATTTCAATTTTGGGCCCACAGATCCATTTTGCAAAAATTGCATTTTCACCATTTTTGTACGGATTCGATTCAAATATTCAAATGAGCATAACTTTCACTCTAGTGCTTGAAATTCAACAAATCTTATACTGTTGAAAAGGTCTTGGTATCCTCTACACCATGGAAGCATAAAATATTGTTTTCAGTAGGATGTGATGGTTGGAAATCTGGAAAATGTCTTTCACACCATTAATACGTGATCTGATTACTTCAAATAGATCAAATTTGATCTGATCTTCCATCCTTCCTTCTCTAACATGCCAAACAGACATGGCAAACCGACTGGATATCTTGATTTGGGTGAAAATCTGGAAAACATCGTTCATGCCATTAATATGTGATCAGATTGCTTCAACTAGATCAAATTTAATCTGATCTTCCATCCTTCCTTCTTCAACATGCCAAAGACATGCAGAACTAGATTTGACAGATTGTAGGTAGATTTGCAAGGGCATTGATGGTTGGTGGTTGAGCTTCCAAATCAGATTTTCTTCATTCTCTTCTTCTCCTCTCTCTGCTTCATCTATAAATGTAGGAGCTCGGCTCATTGCAAATGTTGGACTCTGATACTTTTGAAGTGTAATTATAATTGAAAGTAAATCAATATAGAAGGATTTTTACCTTTTCTCTATCTTCCTCCATTGTCCCTTCTTGCTTACATGAAATTCGTGGATCATTTATCTTCTGTGATAAGAAACTTTGTGTTCTTATAGATATGATTTCTAGAACTTTGTGTCTATAGAATGATATCTTATGATGTGAATGTGAATGATTTTGTTCTATATCACTCTTGCTCAGTACGTATAGGGTTATACTCTGCTATCTATATTTCCTGAAAGAACTGTTATATTCTACTCTTTCCTTTCTTCAATTCTTCCATTCGTTTGTATTGATGATCTATTTTGGTATAAAAGCATTTCAAGATGTCAGGGGTCTAGCCTTAAGATGAAAGTTGTACATTTGTATATAAGCTTTGTTGCTTGCTTTCAATAAGGGAACCTCTCCCATAAAGAGGGGGGATTTGTTGTCCCCTGACTGTGGTTTTGTTAAAAGTACCATTTTAAAACCCAACAACTATAATGCCCCAAAAAAAATTGCTCAAAAACTAGACAATTTTTTTTAATACCCTATATTATAAACTATAATATTGTTTGTTTAAAGACATGATAGTAAATTTATATAGAGTGTTATAAGTATTAAGTAGTTTAATAACAACCTAGCAATACTCAATGATTATATGTTAAAACATGGTTGTAAACTTACAGTCCTACTAATATAGATATAATAAGTCAATTATGAATAACCTAACGATATAATGATGTGATAAGAATAATATAAGCAATGCATACATTATAGAATTAGTATTGGCCAAATAACACTGTAATGTCCTCATATTATAATTAACACTATTTCATAATGCTCACATTTTAATAGGATACTTATATTATAAAACTAATATATAATATTATTATCACCTATTTTCAACCCTAACTTCCTTATGTATGTGACTTCTAAACAAGATTATAATAATGTCAAACGATATGATTACAATATATTAGATAATAGCATTGTAAGTATTACAAATGATTTAGTAGTGAACTTTATAACCATTATACTTTTTATATTATGATTTAAACATTATATACATACAATAATCACATACATTTTATAAAGCTCTAATGCTTATAACCTTATATGACATTATAAATAACATTATAACATTATATTCCTATAGATACATTGCCTCGCGTACTAACATCTTAATAATATCTAATTTTGGATAATATACTGATAAGTATCAAAATAATATCATAAAAATATTATTTATGATACTATCATAAACACTATAATAATATTATATTATATATAATATTAAACAACTTAATAACCTTTTATATATATATATATATATATATATATATATATATATATATATATATAAACTATTTTCCTCATAATATTTTAAAATTATTTCCTATATTGAATTTTAATATATCTTTCCACGTATTTAAATTTTTTTAAAAAAAAAACATCCTTATTCTACATATATCTAAATATATTCCTTAAGAGTAATAATAAGATTCTGGTTGAAAAGATATTATATGAATCGTATAGTTAATGTGATGTTGTTTGTTTCTCCATGTATTGAGCGGCAAAATGAAAGTAGAGTGGGAAGAATATACCCTCTTCAAAAAAACCCACCAAACCCGATGCAGAGCATGGACAACGAGGCATCTTAAACGACTTTTTAGACTAGTCATTTCCCTTCCATAATAATACAAGCACTTTATTTGAGATCTAAAGGCATTAACCTTCCGAAACTCACGATAACGTTTTAAATTAGCCTAGCTCACGACCATAAATTTGAGCCCCAATATCTTCACATTTTACTATAAACAAATTGGTTGATCTTGATTTGTTCCTGTATATGAAGCGGGTTCTATTATCACGTTTACCTTTTACCTGCATAGAAATATATTAAAACCCTAACTAAAACATACAAAACCAGTAACAATACAAACCCATCCTAGGTGAATACATAAAAACCCTAGTTAAATCCATACAATGAACGATTCAAAATTTGTAGAAGAATGCTCGACTAAGGCAGGGGATGCAAAATGCGAGATGATCCCAATTCTTTAGGGAATATCTTGGTTCGTGTATGTGTTTTATATTAAATACATGATTAATCGGCGATGTTTTCCAACTATTCACGATGCATGCAAAGAGAGGGGAAGTCCAGTCCGCGAATGATGGAACAACCAAAAAAATGTCAAAACACGCACGTAACACAAAAACGTCTAGATGCTCGTCGAAACCGTCAAAACGGACATCACATTTAATCACTTTGAAAAAATGTCCAAATAAACATCAAATTTAACATAGTCTCAGAAACGTCCGCAAGGACCTTTCCCATGGGGGAACGCCTTTGGCTTAATAAGCTATCACTATACTAGCAATCGCATGTGCACAATGCAATGTGAATGCCGAATGCTATATGTTATTTGATTTAAAGGGATAGTTTTTACTTTTGTAGTTGATGTTGACAAGGGGTATGATTTTGTAAGTGTAAGAATATAGATGAAACATTACATTTAAAGGTTCTATCTCTACATTTCATATTTGTTACAAATTCGTACATATACATTTGCAAATCTTATATCATGAGTGGTAGTGTTTTGCGGACTATTTTATTTGAATTAAACATGAATACATGAAGACTTCCGTACATTTGCCAATTTTATATCATAAGTGGTAGCCTTTTGTGGCCAAAATTTTTGGCACTAAACATGAATACATTTGATACAACTTTGGATAGTTAATTAGTTTTATAGTTTATGTGGTTTGTAATTATCTAGGGGAAATTGTGTTAGTGTTGCAATGAGTTTGAGACGGTGGTTGCATCAGTCATTTAGTTGGTTTTTTGTTGAATTTTTTTTGTACTATTGATAACATGTTGATAAGGGGCGTGATTGATAGTGGAAGTGTAGGAATATAGATGAAACATTACATTGAAAGGTTCTTTGTGTACATTTCAAATTTGTTACAAATTCGTACATATACATTTGCAAATCCTATATCATGAGATCTGAACTAAACATGTATACATGAAGACCTTTGTACATTTGCAAATTTTATATCATGAGTGGTAGCCTTTTGTGGCCAATTTTATTTACACTAAACACGAATACTTTTGATACCCCTTGAATGACACTAACACTTTGGATACAAGAAGTGTTCAATAAAGTAGTAGTGGAGGTGTTATCAAAGTAGAGGGTAGTATTTACGACGGGTTATTTTGGTTGAGTGATAGTAGTCTTGACTCCTTTCTTTTTGCTCCAAGTGTTGGTATGTGCACCATTTTTAGTACCTCTTGAATGAAAAAGGATGGGAAATGTGCAGATTGGCAAGTGAGGGAACTTTGTTTTCCGTTTTTCTCTCCTCCATCCAGTTGGATCAAGTGAAATTACATTGAGAAAGTTCATTTTACAAAACACTACCCATCATCATGGAAAGATGGGCAACTTCTAAAAGCAATAAGCATATGAATGTTGAAAATAACATTGTTACAAAATACTTACTTTTCCATCAATTAGCTCATTATACAAAATCTAGAGAAGATCAAAAGGCAGATCTACAAATGTAATTATAGCATGACGTTATTAGATTTAGCTAGTCTCACAGGCCACATTGTCAAATAGGCTCAAAAGCAATGGTACCAGAAATGCGAATGATAAATGGAGCAGTATGTCACAATCTTTTGAATGGCTATTGAAAGCCTCAACTATCCTTGACAATTAGCACCTAAAATTCAGTGATTCGGGTCATGGCTAGAAGTTAAATACTTTTAAAGGTGATGTATTTCAAGTTAATATTTTGTCTGATTTGTTTGAAATCTCATGAAAGAAATGGAAATCGGGCAATCATTGGATTGAGAAATGTCGTTGTACTTATAAAGTTGTAAAATATGTAGGTTGTTATAACTTTTACTTTGGCTAGGTTTTTCACTGTGGGAATTGATGTTGGATGTTTGTTGGGGAGACCCCTACAATTTAAATTACATGGGCAGTTTTTGTTTCCATATAGGCTGATTTATATTGTTTGATTCATTTAATGGAAACCGAAATTGGATGTTATCTATTTTAGGTTCACATTCTTTTAATGTATGTGGTTTTTGTTTCTATGTGGATGATTTTACTATGTTTTTTTAGAAATACCTCAAATTATTACAACTTGCTTAGCATATTTGTTTCACATCTTTGCAAAATTTTAATTCCAATCTAAGGCTCTGGCGTATGGGGACTCTACCACCAACATTAATTGCATTTAATGGGCTTCTTCATCCTATTGATCAAGCTTGGCATATGTTAGGATTGGGCTACCCGCCCAAAACCAATCCCACCAATATCCAAAAAGTTGTTGTCATTCACTACAATGTTTGAGCAAAGCCATGCCCAGACTTTACCTTTCCTGAGCTAAGGCCTTTATGGGTGAAATATGTAGATTTCTCAGATGAAATATCTAGCATTGTAATATACTAGATTCTTAACTTTGAACATAACTATTTTCATTTTATGTTAACTCTTCTATATGGTGAGCAGTCTAGTACAAATGAGGTTGAATAGTAGGCAATCTTTTGGAATGTATAGAAGGATGGGGTGATGGTATCAAATGAGCCGCCTCCATTCTATCTCTTATCATAATCTTGTTTTGGTTTTATTCTTTTTATATGTAAAGGCAGGATATTTGATCCCAAAGTACACTTCATTCTTAATAAAAATTTCTAGAGAAAATATGTCGAACAATCTCTGTCTATAATGCCAACATGTACATATTTTTTTACTGTTAAAATGCCCAGGAAGAGGGGCCTTAACTGGGTGAAAAATGGATTAAAAAGCTAGTAACATAGCATTCACAGCTCATTAGCACAATTCATTCTTAATAAAAAAATTCTAGAGAAAATATGTTGAACAACCTCGATTAATAATGCCAACATGTACTCTTTTTTTGTTAAAATGCCCAGGGAGAGGGGTCTTAGCTAAGTGAAAAATGGATCAAAAATCTAGTAACTAATAGCATTCACAGTTCATCAGCACAAGTTAAGAAACATATTATCATGCAAATAGCCAGGATAAACGATAGAGGACCTCCACTCAATCAATCCTGAAGCTTAAAAGGACAATGAGATGTTGACCATTATTTGAAGCTCTAGGATCCAATTCCACAGTCTTCCTTGGTTGATAACTCTCCTTCCTTCCTATAACAAAGCCAATGATAGGGAAGGGGATGTAGCTTAACATCCAAAACTGATATATCAATTTCCATCCTTGAATTAGCACAATATAAGAAGTGTATTATCATGCAAATAGTCAAGAGCAATAATAGAGGAACCCACTCAATCAATCCTGAATCTTAAAAAGGGCAATGGGACATCGACAATTAATCGAAGATCTAGGATCTAATTTCATGGCCAGCATTGCTTGACCACTCACCTTCCTTTATGTGCTTCTAGACCATGTACCTTCAAAAACTTGAAAGGCATTTTGCAAAGCCAGTGATACGGAAGGGGATGCAACTTAACATCTAAAACTAATTTATCAATTTCCATCCTTACCTTACGTTATTTACATTATGTCTTCAATTCCACACCCAAATATTGCATAGCAGAATCTGACCATAACATAACAAACTTCTATAATATGACTGAAAAATGAGATTTCCAATCTAACTTCCACTCAGTAACAGGACTGATTTGCATATTGAATGAAAAACCAAAGCTCGGATTTAAGATCCTGGATCCAATTGTGTGTGAATTATAGAATCAACAAATTTAACTAAAGATCCTTTTGAAAAAGAGTGCATTATTAAAAAAACTGTCATTTCACAACTTATCAAACTTCAACTGCAAGTGTTCAATGTCACATCTGAAAAATAAATGACTTCCTAAATCCACATATTACTACATGTATGAGTCAACTATGCTTAAAAATAAATCCATTGTTCCACCAAATATCTTCAAATGTTAAAACTACTATTCATGAGGCTATGAGAAAAATTGCCATTTAGACCTAAAGCATAAATCGAGAGGGACTATACATATATTTACACACACACACACACATTCCAAGTTCATTGCCTTTACATAGTGATGATTTCAAAATAGTTGCCACCTCATAGTGGAAATTCAAGTTTAGAAGATCCAACTTTATCTATATGTATATATGCATATGCAATGCAGCTCCATTGCCTTTATATAATGTGACGATTTCAAAATAGCTCCACCTTGTAGTGGAAATTTAGCTTTAGAAGCATAGTCATTACACATCATCTATTTATCACTACTAATCCATTATAATGGATCTACGTTCATCTTCCTCAGAATCCAAGATCTCTAACATGGGGGTGGAGATAAAGGAACCAAAAAAATAGTTGCCAAGGTATCAATACTAGATTGAAGATATTGGATCCATAATGAATTCTCTTTCGTCCCAACCTCGGTTATTTGGTAAATGATCTTGTTGTTGGGATATGCTACAATCATAATTATAATTGACTTGATACGAAGACTTTGCTATGCCAATCATGGTAGTTGAGGCCATGTCATGCACCACATTGAAAGATTTACTCCTTCCAAAGTAAGTACCTGTGTGCACAAATTCTTGAGTCAAAATGTAATATCCTCATTGAACTCTTGCTCCACTCCAACATAATCCAATAACCAACTCCTCGGAGCATCATGATAGATCGACTGATAGATGGAGAAATTGAATACATTCATTAGGTTCTTCATATGTGGGCCAACTTCCCCTTCCATGGTTTTATCATCACTCACTAGTTTTTCAGTTCCATGTAAGGATGCCTTTAGAGGAGCATCTACATTGTCTGTATGATGAGGAAGAGCATGCCTTGCACTTTCCTTGCCTTATGTGTGTTCACATGCACTGAAACAACCAAATTTGAGCAAGGAAATGCACAACCTATTCATTACCATGGAAAATCCCAACTTCTTTTCTAGAAAAAACCTTTCATGTTCTCTCTGATTTTTCCTTCACACAATTTTACAAATAAAACAACACCACCATTAATTTTGATTTCCATACACTCATATGGATCCACAGTCATGATACCTTCATGGTATTATAAAACAGGGCTTTAACAAATACCCCATCAGAATCCATAGACAGTTATGCAAACTATACAACTAATTTATAAAGTCAACAACATGGACTATCTCTCCAAACACAAAAAAACATACATTAGAAATAGAAAATAAAACATGATTCCTTTTTATCACTACATGTCTACAAGCCTGTGTTTAAAGCTTGCTTCACTTAACATCACCAATAATCTCCACAAGAACATTTTCCCTCTTTTAAATGATGAAACCTGTTCGCATTGAGTTTTATGTTAAAAGTGTTGCAGAGTTTCCTAACATCCTTGTACTTGAAGGATTTTCCATTATCTATGATGAGTTTATGAGGGACACCAAAGCAGCATATGATGTATTGATAAATGAAGTTGACGATTTGATTTGATTTAGTTAAAGTCAAGGGAATAACTTTGACTCATTTTGAAAAATATTCAGTACCTCTAATAATTGAATGGTGTTGTGAAGATTTAGGATTGACAATGCCAATGAGGTCTAACCCCCATTGCGAGAAAGGCCATAAATCGTGAGCAAGCTGCAAATCCTAACTAGGGATATGGATAAGGTCTGAGTGTTGTTGACATTTGATGCAATTTTTGATGTATGCACAACAATCATGATTGATAGTAGGCCAATAGTAACTCAGTCATTAGACACATTTAGTAATGGCATTACCATTGAAATGCCCACCACATATGCAATCATGGACTTCCTAGATTGCTCTGGTAGATTCGTTGCATTTAAGACATATTAATAGAAATCCATTAAAGTTTTGTTTATACAAGATACCACCTATGATGACAAAGCAAGAGGCACATTGAAGAAATGATATTTTAGCATTTTGTGATAAATTAGAAGGGATTTTAGATTCACAAAGATGGTAAAATATTTGAGAATACCATTGATCATTTAGATGATCATCAACAATGTTGATAGGGGGGTTTGTTTTGATGTGAGGGGTGATATAATATTTGAACTACCACCGATAGTTTGGGATTGTATTTTGATTCTTCAGTTTGTAAGGAGATGAGGGATCCTAAAGAAGCTATTGTATCTGTAATTTTTTTATAAGATCGTGGAATGGTTTGGATAGTGTAATGATCAAAGGCTCCAAGAAGGAAAACAATGTCAGATTTATACTTTTGTAAGATTTAATTTTTACAGTGATATTCTCCTTTGACTTGATTGATAACAAGTTGTGAGTCTTCGTAGATTTCCAAGATGTGAACACCCAATAATATATCAGTTGTAAGGCCCATAATTTAAGCTTTATATTCTGCCATGTTATTGGTGTGAGTGCAGAATCACAGCACCCCCGAATGGCTTGAGTTTGAAATGGGGCATTCAGTGTGATTGCACAACATTGGACCTGTCGACACTAAAATTTTCCTCCAAAATTTCCATTTCATTAATATATGTATTAGGAATAGGATGTTGTTAAGTGTAATTAGTAGTAGCGTCCGATAGAAGATAACGGCGCCGTCAGTACGGTGCCACCAATAATGTGGAGTACGGTAACAGTCAAAGTACAATAGGAATGTTGTAAAAAGTAAATATTTTTCGTAAGTGGTCCGGTAATGTTAAAATGTCAAAGTTTGGGTAATTAGAGAAGTAGGGTCTACATGATTAGGAATTAGAAATATTATATTGGTAATAAGGACAAGGAGTGAGGTCATAAATATTTTGTGTATTTTATTTGTAAAAATTCTAAAAATGTGGAACCCATGTAAAATGATAAGGTTTATCTTATCTTAACAGATAAGCTTACATGTACAGATAAGAGTTAAGGTATGGAATATGATTCGTCAGAGTGGATTTCTTATCCTATCTTAGAGATAGGATGGATAAGCCTGGAAGTTCTATAAATAGAGAGGCCACCCCCCCCTCATTTAGCATAGAAAGAAGTAGTGAGAAATATTGTAGGAAGTGTGCGAAGGAAGCCATCAGTTAAAGGTGTGTTGAAGAAGCCATCGAGAGGTGTAATTGTAAAGTTTCTCCCATAGTCTTGTTGACGAATCTCATGGGTGAGATTGTAACAGTTTCATGTTAATATTATAATTTATTTTGATATTTCATATTTTTCGTCATTCTGTTTTATCATAGTCAATGGTATTCTTGTGTTATGTTGTTGTTTTGTTTCCAGATTACGTCCACCAAACTAAAAGCTGTGCATTAGTAAATAATCATAGCACGAGGAGTTCCCGGTGAAGAATTATCATAGTGCCGGATTGCTGATGACAGACCATCTCTCAAGCTGTGGGACTTGCAAAACTTGATATGGACCTCCAGAGAAGGCTGGTTCCTTCTTCCTAAACTACCTGCCACAAGCTTCTCTAGTGCAGACAAAACTAATCTATTCTAATATAACCTTTCCAAGGAGAAAAAGAGAGAGAGAAAGTGAAAGAGAGACTACACTAAGCGGTGATACACCAGAAAAGGAAGTGGTTAATCACAGATCCGAACTGCCTGAAGTGGAGAGAGGTAAGAAATGGAGGGGGTGGAAAAAATGCACCACAAACTAAAGATGAAGTTCACATGGAACACCACTTCGAAACCCATTAAACACGACTCTTAGAACCTACAATAAACATCATAGTATGCACAATATACCCTACAATGACGAGACGCGAGAAGAGATAATAAACTAAGCAAGGATGGACAAATGCATCACAAAACATATTTTATTGCTCCAAAATTTCACAAAGTACATCATTAGTGGGCAAGGGGTCAAGAAAATGCCATTACATAGCCATGAGAGGAGGTTAGACTCCACATTAGACCCTAAGGAAGAAAGAGAGAGGGGGGCAGGAGAGAAAAGATGAACAACCATTTGAATATGCCCCTCCTTTACAATATATAGAAGAAAGAGAGAAGGAGAGAGGGAAAATTTGAATCCTGCTTCAACCACCTTAAGATATGCATTGAATTATACCTACTCTAACCACTCTAGAAAGCATTGAAATCCACCTGCCACAATGAAGAGTCTCGCTGCAACACCCATGCCCCTATTGTTATCCCTTAATGGGAAAGAAAGATGCCCATTATTCATCATGGAAGAAAGTGTGAGACTTGACAGCCCCCGAAATTAGTAGGTCGAAACATTAATGGAGGCAGGTGAGAAGCCGATGCCGAGATCTTTCTAAAAAAACCTCTCCCACCCAAATCTGAGTTTCCAGTCAAAAGATATGGTTGTCTGAAGATCAGGGTTAGGCGTTTAACATGGGCTCCTCTATTTAAAAGAGTCTGTCCATACATGGTCCACGTGTCAGCCTCGCACATCTTGAAGATTCGGCCCCTTTCACTCTTGAAATTGAGCCGGACTGACACGTGGTGGCTTCCGTGGGCTCCTTTGTTTCCTTTGTATTCTACTTGAGTCCTTCCCATTGGCAGAGACATTGTGTCTGATCTGAGAAATGTGGAGGCTTGGCGTTTGTTTGAAAATTGCCCTCAGGTTCTGCTTTTAAAGTTGCGTGGATGAGACACGTGGAGGCCTCCGCAGGCTTTTGGACTTTTCAATGGCTAACCTTACCTCTTCAAACTCTGGGACATGTGGCGGGTTAGCGCTCATTTGGGAACTGCCTTTTGGGCCACACCTTTGAAATTGTGCCAAAGAGACACTTGGCTCTTTCCGTGGCTCAACCCTATTTCTTTGTGTTTTGGCTTAAGTCCCCTTGTTCGGCAGAGGATTTATGTCTGACCTAGGACACATGGAGGCTTGACACTTGTTTGAAAACTGCCCCCAGGTTATGCTTTTGAAGTTGCATGGACGAGATACGTGGAGGCCTCCGCAAGCTTTTGGACTTTTCAATGGCCGACCTTACCTCTTCAGACTTTGGGACACGTGGCAGGTTGGTGCTCATTTGGGAACTACCTTTTGGACCGCGCCTTTGAAATTGTGCCAAAGAGACACGTGGCTCTTTCCGTAGCTCTGCCCTATTTCTTTGTGTCTCGGCTTAAGTCCCCTTGTTCGACGGAGGCTTTATGTCTAACCTAGGACACGTGGAGGTTTTGTTATCACCGAATCACAGCACCCCTGTGCATATACCTGAACTCACAGTGTGATTGGATAACATGGGTACTATCTCCAAGTTGTGGGACTTGCTACTTGAGATAGACCTCCAGAGAAAGCTGGTTCTTGCTCCTAAACTACCTGCCACAATCTACTCTAATGCAGGATAAGATAACTATTCTAATCTAAATTTCCAAGGGACCAGGGAAAGAGAATACATAAAATGAAAGCCTACACTAAAGCGGTGATACACCAGAAAAGGAGGATGGGAGAGTAGTCTCCAAATATGTGAGATACAGAGGCAAAGTGCACACTAGAAGAGGTGATGACAGTTCACCATAATCTAGCAAAATGCATTCACAATAATATTCCAAGCATACACAATGATAATGAATTCCTACAAGAACATAATAAATAGACACAATATTCTTATAGAAAGATTAAAGGGGCAAGAAGAATGCAAGAAAACACAGCAGGGGAAGATACATCCACAAACTTGTATTTTATTGCTTCCCGGTATGCACAGTTCAGTCTATTACAAGATAAGGGCCTGGATCACCATGCAAGGAGTCCACTGCAAGGGCCTGCAACACACTGGCTTCACAAAGCAATTTTGGCAGAGCTTTGCTACCCAAAAACTCTCTCTTACAATGAGCCCAACACTCCAATTTATAGAAAAATGAGAAGGAGAAGAGAAGGGAAAATGGAAATCCAAAAATCTATCCTTCAACCACCTGTAAGAGGCATTAAATTGAGTGGAATGGTTATACATTACTTGCAAAAGGCTCCCCATACTGTCCCATGTCTTGCAGCAGAGAAAGAATGATGACCATGCCTCTTAATTGTACTCCCAGCTACCAAATAAAACACTGTTCTGAACCCGGCCACGTTTTCTTAAAAAAATCAATCAATTTCTAATCAAATCTGGAATTTCTTGATTGCTGTGCATCGGACTTGGAACCACGATTCCAACGGTACCAATTTTGTGCGATTTCGTTGAGAAATGCAAAATTTATGGCCTTCTGAGTGCGGACAGCTATTTTGGGTCTGGCAGGCGTTTTCTGTCATTTGACGGGAATGAGCATTAACTGACTGGAGCCGAATATGTTTCCTTAATTTAAATATATCTACCCTCATTAAAACTAATAAATCCAGTTTTTTTGGCGTAGAGGACGTCGTGCTCGTTCCAGAAAGTCCAATTTTGTGAAAATCGGAGCTCGGAGTCAAAAGTTATGGTCGTTTGAAGTTCCACGGGTCAAACGTTGACGTTTCTTCTCTGCCTTCGGCCGCTTCGGATTTTCGTGTCCCACGCATCCCTCTATCCCATTTAGCACAGTGCTGAAATTTCCCATTTTGGCCGAACCGGCCGGTTCGCATACTCGTGGCCCAGATGTCCCATTTGCTTTCGGGCCGTTTGGGACAAATTTTCCCGATTTGCCCGGTTCGGCTGGTTCGCATACTTTTGTCCCGCGCGTCCCTGACTGAAAGTTCTCATTTCGGCCGATCCGGCCTGTTCACGTACTTCGTGTACCTTCGGCCCAACTGTTCCAGGCTGCCTTGACTCATTTCGGCCGATCCGGCCGGTTCGCGTACTAATTTCCCAGATGTCCCAGACTGCCTGTTGCAACAGTTAGTCAATTTTTCCAACTTTTCGACCAGTTCGGATTTCCGCGTCCCGTGCGTCCCTTTGGCCCGAATGTTCCAAATGTTGCGCAGACCGCCTGGCAGCATTTCGGCCAGTTCGCGCCCTCTTGTCCCAACTGTCCCAAGGACTGCCTGGACTAGGACTTAGCCATTTTTCATGATTTTTCCTGGCCCGAGCTTGTTTTTGCAATTTTTTACATTTTCTCAGAACTTGCTCTCTTCTACTTGGATAGGGGAGTTAGAAAAAATATGAGGGGACCCTAGAAATATGATTTTTTTCCTGGACTCAATATAATTGCTTGGGACAAAAGAATTTGATGCATGTTATCAAAATTACCTTGAGGGGTGAATTTTGGATAACAGGTTCAACACACATTTGGGAACCCGCTCCGAATTTTACTTTTGAAATTGCACCGTACCGACACGTGGTTCCTTCCGTTGGCCTGCCTCTACTTAGAATTTTCAATGACCGCTTCTGCATTTTTAGGCTTTGGACACATGGAGGGCCAACGCTTGTTTGAGTCTCTGCTTTGCGTCGTGCCTTTGAATTTGCATTGATGCGACACTTGTTGCTATCCGCTGGCTCTCTATACTTATCTAATTCAAGCCTCGATCCATTTGACTTCTGTTGGACCCCAGACACGTGGAGAGTTTGCGCACATTTGGGAACCCGCTCTTTGGACCCAACCTTGGTGTTGTGCCGATGAGGCATGTGGAGGCTTTCACCGACAAATTTACCTTGGGGGTGAATTTTGGATAACACCTGCCTTTGGACCCGGCCTTGAAGTTGGACCGAGTCGACACGTGGAGGCTGCCGCCGAAACCCTTATACTTAGTCATTTTAAATGGCTGAATTTTTCCCCTTTTTGTACCTGGGACATGTGGAAGCCTCGTGCTCATTGGGAAACCCACCCCGGATTTTGATCTTGAAGTTGCGTCGAGTTGATGCTTGGCACCCTCCACTGGTTCTGCCCCATTTTGACTTTTCAACTATTGACTATGTCCCTTTCTTGGACCTAGGACACGTGGAACCTTGGGTCTCCATTTGAGATTTTATCCTTGGAGTTATGCCGATGAGGCATGTGGCACCCTTCTATGGGTCTGCGACTTTTTAACGGATGATGAGACCCCACGAGCTCGCGGGCCCGCACTTGAAAACTGTGTCATTTGATAAAAGAGTGTAAATGGTTCCAAATTCCCCCGTAGAATCCATTGGCCCATGCATTTACACTTGGGGAAAAGTTCCCCCGTGGCCCCGCAGACCCGCTTTTGGCAAAAATTCATCGCCCGGGCCCGTCTAGCCTGCATTTTCCACATTTGGGCAAAAAAGACATCTCTAGGCCCGCGCTGGCCCGCTATTTTTCCACTTTACAAAAAGTAATCCTTCTTGGATCCGTGGGCCCACAATTATACTTGTGCCTTTTTTTAAAAAGTGAGAAAATGACAAAATATCTCTCGTTGCCGGCCCGCTGGTCTGCAATTTCCATTGGTAAAAAAAACTTCTCTAGGCCCACTAACCCGCTTTTGGCAAAAAATCCTTCCCATGCCCGTTAGCTTGTGAGTTGAAAAATATGAAGAGTTAGAAGGACTTATTTATATCTCTGGAAAGGGGAAGAAATTTCCTATCTGATGGAAATTATTTGAGGGGGCATTAATTGCTTAAAATATGTAAGAATTCAGATTGAAGCACAAGAGGGGGGAAAATGGTGTTAGTTGACTCAAAATAAGTGTGAGCTTATTTTGGTCAACAATTGGTATATTAGAAATAAAGTTTAAATGATAGTGGAATAGGAATCCCCCAGGGAGGTATGATAATGACACTGGCCCCTCTGCCTTACTGGCATTTAGATCTATGGAAGATGAGGTTCATTCTGATAGGAATGAATTCATGTCCGTTGATAGTGTTGATAGACTCTTCAGGAAAGTGTTCATGAGCAAGATGGATATCAGGAATGGGTGCTTCAACAAGTTGGTTTACAATGACTTGCCCTTTAATGGATTTTTGTGATATAAATTCAAGTTCAAACTCAGTCATAAGCATAAGCCACCAAGTTATGTGCTCGTTATGATATGGTTTAGAATGCATGGTTTTGAGTGGGTTAAAGCTAGTGGCAATGTCTGTTTTGTGATTGAGAAGATAATTTCGTAATTCAGTTACAAAGTATAAAGTGCAACATAGTTTTTCAGCTTCGGCATAACAAGTTTCATATTTGTGGAATGTGTGACTTATATAATATAAATCTTGTTCACGGCCCTACTCATCTCGATGAGTGATCATAGCCCATAACACATGATCTCTTGCAGATTTATAGAGATAAAAGGGTTCCCATTACGAGGAGGCATGAGTATGGGTGGTGATAAAAGATAGTGTTTGAGTTCATCGAAATCCTTTTGAAAATTGAGATCCCATATGAAGTTGACATGTTTATGAAGAAGGTAATGAAATGGTTGACAACAATTTGAGAGTTGAGATATAAAGCATTTGAGGGACTACAATTTACCTTGAAGGCTATATAGTTGTTTGAGATTCGTTGGAGAAGGTATTTCAATGATTGATTTAATTTTGGTTAGATCTACTTTAATACCTCATACATATACGATGAACCCTAAGATTTTTCCGATGAGGACACCGAAAACACATTTAGCGGGGCTAAGACAAAGGAAATATTGAATAAGACAGATGTATATTGGTTCAAGGACAACGAGGTACTTTTTGCGTTGTTTAAATTTTCCTAAGAGATCATCAACATATTATTCAACAATTTTCCTGGATAGAGATCATGAAACATATTTGTCCTGGCGAGTACATTGATATGTGGCTCCGAGCATTTTTAAGTCATAAAGGGCATAACATGGTAGTAGATTGTTCCCCAAAGGGTAATGAAGGAGTGTCTTGTATTAGATCAATGGTGGTGATAAGGATTTGATTATAACCAGAGAAATCCATCCATAAGGGAGAGCATTTCATGGCGGGATGTTTGGTCAACTACCTGATCAATGTTTGGGAGGGGGAAATACATCTTTGGGGTAAGCAAGATTGAGATCCCAGAATTTAGTGTAAATGTGTAACTTACCTGAGGCTTTCGGTTACAGGAACGATGTTGGAGACCCATTGTGAATAGTCAATGGGTATGATGAAATTGGCAGAGATTAGACGTTGTAACTCTTCTTTAATAAGGAGAGCTACACAGGGGGATGTATCCTATGATTCTTTTGTTTGATAGGTTTAGCATCAGGATAGGTGATGATGTTATGTACGATGATGATTCATATTGATACCTAGTATATCACTATATGACCAGGAAAAGGCTTGACTGTATACTTAGATAGGAAGTTGCTAAAATCTTCTAACTCTGGTAGATCTAATGAATTGATCTTACTTTAACTATTTGCAGGGTTCCTGAGTGGTTCCTAAGTTAACATCGATAGTGGACTCAATAAGAAGGGTTTATGTGTCTGGGTGGCAAGCATATTTGAAGGAAATGGTCATGTCTCCTCCCATATGAGAGAGAATGTCTTAATCGTCGTGATATTGAAGGATATTGATGGTGAGTTAATCCTCTTCAATAAGTTTTGGCTGAGAAGATGAGAGGAATTTTTTTGGTGGTATGGCTGGATTGATAAGTCAATGGTCCTAAGGAAATAGTATTGACTAAAATAAAGTTAGGCGGGATGGAAATTGTGTCATCCGTGTCCATAGGAATCATCGGATTTTGCAAAGGGACAATGGTTCTAATTCATGTGATTCATACGAGATGTGGTGTGCAGAGGAAGATTTTACAGAGGGTTTTTCATAGCCTAACTCATACTTTTCATAAGGTTTGAGGAAATTTTGGAGGATCAAATCATGTATTCCCTATTCATAACGTGTGAATCGAAAACCCTTTCCAAGCATAGTGATAAAGATACATTTGGGAAAATGTATGGGTTATATAATACAGTTAAAGTTGGATTTGAAAGGCATGACATGGTGTTCATGATTGTTGTTATGAAGAGGGACGGTCTAATCCCTCCATAAAAAAGGATTGGTCTTGAGATACACAGGGTCCATAATAGATGACATCTCCAACACCAAGATCATACATAGGTTGCTTTCTTATGTCTTATCATATATTTTAGGTGTAGGGAATGAATTTAACATGAGAAGTGGTACTCCCCCAATGAAATACATTCTATAACGCCCTTGAGGGAGGAATCATTCGGGTAGTTTGGATGATGGAATGGATGTGTTGGTAGATTACTTTGTCAAATGTATTTGATTTTGATTTAGGCACAAGGACGTCATTTGGTCAGATATGTCATGTGGCAATTATGGCGAAGGGATTAGGATCTGCAGGGACTGTGAATGTCTTACCCTCATATTCATACTTAAGGCATCAATGTAGTGTCGAGGGGACGCATCGCATGGTATGAATCTATGGACGTCCTAACAGCATATTATATTAGAACTCCCCTTCTATGATGTAGAAGAGTCTCTAAAAGGGTCTTGACACTGACCTTAAGAGGAAAAATGCCAGTCCCTAATGTGGATGCAATTGTATCGTTAAAATCTCAAAGTAAGATGGGTGTTTGGGCTATAATGATTTTTGGTAATCTCAGTTGATTGAAGGTGATAGATGATATAATATTGATAGTGGTACCCCCATCAATCATGACCCTTTTAATGAGGACATCATTGATTTGGGTGGTGATGAAGAGAGGAAAAGTCATGATCTTCAGGATAGAAGTGATGGTATTTTTGAGGATTCAAAAGAGATGGCAGCAGAGGATTTAAGAGCTCCTACAAAATTGGTAAAGGACAAGTGAGTCTTCTATAGGTACGGTAATAGATTGAAGGGCTTCAATCATGGCTTCTTTATGGGATGGTGAGGTTTAGACTAGCTCGTAAAGTGACATTTTAACCGGATCTTGGTGTAACTGTTTAATGATAACCTTTTTTACTGCAGTGGAGGATGGTGGTGCAACAAGCACAAATAGACTTTAGCTCTTAGGTTGTGGAGTTTGATTGGAAGATTTCAGGGGTGATGGAGATGGAAACCTTAGCTTTTATCTTTAGATGGTGATGATGAGAGCTTCAGGTGGTGGTGGGATGGCGAAAAAGGTTTTGGGTTTACTTTGATCTGAGAGGATTGGATTCGTGATTACGTTGAATTCGATGTAGTAATATGGATGACATGGATTTGGTAAGGGATGATATGTTTACTTAAGGATTCTTCAAGAGTGACGGATGTAGATGTTGTTGATGGGAGGAGACCTTTACTTTCAAGTTTCTTAACAATTGCATGGAAGAATCCTTACAATATTCTATAGAATGTCATGGTGCTCGATGATATTCACAAAAGGCTTCAAAATTATACTAGGATGGATTCCAACCTCGAGAACTAGATGGTTAAGGGGAGGTAACACTACGAGTTTTTGTTGAATGATTTTCAAAAAGAATTGTGTAGTGTCCTTTTGGCCTGCAGATGTCGAAGGTGATGGTGTTTCATTCGGTTTGGTAATCACATAAGGTGTTATTTTCGGTGTGGATTTATGAGTTCGTTTTGATGATAAGTGGAATTTTTGGTTCAGGTATGGTAATGGATGATCTAGATGAGGGATGTGGTCCTAGGATAGATGGTTGGTGTGATGATCTTTTTGCAGGTGTAGTTGAGTGATTTATGATTGTGACTTTCTTAGAAGGTGGTGGAAGGAAACTTTAGGGATTACGTGGATGATACTAGGCTACGAAAGTCATCATATGAAATTTTTCCAACTGAATGATGGGTTTTTTTGAGTTTTTTGAGAAGAGCTTATAGATGAGCTAGGTGAGAGATGGTGGGTGTAGGTGAAGCAATTTTTATCTTCTATGAGTGGTTCTGATTGTTTATCCATGTACAGGATTTGGGGGTGTTGTTGGGGGAAGGTGTGGATGTGATTTCGGTAACTAGGTTACATTTTTCTCATGGTGTTTATGGTATGGTGGGCTTGTACTGTTATTATTTTGGGTTTGACTACTCAATGGGGAATGATTCGGAAAGGGCTGTTTGAAGAAATTGAGATTTTGATTCTGAGGTGCATTAGGATTTTCAAAATGAAGTTCACCTTTATTCAATAAGATCTTGAAGGGATGTTACGGAATGAATGACACCTTTCGATGTCATGGACCTTTAACTCTGTGATATTTGTAATAATCGTTATCCCTTATACCAAGAGGGTTTAGAAATAGTAAATGTGTGATAGGAAGATAGGTGGAAGAGAGATCATGTTGGCAATGAGAAGTTTATCGAAAAACTACACTATAGGTATCTCCAATGGGTGTATAGCTATGTTGAGGATGGGAGAGTTTCAGTGGTTGAAGTGTTCTTTGGGAGTGGATTTGATGAAATATGACATTAGCTGAAGGTTCTAGGATTTGTCTTGACTAGAAGATGATTTAGACAGGAAATTCAGATTTATGGTTTCTTTCGGTCGAAGTTTGACTCTTCCTTCTTCGAGAGTGCGAAGCTCAAGTTTACGGGCCATTGTGAAGGCTTCATCAAACATCTAGAAATGATTGGATTTGGAGTGTAGAAGAAATGTGTTTGGCACATGAACAGGAGAAAAAGTCTCGATCAACTCCATTTGTGGGAGTGAGAATGATAATTGATTGATTATACCCCTCCAGTGGTCGAAAAAATTTTTGCATAATGGATTCATCTTCAAATTGTTTGATTGCATAAATATTAGTTAATGGTGATTTTGTGGGTGATGTTGATTGAAAAATGTTTGAGAAAGAGTTGTGCATGAGTTGAGTGAATGAGAAAAAGGAGTATTGTGGAATGTTATTATACAAGTCTAAAGTCAAGACCTGCCAGTGACATGGGGAATGTTCTTAACATGAGGTCCTGGTCGTGAGATATAAGATAACAAGCATGGAAAAAGGCTCGAATGTGTCTGTTGGGGATCCTCCTTACCTGTAGAATTTGATAAATTTCAAGAGCTCCCAGTGAGGAGGGTAAGCCTTATAAGGTACATATGGGTGAATGGGCTCATTACATATTTGTTCCATATGAAAGTGTGTTTTTAGGGCCCATAGAAGCGGCTTCGAGGCTGGAAATGTACTATTCATCAAGGCCTAAAGAGGGTTCAATTCGTGATTGTTGTTGTGTATTAGATGAGGATAGAATCGGGTTGATTAAATGAGAATTGATTAGGTTGCTTCATATGCGTTGATACTTTGCTGAGAGGATGTATTGTTGAAAGGGAATGTTTTGTTAAGGGATATTATAAGAATGGGTAGGTGAGCGATATCAAAGGTTGTGATGGTTGAATATATTGATACTGAGAAGCGGGATGGATGTATTATAAAGGAGGTAATGATTATTATGGTATATATTGGAAGGGAATAGATGTGTGGATAAGGGGTTGTGTGTACAAGGATGATTATTGAACAGGGAATATAGGTGCTGAATAAAGAGGTTAGATTTTTGTGCTTTGTTGTAGAAAGGAATGGATTATGATTGTTGTGCTATATATTGGGATGAAGTAAGTGATTAGTTTGGTTGAGGTATATGTTGTGAAATAATAGGGATGGAGGACCATTGATGTGAGAATAGATGGGTGCTAGACAACGAACATTAGTATTGATCAAATGTAGTATGATGTAGGAATGGACATAGTGATATTTTGAAGAGGAAGTGTGATTTGCTGAGAAGTTGGTAGCTGACGGAATGTTAATAGAAGAAACATGGAAGACACTAACACAGGAGGTGTCTGGATGAAAGAGGAAACTGGAGGGGCTTGAGATGTTGAATAGGCATTGGTATTGTTTTGGAGGTGATGTGGAGCTAGTTGAAGGATTAGGTTATTGAGTGGTTATGTCTTGTGAAAAAATCATGCTAAGATCAAAGATAGGGATAGAAGACACAACGGTAGATGTTTCGGGTCTTCTTTTAGGAGGATAAGAATAGATTTTTTGGATAACCGGTTCATGATTTGGATCAATGAGGTGGGAAAAACCACATGAAGGATCTGGTGTATATGGTAGTGGTTCAGGTAATGATGATTGTAAATGATCACCCCTAGCAACAAGGTATGCATTAAGAGCTATGGGGTTTGAATCAAGGTTCTATGAGAAGAAGAATGGGATCTTTGTTGTTGAATAAGATGGAGACTAAGATGATCATGGGTATCTCAGATGAAGCAGATTGAATACTCAGGGGAATGTGGTTGTTCTTGATCTTCAGGTGGATATGAAGCATGGTTTTTTCTCATTCATGGAAGGAGTGTCAAAGCGTTACAAAGATGCATTATTGGGTGTTATCAATAGAACGTGTAATATCATCTATCATATTTTCTGGATATTTTCAAATTGGGGGTGTTGATAAAAAAATCTTGACGTTAATCAATGAATCATGTGAGATTCATCTATTTGGGTTTGAGCTTATTGTAAAGTTTGGTGGTATATGTGGTGTGGATTGTTGGAATGGATTGGATCATGTTTTAAAAAAATTTGAACACATGGGAGTGTTGTCTTGTAAGGACCATACTAACAAACACACAATCACCTAAATAATGTAAATAAATCTAGATTGGTTGATTATAAACAATAAGCAAATCAAGCACAAAGATATCTTTTGATTATCTTGATTAATTTTAAAAAAAATGAAATGTGTAAAACATGGCTTATAGTGTCCTAGGAAATGGTCGTCTATGGATGGTTTCAAAAATTTTTAAGGTTGGAGTCCTTGATATACCCAAAGGTACGTGAGGCCCGAATTTGTGTTAGTGTCAGTAATACAGGGCCTGGTATTGGGGACCTACCCCCTCACTTCACAGTCCCACAGATGATAAGGCAGTCGGGTGCTTAGCCAATATACCGACAACCAATTATTTATACTCAGCCAGAACACTCAATCATGGTTTCCTTATTGGGTCATGAAATCCCAATATTTATCACCTGGGTAGGAATGTTTAATGAAAGTTATGTTTGATGTGATTTGGTTGTGTGTGGGTGAAGGTAATTTGAATGTCAATAAATTAATCCTTCTAATTAATCAATGTGATCAGATCATGATGTGAGGTTCTTTTTAAGCCCAAAATAACGATTGACTTCGATGAGGATAGACAGACAGCAATGTAATGTGATACGGAAATTGAAAATAAAGGTAAAGGACTCACCTCACAAACATGCATCCTTTTTAATTTTTAATATTTTTTATTATTATTAGCAAGGCAATAAACCAGCAAGCTAAAAGCCTCCAACGAACATAAATCTCCAAAGGAGGTTAGCAGAAGAGAGAAAGTAGCAAGAAAAACAGATGTTAGAGGCTGACTGACTAGAGTAATTAGAAACAGTCACAGAGATCGTCGGATGATTGATAGAATCGTTGGTTATTCAACCAATCACTAGAGATTTAACCGAGATTGCTAGCAATTATAGAGTAGACAAAGGCCTAACAAATGAATTAAAAGTTAATTTATTTGAACTGAAAACACAATTTAAATGAAGGGATAAGGTCACATCAGGTGTGCCAGAAGGGACCTCAGAGATATATTTCTACCTTTCTACTCAAATTAATGAAGTGAAACATAATAAAAACAAAACCGACCTTGAGAAGACGTGCGGGGTTTACCGATACCCGTAGTGATGGATGCTAAAGTTGATTCTCGATTGAAGTTGATCAAATACTAATGAATGTATGTCCTTCTATCATGACAAAGTAAACCTACACATCATAGACATCTAAACAGAAAGAATTAGATAAATAGATAGGTGAGTTACTCGGCAAAGGCCAATTCCAGGAATCTAGAAGGGACTTACTTGGAGGAATGTCATACCGCTTTTAGAACAATTAAGTGAGTTGATAATGATTATACAATGATACAATATGATAGATATATACAAACAAATTAAATGTAGTTATGTAGATAGAAGACAAGAAGCTCTAGAACTCCATCTGGAAGGAAAGGTCCTGTGCAGCTTTGAAAGTGGCCCAAGTAAGGGTGGATACAATCTGAACATGTTCAAAGTAATTGTCATACAATAATTCATTGGTCTTCTGGTTCGATCTTGTGCAGAGAATTCAATCTGATATTCGAGGTGTTGTTCGGTTTCATACAAATTGGATTGCACACAGTGTGAGCTCAATTTGTGAATGATATCAAATTGTTCACTAGTAGAAAGGTTGTTTTACTATCAGGAAGTTGAATGAATGCTTGTGATTTCATGTGATTGACTAGGTATTACCATATAACAGAGATCCAGGTTCTCAAAGAAATGTTAGAAGCAGCATACATGATGAAAAACTAATAGAAGATAAGTTGATATAAACGATAATAAAAATTACTAAAAGACAGATTTAACAGGAATCGTTGGTGATTATTTCAATCATTTGCAATTGAGGGAATTGTTGGCGATTTTAATGAGTTTTGACAGAGTTAATTAAGATGATTTTTTAATGACATAAAGTGATATTTCAGACTAGTTACGATAGCTAACTTTGATATTGATAAAATATAAAATGAAGGTTTTATGAATACCTTGGAGGTGTCATGAATCTAAAATATGCCTCAAACCTTGCTTGGGGATGAGCCAAGTTGATAGAGAAAATTTTGATGTGGTCTGCAACTTGGGTGATGAAGGACTGATCTCCAGATGCTTGAAAGTTCATGATGATGATATTTTGATGATGCATGATGATAGCCTGTGATGTATTTGTTTTAAATGATGAGATGCAGGGTTCTGGTGATTAGGACAGAAATATGGGGCTCAAAGGTTCAAAATTGAGGATCCTGGAGAAATAGTAGAGAACTAATATTTATAATTTCCGGATGATTCAACTGAATCCTTGGTGATCCAAGTTTTTTAGGATTTTGAGTGGTAAAGTGGTTAAAACCACTTCTAAATGAAGTTATTTAGTTTTGGATTTTGGGTAAATGGTTGGGAAGATTTTGGAGGTTGAAGTGTAGGGGTTAGGATGTTTATAGATTTGTTATTATTGATTTGTTTTATTTGTTTTTGGTTCTCAAGTGGTTTTAGGTGGTTAAGTATAGATTTTACAGCCATAAGAGAGGTATTTACATGATGTAGATATGGTGAAGGATTTTAGACTTAGGATAAGGTGTATATGAGTTTAAATGATGTATTTGATTAATATATTGTAAATGATGAGTGTATTTTGTGGAGGAAGACTAGGTGTGTGAATTTTGAGTATCTACATGTAGAGCTAAAATCATTTCTATTTTGACTAATACTCACATTCCTTCTACTACTCTTCCAGACATAATATACCAGTCATTCATAGATGCATTTTCTCAACAACTTAATTTTCCATCTGATATCGCTGACAATATCCTTTTGTTTATGACAATGATCCTCCCATATAATACTGACTCACTTCTATAGCATGGGTATTAAGCAAACTATAATCAATAAAAAATTTGAGCTCAATATTTTTAATTTATCACTCTGTAATATCAGCGTTTCCTCAGCTAATGTTAACCCATCCTCCATTTCTCTTCATGCATATGATTCTTCTACATGTCTATGTATAAGCACTATCACTTTACCTATCATAGTTGGGCCATAAACTATTCTCATCGGTATTCTTTGTTATCAATTTCCTAGTTCAATATAATTGCTTACTTGGTAGGCCATGGCTTCACTCCATGCAAGAAGTTCCTTCCATAATTCACCAATGTGTTAAATTCTTACATGAAGGCTTTGAACATACCATAGTCGTTTATCATGACCCATTCAAATATTGTTGCCTATATCCAACCACTGTATTGCCTACTCCAACTTTTGCTACTGATATGCATCCCATTGATGATCAACAACCCACAGAATATCCTAAAAACTTGCCTCCACTCAAAGGAACTGTTTGTGCGTTAAACACGGTCACTTCCGCTCCATCCTCACCCCCTCATGCTACTAATGCTATGGTACTTTTCAGGGGGTATGCCCATACATTGGACGTCATTTCATCTTCCTCATCTTCTCATGAGTCCTTTCAAGGTTTGTATGGAATATAAAGAGTTGCATCCTAGTGAGGTTAAAAAATGATTCCTTATTAAATTTCAATAAGTTGTAGACCAAGAGTTAGGAGTGACATTATTAGAATTACAAGATGACAAAATAAAGACAGTTTGGAAGACAAAACATCACTTATGGACATAGAAGGAGATCTATATGAGATATCAAAAATATGAAAGGTGAAGAGTCATGCTTTGTTATAGTTGATAAAAGGAAAATCAATGTGTTGTTTTTAGTTGTTAAAAGTGCTATGAAATAAGTTGTTGCAATAGAGAAGATAGAGAATGTACTATTTCATCAAGTGCTAAAACAAAGATCATATGAATTGATGAAAGCAATTAAGAAGATGATCAACATGAATTGGTGAAAATTTTGAGTTATAGCATAAAATTTTGTACTTTCATTGCAAGTAGGTGCTTGAAAATTGAATCCAATAGGTGCTTGAATAGTTGAAATGGGTGCTTACTTGGAGTTGATCCATGAACTTGTAATTGTTGTGAGAATAATGTTTATTTCTTGATTCCTAAGGGTTTTTTCCACATGATATGGTGTCTCCATGTTGATTTGTTTTTCTCGGTTTCATAGCATCACACTAAGTGGTTTTGATGATATCCTCCCTGGTTGTTATCTTGACTAAGGTAAAATTTGTAAGTTTTAAGTGGCATTCACCCCCTCTTAGCGCTTGAATTCTAAACATGCCTTTTCTGCATACATGGATTGACTACATCTAGCTATCACCCGTTATCAAGTTCATATTGCACAAGAGCTTGCAACACTTGGTTGTAAGCTCACTATGTCAGGTGACCACCAAGGTTAGTTTGAATCCCCATTTACATATTCACTCTTTTAGGATTCCCACATCATTCGATTTATATTTGTTTTACACACATGATGGATACCGTTATGTGATTCACACTATAATACATACTCCACTAAAAATGAAGGTTAGCGACTCACTTGTGATACAAGAAAAATAATATTCTTAGCTAGTGCTTGAATGTCCACAAGTGCCATCTATTTATCTTTGTTGCACACACTTCTCCACCCCACTCTTAGGTAGTCTTGGTTTAACTACATCGAAAGCATTTTAGATACTAACCATATTGATATCGTATTTCCCATACCTTTCATCCATGTTTCTATTTGCAATGATTCATTTCTTAGATATACACAAAATATTACTCGCTAATATGCACACGGTTGTCCACTACCACCTTTTACTAATGAGGAATACACAATGGACATGTATAATTTACGCTGTAATGGATCCTTACGTGATCAACCACATACTATCATTTACCAGGTCTCTGATGCATCTCTATTTAGCTTCGACCATGCCAATGATGATCTCTTAGATGATGTTACTTGATTCTTTTTCACATTATACACTTGGGGGGCATCATGTTTACTTCCCCCCTCTTAGCATTATCAGGTGTCTCACATTTCTACTATTATGCTCTGTGCTTCATATACAATATTTATCATTTATCGCACACACATTGATACATGTAGCTTGTATCGTCATTACCCTATGAAACACTCTTGTGCTAAGGTTTGCACTTGACTATTGAGGGCATACTACATCCATGAACCTCACACACTGCACATTTCACGCTTTGTGCTTCATAATACATCTTTCTAGCATTCCATTCGCACACATCATAATACCTTATGAGACACTCCGGTTCCACGGTTCATAATCGATAATCTAATAAGGGCCTAAATATGAAATAAACCTCACCCCATTCACACTTTCACACTTTACACTTCTTTTATCTATCTATCTAGCACACATATTTTCAAACCACTTTCTGATGATGATGTCTTGTTTTATGGTTCATTCTTAACTATCAAGGGGTATTTTATAAATAAACCTTATCTCATATACATTCGTACACATCCGCTTGGGGGCACGCTACTCATATCACATTCACATTGCATATCTTTCCATCTCACTCATTCACAACATACTACATATCTTGGTTGTACATACCATTGCTTTTTTATACTAGTTACATATACACTTTGTTTCACATGCTAGACAAATACTTAGTATGTCATTATCTTTTTACATATAAACAAGCACGTTCACTTGTTCTCTAATTGTGAATGTAGAATTTATACATAACTTTACATGCAACATGGATGCTTGACAGTATACCTCTTACTAGTCCCACTGAGGCTCTTGAGGGAATCTACTTTCTTACACACTACAAGTGTTATAGTTTCATTTTTTACTACTTCCTATCCTTACTAGCACACTACTCTATCAATATATACATGTCTTGACATACTATTTATCTTTCTAACATGTTAACGGGTGCTTCATGTGCAACATTTTCTTTGCAAAAAATATTTGTCCCCATGTTTGTGTGCTACTTTTCTTATTACTGTTTTCCATTGTATGCCATTGTTTGCGGGTTATTCCCTATGTATTATTTTATCATTGCTTGTATTATTTTGGACGCTTTGGCCCTAATTGTCTTGTGACATTATGAGCGATGTCCCATGTTTACAACCAGATTTTCACAGTCTACTTTGTTTGCACTCTTTCTTGTTTACATTGTATTCCATCGCATGCTTTTCTATTTTTCTACTAACACATGTGTTTAGCCACTTTGTTTGCATGTTCCTTAGTTTCTAACATGCACATTCCCTCCCCTTGTAGGGATACAATTTCAAATCACCATTAGGTCCTCTCCTTTGGGATGCATCCTCTTAATGATGTCACATGTACCCCAAATGAGGGGGGACATACATTGGTTAAATCAGTCACCCCATACAACAACTTAGAACTTCAGTACAAGCATGTACAGTAGAGGAATATAAACAATATTTAGTTATAGAAATGGCCCAAAATCTAAATTTGGTCATCAGTTTAGCACAAAAACCACTACCTAGATACATACACTTAGTGGCTAGGCGCTCCTGACCTTTCCTAAGCACTTATGTACAGGGGGAAGTTACAGTTACTTTATCATATCAACATAGTTTTTAGTAGTTTGAATAATATAGGCATAGTCCTCCAACAATCAAAATGCATTCTATCTCCATTTTCTATTTCCTTGGATCAAACTTGAACAAACATGGAACAAAGCGGGATCACACCATCTGTAATGGTATATAAATTTAGGAAGTAGTTAGGGATGGAGAATAAAAATTGAACTTTCTACCCAACACTCTTATGTCGTGGCATGAGATCACTCAAAAAACTAGGACTTGGTGTGAGATCACCTGAAAAACTCGCTCTTGGCATAAGACTGCCCAAAAAACTCGCTCTTGGCATGAGATCACCCAAAAAACTCACTCTTCTACAATATTTTCATGACACTTTCCATACCTTTTCACTCATCAAAGATCATGTGCACACTTTCCTTTTACTACTTTTTCTCATTTTTACATTCTTTTACACATTTTTTACAGAGTTTTCATAATACATGAATTTGAATACTCTTTCGCTCTTCTTTTGTAGCTCCATCCTTAATATGCAACAAGAAGCAGCCCCACATTGAGCACAAGCAACAACAACAAAGGTATACCATGACACAACACATACACTTCACCCCTGGGTTCACTTCCTCTTCCTTAGCTTTCACGCTTCATTTTTTATCACTTCACATTTTTTATTATCTTTTTGGCACGCTTTCACCATTGATCGACATGGTTATCAGGTACACATCTCTTATCTACTTTATGTTATCAAGTATTCACTCAACAATATAAAGTGGGGGAAAATGTAGACACAAAATCACGTACTTGGGTACATTTCTAGGTCCTAATCACATACTACTATTCATATGATTCCTAATTGAGAAAACTAGTAATTGACATCTATCTTTGGCCTCTTTTCTGTCTTTCTTGTTTCCTCTTTGGTCTTGCACACTCCACAACCCAATTTTATCTTCAATGCTTTATCTTTATCAACTTCTGGACACCAGCACCCATCCAGGACGTTAGCGCCCCTCTAGACGCCCCCAACCTCTTTGTATCTTACTCACCTTTTTTGGGCGTCTTTTATCTTTTTGTTGTCTTGTTTTCTTATGGGTCAGCCTTTTAGTTGTCAATTATGAAATTCAAACAAGAAAATCAGATAAATACAAAGTTATGTGACCATAATAAGGGGCCAAGCTCTAAGCATCTATTATCATCACCTAAGGTTGCATCAAAAGGCATTCCAAGAGCATCAAAGACATCCATCTAGATTTCATTCAAGGGAAAAGGGACTGTAGTTTCTACATACACGCATAGGAGGGGAAGTTCATTTTTCCATCCACACATCTATCTACATTACTACATCTAGATATCGATCGCTATCAAGTGCATCTTGCACAAGAGCTTCATAGGGCACGATTTGTACACACATGCACAAGAATTACATGGAGCTTGAGATGTAGTGCAACGCTCAGTCATAAGTTCACTTTTTCGGGTGACCGTCGGGGTCAGTCTGAATCCCCATTTACATCTTTTCTTTTTAGGATTTGACGTGTTTTGGGGTTTTGCAGGTTATCTTTCTCTTTATAGGTTACAGGAAAATTCTGAGGACATAGTGCGACATACAAGGCGACCAACAATGAAGGTCAATGACCACCTTGTGACACAAAAAAAAAATTCCAAGCATTTGTGCAGTTACAAGCGCCTAATAGAGGTATCTAGCACCTAGCCGCTCTCGCCCCAGTCTAGGCGCCCTAGTCCCGGTTCATCCGGTAATTATAGATTTTTTTGAGTGTAGTTGTGATAGTCTTCTCCTCATGTTCATTAGTTTTCCCAGTCTAGAACACTTTGGGATTAAGCGAATATCAGCTAAGTCTTTTATCCTCTCTCGTGTACCTAAGGTTTCATTGTTGTGTATCTTATTGTTTGTGTTAAATATTTGCCTTAACGTTTATTTATCATGTGTGACTCTACAATATTAGGGTTTTACATTAAGTTTATTTTTGTTAAATCAAGTTGAAGCTCGTGTTGAGCAAGCCTAGATATATTGACATCTAAATGCGAGCCGCATATGAGGCGAGTTCCCTGGGAAAGTCTAAAATGGAATACATAGCCGAACCGAGTTACCAAACCATCGAGCTCAAGCTCCAAATCTCCAATCTTCACTTAACTTCAGCCAAGTGAGTTGATTTGAGCTCCCTAACCATTCAAAATGACAGTTATAAATGCAAACTCTGCAATAAATAAAACAAAGAAGGTAAATAAACAAGTGACAAAAAATACAAAAAGTAAATGTAAATAAGTGGTCAAATAAAATCTCAAACCTAACCCTAAGCAACATGCTATGTCACTAAGCCAAGCAGTGAGTTGTTTTTTAAGCATAACCTTTCTTTTTAGTTAAATATCATATATTCCATTCCCTATCACATGTGTATTATACACTCAAGTGGCTAGGGGATCATTGTAAAGTCTTTAGCAAGTGGGAAGTCTAGGAGTTGAGCCTTCCCACCTTCCCCCCCATTTTTTGTTTGGTGATTTTTTAGCAACAATCCCCTAAATTTAGCACAAACCCCTAGTTAAACCCATTAGTGATAACTAAAGCTACAACTAAATCTATATGAGAAAATCCTAATTTAGGGTAAAATAATTTCTCCCGAATTCCCTAAAAAGTTAAATTTTGAAACTTTTGTTAAGGGGAATTTTTCGAAAAATCACTTTTTGCTAGTTTTTGTGGGAATTGTCATTTTGAGCCGTATAGAGCTCCGGAGGCCACTAGGGCTCGAATTTTTGTTTTCCTGTTAGTCAAAATTTTCCGCAAAAAGGGTCAATTTAATTTTTTCATTGTATTTTATTGATTTGTATTGTGATAATGAGACATTTTTTTTAGGAAAATTGTAATCACCCGTAATGGAAAAGAATGATCCAAAATATTTTTGCCTAACTCGTAACTACTCCGTGATGACAATTATGCCGCATGGAAGACTAAAATTTGAACTCAAATCAAGTTTGAAAAACTTTGTCTTGTTGTCAATGGTTCCATAACCAAATCAAAAGATGACGCAACACAAAAATGTTAGTTTGATAGGTCTAATAAAATGTCCAAATTTATCATCTTGTTTGGTGTGTTTGATGATGTGCAACCACATATTCAATATGACAAAACGAAAAAAGAAGTGTGGGATCAATCACTATCACCTAGGGCACACCTATCCTCTCATGGGCACTCCTATCATGTACATTCTTGTGATTCTGAACCCTCATCGAGCTTTGATGACGTTGTTTCTAGTATGTTACAGCAGATACACAATCCAGATTGCTCCCGAGTTGTAGGGAATCAACGAAGTCATCATCCCTTTCTCATTTGCTTAGGGTTTTACATTGTTGAATTATTATTGCTTGGACATTATTGTAGTTTATTACCTTAATATCATATGTTACATTAGTTACTTTGAAATAAGGATTTAAGTCAAATTAGATTAAATAAGAAACCAATTACTCTTCTCAATGTCTCTTGTAAAATCATTGCTAAAGCTCTTGCTTTGCGCATCCACAACATGTTACCTACGATTGTTAGACTAGAGTAAACATGGTCTATCACAAGTAGATACATTTTGGATAATATTATTGCAGTATGGGAAGGTATGGAATGGGCTCGACGGTCACAACAAAAATCCGTGTTTATTGAAATTATTTTTTTGAGAAATCTTATGAAAGGATTGAATGGCACTTCATTTTGGTCATGCTCAAAGCACTTGGGTTTGGACCTACCTCTATGAGCACTATGGACATGATTTTTTCAGATGCATCTTCCTATCTCTACATCAAGGGTGTTTAATTTGATCATTTTGGGATTTTGTGATCTATTCATCAAGGTGGCCCTCTAACACCTACTCTGTATATTTTAGTGGCCAAAGAATTTTCCTATCCTATTACCAATGCTAATTAAATTGGCTTAGTGAAAGGAATTACCCTGCTAGGATTACCTCCTTCTCAACTTGAAAATGACCATTTTGCAAATGATTCCTTTCTCACCTTACTTGAAGATGAGGCTAATGTTCAAAAGACTTTCTCTTTCCTAGATGTTTATTTCCTCTCCTCGGGTTTGAGCACTCAATGGAAAAATAATTAGTGTTACAAACACTCTTTTCTGCCTCCTCCCCCATGGTTATCTTTTGTCCAATGGAAGTGGATTCAACATGGAAAAATCCTCTACTTTTTGGGTGTCCCTTTTGCAGTCCAAACATCCCCCTCCCGACTTTAGCAATATGTTGTTGATTGAGTTAAAAATAAGTTTTCATAGTGGATCATGGAGCCTTTCTTGTTGGCAGGTGAATTTCACATTTGTTCCAATGTGCTTATGGCCACATATGTTTACTATTCTTCCTATTAGGCCCCTTCTAAAGCTTCTTACAAATAACTTGAGAAACTACTCAAAGATTTCTTATGGGCTAGCTTCGAGCATGACAAGGGTTTTTGTAAGGTATTTTGACAGTATTATTTCATGCCCAAAGTATCCAAGGTGATATGATTGTTAGATGTTTGTTGCTAGGGAGCTACCCTCTATGCCAAATGGAATTTTCATGTCATTGATGGTCCGAAGAAACGAAAAAATTATGTGTAAAATTGCATTATTGAGGGCTTTCCTAAAGATCACGAGTCATGGAAGGGTTTGGATCTTCCAAACTTACTTTTTATCAAATCCCATATCAAAGTGGTTGACTCGTTTATTATAAATAATATTTGGAAAGCTTGGGGGAAGATCAAACCTTGCCTACTTTACAATGGTTATCTGTTAATTCCCACACTGTTTGGTGGTCACCGGTCATTACCTTCCATAACACGTCTCTTGAAAAGTTTCCCTGGGTTCACGCCCTCAAGATTTTCAGACGAGGGATTTGCACGTTCCAGGATATTTTTAGCCATCCTTATCAACGACTTTTGACCTGACCAAAAGCTAAGGATAAATTATCACTAGCTAATTTGTCGATCACGCTTCATATTTGGCCATTCTCAAAATTCTTCCCGCCAATGTTTCACACAAAATTTGGATTTTTTTCCTCTAGGCCTTGGTGGAAGGATTGGAAATGCTTTCCAAATATGTCATTTTTCAAGTAAAAGGTTTTGATTTGTGTCTCCAAAACTTCCAATGGTGAATAAACTCAAATTTTGTTGGTCCCTTTGTTTCTTATGCTTGGTGTTGGCAACACAAATTCTCCACTATCTAGTTTGTCATTTTAGAGCCCAAACTTGATCACTTTCCATGGTGTATAATTTATCAATGATTACCAATTGGTCAGCAAGACATTCCCGATACACGTTGCTTATTTTGTTGGCAAATTGAAACCCTTATACACCTTTTTTGGGTTTGTCAAATCAAAAATCTCAAACTATTTGGGCTTGGATTCATGAATTCTTTCAACCATTTCGATCAGATTCCTTCTTCTGGGAACACATTTTATTAGGGGATTGGTTGGGTATTCCCATGGCCTTCACCCAAGGCTTGTGTGCTTTCAAAGTGCAAATACTTTTCTTCATATGGAAAGAACAAAATTTTGCTCTTTTTGCTCATACAATTGTAGATTGCAATATTTTGTCTTTTAACAAAGCGTTGATTGTGTCTACTTTTTTTTTACAGATTCAAATCCAAGCTCAGGAAGCAGCACTGGAAGTGGCCCACCTCTAGAATCTTTTGGATTACTAAGGAAATGCCCCTTGCATAGTTATGTGAGTTCTGCCACCCTCTGCCAGTCGGGCTCCTTCTCCATGGGGTTGCGACCATTGGCGAAGTCATTCTTGTCATTACTCACGTAGTTGTTTTAGGTGGGGCTCGTCTCCTCGTCACCACTCTCCTCCTATGGCTCAATAGGGAGGGCAGGACTTACCACCTCCTTGCCATCACAATTCACTTCCACCATCAGATACTAGCAAGTTCCCTTGGTTGGCATTGGCTATTTTGTTGCCTTGGGTGCAAGAAAATCAAACTGAAGATCAACAAGAGGGTAATGCCGCCGCTACCACTGGATGAGAGCCCATTCCTAACATGAAATACCTTCTTGGAAGCAAGTGGGGCAAGTTCGATGATAGAGATCCTCCACCTTCGGCTCTTTTTGTGGCTGCAGCCTTAAGTGTTGATTTTATACGTTGTTGTTTCCATGTGGACTCTCGTTTTTGTTGTTTTTGTTTTTCTTGCCTGTAGGCGAGTTTGAAATTGAGGCATACTTCCATACCACCTACTCTTTTTTGAATAGTTGTACTATCTTATTTATGGATAATATAGGAGTTATTTCATTAAAAAAAATAGAATGTAAAGTGCATATTATTATTATTTATTATCGTGCCGAAGGCATGGATATTGTCTCCACCTTAACAATTAAACATTTGCATTGTTTTCAATGAGATTGTGCCATTTGTATTTAAATGGGGCTGAACTAAAGTTTTATGTTTTGATTTTTTTATGTTGGCAAGCTTCTATTGGTCATTGCCTTTATTTGGCACTGTTGAGAGGAAAAGGGGATATGCTGTAAAGCATTTAATGCATTAACTGTGTATCCTACAAATTAGGTTGATTTTGAGTGGCTCTTGGCAGATATGTTTCTTGCTTTGATTTTTTTTTAGTGTGCTCTTTGTTTCATATTTTGTTGTGTTATGTTCATGTGTGATATCTGTATTATCTTTGCCCCTGCAATAACATTTCCATTCTCGTCAAATACATCCCAGGAACAGGTCATTACAGTGTGTAGCAGATGAAATCCCTTCAAACTGAACAACTGGCCAAACCCTTTTGGGCGTGATATCAGGATTTTCATTAGTGTCTTGAAACCCTACAACCCAACCCCTCGATCCGTTCACAAGCCCTCTTTCCGTGCCCAAATAATATCTCAGAATCACTTCGGCGTCTACGCACAGATTAATTTCTTTCACTGCAAGAAGCCTGTTTAGCTGAGAGACTTAACAGCTTCAGATCCATTATCCTCATCTTGAGCATGAAATGTGAACATTTCCTTTCCAAGTGCTTCCAATTCCATCAACCTCTGTTTATTTTCCCTCTCTGCATCAACCTTAAGAAAATACAATTTCGTGTAAGTTGAACCCTCCTCATTAGGTAACACCTGGTGTGTTTTGAGAATTTCTATACTTTCATTACTGTATTTGCCCCATCTGATTTCATTCAACAAGTTAGTGAAATCCGAACTTGACTGCCTGTAAATATCTGTTAGTTCGATCTGAATGTCGAAGCATCTATCCCCACAGTAGGCCTGAAAAGCGAAGAATTTGTGGTTATTTGTGGATCCACCAGAGCGATCTGAAAGAAATCTCCTGCCACAACCAGCTGCAAGCCGCCAAACTCCCGGTTCGGCTGTTTCCTCATTTTCTTCCCTATGTAATTCAATTTCTCAAAAAGCTCTCCGTGGATCATATTTATCTAATCAATTACCATAGCTTTTTCCGTCTGCCATCTCAATTTGGCATCCCGCATTTTGTACAAATTCAGACCAAGCACTCCATGTTTTCAGAAGCGCAACTGATTCCTACAAAAGAGTGCAGCGTTGTTCCGTTCAGAGCAGAGATGCCATTCCGGTGGAAGCCGTGACAAAATCACATTCGTCTCCGTGCAAATCCTTGAGAATTGTAATGGCGTGCCGAAGCAAGAATGTCTTGCCAGTTCGCGCGGGTCCTATGAAAAATACAGAACGCCCCTCCGAGATGATGCTCAACACATTCGTCTGCTGTTCAGATAATGTAATCACGATTTCTTCTTTTGGCTGTTGTGGTGGTACAATTCTAGTGATTTCTTCCTCTTCTTCTTCCTCTTGTGGTGGTATAATTTCAATATTCTGCAAGGCCTCTGTTGTTTCTGAAACAATATTCTGTTGGCGCTGCGCGCTATACCTTGTATTGTAATGGTGACCAATGGGATGATTCTAGATCTCAGACATTATTTCCATCCCTTCCGCTGCCCGCATGCAGTCTCATCTTCCCCTGCCAAGTTCAGGTAGCTGCATCGTCAATTCTAAGGTAGGAGCAGCAGCAGGAGATTCTAAGGTATGTGCTTCTGATGATGATGCAAAAAGACCATCATCCTTCTGGTCATTTCTATATTTTGTCAAGAACAAGCCAACACCCACCAAGAATAACAACAAAAACAACAAATCAGACCAAACAAAGCGGGACCTTGTGGTTTCTCACAGGCCTGCAGAACAGGGGATGGTCTGTAAAATGCCCTCTAAAGAAACTATGGTTTATAGGCAACAAGAGGTGCAACGTAACAGACCTGCCAAACAAAGGGAGGCCAGTAGAAAGCCTAGAGAGCCAGGGCATTTGGATTTTGTAGATAAAATCAGCCCAAGAGCCACAAAACTTGGGGTGGTGAATAGGATACCCACCGAGCACAGAGGTGAACAAGAGGCACTTAGTGCACACCCTGTGCATGAGAGCCCTTTGTGGATATTGCCTAGGCTTTTTAGGTCTAGATCAGTAGATCAAGATGATACTTCTGAGTCAGGTGTCAAAACTGATGCCAAAGGTCACTTGAGAGCTTCAATTGATTACAAGAAACCTTCTATGACTAAAGGCAAGTCCAAGCAATCTATGTCTAGGAGTCCCACAAGTGATTGTGTTGTTCCTTCTACTACTGGTCAAATGAAGATTTATGAAGAGGCAGAGCAGGCCAAGGCTAAAAGATAGTCCAGTCTGAAACCCAAGGGCCTTTTCCAGGGATTTGGGAAAAATGGTGCAACATTATACAGTTTATCCTCTATTGTTGCTGATGATGTGAGAAAGACTTCAGGGGCTAGTGCTGGTCGGAGCCGAGGTTGGAGTTGGGCATTCTCCAGTCCAGCAAGGATCTTCAAGCATAGGAATCCTCCTAGGGAAACAATTAATAACTACTGACAACATGGTTTCATGAATCAAGATACAAGTAAGGTTGTTACTTCTAATTAACCGATGCTGCTCTTAATGGAGACTCAAAGAGGGTAAGTTTGGATCATCTCTCTACCCTTCGCTTTACCCTTGGTTAAACTTAGTGCAAACTAAGGTTTTAGGTGGTCTGTTTAGTGAATTGGTCTGAAGATGAAGTCGGCTGCAACAAATAGTAGCAGTGTATAATCTCTATCGTCACATAGGTGATTTTTAGTTCAATTCAAGAAATAGAAATAGGAGAAAAAACACATTAATGATAGTATTTTTTATCGGTGTAGATTTTAGGGGTTCTTTGTACAGGTCAAGTTGATTTTGGCAATGTACAAGTCAGTCACGTTATGGAATATAAATTGATTGTTCAAAGAATTGTAGGGTTGAATTTTATATAAAATTGGCATTCCTTGATGTCTCCTTTATAATTTCTTGTAGATGACTGACAGAATGGTTTTCAAATAGTTTGCTTGTTTTCTGTGATTGGAATACATTATTTTATGCATCAATAGGAGCAAACACTTTATACATGTCTCCTCTATGCATTCACATGGTTGGAGAGCTGATTTTTTGCATTTCTGTGTAGCATTATAACACTTTCACATTATCAGCTAAATAAGTTCTAAACATTATTCATAATGAAATGATTATCCAATTAAAACATCTATTGGTTATAAGTTTTTAATTTATCAGCCTCTATCCTTTTCCTGGCTTTAATTTGATGTAATATATCTGCATCTACTCGTTTTGTATAGTTACTGCTATCAATGGTTCTGCTATCAATGGTTCCAAGTATTTAAACCATCATGTATTGATGTTAGATATGGATGTTTCTGTGAGTCCATTGGGATATTTGTAGTTTTTATAACATTTCACAGTCCACTTCTGGTCCATACTTTGCAGCATAGTGCAAAGCACAGTATCAGAGCCAGGTAGGCTTTGGTTCAATCAGACTGTGTAGCTTGAGTGGGTGTGTTGGAAGTTCAATCCACACTTACAAACCTTGATGGACCTGTGAAGGGCTGATGTCTCAGTGGTAGAGCACCAACATAGTGCATGAGGGGCCTGCACTTTACAACAGTTATGGATGTCATAGTGAAAGTCAGGGTTGCTAGTGGCCTGCTATCTTTCTTTAATATTCATGCTATGACAGAGTATGTCGGTATCTCTAGAAAGGATTCAAATTTAATTATCTAATATATTCTGTCAACTGTTAGTGCAAATTATGATTCTTGGTTGATTCAAAGGATGAGGAAGAGGGATAAGAAAAACACTCTTTATATCTTACTAATGTTGGTATCTTTAAAATGATTTAATAATCAAATAAATTCTGGTACAATGGTGGCACAAATTATTATCTTTGGTTGATTCATTGAATGAGGAAGAGGTGTAAACAAAACCTCAACTTTTCACGATACTTATGTGCATGTGTAAAATGGATTTAGTCATCAAATATATTCTGTCAAAATGTTTGCACAAATTATAATCCTTGGTTGATTGAAAAGAATGAGTAAGAGGAAGAGGACATCCATAAATAGAATCAAATTCCTTTGTTTGCCATGGTATGCACGGCCTACCAAGAATCACAAAAGACTGCCATGACTACTGAAACAAAAGCATATATCCTACCAATTAAAATTGCACTCACAAGCTGCCTATTTCCTCTTTATTAACTACATTACTAGTATTAATATGGCATATATAGATAATACGCTGGCAGAACAATTCATTACCTGCTATACTAACAAAATCCCCTGCCCCTCTGTGCAAGATGCCTGAACAGAGAACACAGAGTAATTAATTGCTCGTTGGCTGTAACTATCCCTATGGCTAACTTTGGCTTTCACCTATGTTTCCAGCATTGCATACAAATAAAACAGGTTCTTGTTTCTATACCTCATTACGGAAAACTCGCTAAGCAATATAGGCATAAATAGAACAATTCTTTCATTCAAAGTTGTTCGAATACAGTACAACAAACAAAACTTTCCTTACCTTTACAAAAGCATGTTCATCATCACACACTCCATGCAGCATTAACGCCTCCAACATTATGCATACTACTTCCATGTCGTTCTATCTTTTTTGCATTTGGGGACAGTCACAGTGGACCAATTGTGTGTGGATTATGCATTCGATATTGTCTTCCAAAACAAATGATTTCAGAGTCCGCATCAATGCCTACCAGATGTTCTTTTAGACAACTAGCAATCTCCACGAAGTGTCACATGTTGCCATACATTTCCAAAATGCATTTCTAATAGACTTTCATTAGCCTCCATTTCATATTTACCACTTAGCAATAAAAAAAAATATTGGCATTTTCATAATTATTTATGTTACCTCTTTCCATTTTTACAATTTAATATTTCATTTGCGCTAAACAAACTCCACAAATTTATAGAATTTTGTCAACATACTCTTAATATGTTTCTTAAAAAATATTTATGTTATGCGAAACCATGACCATATTGCCCTTTAATCGTACAAAGTCGAACTAGATGTTAATACGTTCCTCAAGCTCCATAGTGGATTCATGTATTGCCACAAACAATTGAAACGGTGCTTCGAATTTGGGGTGTAATTCTCTGCGCAAGAAATAGACAACTAATTAGGTACTTTTCTTCAAATACCCCTTTGCTCGTGTATAATAAACTCCTCTCTCGACACCAAAAAAATCATTCTCAATAGTGTTGAGCTTGGTGATTATCAACACAAAAAACACTGCACATTATTTTAGAATGGAATACACAAACCAATAAATCTAAAAACAAACAAAATGATTTCTTAATCGCAATTCTGTTTCCCAATAGCCAAATTACAACCTCACAATCACCAAAGCTAACACCAGGTACAAACACTCAAACCACTGCAAATCTCGAATCACAAAATGTTTTTTGAACTTATACACATCCGCTTAAATTGCAAAGTGACGTCAACATCATACCTTCAATTGATTACAAAATCACACCCCGACTGAACTCCACTCATTCACATATAAGCTGCATGTTTATAACATTTTTTGTATAATCAATTAAACATCACCAACTTCCTTTCCGCAACATAGCTTTAAGTCATTACAAAAGCAATGCCCACACAAACTTATTTCAATGCAAAAAAAAATGTAACGCTTCTAACATGTCCGCCCTTGTGATTCATCGGATCCTTCCCCTTTCGCACACACATTTCCCACGCAAACAACATAGAACAAATGCATCCAACACAACAAAAAAAACAATACCTTACGGCAGGATTTGCCATATCATGGCCTTGTTAATTTAGCAACCTACAATTTTAGAAGTATTATCTCTTTGTTTTCTTTTTCGTCGGAGTAATCAGTGGCATTCGAGGCGGCAACTCTACGCTAGGGTGCCATGGAGGTTTGTTTGCTGTTTGGTATTGTATTTCAGTTATCAGTGGTAGATGATGACTCTGTATTGGTATAAATGTTCGTCAAAATCTATGTATGATAAAATATTATCAACACAAAAAACACTGCAATTTATTTTAGAATGGAATACACAAACCAATAAATCTAAAAACGAACAAAATGATTTCTTAATCGCAATTTTGTTTCTCAATAGCCAAATTACAACCTCACAATCGCCAAAGCTAACACCAGGTACAAACACTCAAACCACTGCAAATCTCGAATCACAAAATGTTTTTTGAACTTATACACATCTGCTTAAATTGCAAAGTGACGTCAACATCATACCTTCAATTGATTACAAAATCACACCCCGACTAAACTCCACTCATTCACATATAAGCTGCATGTTTATAACATTTTTTGTATAATCAATTAAACATCACCAACTTCCTTTCCGCAACATAGCTTTAAGTCATTACAAAAGCAATGCCCACACAAACTTATTTCAATGCAAAAATAAATGTAATGCTTCTAACATGTCCGCCCTTGTGATTCATCGGATCCTTCCCCTTTCGCACACATTTTCCACGCAAACAACATAGAACAAATGCATCCAACACAACAAAAAAAAAATACCTTACGCAGGATTTGCCATATCATGGCCTTGTTAATTCAGCAACCTACAGTTTTAGAAGTATTATCTCTTTGTTTTCTTTTTCGTCGGAGTAATCAGTGGCATTCGAGGCGGCAACTCTACGCTAGGGTGCCATGGAGGTTTGTTTGCTGTTTGGTATTGTATTCCAGTTATCAGTGGTAGATGATGACACTGTATTGGTATAAATGTTTGTCAAAATCTATGTATGATAAAATATTATCAACACAAAAAACACTGCACATTATTTTAGAATGGAATACACAAACCAATAAATCTGAAAAACAAACAAAATGATTTCTTAATCGCAATTCTGTTTCCCAATAGCCAAATTACAACCTCACAATCGCCAAAGCTAACCCCAGGTACAAACACTCAAACCACTGCAAATCTCGAATCACAAAATGTTTTTTGAACTTATACACATCCGCTTAAATTGCAAAGTGACGTCAACATCGTACCTTCAATTGATTACAAAATCACACCCCGACTTAACTCCACTCATTCACATATAAGCTGCATGTTTATAACATTTTTTGCATAATCAATTAAATATCACCAACTTCCTTTCCGCAACATAGCTTTAAGTCATTACAAAAGCAATGCCCACACAAACTTATTTCAATGCAAAAACAAATGTAACGCTTCTAACATGTCTGCCCTTGCGATTCATCGGATCCTTCCCCTTTTGCACACATTTTCCACGCAAACAACATAGAACAAATGCATCCAACACAACAAAAAAAACAATACCTTAGGCAGGATTTGCCATATCATGGCCTTGTTAATTCAGCAACCTACAGTTTTAGAAGTATTATCTCTTTGTTTTCTTTTTCGTCGGAGTAATCAGTGGAATTCGAGGCGGCAACTCTACGCTAGGATGCCATGGAGGTTTGTTTGCTGTTTGGTATTGTATTTCAGTTATCAGTGGTAGATGATGACTCTGTATTGGTATAAATGTTCGTCAAAATCGATGTATGATAAAATATTTTTCTTCCAACTTATCAGAGGATCTATTGTGATATCATGTTTGTGATTTTTATTTTTTAATTGAAGCTGGTTGTTTTAAAAGAATCATCAAATGTATTTATTTGCAAATCCTTGGAGAATGGAATTCATGGCTCTTGTATTGGGATACACTACTTAAAGATTGTCTGCAAATTGTTTGACAAAAGTTCTAATAAAATCTTTATCTTTCCAATTCACCCTCTACGGTAATGGTAAGACTGTCAGCAATTTGTTTGACAAAATTTCTATATAATATTTTTGATTGAAGTTAGAGAAGTCGATTCAAAGTCTGCACATATAATTTTTTACAAGGACTTGCTTTTTATTGAAAAAGGCTGCTATATGCATGCAGGATATCACATAAATATCGCATTAAATATCATCTAGATTCTGCAGCCCTATATAGTGAACGCCAATACAGATGTCAATGGTAAATTTGCTAATTTTTATTTGATAGATTAGTTCTGTTTGGATATATCGTGGTATTTTGTCAAACAATTCGCATTCTTTACAAAATGGTTTCAGATTTTACATACGTGTCTATAAAAGAGGTGTTTTCATTTTTTTGACGATTATTTTTTTGACGATTTTAATACCTTGTTCAAAAGCTCCCATTTTGGCAAAAAGTTGCAGAGTTTAACTCTCATCTCCAAGGCTTTATCAATAATATTATTGTGTGCATACTCTACAATATAAAATCCCAGGACACCATATTTAGTTGAGGCATTTGGCCAGATAATTTGTCTGCACATCAGTGCAGTTGGAAACTTGGAACTACAATATTTGCTAAAGTTCTGCCTCCAATTATTTTTTAAAGGATCTCCATACCCTGTTCCAGAGCTTGTGTGGATGGAATTTCTGACACTGGGTAAATTTTCAATATGTTGCAATATTCTATAACTTTAGTTTCATATGTGATCATTTTCATATTTAATCTGTTCTCTCTCTCTTTCCCTTGGGTGTGATGTCAAATTTGAGTTTTTTTCAAGTATGTGGTTGGCAATCAGCAAAATAAGCCCACGGCCAGAGAATAAATATTTAGTTGATAATATCCAGAGCTAGGAAGACATTAATAATTATCTGCTCAGTATTATTCCTAATATAGGTGGTCATAAAGTAGGCCTTTTCCTCAATTGCAAAATTAAACAGCACTGAAAAGGACAATTTTTGGTGCTAAAAGCATTTTACTAGACACTAGAGAGGAGGTTCTGATGCAGTTTAATCTAGCAATTATGGAATTGTGCACCAATTCACCACTTTCCAGCTGAACCACACAGTAATGTCCCAGGTTTTCATAAACCTTACTAATAATCTGTCTGCAACATGAATAAATATCAAGTGAAAAGAAAATTTCAATAGATTTTCTATTAGCATAGAGGTGAAAGTAGCTGCAAAATACCACGTCAGCCATAACAAGCTGTAAATTAACCAGGGATATTTTAATCTATCCTAAAGACAAAAATGTGGTACATAGATATTCTTTGGATACTAGTCATTGCAAAGAGTTCCAACTTAACCATCTTTCAAGTATTTATTTCTTTGCATGTATAAAGATCCAATTACTCTGCATCATATGTTGAACATCATCTCTGCAGTGGCATCTCTGAGATGCATTATCTGAATCATTTTTATCAAGATATTCAACATAAAATAAAATAATAGAACTAGAAAATGCTTGTAGTCAAATTGGGAGCAGAATATAGAGAGCCATTTTCGCTTGCGAGACTGATTAACAAGTCGATGATATCAAGAAGTTAAGGGGATAAAATAAGAATCATCTTGCTGATAACACAGAAGGAGGAGGAGTGTATGAGAGTGCCAAGTTATTAGATTCTTGTAAGGATACCCAATGGCTGGTCCAAAGCAGAGGACGAAGTAAAATGGGAATTGTTTATTTCTATCATCCCCTCCAATGCCTTTACTACTGTTGACATAGCAGGCCTCCTTGTAAAATCATCTTGCATACACCACATCCCCACCTCTAACATTTTCACCGCCTCTTCCTTAACATCCATCCCCTCATCTTCTAGTCCAGAATCTACCAATTCGATTAATCTTCCTTCTTCGGCCTTACTTTGTAATACTGAAAGCAACGCATGTCCTGAAAGTTCTCGGTTTCTCGTTCCACTCACGATTTCGACCACCATTACACCAAAGCTGAAAATATCTGCCTTCTCTGTAATATGCATGTTCAATAATTCAGGTGCCATAGACCCCGGTGTTCCTTTCATCATAGTTATCACTTCACTTTCTTCTCTGTTATTCAACTTTGCAAGTCCAAAATCTGAGACCTTGGCATTGAAATTTTGATCCAGAAGAATGTTCTGTGGTTTTATGTCAAAATGAATTATACGTTCTCGGCACTCTTCATGTAAATATGTTAATCCTCGTGCAATATGAAGAACTACTTTGAATCTGGTCTTCCAGTCGAGCACATGGTGACAGGTTTCGTTGGAAAATATCCATTTATCCAGAGACCCATTTGGAAGATGCTCGTATACTAGCATTCGATGGGATTTTTCTGCACAAAAACCTTCGAGTCTCACCAAATGGAAATGATGAATGTTTCCTAATCTTTCTACTTCTGCCCTGAATTCTTTTGTTCCTTGTCCTGCTCTGTCAAGGCATTTCACTGCAATCTTTGTACCATCAATCAGAATGCCATCATAAACGGAACCGAATTCGCCGCTTCCTAGCTTCATGCTGAAATCATTTGTAGCTTTCAGCAACTCCTTGAATGAGTATCTCAAAGGTAAGCCAGTCAGCCAGTCCACAGGATCATCCTCATTCTTTTTCTCCTCTTTTTTTTTTTTCTTTGAGATTTAATTCTCCATGCCCAGCATAAGAGAAACAGGACAACTGCTCCACTAACAGTGCCAGCACTGATAACTATAACCGAAGACTTACCCCGATTGGATGTTCTCTGAATTTTAATATAAGCAGTGGAATTATAAAACTTTTCACTGTGGTTTGTTTGTTCTCAGAGAGTAGACAATGGACTCCAGATAACAATGACCACTGGAAAAATTGGCAGTGCCATCATACCTGAAAAAAGCAGATTTGCAAGAGCAATTTTTAAGGCAAAGGCTTTTACATTCATCGCTTGACACTAATTCTGGAGTGGACGTGTTTTCATAAAAATAAGTAAAGTACGAAATATGCTCCACCTCCAGAAACTGATGATCTTGGTCGCCGGTTGTGGGGGTTTTTGGGCAAACGAGGGGACTGTGTGGAAGACAGCGCAAATTGGGTTTGGAATCATCAATCTGATCAAAAGTATTGGCCTCTTTTGGACAGCTGCACCGACTGTCGGTGCAAATACCATAATCCCCACATGGTCTTGGATAATCGCATACGGTCAGCATATCAGTAAAATCTGTCAAATAGTCAGCAACAGATTTTTCTGTTTTGTCTGTAAAAGAATAAAACTGCAGATACCCATCTGAAGCCATCATAAAGTAGATGCAATTTTTGGGTATGGGAAGATTCATTGCAATCGGATTAGATAGAGATCCTTCAACAAAGTAGTAGATTGACTCATTGTCGAACTTTATATAAGCTAAGTTCTTATGGCTAGGTTTGTCTGGGTACCTAAAATACATTTGAGGAGGCGCAGTAGATGTAAACCATCCAAAACCGTTGAGAAGCAAGATTCCATAGAAAATACCTGGGCTTGTATTTGTAGGAGAATTGTTTGCAATAAGCTTCTGTCCCACCTTCAACTTCTGCCGCATAAGAAACTTTTCAGTGGGATAATCAAAAGACTGCCACAGAGTTCCATTGTAGCTGTCGAGCAGCACCAAGTTCCCAGATTCTTCGATCCTCATCCCTTGAAAATCTTGGGAATATGTATTTGTAGACCAGACTAGAGTGCCACCTGAATTTTTCAACACAAGGTTTCCATTGGAGGTGAGTCCAATAGTAGCGTCATCCTCCAGCAAAAGCTCTCTGTTTGCACTCCACACCATTTGCAGGTCAAGTGGGTTGGTATCAACATCTCCATAGATAGCAAAAAAGGTTGCAAATAAGTAGCCTGTGTCACATGGAACAGAGTAGCAGAAGAATCCACACCGAACTGCAGAATTACTTCATTATAGGAGATATTGTTGGTGAGAAGAATTGGCCGGACTGTGAGGGGGCCTATGTAATCTGGTGGAGGTGGCAATAAACCCAAAGATCGCACATTGTTGATCCATGTGGTGCCTCCCACTGCATTTGCAGAACCAAGGGCGCCGCATTGCTCAAACAGAAATGATGATATGACAAAGAATGGGACAAATAATGAAGTAGAGGCTATGTGGAGCATAAAAGAGTTACTGTCATCATCCTTCAAATCTAATATTGGCTTGGATTTCCCATTGCCTCTTATGACACTGTTGCAAGTTAGTTGAACAACGTGGTCTGAGACTCCCATGGTGCTGTCGAAATATTCAGTGCTGAGTTTGAAGGATCTTCGGTCAAAAATAGAACACCTCTACATGGATTTTGATCTGACAACTACAATAGCGATAATAAAGCAGCGGATAATTATAGCCAGACTATCCAGATAAATTGGGTAAATTGAAATCATTCATTATTTTCTGTACAAAAAAGCATTTATCTTTCATGTTTGATAAGAACGATGATCTCTTTTAATTTGTGTGATAAGCATTTATAATCCCTAGATCATTCATTTATAGATAATGATAACGGTTTTCGCTATTTCTGGGCTTGTAGAATACGCCAAAAAAAGAGTACGTTCAAAGGTTTTGAGGTTGCCCTTGATCAACAGGCCGTTAGTATGAATTCCCGATTGAATATGCATTTGTCATTGAGAAATCCTGTTCTACCTCAATGTATTCAATATACATTTGCAAATTTATATCATCTTCTTCCTTCTTTTTAATAATGTATCTATTTATTATCCTACCGAAGGGAGTATATATTGCCTTCAACATTCATATTAAATCTTTTTAGCTTCCCAATCAATTGTGTTTCCATGTGTCCAACTTAATATTTAGATTATAGGTTTTATTTAAATAACATACTTATATTACACCGAAATGCATTTTTACACCGGAGGTGTTCCTTTGAAGATGACTCTGCTGGAAAGAGTCAAACTCCGTTATAACTCTTCACGGAATTATTTCCGGCACCAGTAAAAAACATTTTCAAATTAAATTGGGTTGTTTTTTTTGGTAAATATCAATAATTTCCTGAATCCCCATATTTAGAGGGGCGCATTGCAGATCAACAAGAGTTTGCAGAATGAGTGTGGAGTGCAACTGGTAGTTTTCTTATGGGTGGCTTACTTTGACCTGATGATTTCAAATACACCCCGCTCACCATTTCAGAACCAAAGTTAAACGACATGCAGACATTAAAGGAGACTCGAACATTAAATGTATCAGTAAATTGTAATTTCATTGCTTATGTTGTGTCCTCATCAAATTGTAGCAACCAAGACAGGTAAGTTTTCGTTGGAAGGGAAGGCACTCAAAACTTGATCGAAAAGGGGCTCGATCTGGCATTACTGTTGGGATTTGATTAGTATTCTTGCATAAGTTGTGTGATTTTCCCCTCCTCTACAGCCATGCCCTGTTTTGTCACAGTCAGCCAACTGCAAACAACCGCTAAAGCTCACAACCAGGTGGAGAAACCGGCTTCCTTGATGGATCCCCACAATAGTCGGTAGAGAAAGCCTGCATTTCTTTGGTAGTGGCAGAATTTGAAGATGCGCCATTCACCACCACAACTCTATTTACGCTAGGTTGTGACAATCGTAATCCACTTTTATATCTTGCCAGAGCGTTGTAAATTACAATATTAAAAGCATTTTAAGGACTTTTGACACTGAACGTTTCTTTGAAAAGAAGAAAAATAAGAAAGGAGAAAATACATAGAAAAATTATTAGACTTTGTGTCTTAAATTTCCCATGTGTATACTGTAAATACTATTTTTCCTACTTTCCACAAAAGACTGCCATATGTAAAATCTTGTTAACAGTTGACGAACTAATGTACTCACTCCATAAGCTATTCACCTAAAGATATACTTTAATCTTGTAAGTATATTTGTTTCTTATCCACGCAATGACAATATATAGATTACGGATGCCTGGTGAATGTCGTCGCTGTAGAAACGAAGGCAATGGTAGCAGATACCATTGCGATGTGTGCGACTATTTTGCACACCTTCATCACCTTCTTCGTATTCTTATGACTGTAAGTAATATTTTCGATGGCCATAACCTGTAACAACACCAACACCACCCCCACTGAAAAGAAAAATCTTAGTGCGTTTGTCACCACAAATATCTTGAATTTCATGCTTTCCATGGCTTCTGTCGCCCCTGCGAAGCCAAGCTCCGTTTCGAGCCCCATTGAGACATTGGGAGTGTAAACATGCTGAGAAATACGAAGTAGAGAAGAATCATAGCCACCGCTATAACTTCATCACCGAGGCTCATGTCTGTGTAGACTTCCTCAACCTTAAAGCCATTGCAGTTTAGTAACAACTGTTCTTCCATGTTGTCTAGAATGGTCTTGTGGAAGGCATTACTATTCTTGAAAAATAGAAACGTACGAGGCATTGTGGGAGAAAATTATACATGTGAGTCGATGCAATGGCATTACCATTGACAGGAGAGACAAGGTTGTTTGCGTATCATAACAAGTGGTAGTTACGCACATTCCACGCAATTGTATACGTTGCCGGCACGCATTAAGGCGGTATTCCGTGAAGTCCGCCCGTGAAATATCAAAAAGTGATGTCAGACGTAAGGCTTAGTACATTTGTCGTCTTAACAATGCTTTACTAATTTTCCTTCTCCTATTGATGATCATCGTCATTTTTGGAGGTGTATTATATGGTAAAAGGGGTCGTGCCTAATGATCACTTACGTTAGCATAGGTCCCAGCAAAATCGAGCCTAGCGTCTACGTGGCCGTGACACCCGCATATGCCATCCTCTGCGCCACACATCATTTCAAGAAAATGTTTTGAAAAAGTCAAATTTATTCACATATGAGAACATATGTGAGAGTTAGGCATAAAGGGTAAAAGGTATCTCTCTTTTGGCAGTGTATTTTTTCTAGAATCTTTCTCTATAATTTTGTTGAAAGGTGGACTCTCATTTGTGATATTTTTACTTTTTAGTTTATCTGGTCTTTCACATAAAATTTTTATATCATACATATTTTACTTTCAATGAAATCTATTTCTGTTGGCAATAATTGACATATTAATGTGGTCAATTGCCTTTTGGTTTTGCCATCTCTTGTTGCATTTATATAAAATTTCACATCGCTTCACCTTCCTTTTGTATTCTTCGTTGTCACTGCAAAGAATTATCAGATGAATGAATAACACACACTCAATAATAAATTTAGGCTCTTTCTCATCATCCTTATAAATGGAACTGTGTAAGCAAATAATTAAATTCACCACTGCTAAAACTTTAGCCTTTCTAGGTGCCATTTTAAGAGAACTTCTTCCTTCCAATGTCGCATCGGAGACTTGGGCGGATTGAATGGAAGGTGTGAACGGGGGGTGCGGGACAATTGATTAAGGTGCATTATTCTCAATAGACGCAATTGTTATTTACTGCCTACATTGTATTCTTCCCCTTTGTCCGCAATCTCTATTTTCTTGATTCGTTTCGATGGTCGTTTGCATACTACTGTGGATTCACTTTCGTAAGTGACTGTCTCAAGTAGGGAATGTCTCATAACCCTCCTTTCCTTGGTATAGAAAAAATCACCAGGTACAAAAACGCAACGAACGTTCAGATTCAATCCAAGAAAATAAAAAAACGCAAACGACTACTGACTACCTTGCACTTGCACAAGCTGGCATAGTGCCGCACTGAATGCACATCAGAAATCTACCCCCACTACCCTTCGAATTTGACACATCAACAACTTAGCGTCCAAAAAAATAAAAGTGATCGTTGCATGTATCTACCATGCTTATTATTATCAAGAATTCTCCAACTTTTCCTTATATGGTTGATTGGATCCCACAACTATAGGGTGTAATTAATATTAATATGATGAACAAGTTCATAGATAATTTCTGTGATTGGCATGTCTATGTCATGCAAGTCTAAAAACCTATGCTTAAGAGAGGTTATCATATGTCATGAAAATTTGTAAGTGCTTTGTCAAGTACCCTGATTTGGTGTTTTGGTGTCAATTTACATTTACAAGTTAATTGACCTGAGATCAAATTAATAATAAAAAAATATCATGATATTCTCTACATTATTTCTTGTTACAAGCTTTGTTTAGTTCTATCGGATGTTAATCTTTGTTTTCTTCATTCATTTTTGTACTTGATGCGGATTTGTTAGGTGTAGATTTTGGAATCTGAAGAAAAACTTGATTATCTCCTCTTCTTGTTTCATTAAACCAAAAAAATATAGATGAACAAAACATTGGTTCACTTGGAATTTATCTAAAGCATGTCTGAAACATTTACTCTACTTAATCTCTAGGTGGTGGCAAGATAAGAGTTTTGGAGCAGGGTATGGACATCTTTTATGATAAAATATATTTCACTCAAAATTATAATTTCAACAAATTTACCATTGTTATCCTCTCCGGTGTAATTTGCAACTCATGTGCAATTGCTAGTTTACAATGGGAAATGCGAGGGGGGCTTTGACGAGTGACACGTTGATCGGTGGTTCAAAGTTTAAAGTACTTTGACGTCCTCCATGGCTCCACCTTTGACCATCGATCTGTAAGCATTGTAGCATTTGATTTTTCCTTCATCTTGTTTGTGTTTGACTTTATTTCCTTTGTGTTTGTGTTTATTTCATTTCCGTATATGTTTCAAAAGGTCGCGATTTTGAACCCCGACGAGGCTTTAATAATATGTGGTAAAGCATTGTTCGTTGCTTCAATTTCTACATTATTTTATTAGTTCCTGCCTATGGCAGGAATACTATAGCTTTCACTCCAAATCAATAATTCTTTGCTTCCAACCAATCAGCAATACGAATTTTACTTTCTTCTCTAATGTTTGTTTTTAAAATTATTTAATAAATCTATTCAAATTAATTTATTACATTTTTGATTGGTTCATAAGTTTGAAATGACTATTTTTCTCCCTTATTACAGTACAGTGTTTATATAAATTTTAAAACTAAAAACCTTAGCCAGACATGTGTCCAGCTTTTAAATTGGTTTGACTAAATATTAATAACGAAACTACCTTCCACAGAATTCTTGAAATCAGCAATACGAATTATGAAAAAGCCATAATGCCTCATACTCTGCCTTGTAGTTGAAGAAAACTGACCCCTTGCCTTCATTTAATTATTTTCCATACTTGGGATGTGGTTTTTTTTATTTTGAAGATATAGCTGTAGTATTTTGATGATGCTGGCATGGGGGTTCTTGATCGAGCGCCTTTGCAATAGCACCCTTTGAAGGGCTTCTTTTAAGTGTATACGGTTACTGCTTCTTAATCTTGATTTTATACCTGGGGCATCCGGTTGTGGTCGAGTGCCATCAGGGGCCTTTGGTTCTGTTAAGCACTCTGCTTCGACTGCCTATAGAAGTATCTTTATCGCATCTGTTGCAAGGGGCTTTTGGGTGTCATCTCTTGAATTGGCGGCGGCAGTTGTGGTGGCTGGCGTCGTTAGGTCTGGAAGGTTGAGGCGGGCGTGGGAGCCGTAGAGAGTGCGTGTGGCGTGGTCGTAGGTGAGAGCGGCCTCTCGGACTGTGTCGAAAGTGTTGAGCCATTCGCGTTTGCGTTCCTTGGGTTTCGTTATTTCGGCTACCCATTTTCCGCAGATACGTTGGCGAACGCCTCTGAAATTACAAAGAGCCTTCTCTTTAATTTTTCGGTCATCTCTTGCCAAGGGGGCTTGTGGGCGTGAAAGGGGGACATGTGGTCTTGAAACGGTGTTATCTCTTCTTGCCAGGGGGACCTGTGGGCGTGAAAGGGGGCCATGTGGGCTTGAAACGGTGCTATCTCTTCTTGCCAGGGAAGCCTGTGGGTGTGAAAGGGTGTCAGCCAGGGGAGCCAATGTTTCCGTTAAACGTTGGAGGGCACGTATAAGTAACCGCAGGGGGGGCTCTGGTTCGGTTGCATCTTCTAGGGGGTTTTTGAGCATCTAAAAATTTAAGTCCCAAAAATTTCTCCGGGGATGGCACTGTTAACCTGGCGCTCTCTCCTCATGATGTCGGCAATGCGCCGTCTCTCCAGAATTTCACTGTGCGTTCCATATCATTCAGAGTCGTAGCTGCGGCTGTCGACAATGCATTAAATCCTGGTTGAAGCAGTAACTTTCTTTTTGGCGATAGTACTCTGTGAACGAGTTCTGTCGGTGCAGTTGAATTGGTCTGCGTGTGAGCTACGAGGAGAGCTCTGTTTTCGGCATTCCAGCCGCTTCTACTTCTCCGGGGTATGGTTTTCACAATCTTATCGAACTTACTTGCCATTTCGTTCTCTGAACAACAAAATTTCTAAGTTTTAATTCCGCCCTAATGCAAGGGGCTGAAATTGATACCGTATTCTGGATATTTTAATTTGAATGCGAAAGTAAATTTCCCGCTCACTCTCAAAATATCACCGACATCTGCGCTTCTAAATTGAGACTAGGTAGATGATATAAAGCTTTTCATTTTGGCTTTGTATTCATGTCTAGAATAAGCGTTTAATTTATTAATGTTTTTATGATTGAACGTAGAGAGATTATTAGTTCCTGCCATAGGCAGGAATACTATAGCTTTCACTCCAATCAATAATTCTTTGCTTCCAACTAATCAGCAATACAAATTTTGCTTTCTTCTCTAATATTTGTTTTTTAAATTATTTAATAAATCTATTCAAATTAATTTATTACATTTTTGATTGGTTCATAAGTTTGAAATGACTATTTTTCTCCCTTATTACAGTACAATGTTTATATAAATTTTAAAACTAAAAATCTTAGCCAGACATGTGTCCAACTTTTAAATTGATTTGACTGAATATTAATAACAAAACTACCTTCCACACAATTCTTGAAATCAGCAATACGAATTATGAAAAAGCCATAATGCCTCGTACTCTGCCTTGTAGCTGAAGAAAACCGACCCCTTGCCTTCATTTAATCATTTTACGTACCTGGGAAGTGTTTTTTTATTTTTTTATTTTGAATGTTTTCATTTGTCTTTTCTCCAACTAACTCACCAACTCTGCATTTTTTATTATTTCTAAGTGTAGAGGGCAAAAAAACGAGCTCATTGCAACAAGTTTCATTAAAAACCATGTTCTGTGGAGGGAGAAAATGGAGTGCGGGTTTTAGAGTTGCGTATGGCTATTTCCTTAGTTTTTCGGGCCTTTTGTTCTTTTTTACCAGTCCGCACAGCCCCATACTTGGTCGAATTCATTGAATTTGGGTGTTCTTACTCCCTCAGCCACGTGTCATCTTGCCATCAACTTGCAGGCTTGGAATAGTCACATCGCCCATTTACAAAAACGTTCGGCCTTTGTTCCTAATTTAATTGCCCAGCCCGTATTAAAAAAAGGGGGTGTTTTTTATTTGATTTCGGTGAAATCAGTTTAATGAGGTATAATCAACCCCCTGTGACGTCTCTGTGCACATTGACCTGAAATTTTGTCTCTCTTCCACAAATTTATGGTTGTGCATTAAATCTACACTCATATATGATTAACTGGATGCCTTCTCCACAACATCTACTAACTTCACACAACATAGGCTTACATGCCTCATAGTCTTCTGACCATTTTTCCGTTTTCTTCAATAATGACATGAAATCTGCATTGCTAAAATATTAATGAATGGAAAATGTGAGTAGATGGCTAATGTATTAAAGCATGGCTAAAGCACTATCATATATATTTTTGTTAAAGTTTATATATGTGGGTAAATAATATAGCAAATCTTCATATTTACGGTGGTGAGTTAGGCTAGATAAAAGATGTAGATGCAAAAAAATTGAATACAAATATTTTAACAATTTCCAGTTTTCATATAAAAATTAAATTTAAATTATTTTGAATTTTATCAACAAAGGAGGAGCTATATAATTTGTTTATTGGAGGCATTTGGTTGCATATAATATCAACTACTCATGTCGTTAGGATTTCAAATTTACCATAATAAATTTGTCAGAAAATTAAGTTAACTAGAAACTAAATTAATAGACATATGCATGGTCTTTTTTCATTTAATTTTTTTTTTGGAACAAGTATCTATCCTCCAAAAATTACTATTTATTTATTGTCATGGCTAACAATTGTTTCCCTCAAAAACATTCATTTTACTTATTGCATATATATGCTAAATTGTTATGCCACCTATTTCGATGTTCAAGCGATTAGTATACCATATCCAAGATATATGATTATGATTGCAATTTTTAGAAAGTTCATTAGAGAAGCCTACAATATTTGTTTTGCAGTACTTAAAAGCTTCAAATAGGTAAATTGCCTTGAAACCTACAACAACATTTTACAACTTCCAAGGTCCATTTTTCTTATGTCCTTCCAGCTCTTAAGCAATAAATCATCTAACCAATTAATCAAATTTATATCAAACTACTTGCAGCATACATGGCAGGAACTGGCCGCCTTGCAGCTCTTGTTTTAATGGCAAATGAAGTAGGGTCTATTTTTTCATACACATTCTAGCCAAGATTTATATTTATCTCAACAAAAAATAGAAAACCCTAATCGCATAGGATAAATGAAGGGTGGGGGATTGTAGGAGTACGCCTTGTTGGAACTCCTGGTGGTTGAGAGGTATAGCGAGAATGTTTTCTTGGTGGTTGAGAGGTATGGTGAGGATGTTTTCCTGGCGGTTGAATGACATGGTCATGTTGTAGTCATTTAGGTGCTTCGTGCAGTCACAAAGGAGAAGGGATGTATTAACTGACGTTCCTAAACATAAAAACCATGCATTTTTGTAAGAAGGTTGTGTAGTGGGTAGGTTTAGGGATTAGGGTCACACATGCAACCTACTTTAATATTTCCAAGGAGAAAATGTTTTCATGTTTTAACCCTTGCTTTGCTACTCAGCGGCTAGGTGTAGGGGTTGGTTGTGCCCTTTATTTTTTGTAAGTTTACCCTTTCATGATTGTTGTTGCTGGAATCCTGAGTCAAGTGGCCTTTTGCATTTGTGACTGGTGTTGCTATAAGCTCGAAACAAGTGGTTTTTTGTATGAGAAACCATATGAGCCTAGGCTGGGAGATGCCTTTGGTTGCATGATCCAGGGAAATGGATGTATGTTATCTCTGACTTTCCTCCCTTGTCCTTCTGTTAAAGTCCTTGATCCACATTTCAACTTTCTTATAATAGTTGCTTCATATTTTTGTTGGGGTTCAATCTCAGGTTTTGGTTTTTGAGATGTGGAGGCACTTATTTCTATGTCATCGTTGGGCTCTTTAGGCTTATTGTTTCCTTCCTTAATCTCATTGGTGTCATCATTTTTAGCATATGGGAATCACTCATAGCTCAATATTGCAAATTTAGAGAGCCCTATGGAAGTAGCTACTTTTTCTCCACTTGATGACTTTAACTATATAACATTTTATTTGAAAAAAATACTTTCTATTCAATATGAAAAATTTTGTTGTGTTCCTTAGTTGTGAGGAATATCAATTGGCATTTTAATTGCTCAAGGAATCTTGCACGTTCTTAGTATGCGACCCATTAATATTGTAAACACATACATGCTGAAATGGAAATGGAAGGCAAAGAAGTAAGGTAGAAAATCAAACTATGCGAGTTAATTTGTTTGTGAAATGACCCGTTCTTACTTTCATGATCATGTTTTGGATGGAGAAATTTTCAGACCTCAGTGATTAACTGGGTATCTATTCTCTTAACTCAATGTTTTTATAGTTTTTCTTTTCTTTTTTAAGTTCTAAAATTTGGACTTCAACTATTGTGGGCATTTTTCTTTATGAGGTGTGTATTATAAAGTGCATAAAAAGTCCTTTGATTTCATTATTTTTTATTGACAATGTTTACGTGGATATTGTAAATAGTTAATGGCTATGTGCCCAATTCCTTTGGTATTGCCTATCTTTTTTCAATTGGGTTTATACAACACTTGGATATTACTTTAGAGTTTAATACACTCAATTTCGTCCGAGGTGTTTCAGGGAGTGGGATTTTACTAGGGCCTTGTGTAGTCACAAAGGAGAAGGGATATGTTATTTGACATCCATAGACACAAAAACCATGCATTTCTGTAAGAATGTCGTGCAATGGGTAGGTGTAGGGTTTAGGGTCATGCATGCAACCTACTTTAAGTTGTGCAAGAAGTAAATATTTTCATGTTTTACCCTTGTTTTTCTACTCGACCGCTAGGGGTAGGGGTCAGTTGTGCCCTTTGTTTTTTTGTATAATTTATGTTGCTGGAATCCTGAGCCAAGTGGCCTTTTGCATTTGTGACAGGTGTTTTTATAAGCCCGAGACAGGTGGTTTTTTGTATGAGGAACCGTAGGATCCTAGGCTAGTAGATGCCTTTGGTTGCATGATCTAGGGTGGTGGATGTATTTTATCTCTGACTTTCCTCTCATGTCCTGCTGCTAAAGTCCTTGATCCACCTTTCAAATTTCTTATAATAGTTGTTTCATATTTCTGTTGGGGTTCAATTTTGGGCTTTGGTTTTTGAGATGTGGAGGCGCTTATTTCTATGACATCGTTGGGCTCTTCAGGCTTATTGTTTTTTTCCTTCATCTCATTGGTGTCATCATTTCTAGCATATGGGAATCACTCATTGTTCAATATTGCAAATTTAGGGAGCCCTATGGAAGTAGCTGCTTTTTCTCCACTTGATGACCTTAACTATATAAAATTTTATTTGAAAAAAGTACTTTCTATTCAATATGAAAATTTTGTTGTGTTCCTTAGTTGTGAGGAATATCAATTGACCTTTTAACTGCTCAAGGAATTTTGTACATTCTTGGTATGCCACCCATTAATATTGTGAACACATACATGCTGAAATGGAAGTGTAAGGTAGAGAAGTAAGGTAGAAGATAAAACCATTCGAGTTAATTTGTTTGTGAAATGACCTATTCTTACTTTCATGATTGTGTATTGGATGGAGAATTTGTAAGACCTCAGGTGATTAACTAGGTATCCATACTCTTAACTCAATGTTATTATAGTTTTTCTTTCTTATAAGTTTAATATTTTTTGACCTCAACATTGTGGGAGTTTTTCCTTCTGAGGTGGGTACTATAGAATGCATAAAATATCCTTTGATTTCATTGTTTTTTGATGACAATGTTTACCTAGATGTTGTAAATAGTTGATGGCTATGTTCCCATTTCCTTTGGTATTTTCTAGATTTGTTCAATTGGGTTTATACAGCACTTGGGTATTACTTTAGAGGTCATTGTAATCAATTTCGTCTTCAGTGTTTTAGGGAGTGGGATTTTACTAGGGATTTATTGGCAGACTAATTGATGTATGATTTATCACCCCAGTTGATTTAGAGATCTCTGATCATATTCTTCTGAACTTTTTAAATTATTGTGAATTTGGCAGGGTCTATTGAGGTCTTGTTTTTTGTCTAATGCTATAGCCTGTGATAAAAATAGGTACATACAAGTAACAATTAAAACCGTGGGTTCATTGATTTTGGTGGATGGGTAGAGAAAATCTTAAAATGACCTAGATATAAACCCCTGGTGTGAGGAGAGTTCTAAGGTTTATTCTCACATGGGCATGCCTTGTTTCATGTATGACGATGGTCTTGGAGACTAGCTTAGCACTATGTCTATATTCATTTCACTCGTCCATTTTTGTCAAACAGTTGGCATGCAACATACAAAAGTCCAAATTCTATACATAAGAACATGCTTACTTTTGAAATATCATCCTCAACACAATATTTTTTGGTTATGTGCATTAAAATTTTATTTTAAAAACCTATCCATGTAGACAATCAACTATGGACCCAATTAATGATTTTTTTGATTCAAAAGGGTCATTTTAGTTCCAATATCTACAGGGAGACCAAAAAAAAAAGTATGTGTGAGGTGTTACCATTGCCACCATCCCATCTGGAGGCCCAAGATTCATAGATGATGTTAGAAGGCTATAAACGTTCTCACATGGGTCAATGGGACTCAAAACTATATCTGTTACATGTGCTTCACCTCAATATTGTCAATTGGTGATGAGTTTGGCATGGGCCAAATGTTGTCTTTTCTCTCTTGTCATATATAGATGAGTTTAGCATGGTACAAATCCATTAAATTTGATGGAATGAAATTTTTAGCATCTTTAATTCACTGATCTTAAAAACATTGTTAGGCCCATTAAATGGTAGAATTTTGAAACTTCACAAAAAACCTTGAAGTAACAATTTATCTCTCCCACACTAGCACCATGTTTCAGTTCATTTGGGAATGATAAGCCTGATTTAATTCTTCTTGACTGATATTACTTGTTTACATGATGCTAATGTTGCTGTAACTCACTATTGGTGAATCAAAACTTATCCAATTTTCATGAAACTTGATGGACTAATTTTATGATAGGTCTAACACTTGTAAGTAAATCATTCATACTTTTAAAGTTTCATGTTTAGGATTAATATCTATTGTTGTGCATGTTCCTTTTTGCCAAGATTGTGATTTTTTGAATTTATATTATGTTTCTTATTAGTCTCTAATATTAATCACGCAACATCTTGCTTCAATATTTGGGTTTCATTCATGATATTTTTATTTTTAGATGAGTAGTAATGGATGAGTTTCCTTTTCATTTATTGTGTTAGGTACATTGTTTAAATAAAAGTGCAAAAAAATTGTTGTATATTTGTTGTACAACAATATATTTTGTGCTTTTTTTGCAATAAATATACTATACATTGTTATATCCTCTTTGATGCACTGGAAATCTAGTCAATAGAGACATATCATGTAATTTTTTGAACCTATAATGGTAGGGTTTGTAACATTTCATCATTTTACTCTAACAAAACCTTTTATTATATGATTTGTATGTCATTTAATATCGTGTATATTTTTTTAATTGGGTGATGGTTTTTACTTTGCATTTCTCCCTTGAAATTCTCATAGAACAATATGTTATTGGGAGCAATGATTTAGGTTCGTTTTCAGAAAGATTGGTTATGGATATTTCCAATTAGGTTTAGGGACATTTTCCTAATTTATATTTAAAACAGTTTCCACAACTTTAGCTTTCATTGTTGTGATTTATAAGGCTTTTGCACATCAGACAATGTGTGGACTAGACATTATTATTAGTGGACTAGGGGAACATAATAGAGTTGTAAGTATTTTTCTATTTTTGTGATCAACTGCATTTCTTTCTTTTGTTGGTATTTTGCTAATAATTTTGGCTTGATTAATCATACGAATATATTGTGTTTCCTATTCTTTCAATTGCCCCTTTTCATATGAAGTTCAACCCTTTTAATATGTTGATTCTTTGATTCTTTCCCCCTTACGTATGGGTTATCACGGTTCCTAGGTGGCCTATAATGAATTCGATTATGGAACCGTGTACAACCTTTCATCGAGTTACCTCTTCTATTAGGCATGTGAATTGTGATATCGATTATGCTAGAGTATTATATTCAATATCCCTACATTTTTCGTGTTAGCCACCTGTAGATACAAAATAACGCAGTTTGGGTAATTATCTAGTCTTGGTTCCATACTACTATTCATATTATTCTTAAGTAAGAAAAGTACTAATTAACCCATGTCTTTGGCCACCTTTCTTTGCTTTTTGTTGCTATTTTCCATCTTACACTCTCACTTACTCAGTCTGCCTTTTTACTCTTTAGCATTTGTCATCTAGGACGCCAGTGCTAGGTGCCCTCATCCCCTCTGGGAGCCCCTATTCTCTTTGTACTTTAATCACACTTTTTGGGTCCTTTTTAGCCGTTTGAGCATCTTGTCTTTTTGGTAGTCAACCTTTGTAGGGTTAATTAAGAAATTCAAGCAAGTGAATTATATAAATATAAAGCTATGTGATCATAATAAAGGACCAAGAACTAGGCATTAGCTATCACCACCTAAGGTTGCATCCATAAAGCCATCTAAGAGCTCTATTGCATCCATCTAGCTCCATCACAAGGGACACAAGGGCTGGTTTTCTGCATCACACTTTATAAAAGGGAAGCTCATTCTATTCCATGCACACATTTACTACATTCTACACCTATCTACGTGCTTGCTATCCAAGTGCGATTGGTAAGAGAGCAACCTAGGGCACAATTCCGCACACACACACATAGAACTTCATTGGGTCTGAGATGTAGTGCAAATCTCAGTCGTAAGTTCACCATTGTGATAGGTGAGGATAGTCTGACCCCCCATTTTGTATCACAGGGGATTCATTAGCTAGGAAATATCCTAACACGTGAGTTCATATTGAGGTAATTAAAATGATTAAAATTAGATTCAATATACCGGTAGACAAGAGGGGGTGAAAGGGTTTAATTTCTAAATATTTTGAATCAGGTATTGGGGGTATGTTAGAGAGGTAGGACAACAAAAAGGGAGGTCTAATTTTAATATAAAACTAAAACATTTGAACCCTAGTATTTTAAAACTAGATATGTTATAATTTCAATTTAAGGAGTGTGGTCATAAATTTAAAGTATAATCTCTTTTTGAATAAAGAAATCTTAATTAAGAGATTCTAAACCAAGAAATAATAAGATGTAGAAAACTAGGATTGAGTATGTTTTTCAACACAAGTGATATTATTTAACCATCTTAATTATTTGAAGAATTATTGATAAATGGTTAAAGCTTAAAATTTATAAGGTAATTAGTAATAAATATTAAATGGATTTAAACTATCTTTCGAGAGAAATGCATATTTAAAAAATTTGAGTGAGAAATATGATATATTTTTTGTTTAATATATTAGGGTAGAAATAAAAAGGGGTAAATAAAATTCTCATGGAAAAATGGGTAAGTAAGGTACATAGATAAATAAGGGGTATTTTCATTCTAATAATATAATGGGAGGGGGCATTATAAATTGAATAATTAGAGGTAAAAACTAGAATTAAGGGTATTCTTTAATACCCTTTGAATGAACGTGATATACCATACTTTTATTAAGTGAACCCCCCGTGTTTTGTATCTTCATTTTTTAGGATTTGATGTCTATTTGAGGGCTTTGTAGGTTTCTACCGACCTTAGCAATTTTGGTGCAACCGTCAGAGTGATCAAAGGAAAACACCTTGTGACACCTCATAGGAGGTTTTATGAACATTTCCACAGACCCAAGAGCCCAAAAATAGATCCAAGGCACCCGCAGGTTCCCTTGTCCCTCTCCGGGAGCCCTAGTCCAACTTGTTCCTCCATTTTTGCATTTTTCTGGGTCTCTGTGCGATACCCCTACCATTATGTTTCCCCTGGTCATCACTTTGACATACTCCATATTTCACTGCGAACCAACTAAGTCCTTATACCCTCTCTTTGTAATTAGGGTTTCATTATTTATTGCTTAGTTTACTTGTGTATCTTTGCTATACTTAATTTTCATTTATTTACTGTTGCTATAACATTCAGATTATGCATATAAAATTACATTTTAGCTTAATCATTTTGGTGAACCCATTGTTTGAATCCACCTTCTCTTTAGGGCTCTTATCCTCTCATCACTATGGCTCAATCTTATAGAGAATTTACTGAAGACCATCTTAAAGCCCTTAATGATCATATTGTTGAGCATCCCCAAGATCTAGACTTCCTCTTACATGCTGCTCGTGAGGTAGGACATCCAATCTTGCAGAGCATACTGCTTCTGTTGCCATCCCCATTTCCATTGCTATTCAACCACCTGTTTCTACTCTTCCACCCATTTCTATCATCCCTGTGTCTGTACCTACTCCCACTAACCACTTCACTCCACCTCTTGTTTCTCACATGTGGAAAGTTTCTTCCACTGACACTCAAGATTTAGCCTCCCTCTATCAAGACCTTCAAGTACAAATTTCATCAATTACAACAGGCTACTTCTCGTGCATGTCTCCATCTTTGGATTCCACTTTATTATTACATACCACATTCACACTCTGCCATCTCCACTTACTCATTTCCTCCTAATTTTTTCACCCTTGAAGCTTCCCATTTTTAATGGGCATGGTGACCCACAAGAGCATCTCTGAGGATTCCATGTGGCTTGTCTAGATTTTGCGATGATCATATCCTCTTGGCTAAAATCTTCCCCCATAGTCTCCATGATTATGTGATGCATTGGTTCTATGACCTACCTGTCCACTCAGTAACATCTTTCACGCATCTGGCTGATGCTTTTCTCACTCACTTCTCTATCAACATCAGTCTCTAAGATCTCATATGCTCAACTTGCACAACTTAAACAAGGATGTAATGAACATCTTAGTGGACTTATGTCTTGCGATACAAAAACAACTTAGCTAAGATGTCCAATGTGCTTGCGGACTCTGAGCTTTAGGACTTATTCATTCAGAGTCTATTACCACCTCTCTAGGAGAGTGTTCTCTTTGAGACATCTCCCTCATTCGATCAACTATGTCATACTCTTAAGCTTCACAAAACTAAGATCTTATCTATAGGAAAACTTAAATATCAAGAGAAAGCATCATCTTCTACACGTTTCAAAAGTAATACACCATTCAAACCATCAACAACCAAACCAACTGACAAAAATCACTGTCAATGTAGTATCCACCACCAAAGACCTTCAATCTGCAACCTCCTCAGCATACATACACGAAGTTAACTGTCCTTCCACATATTTTTCTTCCACAACTTGTCAAAAGTAATCTCATCACACTTCCTCCTCTGCTCTAATTAGATCCATCTCATCCAAAAGGTCGTAATTATGATGAAAAATTTCACTGTGACTATCATCAATGCATAGGGAATTCTACATGATCGTTGTTTCAAACTTTGAAATCTCATTCAAGATCTGATTGACAATAATAAAATTGAGCTTCCAAAGCCTAAAAATTCTTGCACTGTCAATGAAAATCATAAGCTCAAGATATTTAACAATCCACTTCCAAAACATGACAAGAAAATGGCTGACTCCTTGGCTAATCATACATATCGCAATGCCTCCTCTTGCATCAGGGGCTCTTGATTTCCTAGTTTCTCATACTGACACTTCTCCACCAGTTATTTCTTTCTCTGACCATGATTATCATGTGGCATTCTCTTCTAATCACTTACACATTAGTGCATCTATCAGATCTATCCTATCAATAACACTAAGGTTGATTTGTCATGGCCCATCAACACATGTTCTATTCCACTTCTCAGTTTCTATTGGCTATCTGACTTTCACAAATTTCATATCTGATGAACAATTCCTATGGTGTTGTCAAGCTTCACATTACTAGTCGGTCCTCTTACTATGCTGGTGCCCTTCCTTGTGGGACAAACAAGTTGAAGGGTGTGACATGCTCTTAGGCCTCAATTGGATTCAGTTTCAAGTCTATCATCTCCATGAATCATTTACGTCTAAAATTCATTCACAACAATCAAGTCATTTCTATCAATGGTGTTCCTCCATCTACTCCATGGTCACCAAATATCCTCTCACAGTTTCCAATGCATCACCTAGTCCATCTAGTATGTTATGACCTCTAGAACCTAAAGCACAATCTTCTCCTAGCTCACCTACTCACACATGACCTACGCAGTCTCATCGCTCTACTAGTCCAATACATCAATCTAGGTCCATCACTAGGATAACTCCTACATCTAAATGCACTTCACCACCTCATTTTATTCCATGTAGGTGTCCATCACCACCATGCATTCTACTTTACATAGGTCTCCATCACCTACACATTTTGTTACACCAAGGTTCCCACCATATACTCATCAATTAGCATGCATATAGAATTCACTCATCCTGCACAATGTCTATCTCATATACCACCACTCTTAGAGCATGGTCACACACCTTCATCACCACAAACATCGGTAGAGGACCTTCATCCTTTAATTTTATCAGATAGTTCATTCATCAACACACACTTGGGGGGCATTACGCTTATCCTCCCCTCTAAGCATCACACGTGTCTTATATTCTCATCACATCACATCTGGATCATTACACATATGCATACATTCACACACACTTCTGTATCATCATTACCCTATGACAGCACTCTTGTGCTTCCGTTCACACTTGACTGTTGAGGGCATCCTATATACATGAACCTCACACACTACACCTATTCAACAATACATCACACATCCGCGTATTTCTGTCCCACATCTTCACACATCACACACTTTTCTACATATACAATTCTTCCATCTACTTATGCATCATCCACACTTTGTGCTTTCATACATACATCTACACACATCATACACACTACATTATTCTACATTTTACATTTTCCACATCATTGACATCACACACACTTTTACACTTCCACACTTATATAATCTACACATATTAGCATTTAAACATTACATGCACTACATTACACATTACACCCTTAGCACATAACATACACAACTATCTAGACACATCAACATGGACACACATATTCACACATCCAATACTTATCTCTCTTATACATGTTGTACATCACTACACTCTAGTCCCATAGTCCATACTTGATTGCTAAGGGTATCACATATCAAATGGACCTCATCACACTCACACATTCAATCATTCAATCCACACTTCTCATGTGACATCACTAGTACACTTTGTCTTCATTCACATTCATATAGTGATATACACTTTATGATAAATCATCACCCCTTTTTATCTTTCCTATTCATTCATCTCGTGATATATGTTTTATGCTACATCATCACACTTTTTGACATCCTACTCACACACTTTTTGATATATGCTTTAGGATAAATCATCACCTCATCCAACAACTTCACGATTACTCATCCATATGTCACATATAATATCATCTACACATCATCATTCTACAACACTCCATGCTTTATTCATCAACTCTTTCTAACACATGACAACACATCATTCAGACCATTTCCTGATGACACACTCTTCATTTATGGTTCATTCTTGACTGCTGAGGGGGAATAAATAAATGAACCTCATTATATACATACACATCCACTCAGGGGGCACATGTTGCTCCTATCATTCACATTGTATTCCATTCTACCTCATCTACAACATACTGCATATCTTGGTTGCATTTACTCTTATTTACATTTACTTTTACATGTTCATCCTATTACACATGCTAGATAGATATCTTGTATGTCATTATCTTTATCATACACACATGCATGTTCACTTGATTTCTAGTTGTGATCAAAGATTTATAAATCCATTACATGTAACATGGATGCTTGGCACAGTACCTATTACCAGTCCCACAACAGCTCATGGGGGCATCCACTTTCGTACACTACAGGTGTTATTGTTTCATTTTGTTTCATAACACATTACTTTATCATATTATACACACCTTTGACATACTTTTTATCTTTCTAATATGTTAATAGGTGCTTCATGTGCAACATTTGTTATGCAAGACTATTTGCTTCCATGGTTGTTTAATACATTTTTTGCATTTTACTTGTCATTATTTGCGGGATTTTCCCTTTGTCTTGCTTGTTCTTTGATTGCTTCTTATGGTCCATTATGGACCTTGATTGTCTTGCGATATCATGAGTGGTGTCCCATGTTTGCAACCCACTTTTCATGGTCTACATTGTCTTCTTACATGTTTATTTGCATCTTAGCTTACACATTGTCTGTGTAGCTTACATTTTGTCTTATACATGCATGTTTGTCTTTACTTGTACTAACACTTGTTTCCTAGCCACTTTTTTGTGTGTGCCTTGGTTTCTACCAAGCACATTCACCTCCCCCCTACAGGGCATAAATTCAGCACAATCGTTCAGTCCTCTTTTGGGCTGCATACTCCTTCAACGATGTTGCATGCACCCAATGAGGGGGGCATCATTTGGGTGAATCAGTCACCCCATACAACATTATACACATCATGGTACCGGTACAACAATTTTTAGTTTTAGATAGGGCTCATAATCAGACTTGGGTCCTTAACACAATGGCCTTCCCTAGGTGCTAGATACAGGGGTCAATTACACATTTTTCAAATTACACAGAGGATTTTGGTAGTTCAGATTCACTTTAGCACTCCATTTACACAATGGATTTTACAGGGCATATGGTCCTTAGCACATGTGTTTATACACACCATCTGTAGTGGTGTTCTACATTGTGGGAAGTATTTAAAGGATTGGAGGATGACACCAGACTATTCTCCCTACACTTCTTCCATTTCATTGGCATGAGATCACCCAAAAAACTCGTGTGTCGACATCATCTACATGATCCTTTCTATACACTCTTTCCTCATCACGGATCAGGTGCACATGTTCCTTTTTCACACTTTTCATTTTTTACATACTCCTTTACATGATTTTTACACATATACATGTGTATTTGACTACTTGTCGGCTTTTCTTTTTGTAGGTCCATCCATATGGGAAGTAGTAGTCAACATCAACAATGACAAATCACACACATCAACAACAACATCGACATCAACAATAGGTACATCACGACATCTACACATGCGTTTCCACCCTAGGTTCATTTTCATCACTTTTTATGCACTTTCTCCTCCTTAGCATCCACCCTTCACATTTTTATCACTCCACACTTTGTCTAGTCCCTCGACATGCTTTCATCATCAATCTACATGGTTATCAGTACACATCTCTATCTACTTTATGTTACCGAGTTTTCCACTCACCAACATAAAGTGGGGAAAATGTAGACACAAAATCACACACTTTGGGTAATTATCTAGTCCTGATTGCATACTACTATTCATATGATTCCTAAGTAAGAAAAGTACATAATTAACCCATGTCTTTGGCCACCTTTCTTTTCTTTCAATGTTGCTACTTTTAGTCTTACACCCTTCACTTGTTCAGTCTGCCTTTTTACTCTTCGACATTTACCATCCAGACACTAGAGCCCAACCAAGACGCTAGGTGAGGTGCCCTCGTCTCCTTTGGGTGCCCCTGTCCTCTTTGTACTTTAATCACACTTTTTAGGTCCTTTCTAGCCATTTGAACATCTTATCTTTTTGGTAGTCAGCCTTTTCAGGGTTAATTACGAAATTCAACCAAGGGAATCATATAAATATAAAGCGATGTGATCATAATAAATGACCAAACACTAAGCATTAGCTATCACCACCTAAGGTTGCATCCATCAAGGCATCTAAGAGCTCCATTGCATCCATCTAGCTCCATCACAAGGGATGGACTTTTCTGCATCACACTTCATAATCTAGGGAAGTTCATTATATTCCATGCACACATTTACTACATTCTACATCTAGCTACTTTCTCACTATCCAAGTGTGATTGGCATAAGAGCAACCTAGGGTACAATTCCGCAAACACACACATAGAATTACATTATGTATGAGATGCAGTGCAACACTCAGTCGTAAGTTCACCATTGTGACAGTTGAGGACTGTATGACCCCTCATTTTGCATCTTTTTTTAAGGATTTGATGTCTATTTGAGGGTTTTATAGGTCCATCTTTCATTATAGGTTTCTAGCGACCTCGACGATCTTGGTGTGACCTCAGAAAAATCAAAGGAGAACACCTTGCGACACCTCAGAGGGGGTTTTCTATACATTTATGCAGATCCATGCACCCAAAAACATCTTTAGGGCACCTGCCCCATGTCCCTTTCCATGCGCCCCAGTCCAACCTGTTCCTTCAGTTTTGCATTTTTTTGGGTCTTTGTGTGACACTCCTACCGTTTTGATCACCTGGTCATCACTTTGACACGCTTCATATTTTACTGCAAACTAGCTAAGTCTTTCTACCCTCTCGTTATAATTAGGGTTTCCTTATTTATTGCTTAGTTTACTTGTGTATCTTTGTTTTACTTAATTTTCATTCATTTATTGCTACTATAACATTCAGATTAGGCATATAAAATTACATTCTAGCTTAATCACCACCATTTAAAAATAGTAGGGGATGATAATGTAGAGGTTCTTGGTCTTATGCTTCCATAAATATTATACATCGGCCTTATCCTATACTACAATTATGCCTCTCATAACAATAACGTTGATGATAACATTTCATACTTTGTCCGTCCCACTAGAACAAGAATGCATCGACATGGAATTTTCCATCCCGAGATCCTACAATGACTCACAACTTCTCATTTCTAAATCACCATGAAATCGAATTGTTTCTTCTAGTTTATAATACAACCACATTAGAAATTTTTGAATTCTAGATCAAGAAAATTTACAACATTTGATGAGCAAGTTAAAGAAGACATTTGTAGGCTTCCCTATATACAAGCTTCCCTTACTCATTTTATGGTTCCATCCATCTGTCTCTCCACTTCACGTTGTCCTTTATCAACTTTCGCTAACAAAATTTTATGATTTCAAGTTCATCCCTTCACACCTACACTCTTCACTCCTCTACCCCATCCCTTTCGGCGTTCACATTGCATTGCTTACATGCAATTGCTAGTCTTAAACTTGCATATTTCCAGTAAATGTATTATGTATAGATCATTTTGTTATATATATGTACAATGCATATATCATTTTAAAATACTCTTTGGTACTGTGGTAGAGTGTGTATTCAACGTGTATTAATACAAAGGGGCATTGACATAAGTAATGATTTTATTAGCCTTAAGTTTTACATACATATGAATTACACTGTCATTGGTTGTTTATCTATTTGGCCTCAATGTTGGCAATTTGTTCATTAAGAATATTTTTTACTTTTCAAATTTGAACTCTTTTAATCATTTTAATTAGGAAAATTTCAAGGATTTTAAGGTAGTGTAGTTGAAAATATTATTACTATTAAAATATTATTACCATTGGGAATAAATATTAAATAGGAGTCCAAATATTTTGATGTAGACGGTTCTTGATTGTGAAAGCTATTTTAGTTAGGAAGAGTTAAAATATTATATAATCTTTGTGAAGGAATGAAGAAGATAGAGGGTGATAAGTTTGAAAGGGTGAATTACATTGACCATTTCTTCCCCTCTTAACAATTTTTTATGGTGTTTCTATGTTAACGTGAATCCCCTTATCTTGTTGGCCGACATGTCTAACCTACATTAGCTTTCTTGAAAACCATCTTCTTGGTTGACATAGTCATCTTCATGTTCTTTATTAATATTAAATGATTTTTTCAATTACAATTCCTTATTAAAAAATCAACACATTTACAAAGCAATTATTATTCCTCACGTTACTCACTTTTTATTCCCAAAGAAACTACAATTTCTATGAATTTTTGTTCAGCTTCATATACAAGGTGAACCAAACGTAACCTACAAACTTAGTATCTCTTTCAGATACTATAATGTGTCACAATCCATGCAATCCGACAATTTCACTAAAAAATTAGTTATATGCATCACATCATTGGTTTATAAAAGCAATAACATGAGCCATTTTTGAAAATATATTAACTAAGATATATTCATGCACCTTCTACATTCTATAAAATAAATGGTGTCTTGAAAAAATAGATGGTGTATTTAAATGTTAATTGTCTTAAGATTAATATGAGTTAACACAATTTTAAAAAAAATATATGCAAGGGTTATGTTGAATGTCATAATCTCTTTTATTTGTGTACCACGTTTATCCACCTTATATACAATAATATTAAACACTACCAATTGCATATGGGTTGCAATGTATTCTGTAAGGGATGAAAATGTACAAATACATTGGAAATGATTTTTGATGTGCTAGTTAATGTGTTGTGTTTATATATTAATTTTTCTTTTGTTTTATATGTTGCAATGATAATAATTAAAGATTGATGAATTAGGAAGAATGTAAGAGACACAAATATTTTATAAAGCGTATTAATTGTTAAAATCATTTCCTTGTCTCCTATGTTAGTTAAGACTCCCCTTCTATGGGATTCCCTCAAGTTAAACCAAGCTTATTTTTTGTACACATGTCACATTACCTTCTTAAAACACCTGAAATTTCAATCTAGTTTGCTTCACCCTTGCCAACTTTATAAAAAATCTCTATACTTGACAATGTTTGATTTATTAATGAGATTATCTTAACCTAAATTGATCTATTTTTTATCTGTATTTAAAGTGATTCAAAATTGTGTATATGTTACTCCTAATGTTTTCTCTTGATTTAGGGAATATTAGATAAAATTTTCAATACTTGATAAGTATTTATGAGATAAGCTCTTGAGAATTCAAGGTGAGTAAATGAATTTTTCTAACTTTCTTTTATACCTTGCAGCTAGATATGATTTCTCTCTAAGGCCAAAAAGGAAGTGTAAATAAGATAATATTATTAGGCTAATGTGGACAAAATAATTGAATAGAGACAAGACCGTACTTGTATAAATATGATTATCAACAACAATAGAACACCAAAGAACACAAGCTTGTAGATAAATGTTCTCAATATGCAAGTAGAATAGCTTAGCCACTTTGAGGGGGAAACCTCCAAACCATACAATAAGACTGAAATGATCAATATGATGATTAACTACTCCTTGCTACCACCTATGTATACCAATCCTATGCTATGACCAACACCAAGGCCGACCTACTAAACATATGAAATCATAAATGAATAACATATGACGATAAAAGAGATTATGTAAGCAACAAGTCGACATTACATATCCAATATAATCTATAGGACTAATGGCGTACCATGCCCCTCCACTTTAAAACAACATTGTCCCCTTTGTTAGGAATCCCTGGATGTTGTTGCACAAATGCTTCATCCTACCATGATGCATCCTCAATATTCATATTATTCCACTTGATTAGGTACTCGGTAATGACTCTGGTCCTCAATATTTTGGTGTGCGTCTGAAGAATACCGTTAGGTTCCAATATGATTCTTCCTTCCTCATCCAGTTCAAGAAGGACTGACTGGGTGGAAATGAGCTTTCCAAAAATTTATTCAAGAAAGAAACATGGAAGATTAGATGTATCTTACTTCTTGGAGGGAGCTCTAGATTATATGCCACACTATCAATTTTATGCAACACTCGGTAAGGACCATCGTATTTAGGAGAAATCTTATTATCCTTCTTCTGATGTTTTAATTATAACTGCTTATACAGCTGCATCCGTACAAAAACAAATTCACCCTCTTCAAAGTGTCACTCACTATGATGTTGATCAACCTGTTGTTTCATGCGGTTTGTGCCCTTGAAAAATTCTTTCTAAGACTAGAGAGTACCTTGTGATGGAGCTGAATGTAATATTTGATTGTTCTCACCTTCAGTTTGAAAATCTAACTAGAGATGAGTGATGGAGGATGGTACCTGTAAAGTGTCACAAATGGAGACATTTTGAGGAGGTATGAAATGAAGTATTATACCACCATTATGCAAGTGGAAACCATTGCACCCAATGTTCTTGTTTATCTGAAGTAAAACATTGAAGATATCCATCCAAACATTTATTTACCACCTCATTTTCCCCATCTGATTGAGGATGATAAGATGAACTCTGAGCCAGTTGGGTACCCAAATAAGAGAACAAATTATTCCAAAAATTACTTGTAAATATCGGATCACGATAAGTTACTATAATTTTAGGCATGCCATGGAGCTTTTGAACTGTGTCCATAAATGAGATGGCAACTGTACTAGCTATGAAAGGATCAGCCATGGCAAAAAAATGAGCATAGTTGGTAAGTTTATCCACCACAACCATGATGACACTTTTCCCTTAGATGATTTAGGCAATTGTGTGATGAAATCCATCGATACCTCTTCTCATATCTCGCTAGGAATAGATAAAGGTTGGAGGAGACCTGCTCTCTTAATGGTCTTGCCCTTATTAAGTTGACACACCAAATACTTTGCCACACATTTTTGAACATCTCCTTTCAAATCCTCCCAAAATAAATCTTTCTTAACTCTATGATACATTTTCAAGAACCTAGAATGGCCACCTAGTGGAGAAGAATGGAGCTCTGAAAGAACATGGTGTTTAAGTGTAAATTTCTTACATAAATATTGCCTATCTTTGTACCACAACGTATCCCCCTTCTATATAAATTGTTTTGATATGACTGGATCTATCTAGATATTTTGAATGGAAGTATGGGTTGTTGCATATTTTTGTCATTCTTCCCTTTCTTGATCTACCCAATCTTCCTTTATTATAGAGATGACACATAACAATGCTTCTGTGGACTCATTCCTCCTAGATAGAGCATCAACGACCACATTTTCCTTCCCTTTCTTATAAATAATCTCAAAGTCATATCCCATCATCTTAGTGAGCCATTTTTGTTGCTCTTATGAATATAGTCGTTTCTCCAAGAAGTATTTCAAACTATCATGATCAGTTTTTACCTTGAAGTGTCTACCCATCAAGTATGGTCTACATTGTTTAACTGCATATAGTATCACCATCATTTCCTTCTCATAGGTCAGCTTCAACAAATTCTTTCCTTTTATTTGTCGGCTCTCAAATACTATGGGATGTCCTTCTTGCATGAGTAATACTCCGATTCCATTTCATGAAGCATCACATTCAACTATGAAAGTCTTGGAGAAATTTAGAGTTTCCAATACTGGAGTGGTGCACATTGCCACCTTCAATTTTTCAAATGTCCTAGAAGATTCCTCATTCCAATGAAAGGAGTCTTTCTTCAATAATTTTGTAAGTGATGATGCTATACTGCCATAGTTTTTTACAAATCTGTGATGATACCTTGTGAGACCTAAGAAACCTCGTAAATGCTTGAGGGTTCTTGGGACTTCCCATTCCACCATGGCCTGGATCTTGTGAGGGTCCACCTTAACACCTTCATCAGAGATAATATGGTCCAATTATTCCACTTCTTATACCCCAAAAGAACACTTTGAAGGCTTGGCAAATAGTTGATGTTTTTCTAGGGCTTCCAATATGGTATTGACATAATGTAAATGTTTATCCTAGGATTTGTTGTAGATGAGGATATCATCAAAATATACCATGAAAAAATTTCATAGGAATGGTCTAAATACTAAATTCATCAAACTCAAATGTGTATGGTGCATTAGTAAGACAAAAAGGCATCACTAGGAATTCATAATTCCCTTGATGAGTTCTAAAAGTTGTCTTATGAATATCTTATTTCTTTACTCTAATTTGGTGATTACCTAGAATGCATATATATTTTTGTAAAATAAAGTGCACCATGCAGCTCATCTAATAAATCATCAATGATGGGAATAAGAAACTTATCTTTTATATTGTACTTGTTGACTTCTATGTAGTCTGGACATATGCGCCATCTTCCATCCTTGTGGTGCACCATCACCACTAGAGCAGAATAAGCACTCTGACTGTGACGAATAATACCCATTTCTAAGATTTCCTCCACCATATTCTCGATCTCACTCTTTTGCACATATGGGTATCTATAAGGCCTGATGTTGGGGGGTTGGCTTCCTAGAAGTAACTGAATGACATGATCACGATCTATTTCAGGAGGCAATCCTCTAGGTTCTTTAAAGACAACTGCATGTTGATCAATAAACTTCTGAATATTAGCATGTACTACCGTCATTAGTGGTTTAAATTCAATGGATAACAATTGTGATACAAAACCTTCAACCCCCTTTTTAAGAATCTTCTACATTTGGTGAGAAATAACCACCTGAGGAGTTTTTTCTTGTAGTCTGAGAAGCTCAAACTATTTATCCTCATAATGAAAGTGCATGAACAATTCTTTGAAATTTAGCTTTATGGTGCCCAAATATGTGAGCCACTGAACACCTAAGACAATATCAAATCCACCCACGAGAATAAAAAACATTGTAGATTCCAATGTGCAGTCACACATCATAAGTCTAATTTTATGGCATTTCCCTGAACATTGAACTGTGCCACCATCTGCGATCATTACTTGAAATTCAGGTGTTGGGTAGATGAAACAATTTAGCCTTGATGTTAGCTTATCTTTAATGAAATTATGTGTGTTCCCTGGATACATCAATATTGTCTCCTTATACTTCTTAATATAACCCACAACATGAAGGGTTTGTTGAGTACTAATACCTGATAGAGCATGTCATGAGATAGTAGGCTGGTGATCTTCAGAGTCTTCCTCTAATTTTTCCACTTCCTCGCTTGATGTTTCCTCATATTCTTCCTCATCACTGGTCCCTTCAATGTAGAACAATTTTTTATCACCACATTTATGATTTGGTCCATATTTGTTTTCACAGTTAAAACACAATCCTTTTTAACTTTCCTCTTCAATTTGCTGAGGTGTCAGCCAAACTGGCTGAGGGTACAATACAAGGTGTTATAATATTTTATGTTAGTGAAGGACTTCCTTCTGCTAGAAAGAAATTTTCCTTTGCCCTATATGCCATGATAATAGAATAAAAAACCTTGAGTGGATTAAACATGCGCACCTCATGCTTAATGTGGTCCTTAATACCCCAAAGAAATAGGTCATTTAGATACTCTTTTTTAATATCATCCACACATAAGGAAATATTTTGGAATTGATGGACACAATCCTTTACTGAACTTGTTTGCCGTAACTTTTCTAATTAGCTGAAGTAATTCTCTGACACACTAGAACTACAGTGTAATTTAAGCTCTTCAGTGAAAAATTTCGATGTGACACGTAAACCATTCTTCTTCCTTTGAGCACATAATCAAAGATACCAAAAAAATTGGTTGGGTTCTAGATATAAGGATGACATGGTCACCTTTTGGCCCAATGGGACATGATGGAGATAAAATAATTTATCCATTTGGGTAATCCAATTGAGCGAATCCTTTCTATCAAATTTATGCATTTCAACTTTTGGAATAATGCCCCGTCATTGGTGAGGAGATCCACCTGAATGTGTAAAGGATCCTCTTTGATTGCAGTGATTTAGACATATGTGAGTATTGCTAGAGGAACCCATATGATTGTAATTAGGATTTGTGTTTGAAAGATCGAGAAACAACTCCTACTTCATTGATTATAAATTTGTCTAAATTTTACCCCTAAAGCTACCTTTCAGATGAAGAAGCTCATTATTAAAGTCATCCTTACCATATTATTTACCCTTTCTTGGATGACTACCTCAGACACTCCATGACCAAAATATTATAAATCTATATCTTCCTTATTTGGGGTCATTCCTAGAGTTTCTTGACCTTTCCATTGGCATCAATTTGAGCTACCGGTCATGATGTAGGTTTTGGGACTAAGGGTAGATGGAATAGGGAAAAAATTTAGGGTTTAGGGTTTTGTAAATGTACTGGCCAAATAGAGGAAATCATAAGAACAAACCCTAGATATGTTCTTGAAATCTTTCTGAAAATATAAGAAACTTAGAAAATTTCCAAAAATTGCAACCTTGGTATCCGAATTATGAAAAAACGTAAAACCGCTATATATTTTGAATAACAAGTCAAAATGCTTGAAATTTGGAGATGAGTTTACTTTACTTATTTCTCCACACCACAAACAAATTGCAGAAAAATTCACTACGAATTTTGAGATATAGCCGAACCTTCACAATTAGGGTTTGATACAACGCTCACCGAGATCAGACTTTGATACCACTTATAATGAAATTACTTGTATAAATATGATTATCAACAACAATAGAAGACCGATGAATGCAATATTGTAGATAAATGATCTCAATATGCAAGTAGAATAGCTTAGCCACTTCGAGGGGGAAACCTCCAAACCATACAATCGGACTCAAATGCTCAATATGATGATTAACTACTCCTCAATACCACCTATATATACAAATCTTATGTTATGGATGAAACCAAGGCCAACCTACTAAACATATGAAAGCGTAAATTAATAACATATGACAAAAAAGAGAGATTATGTAAGCCACAAGTCAGCATTATATATAAGCTATAGGACTAAGGACGTAACATGAAATAACTAAGTATAATTTTGTTTTGTTTACACAAGGAATATAATGCCCAAAATGCAAGACATTGCAAGAAGAATAATTTAAAACACGTGAATACCTTATTCAAAATATTGTAAATTTTGAGGCTATGATTGATTATTTGTCTAAAAAGGGATGAGACAGGTGTGAAGAGACCGACAAGTTTTCATTTTCCATTTAGGAGTGGACAAATAATAATCATGATCTTAGAGTAGATATATGTGTGGAAAAAAACATGACATGGAGAGGGAATTTGCTTAGTGGAATACATATGTTGAAAGTGTCTTAAAATATGTATCAAGACGAAAGAGTCGAGGAAAGGAGATGTTACTATTAAATAGGATTCATGACCACCTTGTTTAAGGATGAAAATATTTTAATTACGGGGATATATTGTTAGGGGTTTTATGGTTTTGGTTCACATTTCAGATGATTGCGACACGTGTGTTCATTTCGAAAACCTTGAGAATTCTCGACCATACAAAAATATGCACTTAATATCACGAGGGCACACGGTGCATAATAAGGAGAAATATGCATGTAATTTGTAGGTACACCAATGCCATAAGGATAATGTGTGTGATACGTAAGCACCATTTGAGCCAAGTGAAGGTTTAGGTGACGGAATCACAAGAATATTCGAGGGATCTATGTTAGGTTATATGGTGTAAATTCCTAGAGAAAATTTCCATTATCATCATTAGGATTTTGATCGACAAACAGTTAGTTATTAATAAGGATATTTTGACTTGCCAAGGGAATCACATATTCTATAATATTTTTAGGATTTCATACATGTAATGGTTGATGTAAGGTAAGATCAATCACATAAGTGTTGTATTGTAAAAATATGTGCATGAATTATGTGCACATTGATGCAATATTTCATTGTTTGAGGATTATAAAGAAGATCAAAGTTTTTTTTGTGTAATTATTGTATAATTAGTGGTTTTAATATGTTTTTTTAGATAAGAGAAAATGTTTTTAATATGTTAATAGGTGTAGAAATATTAATTTTTTAATTTAATTATACATTTATGTTGTTGTAAGGGTTAAAGTTTGTGCATTAATATTTCTTATGTGTCGTTCTATAAATACGAGGTCACCATGTTTTTTCGTTACTACATTTTGGGTGATGCCTTTAAGAATAAGATTGATTGAAAGTGTTGTCATATATAAGGTTTATGGTTTATAACAAAAATTCCTAAGCTATGAAAACTAGAATAACACTTTTCCATTAAAATATCGTATTAGTAGGGTTGTCATTGAAACTAGTAAATACTATATTATAATGTGTATGAAGATTGTTGTAGGGGAGGGTTACTCTCCAATTCTCAAGACCCTTCGAATCATAAGACATTTTCCACTATAAAAGTAATTTTAATAGGTAAGTATGTGGACTCCTTGACTAGGTAAAGTGCAAGGTAATTTTAATATGAATTTGTTATTAGGGGTGAGAATGGTTAGTGTAATTAATGAATTTTGATTTCTGCATGTTCATTATTTTCTATTATCTTTAATCATAAATATATTTGGGTAATGACTTTGCAGTGCCCTCCAATTTTGATTTTTTTAATGACGTTGAATTTGTGTCATATCCATGATTGGGATATTTGAATCAATTTTGTCTGGACTATTTGATTTGAATAATTATTTTTATGTCATCACATTAATGCTTGTTGATAACTCATTCTTGGTAGGATGATACATGAGGCATATGAATCCGATTTAGCACCTTTATCATTACTGCGTGGTTTTGATATAATGTTGTGGCTATTATTGATCTAAGGGTTACACGAATTATATTTTGGATAGTGTTCATAATGGTTAATTGATTGTAATATATGTATATATATAGCTATTTATTCATCCCCTTATCTTGAACATGTTAACCTGACTTGACAAGTTGTGTATGAGACACATGGTGCCAATTTACTATTGTTGTCATTATTTCTTGTTCTGGTAATGTTATGGATGTTATTGAGATGAGATTTAGATGGATTATATTTTGGTATACTATGGATGTATACGTTTTAGATATTATCTCCTTACAAATATTAATTTATTACTTAAATTGGATTATTTAGCTCGTAATTGATTTGATTGATTGGATGTATGTAGAATCGTTTCACTTGGTTTATTGTATCAAACATGTATGATGACTGTGTGAATCGAGTTTGCAAGTTACAAGTTCACCATAGGAGAACATGGGACTCAGAGATGCACCTCCAAGATTGCACAATTGGTCATCTGGGCCAAATCATCACCCTTTGTTTGGTTTTGCCTTGCTTGTCATTGGATTGGGATAGAAATGGAAAATCCATCATCGATCTTGGGTGTTAGTCTTTTGGCTTGGTTACCTTGGATGGTTCTCGCCTTCACATTCATTGTTGTATTAATTATTTTAATCTCTAGTTTAAACCAATTTTATGAGTCTAATGGTTCCTACTTGCTTAGAGATAAATTGATTAGTATAATAATTTTTAAGGAGGTATGAGACCACCTAAGCATGGGTTGAGTGGGCCCCACCACCTCTCAAAATGGACTACTTTTCCAAGCCCGAAATTCGCCTAAAAAAGAAAAAATTGCAAAGGGTGTTTTACCCATTAGGGGGTCAAATTTACATAAAAACGGATCCTTTGACCCTACATATGGGTAGGGGGACATTTTTCAAGGTTAAAATGAGATTTTCCCTCCCATTTGAGCATCTCTTATCCACATCTAATATTTAGTAATTTGTTTTGTGAGCTTTCTTAGAATTTTGGGATGATTTTTTTTGTTTTACTTATTTTTTGAGATTTCCCTCATTAAGACCCTTGTCTTATGCATGATGGATACTTGAGGGAATCTTGGGTTTGAGAGAGAGAAGGGTGACACATTTGCACCCAATGTTTCTTGTTTATCTAAGTAAAACATGAAGATATCCATCCACACATTTATTTACCACCTTCATTTTCCCATTGTTTTGAGCGATGATAAGAGGAACTCGAGCCAGTTGGTACCAACATAAGAGAACAAATTATTCCAAAATTTACTTTAAGTATTCGGATCAACGATAAGGTTACTATAATTTTAGGGCATTGCATGGATCTTTTGAATGGGTCCATAAATGAGCTGGCAACTTTGTAATAGCTATGAAGGATCAGCCTGGGCAAAAAAATGAGCGAGTTTGGTACGTTTATCCACCACAACCATGTGACACTTTTTCCCTTAGATGATTTAGGAAATTGTGTGATGAAATCCATCGAACCTCTTCTAATATATCGCTAGGAATAGATAAAGGTTGGATGGAGAACATGCTTTCTCTTAATGGTCTCGCACTATTACGGACCACACCAAATACTTTGCCACCAACATTTTTGAAACATTCCTTTCAAAATCCTCCCAAAATAAATCTTGCTTAAACTCTATGATACATTTCAAGAAACCTAGAATTGCCAACTAGTGGAGAAGAATGGAGAAGAATGGAGCTCTGAAAGAACATGGGTGTTTTAAGTGTAAATTTTCTACATAAAAGCTTATAGTTCGAACCACAATGATACCCATTCTATATAAATTGTTTTGATATGACTGGATCTAATCAGATAGTTTTGAATGGAAGTAGGGGTTGTTGCAATATTTTTGTCATTTTCTACACTTTCTTGATCTACCAAATCTTAGTTTATTATAGGAGATGACACATAACAATGATTCTTGTGAATCATTCCTCCTAGATAGAGCACAAAGACCACATTCCTTCCCTTCTTATAAAATATATCACCAAAGTATATCCATCATCTTTAGTGAGCCATTTTTTTTATCTTATGATTTAGTCGTTTCTCCAAGAGTATTCAAAACTATCAGATCAGTTTTAACTTGAAGTGTCTCCCCATCAAGATGGTCTAAATGTTTACACTACCATCTATAACCATCATCCTTCTCATAGGTCAGCTTCAACCAAAAGATTATTTCCTTGATTTTTCGGCTCTCAAATTTACTGGGAGTCCTCTTGCATGAGTACATAATCATTCCATTTCATGAAGCATTCACATTCAACTAGAAAGTCTTGGCGAAATTAGAGTTTCCAATTACTAGAGTGGTGCACATTGCACCTTCAAATTTTTTCAAATGTCCAGAAAGATTCCTCATTCCAATGATGAAAGGAGTATTTCTTCAATAATTTTGTAAGTGATGATGCTATACTTGCCATAGTTTTTTACAAATCTGTGATGATGACCTTGTGCTTGAGACATAAGAAGAAGAGAAGAAACCTCGTAAGATGATTGAGGCGTTCTTGGGACTTACCATCCACCAGGGCATGGATCTTGTGAGGGGTGTCCACCCTTAACACTTCATCAGAGATAATGTGGTCCAATTATTCCACGTCTTATACCCCAAAAGAACAATTTGAAGGCTTGTGGTAAATAGTTGGATGTTTCTAGGCTTCAATATGGTATTTGACAAATTGTAAAATGTTATCCTAGGATTTTGGGGTAGGATGAGATCTCATCAAAATATAAACCATGAAAAAAATTCATAGGAATGCGTCTAAAGACTAAATTCATTACCAAAACTAAAATGGTATGGTGCATTAGTAGACAAAAGGCAATCATAGGAATTTAAATTCCCTTGATGAGTTCTAAAAGTGTCTTATGAATATCTTATTTCTTTACTCTATTTGGTTTGATTACCCCAAATGCATATATATTTTGTAAAATGAAGTGCACCATGCAGCTCATTTATCTTCTTATTCCTCCATCTTGGAGGGGGTAGGGACTTTCTTGCCTCATTTTTTTTGAATTTTTTTAGAGTTTTGAGATTTTGCATGACTAGGAGCTTGGAGGGGATTTTTGGTATTATTTTTACTTGAAGGCCATGTGATCTTGTTCAATATAATAAGCTTTTGGTGTGTCATTAGCACTTTAGAATTTGGTTTTTATGCTTAGAGTTGTGTTTCGTAATGTCTTCACCTTTCTTCATCGAGTAAGAATATATAGTTGTTTTCCTTCTCTCCTGTTTTGGCCTGCTTGTGTCGCCGCTTGTTTTGTTTGCCTTGGCTCGTCGTTCTCTCTCCCTTTTCCTCTTTTGTTGGGGCGGCCTGGCGTCGCTGGCCCCTTTGAGTCGGTCTGGGAAGCATGGTGTCTTGTGGCAATATGATAGTGTTGATACGCATTTGTTATTGGAAAATGTTGGATACCTTGGGTCATTTCATATCCCTCCCTCCGCGCCCCTTCCTTCTTGAAGAAGTGTTGGGTTTTTGATGTGTGTTTGCAATAATTTTGACTTGGTTGCTTGAGTGTAAGTTTTTGGGTGTTTTATTTTCCCCTATATCCTTTTGCAATCTTTGAGGCATGTTCTCGTCCTCCATCTCTCTCATTAGCTTAAATTGATGCTAAGCTGCCCTCCTTTTGGGGAATTGACTGTAATGATGATTATAGGTAGAGGTAGACAACCAAACATCTTATTCTTAATGGATTGTTTCAAATGGACTTTGGAGCTTCTTTCTTTCTTAATGATATGGAGGTATTCAATGCACAAATTTGACATGTTGTGCCCCTCTTTAGAGGAGCTTATTTGCTTGTATTTTTAGTGTAGTCTTTCTTGTAAGTTTTTTTACGGAGTAATATTTAAGAGGTTGGAACTAGAGTGTGTAATTTCATTGTTATCCAATCTTGTTTTATCCATGTCTTTGAAGGAAGAATGGTATTCACATATAAAGAGGAGTTTCCTATTTTTTCCTTTACCTCTTAGTAATGAAAACTGCTTGAAAATCTTATCTCTTTCTCTCTCTCTTGCACGTTGTGTTGTGAGAGATTGTACGTTTTGGTGTAAACGGAAGGATTCTACCTCCTTGTTGTTATAAAGTAAATTTGTAATTATGTTAATAAAGAGGACATTATAGTTTATAATTTATTGGAGTTCTTGGCTTCGCATGATCTTACCTTCATAATCTTTTGATTTTATAAAAACATAGAGTTGCAAAAATTCTAGTGTTGTACTCAAACTGTGGAGAAATCTTACTAACATGTCTCTTAGGATTGGTTTAGGGGGGATTTAAGTTGAATAGGAAAGGTGATTGAATAGGAATGTTCAAGTCTTAAGCTTGTTTTAAAACAACCAAAATTAATTATGGATTTCCCCATGTTTATTTATTATAGGTTAATATCCCTCCCCCCTCTCGTGTGGCCCCTTTTCGCCTGCGGGCCCCTATTGGGTCCACTCTTCTTCGGCAATTTAATTCTCTCCTTTTCTACTTGGTTTACTGTTAAAATAAAATATCAATAATCGGAAGTGAGCTTTCTCATTTAAGACGATTCCTTTATTACATACACCACTGATCTTAAATGTTGCAGATATACCTATAGTTTTATGTTCTACTTTCTTGGACTCTCTCATCAACTTTTTAGGGGTTTGTAATAAGTAAAAAATTCTCATTTTTTGTGTGTGTAAGATATGATGATTGTATTTCTCCTATAAGGTTTCTCAAGCACCCAAGTTCCAACGTCCCAAAACCGTTTAATACTACCACCACATAGGCATACATATCCATATATCTACTTATTAACCCTTTATATTGTCTGCATATGGAATGTATAATTTCTAGAATTTATTGAACCTCCCTATATATAACCACAACTTTGGCAAATACAGAAAATTTTGTATTGAGTAACAACCCTGCATAATTGATGGGCGCCCCAAACCCACGGTCATATTTAGATTTTTAAGAAGAAATTCCCTATTAATGGTGATATCTTGAGGTGTGCCTCCTACACCACTTTGTTTGGTTTTTCCCTTTGTAGCATTAAGCTTCATTAAAAATATGAACATAAAGAATATGATAAATACACACACACACACACACACACACACATATAGCAACGCACACACCTCATTCACACCCGCCCCCCACACCCGCACACACACACACACTCCTCGTCCGTCAAGGGGCTCCTTATTTCTGCTCCCTCTCTGCTTCGTGCCGACCCACCTACCCACTCCTGCCCATCCCTCCACCCAACCCCTCCCCCCCGCCCCCAACCTATCCACCCCATCCCGGCCTGCCTCCCTCCTCCCCACCTCTTCCACCCACCATACACCCACCCCTCTCCCCGACGCCCCACAACACTCACACATACACCACATGGACACACACCTCCCACACCGACTCACACACCCAAACACCCCTGCACACCCCACACCCCACAACCACAAACCCACACCGTTCACACAATTACCCACCATTTACACCCTCAAAAACACACATGCAACCCACACCTACCACCCATATTCCCATTCCCCAACCAACTTTCACATCCCACCCACACACCCACCCACAGACAACGACACACACACACACCCCACACACACGACACCACACACTTCTCCTACTCACACACAACACACAACCCACAGCCCACACCTCCCCTAACACACCACATACAAACCCACCACCATTCACACTTTTAATACCCCCACCCAACAACAGACACCCCCACACCCACTCCTCCCCCACATTCACATTCATACTGTTCACTGGAGCAGCACACTACACACACCCATCCCCACCCAACACTCCCACACACTCACCAAAGCCCCGTTTCCCACCCTCCCCCCCCACCAACTCCCCCACACACCCACACCCACACCACAATGACGCCCAACCCACTAATCCCTACCAACCGCACCCCCAGCACAACCCACAACTAAGCCTCCCATCCACCGCACACCGCCGCAGGCACACCGAGCACACCCACATCACATATTCGTTCCTCTCTCTCACTATACCCACACACCCCACCCACACACATTCACACTCACACTTTCACACACCCACACACAACAATTTCACAGCCCACACACAACATTACACACCCATTTCTACATTGTCATCGTCCACTCACCCACAGCCCCACACTTTACATCCCCCATCCACTCACTCGTCCCACACCACAACCACACCCGTTTCCCCACACGCCACAACGAGCGATACACCTACCGCCCCACCCCATGCATTCACCCCCTCCCCTACACCACCATCCACTCGGCCCCCTCCACACCCACTCACTCCCTTCCCCCCTCTTAGCCAGAGCCACGCCCCCCCTCACTCCCCGTCCCGCCCCACACATGCCACTTCCCCTGAAAGATCTCCCAAAATAGGTGACCCCCGCCTTCTCCACTTCACCTCTCCACACTCACCACACACCACACCATATACACCCGACACCCATGCATACTGCATTCAACCACAAACACACACCTTATGGCACCTCCACCCACCCACCCTTTCATTCACACAGCACATTCCCACTCCCCCCACACACACCATTCCCCAAAACAGCACCCCGCAAATCCCCCCTCCCCACATCGCGCGTAACAACCCACGCGCCCGCCACAAATTCATCTCATCCCCCCATCCCCACCTACCCCACAAAGAGATCCCCCCCCCCCAACTGCAATAGCATGCCTGTCGCCCCACACCCCCATTCAGCGTTCCCCCTCCCCCCCCCTCCCCCAGGATAGCCACACCGTACTCTCCCTCGACAACACACACAAAACACACCACACACAACACACCACACACCCACATCACCCACTCACAGCACACACACACACACCACCCACACACACTTACTTCTTCATTATCACAACCCTTACACTCCTTCCTGTCCTTCACCCACACAGACCCACCCACCCAACCACACCACACCCACACCCATGCACACTGTGACACGTAAATGTGTGCGTGTGGGCACCACACACACACATAGAAAAAACACATCACCCACGCCCACGACCACACTCACACACATTGCACACAGACAGGAACACAACACACCTGCACAAACACACACGCACACTCACACACACATGCACACACACACACAACCACCACATGCACAAACACACACCCACACATACCCACGTACATGCAAACACACACTCACACACACACACACACACACACATATAGACATTCACATACATGCACACATACACACGCACGCGCGCACACATGCACGCACACACTCATGTGCATGCACACACCCGTACACACTAAAACATCCCACACACACACATACACACACGCACACACACGCCACACACACACACGTAAACATACACACATGTACGCAAACACATGCACATGCACACGCAGACACACGTATGCACGCGCACACCCGCACATACACATACACATGCACATGCACACACACACACACAAGCACATACACACACACACGCATGCCTACACACACACACACGCACATGCATGGACACACACACATGAACACACATGACACAAACACACACACGCACACACATATGGACACACACACACACATGCACACATGTGTGCACACACACACACGCACATGCGCATGCACACACGCACATGCGTGTGCACACACACAAGTACACATATGCACACACAATTCATTCTCTATATTAAACAAGAAATGAAATTTCAAGATATCCTCCCTTTGTCATATTTTTAGATCTACAAATAAACCATTGTGAGAAATAAGAAAATGAATCTCAATGGTTCTCCATGGAAGCTCCCATCTAACCTTGCAAACAAACCAAGAGAAAAATGAGAGAGAAAGAAATAAATAAAATTTTTATTAGAGCATGGTCCCATGGAGGGGGGCTCCATAAATATCTTAGAAAGTGTTGTTGAGAAAATTTAGGATCATTTTAGTAGTTTCAATGTCCCATGTTTTTTAATTAGTTTCCTTAAAAATGTCGGCTGAGATATTATAGGATCCCATTGGATTTTTATGGTTATTTGTAGGTAACTAAAAAATATAATTCTCTGTAAAATCACTAAAAAATAATGGTAGGAATGCATATTATAGTCTACATGGAAAAAAATAGCCTAAAATATAGGGGAAACTCCCAACCCCCCTCTCTAGCTGAATTTTAAGTTTAGGGAGACAAAAAAGTGGAGCTCCTATTTTGTAGGCCTAGATTCTATAGATAAATTTAAAAATAATCATGGGACCTTCCACTGTAATAAAATAGGAGCTGCAGCCCCTCCATGGGACCATGCTCTTAGAAAGAAAAAAAAGAATTCTAGGGTTTCCTTACGTCAATCATGCACAAGAATTTGATCCTAGGGTTCACACAAGACCTGGGATGGGCCACTTATCAATTGTCCCCTTATTTGGTGAGTAAAAATTATTTCCCCAATACTTTTAATTGAGAAAGTAAATAAATAAAAATAATTTTAAATTTTGGGTCTTTGTGCTAGCATTTAATTGTGTTGATGAATTTAAATAGATTAAATTGCCTTTAAATTGTGTTGTTAAAGCTAGGTTTTTATTTAACCAAGAGGGTGGCCTAATATATTTTCTTAGGCCACTTCAAGTAAGTATAACTAGAAATTTATTGAACCTTAGAGAGGGAAACATTACCTCGAGTTAGAAGGTTCCAGATTGGTTAGAGAAGTCATTCAATGGGTATCGTACAACTCTTGTAGAAAATAAACCTTATATATTTATGTCGATCAATTTTAGAAAATTATTTTGTCACAATTAAAGGTAAACCCGACTCTAGGAAACTAGCCGCTAACTAATTATTAAATTACTATAACCAACGTGTTGACCTAAAAAACAAAAATCACCCATTTTTTTAACGAGATTAATGGGATTACTAAATGGATATTTTACGGTAAAAAAATCACGGGCATGCCACTATTCATGAAGATCATATGGTAAATTATTAAAGAAAATGTGTATAGAGAGTAAAAGGTGAGAATCTTAAACTAATGCATTACAATCATCATTCCTTCTCCAAGTACTAATTAGTTTTTATGTTTATGTACTTACTAGGTCTCCTTTGTAATTTTTTATTGATAATGCTAAAGCAATGTAATCTAGAAACACAATGAAGAATAGAAAATCAGTCACAATTAGAAACCTAATACAATAACATTACAAGGTGGATCAATGAGGAACATTACAATCCTATGTTATAAAGCTCTTTTAACTTCTTGTTTAAATCTTTTTTATTTTCTACGATGTAAGAAAATATATGTTCAAACTTCACGAAGATATTTGGCCAATATTTCATTAATTAAAGAGTGATATGCATCTTGTGATTCAAAACTACACATTGAAGGGGGAATTTATAATAAAGTCCATATTTAACTATTCGCTAACAAACAATTATATTAAAAAAGAAAGATTAGCATATATATATTTTTAAAGTTAAGTAATTATAATTTACCTAAAAGTTGTAGATATCACATTGTAAGAAAGATAAAATCCAATGATAATACTTTTCCAAGTGAAGTTTTGATGAAAAATTGTTGGAAAATTAGACCTTATTTGATTCCAAATGTTCTTGATAGATTTACAATTATGGAATGCATGTTTAATAGTTTTATTATTCTCATAGAAGGGGAAATTATTCTTTATATTGTTTGTGAATTTAATCCAATGAGAAGTGGGAAATTTTTATTGAATTACCCTCTAAATAAAACATTAAAATCAGATTTTGATTTTCAAATATTAGAACAAACTTGGAGCTAAACATGTTCAACTAAATTGAATTCCATTTCTAGTTTATCTTTTTATTTTTAAGAGGGAATTAGTTGAATCTCACTTCATTTGACTATCTCCAATCCTTGATATAATTGCATGGAATCTAAGAATACATGATAAGAATCAAATTTATATGAAATATTTAAACTATTAATTTAATTACGTATTATAACTTTCTAAAAAATTAAAGGAGTTTCGAATAACTATCTAAAGATTCCATTTCATAATTTTTGGGTTTTAAAGATACTTGAAGGTACAAATTCCCTTACTAACAAGGTTAAACCCATGTAAGGAATTATAAAGGGTTAGAGGGAGTTATTTTAAGGCGATCAACCATGTCATTGTGTGTGATCTTGATTCACCCAATGGAAGTAGCATAAGTTTTGCGATAGTTAGGAAAGATCACCTATTAATAGGGTGATGTTCCTCTATATTTGAGATGGTTAGTTCAATTTTATGATGTGAGTTTTTGTATTTTCGGTGTTTTAAACTTGAAATCACAAAGGAGACAAAAATGGGGAAAATAAAAAAGGAGAGGATGGATAAAATGAGAAATGAAAGTCAATGGAAGGGAGAAATCCACTACAAACTAAACAAAGAGGAATGTTTAAATAAATTATGATGAACAAAAAGAATTGAAACCATATTTCTTCTCACATGCAGACAAGAACATAGACAAAATTTTTGTAGTGTATAAAAATAACATGCAAGCACAAAGTCTTCACCATTTCATATTGAATGCATATGAAAAAATTCCAACTGCAACAATTATACAATCAAGATCTTGTAATATCAAAGTACACAGATAATATGCATGAATGGAGGCATAAATGAAATCATTTAACCGTAAACAACAAAGCATGATTTTATGATTAAAGAACATCAACACCATGAAATGATTCTTGATCCACCTACTTGCATTATATAATGCCCCGCCTCTGGACACTGGGAACCACACCAAAATGAAACTAAAAATTTGGATAATTTATTTTTAAAAAGTGAACGATTAATACAAACACTTTGCTTAACCGTTTCCTGATAATAATTAATTTTAATTAATTTAATTTACCCAAAATTAAATTATCACTAGTCCAATAACAACTTAATTATTTTATTCTATTAAGTTCACTAGGGCCACCTTAACAAGTCTACACCCCTTTTACTTTAATTAGTTTCCCCTTTTTAATTAGTTTTCCCACACACCCCCTTTTAAATTTATTTCTCATTCCCATGAAAATATCTATGACTTAAAGTGTGTAGGATTTAATGTGAGCCCTAGGATAGATCTAATCTTGGCCCTTGATTTGAATATTTCCCTAAAGTTGCCCTAAACATCTTTATGTTTTTCTTTTCATTTATATTCCTTTTCTCATTTTGTTTTGTTTGGTCATTTGCATGTACAGGTTGAGGAGGAGCTTCGAAGTTTACTTTCATGGAGTTTTTGGATAATATCATTATTGTTCCCTTATTTGTTTTTTTTTATAAGTTTCTACCAGATACATATTCTAAACATACTTATAATATATTTTTAATATCTATTACAAGGTTTCATATTAAAGGAATCATCTATTACAAGGTTTAATTTCCAAGGAGCTTAAGCTCACATATGCAATATATTTCAAAATACATAAACTACTCAAGAGACCACATTACAAGTCTCCTTTCCAATATTGAAGGAAGGATTACACAACACATGAGGCACTAGTCTACAAGCCATCCCAAGTAACAAAATAAAAACTTTACAAGACAAGGAAAAAACCCTTCACATATTCTATATTCATAGAGTTACAATGAGGGTAGTGTTCATAAAATTTGGAGAAACAATGAGAAGCCAAGGTATCAAGAACTCCAACCAACTCCATACTTGAGCTCTAACTTTGAGTTCCTTTCAAGGAAATCAAAACAAGGAGAAAAATCTTATTTTACTACCCAACCTATAGGCATCATTACATTCCTTTCCAAAGGTTGGAATACACGATAGCCTCCCCCAAGCCCATGGGAGAGAGAGCTAGCTTCCACAATTATTCACAAGATATAGGGAGACATAACAACATTATATTCACATATAAGACAAGTCCAAACAATAAAAAAACACAACATTTTGCAAACAAGGAAAGGAGGAGAAAACCATATTCATTATCCCAAATGGGGAAGAGAAGATGAGATATCCAAAGGTTCCAAAAGTGTGGTCCAACCATAGGATGCACACAAGAAGATTCTTCACAACCTCCTTATTCCTCAAAATCAACAATCGCTCCTTATTGCTCCACCCATTCGCAAAAATCCTTCTTGGGAGGATTTTCAAAACCATTGGGTTTCCTTTACAAGAATTGGGAAGGGGGTTGAAACTATATGAACCACCTTCCCCACCTCAAACCATATGAGGGGAGTGGAAAGAAACTACATGGCTTTCCCATCAAGCCACGAGGTTTGAGAGAGAAAATCCCTTTCTCTTTCTGCATAAAATCCAAAATATATCAAACCATATGATAGATGGAGAAAATAAAACATACTCAAGTAACCAACACACATGAAACAAAACAAACATTTCAAATATAAGCAAGGCTAAGATGTATCTTGACATAAAACATAGAATGAGATCAAATATCCTACCTCCAAAATCTCTCCAACACTCTAATATTTTCCAACTTCCTTATCCAAGAAAACTCTAGCTCCAAAAATCTCCAAGCACTAAGCAAAAGCTCCAAAAATGTTCTGTTTCTCCCCCATGATGGAGAATTTTAAGGGAAGCCAAAAAATTTCCTCACCAATTAAGAGGCGACATGTGTCAGACCTCTCTTACCTCCAAGTCAAAGATTACTAAACTAAAAATAAGAAAAGATAAATTAACTTTAAACACTCTTCTCTCAAATTGCCCAAAATGAAAATAAAAAATGTTTGTGCAATTTTTTACAAAACACACATACCAATCCATCTTACATGGATGGTGACAAAATATATGAAAAATGGGAGGGAAACACCCTTTATGCCTTGAAATTAATCCCCCTACCTATTAGGTTGGGTCCAAGGGCTTATTTTTATGCTAAGTGAACTCCCAAAACTAAAAGGGGTCATTTAAAATGCTATAAATAAACCAATTTAGGGTTTGACATATTTGAGAAAAAGTGTAGAGGATGTGGGGCCCACCCAAGGGTTTACATGTGACCTTAATCTTCTCTAATTAATACACAATTACCCAAATACTAAACTTAATGCAAGTGGGGACCATTAAGCCCCCAAACCAAGTTTACTTAATGAAAAAGCACAACCTAAACACAAATTAATTTTACATGACATACTACATTACAAATGAGGGTCACTCATGGTGCCCAAATAATATAAACATACACTAAGGCCTCATACAGTTAACATGGTAAGGACTTAGCCCCATGGGCTGCTTGTGCACAATTTGTGTAGCCACCCTGAAACCCACATTCTCCTAAGACCTATCACCTGCACACTTAATGCACACATTAAACACATCTATCCAATACAAGTGTAAACCATCTATTCTATAAATGATCAAGTCTAACATAAAAATTAATGATATCACAATATCAACATGGAATCGTAAATGTGAAACATGCACAATCTCACACAATTCGTCATACGTTAGTCTTTGAAATACATACAAATGTCATATCAATATGCTATCATGTGTCCTCAACAATAAATCAAATAATCTATAAAATCACGACATGTGACTAAACTAAGTATCCAACATATATCAACTGAGTCCAAATATCATAGAAAATATGTTAATATCCTCAACATCTAATGAAATGTGTCATCAAGCTAATCAAAGCTAAATTGGTGTTACACGCCAAAATCACCATACATGTCCATGAAGGTCAAATAACATAGCATAATGTCTAAAATATGTCAAGTCCTTGTCAAATCATGTCTACGAATAAAGAAATCAATAGATAACTGAGGCTATAAAAATGTGGGCACTACATCCCCCTTTGCTAAAATTAGTCTTCCTCTTAGAAGTCATTGAAAGAGATAGGGATATCTAGCCCTCAATGGTGTAGCATCCTCCAAGGTAGCTATTGTCTCATCATATATGTCCCACTACACTCTAACCTAGTCCAAGTATCGTCTTCCCCAAAGGGTAAACCTTCAGTGCTCCAGTATACGTACGAGCTCCAGTCTCCACTGTTCTCCGTCCTCTACTGTAATGCTGACCAATCCAAAACATGAGAGACATTAGGTACATATCTACGTCGTACAAAAACATGAAAAAAATCATGGGACCATGCAAGGTGTGGTAGAAAAGCTAGGTGATAGGCAACTGGACTGATGACCTGTAAAATATCAAAAGGCTCCACAAAACAAGGTGATAGCTTAGAACCTTTTCCATAGTGGATTGAGCTCTTATGTGGATGAAATCTCAAGAAGACTTTGAAACCCACTGAGAAGTGATGATTAGTCCTCTTGGTGTCTGCATACGCCTTTTGGCGTGCTTTAGCCTACTCAAGATGACGTCTAATAAGCACAACATGCTGCTCTAATTCCTATAGGTAAGTTGGTCTAAGAATAATCCTATCATCTAGCTTGTCCCAACTCAGAGGTGTCCTACAAGGCTGGCCATACAAATCCTGGTAGGGAGCCATACCAATGGAACCGTGATAGCTATTATTGTAGGAAAACTCAACTAAATGTAGGTAATCTTCCCACTTCTTCTGCTGGTCCATCACATACATCCTCAACATGTCCTCTAGTACCTAATTAACCCTCTTTGTCTATCTATCTGTCTTTGGATGATACACTGAGATGAAATTAATCTGAGTACCCATAGCGGTCTGAAAGGAAGTCCAAAAAACTGATGTGTAGATGGTATCCCTGTCATTGATGATGGTTTTTGGAATCCCATGCAACCTATCAATGTCCTCCATAAATACTTTGGTGATGGCCTGTGCATTATAGGTGACCTTGGTTGGCAAAAAATGCGCAACCTTGGTCAAATTATCCACAGTGACCATAATGGCATCATGATGATAAGAAGACAGAGTGAGTCCTACTATGAAATATATGGATATCACATCCCATTTCCACTCGAGAATATCATGAGGATGCAATAGTCCTGCGGGATAAGAATGCTCTGCCTTGACCCTCTGGTACTCAAGGCAACATGCAAAAAAATATGCTGTCCCATTGAAGACCAGGCCAATAATATAACTCTCTTAGATCAGCATGCATTTTCTTCAGTCCTGGATGTGTTGCATATGGGGCTTGATGAGCCTATGTAAGGATGAAGCTACATAGATCACCAGACTTAGGAACATAGATGCACCTATGGAATTGACGTAAACCATTTGTCTCTAAAATGCACCCCAAATATCTTCCCTCTAATGAACCCTATGACTCTAACATATTTTTAACACCCTCATAAAACCTATCCTCTAGAAGATGCTGAAGAATCCTTCCTGTTAAGTTTGATTGCAGTGTCAATGATGCAAGTACATGTCATCACCTACTAAGTGCATCTACAATGACATTTTCCTTTCCTTTGATATACTGCACCTCCATGTCGTACTCACATAGGAACTCCATCCAACGCCACTGGTGATCATTGAGGTTCTGCTATGAGAAGATATGATGCAAGCTACGATGATTTGTCCTCAAAATTAAAGGTCTACCTAAAAGGAAATGATGCCAACACACAAGAGCATGAAAAACTACTGCAAGCTCTAAGTCATGAGTAGGATAGTTAAGCTTGTAATCTTTGAGCATACCTGAATCAAAGGCAATAAATCGATGCTTCTACATAAGAACTTCTCCTAGACCCTTTAGTGATGCATCATTATTGTTGGTACCCAAATTGATTCTCCTTCAAAGTCTGAGCAGCATCACTGGTTTGACAGGAAGCCTAGGGAAAAATTAGATCATGATGAGTCATTTTGTAGCTAGGGATGAGATCTAACTATCCCTTTGTCACTCAGGTGTGGAGAAATGGATAGCATCTTCAAGAGGATTTGAGCTATCCTCACTATTTCAGGTTGTGCCTTTCAACTAGGGTAAGCGAACCCTTTTATAGCCTGTTATTTATGGAGGAGATGGAGATATCCTTCCTGATGGAGTTGTTTAAAGAGACCTTGGAGAGAATATGATCAATGCAACAAAATCTAACTCTCACGAGTTGTCACTCAAGATAGTGGAGATACTCTCTAGGTAAGTGTTGGTGAGAAAATTTGTCAGGGAAAAATTGGTGATTATCTTGCCAATGCTCTGGGAGTCTAAGTCCCTCTACTTAACTGGTGCAGCTGCCGTATGTGCATGTGCGAGTGAAATTTAAGTTTTATCCTGGTGGATTTTCAATCGGGGATCCAACATGGGCACTCCACTGACCCTGCAGCAATTGTTTGCATATACCTGCAAGAGATGAATTTTCTAGGAAGGTGGGAAAGGGAATGGGAAAATTAGAAAAGAGAAAAACTAATGCTACGAGTAGAAAATCAAAGACTTACATACACTAGCCAGAAGTTTCATTACATGCACTTGAATATAACAAAAAAAATCTGCGTAATAGCTACAAGACCAAATAAAGCTTAATGGGCACAAATTACAAACAAACTCCTCAATCAAAGAGGCTAAAATTCCTTCTTCCTTTATTGAAGGTCAAGAAGAATTTGGACATAGTGTGAGAAGTAGAAGACATTTTGTAATAGGAGAAATGGAAGAAACTTTCTATCTCTTGCTCTCTTCATAAGGATAACTCTCTTATGAATTCACAAAAAACAACTCCAACATCTAAGAAGTAAAAAATTAGAAGAATTTTCAGAAGACCTTCAAATGAGGAGCTCGTTACAATTTATAGAAGAGGAGGAAAACTTTTCATCTTCCTGGTGATTTTTGAATACCTTAATGTGACTTAAGACTATTCATATTCCTTTTTAAATACTCAAGTCCCTTTTATAATAGCAAGGTGACTTAAATTTACATACATTTCTGAAGTCACTTAAGTCATATCAAAAAGTGCAACTCTCAACATAAAAATATAACATTGAGGAGAGAGGGTGTTGTATGAGAAGAGAAAAGAAAGAGAAATAAGAGGAAGAAGAAGAAGGATTATGTTGAAGGATGAGCTGCTATGGTGGACTTAGCTCCATTATCTGACTGCTCTCCACTTTGTGATCCTGAGAAGGCTTCTGTCTTTCCAAACTCCTAGTTGAAACAAGTCACTGCTGGTTCTACTTTGTCGGCATGAGGGATACGAATGCAGCTCAAGGTTTTAGTTCATCCATCGGTCACACTGTTGACATCCTTGCACTTCCCGAACCATGATGAATGCTTTTCTACGATAAGTGCAATGTAGGCTCAGATTTCTGAGAAGAAGTTGAGGGTATCCTTAGTGAAGGACAATGGGTTTCCCACCCCTTTCTTGATGTATTATTCGAAAGGGACGATCAACTCATCAATAGTTAAGTGTTCGCTCATTGCGGGTACTCCAAGTTTTTGAACTTTCCGATTTATGCTATCCTGTAGCTTATATGTTTGTTCTTCTTTCTCCTCTAGCTCTATGAAGGCCCGATTGATTGCTTCAAATCTGATCCCCAGGGCCCTCACCCATACATGTGTCAAGTCTTCTACAGGAGTTCCAAAAACCTTCTTATTGATCAATTTCTGACGATGGGTGTTGCTCATCTCACTCACTACTAGTCCCAAAGGTTCTCAGTAATCTCTTTCTTTCCCCACATCTTTTTTGAGTGCTCATGTTCTATTGGCGGTGGCATACATGTATGCAAAGAGCTTGACTTCCTCTTGAAGTGCTAACTTCCCTTTTTCAGAGATTGAATCATTCCATTCTTTATTTGCTCAGCCCTGGATCGTGAACTCATGCGTTCTTCTGATGGATTCTAGATCGAAGATGTTAAGGGTAACCACTTTCTCAATAGGAAGTGTTATAGTGCTTGGTTCCACCAAGTGTTGCACATAAGATGAAAGAGTTCGCACTTGCTCCTCTAGTCCTTTGATCTTTTCTTTGTATTATTTATTCCTTGCCATAATGCGAGTAGAAGACTGTTGGAATATGTGCAAATCTCCCTTATGAGTAGCTGGTCCCAATTGGATCGTGCTCATCTCATAGTCAGCTGGTGTCATCTCGTCCACTGGCTTGATTACTTTTGGCCAAGATACTTCAATATACTGATTACCTATCTCCTCACCGTAGAATCGTGATGTTGTCTATGTAATCTTTCTTGATCTTTTTTCTTTAGCCAATGTGACAATTGCTGATATATTGGGAGCTACTACTTGTTACATCGTGTGAGTGTCAAGGATGATAATTTCCCACATCCACGGAAACATCTCGTCGGTTTCAGGCTCAATGACAGGTGCATCGACCATTATTTGTTCTGATAGAGGAGGTAAATCCTAAATGAGAGGAGTGTTCTAGTCAACAACATGCGGGACCTCTTGAAGTGGATCGAATATTAGATCATGAGTCATATACTCCTTGTTCACTTGCGGTTTCTGCTACTACTCTTTCATCTGCTTTGGCTTGAAGTCTTTCGATTTCTTCGATTTGAGATCTTACTTCCTCTTCCACTCTCTCTTCTCTTTCTCTAACTTCTTCTTCAGTTTCTAAGTCAGTGAAAATCTTCGAGGTTCTTGTTGATGTATGGAAACTCACCGTCTAAAGGATTGGCAATACTTAGGCTCCCAACATGACCAGTTTTTTGACGAAGGGGAGGTCCCCGAATTCCGAGCAGCTCTTGTCTTCTTTGAAGTTATTTGAAAATGGGGTCGATTTTTCCTCCTTGCCTCTGTTGTCGGGTGTACCTTCTATCTGCCAGCTTGGAAATCTATGCTCGCCTTTGTGGTGCTGGAATTTGTCTTTGCCTCTCCAATTCAGCAGCACGTTCTTCTTCAAGGCTAAGGATTCTCGTGGCAATGAAGTAGTGGTTGACACTTTGTCTGTAATGCCAAATAGCTTCTCTCAAATCAGAAGTGATATCTTCCTAGATGTGGAAGAGTAATTCAGGTCTTTCAATAGTAGGATTTCCAAGAATAGCCATGGTTTGTAGACATGTGGCTCATGTAGCTATTCAAATTCCAAAAATTTTCTCTTTTGAATTTTGAATTTTAAGGTCGTTCAGGTCCATGCACAAGACATCACTGTCTTCCACATCATACTAGCAGGAAAAGGGTTGTGTCGGCTTCTAACCCGTCCATTTCATCTTCATATCTCCCTTCGAAAAAAGAACTTACTATTTTTAGTAAGTGTGGAAAAGCAATTCCTTGATCTTCAACTGGATGTTGTGGCTTAGTTTTCCTCTTTCTCCCTGTGTTCCTCATTTCTTCTGGATCAAATTTATATTTTTAGTAGGTGCTCGAGGGCCCACTTACTAATTTTAGTAAGTGCCAAAAATGTCTATTCTAGTGAATTTTCAGTTGTAGTTTACCTCCAATGTCTTCATCTCCTCTGCAGGTTCTTCTGTTGCTAACTTTCCCAAAATAGCAGTTCTGATGTAGTAGACCTGTTATTTTTAGAAAGTTGGCCTCTGGGAGTCAGATTGATGTGGAATGAAGTTTTTTGATATGGGTTTTTCCCCAATATCCCTCCTCTATAGTTTCAGATCTTCCTGCTTAATAGTCCAGGAGATTTTAAAGTTTTAGTTTTCAGACCTGGCAGTGCCTCTGGGTACGACAACCATTAATGACCTGAAAATTACAGGTCTGGTTTTCTCCTCCGTTTACAAATAAATTTATATTTTTGATGTGGATTTTTTTCTTCTGATGCTTCACGTGTGATCTTACTTCAATCCGGCAACTGGTTTGATGGGAAATCCCACTTCTTTCTTCATTGAGCCGGAAACGAGATTTCTTCGTTGTGGCTGCTATGTCGCATGAGGGGGGAGTTTGAAGGTGTCTTGTTGATGGTCTTGGATAGAGGAATGAATAGCATTAAATGGTTCTTTTATTCATGCACTGGCTTGCAATATTTCTTTAGATCTTTGTTTTTTAGGTTATGGAGATTTTCACCATTTTCTTCTTCTTGCTCTTCGTTTCTCCTTCTTATTTTGATAAAAGATAATTTTGAGACCTGAAAATCACCATGGGGAGCTTGTTTCAGTGTTTTTCTTGAGCTGGTATGAGCATTTTCAATGGCGGGGTGATGGTAGAATGTTGCAGAGGAAGAATGGAGGAATGGAGTGCATAAAAACTATTAGATGTTAGAAGTGAAGAAAATGGCACTTGGAAACTTTTTAAAAAGATATGCAATATTAGGGTTAGGGAAAATTTTTCCATGTTTGATGTCCCTGACCTTAGGGACATGAGTGACATCAAATTCCATGGTGGTCAAGAGCATGACACATGGCGTTTGATCCAACAGCAGGAAATGAAGAGGGAGAAAGTTACATTGAAGCACTGGGAGCTGAAAGGAGGTCACATGGGTGTCTAGAAGACTCCCTATGGGGGATGGTAAAATTTTCCAAGGTCTGATGTACCCCACCTCAGATTCACAAGGAACATAACATTCCATAGTGGTCCTGGAGTTGACACGTGGCGCCCGATCCGACGACAGGGAAGGCATGCTCCAAATAAGCACCTGGGGGTTGATCTGTCGAGTTTAGAGGTCATATGAGGGTCCCAAGGGTCACATGAGGGCTGGGATAATTTTACAAGGGTTGATTTACATGACCTTAGGGATTTTGGGGACATGATATCCCACCAGGCTCCTGGTGCTGACATGTGTCCTCTCGAAAAAATGACTAAGTCCTAAACTGCCTTTGAGAGGGTAACTTGGAATGCAGATAACTTGAGCTCCCGGTGGAATTTATTGGTGAAATGTTATATGATTCTGAATGGAAATGGAATTTTGAATCCAATTATGTGGGTATCGTTTCTTAATTCGACCATATGTTCTCTACAAAATCTGAGTTTTGATTTGGGACACCACTTGTGCCTGAGAAAAACTGCCTTCCAATCATATGTGCCACGGTGTTGTGAAAATTATTATTTCACCATCATGTAGGTATTGGAATCTTATTTCTGAATATGTTTTGTTTTACTTAAAAATCCATTTGAAGCTCTCAGAATCTTCTTCTGAAGCCCAGCGGCTGTTTTAGGCTTGTGTACTGTCTAGGCTTGTGAACCCTGTTTTTCACTTAGACTGCTCCAAGTCTTGAAAAAATTCTCTAAACCTTCAAAAATCATTTCTTTGATGTCATAAGGTATTCCATTCACTTTCATGTTGAATTTTTCCCCTCCGTTCTCCTCCAGGGGTCAATCCAGTCTTGGGAAGGATAGCGACAGCCCTTCCCGTGACTCCCCAAAATTTGCATTTTCAATGAAGTCCTAAAATCACCTAGGGGAATGAATGGAATTTCCTAAATCACCTAGGGAGATGATATAACATTGGTTGGGAGGAAATTTGGACTAACTGGAAAGAGATGGGGTTGCCTAGGAATGATAGAGCATGAAAATTTTGGCATAGGGGTATAGTTGTCGTGCTTTGAAATTTCCAATTTCCCTGTTGCACATTTGCACGACAACAATAAGGTTTAGGCTATTAAAGACATTTGGGACCCTGATTTCTTCTCCATGTTTTGGTAGTAAAAATTATGCATTTGTATACACACATGACAAATAGGGGTAATATGTGTAGGATTAGTTATTTTTAAATAACTTTTGGTAGGAGGTGAAGCAGGATAAAGTTGATTGTACCAAATCTTTGAAAGTTCTCACAAAATGGAAAGTCTAAACAAAAAAATACTTTAGAATAGCTAGAATGTCCCTTTAACCAGAATATGTGCTCAAATGGAATCCCAAATTTTCACTTTTTCACACAATCTATGAGATTTTAACACGAAGGCTCAAGTTAGAAGACTCAATAAAGCATCAAGATCTAAGATTAATCATGCTTGAGGTACACCCAGAGGCTTACAAACAATCTTTGTCAACAAATGAAAGAAAAGTGATTTTAAATCATTTATTTCACTCCCAGGAGAAAGCTCTCCTGAGAAATGAGATTGCAGATACAACTAAACTATCACAAGGATTGAGATCTATGTGATTAATATAGATTTTGACACAAGATTGCAACAGGAAACAAGAAGAACTACTGTGGACATTCAGAGGTGAAAACAAACACATTTTTCATAAGATCCACATAATAACTCAAGTTTGATTAAGTTTATCAATAGGGGAAAGTTTCTAGAACAATATCAGAGATTGTCAATAGTTGTACATTTGCAACCACCTTGACACGATCAAACTTAATACAAAAGAGATATACAGGGTTCTTAGATGGCTTCTCAAAAGACATGCTTTGTTAAATTTTCTTCTTGGGAATTCTCTTCGACCTTTAACACTCCAACCTCTAACCTCCAACCCTTTTACATGAAAAATTCGTGCCATTTATAACATTTACAACAGGGACCCTTTTCCCTTCAAACATCTAGACCTTGAGTGCTACCAGTGCTTTTTATGATCACGATCACGATTCTCAGAATCATATCTACACAAAGTCATCAGGTGCTCGAGGGGGTAGATTTCATCAAATACCTCCCGCATTCAACTCTATCCTCTAGTAGATCACTCTTCCTTCAATTTTCCAACCACTTCTACCCCTAATCTTTCAAATTTGGCTCCTTGTGTGCTCGGGAGAAGAAAAATGGAAAATCTGATCGGGCACAATAGTCAGACCATTTTAATGGCGAAAGATGTCTTTCAGATCCTCCCACGAAACTCAGATATCAACATTAACTTCCCCCTCTGCTTGATGTGTAGAAAAGACCAAGAAATCATGGAGACTCACACTCCTAGATGTGTTTTAGAGAAATGGGGGGAAAATTCAGATTTCAACTCTCAACTACCGTTGATATTTACTTTGAATTTGGGCCATCCATGTGGAAGATTCAAGATTTAAATTAGACCTAGGGGCTTCCTTTGACTTTTTACAACCTTTTGGAAAAATGGAAAAAATTTCCATTTTTCTTCGCACTTCCACCCTCGGGAAATGAGCCTAACACGTGTCCTAAGGTGGGCCCCAACGCAACCGCGGCCCAATTCTGCCATTTGATCCTCTTTTTGGAAAAAGGAAAATTTTCCAAGTTTTCCCCATAGCCCCGCCCTTCCGCCATTGACCGGGGAAAAATATTTACTATTTCCCTCATCGGGCTTACGGGCCATTTTGAGACATTAATCCTTTTGAGGACAAGAGGCAAAAATCCAAATTACCTCCGATGGTCCGCTTCCTCATCCTTTTGAATTTTCAAACTGCCATGTGTCATCATGACACACCTTGAGATGGTCCCAAAAATTTGATACCTTGAATGAGCGCGGGCTTGCCACGTGTCTTGTTTCGAAAAAGTTTTTCTGAATGCTTGAAGCTTAGTAGAAAATGCCACATGTCATGCTCTGAGGGAGTCTCCTTTGGCTGTTGAAAAGTCTAAGTAACATGCAAAGTGAGCGGAGACCTCCACATGTCATCTTGGCGCTTCTTTAAAATGAAACTCAGGGGTCGGCCCCTAAACATGCGCGGTTCCTCCACATGTCCCAAACCCTTTGAAAAAATACTAATTATGGGAATAATTGATGGAAGCCTCCACGTGTCTCCATGGTGCTATTTCAAAATGGTCCCCAAAGCAAAACAATGAATGAGCGCGAGCTTGCCACGTGTCCTCCTGCGGGGTCAAAGTCATATTATTTCCCCTCCCTCCTAAATTTAATCGAATCAGATCCTGGCGAGGCCGCGGGATGAGTCCAATTTTTTTGAAAAAGTAGCAAAAAAGAACAAGTTCAAAAATAGACCCACTGCGCCCCATCCAATTAGAAGAAGCCACGTAAGCACCAAAAGAACCAATAAGAATTGAGTGGAGCCACGGGACCAAATTTTCCTTTTCACCGAAAAGGAAAAAATTGATAAGTTAAAGCATTCACCTACCATCCCCTGACCAACCAAAAGAAGCCATGTACCCTGTCAATGTAAGGATGTAAATTTGACTGGGAGAAAATTCCTGTCAAACCGTAAAATACAGAAAAACGATCATTTGAGCCAGAAAATGAAAATTTCTTCGAGGACATAGAATTTAGAAACATTTACAAGGCTCAAATATGTTTCTCAGAGATACATCCATTCATTTTCTTCAAGTATTTAGGGCAGCAATGACAAGGAAGACAAATCCTGACTATGGAGACCGAAAAATTTGAGAGAACCTGAGTTTTCGATGAACACAGAACGGGAGACCCAAATTACAGACCTTTTTCTAGAGGAAAAAAGAAACAAGGAGCAAACCATGGACCCATAAGTGATCTAAGACCTAGGAGAAAATTAAAAATGGCAACAAAGATTAACTAGGCACAACACGGGGAAAAAAGAAAGTGACAAAGGCCGTTAATTGATAGATTTTCAAAGGACTCAGCTCTGACTCGGGGATGGGCACTCCCTATGAGTGCCACAAGAACAAAGGTAGACCAAGTGCCAAGAATAACCATTGGGCAATAGAGTCATCTTGCAGATCAAAGAAATAGATCCATCTTCAAAAAGAAATAGAGAAACCAGCAAAAACAGGTCACCGAGGACTAGGATGAGCAAAAACACAAAAAATAGGGAACAAACAACAAACTATACACTGTACAAAAGTTTTTATTGATCCAGAGGCATCAATCCAAGAAATGCTTCAAATGCCTGCCATTAACAGGAAGCTCAAGCAGTTCACCATCCAAATCCTTGAGGAAGAAGGCATGCTCACCAATCCTGATATCTATGGAATAAGGGCCCATCCAAAATGAATCAAACTTGCCATGCTTACCCTTATCCTCATGTCTGCTATCCCATAACAACACAAGATCTCCAACATTGAAAGCTCTGGGAATGACCTTCTTGTCAAATAAATTCTTCAATTTCTCTCTGAACTTTACATGCCTCTGGTGGGATTTCCTCCTCTCTTCATCAAGCTCAACAATCTGATAAATGCGAGCATCATAAGGACCTACCTCTTGATCTTCCATCTGTTGCATAAACTTATATGAAGATAATTACATATGCATGGGCAGCAGGGCCTGAGTTCCATATACCAACTCAAATGGAATCTTTCCAGTGACCCTCTTAATAGTGATCCTATCTACCCAAATAGTAAACTTCAACTGTTCACCCCACTTTCTCTTGTTCTGCTCTAGTGTTCTTCTGATGATCTTCAGCAAATTTTTGTTACTGGACTCAGCTTGTCTACTTCTTGCACATTGCCACCAAGGGCTTAGCTCTAAAGCTCATGGCATTGTCAACAACAATCTTGATTGGCACCCCAAACCCACAGATGATATGGTTCAACAGAAAATCCATGACAACTTGGTGTGTTTCCTTCTTGGTGGGGATTTCTTCCACCCATTTAGTAAAATAATCAGTTACTACAAGAATCCACTTATGGCCAGAACTTGAAGGGTCTAAAATCTCACCAATGAAATCCATTCCCCATTGCTTGAATGGAGCTTCAATTGATACAGGCTATAAAGGATGGGAGCATGAAGCTTTCAGTCTTCCAGAGAAGCGCTGACAACTCTCACATCTTCTAACCAACAAGGTTGTATCCTCGAAGAGAGTTGGCCACCAATAACCAGCTTTCAGAATCTTGTGTGCTATGACTCTTGTAGCAAAATTCCCCCCACACACTCCTCCATGGAGATCAACAATTATCTTGGGGGCTTCTTCTTCAGTAATGCACCTTAAGAGGACTCCCTCTAGATTCTTCCAAGGTAACCCATAATCAGTGATGAAATATTTTTGGGAAGCCAACTTAAGGGCTCTTTTCTGGTTCTTACTTAAATTCTCAAGGAAGTTCAGATGTCTGAGATAAAAAATTACATCTTTGTACCACTCATAATTAATCAATGTTTGAAAAACATCTACCCTACTTTCTTCTACCTCATTTACCTCAATGGTTTGCAAGGTACTCTTAGCCATAAGCTTGGCCAAGCCCAAACCTCTCACCAACTTTGTGGTTTGGATGTCCATATCATATTCTTGCAACTTGTTCACCCACCTGCACCTCTTTCTTGAGACTTCCATCTTTGATAAGATGTCATTGACCATGGTGTGGGGAACATAAGCAACACTTTTAGAATTTAGAATATAAGGCCTGAAAACCTTTGTTGCTTTTACCAAGAAAAATGCCTTCTTTTCCATGATAGTGTACTTTAGCTCAGCCCCCTGCAAGGCCGTACTGAAAAAAGCAATAGGCCTCTCAGCCCCTTCACCATCCTTTTGTAGTAGGAAAAAATCAATAGTGTTCTCTGACGCAAAGGAGAACAGTTGGAAAGGATTCTTATAATCTGGAGCTGCCAGAACAGGTGCATGCTTTAGTGCCTCCTTAATCCCATTGAAATCTTGGATGACGGCCTCCTCCCATTTGATGACCTAGTATTTCTTCAGCATGGAAGTGATTGGAATGGTCAATTCAGCAAAGTTTGATATGAACCTTCTGATGAAGTTTATCTGCCCAAAGAAAGACTGAATCCCTTTCTTGGTCCTTAGAATTGGGACTTTGCTGATGGCCTCTACCATTTCTGGATCAATCATCACCCCTTCTTGTGACACAATGTGACCAAGAAAATTTTCCTTCTACACTCCAAAATGGCATTTCTTTGGATTGAGTGAGATGCCATATTCTCTACATCTTATCAGCAACTTCTCTAAGTGCAGCAGGTGATCACTTCTCTTCCTAGAAAATACAGTTACATCATCTTCATAAACTGCAATAAACTTGTTGATGTAACCAACAAAACCAACATCCATTGCTCTTTGAAAGGTGTCTCCAACATTCATCAGACCAAAGGGCATCCTAACATAGACATAGGTCCCCCAAGGAGTAGTAAAGGCTGTCTTGATCCTTTCTGATTCCTTCACCACAACTTGGTTATAACCAGAGAAACCATCCAAGGTGGAAAGCAACTCAAAACCAATCAATAGCTACAACATGTTCTCCATATTTGGTAAAGGATAATTATCTTTCATTGATGCTCTATTAAGATTCCTAAAGTCCACACATAACCTGATGTCACCGTTTTTCTTTACGACTGGTACTAGGTTGGCAACCCAAGAGGAATACCTTGTGGGCTGGATAATCCCTCCATCTCTTAGCTTCTTCAATTCTTCTTGCATCTTGAGGGATAAGAGTGGATTGATGGGCCTCTATTTCTGCTTGAACGAATTTGCATTAGACTCCAAGGGAATCTCATGTTGAAATAGGTCCTCTTTGTATGCTTTAAGTTTAGAATAGGTCCAAGCCATGCAATCTTGGTATTTTTTCAATAATTGGATATAGGACTGCTTCTCCTCCTTGCTGAGATTACTGCCTAACCAAATTTTCCTTGGCTTCTCCTTTGTGCCAAGGTCATGCTCCTCAATATCTCTTAAGGCTGCTATGCATCTGTTAACAATGTGATCAACATTATCAAAATTAGACTCAAGAGCAACGAGTCCTCTAGGAATGGTATTGGTCTTTAGCTGGATGATGCCCTTGCCAAAAAGGGTTTCTTTTCCTTCTGTTATACATATCATTGACTCCAAATCAATGCATTGATCAAAAAAATCTCCTTTATTCTACAGAAATCTTCTGATTTGAGCATCATTATCAAATATCTATCAATGTTTAATGTTGTCAGGGACAGAAGGTCTTTTCAATACCTCAACCTCATATTCATAATATGGGGACATTATGCAATTGTAAAACTGGGACTCCAACAATGCAAGCTTGTCTTCCAAGTCATTAAACTTCCTATCATGATGCATGATGTTGAATTAATCAAAAATCACAATGAAATCCCAAACTGCATGCTTGTACTTCTTCATTTGTTGATTCTTTGTGGCATATAGTTTTCTGACTTACTGTACTATTAATTTTGAGTCTCCTTTGAAAATGATGTCCTTGAAACCATATTTCCAAGAAATTCTTAAACCCAACAACAATGCCTCATACTCAACAATGTTTTTGGTGCACTCAAAGTTGAGCTTGAAAGAGAAAACACATTTTTCATGACCAGGAGAAAGTAGAAAAACACCAGCACCATTCCCAAACCTGGAGCAAGCTCCATCGAACAACAAAGTCCAAGGAGAGCCTATTTTCTCAAGGCATCTACATTCTTCAATCTTGTGCTCCTTTCCATTAGTAAATCCTACGAATTTATCTGCATCAACACTTGTGTACAATACCTCATAGGATGCATTGTTGGGATCCTCAATAAGATGCATCATCTTCTTTTCCCTGTACAACTTGACAAGGATTACCTCAATTGTAATGGTAGCATAGGACATGTCCATTTGGACACTCCCACCAACACTAACAGCACTAGATAACAACATACCCCACTTGGCTAGGCAGTCAACAATAACTACATCAAGCTTTAAATTTTTGCCTATGTAGGCTGCAAGTTGTACCACTAGACCCTTTAGACATCCCACCACTGGCACCTCTCTAGAATCCATAGTAGTGCACTTCCCATAGGATGCTGTCACTTTGATGTTTAGCTCATTCATGACTTCCAAAGGCATGGCATTGCATGATGCCCTCGAGTCAAACATGCAGTTATGCAACAATCTGTCTTTAATAATTAGAATGGTGAAGAATGTATCCACATTCATCTGAGAGTCCACAAAGGATGTCCCCAAATAAACCTCAGGTGGTTCATCTAGTTCTTCTGATGCTGGTGGTGCTTCTGGTTCTCCAATGACTGGAGGGGTCTCCATAATGTTTATGTTTTTGCCTAGGGTAATCTTCTCTTCTTTCAACCCCAAGTATTCAAATGCTCTCTTTTTGTGCTCAGGAATCCTAAGCAACTCAATAATTGGAACAGAGACTTTGATTTGACTCAAGACTTGGGCAATATCATATGGGGCATTCCTTGGCAAGGTAGTGTTGGAAGGAGGGTTAATACACTCATTAGGTGGTACATGATTTTTTATAGATTGGGCATGGGGAGGGGTATGACTTTTGTTTGGAAATGTAGGGCTCTTAGCAGGTGCATCTTTCTTAGGGGCCTCTTTAGGAATGTTTGAAAGTAAGGGAAATTTTGGCTTGGCATGAGGCCCCGCCCCTTTGAAAACATTACTTCTTGTATTATTTTCCTTCTCTTGAGTCACAACAACATTCATCAACAAGTGTCTATCTTCCTCAGATGAGATTCCTCCATCATACTTATTTCTCATTAAAGCCCTTAAGTATCCAAGTCATTATTGGGAAATTTAAAATATTTTATAGTATCTACTTCTAAAGCATGAGAGGGAGGAAAAATAAGTACCCTATGAATGCAGTCCCAAAAAGTGGCAGTAGTCTGGGCACTTATCACCTCAGTCAAAGTTGTCGCTTGTTGTGAGCTTGTGGAACAACCCATCATGAAGATATCATCATCATTATCATCATCAACTTCTTCTTCTTGTTGATCTTCTTCACAAGGAGCATGGGGCATGAAACATCTATCACGCCAATCAATGACATCTGTCTCCTCCATAATAGCAACTTTGGCAGCCAAAGGATCCAGAACTGCTCTGTTATCCCTGGCTTGAGATTGTCTATTTCCAAATCCAACAGGTCCCTTTCCTCTGTCATCAAATCTTTGGTGGTTTGTGAACCTATCTTGGCCTTTCTGCTTGTGTTGAACTTGTGAGATTTGCCCAATTCCTTTCTCAGCCCAGGCTAGTTTGTGAGAAATTTCTTTGACAGCCCCTGCCAAAGTCATTACTATCTCTTCCAAGTCTGCAGCCTTTCTTGTTTGAGGTTTTTCTGGGTTAACCAACTTTACACCCTCTCTCTTTGGAGGCTTTCTAATTGCTTTGATATTGTTTTCAATTTACACGGCCATAGTGAAGGCCTACCTCAAATTTGTGGGGTTATTGTCTCTTAAGTAATATGCAACCTTTTAATCAAATGCATCAGTATATTTAATTAAACATGACTAATCACAAGGCCTTATCCTAATAGGCAATCTCCTCAAGGTATTATTAAACCTTGTGTTGAAATCATGTACTAAATCATTAGGGTTATTTTTGATGTTTTCAAATTCTTTCAAAATAAATCCAGGGCCCGTTCTATCACCATATTGAAATTTAAATGCATTTCTCATCTCGGTACAAGAATCAATAGAGTTATCTGGTAATGCTTTCTACAAGTCCCTGACATCTTCCTCTAATTTATGGATGAAAAATTTGATATATACATCCTCATGTTTAATCTCAAAATCCTCCATCATATTGATAAAAGCTTTAGATACTGATCACGAGTAATAGCATTGTTTCCTTGGATCTTTGGCATTCTGTTCCTTACATCTTGAGGCACTGCATTTGGATATCCATCCATTCCCACAAAATTGATAGGCCCAAAGGTGTTTACAACAAAAGGGGGTCTGGGAGGGTGTAAGGCCATATTGTTTTGAGGAGGTGACCCTGGGGGGTGACAAATTGATGAGGGGTAGAAGGTATTTGAAACACAGGGGTATAACTTTCTAAATGGGTATCCCTTAAAGGTCTTGCTTCTTAGAAATCCCTATCAACCTCAAAAAAGATAGGAACCGAGTTCGAAACAAACCTTTCAAAATCAAATGAGGGCCCCTCTCCAGCTGAAGAATTCAATTCCACAGAGAGCCTACCTAACTATGAGTCACTTGAATTGTAGTCTTCAATAATAGGCTGGTCACTTTCATCAATGGAGACCCCCTTTCTTGTCTATTGATCCCCAAGAACACTCCAGGATTTTCTTCCTTCTGATTTTGCTTTTCCTAGCTCTGGAAATAATATCCTAGTAGGATCCTTGGTAAATAAAGATCTTCCTCCTTCTAGCTTTGCAAATATTAGTAACAAATTTGATTTTGATAGAGTTTAAGACACCGGTGCCTCTCAATAATTAGATCAATAGGGAGTTTCCAGTAAGTATTTCCACCTTAGTTATGCATATGCACTAAATATGATTTGTCAAATATTTGTTAACACTAGAAACTAGAAATGGAGAGACTCTGACCTTTCCTTACCCAAATTTATCAATGAAAGCTAGTGCACTAGATGTAGAAACTAAAAGAATGGCACACAACACTTGGAACATACAAGAAGTGTTTTACCAGGGTCTGAATATGCAACTGCTATCACAATCTCCCTGACAATGGCACCACCTGGTGTTGGTACCCAAATTGATTCTCCTTCAAAGTTTACGCAACATCACTGGTTTGACAGAAAGCCTAGGGAAAAAATAGATCATGATGAGTCATTTTGTAGTTGGGGATGAGATCTAACTATCCCTTTGTCACTCAAGTGTGGAGAAATGGATAGCACCTTCAAGAGGATTTGATCTATCCTCACTATTTTAGGTTGTGCCTTTCAACCAGGGTAAGAGAACCCTTTTATAGCCTATTATTTATGGAGGAGATGGAGATATCCTTCATGATGTTGTTGTTTAAAGAGACCTTGAAGAGAATATGATCAATGCAATAAAATATTACTCTCACGAGTTGTCACTCAAGATAGTGGAGATACTCTTTAGGCAAGGTTCAGACTATTAAAGACATTTGGGACCTTGATTGCTTCTGCATGTTTTAGTAGTAAAAAATATGCATTTGTATACACACATGAAAAACAAGGGTAGTATGGGTAGGATTAATTATTTTTACATAACTTTTGGTAGGAGCTGAAGTAGGATAAAGTTGAATATACCAAATCTTTGAGAGTTCTCACAAAATGGAAATTGTAAACAACAAAATACTTCAAAATAGCTAGAATGTCCCTTTAACCAGAATATGTGCTCAAATGGAAGCCCAAATTTGTACTTTTTCACACAATATATGAGATTTTAACACAAATGAACAAGTTAGAAGACTTAATAAAGCATCAAGATCTAAGATTAATCATGCCTAAGGTACACCTAGAGGCTTACAAACAATCTCTGTCAACACATGAAAGAAAAGTGATTTTAAATTGTTTATTTCACTCCCAAGTGAAATCTCTCCTGAGAAATGAGATTGCAGATACCACTAAATTGTCACAAGAATTGAGATCTATGTGATTAAGATAGATTTTGACACAAGATTGCAACAGGAAATAAGGAGAACTATTGCAAACATCGAGAAGTGAAAACAAACACATTTTGCATAATATCCACATAGAATAACTCGAGTTTGATTAAGTTTATTAGTAGGGGAAAGTTTCTAGAACAATCTCAGATCTTGTCAATGGATGTACACTTGTAACTACCTTGACACGATCAAACTTAATGCAAAAGAGATATACAAGATTCTCAAAAGATAGGTTCTGTCAAATTTTCTTCTTGGGAATTCTCTTCGATCTTTAACACTCCAACCTCTAACCTCCATCCCTTTTGCACGAAAAATTCATGTCATTCATAAAATTTACTACAGGGACCCTTTTCCCTCCAAACATCTAGACCTTGAGTGCTACTAGTGCTTGCCATGATCACGATCACAATTCTCAAAATCAGATATGCACAAAGTCATCAGGTGCTCGAGGGGGTAGATTTCATCGAATACCTCTAGCATTCAACTCTCTCCTCTGGTAGATCACTCTTGCTTCAATTTTCTAACCACTTCCACTCCTATTCTATCGAATCTGGCTCCTTGCATGCTCGGGAGAAGAAAAATGGAAAATATGATCAGGCATGATAGTCAGACCATTTTAATGGCGAAAGACATCTTTCAGATCCTCCCACCAAACTCAGATATCAACATTAACTTCCCCTCTACTTGGTGTGTAGGAAAGACCAAGAAATCATGGAGACTCGCACTCGCAAACATGTTTAAGAGAAATGGGGGGAAAAATTAGATTTCAACTCTTAGCTACTGTTGATCTTTACTTTGAATTTGGGCCATCCACGTGGAAAATTCAAACTTTAAGATAGACCCGGGGGCTTCCTTTGACTTTTTACAACCTTTTGGAAAAATGGAAAAAATTTCCATTTTGCTCTACATTTCCACCCTCGGGAAATGAGCCTAACACATGTCCTAAGGTGGGCCCCAGTGGAACCGTGGCCTAATTCTGCCATTTGATCATCTTTTTGGAAAAAGGAAAATTTTCAAAGTTTTCCCCACAGCCCGCCCTTCCGCCATTGATCGGTGCAAAATATTTACTATTTCCCTCATTGGGCTTGCGGGCCATTTTGAGACTTTAATCCTTTTGAGGACAAGAGGAAAAAATCCAAATTACCTCGGATGGTCTACTTCCCCATCCCTTTGAATTTTCAAACTACCACGTGTCATCATGGTGCACCTTCAGATGGTCCCAAAAATTTGATACCTTGAACAAGCGCGGGCTCGCCACGTGTCCTATTCCGAAAAAGTTTGTCTGTATGCTTGAATCTCAGTGGAAGAAACCACATGTCATGCTTCGAGGTAGTCTCCTTTGGCCGTCGAAAATTCTAAGTAACATGCAAAGTGAGCGGAGGCCTCCACGTGTCATCCTGGCGCTTCTTTAAAATAAAACTCAGGGGCTGGCCCCTGAACATGCGCACTTCCTCCACATGTCCCAAACCCTTTGAAACAATAATAAGTATGGGAAGACCTATTGGAAGCTTCCAGTGTCTCCATGGTGCTATTTTAAAATGGTCCCCAAAGTGGAAAGCCTGATTGAGCACGAGCTTGCCACGTGTCCTCCTGCGGGGTAAAAGTCAGACTTTTTCCCCTCCCTCCTAAATTTTCTCCAATAAGAGCTTGGTGGGGGTGCGGGGTGAGTCCAAAATTTTTTCCAAAGTATCCAAAAATAAAAATTTCAAAAACAGACCTGCCGTGCCCCATACAATCAAAAGAATCCACGTAAGCATCAAAAGAACCAATTAGAATTGAGTGGAGCCATGGGACCAAATTTGCCTTTTCACCAAAAAGGCAAAAAGAGATAAGTTAAAGCATTTTTCTATCATCCCTTGACCAACCAAAATAATCCACATACCCTATCGATGCAAGGATGCAAATTTGACCTGGAGAAAATGCCCGTCAAACCGTAAAATATAAAAAAATGATCATTCGAGCTAGAAAATGAAATTTTTTTTCAAGGATAGAATTTAGAAACATTTACAAGGATCAAATATGTTTCTCAGAGATACATCCATTCATTTTCTTCAAGTATTTAGGGTATAAATGACAAGGAAGACAAATCCCGACTGTGGAGACCGAAAAATATGAGAGAACCCTAGTTTTGGATGAACAGAGAATGGGAGACCCAAATTACAGACATTTTCCAGAGGAACAAAGAAATAAGGAGAAAACCATGGAAGCATAAGTGATCAAACCTAGGAGAAAATTAAAAATGGAAACAAAGATTAACCAGGCACAACATGGGGAAAAAAGAAAGTGACAGAGGCCGTAAATTGATAGATTTTCAAAGGCAAATTGGGGTGAGATTATTTTGAGCACCAACAAGTACAAACACCCAAAATCCTCTATCGGTTACAGAACTGATAAGATGGGTGCCATGGTTAACCTTTCCTTAAGCAACTGAAAGGATTTTTCACACTTCACTGACCAATAAAATTTATTCCCTTTTGTCTGAAGGGACGTAATAGGGTGAGAAATATTGGAAAAGTCATGAATAAAACTGTGGTAATAACCTGCTAAACCCATAAAAATCCTCACCTCAGTGACTGATGTGGGTGCTGGTCAATCCATAATAGCCTATATATTAGAGGGATCTACTAAGATACCATCACCTGATAAGATTTGTCCCAAGTACGACATATTTGTATGAAAGAAGATGCATTTTTCAAAGTTCCCAATCAAATTATGCTCTCTCAAATCTTATAGTACTTGTGTCAAATCCTCCTTGTGTTCCTCCTCAGAATGAGAATAAAATCAATATATCATCAAGGAACACTAAGAAAAAGTGGTCAAGAAAGGTCCTGAATAATCCATTCATCAGGCTCATGAAGAAAGCTTTGGCATTGGTCAAACCAAAAGGGGACAACTGTGAACTCATAATACCCATAATGTGTGTGGAAAGTTGTCTTATGAGTGTATGCATCTGAAATGCACAACTGCTGATAACATGATTTGAGATTGATTTTCAAGAACACTCTTGCTCCCCACATATTATAAAACAAGTCATCAATCCTAGAGAGTGGATAACAGTTCTTTATTGTGACTTTGTTGAGTTATCTAAAGTCTACATAAAGTCTAAGAGAACCGTCCTTCTTCTTCACAAATATGACTGACCGCTCCCCAAGGAGATATACTAGGGTGAATGAGACCCTTCTCCAACAACTCCTCTAACTATATCTTGAGCTTATGAATCTCTCAAGTCATCATCCGATAGGGTGCCCAAGAAATTGGTGCAGATCTTGACACTAAATCAATGGTGAAATCCACCTCTCTCCAGGGTGGTAACGCTGGAAGATTGCCTCAAAACACATCTGCATACTCCCTCAAAAATGCATGATCATCTAAGGGTGAATGCTCTATAGTGCTCTCTGATTAATCATTGCTGGTGATAACAAACAATTGTAAACCTTTACGCATGCTCCCTTTAGTAGCTTAGCTAAGATCATACATAAGGGAAATGGGCCTCTACATCCCTGATATCACAACTGCACTCCCAAGATCATCATGACACTTATTGACCTTGTTTCTACATTATACCTTGGTCTTATGTGCCTCGATCCAATCCATACCTAAAAAAAAACCTGATAGGATCCTAGAGGAATAACTCAGAGGTTAAGTGTAGTGGAGAAGAATCCTAAATCAAGTACAAAAATATCCACATACGAGTGCCTGGAGAGTTTGACCCCAGAAGCCAACTCAACCCTGCCAACTATCTAGTTACTTAGCCACCACTAGCCCACACTAGTCCATGATAGGAGGAGATATAAAAAATATGAAGCACCTGAATCAAAGAGAACCGAGATATAAATACTCCTGATAGTACCTGTCATCTCAATGATTGTGGCCTGATGTTCAGCCTGACGGTTGTCAATTGTTTACATATAGTCGATGGGTGCATCCTGCATCATCCACTGTCTGCTTGGATCTAGGAGATATCTACATATCCACGGTGGTAAATTTTTGTTGACACATATGGACATAGTGATTAGGAGACCCACAAATAAAACAACCTCATGTACCCCTCTGAGATGGGGTCCCTCCTATACTCTGGTGAACTGATCCTACTAGCCCAACCCTAGCAGATTGTTGCGTGTGGGCTGGATGTACCTACTGAGTAACCTATCTCCTATCCTTGGCTCCAAGGAAACATCCTCTAGTACCACATCTATGTAAGATTTGAGTCTATCTAGCCCTCTGTTGCTGGTGGCCCTTATGTTGTGTCTACTACTGTAGATGTGGTGGAGCCCTCGATACTGCTGTTGGAGGCCAAATTCCTCCTCTAGGGGGTGGTGTTGTACCTCATGACCTCTGAATCTAAAAGGCACATATCTTATCCTAAATTTTTTTCTTGTTCCTATCTCGGTGTTCTTGTCCCCTAGTGTTGTTCTCGTCAGCTAAGTATGCCTTCTCAATGGCCTTCTCAATCGTGGGAGGAGATAACATACTAACTACTCCTGCTATGTCTACATTCAGGCCCTGAATAAACCTATTAACCTGTAATTTTTTTATCTTGCAGGTAGTCAAAATATTGTAGAAGATCCAGGAACCTACTCTCATATTGTGCCACTGTGCTAGAGTCCTGTCATAAGTCATGAAACTCATCAATCCTCTTCTGCATGAAATTCTTTGATATATAACGAGCCCTTAAATACTCCTTGAACAACTCCCAGGTCAATGTGTCTCGAGTCAAGTGGATATTCCATTCCTCATTCCTCCACCAAATGCCTACTACGTCTTGGAGGAGGTGTATGATGAACCTAGATTTGACATTTCTCTCATAAGAGTGCAAGACAAAGTAGATATCAAGGCTAAAGAGCCATGAATCGGCCCCAAATCCATTTATAGAGCCATTGTACGTAGGTGGTTATAAGCAAAGAAGATCTCTAATCAAACTACTTGTGTAATGATCATAACGCTATGGTCCAACAGGTGAATGTGGTCGTTTATGCCCAGATGGTCCCTCAAGACTATGAGAATGGCTATGATGGTAAGAGGCCACCCTCTCATGGTGAACGAAAGGGCTACGTGACCTCTCCCACCTCAGGATATTGTGCTCTGGTGGCTCCGAGTGTGCGTACTCACCTATTGGCTCCCTCATCTCCTGACTGGATAACCTCCTCTCTCATCTCTTGCGGTGGTGGAAAGCACTACTACACAAGACCTATCAATTGTTGAAGAGCCTGTAAGATTTGAGGTCCAAACTCGGGTTCCTGTGGCTTGGGCATAGGTGAAATACGTCCCAAATCCCTAACCGATCGTCATCTCATGGGTTCCATCCTATGTACGAGGTAAGAAAAAATATTATTAAATTATAAACGGTTGCGGAAATGTGTTTTAATTTTTTTCGTTAATGGTATTAAAATATTAATTAAATATTAAATGTTTTACCCAGAGTGTCCGCATGTACAAACCTCACATTGATACCAAATGTAATGCCCCACCTCGGCATACCAGGAACAACACCAAAATACAATTATAAATTTAGGTATATTTTTTAAGTGAATGATTAATACTAACACTAGCCCAATAACAACTTAATTATTTTATTCTATTAATTTCACTAGGGTCACCTTAACAAGTATACACCCCTTTTACTTTAATTAGATTCCCCTTTTTAATTAGTTTTCCCACACACCCCATTTTAAATTTATTTCCCATTCCCATAAAAATACCGATGACTTAAAGTGTGTAGGATTTAATGTGAGCCCTAGGATAGATCTAATCTTGGCTGTTGATTTGAATCTTCCCCTAAAGTTTCCCTAAACATATTTATGTTTTTCTTTTCCTTGCTATTCCTTTTCTCATTTTGTTTTGTTTGGTCATTTGCAAGTGCATGTTGAGGAGGAGCTTGGAAGTTTTCTTTCATGGAGGTTTTGGATAATATCATTATTGTTCCCTTATATGTGTGTGTGTGTGTGTGTGTGTGTGTGTGTGTGTGTGTGTGTGTGTGTGTGTGTGTGTGTAAATATTAAAAGAAATAATGTGTATTTCGTAGGAAGAGGAAATTGGTATTAAAAACCATAGGGTTTATATGGTGCAGGGGCGTACTGTATGCTCGACTGTGTGAAGGGAGTGGAGGCAGTAGTGTTGGGGATTGGAGCTGGGGTTACAATGCATGGGGGAGTGTGTGAGTGGTGAGAGGGGTGAAAGTGGCATGGGGGAAGGGGTGTGGGGAAGGGAGAAAGGAGTGGGCAACATTGAGGATGGAAATGGCTGCGGATGGTGTGGGGGAGGGGTTCAAACCTCCCCAAACTCCATTTCCTTTATTTTTTTAAAAGACATAGATTTCACCAAACTTTTAATAGTGAATTCCTTTTTCTTTAATTGATAATTATTAAAATATTATGGTATAATATCTATTATATATATATTATAATAATATAACCATTTGTATTTATTTGTATATATTGAATAATAATATATCAATTTAAATTAAACATTATATATATGTATATATATAATAATAATAATAATAATAATATAATATAGGATATAAAATATTTTAGAGCATTACATTAAAACTATTTACTATAACAATATTTTGAAAATTATATATTAAGTTTCGACGATATTAAAACTATATTAAACATATTCTAACATACTTATAATATACACTATATTCAAAATAATTACAAGTGACAATAATAGATTTTATTTTTATTTTTGTGATGGGTTATTCTAAAAGTTTGAATCCTCTAAGAGTATTAAGTTTTATTCACATACCACCCTAGCTATAGTAACCTTAAAATAGAATTCTTAGAAAATTAAGATTTTCTCCATTGAAAAGTAATTTTCAATCTTTATAACTTGCTTGGAATATAGATAAATCTAAATATGATTTCCTAAGGTAATCATCTACTAAGCTTACACATGGAAAAAGAAGTAAAAAATGATTTTATTTCTTTGTTTAATGCTACCAAAAATTGCAAGAAATATATCTATTACAAGAATAATAATATTTCCAATAAACCTACTTTCTTTTCAAAATGGAGTTACAACAAATTCATATTAAAGGAATAATCTATTACAAGGTTTCATTTCCAAGGATTTTAAGCTCACATATGCAATATATTTCCAAAATACATAACTATTCAAGAGACTACATTACAAGTCTCCTTTCCAAGATTGAAGGAAGGATTACACAACACATGAGGCACTAGTTTACAAGCCATCCCAAGTAACAAAATAGAAACTTTACAAGACAAGGAAAAAACCTTCACATAGCTATATTCATAGAGTTACAATGAGGGTAGTGTTCATAAAATTTGGAGAAACAATGAGAAGCCAAGGTATCAAGAACTCCAACCAAATCTATACTTGAGCTCCAACTTTGAGTGCCTTTCAAGGAAACCAACACAAGGAGAAAAATCTTGTTTTACCACCCAACCTATAGGCATCATTACATGCCTTTCCAAAGTTTGGAAGAAATGTTAGTCTCCCCCAAGCCCATGGGAGAGAGAGCTAGCTTCCACAGTTGTGTACAAGATATAGGGAGACATAACAACATTATATTCACATAAAAGACAAGTCCAAGTATTAAGAAGTGCAAATAAGGAAAGGAGGAGAAAACCATATTCATCCTCCAAAATTGGGAAGAGAAGATGAGATATCCAAAGGTATAAAAAGTGTGGTTCAACCATAAGATGCACACAAGAATATTTTTCATAGCCTCCTTATTCCTCCAAATCAAAAATCCCTCTTTATTGCTCCACCCATTTGCCAAATCCTTCTTGTGAGGATTTTCAAACCCACTGGGTTTCCTCTCCAATAATGGGGAAGGGAGTTCAAACCATATGAACCACCTTCCCCACCTCAAATCGTATGAGAGGAGTAAAAATAAATTACATGGATTTACCATCAAGTGATGAGGTTTGAGAGGGAAAATCCCTCTCTCTTTTCCCATAAAATCCAAAATCCATCAAGCCATACGATGGATGGAGAAAATAAAACATAAAACATACTCAAGCAACCAACACACATGAAACAAAACACACATTTAAAATATAATCAAGCTAAGATCTAACATAACATTAACCATAGAATGAGCTCAATGAGCCTACCTCCAAAATCTCTCCAACACTCTAAGCTTTTCCAACTTCCTTATCCAAGAAAACTCTAGCTCCAAAAATCTCCAAACACCAAGAAAAATCCCCAAAAAAGTTCTCTTTCTCCCCCATGATGGAGAATTTTAAGGGAAGTTCCTCACCAATTAAGGGGTGACATGTGTTAGCCCTATCTTCCCTCCAAGTCAAAGATTCCCAAAATAAAAATAAGAAAAGATAAATTAACTTTAAACACTCTTCTCCCAAATTGCCCAAAATGAACATAAAACAAGTATCAACAAATTTTTACAAAACACAAATACCAATCCATCTTACATGGATGGTGACAAAAGAGAGGAAAATTCAGAGGGAAACACCCTTTATGCCTTGAAATTAATCCCCCCTACCTATTAGGTAGGGTCCAAGGGCTTATTTTCATGCTAAGTGAACTCCCAAAACTAAAATGGGCCCTTTAAAATGCTATAAATAACCCAATTTTGGTTTTGGAACATTTGGGAAAAAGTGTATAGGATGTGGGGCCCACCCAAGGGTTCACATGTGACCCTAATCCTCTATAATTAATACACAATTACCCAAATACCAAACTTAATGCAAGTGGGGATGATTAAGTCCCCAAACCAAGTTTACTTAACGAAAAAGAACAACCTAAACACAAATTAATTTTACATGACATACTACATTACAAATGAGGGTCACTCATGGTGCCCAAATAATACAAACATACACCAAGGCCTCATACAATTAACATGGTAAGGACTTAGCTCCGTGGGCCACTTGTGCACAATTTACGTAGCCGCCCTGAAATCCATGTTCTGCTATGACCTGCCACTTGCACACTCAATGCACACATTAAATGCATCTGTCCAATACAAGTGTAAACCATCTATTATATAAACGATCAAGTATAACATACAAATTAACGATATCAAAATATCAACATGGAATCATAAATGTGAAACATGCACAATCTCACACAATTCGTCATACGTTATTCACTGAAATAACATATAAATGTCATATCACTATGCCATCATGTGTCCTCATCAATAAATCTAATACTCTATAAAATCATGACATGAGACTAAACTAAGTATCCAACATATATCAACAGGGTCCAAATATCATAGAAAATATATTAGTATCCTAAACATCTAATGAAATGTGTCATCAAGCTAATCAAATCTAAATTGGTGTTACACGCCCAAATCACTGTACATGTCCATGATGGTCAAATAACATAGCATAATGTCCAAAATATATCAAATTCCTATCAAATCATGTCTATGAATAAAGAAGTCAAACGATAACTGTGGCTATAAAAATGTGGGCACTACATGTTATTTATTCATGAAATGAAAATAAAATCTACATCAAATTGCAATAAATTGACTTTATAGTTGAGAGAGAAAATCTAAAACCACCACCATGGAAAATGCCACCCCTATTTATACATTTATCCCTTAACTACTTGATAACTACCCTCCTAATAAAAATATGAATTTTACATTTTTTTTTTTCACTCAAGGCACAACTTTAAGTGATTTTATGACAAAAATAACTTTTCCCAATGGAGAAATAAAAATAGTCACTTGAGTCACTTAAGTGAATTTACAAAAAATATTTTCTTAACATAAAATTATAATTTCACTTTAATGGAGGAAGAGAGTAAGAAGAATAATTTCCATCCATGAAGGTTCCTTGCTTGATCCACTCAAACACTTTCACCTTCAACAAATGCATTACTGATGGGAGTCTACTTTCCACTAGCCATTCTTGTCTTGATGTTTCTTAGTTTAATATGATCAACATTTCTATCACCAATGGGAAAATAGTCATGAATAAAATTCAATTTTTTTTTCTAAGGTAATGAATGTATGGACAAATTTTGATCATGGTTCAATGAGTAAAACTTGAACTATGAGTAAGACAAGCTCTCAAAACGAAGATAAAAATAGAATTCGGGAAATCATTATCATGAAAACCATATTCTATTTTTGAGGGTTTTAAACATATGCATTATTAATTCTTATATCAACATATTTCCAATTATTCAAATGGATATCAAAATATAGTCCAGGTGATAAAGTTATCGTCAAAACAAGATTAGATCCGCAATTCCATCTCATGAGTTCTTTTCCACCTTTAAATTACGAGGGCAGTTTTTTTACTTCATTAAGAAATTGAAAAAAATTGGGATTGGTTCTTGGAACCTCATGAAAATTTCCAAATTATGTCATAGGAACATTCTCAATCAGTTTTAGAACCAAAAAGTGAAACAAGCTCTCAAAATGAAGGCAAAAAATCACATAAGAAATGATTCTCTTGAAAACTATGTGTTGTTTTTCTGGTTCTAAAACCTATACAGTATTAATAATTTCCTAAATACCTTTTCAACTCTTTAAACTAAACTTATATTAGAGTCTAGATGCAAAATTTATTATAAAAAATACTAGTTCCGCCATTCCATCTCATGAGTGCTTCTTCGCCTTTGATTTATGACCAAAATTTTTGACATCATTAAGAACTTGGGCACACTTGGGTGTGGTTCTTGGAATTTTAGGTGCCCCCTATGGAACTTTTGGGAAAAAAAATAATTCATAGACAAATTCTGAATGAATTTTTAGAACCAAAAATTCCATGGGTGACCTTCTAATGTTTTTTTAGAACCAAAAGCTCCTTAGATGGTGTTGTCACTAAATTTTTTGGACTGTCTGAAAATTTTCTATCTGACCCTGTATAATGAGTTTTAAATATTCTCATGGTCGGAAAATCATTTTATTCCCTCTCATTTTGATCATAACACATTTAGCCTTTATTTTTTATTAATTTTTATATTTTAAGTTGATTTGTTTGAGGCCATTTTCATTAGAAAAACTTTAAATATCCTTTTAAGCCCCCATCACCGTATTATTTACGAAATTCCTTTCATGTTACTTTCCTATAGTTTTCCACTAGTCAATTTACTCAAAAAAGAGGCACATAGTGGCAAGTTCCTGCCTTATCTAGTTTAATGTTGTAGACATTAATGATGTTTAAATTTAATATAATTTGCATTCATGGAATTTGCAAAAATGTCTATGTATGTAAGCATTAGACCAATGAATGTCCTAATTTCCTTTATCAACTATGTCATTTTTTTAGAAGAAACTTTGACAAGTTGAACTTTACATGTCTATAAGTTTTTTTTTTTTTATTATTGGCAAATAGTTTTTTGAAAGGGACTATACCCTTGAGAACAAAATATGGCTTAGGAGCTAGAATAGGAATGTGAACCAGAGAGAAAATGATCAAAATCCAAGTGTTACAATGAAGCTCAAAGTAGCCCAAAAACAACTACCCAAACGAGATAAAACAACAAAATTACTGCAAAAAAGCAGTAGAGAGACCGCAAAAAAAACAACATAAAAACATACAAGAACAGCAAAAGCAACTACAACTACTTCTTGGCAGCTTTGTCAATGCTGGTCTTGATATTCTTCCAGGAGTGGAACATATCCAAAGTTGTCATGTGGGCAGCATCAGTATTATCCAGCTGCTCAATGGTCCTTTTGCTTTCCTTTTCGTTACCCCAAAGTGTAGCCGGAACACCGCTGAGGTTGGAGACACTTTTGACATGTTGCTCAATGAACTCCTCAATCGCCCTAAAGATGGCCATGTTGTAATCATGTCGAGTTTTGGCCTTCCCTAAACGGATGTCTAAGGAGGTCAGCTTCTTGTAGATATCACCAATCTAGCTGCTATCAAAATCCCCCTCCTCCTCCTTTTTTCTCTTGCCTTTCTGTTTAGCCAAGTTCTTAACCTCATCCTTCAGCAGTTTCATATCAGCCTCTAAGGCATCCAGCCTTTTAGAAGAAATTTCCATATGCACATCCCGGGGACTGGCACTGCTAATATTCAGAAGTTCATGTGCAATTTCTATTTCATGAGGCCCCTTCTCCACAGCAAGAGTCTCAAGGTTAAGCTTTCTAGAGGCCCTGGTAACCGGTCTTTTAGAGGTAGAGGTGAGGTGGGTGGCAGGAGCAATAGTAGGAGGAATGGATGGAGAAGCTTGGACAGCCGGAAGGGGGGTGACTGCAGCGGTGGCGGGGGCAGATGGAGAAACAGGGCTGGCAGCAGCAGAGCCCGGCAGAGGGGGAACCGAGCTAGGAGAGGAAGGGAGACCAGGGTACTTAAGAAGACAACATTTATGAAGCAACAAAATGAGCCCTTGGTGTAAGGGAACCACCTGGGTATGCTTCTGAAACTCCAAAATGGAGCGTTCAAGAGAGTTCAGCAAGTAATGGGGAAAAAAAACCAAGCGATTCCTACGGAAGTGGTTAAGAAAGATAAGATGTTTAGCAGGAACAGTGACAAACCTACCTTCCAAGGAGATGAACCGTATCATCATGCGAGTAACCTCATCATAGGGCGGAGGAATCGAGCTAACAAGCAGGCCCGCTATAAAATATATTAGCTTCTCAGATCCTTCCACAAATCTCCTCTCTTCAGCATCTCTGTCGACCCCTTTGTTAAAGAAACGGTAGCCCTCCAAACTAAGGCCGGTCGCTTCAGCAATAAGTTCTTCATTGACCAAGATCTTTTGCCCCCCATAATCAACTGTTCGTTCCTTCCATTCCTTAGCAAAACACAAAAAAATGCTTTGATCATGCCCTTGAACCTTCTCCATGAAGTTGGTGATGCCACCTTTGCTGAGAATGCTACATGTCTATAAGTTATTGCCAAGTATACAACAAGATTTAATATTTGTTTTGAGTGATTTTGAATGCTACCATGATAAATGTGTTTTGTTAAAAAATTTCTAGTGGTAGTGTAATGTTCTTCTGATAATTGTTCATAGTCGTATACATTTATGGCTTGTACACATGTTTCATTTCTCCTCTTATGAACAATAGAGAGGCATGTAACCAATATTATTACACAATATTACTAGTTCATAAATATATATTAATTTATATATTTCTTTTTCGTAGTCTTTAATACCTTTTGTTACAAAACTATTTTGTTTAAGGAATATGTTTGATTCTTTGTGTGTTGAATTAATTTCATAGTACAAATTTTTAATTGGTCATTTATTGATTCAAGTATCTAGCAGTAGTAGATAAAAAACAACATCAAAAAAATTGGAATAAGAATAGGAACATAAAATTCCCTCCCCCATTGCAAATAGTGACATGCCAAAGGTTAAAGTTGCCCAAGTGGGGACAAAATTGAAAGTATAATTGGGAGAGTGAAAAAATCACCTTGCAGGTCACGAAGAAGGGAAAAGCCACAGAGTGCAAGACTATAGTAAGTAGACCTACAAATGGCCATCTTACTTGTAAGGAGAAACTTAGAGACAAAATGATGCAAAATTTAACCATAATCATCAATTTCTAGACATGGGTTAGTGTTAGGCTCGAAGTTTTATGTTTTTGCATTTCTGGCACTTCAGAGAAACAAGGCAAAAAATGGGCAGGCAATGTCCGAAACTTGAAATCCTAAAAGTCTGAATTTTTGGAATTTTGGGTTTTGGGGTTTCGGAACTCTCAGGCGTGAAGATGGAAAATTGGCCGCAAAAGGCTGAAAACCTTAAAGTCCAAAAGTATGAAATTTTGGACTTTAGGGGTTTCAGGGACCTCGGGAATCATGCCAGAAATGAAGTGGTAAAGTCTGAAATCCCAAAGTCTGAAAGTCCAAAATTCAGACTTTCAGGGTTTCAGGATCTCAGAGTTTTTAGGAATCATGCCAAAAAAGCACCGAGCAAAAAGCCTGAAATCTCAAAAGTTTGAAGTCTGAAATTTCAGACTTCGGAGTTTTGGGGTTTTGGACTTCGGATTTTCGGAAGTCTTGAACCCAAAAATGCAAAAATAACTCCTAAATTTCTGAAATCTCGAATTCTGAAAGTCCAAAATTTCGGACTTTCGGGTTTCGGACTTTCGGAACTCTAAGGCCATTTTTCACAAAATGACAACTCGACCTTTAGATGGCCATAACTTTTGATTGGGAGCTTAGATTTGTGGCACAAGAAAGGAATTTTTGGAAAGCTCTTGGTTTGGTCATGCTATGTAAATATGACTGGATATCTTTAAATTAGTGGGAATAATTTCTTAAAAATGAAAAATATAGTTCCCCATTTTTTTTGAGGTCTCACAGGTTCCTCACCTACCACCATAATGAAGTATGGGCTTCCTTTCTTTCCCAACAAGAAATATTATGTGGAGGCATGGGTTTTGTCATGGAACCCATCATTTTTTGTAGAAGAATTCAATGCAATTTTGGGTGGTTGAAGAAAGAATTAAATTCTTCTCATCTCCTTCTCTCATTCTTCTTATATATTGTAAGGAGGGGTATTTTTCTAAAGGTTGAACATTTTTAGTTTTGCACCCTCCCTTCTTCTCTTGTCTGCAAGTGAATTTTTTGAGTTCAATCTTCCCATCAAAATTGTAATGCAAATCTTGCCTCTTGGCTATTGTAGTGTACTGTATCAAATTTGTGGAGCAATAATACAAGTCTGTGGATGATTTTCAACCCTCTCTTGTGTTCATTTCTTCTCTTCTGATCTTTCATTGCAATCTTGGTTATCTGTGTATGGAGGTTGTATTACATTTCAATGGTTTGTGTTTAATGGCAAAGCAAATGTTCAGCATTCCTTTGGTGCATAACCTCTATTAGTTTAGGTTTATTTTCTTGCATCTTCTTAACCCTGTCTCCTTGGCAAAGTTAGAGTAGGTTTTAGAGCAGATCCTCTATAATTTGAATGTGTGCATTTGAACAGAGGAATATGAACCGACCTTCATCCAGAGAGCTTTCCCAATTGCAAAGTCCCACACTTTGGGATAAGCTCCATGTTATGCAATCACACTGAGAGTCTCAACCCATCGAGTTTCATATATTCAGGGGTGCTGTGATTACACATCAACATGATTTTTACTAATAAAATTGTCAAAGTGTATTGTATAATACATACAAGTCTAAAAGATATTCCTTGTTTTGTTAATTTAAGATATGATGTACCTACTCTAGGTACAAGAGGTTGATTTCTTGCCAATTCTTTCCATGGAGTTAGTTAAGAAAAGAAACAAAAGTCATATATAAATTTAATATGTGAACTTCAATAATGTTGGATCCAAATGTGGTCATAAAGAGCTAACACATAGAAAAATAGTGACAAGGAAAAAAATAGGATGAAACATTGTTAGAAAAAAGAGGTTATAACATAGTTTTGAAACATGTTTTCTAATGCAATAGACTTACACACAAACAAATTGAATTTAGGTGTCAATGTTTGACACCCCATGCATAGCTAAATACATGTCTATAAGTATATAAATTTGAATAAGATTGATATAATGCAAAACTTGTGTAAAATGCAGAAAATCCAATCATTTATAAGTTTGAAATGCAATTGCAATGCTTGATTGTTGTGTCACTTTATAGCCCCCATCTACAAGCTTAAGCTTTAATAATTAAGGGAAAATAGATGATGCATGAAAAAACATTGATAAATGATTCCCTCTAATGGTTGGCCACATGAGCAACAAGTATATTTCATTTACCGGGTCGAAAGATATAGGCCAAGACTGCATATGTTTTCTTACCTTATTAATAGATAATTTCACTCTTGTTCAAGAGGAATTTTTAGTAATAAAACTAATAAAGTATGTCATGTAATGTAAAAATCTTATCGAGATTCCTTGTTTTCTTAATTTAAGGTCTAATGTACCTACTATAGCTTGAAGAGTCTAGTATCTTGCCAAATCTAGCCATGAAATTTGTAAAAAAAAGAATCATTACCATACATAAATTGAAAGGTTTTGAATTTCAAGCATGTTAGATCTAAATGCGGTCATAAAGACATAACATAGGAAAATTATGGTCGGGAAAGCAATAGGAAATGTTTATATTAAAAAGAATAGGCTATAATGAAGTTATGAAACAACATTTATAAAGCAAGTTATACTATCACTTGGATGAATCTGATCATCCATATGTGATCATATTTCAACGCACATATGAAAGTTGGGTACCCTTCACCCAGTAAAATATATGCTTATTAATGTAAAAAGTCAAAGAAGTATGATAATATGCAACACTGAAATATCTCTAGTGGGATACCACTTAAAAATGCACAAAATATTGAAAATTTGCAGCCACATAAAATACAGATTTTTCTAGATTTTTACAGTTAGGGCAGCAAACTAAAGAACTTTAATAATTCCCAAAATGTCTACCCAAATTACTTGAAAATTTAAAGAGAGATTGATATTATTATAAATGATAGTAGAAGACTATTTTGGGTTTTAAACAACTTAAAATGCTGCCAGAAAGTTCACAGTGTGCCCTAGACAGCTGGAATACTTCAGAGGTTCGTAACTCTCCAAATACAAGATAAAAAATTAAGAGACTTTGTAAATAACATTAATAAATATAGTAAATGATATTTCAACCTTTAGATCTGAAAGGGGCCAACTGGAAACCCTCCAAATAAAGGTTGTAAGTCACCTAGCTTGGGAAAAGGTGGGAAATTGATGAGACACCTTCAAAGTGATCCTACGTCCTGCCCAAATAGCTGTCGTAAATCTGATATGGAATCCCTCTGGTTATCTTCCCCAAATTCCCCCAAACCCTCAAAATACTTCCTCATAAACCTCTAAAAATATTTCTATAACACAACCTAGAAAGCGGCTCCAAAATGACAAACTAGGGTAGATCTCTTACTACCGAAGAATGCCCTGCTAGCTAGGGATGGGTATCTCACCACTGGAGCTAGGGTCCCTATGGGATTTCACTCCACAAGATGAAGATGTGCAAACAATAGTTACACATGAAGGAGAATAAAATGTATGCCAAATATTTCTTTTCCTTTCTCTCCCAGCTCCTTATATACTTCATCACAGCATAAGAGCCCCATTAACCCTAGACGCATTTCATTCCATGGAGCGGCTAATAAAATAAAAGTAACGAAAGTTACTTTTTTCATTTTTAAGTCAAAATGGTCCAAAAGTGACCCCCAAACGTAAAACTAGAATATTAGAACCACACGGCCCCTTTCCAATAGCTCCCAGCGTCCACAACCCCTTGGGTATGACCATATCTTGGACTCGACTTGACCCTTAGGCCTTGGGCATAGGAAAGGGGACATTATAGTCCTCCCTTCTAGAGAAATGCTTGATTCCAAGCATTATCCTGTCATGTTGTAGAAGCTGAATACCATGCCATAAGTTTCTCCACTTCACCCTACAACCAACTGATGATCGGTGTGATGCAAAGTAACCAAGACACCCCATGTAGTGATCATGCTCTCCATGCCGTGTAGAGAAAAATGTTGCTCCTAAGGTATTACGATGCCCACACCAACTCTCCACTAGTACCCACACCAAAATTTCCAATCTATCCAATCCCTGCCAATGCAAGGCTATCATCATGTGATCACTCATTGCCTCTCTAATCAACTCCTGGGTATGAAAGTTCACTCTGAATCTTATAGAATCCCCTGAATCAACCTGTGAAACAACCTGTATACACAAAAATGGTGCTAAATATCTTACATGACCTGCACTCATGTGAGAGCAAGGCTCCTCATAATGTATCTCAATGTGTCCTATGGAGGAAAAGTCCCAAGACTCTAGTAGACAGTCAACCAACAATATCAGCTCAACATAGTCCACCTCCTGCATTGAATGTGAACCTAGTGAATAAACATGATTCAATTTTGTCTCTCCACTGACTAACACGTTGGTGAAGTGCTCACTGGGCATAGAAGCAGTAAAATACATAGGAGTGTTATCCCATGTTGATTCAAAAAATGATGAAACCGAAAGCTATTACTTGTCATAGTGACAAATTGTATATGCCTGTATAAAGTTGAGGATATCCTCCCTCAGCCTATTCCATATGAACCTCTCTGACATGAACCTTTAGGTCTCATCAAAGCTCAAGTGCCAAGTCATGGAAGAACAATGCACATGTCGCAATATCTCCATTCTCAACCATGAATCTGACACAAGGCTCAATCTTCCCTGATAGAAGATCATATCATCCTCCCATCTATAGTTGTCATCCTGTATGTGACCATCCATAATCTCACAAGTGTGTCGGTTCTTGGAGTACTCAACAAGAAAATGAGATCTCCAGTCTACCAAAACTTCAGAAAACCAACATAATGATAAACTTAGATGATCTGAACCTGTAATCCCAATCTCTGTAACTGTCTCATGTGTAACATTACTAGTCACACCCACATCCATCATACTCCACATCAATTCATAATAATAAAACTCCTCAATATGCCAAATCGTCCTCTCCATCCCATTAGCTATAACCACCCTAAGTGCTTCTATAGATAATCCCCTTAAAATCACATTTCTGCCCTCAGACTTAAACTTCAGCTCTATCGTCTAAAATTTAGTCCAAAAATCACCAAGAGAGTGAATTCAGTACACTCCCAGCACTATGTTGGTCACTCCCATACCAACAATGTGGAAATCATCGGTAACTATATAGTTACCCATTGTAATACTCACTTAGGGAACCCGCTGTATGCACCTCATAGACTCTCCATTGGCTACAACCCCGTTGAAGCCCTCAAATTCATCTGTTTGTAATCCTCACCTCTCAACCAATGAGGCATTAATATAGTTGTGGGTTATCCCACTATTAATGAGTACCCTAACTCGTTGGCCCTGTATAACTCCTCTAATACTAAATTCCTTGTACATCAGAGTACTAGACAGTGTGGCTATAATCTCCCCATGAAAAGTCTCCTCCTCCTGCCTGGCATCAACATTATCCAACGTAACCCCATCTCCATCATCCATATCACGAGTCTTGAACTCCTCACCTCTATTACCCTCACTCTCCTCAAAGACCTCAATGAATTAGGCCTTCCCTCTATCTCTGTAAGCATGTCTTGGAACCTAAGGTGTGTGGCAATTGAAACATAGTTTCTTTTGCCTCAACTCATCTCTGTCCTCTCAGTAAATGATTGGCTTATTAGCCACCTCCTGTCTCGGTGGAGGATCCCTCTACTAAATTTTGTCTGATCTAGATGGAGGTTTCCTTTGCTGAATGCGAGGTGGATCCCTTGGCTTTGGAGTGGATAACTCCAAGTCCTGAGCTTTCCTAACAGCCTCATGTAAAGAAGAAGGTTCAAATGCCTTCACAAACCCAGTGAGAGCATCTGTCAAATCTGTTGCGAACAGTAAAATCAACCTCATCTCCGTGACATCAGCTACCATGACTGATCATCTTTAAAAATATGTGATATACTGATCTAGGGGACCGGTTTGTCTCAAATGAGTCAACTCCCTGAAATACCTATCAGGGTCGCTCTTATCAAATCTACTCCCTAGCCTTCACGCGAACTCTACATAAGTAGTAATGTGCATGTGTCCTTGTGTAATCAACCCATGATGCCACCAATCATGAGTGTCTCCCTTAAGATGTAAGATTATAAACTTAATTGCATCTTCCTCACGCATAGGATTCAAGTCAGAGTATGTCTTTAACTTCTGAACCCAAAACTATGCAATACACTTCTTAGAACCATCAAAGTGTGGAATGGAAATTTGTCCCAATCTATTTTGTAAATTTGGTACCTGTATTTGATGATCTCTCTTGGGTCTAATACCAATCTTCATTTTGTAATATTCTTGAAATGGCATGTTGTTACAAAGGCCCTCACTCAAGGTCTGGTACCTCTCCCAACAAGACTCCTCATCCAAAATATCTACTGGCTACTGTACCTATGAAACTTCCAGATCCTTCAAGAAAGAAGGTTTTTGAAGCCCCAAAGGCTTGGCAGAAAAATGGGGAGGACGCTGCCCTGAATGTCCACCCTCACCTCTTTGACCCTGTTGTCCCATATTTCTATTTTCTCCTCTCATTATGACTACTGTTATACACAATCCAAAATGTTGAAGATGATTAAAAAATATTCTCTTACCCTTTTTAGCAACCAGGAAACCAACACTAGTACCTTGAGAGGTAGTCTCCCTTCTTACACTGGAGTCTCCAATGAAGAAATCATGCTTGCTAACACTTGTAATCCCAAAAGACACATTTTAATTCCTTCTTTTTCTTATGAAATCAGTCATAAAGTTTTCAAAATCAGATTTGATAGTTTTGGATAATTGCCACATATTATCAGGATCCCATACCTTATAATGCCCATGAACCCTTGTATCATGTAAGGTCTTCCATCTTTACTTCTATTGTATCTCCTCATAAAGAAGACCATGACTCTTTTTATTCATGGTGAATTGACTTTGATGTACCAAATTCTTAGCATTCTTATCGACAATAGGCTGTATACCATCATGATAAAATTGTTGTAATGATATAGGATGAAGATGATGAAATAAATCCATGCATCTACTAACCTCCTTATAAAGAATATCATCAAAAGGTTAACCTTCTATTGCTGATTTAGAAACCTTCAAAACACCATCCCTTGGAGTATCCTCATCAATCTTGGTCTCCAAAATGACTTGACTTTTCTGCCACAAATCCTGAGCATTCTGGTCTACAATGAGCTGAAATTCTTCATAAATGAGCTTATCATGAGTTGTTAGTTTGGAAATTGCAGCAACACGCAATTCCACACAAGTTTCCATGTGAGGCTCCTCCTCATGTGTCAGCTGCTCCATAGAGTCTTCTTTCGTGGGTGTAGACTTCTTCACATCAATTTCCCTCATCATTTAATTGAACTCTTGTAAGAGTTGTCTTGCTTGAGTCGTTATCAACCTAGCAACTCTAGCTCTTTTATTCCATTCCTCACACTTTTTAAGAGTTTCCATTACATTCTCCTTGCTTGCATATACAAATTTCTTTTCCTGAGCTGAATGAATTTCTCTAACAAGAAAAGTTTCACTAATGCAATTATTTTTCTCAATGGAAATCATGCCTTTTTGTCTAGAAGCTTCTTCTTCAAATGAGTTCTTTTATAATTCAGGTACCGACATATGATGACCTCGCTTGGGCTTGCTACCAATCTTCATTATGCAATAATATGGAAATGACATATTATCTCTGAAACCCTTACTCAAAGATTGATATTTCCTCCAACAAGAATCCTCATCAATCACCTTTATTGGCCACCCTTTATCACTGTTCTCACCATTTTCCTTATTGTCCCTAGATCTAATTTGATTTAAATTCTAAGTGAGCTGGATCAAATAATGGTTAGTGGCTTCCTGTTGTTTCACCATGTTGGTGAACATTTCCTTCATAAAACCCCCTTTGAGATATTTCCAAACTACCATATTTAACCCACACAGGCTGGAGGAACAACAACTCTGATACCACTGAAATATCCCTAGTGGGATACCACTTAAAAATGCATAAAATATTGAAAATTCGTAGCCACATAAAATACTAATTTTTCCAGATTTTTACAGTTAGGGCAGCAAACTAAAGAACCTTAATAATTCCCAAAATGTCTACCCGAATTACTTGAAAATTTAAAGAGAGCTTGATATTTAATATAAATGATAATAGAAGACTGTTTTTGGGATTTCACACAAATTAAAATGCTGCAGAAAATTCACAGCGTGCCCTAGACAGCTGTAAAACTTCAGAGGTTCGTAACTCTCCAAATACAAGAGTAAAAATTAAGATTCTTTGGAAATAACATTAACAAATATAGAAAATGATATTTCAACCTTTAGATCTGAAAGGGGCCAACTGAAAACCCTCCAAATAAAGGCTGCAAGTCACCTAGCTTGGGAAAGGGTGGGAAATTGATGAGACACCTTCAAAGTGATGCTACGCCCTGTCCAAATGGTTGCTGTAAATCTGATCTGGAAGCCCTCTGGTTATCTTCCCCAAATGCCCCCAAATCTTTAAAATCCTTTCTCTGAAACCTCTGAAAATATGTCTGTGACACAGCCCAAAAAGTGGCTCGAAAATGAAAAACTATGGTAGATCTCTCACTATCGAAGAATACCCTCCTATCTAGGGATGGGTCTCTCACCACCGAAGCTAGGCTCCCTGTGGGATTTCACTCCATAAGTTGAAGATGCACAAACAACAGTTACACATGAAGGAGAATAAAAATGTATGCCAATATTTCTTTTCCTTTCTCTCCCGGCTCCTTATATACTTCACCACGGCATAAGAGCCCCATTAATCCTAGACACATTTCATTCCATGGAGGGGCCAATAAAATAAAAGTAACTAAAGTTACTTTTTTCCTTTTTAAGTCGACATGGTCCAAAATTGACCCCCAAATGCAAAACTGAATATTAGAACCACTTGTCCCCTTCCCAATAGCTCCCAACATCCACAGACCCTTGGGTATGACCACGACTTGGACTCGACTTGACCCTTAGGCCTTGGGCGTAGGAAAGGGGACATTACAAACACCTATACATTGCAAAAACTTTAGTTATAAAATAATTCAAAATTCTCACTCCCTTCTATTGGCAAAGGAAATTTGCATTTTAGGAAAATTGTAAAAAAATTCAAAAATACTAAATTCGTCACTAATATTTGATAGGCCGAAACCATCCTACAAGAAAAATTAAATTCAAATGTGGTAAAGGTTTATATAAATATTAATCAACATTGAACTAATTTAAATTTACCTGCATCTCCTTATCCCTGATTACTATGTAGATGGCCACATGGAAGGTGTGATGAAATGTGTTCATTGCATGTGTTTTAATGGGAGGAACAAAGGGTACAATCTTGAAAAGGCTACAATGTAAGAGCTCGCTGCAAGCAAGTTGGTGAAAAAATTTATAATTTCCTTACAATCCATGTTGAAATGAGGAGATTGTGTTCACGTATTTTCCAGGCATTTTGTCAAACACTTCACCTGCTCCATTTTAGGCACGGGATACTACCATACCAGGAAAGTAGAATTGATCACATTGGACATGTGTTTCCTGAATTCAGTGATATAACATCAATGTTTTCAAATGGACGTGGGAAGATTGTGAGCAAAATCCAAAAGGTTTTTAAACATGGAGTGGGTGAAAAAGAAAAAAGAAAATAAAACAAAAATAGTTGCTACACACCATTTGGTTTCAGCATATATTGCCCACTCATGGTGATTTTCTAAAGAAGGCGTGGGTTCTATTTCCAAGCCTCAGAAATCATCTTGAATATGCAACAAATTTTCTCAATGAATATTGTCAAACCTACAAAATCCATTAGACAACTTAGTCTATTTCATCTAGGAGGCCAGAAATAAAAAGTGTAATTACATCAAGATCTCTAATTGCGGAATCCGTTTTCAAAGAGATTCTTTCTATTGTGCGTAAGCTTTTAATTTTGAAGACTTGTCTGCTTCTAGTAATATATCAATTATGAGAGAATTACTTCAGGATTTTCAACCATCCGCTGTAATAAGTAATTTCAACTCCGAGTTGCATGCATACCCCATATTGGCAGTTTGTATTTATGTTTATATACTAGTGCTTATGAATTCCTTGATGGGATTTTTGATTTAGTTAGCTCAGTTTCATTTTCTTTGGCTTCAAAGCATATAATAATGCTAAAAGAATTTGTAAAATGTGCCCAAGATTATGTTGAAAACTATGCTGAAGGTAGGAGACGATGGCCAAGTGTTGGTAGGGTTTTAAAATTTAGTCGTATTGCTTATCAATTTGACTAAAGTTCATGATAATGAAAATTAGTTATGGCGGGAAATTTGTAAACACCTTTTAAAAAGGTTTTGAATTTTTGAAAGCTCGATATGTTACTCATAAGAATAGCATAATTACATTGGTGAAGGAACTACGAAAGACAAAAGGACCATTCAAACACTTTGCTTTGAGGCCTAGGGTTTTAAAAAGACAACAATTACAAGCAACACCTCACATGGGGATTATTTCTGGATGGGAAACCTAAAACACAGAAATTTGCAGAGTCGGGAGGTTAGCTCTCAGTTGCATGTGAGTGAAGAGGAAGAGGAGAGTATGAACCTTTGAATAATCAGCATGAAAAGATTGGAACTGATAAAGACAATGTATAAAGTTGAAATTATTCCCATGCAAGCGAATGAATTGGTCTCACAGTAGTTAAATGCACAAAATGTGAAGACTTTGAAAGGGATAAAGATGTATTGAAATATATTTAATTAATTTACTTATCAAATTAATTAAATATTACATTTGCATAAGTTATAATGTTACGTGTAATTCAAGTTGAGTCGAATTGAAAACTGAGGCTAGGAGTAAGTTGAGTTAAAAGTAGTTTTATAGCTACTTTTGGGAGCATAATGCCTATAAAAAGGGATGGGTTGTAATAGAAACTTCTTCTTTACTCACCAATCTTTTTGGGGAATTATTTTATCTTCCTATGTAGGATTATGTTGCTGCAACTTTGTGTACACAAAGTTTCCCTCACGAATATAATGCATTTTCCAATATTGTGTTAATGATTCTCAATTATAAAATCTATCATTCTACTTGTGGTTGAGTTATTAAGGATATTGTTCCTTCATAGTATGATTGATGGTCCGAGGATCAGACTTTTTCCTAGATATCAAGGTACGTGGACTTTGTGCCATATCAACATATTCTGAAGGAGATGAAGACTTGGTGCTTCCTATATTTCATGCTCATTTTATTCCTTTGTGCCAAATATAGAAGTTCCCTATGTGTAGCTTTCTGGTTACAATCTGCACATATCCTTCCTTCATTTTTTCGTATAATGTAAGTATGGGAATCTTGTATGACCAAGAAGGCACTCTACATCCTTGATAGATAGATTTGCATAACTTTGTGTCCAAATTTTATCAGTCTTGTTGGATTCCTAAATTGTTTCATTATTATTTTTCTTCCCCTTTTCTCCTCCTTTTCCTTTCCCAATTTTGCTGTCCTTTCGTGCTTTCTAGGTAAAAACATTAAAAATGCAAAATATCCTATCATACGAGGGAATTGCCCCTCTCAAAAGAAGATGAATATAACCATGTTGAAAGGTGAATTTCCCTAATCGTTATTGATTTTTGTGTGCTTCTACTGGGCATACTCAGCGACATGAAATCCAACCAACAGTTTTTGTTGACTCTGGTGGGGATCAAACTTCTATCACATTCATTCCATTGATCCAAGAACCTTCTTAGGAATGAATCCATGATGAGAACCACTTATTCTCCCATGTTAATGAGTGAAAATTATGGGGAAGAAGATGGAGATCTCCCTATTTAAAATTTCCAAGCTCCAGAAAATCCATAACATGCCCAGTTTCTACGAGATTTTTAAGAAGGTATGAATTCAAAAACACTCTGCAATATGTTGAACACTATAAAATAAGAAAGACATTTCCATAATTTTCTAATATTCCATGTTTAAATAAGATAACCAACACTGCACCTGTATAATTATGAAAAATGAAACAAAGAGTGCAGAAAAAGGTGGACACATTGGAACAAATTGTTACATTTGACGATCTAATAATTCAATCTCTATGGCTTAAGTTTCAAGAAAGTGTTGCAAGAGGAAAGAAAATGAAAATTACACCTGAAGATGATCAAACATTTATATAGTTGATGAAAGTAGTGCAAATACAATATAGGCAGTTGCAGGCACATGAGGAGGCAAAACAAATTGAAGAACAATCAGTAAATGAGTTTGAGACACTTTATAACGAGGAGGAAAAAATTCAAGTTCTAGAAGTTGCTCATGATGATTCTTCACATTGTAAGGTATTTATTCCTCAATGCTACTTCAAATTCACCAATGAATGTCTTCTTGTTGGTCCACCTAGTGCATATCAATTTGATATTCCTTCAAATGATGAAGAAGAAAAGAAACTTAAGGCTCTATTTCATCATGAAGTAGAGTTCTTAAAAGATATGTCATGCACTGGGATTGAAATCCCTTATTTTGAAACAAATGATATTATGTTGGTTGAGGTTGATGTCCATCATGAAAATAGGGACAAAACTAATCCCTCTCCTATATTGGAAGATCTTTAACATAGTGAAACCAAGGTTAATGTTGATAACCCTATTGTTGTTTTGAGTTTTTTTAATGACAAATAAGTGTCTAAATCTGAATAAAAGGAATTCAATGAGCTCAATAACTCTCCTATCATACTTTTTGATGAGATAAGCACACATGAACCTCCCTACAGTCTCTCAAAACTAACCAAAAATGGAAATCAATATCTGGAATCTTTTCTTCACATTGATGATTGCATCAGTCATGTTGTATCCCATTCTTTTGAATGTAAACAAGAGGAAGAGGACATTGTTTTTGCTCAATTTTTATCTAGTCTCATACCTATTTAATTCCTTGCTAGTCATGAAAACAAATCAACAATGTAGTTTTTATCCAAAGATAAATATCTTTTCGAAATTGAAAGTAAGAGTGTTGAGTTTACAAAAACAACATGTTTTTTTCCAGGGACAAGATATAAATTGTAAAGATAGAATAAAGTGTAGATGGAAAATAATTCAGCAATCACTTCCTAATTCCTCTTAAAATTTATTACAAGGAAGATTATGTGGAAGTGCATGAGTTTCAAGGGCTGTGTTGTAATGATTGCTACAATTCTCACACAGGTATTGCCAACACTTCATTGAAGAAAGAAATTAGTACTACAAGGACCAAGATTTCTCTTGAATCTAGTTTTCAAAGTTTAGTGGTGTGTAGAGATTAGCATGGATGCAATCAAGGGTCGTACAAGCCTTTAAATAGTTCCATTTATCCACTTCCTCATGGCCAGAGAGGCAGGGTTTTTCAGCAGATGTCCAACTCTTCACTGAAACTGGGTAATTTCCTAATGAAGTATAATTGTGTGGATGTAATATGTGTTTCTATTTTTATTTTCAAGCCACGTAATTCTCCCACATAAAATTGGTGTTCCTAGTTGATCATTTTCAGTTTTTGGATGCCTCGTACCTAAAGTGTGATATTTCACAAAGGTACTTACTTTTCTTATCTTGTTTCCAAATTTGTGTAATTTTTTAACATTCCCTTCCCTTTTTGTAAATAATCTTTCTTCCTTGTAGATATCTTCATGGTTTTGGCTTGTTTCCCTTTTTGTTTCCCTATGTGTGTCTGTGTGCATATTTCGTTGGTGCAGCAAAATGTCTCCCTATATTTATGTTATGCCTTGGATTTTTAATAAGGCATTGGTCTATTTCAAACCTTGAGATTATAGAGTTCAAGCTATGTCTTGTTTTTTCTAGCTCAATCCAAGTAATGTTCTTAAATAGAGCTAGTTGTTGTCACTATTAAAATTTCCAGACAGACTGAAACTTTTCCATGTGACCCCGTATGATGATTTTTAAATATTCTCATTGCAAGATGAATTATTTTGGTTCATGTCATTTTAATCGTGGTCACCTATTCCCCATTGGGAGGTCATAAGTAGATTCCCCCATAGATTGGGTTACTCCTTTTAAGGACATTTTGCATGATGAAATCTTGAGTTTTTTTTTTTTGTTCCTTCACTATGGTATGTAACTACATGCCATTTAGACTGTGATATGTTTGTGAAATATGTTTTGTGTTGTGGAAGCTTGTCTTGTTTACTCATGAGTTGAATCCCATTTGGAGAAATTGATTAATGTGGTTGGGGCTCAAGGGCACAATTCTAGGAGGTATAGGATTCATCCTCTTCATTAGACATTATGCATTGGGTGGAGAGCATTTCCTCTCCCCTTGTTTTTGTTGTGGCTAACCATGGGAAAAATGGTGACATATCCCTTGATTCTCTAATCATCCCATGGAGCTTGTGTGAAAGAATAGTTAATTTTGTACACACTCACACACATTATTGTGAGTCCCTTATTCACTGAAATTTCCCTACTAAGTGGATGAAATATGTAATATTAATTGTCGGTGAAAAGTCTATCTCTGGTTATAACTAATGGAACATGTTCCAATGTTCCTTTGATTCCCCAGATGCCCGAACTGACCAATGACAGGAATAGTATTCGGGTAATCTAAATTGTGATGAGTGGAAAGGAAATTCCTAGACTAAAATTGTAGGGCCCATTATCCATTCGACACCTTTCAATTTGAAGCTTATGATACTGTTGAATATACTTATGAACATTATGGTGTATACTCTTTATTTGAAATCTATGGTGTTGAAATATTACTGAAAAATCATGGACTATTGTTGATTTCGATTGAAAAATGGTGCATGTGGTATTGGAGAAGTATTATGTATACTCATGATGTTATGTCAAAATGACATAGTTGAAATGTAAATAGGTATTTTTGACATTCTGTTCTTTACGTCGTATTGAGTTGACCTAGGATAAGTTGAACTAATTGTATGACCATATGGTTATTGAATGGAAATTGTAACTTATGTTTTTACTTGTATGGCAAATGAAATAGATAAATTTCCAGTTTGAAATATAGCATGATCTCTGGAGTTAGATTGTTTCAAACCTGCAAATCAATATCAGAAAAACATACATAGTACCCTATAATAAAGAAAGACAAAATGAAACTTTAAAATGAACTAAGGATGAACAAAGAACATCATAAAATAATTACATTTCCATAGTAATTTATTCAAAACTCCAGTAATCGGGAAAGAGGCAAAATAATGCAGTTTCACAGAAAAGAAAAGAAATTCGTTTTGTAATCTCAACTGTTAATCAATTAATCCTTGCAACCCATTCAATTACATATCTCCACACCTATTTAGTGTGTTGCAGAAGAAACAATAGTGGATTAGACAGATTTTGGCAATTGAAAAAGTTTAGTTCACATTTTAATGTTAGGAAAGACGTTTTCTTAAAATTCACCCATCTGAGTTTGTTGAAAATAATATTTTGTACTTTTTGTGTAAAGAGGAGTTCAATCCATTTTCAAAAATTCCTCATTTTCTCAAATCCGAGCTTCCAGTCGAAATTTATGGCCTTTTGAAGTTTTTACTTCGTTTGGTTTTGTAAAAAAACTAATCTTAAAAAGATAAAAAGGGTGAAATTTTTGTAAGTTGGTATCCGCGGGCATGAAAATTACTTAGGGAAATTTTTGTAAACATGAAAAAGTCACAAGTTCTCCCATGTCTTCACAAGCCTGATCTTTCCCTTTGGAAAAAAAAAATATACTTCTACGGGTTGGTGGCCCTACACCTTCAAACTTTTCTTTTTGAAAAATTGGCTCAAAATATTAAGTCTCCTCGTCGGTTCGCTTCCCTGCCTATCACTGTGGGCCTAACATGTGGCTTCTTTAGGTGTTAGCGGAGGCGCATATTGTTTTAGACCTTATCACTTTTGGAAAAGATTGGTAAAAATTCCTAAGTTTCCCTATCGGCCCGCCTTCCCACATGTCACTATTGGACTGACACGTGGCTTCCCTAGGTGTAGGCGGAGGCATGGGTTATTTTTAACCTTCACAATTTTTTACACAAAATCCAATATTTATAAGTTTTCCTCGATGGTCTACTTTCTCACTTGTAGCTTCTGGGCTGGACACATGGTAGCACTAGGCGTCGGTGGAGGCAAGGATGTTTTAAACCATTTCTCTCTTTCAACAAAAGAGTTAAAATCCAAATTATCTCCAACAACCTACCTTCCCACATTGGCTTAAAAATGTGCCACGTGTCCCTTATTGCTTAGGGAAAATTTTCTTTCCTTGGATTGAAGCCCCGCCATGGGCTCATGGGTGCACAAATGAAAATGGGGTTATTTTAAGCTAAAGGCGCAAAGAGCCAAATGTCTCCCCAGGTCTGTCGGTCTGAAACCTTCCCTGGGAAAAAATTATTCCCTAGGCCTACATGCTTGCCTTTGGGAAAAAAAATTCTTCCCCAGGCCCGCAATTCCGCCTTTGGGAAAAATTTCTTTCCCAAGCCTGCAGGCTGCCTTTGAGAAAAATTTCCTCGCCAGGTCCGTCGTCCTGTAACTTAAGAAATATGAGGAGTTAGGAGGACTTCTTTGTATCATTGGAAAGGGGAAGAAATTTCCTATCTAATGGAAATGTTTTTAGGAAATCCTAAGTGTGTTAAATATGTGAATAATTAGGTTGAAGTGCAAGGATGAGTCTAAGAGTGGGTAAGTGGGAAATTACCCCTTTTTAACTTAAATGTTTAACTCTAAAGCATGGGTTGACCTTTTCAAAGGGTCACGTTAGGGGATAAGAGAATGTTTTTCTATCCCATGTAAATAAGAACCTCAGTTATTGTTTAGACCTAGTGAAATTAAACACCTTCGACATTTAATTATTTTGGCCCCTTTGACCCTCTAAAATTAATTAAGGAATATTTAACTATACTGTTAATTTAATTATTTATTAAGTTAAAATATAATGAGAAATTTAACTATATTGGATTAATTACACTCACTAATTTTGTAATGTTGATCTAATATTTGTTACAACGGGAAAAATTTCATTTATTAAATTATAATTGACTTTGAATCTTTGTTGTGACAACTGTTGCTTGAAGCTTGGTAGTGGCCACACTTTTCAAAAAAATTATATCCATAATTTTTCTATCTAAACCTAGGTTGTTCTTGGGTCTCAAGTGGTCGCTTTAGCGGGTGTTATAGAAATAATAAATTTTGTTATGATGGAATGGATAACACTAATGTACTTGCAAAGAAGGGGATTGCTAAGATTTGACTGGGTATGATTATAATGAGGGAGCTATTAAACTCACACAAAACCTTTCTATTCGGGATGTTTTTTTACCACTATCAATTTTTATGGTTGATGATATATTGGAATCCAAACTTAGAGAGACATTTCAAACTTGTCATTGATAAAGGAGCATTTGATGCAATTTAAACTCCATCCACATGGTGTAGTTAAACAAATCATGTATTGGGCATTAGTTTCAAAGTTGGTGGCTCCTGGTGGTCTTCTGGTAATTACCTCTTGTAACAGTATAAAGGATGAAATTTTTGAAGAAATTAATAACTATCATCAGATTTTGTATGATGGTGATTTTATAAGGAAGGTGTGGGTTTTATTTCGAAGACTTAGAAATCATCTTGAATTTGCAGTGAATTTTCTCAATTGAAGATTGTCAAACCTTCCAAATCCATTGGATAACTGAGTTTGTTTCATCTGGGGGGGGGGGGGGGGGGGGGGGGGGAGCCCAAAAATAAAGAGTGTAATTGCATCAAGATTTCTAGCTGTGGAAGTCCATTTTCAAAGAAATTATTTCTATTGTGCATAAGATTTTAAGATTTGAAGAATGGTCATGCTCCTAGTAATATATCAATTATGAAATGAATTACTTCAGAATTTTCAATCATATGCTGCAATAAATAATTTCAAATCCAAGTTGCATGCATGCCCCCTATTTGCAGTTTGTATTTATGTTTCTATAGTGCTTATGAATTCCTTGATTGGATTTTTTATTCAGTTAGCTCATCTTCAGGTTTTATTTGGCTTCAGAGCTTGTAATAATGCTAAAAGCATTTGCAAATTGTACCCAAGCAATATGTTGAAAACTATGTTGAAAGTAGATGATGAAGGTCAAGTGTTGGTGGGATTTTAAAATTTGTTCCAAAGTTGTGTTAAAAAGTCAGTGGATTAGCCCAAAAGTTATTGAAACACAATTGGGATGGTGATTGTGAAGGATAAACTTGGAAAAACAAAGTAGATGTACTACGAAAGGTAATTCAAATCTATATTAGGATATATCAAGTATTTAATTGATTGTCTTGAAGAACTTGGAAACTTATAGAGTTATGCCAAAGATGCCATCTATGGAAGTCTCGAAATAGTCAAGATTTAGCTCTATTGTTTCCTATATATTATACCGGGTTTTTGGCACCCTAGGTAACCCGCCTACACCCTGTATATGAACATTAAATTATTTAACCTATCTCTTTTATCATTATTCAAACCGCTATCACTCACCCCATAAATTTATTTTTTACCCCCGTCAAATCTTATTTAATTACCCTTAATTACCCTAACCTCCCTAAAAACCTCCTAACCACTTCCAAACCATCCTAACCCCTTTTTCATTGAACTCCCTAACCATTTCCCCTCGTCCTCATACTTGAAACTCCCATTTTGGAAGTGGTTGAAACCACTTCCAAATGGGTTTCTCCACATTTCCCAGATCACTGACAACTCTAAGAAATCACCATATGATTATAAATATGAGCTTTCTCCTCATTCTCATACCCAAAACTATGTCGGCTAGATTTTATGCTCAACTAAACATATAAAGGTTAGGGAGTCATGCAGATAAATCTCCTTCATTTAATAGTGAAGCTTCCATGTTGGCCTTATTTATTTAGTCAAAGGTCTATTTAAACATAAATTTAGGGTATTAGCATTTAATTGAATAGCTCATGAACCATTACTAAACAACTTCTGCAACAAGTAAGCAACAATATGGTAACTAGAAGAAGTAGAAATGCAAAGTGAAAACTACAAGAAGATATGGGAAGGGAACGCGTGTGGTAACACATAGTCATCAGAGAAAATTACAGCCACACAAAATAAACAAATATTAGATAATTCTTACAACTTTAGTAAATGAATAGAAGTGTACTCATCTTAAATTTAAAGATAACAAAAAGTTTACCATTATCTTCCACAATTTGCACATTAAGACTTCATAAGACACAAAGTTCAACCAAAGTCCTCTTTTCTTCTTATTCAACTTTTAACCATTTACAATATTCACAACTAATTATTTCAACACAAAGTGAAACAACAATTTTCAAAAAGTTCTAAGATCCTCTGACATGTTGGTCTCTTTATCTATTTATAGTCATCATAAAGAAATTACAATGAGACAATGTCCATTATAATTCAATAAATGAATAACTACAAAGTTGTTAGAAGTTGAGCACTTTTCTCCTCAAAATCCTCATTACATACCACATAGAAGTTTGGAATGTTCTATCATTTAAACAAGAATAACTAATTATTCAATATCATCAAGAAATTTGAATTTTTCAACTAACTTGAAGTAATGATGATCAACCACTAGATTACTTAAGTCTTACAATAAATTACATTACTTGATTGCATGAAGAAATTATCAAAGAAAGAGAGAAGAAGAATAAGACTAAGAATAAGAAGAGATCCTATCTGAAGAACTTCATTTTTTATTTTCCCCCTTTGGCCGAAGAATAAATCTGCCCACATTAAATTTGCGTAGCATTGCTGCCTGGAACTGCCCATTACTACTTTCCTTTAAACATCTTGAAGATTTTTTTGTCATTTTATCTTATTCATTCCCATCAAAGATTGATTTTCATAAATTCATTACATAGAGTATGCAGAGAGATTTTGGGAAAGCCCAAGATCTTGAAAAACGGAGCACTGAAGCAAAAGTTATGGCCAAAATAAGTTGTAAAAATTCCTTTTTTGTGTGAATGTCACCCCCTATTACTTATTACTTGAAAAATTAAATAAAATTATATTCTTTGTGGGATTTTGACCCCCACTACTTATTACTTATTAATTCCGTTTGTATTGTGGGATTTTAGGAACTGCTTTACTTATTATTTCAATGAAGTAATGAGTTGTTGAAATTTCTTTTATTGTGGGTTTCTGTAACTACTTTACTTAGTTACTTTATGAAGTAAAGTAACTCTATTTTTACACATTACTCTCTTCCTTTTCCTTCTTTTTGGGTCTTTGAAAATTCTTTACTTAGTTACTTAATGAAGTAAATTAACTCCATTTTTTGCATTACTCTCTACTTTTTCCTTCTTTGCAGATTTTTGCAACTGCTTTACTTAGTTACTTTTAGAAGTAGTAACTTCATTTTTCCGCATTACTCTTTTTTTCCTTCTTTGCGAGTTTTCACAACTGATTTAATTAGTTATTTTTAGAAGTAAAATAACTTCATTTCTTTTTCCTTGTTTAGTGGGTTTTGCGAACAACTTAACTTCATTATTTTTTAAAAGAAGTATAGCAATCCAAGAACACCTGATGAATTAAGCTTTTAGTTATGCAGCATTTGGAAATGAATTTACTTGCTTTACTTTACAAAGTAAAGTAACTATAATTTAGTTAAAATAAGACAAGTAATATGTAGTGCCCACTTTCCTTCGACACCTTTTTGATTATTGATTTTCGATACTAACAACTATACTTAAGGATATGATTATGGCTTTTGATTTAGTATGATGTTAGATGTTAGAAATACTAAAATATTGTTGATTCAATTCATATATGATGCATGTGGACCATTAGAGACATTTTATATTGATGCTGATATACTATGGACATGGTTATTTATATATAAATTTCTGACATGTGATATATTTCGTCATATTGAGTAGACCTTTGATAATTGGATTAATGTTGTGATCATTTTGACATGGATGAAATGTAGAATAGAAATGTTGCTAGAAATTTGTAAATGATATCATAATTACCTAGATGATATTTGATTTGTATATAGATGATTTTAGATTTATATTGTATATTTTATCATAGATGTTTTAATGCGGCCATGAGGCCGAAGAGGGTATTTATGTGTTTTGCAGGTTAAATATATTCACAACAAACATCGGGGGGATTGGAGACCAACCACATTGGAATTCTAGATGAATTCAACAAGGGTCACCATGGCAACATGTAATTGTGTGTGTGTTAGAATTATTTGGTTAGGGGAAAATTGTGACCAAGGGGTCATGTGTTGTCTTTTATTATTAGTTCCCTTTTTTATTAATGTTAGTATGTGTTTCTTTTAGTAATGTAATTTACTTGTTTTAATTATTTAGATTTTGATGTATGTTTTACCCCTTTATTATTAATGGGTTGTAGTGTCTTAATTAAGATAATTTAATCTTGTCCTAAACTAATTAAAGATGTGACCAAAAAGGGTTCATTTATTAGACTTGATTTAGTCTTGGATTTTGTGTTGTGTGTTGAATGCTTGAGATCTTGAGTGTTGTACACTCTACCCTTCATGGGAAACTCGAATTTGGCCTTAGAGGCCAAATTTGGAAGCTTGTGGGACAAGTCAAACTTGTCCCACACCTCTTAAATTACTATGCCAACCCTACCTATGGGTTGGGGGTCAAAATTAGACCCTATTAGGTGTTTTGGGAAGATAAAAAGGTGAAATGTTTATAACACTTTCTTTCAAGTAATTAATTTTGTCCTTAGGGGGTGTGGGCTTAGATGGTGTGTGTAAGTAACTTGTCATTCCTTCAACCACTTATTAATTGTGCATTGGAATATGAGGTTGAATATAGTGATGTGGAGTGGAGAGGAAATGAGGTGGCATCCTACTTGGAGCCACATCATCCTCCTCTCTCCTTTTTCCTATTTATTGAAATCATTTTGCTTGTTTGGGGGTTACTTCATTATTTTGGGCTCTTGTATTTTTGGAGAGAGTTAGAGAATTTTTGAGAGATCTTGTGGATTGTTGGAGCTTGTGGATGCTTGCTTGATTTTGAGGAGCTTGGAGACTTACTCTTGGAACAAGCTCTACTATGGAAAGGTAGGAGCTTTCCCTTGTTTATGTTATGCTTTATTTTGTGTTTATATGCTTGTGTTGAGTATTGTCTTCTTTGGAATGCTTGTTGGGTGTGGGTAGATTGCCTAAGTTTGGAGTAGGAGGAGACTATGGGGAGATTTCATGTAGGGAGGCATAAGAGTTTACCTTTTGTTGGAGGGAGTTTAGGTTGGATGCCCCACCTTGTACAAGGAATGCTTGCATTCATTTCTTGTTTCTTTTATGAGGGAGGCATAAGAGATTGGGGGAGGCATAAGAGTATGTGGAGGTATAAGGGGTACTTGAGGGAGGCATAAGAGTATGTAGGGGATTTGAGATATGCATTGGAGGCTTTAAGGTGGGCATCCATTCCCATTGGGAGGCATAAGTGGCCTCCCCATAGGTCTTGCTCCTTTGGCTTTCTTTTTAAGCCTTGTTTACTTGTTGTTTTGTTGTTTTTCTTTCATTATTTGTTGTATATGATTGAAATGTAGGTTGGAATGGTTGTGAAACAATTGTTGTGTTGTGGAAGCTTGTTGTTGCCATGTGTTGGAATTATCTCCCATTGTAATGTGGTTGGGGCTCGGGGGCCAATGGAGAGGATGGATTCTCCTTTTCATTGGATATCTTGGTTGGGTGGAGAGCGTTGCCTCTCCCCCTATTTTTTTGTGAATCAAAAAAATCTTGGAGGAGATATCTTGTTGGAGTTGTGAACTTGGAGTCTTGTTGGAGACCTTGTGAAATTTCCTTAGTATTATTCCCACTTAGAGTGGAGGAAACTTGTAATATAATATTCTATTTTAGCTTGTATTATTGTATGATTTTCCCACTTCAAGTGGAGGAAATTGTATTGATATTGTAATGGAATGTTGTATTCAAATAGTTATTATTGAGATTGTATTGTATGTGGAAAGAAAAAAATAAGAAAAGAAAGAAGAAAGATTTATATTGTAGAGTTAGTTTTGCTAATAGAAAAGAAAGTAATTCTCTTTGTTGAAATATTGATTGTATTGTGAGAAAAGTAGTTCTTTGTGTTAAAAGATTGAAGTTATATAAATGGAAAGAAATTTATTTTCATTGTGAAGTTGTTCTATTGTAAATGTGAAATAAGAAATATAGAAGTTGTAAGATGTTGAAAATGTATGCATAGTAAACTTGGAATGGAAAATAAAGTTGTTATAGTTGTTTTGAATATATATATGTGATACTAAAATGGGAACAAGAGAACAAGTTTGAAGTTTATTGTGTTTTAGAATGTTGATTTTGTATTAGAAAATAACAATGTGAAATTAGATATATATCATTTAATTTTGCTCTTGGAATACAAAGAAAATTAGTTGAATAAAATGGAATAGATCTTGTAGTTTTTATTGTCACTATTGGATTTCTAAATGTTTAAATGAGTAATTTTAATTAAGAAATGAACTAATGAAATGAAATTCTAAAACTGGAGACCTTAGGGGTATAAAACTAAGCTTAGTTCATGCATTTTAGTACCTTTTACAACTTTTACCTTTTGTAAAAATTCTCAGGCATTTAAGGTTCTATTTTTTAGTAAACAGACCAGTGCCCTGTGCAGAGAGTAGTGGCCCATAACCGCCACTCAGGCTAAGGTGGTGGTCTCAAAACTGCCACTCAACAGGGCAATGGTCCATGGTTTGTCACCCAGGTAGGTCGGTGGTCCAAGGACCAGGTCTCTCTGGGCGGTGCTTCTGTCACTTGTGACAGAATTTCCCGGATCCACGCTTGTGTGTAAATTTTAATTGGTTCAATCTAATTTATAAGATGTAAAATTCATCTAATAACTACCAGCAAGCAAAAAAATGATTAATACCCTTGGATTGGCCAACAAAACTTTCAAATGATGGATTAAAACTATTCTTTTTCATTTATAACAATGGGGTAGGGTTTGCCCCAAATTTGAAAACCCAAATACAAATGGTTTAGAGTAAAACCAGATTGGGGGAAAGGAAATCCCTCCCAATCCTTGAATGAAATAGATAACAACAATAAACTTTAATCTAAGATAATCTAAACTAGATCTCCTTGTAGAATCCTCCATGATTTCTTCCCTCTTGCTCCCATGGATTTCTCCTCTCCAACCTGTAAATTTAACAAAAGGAAATAGACCAAATGAGAAGAATGGAATAAGGAAAGGTTTAATAGAATTCATAAGGATTTTAGGGCTAAGTTTGGAACCCTAGGATCTAGTGGCCAAGATGGATTTGATCTAAGGGTGGAGGATTCACCCTACTTTTGTTAGGTAGAAATGTATTTTAAATGTTTAATTTAAAATCCCTTAAGGGTATGTGTAGATGGGTGGAATGGGGCCATTTAAATTACCTTAGAAAGCTAACCTTTGTTAGTTTTTAACAAGCCTTAAAGAAGTCAATGGAAAGGAATCTGAGTTAATAGGATAATAAATTTAAATAAATTAACATAAGGTTAACCTTGTCAGGATTGAACATTATTTAAAGAGAAGAAAATATTTAATTAAGTAAATTAATCCTTGTCACCTTCCTATTGAATAATTGATTAATGGACCTTGGAGATAAATTTGAAAATAAGTTAACCTTTTAACAAGACCTGGTTCTTCAATCGTAAAGCTGAGTTTAGTAGTGTAAGTTAAGTTAATGAACCCTAAGGGGTCAAGCACCCTTGTAACATTCTTTTTAACTTAAACAAAAAAAAATTAGTCACAATTTTCAGGTTAAGTGTTGGGTTGTAGCGTTTTCCTAGAACGTTGTTTTTGTGGGCGTTACACTTGGTATCAGAGCCGTGGGTTCAAAACTTGGACCCTTGGGCACAACTAGAAAACATGAGACATGAACATTTAACCTAGTGCAAAATTGGTTTCTTTTAATCTAGAAAACCACAATGTCTGATAATTGTATAATTTAGAAAACATAGAAAACTGAAACAAGACCTAGAACAATGAACTAACTCTTGCCTTGATCTGTGTAGGAGGTGTGGATCAGATGAGGGGTCTTTTCACATAGACCTAGATATACCACCGTCCAGATCAGGTTGTAGCGGCCATTCTACCTCAGATTTTACAGACACTTCAGGACGTCAATGCCACTATACGTGGAGAGCCCTTGGGAGGATGATTTGATAGACATGACATGGAGTTCTCAGTGGAGGCCCATGTATCCCCTCGACACAGTGAGGAGTTCAGGGTAGAGAACTTCCACACGAAGTCGGCTAGGGAAGAGTCACCACAGAGAGGACATGGGGATAGGATCTTAGGTCATAGGGACAGGTCTCGGAGCCCTAGACAGAGGGAGGAGCATGCAGAGAGACCTAGGGGTCATTAGACGTCAGTTGCAGACCATATCAGGGAGATCCTAAAGCTACGACCATCACACTATTCTGGTGATACAGGAGGTTTTCAGGTAGAGGCCTGGTTGGTGAGCTTGAGCGGATGCTTCAAGCTCTGCCCTTGTACTAGCAACATGAAAGCTTGTGTTGCGATCCATCTTCTGAGGGATGGAGTAGGAGTCTGGTGGAGGACCGAGGAGTAGAAGCTCCATGTTGACTCAGAGACAGTTACCTGGGAGCTATTTGAGGAGCATTTCAGGAGTAGGTATTTTCCCAGGAGGTTTATACAGCAGCAGATAAATGAGTTTCATGACCTCCGTCAGGCATCGATGACTGTAGCCAAGTATGAGAGTCGATTTCTGGACCTACTCTAGTACATCGACTATATGCAGGATGAGAAGGTATGGATTCATAGGTTCATCAGGGGCCTGTGACTTGGATTTGGGTGGCGCGGTGTGCATTCACTACCCATAGACATTAGTAGAGGCCGTGGAGAAGGCCTATATTACAGAGGAGACATGGGGGAAGACGCAGCAGGCTAGAGACAGAGTTCGGAGCCACATCTAGCAGATGCAGGATGGCAGATCGAGGGGGTCAGTTCCTCCTCCACATGGTGGACAGAGTTCAAGGACAGGCTTCATTCAGGCCACCACAACAGCCACCTTAGCAGTAGCAGACCCGCCCACCTTACAGACCTCCTCAGAGATTTTATGCACATAGAGGGCGGAGTATGGGGCCTCCTCCTAGAGGTCCCATCAGGACACAGGGTGCACCGAGAGCTCAGTCAGTAGGAGCTCATCAGCAGAGACCTCAGTAGTCTGTAGCCGATCATTCAGGATCCACAGCTCAGACCTCTAGAGTACCAGATGGAGTTGCATCCCACTGGAGAGGACCAGGAAGATTGTTATGGTTGTGGTGTTGTGGGGCATCATTGGAGAGATTACCCATAGAACCCTAGCAACAAGGGTAAGATGCAAATCTCAGAGCCTACTATTGGAGATATGGCATGGAGCCATCAGATCTACGTAGTGGTCGAGAACTACTAGGCTGAGCACCAGAGTACCATGATAGAGATGATAGGTAGTATTGGTGGTATTTCCACCTCTATATTATTTGATTCCGGTTCATCTGATTCTTTTATTGCACCATCCTTAGTAGAGCATTTTAGGCTGGTGGCAGTTAGGTAGGGTCATAGTTGGGATGTTGAGATGGATTCTGGAGCTAAAATTTATGTAGAATCCTTAGTTAAGGAGTGTGTAGTGGATTTGGGACCCTTCACCACTACTTCGGATCTTCGAATCCTTCCTTTAGGATCTTATGGTGTCATTCTGGGCATGGACTGGTTGTCTACTCACAGAGCTAGAGTGGACTGTTACCATAAGACTATTTCTTGTAAAGATGATCTAGGAGTGGAGTCAGTGATAGCAGGGGTTAGGAGGCCCATTTCTATTTGCACCATCTCCACTATGCAGCTTAAGTAGTGTGTGCAATGGGGTTGTCAGATGTATGTTGTTATGGTTAGTGACAGATCTGAGGATGAGTCTAGTGGACCATCCCTTGATGACCATCACATTTTGAGAGAGTTTTCTGATGTTTTTCTAGGGGAGCTACTAGGGTTACCTCCCCCACGTGAGATAGATTTCCACATAGATCTGGTTCCAGGCACAGAGCCTATCTCACGAGCACCTTATCGGATGACTACTCTTGAGCTATGTGAGCTCAAGTTACAGCTTGAGGGCCTTCTGGAGAAAGGCCTAATCCATCCTAGTGTATCCCCTTGGGGTGCACTGGTGATCTTCGTGAAGAAGAAGGATGGATCTTTGTGGTTGTGTATTGATTACCGTCAGCTGAACAAAGTAACGATCAAGAATCGTTACCCCCTTCCACGCATTGATGATTTATTTGATCAGATGAAGGGGGCCACAAATTTCTCCAAGATATATCTTAAGTCAGGGTATCATCAGCTCAGGATCACAGAGGTAGATATTCATAAGACTGCCTTCTGTATGAGATATGGCCACTACGAGTTCACAGTGGTACCTTTTGGTCTGACGAATGCCCCGTGGTGTTTATGAGCTTGATGAATGGGGTATTCAGGAATTTTCTAGATCACTTCATGCTCATCTTCCTTGATGACATTTTGATTTACTCATGTATGCGTGAGGAGCATGAGGAACACCTTCGCCAGGTTCTTCAGTGTATTCATGAGCAACATCTTTACGGGAACTTGGAGAAGTGTGTGTTCTTTCAGACAGAGGTGCAGTATTTGGGCCACATCATTTCTGGGGAAGGTATCACAGTCGATCCTTCCAAGATTCAAGCCATCATGGATTGGCCAGCACCCACTAGTGTGACCGAGGTGCGCAGTTTCATGGGTTTAGCAGGATATTACAGGAGATTTGTTTAAGGACTTTTCTCGGATTGTGCACCCCATCACTTCCCTTTAGCGGAAAGGGAAGAAGTTTATTTGGTCAGACAAATGTGAGCAGGCCTTTGGTACACTAAAGGAATGCCTCATGAAAGCACCTATTCTAGCAGTGCCAGATCCTCAGGGTGAGTTTTACATTTGCACAGATGCTTCTTTGGCAGGACTTGGAGGTGTGTTGATGCAGGAGGGTAGAGTAGTTTCTTTTGAGTCTCACAAACTCAAATATTATGAGCTCAATTATCTGACTCATGATCTTGAGCTTGTAGCAGTTGTACATGGCTTAGTGTGGTGGAGACATTTTCTTCTTGGCTGAGATTTACACTCAGGACTGATCACTTGAGTCTTCGCCATCTCTTCACGCAGCCCAATCTCAACACTCATTTGCGGCATTGGATGGAGTTTCTTTGTGAGTATGACATGGAGATAGAGCATGTGAAGGGGAAGGAGAACATGGTTATAGATGCTTTGAGAAGAAGGAGACATGTGGCTATGGCCACTTCAGTGGGTACAGATTTGTGGAGCAAGGATTTTGCAGTAACTTCCTCAGGACAGTTTCTACCTTGCAGCCAGAGTAGAGATTGAGTCTCAGAGACCCCTTGAGGGGAGATTTGATGGATTTTCATTAGAGACAGATGGCCTTCTCAGACACAGAGGTCAGATATATGTTCCTAGAGATGGAGGCTTGAGACAGGACATTTTGATAGAGGCTCATCATGCACCTTATTCAGCCCATCCCTGGGTGAAGAAGATGCATGCCACTTTGAGACATTGTACCATTGGAGAGGACTTCAGAGAGACATGGCTCTATTTGTGTCACATTGTTTAGAGTGTCAGAGGGTGAAGGTTGAGCATCAACATCCAGCTGGCCTTCTTTTCCTCATGTTATACTGGAGTGGAAGTGGGACACCATTTCCATGGACTTCATTATTGGGTTACCGATGTCAAGATACCACCACGATGCCATCATGGTCACAGTGGATAAATTGATGAAAGTAGCTCATTTTTCTCTGGTGAAGACCACCTATACAGCCAGTGCAGTGGCATGGTATATCTTGATGAGATTTTCAGATTACATGGGATTCCGTGGAAGATCATTTGTGACTACGATCCTTTGTACACTTCCCACTTCTAGACCACCATGCAGCATGCCCTCAGGATGAGGATCAATTTCAGTACAACATATCACCCTGAGACAGATGGACAGACTGAGCAGGTGAATCAGATCCTAGAGGACATGCTTAGGATGTACGTTATGGATCACCAGTCGAGATGGGAGGAGTATCTATACTTGGTGGAGTTTTCCTACAATAATAGTTTCCAGAGTTTGATAGGCATGGCTCCTTTTCAGGCACTATATGGCAGAGAGTGCAGGACACCTCTTAGTTGGGACAGGTTAGAGGACAGGGTTTCTCTTGGGCCAGCATTACTATAGGATATGGAGCAGCAGGTTATCTTGATCAGACAGAGATTACAGGAGGTGTAGGACAGGCAGAAGAAGTATGCGGACCAGCATAGGACAGATCATAGTTTTGAGGTGGGCACGAAGGTGTTTCTTCATGTCAAACTGCACAAGAGCCCTATCCATTACGAAAAGGTTCTAAGCTTGCTCCTAGGTTTGTGGGTCCCTTTGAGATCTTGGAGCGCATCGGTCCCTTGGCCTATCGTCTAGCATTGCCACCTAGCTTGTCTCACATCCATGATGTGTTTCATGTTTCTGTGCTTAGGAGATATATTTCGGATCCTTCTCACGTGCTAGATTGGACCACATTGCAGGTGCAGGATCAGGGGCAGGTGATGGTGGATCCCATCTGCATTATAGAGCCGCAGGACCCTGGGCCTTCACGGTAGAGAGATTGACCAGGTTCAGGTCCAGTGGGATAGGTATGATGAGACTACGCCTACATGGGAGGATGCCACTTTGCTACGAGTTCAGTTTCCACACCTATTCCAGTGACTTCTAGGAGGAAGTCGAGTCTAAGGGGAGGGGGATGTAGTGCCCACTTCCCTTTGACACCTTTTTGATTATTGATTTTGATACTACTCGACTACACTTATGGATATATTATGGCTTTTGATTTAGTATGATGTTAGATGTTAGAAATACTGAACGGTTGTTGATTCAATTCATATATGATGCATGTGGACCATTAGAGACATTTTATATTGATGCTGATATATGTTGGACATGGTTATTTATATATATTTTTGACATGTGATATATTTCGTCATATTGAGTAGACCTTTGATAATTGGATTAATGTTGTGATCATTTTGACATGGATGAAATGTGGAATAGAAATGTTTCTAGAAATTTGTAAATGATATCATATTTGCCTAGATAATATTTGATTCATATATAGATGATTTTGGATTTATATTGTATATTTTATCATAGATGTTTTAATGCAGCCACGAGGCCGAAGAGGGTATTTATGTGTTTTGTAGGTTAAACTATTCACAACAAACATCGGGGGGATTGGAGACCAACCACATTGGAATTCTAGATGAATTCAACAAGGGTCACCATGGCAACATGTAATTGTGTGTGTGTTAGAATTATTTGGTTAGGGGAAAATTGTGACCAAGGGGTCATGTGTTGTCTTTTATTATTAGTTCCCTTTTTATTAATGTTAGTATGTGTTTCTTTTAGTAATGTAATTTACTTGTTTTAATTATTTAGATTTTGATGTATGTTTTACCCCTTTATTATTAATGGGTTGTAGTGTCTTAATTAAGCTAATTTAACCTTTTCCTAAACTAATTAAAGATGTGACCATAAGGAGTTCATTTATTAGACTTGATTTACTCTTGGATTTTGTGTTGTGTGTTGAATGCTTGAGATCTTGAGTGTTGTACACTCTACCCTTCATGGGAAACTCGAATTTGGCCTTAGAGGCCAAATTTGGAAGCTTGTGGGACAAGTCAAACTTGTCCCACACCTCTTAAATTACTATGCCAACCCTACCTATGGGTTGGGGGGTCAAAATTAGACCCTATTAGGTGTTTTGGGAAGATAAAAAGGTGAAATGTTTATTACACTTTCTTTCAAGTAATTAATTTTGTCTTTAGGGGGTGTGGGCTTAGATGATGTGTGTAAGTAACTTGTCATTCCTTCAACCACTTATTAATTGTGCATTGGAATATGAGGTTGACTAAGGTGATGTGGAGTAGAGAGGAAATGAGGTGGCATCCTACTTGGAGCCACATCATCCTCCTCTCTCCTTTTTCTATTTATTGAAATCATTTTGCTTGTTTGGGGGTTACTTCATTATTTTGTGCTCTTGTATTTTTGGAGAGAGTTAGAGAATTGTTGAGAGATCTTGTGGATTGTTGGAGCTTTTGGATGCTTTCTTGGTTTTGAGGAGCTTGGAGACTTACTCTTGGAACAAGCTCTACTATGGAAAGGTAGGAGCTTTCCCTTATTTATGTTATGCTTTATTTTGTGTTTATATGCTTGTGTTGAGTATTGTCTTCTTTGGAATTCTCTTTGGGTGTGGGTATATTTCCTAAGTTTTAGAGTAGGAGGAGACTATGGGGAGATTTCATGTAGGGAGGCATAAGAGTTTACCTTTTTTTTGGAGGGAGTTTGGGTTGGATGCCCCACCTTGTACAAGGAATGCTTGCATTTCTTTCTTGTTTCTTTTATGAGGGAGGCATAAGAGTATGTGGGAGAAATAAGGGGTAATTGAGGGAGGCATAAGAGTATGTAGGGAATTTGAGATATGCATTGGAGGCTTTAAGGTGGGCATCCATTCCCATTAGGAGGCATAAGTGGCCTCCCATAGGTCTTGCTCCTTTGGCTTTCTTTTTAAGCCTTGTTTACTTGTTGTTTTGTTGTTTTTATTTCATTCTTGTGTTGTAGATGATTGAAATGTGGTTGGAATGGTTGTGAAATATTTGTTGTGTTGTGGAAGCTTGTTGTTTCCATGTGTTGGAATTATCTCCCATTGTAATGTGGTTGGGGCTCGGGGGCCAATGGAGAGGATGAATTCTCCTTTTCATTGGATATCTTGGTTGGGTGGAGAGCGTTGCCTCTCCCCCTATTTTGTTCTGAATCAAACAAATCTTGGAGGAGCTATCTTGTTAGAGTTGTGGAATCTTGGAGTCTTGTTGGAGACCTTGTGAAATTTCCTTTGTATTATTCCCACTTAGAGTGGAGGAAACTTGTAATATAATATTCTATTTTAGCTTGTATTATTGTATGATCTTTACCACTTCAAGTGGAGGACATTGTATTGATCTTGTAAAGGAATGTTATATTCAAATAGTTTTCATTGAGATTGTATTGTATTTGGAAAGAAACAAATAAGAAAAGAAAGAAGAAATATTTATATTGTAGAATTAGTTTTGCTAATAGAAAAGAAAGTAATTCTCTTTGTTGAAATCTTGGTTGTATTGTGAGAAAATTAGTTCTTTGTGTTAAAAGATTTGAAGCTATGTAAATGGAAAAGAAATTTATTTTCATTGTGAAGTTGTTCTATTGTAAATGTGAAATAAGAAATATAGAAGTTGCAAGATGTTGAAAATGTATGCATAGTAAACTTGGAATGAAAATAAAGTTGTTATAGTTGTTTTGAACGTACATATGTGATAGTAAAATGAAAAGAGACATGTTTTAATTTATTGTTTTTTGGGAATGTTGATTTTGTATTAGAAAATAACAATGTGAAATTAGATATATATCATTTAATTTTTCTCTTGGAATTCAAAGAAAATTAGTTGAATAAAATGGAATAGATCTTGTAGTTGTTATTGTCACTATTGGATTTCTAAATGTTTAAATGAGTAATTTTAATTAAGAAATGAACAAATGAAAAGAAATCACAAAACTGGAGACCTTAGGGGCATAAAACTAAGCTCAGAATGTATCTTAGTACCTTTTAGCAACTTTTAACTTTTGTAAAAATTCTAGATTTAAGGTTCTGTTTTTCAGAAACAGGACTGTCACCCTGTGCAGAGCGGAGGTCCCATAACCGCCGCTTAGGTTAAGGTGGCGGTCTCAAAACCACTACTCAGTAGGGTGGTGGTCCGTGGTTTGTCACCCAGGCAGGGCGGCGGTCCCAGGACTGCCGGTCTTCTCTAGGCGACGGTTCTGTCACTTGCGATAGAATTTCCTGGATCCATGCCTGTGCATAAATTTTAATTGGTTCAATCTAATTTATAAGATGTAAAATTCATCTAATAACTACCAGCAAGAAAAACAATGATTAAAACCCTTGGATTGGCCAACAAAACCTTTCAAATGATGGATTAAAACTATTCTTTTTCATTTATAACAATGGGGTAGGGTTTGCCCCAAATTTGAAAACCCAAATACAAATGGTTTAGAGTAAAACCAGATTGGGGAAAGAAATCCCTCCCAATCCTTGAATGAAAATGGATACACAATTAAACTTTAATCTAAACTAATCTAAACTAGATCTCCTTGTAGAATCCTCCATGATTTCTCCCCTCTTGCTCCCATGGCTTTCTCCTCTCCAACCTGCATATTTAACAAAAGGAAATAGACCAAATGAGGAGAATAGAATAAAGAAAAGGTTTAATAGAATTTCATAAGGATTTTAGGGCTAAGTTTGGAACCCTAGGATCTAGTGGCCAAGATTGATTTGATCTAAGGGTGGAGGATTCACCCTAATTTTGTTAGGTAGAAATGTATTTTAAATGTTTAATTTAAAATCCTTAAGGGTATGTGTAGATGGGTAAATGGGGCCATTTAAATTGCCTTAGAATGCTAAGCCTTTGTTAGTTCCTAGCAAGCCTTGGGAAGTCACAAAAGGACTCTAAGTTAATAGGATAATAAATTTAAATAAATTAACATAAGGTTAACCTTGTCAGGATTGAACATTATTTAAAGAGAAGAAAATATTTAATTAAGTAAATTAATCCTTTTTACCTTCCTATTGAATAATTGATTAATGGACCTTGGAGATAAATTTGAAAATAAGTTAACCTTTTAACTAGACCTGGTTCTTCAATCGTAAAGCTGAGTTTAGTAGTGTAAGTTAAGTTAATGAACCCTAAGGGGTCAAGTACCCTTGTAACATTCCTTTTAACTTAAACAAAAAAAAAATTTAGCCACAATTTTCAGGTTAAGTGTTGGGTTGTAGCGTGTTCCTAGAATGTCGGAATTTTAGAGCATTTTGAGCACACAGAATACTTTACTTCACTAACTTAGACAAGTATACGAAATTTAGTTTAGCTAAGAACTAAGAAGAAGAAGCAATTCGATTTAGCGCAGAACTAAGAAATATAAGTCAGCTTTGCAGGGTTTTATAACTACTTTACTTATCAACTTTAATAAGTAAAAGCACTCCTATTTAGCATAGAGAAGAAGAATAATGTGAACTAGGTTTTGAAGGATGAGTTACTTGTTACTTGGAAGTAAAGCAGTTTGAGAAAACCGATTGCTTAAGAGATCAAACAATTGGCTTTTCAGGAACTTTTAGAGCATTTTGAGTACATAGGTATTTTATCAACAACTCTTGAGCAATCTCCTACAACCTTTTGGATAATTCTAGAGTAGATCTGTAAAAATTTTAAAAGGGGTATCCCAAGATTTCTAAATGAAATCTTTCGGGACACTAAACTCCTATTTTGGAAGTGGTTAAAACCACTTCCAAACGGGTTTATCCACATTTCCCATATTTCTGACAACTTTTACAAATTTCCAGAGATTATAAATAGGAACTTAGAATCCTCTTTTAGGAATTCTCAATCCTTAAATTTTCTAGTAAAATTATGTCATTCTAGTAATCTTCAAGCCATTCAATGAGACCATGTCACTCTAGGAAGCCATAAGATGTCAGTTTGTGTAATCATACATCTTCGAGACCCTCCTTACATCATCAAACAGTCAACAATTCACCATTACAAACTTAGTTGGTTCTTATAAGACCTTTATAACTATTCTCATAGAAAAGGTAAGCTTTATCCATTTATTTTAATTTCCTTTTTCTTTTCATGTTAGAAAAAGGACAAAACAATCATTTTAGTCTTCATTTTTAATCAGTTTAGCATTTTTTATAACAATAAAAATTTTCACATGAATCATCCATGATTATTTCAATTGCCAATGATTATCAGAAATCGCTTGCGATTTTTGTGAATCGCTTGTGATTGTTGTCTATCTAGTTACTTTTATTAATATTTTCATCATTATCATCTTTTATTTGTCAATCTAGGCTTAATCTATCTGTTTCCAAGATGTGTCTCCTATAGATGATTGTTCTAGTAAAATCCCATCCAATCAAAATCATTTACGATATGTTGATTGTTTAACAACCATTCGTGTGGGAGAACTTCGACATCCTCCAAGAACTTAATTTGTGCGCCATCACCTTCACACCAAGTTGGGAAGATATTAAGGAGCAGTTCGAGTTCCTTAATGAGATGTGGGACAATTACTTCAAATACCTCTAAATTTCTTCCACTTTATCCTAGGCTACTTACGAGGTTGAACAAGATCTTCCTATCCATCTTGAGTTCTAGCTTCCTTATCTTGTATTGTCCATATTTTCATTTATATATCTTATTATCTTTATCAACACAACTTAATTGCATTAAAATGATATGACATCCTTCAAAGGAATTCCATTTCAATTCTTGGGATTGGCCTTTGTTGAGCATCTCATTATCCTAATTATCGAATATCTTATGTTTAACTATCTCTGTTTGTAGGTCTCTTCACTTGGAAAAAAGAGGATCAATTTTACATTGTACACTTCCTATCATGCCAACATTGTGACTGTTGGCACAGGTATTGGTAAACCCTACTATTTTTTTAGGTAATTTCGGCATTTGATAAAACTTAATGGAAAACTACCTTATACATCCTTCTCTTTTCTCTGTTATATTAACTATTTGGTACCGTGTGCACCATTAGAAAATCCTTAACATTTTGAATTAAGTGATTAAATAAATCACCATATTGCACAAGTCAAAGGCTACTATCAGTGTTGAAAATATGGAAAAAAATTAAGAGGTGTTATTCAGTGTGTGAATGTAGTTGTATCTCTTATCAATTTGACTTAAATTTCATGATAATGCACACATACATGCAATGACAATTAAGTATGGCGGGAATTTTGTAGACACCTTTTAAAAAGGTTTTGAATTTTCTCAAGCTCGATATGATACTCATAATAACAACATAATTACATTGGTGAAGGAACTACTAAAGGCCACAAGGACTATTTAAACACTCTGCTAAGAGGCCAAGGGTTTTAAAAAGACAACAATTACAAGAAAAATCCCTACAATGAAGTAATCTTGTATAGAATAAATCTTACCTCTTCAACTTATTTGAATAAGAAAGAGAATAAAACTTACCTAACCTTAGAATGATAGGGTTTAGAGATACCCATGGATCTGGATAGATGATGTTGAGGTAGTGCTCCATAATACGTAAGATATATAAGATCCTTTCCTACAAGAATACCTACAGATCACAACCAATGAAAAAATATGATTAATAAAATATTAGGTGGATCGCCTAGCAAAGGCCATTCCCTGGAATCAAAGGAATTCTTGAGAAAGGTGTCAATCTGCTTTTATAATCAAGTGGGTACAAAGATAGTAAATGACATACGATAAATGGTAATAATAAATGTTCTAAAAAATGTTTCTTTATTACATATATAAATTTGATAGATGATAGGAAATCACATATATGAACTATGGTTCAAATTTGGAATCTGAATCAGTATCCAAATTATTAGAGGAAGGATAAATTTCTTCTTCAGTGGACTCCGAGTCTTCTTCTTCATAGAAGTCTAAATTCTCGTCTTCAGTGTACTCTCCTTTGAAGAAGTCAGATATGTATGTTGGATCCTCTTATTCTATGTCGTTATGATATTCAGAATAATAATATGAGTATTCGTATTTAGTTTGGTCTTCAAATTCAGACTCATGGATTGACTCTTCTATCTCAGCTTCATATAGATGTTCGAACTAGGATAAATCAGCTCAGATACGCAGGGTCTCAAAGTAGGCTTACCAAAATTCATTTGTAGTTTCACAAATCGGTCGAGTGGATTCAAAAATGGTTTGTAAACAATCAAGAGGGGAGGAGTGGATGACACACATCTCAAGGTCATGTAGAATGGTTTATTTCTCCCAATGCAATGGGTGATGAAAAATAGGTAAAGAGTTGATACTGGTGATTTCATGACTCTAGCCACCTATTACCATCTAATAAAAGCCATTCTTGATAAAATGTTCACAACAAGACAAATGAATATAAATTAGTGTACTGAATTTGATAAATTGGCAAGAAAAATAATCTGTACAGGAATCACAGGTGATTCTAGTAATCATTGGCGATTACTGGTGAATAATAACAAACTAATAAAACAAAGGATTTAACCAAATGATTTGTGATTATGGTTTTTCAAAGGCTAATATGAGTTAATAAATGATCAGATAAAAACACTTGAATACAAAAATAGAATTACAAGACAAAATCTGACCTTGATTGAGAGTGATGGAAGAAAAATGACGAACTTTGTAGCTGGATGATGCACATGATTCAAAATGAATCCCAAAGTATTTAATGACCGTCAGTAAAGGTGCTAGATGATGGTAATTTCACGTTGATGAAAAATAGCGTTAACGAAGTCTAATATAAAACTTGGGATCGAAAATGTAAGTGGATGGATCTCGAAAAGAGACCACAAAATGGGCTTAAGTAATCATTGGTGATTTACCAAATCGCGGGTGATTTCGGCCTGTTTGAGGCTTGTTTAGTAATTTGTTGGAATTAGTTCTGCTAGTTTGAAATTTTGTTCTTGTTTTCAAGGATAGGTTTCGTTGGGATTGTTTAGAGACAGTTGTGTCTATTTTTGGACGGTTGTGTGAATAGAATGTGTTGATCATAATAATTGGAGTTTAGAAAAATGTTGTAGATTGATTGATGAGTGTGAAATGATTTTAATGGGTGAAGAGGGTGGTAAGATAGAGTGTCATGTTCAGGATGGAAAAAATGGATTTTGGAGAAATAAATAGATTTAGATTAGGGAGTAGTTTAGACAAATGATTAGGTTAGGATTATTTAGGAAACTAATAATTTTTCTACGTGGATTAAGTAGTGTATATATCATGAAAATTAAAAATTGGTGTAGTATTGATTAGTTATATGGCTTAGGACATTGATTAATATAAAATAAAGGGTGTTTTCATGAGCATGTCATGTGATTAATTAAGAGGAGGGTTGCATTCGTATTAAAATACTAGGTATGTTTAATTAATGATCTAGATCAAGATGAGGAAGTGTAGATTTTCAGTGTCTATAATTCTATGAAATGTAAATATTTTGTGTTAAATCTCTTCTCTGTAACACCTAACTCTTGGGGAATTAATTAGTTAGTGCTCACATTTGTTATATGTGAGTTATGTTAATTAAATAGAGAGTTTGTTATAATTTTCATATTAAACAAGTTTGTTAAAACAACTCGTGTATTGTTTAGTGAGTTGTTTCCTAATTTTAGGAACAACCTCACCTATTTATTTGTAAGAGCTGGTTGTTAATAAACAATGAGGGATATTGAATATCATTTTTAGTTGTTTTCTGCAACTCTCAGATCCATTCCCTTCATTTGGTATCAGAGCAGGTTCAAGTCCGTTCCATATTAGTTTGTTTTAAGGGCGACTCCATAAGGATTAAGTTGCTCAATGAATGAAGTCTTTGTGTGTTCTTGTTTCGATGTTATTTAGTTTGTCCACAATGTTTGAGTAGTTGTTCTTATCGTGTCATATTCCTGTGCCATATTATTTTGTGGCATTTCCATCATCCACATGGTTAGCAAATTAATCTTGGTTGCATACACTTTCTACCGCCATGTATTCAGATCTATATACATTGCTTCCTTAAAGCCAACATGTCGATAGTAACTGCACATTCGCGTTTCCATAAAGAATCATTAATTACATATCACTAGCCGACAAATTGTAATCTTTTGTTTTGGCTCTAGGATGTATATCACCAGCACAGTCATTCTCATATATTTTGTGTTCCAGGTTCCTATGAATAAGTTGTCTCCTTGTTTATCTAGCGTGATTCCACTCCCAATCTGTGATTCGTCTCTCAGCCACGTCCTACAATTGTGCCTTTGACATTTTTGATCTAGACAAAACCCCAATCTCAAGGCACCGCATTCATACAAATTGGGAGAAGTACAGGGTAACGGTAATAGTGCAGATATCATTCTAGACTTTCTATGGACAGCCTTATAGGAAAATTTAATATGGGAGAAGAAAATGTTGTGGGACTATTGCTTACACAGCTCGTATTATTCTAACGTGAATCTCGTGATCCCAAACATAAATTTAGCAACTGTAAGATCAGTTTTTGCACCAATACGGCCTGCGGTCCAGATAAATTTTCATTAGGATAGATTTGGTGGGAGGCATTCCATCTTTCACCATATGGGATAGGTTTTTTGGATTGTTTAGAGACATGGTTTTGTCTATTTGGACGGTGCTATAGAATGTGTTATATCATAATAATTTAGGTATGTTTTAGGATAAATGTGTAGATGATTTTGATGAGTGTGGTAAAATGATTTTTAATGGGTGAATAGGTGGTTTAGAAGATGTTGTCTATGTTACGGATGAAAAATGCTTTTGGAGAATAATAGATTAGGGCGTAGTTAGACAAATTATTAGGTTAGGTATTATTTGGAATAATAATTTTTCATACGTGGATTAAGTAGTGTATATATCATGAAATATTAAAAATTGGTGGTGTAGTATATGGCTTATGACGTATGATTAATATAAATAAAGGGTGTTTTCATGCAATGTCATGTGATTAATTAAGAGGAGGGTGCATTCGTATTAAAATACTGGTATGTTTAATTAATGATCTAGATCAAGATGAGGAAGTGTAGATTTTCAGTGTCTATAATTCTATGAAATGTAAATATTTTGTGTTAAATCTCTTCTCTGTAACACCTAACTCTTGGGAATTAATTAGTTAGTGCTCACATTTGTTATATGTGAGTTATGTTAAATTAAATAGAGAGTTTGTTATAATTTTCATATTAAACAAGTTGTTAAAACAACTCGTGTATTGTTAGTGAGTTGTTTCCTAAATTTTAGGAACAACCTCACCTATTTATTTGTAAGAGCTGGTTGTTAATAACAATGAGGGATATTGAATATCATTTTTAGTTGTTTTCTGCAACTCTCAGATCCATTCCCTTCATTTGGTATCAGAGCAGGTTCAAGTCCTTTCCATATTAGTTTTGTTTAAGGGCGACTCCATAAGGATTAAGTTGCTCAATGAATGAAGTCTTTGTGTGTTCTTGTTTCGGTGTTATTTAGTTTGTCCACAATGTTTGAGTAGTTGTTCTTTCGTGTCATATTCCTGTGCCATATTATTTTGTGGCATTTCCTCATCCACATGGTTAGCAAATTAATCTTGGTTTGCATACACTTTCTACCGCCATGTATTCAGATCTATATACATTGCTTCCTTAAAGCCACATGTCGATAGTAACTGCACATTCGCGTTTCCATAAAGAATCATTAATTACATATCACTAGCCGACAAATTGTAATCTTTTGTTTTGGCTCTAGGATGTATATCACCAGCAAAGTCATTCTCATATATTTTGTGTTCAGGTTCCTATGAATAAGTTGTCTCCTTGTTTATCTAGCGTGATTCCACTCCCAATCTGTGATTCGTCTCTCAGCCACGTCCTACAAATTGTGCCTTTGACATTTTTGATCTAGACAAAACCCCAATCTCAAGGCACCGCCTTCATAACAATTGGGAGAAGTACAGGGAACGTTAATAGTGCAGATATCATTCTATACTTCTATTGACAGCCTTATAAGGAAAATTTTAATATTGGTAGAAGAAAATGTTGTGACTATTGCTTACACAGCTCGTATTATTCTAACGTGAATCTCGTTGATCCAAACATTAAATTTAGCAACTTGTAAGATCAGTTTTTGCACCAATACGGCCTGCGTCCAGATAAATTTTATAAGCATAAGATTTTGTGGAGGCATTCCATCTTTTCACCATAGTGAGATTCGTTCTTTGTTGGATTCATAGGACCTATGTTCATGTGTTGCACTCTGACAACTATCTTCATTGGCAGGCATACATCTTCAATACGTCACGCATACTATGTATTTCTAACTCTAGTTTACATACTACCACGTTTCAAGGAGTTCCTTGTCTAAAATGGTTAGATGCCTTATATTATTATGTGGAGTAGATAAGTAATAAAAAATTATGCATTTCGGTATGTTTAGTAGTTTGTGGGATAAGTTTTAGTCATTATTCAAAAGTCCATAAAAATACAATATATAGAGTAAGTCAAGTCGATTGTAATGTAAAACTCTCAATATTTAAAGTCTTCAAAAGTTAAATAATACATGTTGAGTCATTTTTGTCAATAGTTAAATAAATTGTTTGTAATGGATTCATTTTTAGTGGAAAATGATATCCAACTTATTTCACATTGTGGGAGGGAAACTGTTCCAATACATCCAATGTGGAAAGTGTTGAATTTGATTGCCACACTTGTCGGGTAAGCAACATGTCTAATGGAGGTCAGAGGCAATAGAGGATGGAGGGCGATCAACGCCTCTCGTTAGTCACGAATGACGGGGTCGCGTATAGCATTGGTGACACATTTTTTATAATATTTTCAGTTATTTTCTTTGAGTGGCGTGTGCAGAAATAAAACGTGGTTTTTATTCCTTTTCCAAAGATTGAAAAGAGGATGATGTTCATTTTGGAACCTAAGAACAGTTGTATAGGAGGGAAGCTGAACTAGAGTGATCCTCTGAGTGCAAAGATGCTTTTACTGTCACACTTCTAACATCGATCGGCCGGTGAAATCTAGTGTTCACTAGAAGTGAAAGTGGGAACTGTTGAGTTCACATATGTAGGTGAATCAGTGGAAGTGTAATCATCCAATATGGGATTCACTATGGTGAAGCGGATTGGTCATGTGCAGCAAGATCTAGACAACAAGATCCAAGCCAGTAGTATGCAGACCTAAAAATATGCGAAGGCATACAATTTTGTTTCCAGTATTTCAGATATTCTTTCTTCTCATGTTTGCACTAAGGGGCAAATGTTGGGAATTAATTGTTTAGTGCTCAAATTTGTTATATGTGAGTTATGTTAAATTAAATAGAGAGGTTGATATATTTTTCATATTACATGAGCTGTTAAAACAACTTGTGTATTGTTAGTGACTTGTTTCCAAAATTTTAGGAATAACCTCACCTAATTATTTGTAAGGGTCGGATGTTAATAAACAATGGAGGATATTGAATACCATTTTTAGTGATTTTTTACAACTCTTTGATCCATTCCCTTCACTCACACGGTGATTCTTTTGGGAGGTTAACTCTGAGTTGCATGTGAGTGAAGAGGATGAACCTTTTAATAATCAACATGAAGAGACTGGAACTGATAGAGACAATGTATAAATTTGAAATTATGCCCATGCAAGAGGATGACTTGGTCTCACAATAGTTAAATGCATGAAATGTAAAGAATTTGAAAGAGAAAAAGATGTATTGAAATATATGTAATTAATTTGTTCATCAAATTAATTAAATATATTGCATGTGCATAGGTTATAATGTAATGTTTAATTCAAGTTGAGTCAACTTAAGAACTAAGCTTAGGAGTAAGTTAAGTTAAAAGTAGTTTTATAACTACTTTTAGGAGCATAATTCCTATAAAAAGGGATGGGTTGTAATTGAAACTTATTTTTCTACTCAACAATATTTTGAGGGAACTATTTTATCTATCTATGTTGGATTATGTTGTTGTAACTTTGTATACACAAATTTTCCCTCATGAATACAATGCCTTTTCCATTTATGTGTTAATGATTCTCAATTATAAAATCTATCATTCTGCTTATGGTTGAGTTATTGATTCTATTGTTCCTTAATAGTATGATTGATGCTTAGGTGATCAAACTTTATGTTGGATATCAGGGTATGTGGACTTCGTGCCATATCAACATATTCTAAAGGAGATGAAGACTTGGTGATTCCCAGATTGTTTTCTCATTGTATGCCTTTGTGCCAAATAGAGAAGTTCCCTATGTGTAGCTTTCTACTTACAATCTACACATACCCTTCCATCCTTTTTTGAATAATTTAAGTATAGAAATTTTGTATGACCAAGAAGGAACTCTATATTCTTGATAAATAGATTTGAAAAACTTTTTGTCCCAAGTTTATTAGTATTGTCATATGTCTAGATTGTTGCATTCTTATTTTCCTTCCCATTTTATCCTCATTTTCCTTTCCCAATTTTGTTTCCCTTATATGTTTTCCAATTAAAAGCACCAAAAATACAAAAAAACCTATCATACGACAGAACTGCCCTTCTCAAAAGTTGAGGAACTTCACCCTATCGAATGGTGAATTTCCCTAACTACTGTTGGTTTTTTTATGCTTCTATTGGGCATACTAATCAGAATAAAATCCAACCAACAGGAGGTCATGTAAGGTGCAAATGGAGCCCATATGAAGATGAGGAACCCTTATGAGTCTTGTAGGGAAAAAAAGTTCCATCCTAATAGGAAATTAGAAATTATTCTAATTCAAGTGCCTTTGGAGTGCATAATGGAACCAAAGCAGTCTCATTAAGGTGATGTTAAAAATTATGAAAATAAAAATAATTTTATGGGTGGGGAATAATCATGGAACCGATAAAAAAGTATCATAGTTCATTCTAATGAATGTTTCCTCCACTTCAATGCTACAAGTGTTTTAGAAACAAGTCTTCTTAGCTCATTCCATATGAGATCCATGATGGTGTTTCATGAGAACCAACCAAAGGGTGCAAGTGAAGGTTGTAAGGAGAAAAAGAGGGATACATGGAAGTGTGTAGGAAAAGATCAAACATTGGAAAATTGAGAGAGAGAAAACCATGGGATTTTCAATGGGGAAAACATGTTATCAAGGATTTTCTTTTGAAAAATTAGAGGGTAAATTGACGTGAAAAAATTGAGCAAAAGGTATTTCCAAGTTAGTAGCTTAGATGTTTTTTTTTTCTAACAGAATGAGAATGACCATGAGTGGAGAAACTTTTATTTTAAAGAATTTTACATTCAATAGTTTTTCGTAAATATTAATTTTGTCACATTTACTTTGAAAAAGGTTATTTTTACTTTATAACATGGAATGATTTTCCAAGATTTGTTACCTTGCCAAGATCTTGAAACCCATTTGGATGTATTAAGAAATATTATTTTAGTACGAGGATCAATGATACTCATTCCACCTTTGTGCTTAGGTTGGTTACAAATTGACTAAGATATGGTCATCATGCCTTGCTTGTCATCCCATTTATCCTAATAAGTCATTTCAGCCTTTGAATTAACTTGAGATAACACGATTTGAAAGAAATCCAATAGGATGAATAATAAATATGACTGATAAGGAAAATGTATCAGAGTTATAAATATTCTCCAAAATCATTGTTAAGACATAAGAAATTAACCCATATACATACAAAAATTATAAATTAATGAAAGCTTTAAATAAATACATAACACAAATTTATAATTTGGGTAACATTACTACCTCACTACAACATTTGGAGTGTTTTGTGACATATTTAAATTCAAATTAAAATCAATTTATTGGGAGATCATATTCCAAAAATGCAAGAATACACAAGGAAAAAAATCATCTCTAAAGTTGGAAATAGTGATGCCATATTTCTCTTGGTCATCACTCGTCATTATGTGCATAACTAATGGGTGTTTTTATATAGTGAAATGATAATGTTAGGCTATATTCAAGGGCTAACATTGGACTACAATAATCCCAACATAAACTTATAGTCAAAGTATATGATGATTTTAGGGTGACTATATCTTAATTTTGAATGAGTAATCTTGACTATAATATGCATTTAATATTTATTATAGAGTTACTTTATTCCTAAGTGTAGCCTAAATTCAATCCTAAATTTAACATGACTTAAATTGTGACAATAGGGTGACTTTAATTGTGACTAAAGAAGAATTAAAAGTGAGTTTGATTAGAATTTTGTCATGACTATAGGATGACTATTTGTTGAATCTAATGTGACTTTTGTATCACTATAAGATGTCTTTAATTTGAATTTCCCAATCAACTATATCTCAACTATAGATGTCACCATAATGTGAAATAACAAATTTGACCATAGATTAAATATAGTACTTGACTATAGATCGACTATAGTCTAACTTTATTTTTGAAAAATAAAAACCATTCTTGTTTGAACTTAAATAGTATTTAAATATTATATTTTTTAATATAAAATTATAATTATTAGATAATGTTATTTTTAATGTAGATTTTGGATGTAATCATAAATGAAATTTGTTTTGAAATGTTCACTGAACACAAAAACAAACCTTACTCGGTAATTGTGATGCAATGCAAATATATGAATAAAATATACATGAGGCATCACAAATAGTAAATTGCGAGAATAAGGTACACATAGACTAAAATTCAATACTTCTAAATAAACAATCATAAAACTAAAATATAATATTTAAAATTATTATAAAATAGTAACGAGAAATCACTATATGAATCAACCAATCATCGACGAGGGAATTCGAAAATTTACCTTCCGCTAGCAATAGTTAAGTAAATTTTTACCAAAACATTAGGATATGAATATTGAACTGCACACCAAAACAAACTAATAGCAACATGCGAAAACAAACTAGTACTAATAATAGAAAGGGAATAAAGCTCATTCATGATTGACCCCACATAAGAGAGGCATCATTAGTGTCATTAGCGTCCCACCCAATACCATTACCATTTACCTAGGGAAAATTGTGAGACATATTCAATAAATTCATAAATTCAATAAATTCACGTGCATTTTCAATAAATTCATATTGTGCGTATTGTGCGTATCCTGCAATCATGGCATTCCATGACTCCAGATTTCTTTGAGGCATTTTATCAATACAATTATTGCAGCATACAGAAGACACGGTTGTCCTCACAAGGCAGTCAGACTGTTTCACCATAAGCAAAAAGACAGTTGCGCCTCACAGAGGAATCAGATTTAGAAGAAAAACTTATCTTATTTATCAGTAACCAATATCAGCATTCATAACTGGTATGCTCATACAGATAATTTTAGGGCTCAACAACCGTGGCTGGATTAAATCCTAAAGCCTAACTGTATTTGTAAGCGGAATTTAGAAACTGTTTAATTTACTTGTTATTTTATCAAATAGGTGGCACAACAAATATCAAATAGTGGCACAGACAGAAACCATGTAAACTTCAGGTGTGGTGTAGAATTACCTGCAGAAAACAAAATTGAACAAAAAATACTATGCACATATTTTCTTAGCAAAAATGTCTCCGTTTCTTCATGTTATTTACCTTCTGCAATATGGTAGGACTTTCATTTACATAAATACTACAAGTACATACCAAATACATTGTAGAAGGATGGAAAAGCAGTATGTAAACAAACACTTGCGGTAACTGTTTTTGAATCTTGTTTACAGGTTGAGATCCTAAATAGCAATGAGGGAATTCGTTGTTTTCAACATGGCTGGACAAACCACCCCCCCCCGCCCCAAAATAAAATCCCTGTAACTTAAACATGCTCCTCCCCCCTAAATTCCCTTCCCAATTTCCCCAAAAATCAGTTTGACATTTGCAGAAATTTCGGGAGTTTTGTCAAACATTTCGCAAACCTTGTGTATGCTTTCACAATTTGCGTAAGGGACGGGGGTAAGGCAATGCCTTTAGAAGAAAGAAGCTCTTTTGCACAGGCCTAAAGAATGTGTTCACCTATCTCACATCTCTTGGCGAGCATAATTTGATGTTTTGGGGATTTCAATTTTATGGGCTCACATCGTCTACAATAACAATGGCGACACTTCTGCGATGATACAAACCCTTCTTGGCAGCGAAAATGGGAGCAGTGGCAGCTTTGATAATGGCAACGGGAACAGACACGTAATGGCAAAGCTGCCAGCCATGGGTTGCACCGACCCCATCTCAGCCTGTCGCCATGCCGTTCCTACATGACGGGAGAAACCGAGGTTATCCTTGTGACAGACGGTTTTGGGCAAATGATTTCTTAGGCTTTCCCATTAATGAAACCCTCTACCGCTTGATTCCCGCCGCCTGCAATCTCCTCTTACCCCGTCAAATTGAACAGTGAAAAGGTACTATAGATGATTTCAAGGCTCGAGCCCTCGACCATTTCTTGGCATATAATCTTTAAGAAATCTTAAGTCATTAAAACTGACATTAAGAAAGCAACAAAAGTTACAGAAGAAAAACAAGAAATCAGTTTCAGGAAGGAAAAGACAGACACGAAATCAAACCTGTGGCTGATGGGGATGCTCCGCAGGAAGGCTCCAAGGAGGGCGGTAGAAGGAAATTGACAGCAGACAAGAACATAAGACACCGGTTAGAAAAAAGAGAGAGAGCAAAACGCCAATATACGAAGAGTCCTGCCAGAAAAAGACGCCGCTAGTACAGCGCAGGACACGCAGCCATGGAAAGACACGCAGGTGAAGCAGGAGGGAACGGAGAGAGGTAAGAGACAGATGCATTGAACGACACCTGTGACAAGCACATTAAGCAGGTCAAGCTGGAGGCCGTAGTCGTTGGAGGTTTAGTTCACAGTAGCCATGCCTCCGGCGTAATTACCATTTACCTAGGGAAAATTGTGAGACATATTAGAAAAATGGGATTCAATTTGTTTGGAAAATTGATTTATATGTATTTCGAAATTATGGAAACATGAAGCGTAATTTGTATAGTTACAAAGGTGAATCAAAAGTCTGAACCATGAAATGATAAGGAAACTTGGTGAAATTTTGTATAGGAGAGACGAGTGTTTGTAAAAATACAGACATGTGTCTGAAAATGTAGATAGGATATGCATAAATGCAAATGAACATCTGTAACATTGATAAATGTAAATATATTCTTAAACAATAAGCCACATGCATGTGTAGAGAAAATGATTTAACTATGTATTATTTAAATACGAAAAAGAGATGGACCTAGTTCTAATGCTATATTTGGTTATCCTTTCCTGAATGGATGTCTTTGTATATAATCATGCTCAATATTTTTCAGAGAAAATTTTGTATGTGTTGAAATGAATTCTTATAAGTGTAAAACATTATATTCCCTCTTGTTTATTCCATCTCTCAATAAATTAAAATCCTGTGTTCTCTTTCATAAATTCTCTTTGTATCCTCACTATTTATTCTTCTCTCCTCAGTCTTATATGGATTTTTCCATATATTGTTGGTCTTTTTATTCATTTATGCATTCGATTACTTCTATTAAAGCTAACGTATGTACATATTAGTCTGTGACATTGTTGCTACCTCGTACATAATCTCAACTTACAAATGCTGAGAACCTTCCCAATCCAACACATTCATAATTTAAGTATCCCATATATGCATCACAAACCAGAGGTTTCTGAAGTATAATTTCAAAATTGTCACCATCCATAAAATATTATCTTCAGGTGATCCCCAATATAGGCTAGCCTAAGTCTGCTCGCTATAAATTTGTTAGTAGACTAACAATTCAAAAATAACACGCCTTAACTTATTAGACGGACGGTTCAAAAATACCATGCATTAACATTGTAGATAGATGGTTTAAAAGTATACAACAGTTTGCAGACAAAGCCATATTAATGTTTTTGAGCGTCTTTCTATCTCTAATTTTTGGAAAAATTGTATTGGAATTTTTTTTTAAAATAAGGTTAAAAAGCCTTCCTTTTTATTTTTTCGAAATAAAATTGTCAATGAATTTATAAATAATTACTCTTGTAGTGATGTCATGTTCAATTTTCAAAATAGAAAGGCTATTTAATCTAGTTTCTCCTATGATTGACCTTAAATTACTTTTTACTTTTTTTAGAGTTGAGAATTCTCCCTCAAAATTGTAGTTTTAAATAAGAATACAAAGAAACATTCATACCACAAACATCTAGTTTTGGGAACATAGTGTCTAAGCCAATTTTTCTTACATAGTTGACATTAACGATAAACTTGTCAAATTTTTAATTTTTTCTAATGCCTATAAATAGATATTCAAAATCAAGGAAGGCCTCCAAGTTTATGTAGTATATATTTACCAAATAATTAATGTATTCATTTTTGTTATCTTTTTTGAAATATTATTTTCATCCTGAACATTATGTTCACTTTTTTTCAAAATTGTCAACCACTTAATTCTTTAATTCTATCCATTTTAACTAATTACCTATGGTATATATATATATATATATATATATATATATGGTACACTATCCTTATATATATATGCTACTCATGGATTTCTTCAAACTGGCATCCTCTTTTGTTAGGTAGGGTTGACATTTACCCCTATGAAATGGGATGTTTTATTGTGTCTTTTAGCTCTATTGAAGATAGGGATTCTATCCTCACCAAGCTTTGGGAACTAAAAAATCATCCCCTACTGATGAGACCGTGGTTTCTGACCTTCAACCCACTCACCGTTGTTTTCAATGTCAAGCCAGTCTAGGTTTGTTTAACTCATCTCTCACTACAGTTTTGGGGAGAGGAAAGTTTGAATGCTACAGAAAATAATTTAGGCAAGGTTTAATCCATCGATTCCAATACATAACTCTACACTCACACCACTTATGCTCAGATCTTAGTGGATTTGGATAGCTTGCTTGCTCTTTTTGCTTGTATTAGGGTCAAATTCTTAGATAGAATTTTTTCACAACCTCTCGACTATGAAGGGTTGCCCCTCATATGAAGGATTTTTTTTTCCCTAGGGAATTTTACTTCAGAATGCTTGAAAGTAAAGTAGAAGTTAAAGGAAAAATTCTCTTGGTGGAAAGATTCTCTTTTCAACCTCATGTTTGTTAATGATGACCTTGATCCCTCTACAAAATATTCAGTAGAGGTTAGAATAAATAAGGATTCAGGTGATAAGAAGATCCAACCATTAGTTATAACTCACATTTCCCCCATTGACGATGGTAGTTGGATCAAATATGGTGGATCAAGTGTTGACACTTCCTTCAGGAGCGGTTTCTGATTGTTCTAAAAATGGACTCAAGATCGAGGAACCCAATGATGGAAATTTGATATCCTCTGATATTCCTCTTTCAAGTCACCCAAATGAAAATGAGGATCCTAATAGGAGTGAAAATTTAACATTTGTTAAAAGAAAAAGGAATGTTAATTCTCTCCCTAAAATGAGATTTTTATCCCACATATGAGATCCTCCAGTGTAATCTGATTTTTGCTTCTTTTGTGGTGATGCATCCTTTTTGTTTTCTCTTCTTGTTTCTTGTTCTTCATGTTTGTGCCTTTTTGGCCTTTTTCCTTTTCTACATGTTGGCTTCCTTTCTGTCACGCTTCATTGCTTTATCCAGTCTGAAGGGATTTTTGTATAAGAATGTGGGTCCTTTCAAAATCCCCATTTTTACCCCTTTCCAGAAAAAAACATGTAATAAAAGTATTAGAACACAATTCATAAAATGCATAGACAAACAACAAGTAATAGGTTCCAAACTTCAGATGCCCTATTTTTATTCCATGGGCAAGGCCATACATATTGATCAGGACAATATTTCTGATCTTGACCAACTTGTATGGTCTTCGAATAATAGGGCCTCCAAATTTACATCCATAATATCTTATTTTGTTAGGTATTGTAATCTCTCTGGGTCAACCTTTCATTGATAAATCATCTATGGAACCTTATATAAGCAAGTAAACACGACCTCATTTTCTATCCTACAAATTCTATGGAACTAAATTAATAAACTCACTTCCTACACTTGCAAAAGGCACCCAAGGCTCCCTAAATATCACAATAGCACATCTACAATGACTATGGAAATAATCTCTATAGTTATGAATCCCCTTACTGGTTCAATGTAATAATATCCCTCATCCAAAAGAACTCAAAGATTTATTTCCCAAGTATCTTAACAAGAGAAAACTCAATTCAAGCATGGTCAAATATGGTTTTCAAACTTAGTTACATTAATTCATATATCATATGCTATGTATAGAATGACGTGCATTTTGAGGCCTCTTTGAAGTAGCGCCAACATTGGTGGTACACATGGGTGCCCACAACCCAGCTAATGTTTGTTTTACAAGACTTCTCATCCATGGCTAGGGTTTGAGATGATGATTAAAGAATTTAGAGAGATTTTCATGATGATTATAAAATAGGATTTAACAAAAACAAAGAGTTTCAAACAACTGAAAGTGTGCAGAAGTTACAAATCCCATATTTGAGTAGGTCCAACACCATATAGAGGGGATAAGACTGTATAATACATCCTTAGTAGATTTGTATGGTCCCACCCTAGGTTGATTTAGAATCATAATCTCCATAATGAACCATCATCATAATTATATGTCCTTGTTCATGTAGTGCATCCTTCCAGAACCTTCTAAAATATTCCTTACCTAGGTTAGTGTACTCATTCGTTTGTATTGTCAAGTTCATGTCTTGTTTATCTTTTAATTTACTAGTATAAAAATGATATTATGATTATATAATTAAATGTTGGAAGTTAATTATTTAGATTATCCACCTATTGATAATTATAGACACTAGAAAACACACCTTGCATATAAGATCTCTTAATCAAAAACACCAAAAAATCATAACACATAAAAAAAATTCCCCAAAAAAAAATCCCACAAAATAAAATCAAAAAAAAAAAATCCCACAAAAATGGAGATAAATACACCTCACCACTCATTTACTAACCCTCACTCATTCAAATTTAATTTTTTCCATCCCCACCTCCCCACATGCACGCCCGATGCACTATGGACCCTTTCATTACACCCATATGTATCCCACTCCCATATGCACTCAAAAACTATATAATTCCACCCTCACCCACATCATTTGATATCTCTTAAAAAAAATTATTCCCATGATTCTTTATGTAATAAGGTTATAATTTAGTTCTCTTTCTCTCTTACTCGCAAATCTTGATTTTTGTAATGCCCACTCCTCTTTGACACTTGTTTTACTATGATTTTGAGCACAGTTGATTAGAGACTTGGATCTCATTTGATATTTTGATAGACTATTGTTAGAGACTATGGATGTTGTGACTCGTGTTGTGGTTTTTATGGAATCTTAGAGTCATGGATAGATATTGCTGTATTGACAATGATGAGGTGTTGTTATTTTATATATGTACCGAAACTCACTATTATTGACATATTGATCAAGTTTTGATGTTCGGACTAGTCTTGTGATCTCATTGATGCTAGTAGAAACGGTAGAATTGAAACATTAGAAAAATGTAAATGATTTATAGCATTGCTTAAATTTGATGATGATCTAGTTGTGTGATATGATGATGTTTATTGATGAATGTGCATGTATTTTATTGTTTATGTACTTGATGTAGCCATGACGCCGAAGAGGTATTGTTTGATTTTTGCAGGAAACTATATCACAACAAACAAGAGAGGTGTAACGCACCAAAATTACCAACACAAGAACACCACAGTGAAATATAGGATAACTTTTTTTTTTGACTTGCTTTGACTCAACACGACACAACATGTCGTCACAAGGTTACAATCATCACTTGGAATCATTTGTTACGGGGAAGACTACAAGGTCAGCACGGAAACGTTCACACTTATCAAAGACAATTTATTTTTCTTTTGACAAGACAACATGAAAGTCCAATCCACATGACACACTCACGGCTAGGGCAAGCCACAGTAAGAAATGGTTAGGGTTTATTTATTTTGGTAAGACACCCTTTAGCTCATGACTTAATTTTTCAGAAGGAAATCAATATATGGTTTGCACAAATTCATCTCACCAACTGAGTTAATTTCTTATACACTAAAGAGTAGTTCACTTAAAGTCTTCTCCTACTTACTAAATCTTAATATCTTCCAGAAACTAACCATTGTTTTCCTTTAAGCTTGTTTAAGAGTTCACCCCAAAGGGATAGTGTTCGCTAGTTTAGCTAGGGGTATCGATTAATAAAAGTTTACCTCACAAAGGATGTTTTCATTTTGATCACTCATGGATTTATTTGATTTCAATAGATCACCTTTACATTTATTTGTTGAATATAAAATCATTATTTTTGTTTAGCTTCTTTAAGGGTTAACCGACTCATTTTACTTTGCTTATAAAATATTGTCGCTAAGTCTTAGAAAGATTTAACTTAATAATTTATTCTCAAGATCAAAGTTTTACCATACTCATATCGATGTAAAGATTGAATGCCATTTCTCACAAGGATAATTTCAAGCTTAACTACACAAGAACAAGACACTTTATTTCACCATTGTCAAACAATACAAGGCAAGAGGTCATATCAACTCTTTACAAGCAATGTTACACAATTTACAACACATTGGACATTTTTTTACAAGGAACTTCATAATGGTACAGATGAAACTTTTACACTCTTTTCTTCTAGTCTACTCGCATAATCCATCTGCACATTTGTTAGCACATGTCAGTTCGCAAGAACTGAGCACGATAAAGCTATAACATTAAGACAATATGTTGTTATCTAACTGTTTCAAGGAAGAAAAGCACTGTGAAGAAGAAAACAATAATCCAAGAGTCTAAACAAGACCAATTAAAGAGCTGTCCAAAAACATAAATGCCTAAATAAAAGGGATGGCACTAACTCTATTCAATTATCATTTTCACATAGGAGCAGTTAATAAACATCATAGTGAATTACACCCATATCACAATAATGACCGTCATTTAAACAAGATAACATTTCGAAACAAAAACAATTACAGGAAGAGAATTAATTTCAAATGTGATCTATCCCTATTTGTTTAAGTTAGTTCACCAAGCCAAGGATTCACTATGCCACTGGAAGATCCCAAACAATCAATCAACATGAGAATATCTAAACCAACATGACTTATTAATATTAAGATGATGTGCCTATAACAGTTAATTTTGTGTTAGTACAGAATAAATAAATTGGACAGAAAAGGGATGAAACGCACAAATGACCTCGTATGGGTTACATCCTGTCCTAACAATCCTTCTATTAAATTTTCTTCTAATCAAGAGAATGTCTTAAGAAAAAGGACAAACTTTGACAAGACCAAACATAACCATTATAAATCTTACAGGAGGGTTACTCAATCATTCGCAAGAACACAACACAGGATACATAGCTTCCAAAGGATCTATCGTCAACAACAAGTCAACTTTAACCTTTTTGGTCAACACAACCATTCTACCACAATGACAGCAAGGAGGTCATATCACAACGATCAGCACAAAAACCAGTCAACCAATGAGTTTCCAAACACACCAAACTCTAAGTCACAGGAGAATGAAATTTAAGCATCTTTACGGAGCAAAATGTAGAGTAATTACTTACGCATAAAACCAACATCCCAATTTTAAGATTTGAAAATTTCCTCACTAATGATCAAGTAGCTCTCGTATCCTCCAACATGTGTGAAACAAAATCAAGGTAAGAAAGAGTATTTCCTCTAACATTTTAAGCTATCCAAAAGAAATGTGAGTATCGTCCAAAAGAAAACATTCCAAAGGTTCAGCTACATTCCTCAAAACATACAACAGTCACCGAGGGAGAGAAGGGGGTTCCAAAGACAACAATCTCCAAACGGTGAACATGAATTGATATCAATTATGAAAATCAAACATGACACTCGAAGAATATAAGTATTTCTTCGAGCGATTCAAAACAAAATAACAAAAGCAACTAACCTAGTTGCAAGTAATATCAACTTGGCTCAAATCGATAACCAGTCAAGCTAAGTACACACCAAGCCAACCGGGAAGGGTTACTAGAAACTAAAAGAAAAGGATAGAGACAGGAAAAGCATCATTCACCTATACACAATGCACTTGCAGTACTCAATCCCTAATTCGAAAATACTCGACATAACCCAGAACTAAAGATCTCGAACCGAAACAAGAATAAGAACAAGACAGGAACTATAAGGTTGAGTCCAACAACAATGTTTGATAAAACATCCAAATCGTGAGACCAACATAAGGAACTAGGGGGTGTTCATTACAGGACCCCCACCTCTTTTGTTTTATTAGACTTAAGAACAAAGTTCACCCAACTAACATTTATTAAAACCCAGAAACAATATAGAGGCTTCAACCAGCGCAATCATTTCTAACGCCAAAAAAAGAATACAAATGAGCAAGGGAACTGGAAACCAAACAGTATACCATCACACGAGACAATAATATGAAGAGTAGAGTTATTTAGTGATTCAATTAAATAACAGCATAAGAATTAATGGTATAGAGAATATCATGCCTGATTAAGCTCCCGCAGTCGATGACAAGATGAACGGGACCTGCAACAGCAACCGAAGCCTAAATCCATTTTCTTCAAGCTCGTTGTGCGCCCAAACATCGAACATCTTCATGTTGGCACAGGTAGGAGTTCACAGCCATGGTGGGTGGTCTAAAATGCTTGCCATCATTCTCCCAACACCGCTCCAAGATCATCCCTAGAACTTCTGTAGGTCCCATTTTGGCAATTGAGCTTAATCCTTCGTCATTCATCCAAACACCTCCACCATCTCCATATGCATCTGATTGCTTCTAATTTGGACCTCCTAACCTTGGTGCTCTCATATTAGGAGCAGCCCTAGTTTGAGACAAAGCAAAAGAAGATGGCTTTATAACCAAAAACAATCTCTTGGTACAGACTCCATATCCATAAAACAGTCCCTAGACTTAGCATCCTCAATTAAGGCTGACCAGTCACTAGATTGCTTCAATGCAGCTGCTTTGCGAGCTCGTGCCAGTGCCACATTCATGCGATGAATATCATCTACAAAGCCAACCCCATGATTTGAAGCTTGGACACAAAATAAACTGATTACATCACACTCCTGGCTCTTGTAGGCATCTATGTTATTGATGGATAAACCTTTCCCTTCATTAGATTTGGGGACAGCATCAAAATCTCGGTGCAAACATTGCAGCTGCAGCTTGAATGGCGTGATTATTCCAACAGAAAACTTTATGCTGCCAGCTTGGTGACACGCTGAAGAAGCTCATATAATAGCAGAGTAAATTGTGTTTCATGAATATTTCTGATATGAAACAGGCCCGCCTCTATGAGGGAGGCATAAGAGTTTGAGGGCAAGGTCTCAGTAGAGAATCTTTGCAATAATTTTCATCAGGTCTCCTGGTAACACTCTTCAGTCTCAAGTCGATTTTGATAAAAATATCATGAAGGAGAGACCCGAATCTGAGGATGCATTCTATACTGAACAGAAAGCAACATAGTTGGACAGCCTGCCTGTTGGAAGCGCTCAAAAGAAGGGCGCTCAAAGGATGCATTCTACACTGTAATACGCCTGCCGCCTGGTTACTCCTTGTTGCAGGTTGTTGCTGTGGATTCTGATAAGAGCACACCTCGCAGCACCCGAGGAAAGTGGAGGTAACACGCCTACTAGCATGTAGCTTCATCTATAACCACCAAACCAAACCCAGCATTCACGCAGCAACCAAGGGGCAGAGAAAACGTGCCAGGAGGAAGAAAAAAAATGCCCATACGCAGAGGAGAAGAAAGCAAAAGAAAGAAGCAGGTTCGTGAAGCAGGAAACAAGAACAGAACTGCGAAAAAGGAACAAAAAAACACTCAACACGTTTCCCTCCTTCCAACGCCTGCAGCCCAAGAAAAAACGTGCCTAACACCCACCTATACGCATTGAAAGAGAATCCAAATGAGATCAAGGTGAAGAAAATCGGGACTCCACCGACTCCTGTCTCCCTCATGCAAGGACAGAAAAAAATGCGGTGGTCAAAAAGTCTGCAGGTTGGGTGGTTGGGAGGAGGCCAAGGTGGCAGTGGAGGGCAGGTGGCAGAAATGGAAGCCGATGCCCACGGGGCATTACATGAGGAGTTCAATGAAGGAGTGGTGTCATTCAATAACAAGGCAGTGGATTTAATACAGAAGATGGATCTCTATTTTAGGGGTTTTCAAATTGTTTATTATGTCATAAATGATCACAAGTTGTATGACATTGTTAAATATCCAACTAAGTATGGTAAGAATTTTTTCTCTCAGGAAGTTGTACAGGTAATCGTTTAATCCTTTGCTACTCATTTGATGGGAATTGAATGGGTGTCAATTTTTGGAGAAACGCGAAGAGGATGCTCATTTGCGTGACTAGCAATGCCATAAGTGTCATCACAACCATTATAGCCTACGTGCAGAAACGTGTGCATTTTATAAATTTAAATGAGACAATGGCGTAAATTTATAGAGAAAGTAAACTACCGACCATGTTATTTGCATTTCTTTAACTGCAATATTTGTGTATTAAACAATGGTTTTCAATGTATTGCTTGTTGTAATGCTTTTTTATATTAGGAATGTCACTCCTTTAATAAGTTTGAATTTTCTATTATTCATAAATTTAAATTAAATTATAATTATGTATTTTAAATCAAATCATGTAAGGTTTATAATATGCCATATTTTATTAATTAAATTATTTGGAACATACGATAGCTTTAATGTTAAAGCCCAATTTTTAATGATTTATTTGTTAGAATTTTAATGTTGAGTATTTAACTCGTATTTCATTTTTGAAATAGTTAAATATATAGTTACGCGGGGAAAGGCATGTTTCCAATGGGAAATCTTGGGGGGTCCCTAATGCAATAACATTGTAATGCCCCGCTGGGCATCGGCTCCTTTTCAAATCTGCCCTAATCTGTTCATCCTCTTCACGTCGTTTATCATCTGTTTTGCCTGGCGCATGTCAGCAAGTTGTTCCACGAGTGCTTGTTTTGAAGACTTTTTGGCAGTGGTGTGAATAAAAGGTGAAGCGCCTTGTCCAACTGATCTTCATTGTTGCATACCAACTGGACCAACCTGGCAGAGGTGGATAATGCCCTGTCATCCTTGCATTTTGACCGAATGCTGGCCTCCTTGCAGCGTGTTCAAGGGTGCCCGCATCAGATGAATTTCTACATATGTTCTGGAGACCGCTGGATGCATTATGGTGAAAAAGGTCTTACTGCCCTCGGAGCTGCAGTCATATGGTGCTCTTGCAACATTTTCTCTACTCATGATCATGCAGCGTACGGCTATTGCCCGTGACAGTGCTGCTGTCTTTGCATGGAAAGGAGAAACCCTTCAGGAGTACTGGTGGTGCACTGAAAGGTCTCTGGATTGGGGCGAGCCTGGTGGTTGGCCGGATCTGATTGTTGATGGTGGTGGAGACGCCACACTGCTCATTCATGAGGGGTTTTTAAGTACTTCGTTTTAGTCCTGCTCTTTATCTTTTATTTCGAGGAGTTGTCATATTGATTAAGACATTGAAAGTGCTTGTTTCCGCTATTTCACTTATGTCTTTGCAAGGCAGAAGGTTGCTTGCCGCTGTAGCAGAAAAACTGTGGTAAAGTTTTAGTTGGGCTGTCTGCCTTTTCATTTTGGAAAAGCCGCTTCCCGCCAGCGCTCCAGGCCAATGTCTTTAGGTTATTGGTGACAACTATGTTGCTTTAAGTTGGGTTTGATATAGCATGGTTACAAATTCGAAGCCTCAAGCTGGTGAAGTAGGCGTGTTTCCTCAAAATCGATTAAGTGCTACATGGTGTGATCTTGTTACCAGGAGATCCACATGAAATTTACCTGCAACAGTAGATTCTCTAGGTAGCAGACCTGTTGCTTGTTCTATGTATGTAACTCATGTTTGAGAGCTCCAGCATGCAGGTGGTCCATCTTTGTTGTTATCAGAATATTCAAGCATCGTTTCACTTTTAGGAGATCTCAAATTCGGGATTTTTTGTGTCAAGGTGACAGATCACAACCACGAGCACAGGAGATCTATGCAATGTTGGAGAAAATGTCTTGGGAGATGAAGGTAGCAGGATATTTTCTCAGAACCCATGAGCTTGCACTGAGTCGTTTCTCCAAAACCGATTCGTGATAGTGAGAAAAACTGTTACCAACAGGCCTGATGAAAATTTATTTGCAAAGAGTCTCTATTGAGATCTTACTTGTTGTAGGATGTAACTCATGGAAGGGAATCTGTTGGGGGCGGATCTATTTCATATTAGAGTATTCATGAAGCACAATTTGCCTTGCAACTATATGAGCATCTTCTACGAGTCACTATGTTGGCAGGCATCAAGGGGTGCTGATGGAATTATCACTTTTTCAAGCTACAGCTGAAATGTTTGCACCGAGAGTATGATGTTGTCCTCTGATCTGATGAAGGAAAAGGTTTATTTATCATTATGGTAGATGCCTATCAGAGCCAGGAGCGTGATGTAATCAATATATCTTGTGTCCAAGCTTCAAATCATGGGGTTGGCTTTGTAGATGTTATTCGCTGCCTGAATGTGGCACTGGCACGAGCTCGCAAAGCAGCTGCATTGAAGCAATCTAGTGACTGGTCAGCCTTAATTGAGGATTGCTAAGTCTAGGGACTGTTTTATGGATATGGAGTCTGTACCAAGAGATTGTTTTTGGTTATAAAGCCATCTTCTTTTGCTTTGTCTCAGACTAGGGCTGCTCCTAATATGAGAGCACCAAGGTTAGGAGGTCCAAATTAGAAACAATCAGATGCATATGGAGATGGTGGAGGTGTTTGGATGAATGACGAAGGATTAAGTTCAATTGCCAAAAATGGGGCCTACAGAAGTTCTAGGGCTGATCTTGGAGCGGTGTTGGGAGGATGATGGCAAGTATTTTAGACCACCCACCCTGGCTGTGAACTCCTACCTGTGCCAACATGAAGATGTTCGATGTTTGGGCGCCCAACGAGCTTGAAGAAAATGGATTTAGGCTTGGGTTGCTGTTGCAGGCCCCATCCATCTTGTCATCGACTGCGGAGCTTAATCAGGCACGATATTCTCTATACCATTAATTCTTATGCTGTTATTTAATTGAATCACTAAATAACTCTACTCTTCATATTAATGTCTCGTGTGATGGTATACTGTTTGGTTTCCACTTCCCTTGCTCATTTGTATTTTTTTGGCGTTAGAAATGATTGCGCTGGTTGAAGCCTTTATATTGTTTTCTGGGTTTTAATAAATATTATTAGTTGGGTGAACTTTGTTCTTAAGGCTAATAAAACAAAAGAGGTGGGGGTCCTGTAATGAACACCCCCTAGTTCCTTATGTTGGTCTCACGATTTGAATGTTTTATCAAACATTGTTGTTGGACTCAACCTTATAGTTCCTGTTTTGTTCTTATTCTTGTTTCGGTTCGAGATCTGTAGTTCTGGGTTATGTCGGGTATTTGCGAATTAGGGATTGAGTACTGCAAGTGCATTGTGTATAGGTGAATGATGCTTTTCCTGTCTCTATTCTTTTCTTTTAGTTTCTAGTAACCCTTCCCGGTTGGCTTGGTGTGTGCTTAGCTTGACTGATTATCGATTTGAGCTAAGTTGATATTACTCTCAACTAGGTTAGTTGCTTTTGTTATTTTGTTTTGAATCGCTCGAAGAAATACTTTTATTCTTCAAGTGTCATGTTGATCTTCATAATTGATATCAATTCATGTTCACCGTTTGGAGATTGTTGTCTTTGGAATTCACCTTCTCTCCCTTGGTGACTGTTGTATGTTTTGAGGAATGTAGCTGATCCTATGGAATGTCTTCTTTTGACGACTACTCACATTTCTTTTGGATAGCTTAAAATGTCAGAGGAAATACTCTTTTTCGTACCTTGATTTTGTTTCACACATGTTGGAGGATACGAGATCTACTGGATCATTATTGAGGAAGTTTTCAAATCTTAAAATTGGGATGTTGGTTTTATGCGTAAGAAATTACCCTACGTTTTGCTCCGTAAAGATGCTTAAATTTCATTCTCCTGTGACTCATAGGTTGGTGTGTTTGGAAACTCTTTGGTTGACTGTTTTTGTGATGATCGTTGTGATACGACCTCCTTGCTGTCATTGTAGTAGAATGGTTATGTATTGACCAGAAAGGTTTAAGTCAACTTGTTGTTGACGACAGATCCTTTGGAAGCTATGTATCTTGTGTTGTGTTCTTGCGAATGATTGAGTAACCCTCCTGTAAGATTTATAATGGATATGTTTGGTCTTGTCAAGTTTGTCCTTTTTCTTAAGACATTCTCTTGATTAGAAGAAAGTCTAATAGAAGGATTGTTAGGATAGGATGTGACCCATGCGAGGTCATTTGTGCGTTTCATCCCTTTTCTTTCCAATTTATTTATTCGGTACTGACATAAAATTAACTGTTAAAGGCACATCATTTTAATATTAATAAGTCATGTTGGTTTAGATATTCTCATGTCGATTGATTGTTTGGGATCTTCCAGTGGCATAGTGAATCCTTGGCTTGGTGAACTAACTTAAACAAATAGGGATAGATCACGTTTGAAATTAATTCTCTTCTTGTAATTGTTTTTGTTTCGAAATGTTATCTTGTTAAAATGACGGTCATTATTGTGATATGGGTGAAATTCACTATGATGTTTATTAACTGCTCCTATGTGAAAATGATAATTGAATAGAGTTAGTGCCATCCCTTTTATTTAGACATTTTATGCTTTTGGACAGCTCTTTAATTGCTCTTGTTTAGACTCTTGGATTATTGTTGTCTTCTTCAACGGTGCTTTTCTTCCTTGAAACAGTTAGATAACAACATATTGTCTTAATGTTATAGCTTTTATCGTGCTCAGTTCTTGCGAACTGACATGTGCTAACAAATGTGCAGGAGGATTTCTTGAGTAGAAAAGAAAAAAAAAGAGAGAGAGAAAAAGAAACACGTGTAGAAAGTGGATTCCAGCCTTCTTAGGAACTGCTGTTGTACGAATGTTTTTCTTTTACTTTAAAACATTGGTATGGAAATTGTGGAGACTATTTAGAAGGCATTGCGTTATAATTTTGTATTGTTCTCTTGTAGGTTGTTGTTATCGTTTGAAAGTCAATTGAGAAATATTATTGTCAATAAGATTAAATGAACTTGTTTTGACATGCGTATCCTTTGTTGAATTTTCACTTTTCAGAATATGATTTATCCTTGAATTGTCAAACCTAATTATAATTATCTAAAACTTGAATCTTCTTGCATCGCTCTAGTTACCTTGGTCATGTGTCGTTTGGTAGAGGACTATGTTTTGGAATCTAGCAAAAAAAAAAAAAAAAAAAACAAGAGAAACAAATATACCTGGTGATCCCGCACTTAAACTAATCAACAATCTCTTATTGTGGTGAGTCCTTAGAACGGTCTTAAGGTGAAATCAATGATTCAATTCTTGGAAGATAACGAGATTACAATAAATAGAAGGAACTTGCCTAAGAAACTCTTCGACCTGTCTTACCCGTTGAAAATGTAAACAGTATACTTATTTCTATCTCTTCAAGTGAAGCCCAAGTGAAACCTTTAATTTTTCTGATTAGACTCTTGACCCCAATGAAATATTATTAACAACTAATAAGACCTTAATGATGAATCCAAGATTTAGACCGTCATGTACTGGAATAAAATAAAATAAAATAAAATAGACCGCTTGAAAAGGTAAAACGTATATGTCCAAAAGCACAACGTTGAAAACAGAATGATAAAGTTAAGAGCCTTGAGGAATTAACTGCCTCCTCACAAATGAATAAGTTAATCAAGTAAATGGAGTAACCTCTTGCTATTCTATAATTGGTTTACACTGTATATTAACATTATCAAGGTAGGGGAAAATTCTTCAAAGGAGACATGACTTTCAGATTCTCCTATTATGATTCCTCTGTGAAAAGTAAAAAAATGTAAGAACACTTACAGCTAAAACATGATTCTAAAGAAACCTTCTGTGGGAAGACCTTGTTGTAAGACTGCATACTTTAGATGAACCATTGTGTCCATAGTGTGTGCCTCATGTCTATCTGTAACTAGTGTGGGTCCGTGTTGTGGAAAGCATGTCTTTGGTCGGTTGTATTCCCTAGAGAACTTGTGTAGTGTCGTATTATCTTCAAGCAAGTCAAAAAAAAAAAAATTATCCTGTATTCCACTGTGTTGTCCTTGTGTTGGTATTATTTTGGGTTGTTACAATGTGAGGATATTAGGGATCAATGATATGTTGTTGAATGCATCCAATAGATATGAGTTACATTAGAAGTACGGAATTCAATAGTTGTCATAAAAATATGAATTGTTATAGATGCTAAATGTTAATGGATAAGGAAGAATTGTAATTGTAAATAATTAATAAGTGAATTATCTATTTTATTCATTGACGTATTGATTTGATAAGATGGTCGATCTAGTCTTGTGATCCCATTGTTGCTGATGAATTGGTAGAATTGAAATATGTTGAAATTGTAAACAATCGATATAATTGCTTGATTCTGATGATGATTCAGTTGTGTTATGTGATGATGTGAATTGATACGTATATATGTGTTTTATTTTTTTAATGTTATTGATCCGCCAGCTCAGCAAGGTAAATAGCAATAAGGCACTATAAGAGGGTTATGAGACTAACCATAGAGAAATATTGGATGGATGCAACGAAGGTCACCATGGCATGTATATGTTCAGTTAAATTGTTATGTGTTGATAGGTTGTTAGGAGGTTCCCATGGGGGGGTTAACCTTAAAATGTGACCATGGGCTATGAATGTTTTCCCTTTTCTTTTTATGTTATTTTATTTTTTTATTTGGAGTATGGGATTTATTATTGTAGTGTATTTGACTTTATTGTTGGTAATCAATGTGCTCTTATTTATGTTGATTAATCATTCTAATTAAATTATTTTGGATGTCACAAATGGGCATTTAATTGGGGTAGGTTTTTCTTGTGGTCTTTTGATTTGATTTGGATTCTAATTAATTTGACTACTGTGCACTCAACTCATCCCTCAAATCCCGAATTTTGACTTTGGGGTCATTTTTGGAGGTTTTTGGGACAAGTTAAGTTTGCCCACACCTCTTAATCTCATCCACCCATTATACTTATGATGTGAGGGGTCAAAATTAGGCCTCTTTATGTGTTTTTAAATGAAAATGAGCAATCAATGTCATTTTTTTTTACTTACCCTCCAAATTGTGTCCTTATAAATGAGAGTAGTGGGTTTTGTGGTGGAGGAAATTTGTCATGTCCTCACCCACCCACTTATGATGTATTGAATTTGTTTTTGACTTGAAAGGTGTATTAGAAGGAAGTGATGTGGCATCGTACATGGAACCACTTCACCATCCTCTCCACATTTTCTATTTATTATAGTTATTTTGGAGTTTTTTTGGGGGGGGTAGGGAGGGGGGGGTGGGTTTACTTGATGGAGGGGTGCACTTATATTCTAGATATTTGGCTTGAGTTTCTTGCTTGAAGTCTTGGAGCTTACATTACATTTGGGCTTGAGCTTGGAAGGATCTTAGAGTTGTGATTGTGGATCAAAGGTTCTTGTAATGGCAAGGCAGGAACTTACACCTTGCAATTTTATTTATTTTTATATGTATGTTGCGTGTAAAATGAATGTTTGTGTGTGCTTGTTTGGGACTTGGGTAACATGGCCATAAGGATAGTGTACGAGAAGGAATATGGGGATCTTTTGAGGTAGGAATAAGAGTATTGTTCGCATATTTTGGAGGGAGTTTGGGTTGGGTATCCCATATTTTAAGATAAGATATTTTTTCTTATCTTTGTATGAAATAATTGAGGGAGTGATAAGAGTATGAGGGAGAGATAAAAGTTTGAGGGAGGGATAAGAGTTTGATTTTTTTTATGGGTGAACGATTTTCGGAGGCCTTTAAGGTGGGCGCTTAACCCATTGGGAGACATAAGTGATTTACCCATATTCCTTGCTGCCTTGGCTTAAAGTTTTAAGCCTTGTTTTGGAAATGTTGCATTCTTCTGGTGTTGTTGTTTTTTTCTTGCAATTGACATATGTGTTGTAATGTGGAAGCATTTATGAAAGTTTCCATTGGTTGTTTGATACCTCTTATTGCTTCATTGTTGGGGTTTTGGGGCCAATGAGGAGGATGACTTCTCTTTCTCATTGGAAATATGGTTGGGTGGAGAGCGTTGCCTACCCCCTTGTGTGTTTAAAGATGAAGGAGAAAAGATATGGAGTTAAAAGTTGATCAAAGGATGGATATATGTTGTATTGAAGATAGCAAGAGAGAATCTCTTGTAAATTTTATCATATTTTCCTACTTTTGAATGGAGCATTGTAATACTTGTATTTAATTTTGAAAAAAAAAAAAATTAGATTGTAAAGTACATTATTTTGTTGTATAATTTGGGGACTACGAATATTGAGAAGAAGCCATGTTGTTTACCTTGTTGTAAGTGAATTATTGAGGAATCGGAAATCATTAAAAAATTAAAAATCAATTAAATTTTTGTAATTGAATAATAGATAATGAAAAGAGATCCTTTTTATTTTCATGGTGAGTGTCTACTTTCATTGGTAATTAGAAATAATAAAATGAATTTTTTTTTAAAAAATAGATTAACTTGTAAACATATTCATACTCATATTTTACATGTCAAATTTAATATGTTAAATCATAAAAGAAAAATTATTTTCTTTTGAAAAAGCAAAGATTAAACTCTCATAAATGTACATCAACTTTAAAACCTTGGAAAGTTTATATACAACAAAATTTATGACCAGCTTAAGTTTGACGTCCATATGGCCGTCATTCTGCCTTGCTCTAGGAATGTTGTGACAGTCATTTGAATGTCAAATTTAACACATTAAGGACTCTATGTTTTTTTTTCTAGAATGTATTAGTAACATATTTGGGGCATTTTAAAACCCATAAAAATTCAATATTTCAACAAAAAAAATAATTATGTTAAAGGGTTTTTTTTGTAGGAAATATTTGTTAGGAGAACATTTGAATATGGTTTAAGGAATTAAGCTAAATGGTGCCGTTCAGAAGCTTGTTTTGTGAATTTAATTATTTGTTATTTTAAGGGCTTGATTGAATTTAATTTAAAAAAAAATATTCAGTCATTAAATTTATAATTTAATGAAGGGTGAAATTATTTAGCAAGAAACTTAATTACTGAATAAGGTGAACATAGGAAATGTATTTTAGATAAGACTCATTTAAAGATTAATGTTAACCTTAGCGGGAAAATAAACAAAGTTAATTTTAAGGATTGATTGTCTAAATAAAAATAAGGATTAGTTAATGGCTCGAGAAAAATTCATTAAAACTAATAGTAATGGATTAAATAGTTTTAAAATGATCCCTAAGGAGATGCATGAATAAATATGTGAGATTTTATTTTTCTTAACTAATGTAATTAAGATGGAATTAACATTTTGTATTGTATTTAAAAAATAAATAAAAATTCCGTTGTTTCCTGAAGTAGATAACGGTGTTTTTGACATGATTTGGAGGGTAGAAATTTGTGTGCATTACAATTTTGTAAGTCTTGGAGAAGTGAAAGCAAAGTACAAAAAGAATGATATAGACTTGTTTGCAACATTTTTTTAGTAGAATTTCAACACAAGCAGGAATCGCAACTACGATTGGCTTGCAATCTCTGTGTAATTTTGGTGAATTTGCAATTGTGATTGTCCTAGCACTTTCAGTCAGGTTTAGATTTAGATCTAAAAGAGTTTTACCCCCACTTTATCTAACAAAAGAAACCACAATTTCCCCCTCTCTTCACAATGGTAGCATAAGGCCATTTTGTTTTAGTAGCATCAATTTGGATTTTTCATATTAAACAATCCATCGTGTAGGTGATCCAAATCTAGGAATATATTTTGGTTACTAGAATGTGACCTTTATGGTTGTGGGTAACACTATTTATTTTATGAATCTAACAAGTTCTTTCTTTACGGTTTATTTTATTTTTTTACCCTTTTTCTAACATCTATTATAGATCTAACATCTGGTTCTTATAGGTCTTCCAAAAATACAATAAAAAATAAGGTCATATGCAACCTTTACATGTGTCATCCAAGAATATTTCTCACTTTGAGCTTGAAAACACACCATCTTGAGCTTGATAGGACTCAAAACTTCATAACTTGCAAATTATTCTTCATACTGACCTGAAACTTGGCACACACCACTATGAAAACGTCTGTTAACTTCTCTAACTCTTATCTTCTCATAAATATCTATTCATCTCTTCAACCACTAGGACTTACATAACTAGGCATTAGGATTTTCCCTACTTTAAGTCACAACCAAGTGAACTAGCACAAAAACCATGCATAAAACCACTAAAAAATATCTCTACATGCTAAATACAGTATGAAATACCTTCATGAGTGTCTCCAAGGGATCACCCACTTCTGTAAGTGACTATCATGTACCAATAGGACATCAAGAACTATAATTAGGTCTATTTTAGACCTAGAAAAAGTAGATAAACATCATACTGGTGCATAAAATCTCTTCAAAGGATCCTAAAAACCTTGAGATAACATGTCTTAGTCCTTTGCATACTTGCATGATCTCATATATCATTGTAAGTGATCATAATTCCTTATTAGGCCTTCAAGCACCTAGACTAGGTCTAGATGAAGACATACAAACCCTACTCAAGCATGTATCTACACTCTGAAGCTCTCATGAGTGTATCAAGAAACTCTCCTCATGCTCTCTATGTATTGACTATTCTTCTCAATCCACCATACATCTTTATCCACCATGTAGTATCACCTATATTGACTAGGTATCAAGATTAGGCCTACTAGGCCAAGCCATTCTCATTGTTTTTATCCTTGAAAGCATATCACACCTTTTTTACCCTTGAAAAAATCATTCTAAGCATCCTCTAGCACTCCTATAGCTCATACACCTTTGTCATTAATGATCCTTTTACATCAATGACAACTCTAACTTACTCATGCCAACATGTTATAGGATAGCTTAGAGCATGACAAAGGTTTTCATCAGGTTGTTTGGAAGTATTCCTTATTGCCCAAAGAATCCAGGGGGATAATGATTGTTATATGTTGTTTGCTAGAGAGATTACCTCTATGCAAAATGGATTTTTCTTGCCATTGATGGTCTGGAGAAATGGAAAATTATGTTGTGTAACTATACTACTAAGGGTTTGCCTCAATATCGCAAGACCTAGAAGGGTTTGGATCTTCCAAACTTTCTTTTTATCAAATCCCGTATCAATGTAATTGGCCTGTTTATTATTAAAAGTATTTAGAAATCTTAGGAGAAGATCAAACCCTTCCTAATTTTCAATGGAGATGAGTTTAGAATAGGGCTATCCATTAATTGCCAATCGGTTTGGTGGTCATTGGTCATTACCTTCCACAATGTGTCTCTTGTCAAGGTTCCATGGGTTCACTCCCTCAAGCTTTTCAGAAAAGGTATTTGCATATTGTAGGACATATTTATCCATTTGTGAAAATGGTATCTAACTTGGCCAAAAGCTAAGGATAAATTCTCACTAGCTAATGGTGATCACACTTCATATTAAGCCACTCTTAAAGCATTCTTGCTAATATTTCACACAAAAATTGGATTTTTTCCTCTAAGACTTAGTGGAAGGATTGGAAATGGTATCCAGATAAGCCATTTCTCAAGTATTTTCCTAGCAAAGGTTATGATTTTTTTATCTACCAAGCTTCCAACGGTGGATAAAATCAACTTTCATTGGTCCCTTTTTTCTTTTCCTTGGTGTTGGAAACACAGATTCTCCACTATCTAGTCTACCATTTTAGAGCTCAAACTTGCTCACTTTCCATGGTGTATAATTTACCAAATATTATTGATTTTCTACAAGCTCAATCACCTTAACATCCCAGATAACATTGCCTATTTTATGGGCAAAAGGAAACTCGTATGACCTTTTTGGTTTTTTCAAAAATCTCAAACCATTTGGGCTTGGATTCATGAATTCTTTCATCCATTTCGGTCAAATCCCTTCTTCCAACAAAAAAAATTTACTAGGGGATCGGTCGGGTTTTCTCATGGCATTACCCAAGACCTGTATGCTTTTAGAGTGAAAATCCTTTTCTTCATATGGAAGGAGTGAAATTTTTCTCTTTTTGCTCATACAGATGTAGATTGCAATCATTTGGCTTTTAACAAAGTGTTGATACAATGTATTTTTTTTTGCAGATTCAATTCCAAGATCAAAAAGTGGCACTGGTAGTGGTCTACCTCTAGACTCTTTTGGATCACTAGGGAAAATACCTATTGCTTATTTGTGTGAGTTCTCCCACCCTCTACTATTCGAGCTCCCTCTTCGAGGGGTCGCAACCATTGGCAAAGTCATTCTTTTTGCTTCTCTTGTAACCATTTTGGGTGGGGATTTTTTCCACTCTCCTCCTCTGATTCAATAGGGAGGACAAGGATTACCACCTCCTTTCCATCATAGATCACTGCCACCACCAGATCCTAACAATTTCCCTTAGTTGACATTGGTCATTTCATTGCCTTCGGGGCAAGAAAATCAAACTACAACAAGAGGGTAGTGTCGTTGCTACCACTAGATGGGATCCCATTCCCAAAGGGAAATACCTTCTTGGAAGCAAGTGGGCAATCCCAATGATAGAGATCCTTTTCCTTTGGCTCTTTTTGTGGTTGTAACCTTATACATTGATTTAATACATTTTTATTTCCATGTGGGTTATCATTTTTGTTGTTTTTCTTTTCTTTTCCTACGGGTGAGTTTGAAATTGAGCCATACTTCTATACCACCTACTTTATTTTGTGAATAGTTGTACTATCTTATTAGTTCTTGCTTGAGGAATACTATACTTTTCAGTTCAATTGAATAATTTTGTCCATGGACGAATCATAAATAATAATTTTTTACTTATCGTTGAAACTTCTAATGTTTTTATTTTATTTAAAATAATTTAACAATTTAATAAATATAACAAAAATCATTAAAATATTTTTTCATTGATAAGTTAAGGATGATTTGAAAAAATTGAGGCCTTATTACCACATTGATTTATCCACAAACATGAAACTTAAATTCTTAAATTTACAAGTGTACATACTTTTTAATATTAGATGTGACATTCTTATAAGAAATTCAACACTTTAATTCCATGTGTCCTCTTTTTATCCTGCCGAAGGCTAGGATATTGTTTTCACAATAGAAATTACTTATTTATCCTACTTCTAATTAGATTTTTGTGTTTGTATTTAAATGTTGCTAGACTAAAGTTTGTAGTTTTGATTTTGTATTTGTGGCAAATTTCTATTGGCTATTCCCTTTCATTACCACTGTAGAGGAGAAAAGTGGATGCTCTCTTGCACATTGAATGCATTTACTATGAACCATTTAATGCATTTACTGTGAACCATTTAATGCAGGGTAGGTTTTGTGTGGCTTGAGGATGAAATGGTTTCATGCGTTCAAAGTATACTGTTCTGCTGCCATTTTCATCCACTGTCTGAAGATCAGCCAGTTTGAAGAACACCAAGGTGAAACTCTTTTCCCTTTTTTCTGCCACAAAAATGTGTTCTCTGCTTTTTAGATTCTTTGTGTTTTCTAGTTTTCGGATTCTGTGGCTTTTGTTTATATGTTTGTTTTCTATGGAATGCATTCACCATCTTTTCCTGAGCAGTATAGCTATCTCAGCCACCATTGAAATGGATTAGTTAAAGTACTTTCTCCAAGCATGCAGATACTGCAAAACTTAATCTGTTTCCTTTTTGGAATCCTTGACTATATTCAATTTTTGACATGAAAATATTTTCCAAAGTGATATACTAAGAATGTTTCAACATTAAATTATTGAATTGAAATATGTATTTTATTCACACTGTGTTATTAAAATTTCTGTAAAGCCATCATCTTCTTCCAAATCTATCTATATCTAAAATAAACCCACTTATTTCTACCTTCATCATCTCTAAAAGAAATCTTCGCAGACTACTTCAAACTCAAAAATAAAATTGTTGGGAAGGCATGAAGAATACCTTGCTAGTTGATCAGGAAATGCGAACATCCATTTCAATTGTAACTTTTGTGTTGAATCTTTCTCACTCAACACTGCTAGCACCATTCTGATTATGTGTCTTTCAAAACATCGACTTAAGGAGTAAAATTCCCTATAGCTTTAGGTGTTGGTTACCTTCTTGAGTTTCATGTTTCAAGCATAGATAACCTTAATCCCACCACAATACAAAGGCTAAAGGAAATGGAATTAAAATTCATAATGCCACACATGGATAACCACAAAACCACCACAATAACAAAGGCTCAAGGAAAAAAAATTAAAAATGGATGGATAACCGCAAAACCACCACTATAACAAAGGCTTAAGGCAATGGAGTTAGAAGTTGCTGATGGGGTTTTACCTATTGAGGCTGCTGAAGGGAAATGAAACAAGGATCTATGGAAACTACAGATTCTATTGAATCTACAGAATCTTCCAAAAAACAATAGGAAATAAATTTAGAACAGGGGGAAAATGTAAGGAAAGCTACATAAATTTATATCAGCAAAAAGACATAACACTCTTGGCTACAAATAACATAGATCTGGGATTGAAATTGCTTGAGCAATACAAATATATTTGTCAATAATGAACAACAACTACATCTTCACACAAAACATTCATTCATACATTAACAACATTGAAAATGAAGGAATTATTTCAACAAAACTAGTCTAGACTTGAGCTGGGACTGTGAATTTTTCTTCTTCTCCCAAATCTGATTTTTCTCCTTCTTCTTCTTCTTCTTCCTTCTTCTTTATCTTATTTTTTTCTTCTTTTTTACTTTCCTTCTACTTCTTTTTCTCTTCTTTCTCTCTCTTACTACTTCTCCCAATAAAACAAATGCATTAATAATTAAAAACCTACACAACAAACTTGCCTTGCAAGTCAACACAAAATCTCTGACAAGAGATAATCAGGGAGAATAATCAACCAAAAATAAATGTGCAGCAGTCATGATTAAATGAAAATCTAATAGCTAAATCTGGGAAAGTCAAATAGTAGTCGCACAATAAATTCTGATTTGAATTTCCAACACTCCCCCTTAATTATGAACTACTGCAGATCATTAGAAATATGAATCAAGTTTGTTCAAAAATTGTTGTAGCATTTCCGTAGCTACCTAACAGTTTTCTGTAGCTGCTAGCTTCTGCAAAGTCACAAAATCCTAAGCCACTTCATAAATACTCAAATGTCTCTTTTTCCAGTGCTTTAGTAAATATGTCAGCCAACTGATCTTTAGACCTGCAAAAATAAAGACAATTTTCCTTGTTGCTTACAAGCTCTCTGATAAAATGATACCTCATATCAATATGCTTAGTTCTCTTGTGAAACACATGATTTTTAGATAATGCTATGGCTGAACTGTTATCATAGAATATTGTAGTGGCTTCCTTTTGATCATGCATCAAATCTTGACATGTAGCACTAGTGGCTGCCACATACTCAGCTTCAGCTGAAGAAAGGGTCACAATCGGTTGTTTCTTTGATGCCCATGACACAACACTTATACCAAAGTGAAAAATATACCCAGAAGTACTTTTCCTATCATCTATGCTGCCTCTACGGTCACTATCAATGTACCCAAGAAGACTCAAATCATCTGAAGTGGAATACAAAATACCAAAATCCTTAGTACCACTTACATACCTCAATATCCTCTTACCGGCCTGCCAATGTGAGTCTTTTGGAGACTCCATAATCCTTGAAATCGGACTTACACCATACATGATATCCAGCCTTGTGGCTGTTAAGTACATAAGGCTTCCAACCAGCCTCTTGAACAATGTAGAATCCACACATGCTCCATCATCTTCCTTCCTTAACTTCATCCCTGTCATAACCGGTGTTGGGGATACCTTGCACCTTGCCATATTAAATCTCTTCAAAACTTCATTTGCATATTTAGATTGAGAAATAAATATACCATCATTGGATTGATGGACTTCAATCCACAAGAAATACCTCATAAGACCCAAATCAGTCATTTCAAATTCATTCTTCATTACTGATTTGAAAGAATCTATATTTAGATCACCGGTAAAGATTAGATCATCCACATACAAGAAAACAATTAAAATGTTACCTTGCTTGTTGACCTTGATGTACAATGTTGGTTCACAACCACTTCTTTAGAAACCATTTTGAATGAGATAGGATTCACATGTGACTGTACCAAGATCTTGGAGCTTTCTTCAATCCATAGAGTGCCTTCTTCAACCGATACACCTTGTCTTCATGACCCGGTAGCTCATATCCTTGTGGATGTTCCACATACACTTCCTCCTCTAAATAGCCATTTAGAAATGTAGACTTTACATCCATTTGATATACAGTCCACTTGTTGTGGGCAGCAATAGCTAAAAAATTTCTAACTGTATCCAACCGAGCAACCGGAGAAAATGTCTCATTGAAGTCTAGACCGGGCTGTTGTGTAAAGCCCCTTACAACTAGCCTTGCTTTATGCTTTTGCACTTTCCCATCAGCATCTTGTTTAGTCTTATAAATCCATTTGACACTAATTACATCTTTTCCTTTCGGAAAATCAACCAACTCCCATGTTTGGTTCTTTTCAATGGATTCAATCTCCTCATCCATGGCTTTTGCCCATATATCACTATTCACAGCCTCTTCAAATGTTAATGGATCATCAATATGAGAAAATAAAGCAAAAGCTGAAAATGAATTAGTTGTGTCAACATTATACAACTCACTCAAACTCCTTGTTTTTCGTGGCATCATGCTTGCTAGAGTTGGATCCGGAGATGAAGAACTACTTGGAGTGCTAGATGGTGTTGCTCCAAGGATACCGATTGATGTAGATGCCGGTGTAGATGCTTGTGACGTTTTCTGTCCTGTTGGTGTGGACAGCAGACTTGAAGATCTCCTTGGTGTGAATAAAGGTGTAGCTTGAGTTGCAACATGTGGTACCATCCCGGGATTGGAAGGAGCTGTTGTTTGAGTTATATTTGGTGTTGGAAACAATTCATCCACCATATTATCATTTTGGACAGTAGCTGCAATTCTGACATTCCTCTCTATGCTTCCATCCCATGCTTCATCCTCCACAAACTGAACATCACGACTGATTATAACTTTCCTATTGAGAGGATCAAACAACTTATATGCTTTTGTTTCCTCTAAGTAACCAACACATATACATTTTTGTCCTTTATTATCTGACTTCCTTCTCAACTCATCTGGAACATGTGCATATGCAATGCATCCAAATACCTTCATATGAGAAACACTATGTTTTCTTCTTGTCCAAGCCTCTTGAGGGACTTTGTTTCTTACGCTCTTTGTTGGGCACCTATTAATGATGTAAACAGCAGTTGCCACTTCCTTAACCCAATATTCATTTGGTAGATGTTTGGCTGCCATCATACTATGAGCCATCTCTATAATTGTTCGGTTATTCCTCTCCGCCACACCATTTTGCTGAGGTGTATAGCGGGCTGTAAATTTCTTGTGTATGCCATGAGATCTGTAAAAATTTATAAATTCATTAGATATAAATTCACCGCCTCTATCTGTCCTTAGAACCTTGATGTAGTGGCCGCTTTGCTTCTCCAGAAGTGCCTTGAACTACTAGAAATAACACAAATGCATCAGATTTGTGTTTCAAGAAATAAACCCACATTTTTCTTGTGAAATCATCAATAAAAGTAAGAAAATAAGTGTAGCCTCCTATAGACGGTGTTTGCATTTTCCCACAAATATCTGAATGCGCAATCTCAAGTGGAGCTGTAGCTCTATTTGCCTTGCCAATCGGAAATGACTCTCTATGTTGTTTACCCATAATACATCCTTCACAAACTCTTTCCGGTTTCTCAATTAATGGCAAACCTTTTACCATATTCTTCACATGTAGTAATTTCAGTGCTCCAAAATATAAATGCCCAAATCTAAAATGCCAAAGCCAAGAATCATCCTTTACTACTATTTGAAACGCTGCTGGAGTTTCTACAGAAACATCATTTTCCTCTTTGGAGCTGTTCTGGGCGTTTCCGTAGTTGTCTTGGAAATTTCATAGATTTCTTGAAAATTTCCGTAGAAATTTTGAACCTTTCTATGACTGTTTTGAACATTTCCGTAGCTGTCTTGGACATTTCTGTAGCTATCTCTCGCTACTGCTGATTTTGTATCTTCTACTTTAAAAGCTGCTCCAGAATTTATAGTATGTGTCTCATGAATAGCTTGAGCTATTTTTCCTTTCATGGCTGGCCTTATTTTTAATGGAAACATGTGATTTATAGTCATTTGTACTTTGGCAATAAGCATATTGCTTGAAAGCTTGTCCATAATAACACATTCATTATTTTGCATGTACACTCTATATCCCTTTTGTATCAGCTGTCCAATGCTCATCAAATTGTGTTTTAGACCAGAAACATAATATACATCAGGCATAAATTTCGGCTCCCCCTTTTTGGTTAGAATATTAACCGTACGTTTACCCAAAACAGTGATTTTGTTGTTGTTACCAAGTGTAACATCAGTTTGAACTGATTCTTCCAAGCTAGAAAACAAATCTTTATTACCTGTCATGTGATTACTCAGCCCGAAACTAAATACCATATGTCGCATGGGATTTCTTGAACAACATTGCACTCAACTAGAGAGTTTGTAGGGATTGTTTCAGCAATCTTTGTGCATGCAATGAACATGCTGCCTGAGGGAGTGCTACTTGACTTATTTTGACCTTGCTTCTACTGGTCATACTATTTTTTTCTTGCATTCATGAGCATAATGCCCAAAATTTCTTACAATAGTGACATTGAATGTGTGATTTGTCAAATCTTTGGCCACTTGGGTGACTGAAATTCTGATTTTGACCTCTACCACCAACATTTGCATAACTACTGCTACGTCCACTTCTAGGAGAAATTCTACCTCTTCCTCTAGGACTGAAAATCCTCCTTCCTCTTCCATGATTTATAGAAATCTAAGATGAAAATGCATTTTCTACTAAACTATTTGATCTGTTCAGTCTATATTCATGATTGATAAGAGATGCATGTAGTTCATCAACACTAAACTGGCTCCAATCTTTGGTTTCCTCTAGAGCCACAACTACAACATCAAATTTAGAAGGGAGACTTCTAAATACCTTTTCAACAACCTTCCTATCCTCCATGGCCTCTCCATGGGACTTCATTTGATTTATCAAACCAACAACATGAGTAAAGAAAGATTCTATTGAATATGAGTTTCTCATTGATAAATTTTTAGATTCTCTTCTAAGGAGCTATAATTTAGCAGTTTTAAACTTGTCCATACCTTGATATGCAATCTGGAGTGTGTCCCATGCTTCCTTGGCTTGCTTTGCTACTGCAAATCTTGGGAGTATGCTCTCATGCATTGCTTGATGGATATAAAACAGTGCTTTTCCATCCTTCTTCCACTGTTCCTTCAAGACGTCCTTTTGAGCTTGTGTAAGAGCATTGTATGCTGCATGGTCTGCTGGTTCCTTGTAACTATTTTTAACCATTTCCCAAATGTCTTGAGACCGAAACAAAGATTTCATTGTCAAAGACCAATACTCATAGTTCTTTCCTGTGAAAATTAGATTTTGCACACTAACCAGCGATGCACCAGACATAGAAGCCATTAATGGCTGCCAAATAAAAAACTAAAAACCCAGAAATGAAATAGAAGAAGGGTTTAGGCAAGCTATGATACCAGATGAAGGGAAATGAAATGAGGATCTATGGAAACTGCAGATTCTACTAAATCTATAGAATCTTCCAAACAACAATAGGAAATAAAATGCAGCGGATTTAAATGATCTAGAACAGGGGAAAATGTAAGGAAAGCTACATAAATTTATATCAGCAAAAAGACATAACACTCTTGGTTGCAAATAACACATATCTGGGATTGAAATTGCTTGAGAAATACAAATATATTTGTCAATAATGAAAAGCAACTACAGCTGCACACAAAACATTCATTCATACATTAACAAAATTGAAAATGAAGGAATTATTTCAACAAAACCAGTCCAGACTTGAGCTGGGACTGTGCATTTTTCTTCTTCTCCCAAATCTAATACCATTTGTTGGACCACGATTTCCGTTAGACCAAAACCCATAGGTGTTAGTCTCCACTACAATTTCCAAAGTTAGGATCTATGAGAGGTAGTTAGTCCATGTCACGAAATTCACAGGGAGTGCTGAACACACATGCCAACAGCTGCATTCTTATACAAAGTTTTCAAGGGAAGGTCTACTGATCTTACAACCACTTAAAGCTCAGACCTGCACAATAATGGAAGTTCCATAAATATTTTCCAGATTCTCACATTTTGGCAAATGTATTGTTCTAACTGCCCTTCTGTAGTGGTGTTTCAGTTGTAGCTACTGTGTGTTTTTTTAAAAAATCCCGATCTAGCTCTCTGAAAACTTGTGAAAAACAATCTTTTAGAAATTGAAAATAAACATGGTCCCTTCTTTATCACTACATGTCTGACATTGTGTACGTCCCTATAGTGCAAGCCTATTCTTCATATTGCTTCACTTAGCATCACACTAATCTCTGCAAGAACATTGTCCTTATTTGAAACGATGGAGATGATTTGCAGGTCTCACGCTACAATCTTGGAGATAAATGTGGTTGCAGCGTGCCTGTCAACACATTCTTGTGGTTTTTTATGGGTAATAGTTGGTCCAGGGGCATGTTTAACAATCAAGATGTAGTTAACAATCACTCACTATGGTGGCAAGGAATGTTTCTTTTTATTTCCTGCACATAATTCAGTACATTCCTTGAAACTAGAAAATAGTCTGCTGTCTTCATCTCACAAAATAAATTCTCTGACTTTGTATAGATTTCCTTGGGTGTGATCTGTATCGTACATAAAAAAAAGATGTGTGCCATTTGATGGCCTTCAATCCATCATAATCCAGGTATCTTTTTAATTCCTCTTTCATTCATCAATCTCCATATCATTTGAACCTCAGACTGCTTGCCCAGTTATTTATTCTTGTTAATTGCATTTGCTTAAATGTTATTAGAGCCTTTTCAACAAAACCATTTTGTGCATGTCCTGCAACCATGGCATACCATGAAATTTCATATAGTTGAGGAATTTCTTTGGAAAGTCTTAGGGTCTCAGGAAGAACACCAGTTTGAGCATATCCTACAATTATTGCAGTCCATGAGGCCACATCTCTTTGAGCCATTTCGTCAAACACCTCATGTGTGTCTAGTATGCTTCCACATTTTGCATACATATTTATCAAGGCATTCATGACTATAAACATCTTGCAGAAATCCCAATTCAATCATGCTTTGATGGATCTCCATACCCATTTCTAAAGCTCTAATTTTGGCACAACCTGGGAGTATACTGCCAAAGCTTGTGGAGTTTGGATTTAAACATGCCAATTTCATTTGCTTAAATGTCTCCATGCCCTTTTCAAAAAACCCATTTTATGAATATCCTGCAACCATCGCATTCCATGAGACCACATTTCTTTCAGGGCATCTCTCTGGAAAGCAATACAACCTTGTTCAGAACACCGTTTCGAGCATACCCTACAATCATTGCATTCCATGAGAGCACCATTTTTTGAGACATTTTGTCCAAGACTTCACGTGCCTTGAGTATGTTTCCATTGCATACATATCTACTTGGCCTCGCAACTACAACATCTGACAAAAGCCTGTTTCCATTATCCTTTGATGAATGTCCATAACATGTTCCAAATCTCTTATTTTGGCACATGCAGGGGGGTATGGTGGCAAAAGTGAATAGGTTGGGTTGGATACTTGTTCATTCCATTTGGTGAAACAGTGCCAAGTGTGAGTGATTTTTTTACCTTGTGAAAAAACACTCTTCAATATGCAAGTGTTTAGTGGTTGATAATATGCAAAAGAGTATATTAGGAGATTCGTCCCAAATTCAGACACTTTTTTTTTATTTCTATCTTGGAGTTTTTCTTAAAATTGTGATTTCGCTGCAAATTGAAAATCGCAATCTGTTTAATGAAAAAATATTTTTTGGTTGATGCGAGATTGATTATATCCCAAGCATGCTCTTGCACCACGAAAGATAAAGCTCCAAGAATAGTAATGGATCCTTATGCACTCCAAAAATTCACACACAACAATATTTCTTCCCTTCAACACGTGTATCTTCTCTACTGCTCAATGTCACAGAAATGAAGCAGCAACCATGAAAATCAACCAACACTATCACAAAGATAGTGGAGCAACGTTCAAGAAATCCAATGATAATTCATCGTTCCATGTCAGTCGAGTGGCTCTACTCTAGAGGAGAATACAAATTGTGATATACTCAAATTCAAGTTTAAATATTGCCATGACCAACTATCAATCCATGTACAAATCAATCTTCAGAATACATACCAATCCCTAATTTTTCCATCTATACTTTCACATGGCCAAATAATGAGAATAACACATGCCATTCCAATATATGGGACACAAAGAATGCTAAAACCTAAAGATTATGAAAAAATAATACATCTGCTCACAAAGTGAGTGAACAACAAAGCGAAGAGAGAACAAAGAATATTTGTTTTATTCAAAACCGTCTTCTTCTCCTTCTGCTGTACTTTGAAATCTGAAGGAGAGGATTGCATTTAAAATAAGGAGCATCTACAATAATGGAAGAGATAACTGAAGAAGAACTCAACTAGATCCTAAAATATAGGCATCAATTAAGACTGAAAGATGCTGATGTTTATTAACTGAAAGAATAAACAAAATTAATGGAAAAAACATGCTGTGGAACTGAAGATAACTATAGATGACTGTAGAGTTGATCATGCATCCTTCAATCTCCCCCTGCATGAACAACGGGGATGAGTCCCAACTGATTCTTCAAAGCAACAAAATTGGTTGTAGGTAGAGCTTTGGTAAAAATATCAGCAACTTTCTCCGTTGTAGGGAAAAACTGTAATTCCACTGTCCCATCTTGAACTAAGTCTCTGATGAAGTGATGACGAATCTCAATGTGCTTTGATCTAGCATGAAACATGTGATTTTTTGTCATTGCAATGGTACTACTGTTATCATAGTAAATAGTGGTTGGATGTTCCTGAACCAATTGAAAATCTTCCAAAATCCATCTAATCCATATGGCTTGACAACTAGCTGCTGCAGTTGCAATATACTCTGCTTCTACGGAAGAGAGAGCAATGGTTGCCTACTTTTTACTACTCCATGAGACAACTCCAGAACCAAGTGAGAAAATATAACCAGATGTGGATTTTCTATCATCCACTGAACCAGCCCAATCAGAATCCGTGTAACCACATAGCTCAAACTTATGTGTGGGAGAATAATGAATGCCAAAATTGTGTGTACCACTCACATACCCTAAAATTCTTTTTGCAGCATGCCAATGAGACTCATGTGGATCCTGCATGAACTGAGAGATGAGGCTCACAACATATATAATATCAAGTCTTGTGGTAGTGAGGTACATGAGGCTCCCAACCAAACTTCATTATAAAGTGGCATTTACTTTGGAACTTGCATCTTCCTTGGTTAATTTTTCACCAAGGGCAAAAAGGAGTGGCAACTATAGTGCATGACATCATTCTAAACCGCTTCAATAGATCAACCATATACTTGGTTTGAGAAATGGATATACCTTCAGATTGTTGTTGCATCTCCACTCCAAGAAAATAATGCATGAGTCCCAGATTTGACATCTCAAATTCTTGTTTCATTTCTTCTTGAAATTTCTCCATGAGAGATGGGTTGTTACCTGTATAAATGAGATCATCAACATAAAGGAAAACAATTAGAATATCATTACCAAGATGATGGATCTAGAGGGTTGGCTCTGAGGAACTTCGAATGAATGCTTTCTTTAAGAAGTAATTGTCAATCCTTGCATACCAAGCACGAGGTGCTTGCTTCAACCCATAAAGAGCCCTTTTTAGCTTGTAAACCAAATGTTCATTTCCTAGAATTTCATAACCAATAGGTTGTTCCACATAGACTTCCTCATCAATAAACCATTTAGGAAGGCTGATTCTACATCCATCTGATAGATTGGCCACTTGTGTTGTGCAACAATAGCCAATATAATCTTGACTGTATCAAATCTTACAACTGGAGAGAAAGTCTCTGAATAATCTACTCCAGGCATTTGTGTAAATCCCTTGGCAACTAATCTTGCCTTGTGTCTATTCATAGAACCATCAACATGATATTTCACCTTATAGATCCATTTGACACCAATCACTTTCTTATCTTTAGGAAGTTTCACTAATTCCCATGTATTGTTTTTATCAATTGCACGCATCTCTTCATTCATAGCATTAATCCATACTTGTTCTTTCACGGCTTCTTCATACATTGAAGTTTCAACTTGAATGGTACTAAACAGAGCAAAATTGGAAACTGGATTCAAATTAGAACTCTGATAAATTTCATTTAAACTTCGTACCTTTCGTGAAGAACTTGGACTTAATTGTGGACTAGAACTATCACTTGAAGAGGAACTTGGTGAACCTAGTGAACTGGGGCTTGAACTTCCACTTGAGCTTGTGGGGAGAGGAGTAACTTGTTGAACATCTTCTATACCCGCGATGAGCGGTGTAATTTGTTGAACTCATTTTTTCCATTGCCATAATCCCCCTTCATCAAAAACCACATCTCGACTAATAATCCATTTCTTTGTGTCAGGATTATAGAACTGGTATCCTTTCGTGAAATCTGAATAGCCCACAAAGATACAAAGTTGGGATTTTTCATCCAACTTCTTTCACTTCTTTTCTGAAACATGAACATATGCAGGGCAGCCAAATACACAAAAGTGAGCTACTGAGGGCTTGTGTCCACTCCAGGATTCTTTGGGAGTGATATTCTGAAGCAATTTTGTTGGGATTCTATTCAAGATATAAGTTGTGGTTGCTACTGCAACTCCCTAATAGCAATTAGGAAGTTTTTTGAACTACAACATACTTCGTGCCATCTCCATAATGGTACGGTTATTTCTTTCTGCAATGCCATTTTTTTGTGGGGTATAAGCTGCCGTAAGTTGTCTCTTAATTCCATGAGTATTACAAAAATCAGCAAACTCATTGAAAGTGAATTCTCCCCCTCTATCTGTTCTAAGTATTTTGAGAGAATACCTGCTTTGATTTTCTACCATAGCCTTAAAATTCTTGAAGCATTCAAATGCCTCAGATTTTTTCTTAAGAAAATAAACCTATGTGTGGCATGAGAAATCATCAATAAATGTTAGAAAGTAAATATTCTTACCCAAAGATTCCTCTTGCATGTCACCACAAATGTCACTATGCACAAGCTCTAGAGGAGATTTTTCCCTCCATGATTTGTTCACTGGAAAACTGTCTCGATGTTGCTTGCCAAGTGCACACCCTGAACAAACTTCTTCTTTTACTTGAATTGCAGGAAGTCCTCTCACCATGCCTTTCTTATGAAGCAAACTTAATCCTTGAAAATGCAAATGACCATACCATTGGTGCCATAACCATGAATCATATGTTGTTGCCTTGAGGGCATGCATCTTATTGGACTCCAAAGTGAGAGGAAATAATCGATTCTCTGTCATACAATCGTTTGCTACAAGATAATGATTAGCTGATTTATCAAATATTTTGCAGCAGTTATCTTCAAACACAACCTTGTAATTTTTTGCTACAAGCTGCCCAATACTTAAAAGATTATGTTGTAATTTGGGCACATGCAAAGTGTCATGAATAAATGTAGTTTCTCCTTGCTTAGTTTTCACTGCAAGGATACCTTTTCCCATTACATGAACCTCTTTATCATCACCAAATTTTACTTGACTCCTTACAGATTCATCTAATTTGAAAAAGAGATCAGATTTACTTGTCATATGATTTGAGCAACCGCCATCCAAGAACCAAACATCCTTTTGAGGTTATTTTGCCAAATTGCAAGTGAATAATGTAGAGTGGTTTGCTTCTTCAAAATACTCTTCAGTATAGTTGGCTCTTGACTTATTTAAATCAGATTTTTTCTTTCTACATTCAGATTCATAGTGTCCATACCTTTCACAATACTGGCACTGGATGCTTCTCCGATCCATTGAACTTCTTCCTTTGCCTCTTTTTTTTCCTCTTCTTCTTCCTCTGCCAAGTCCTCTAGATGTAGAAAATTCCCCTTTAGATTTGTTTGATTGAGAAGGGGTTGTATATTTTTCTTCAATTCTTACAGTAGACTAGAAGGCTTGAATGAGGTTCACTGTAGAATGTTTCATACGCTCCTCATGAGATTGCAAAGAACCTATCAACTCCGCAACTTTGAATGTGGCTAGATATTTACTTTCTTCAATGGCTATGAACCCTGGATCAAACTTTGGAGGAAGAGATCTCAAAATATTTTCTAAATTTTTTTGCTCTATGACACTTTCCCCTTGAGTTTTAAGATGGTTCACAATACTTTGAGCACTAGTAATAAACTCTTGAATAGACTCGACATCCTTCATATTTAAACTTTCAAAATCTCTTCGAAGGGTTTGAAGTCTTACCAACCTTATTTTGTCAAATCCTTGGTATGCAGTTTGTAGGTCCTCCCATGCTTCCTTTGACTTTTTCATGCCAGCTATAAGGGGAAAAATTGATATATCCAATGTAGATTGGATAGCAAAAAGAGCTTGATTGTCCTTATTTTTGTCTTCTTTCAATTGCGTTCGTTGATTTGCTGTTAAAGCATTTGAAGCATTCTAATATGCAGGTTCCATGTATCCTCCTTTTACTAAATCCCATATATCTTGGGATAATAGTAGGAGTCTTCATATTTATACTCCAATAAGCGTAGTTGTCTCCAGTAAATAGCAGAAGCTGGAATGATAAATTTCCACCATTTCACATTCTGGTAATTCTTAGAGAGAACCGTTAACCTGCAAATTTTGCAAAAAAGAATAGTCTTGCAACCAGCTCTGATACCAATTGAAGATTATGAATAAAAACAACACTTACACTATACTATGCAAATAAAACAAATAATACATCTTCTCACAAAGTGAGCGAACAAAAAAGCTATGAGAGAACAAAAGATATTTGTTTTATTCAAAACTGTCTTCTTCTCCTTCTGCTGTATGTTGAAATCTGAAGGAGAGGATTACATTTAAAAGAAGGAGCAGCTACAATAATGAAAGAGATAACTGAAGAAGAACTCAGCTAGATCCTAAAATACAGGGATCAATTAAGACTGAAAGATGTTGTAGTTTATTAACTGAAAGAATAAACAAAATTAATGGAAAAACATGTAGTGGAACTGAAGATAACTACAGATGATTGTAGAGTTGATCATGCATCCTTCAAAACCTAGATTGAGAGCAAGAATGGGTGCTATCTTAGATGTCTATACAGATTAATTATGTCTGGTAAAATTCATGAATTCAGTCTCTCTGACAATGATGTATCTGATGATGATCAACATGAATCTTCTTCCATTGATCAGGATAAGATAAATCACGAACCATGAGTTGATTATTGCCATAAAAAAATCACTATTGAAACTATTATGATTCCAAACTAATCACTGCTGAAACTGAAGTTGGAATTGCCAAAAATAAATTGATAATAGCATGAATTGATTATGAATAATTGAAATCTATATAACTCTGTACTGCTTGGAATCTGAAAGTTCTTGATAGTATAAACTAGACCTGAAATTTAATTAAAATAGAACTATATAAATTCTAGAAACAAAACTTGAATCTGTAGCTGCTGAACCTTTTTGCCTTAAGAATGCATGATAAGTAACTTAAAGTTATTTTTTTAAAACTAATAAAAAGTACATTTAACTTTAATACACTTTTCCAACTAACAAAAATCAAATACTACCTATGTCTAAAGAGCTCGGAGGACAAAGATACATTAATCTTTGATATCATAACAACCTTACTCCTTCAATTGATTTGTCTCCAAGGAAATTGCAGTGCTGGATGTTGTAGCATCATTGGGCCTTCCAATGTTGCTTGATTTCTACTAGTATATTTTGAGATTGCCTCATTTCCAAATTTTCTTGTAGCTACACAATGATCAAAACCAACTTAAGAATAGGTTTTCCATCCAAATTATAAATTAAGGAAATAATAGTATACAACACTTTATCATATTTTAGTATAAATACAAATCTTCTGGCAACCCGCTATAGCAGAGGACCATGATGAAGCCAAGGAATATTAGAAATAGTCGTCTGAAATTGAAAAACTATAGTTTTGATTCCCATTAATTGATGAAACCAATTTTCTTTCCATTCATTATCTTATAGGTGTGAATATTGATATCAAGTATGTTCTTTTCATAGTGGACTTTCAAAAGTCATATTCTGTTGTGTTACTACTGTATATGAAGCCAATACACATATTTTTCAATCTTCTCTCCCTTAAGCAATCTTTCTGACTAGAATCTCCTTTGCTTCAGATCATAATTTGCTGAATTCATATGGTTTATGCCTTACAATGTTTTTTTTAAAGTGTGCTCTTTCTTTCATATTTCATTGCACTATTTGCTTTATCAGATAGAGAAAGTTTCTTTTCCTGAGTACTTCCATTTTCAATATTCACTAAATGTGTAATGCCTTTTATGTACATTCCAGGTTCATGACAAAAGCAAAATCAAAGAAGAAGATACATTCCATTGTTGGTTGTTTGGATTTCTCGTGCTCTGTTGGACAAGGTATAAACATTATTCTGTTCTTCTATATTATGCTCAAGAATCCCTTTTTCCTAGAACATAAAAACAAATCAAATGCATGAAAAAAACCATGTCAACCACACCCGTGGACGTAGAGTAATATACATTATCAACTCATGTCGTACAATGCATAGACACTGTGTTGCATAGCTTTAACCTTTTCTGAGACTATGCTTTCAAATACGGATTCAGTGATCGTTTGTTTGATTCCTTTACAATACTGCTTCATTTCTGATACACATCTTTGGAACTTAGAACCAGTATCATTGAGCACTTTGAAACTTTTTTCTCTCTATCCAATCTTGTAGCATTGGCATCCCTAGAGTTAGAACTAGATTTTGAAACTCTTTCTGTTTTGTATGGTGTTCATAGCACGACAATGTATTTACATTGAATGAAACTATCTACAATGCTCTCACAAGAAGCAACTGAACAAGGCCTTTGGGGTGACATATTTTGCATAAAATGGCTTTCAAAGTGGTTCAACTTGCCAATATGGGTTTGGTCTGCAACACGACACACAAATTACCTTCGTTTCAATCCAAATAGTGAGCAACTACCATATTGTATTCTTTTCCATGATTCCAACCCTCTTAGTGGTCATTATGAACCTTTATTTTGGAAAAAATATATGCGCTGCACTGAGCCAAGAAACAATGCTCATCTATTATCGCTCCACTGTTATGTTGAAATGCTTTGGGCTGCCTTACGCAGTGAACTAGAACAACTGCACCTTGTTATACTTCCAACAAGTGACAACATTTGCATTGATAGCCTTTTCAATTCTATTTTCTTCCTTTGCAACCATGAATTCGAACCTTGCTTCCTGCACAGGTATGTTGCTCAAGCTTTTTTGTGGTTCTATCCTTCGAAATGACCATACAACTATTCACTTTCTCCATACTTGGATTTCCCGAACCCAATTAAGAACATACCGCATATTTCCACATGGTAAGGCCTTGTAGTCAACATAGCCATGTTCCATGGCCACAACAATATACAAGAAGATGAGTTCAGCATCCATTGGTTATGCCTACTTTTCAAAATAAATATTCAATTGTGGCATTCGTATCCTTTGCAAGTTTTAAATGTTTTTTCTAGTGATGCACCACTTGAAAAAACATACAATCTTATACAATTTTCACTTCCCCATGGCCAATTTCATTATGTATTTTTGGCAATGAGCACTAACTCTATACCAGCAGTGCCCACAACATATACATCTGAAAATGCATGCACTCAAATAGGTACAAAAACTGAAAACATATCTTTGCAAACAGCTCCAAAAAATAGTTTACATAACTGGGATGAAAATAGGTTGCCATTCTCTCTTTGCTCAATAAAAAAACATGTACGAAAACAAATGCATCAAACAGCTAAAACAATTTGCACTATTATACTTTTTGTGTTGGTTGAAGGCCATACACGTACCAATTTCTTTGTTAGCAAAACAAATTTCATGTCCACAGTAGTTGCAGTTGAAACACATGACGTTCTCTCCCAAACGTCAACCACCATAAAAAAATGCAAACCAATAGTGTCCATAAAACAACTATACGCAAACACACACAACAAACACCTAACTCTGCACATTGTATTACCCGTTTTCATGCCCGAAAAAATGATACATCGATTCATGAATGCCAAATTTGTAAGCAGATCCATTTCAAGTTGAACTTGACATGTTTTACAAATGCAACAAAGAAAACATATCTTCAACTCACATCAAACAAAACAATACCTGAACTCAAAAAAATTTGTCATCCATGCTCAACAACCTTATTAAATGGAAAGTTTCCAAGATTAGCATGCCCACAACATATCCAATTGATTCCGATGCTTCTGACAGTTGCAATAATTTTTGACCTTGAAGAAAGACTTGTGTTTGCACTGCTTTCTGACCTTGAAGAAAGACTTGTGTCTCTTTGGCTTGCATTTGGTCAGATAAGGCACTGAAGCCATAAACACCCTCAATACACACTAAAGGGAGCAATCATAAATGTCCCAAAAAATATTGATATAATCCAATGAGCTTTGCCAAGGCACCCAGAGAAACAAAAATAATTGTTGTGGCACTTTTAAACGTCGTCTTGAATACAAAAAACCATACCATTGAGGAAATTCTCACCCTATAATCACCATGGCTGCTCTCAAAGAATTATGCACGACAACATTATATCTCATGCATGAAGTCAAACTAAATCATGGCTGGGATTAAATACTTTCTATCCCAACAAACTTTAAAACAAACAACAATGAAGAACATGAAGATATGTTGTTTGAAAACAGTTCTTCGGATGATGACATCGATAATGACGATCCACATGATACACTAATTCATGGTTTCACTTACTCCTCAACTATTCACTAGCTTAAAGACAAGATGATAAACATTGCTCCTTCAGAGGGCTTTACACCATTGGGAATTTTCCAGGACAAATTTCTAGAAGAGATGAATTTCCTAACTTTTTTTTTCAGCCAACCTCGCAATGAGATGACTACAAAAACAATATCGTATAGAAAAATATCACAATGGGAGTTGATGCATTCAGATCGTAGATTTTCCTGTCATATAACGAATATATTTTTCAAAGCACTAAAATTACTAATTGACCAAGTGGGCCATTCAATGTGGCTCAAGATCAAAAAGGGACAATTAAAAGGTCGAACACTAACTGCAAAAGACATCAAATTCAAACTGAATCTTGAAAAAATATTGAAATCTGATATCAGGTACATAGGCTTCAAAAAAATATGCATTTCCCTGGATTATATGCAACAAACAAGGAAAAACCTATTTTCCATGATTCGTCAACTAGGCCCGCCTACTTTTTTTGCCACATTCTCAAGTGCTGAACATTGTTGGTTGCCACTAATCGACACCCTCAGCAATTTATACACCCACTATCACAACAATATTCCTTTAGACAAGCCAACACCTTCATATTATAACGACTATAATTTTTTTGTTAAAAATGATCCCGTTATGTGCACTCGTTACTACAAGCATAGACTTAATGCATTGAAACAAATGCTTTGCCAAGACAAGTCCTTTTTTGGATAAATACAGGATCACTTTTGGGTCACGAAATTCCAAAATAGAGGCAATGCTCATAGTCATTGGCTAATTTGGACAAAAAATGCACCTATCTTTGGAAATGATGCCAATGACATTATAGAGTCCTACGTTGATCAGTACATAACATGTGATACTAGTTTATTCCCTCACCATATTGCTAGACTGTAATGCGATCACCACACGCAAAGATGCAAAAAAAAAAACATTCCAAGTGTAGGTACAATTTCCCCCAACCTCCAATGAGGTGTGCAAAAATACTTGAACCTGTAGAAGAGCCAACACAATCTGCTATTGTGCAAGCACATTCAATTTTCTCGATTCTACAGAGCAAATGATATGATACTTGCATTACACATGGTATGTTCCTTCAAGAACTAGACCTTGATGAAATCGCTTAGATAGTAGCAATACGATCAACACTTACACAACCAACATTGGTCTTGAAAATAAAACCAACACATGCATGGAATAATAACTTTTCCAAAAAAATTCCCATGATCTAGCAAGCAAATACCGATGCTCAATATGTGCTCAATGCTTATGTAGCAGTGACCTATTGCTGCTCGTACATGATTAAAATTGACCGTACAATGACGAAAGAATTTGCTCGAATTCGGGATGAGCATCAAAAAATGCATCTTGATGCCTTTCAAATGATTCGGAGCCTAGGTTAATGCAATGTTAAATACCCATTGAAAAAATGTCAGCACAAGAAGTAGTCCACAAAGTCCTTTCCATCCCTTTAAACAATACATCACGAAAATGTGTTTTCATAAACACCTCAAATCCTGGAGAACGTACATTTATTCTAAAAACCTTCAAATAAACTTCAATAAGAACTTGCCGAATCGACAAACATCATGTGCTACTCTGTCATAGATCACTACATAGCACGACCTCATTCCTTGCATTCAATTTTCTTAGCTAATTTTGTTTCCATTCACAACATTAGTAAACAAAAAAAACCTCGAAGTGAGACAATCATTGTGTGGTTTGTCAACTAAAACAAACATATTGACATAGAGAACTATTGCCGTGAAAGGATTTTGCTTTACATCCCTTTCATAGATAATGAAAACATCCTCAAAACAGGGTTTGTGACTTGGACAGATGCATATGCATTTCATGAACAAACCATACATGCCAACTAATCCAGATTCAAAATGGGGTGACATGGACACATCAATTCAAATTGTTCAATTTACTCTTCAAACCTCTGAGAAAATGCCAACAACGAGTAGACAAGAAAACCTCCCCTTCAAACACTATAACATAGATCGTGATTTTCCTTTTCATAATGCACAACAACATTACAACATTGCAAAGAAACACTTTCAACTAAGAAAACACCCAAGAATTGAAGATAAAAAAACATATTTCAAACAAATGCAACTTCTAAACAAGAAACAAGAAACGATTGTCAAAGACATCTCTTTCAAGAAAAATAAAGATCAATCAACTCCTATATACCTTTTCCTAACCGGAGGTGCTGGCACAAGAAAAAAATTTGTTGCAAAATTGATATTTGAAACATTGGCCCGTATTTACGACACCTCCATGCACAACGACCCCTTGAAAATAAAAGGCTTGATCTTGGCATTTACGGGAAAAGCTACTTACAATGCTGGTGGAATAACATTCCATTATGCTTTCTTCTTTCCTTTCAATTGATCAGAACTATGCCCGTTGAACAATGAATGATTAGATTCCTTGGCAAAGCACTATGAACAATTAAAATTTTCTCTAATAGACGAGATTTCCTTGGTTGGAGGTCAAATTATATACTTCACAGACCACCAACTTCGTCAAATAAAACACAAGCCCACAACTTGCTTTAGAGGAATTGACAAGATCTTTTGCGGAGACTTCTACCAAGCACAACTAGTCAATGACTGTCTTCTATTTCACAACCCCAGGATTTCCAAAGAATTGATCAGCTATGACTTCTGGAATACACATGTGAAAATATTCGAATTGTCTGAAACAATGCGTCAGAAAGATATTGCCTTTGTCTCCGTCCTGAATAGAATTTGCACTGGAGAACATTCCGAATCTGATCTTGCATACCTCAACAATACCTGCATTCGACCAATGCCAATTGATCCAAAATTCCCATTCCTATTCTACAAAAACACAAATGTTCTTCGACACAATAACAAAATGCTTTCTCTTGCTCCTGGTGACAAAATTGTTATCGCCTCTATCGATGAGCAAGGAACATCAGTTAAACAAATGGAATCCTTCTCTAAAACCATCGAATTGCCACAACATATAGAGCTCAAAATTAACATGTTAATTGAACTTTTTGCCTGGAAATATGACATACAAGACAGTCTGGTTAATGGTTCGGATGGCATTTTCGAAGCATACACAATGAAAAATGACTTTGATGCTGTATGGATTAAATTCAATGACCCCTGTATTGGAAAACAATAAACATCTAAACACCCGCAATTGTCAATAGCCAAAACAGAACTTGATTGGGTTCCTATTCTTCATGTAGCTAGACCCTTACGTAGAACATCATACAAGAGACTGGTTACAATATGGAAACAATTCCCTGTACAACTTTGTTTGTGCACACAATACACAGAGCACAAGGCCTGACCCTCAAACGCCTTGCTTTCAACCCTCTTGGTGTATCATCACATGGCTTGGCATATACAACTCTATCACGAGTCAAAACCATTTCCAGTCTTTACTTTCTATCCCCACTTACGAACAAAAATTTCAGCATCAAACAAACAATCAGTACAGAAATGGCATGCCTTCGAAACGAAGCTAAATGGAATATTGAACATGACTTGTCTATAGCTGATATTTCTTCCTGTATTATAGTTTCTTCGCTTAATACTCGAAGTCTACATCCTCACAAAGAAGACATTCTCCACGACCATGAATTGATGCAATCCCATATTCTCTGTTTGCAAGAGACTCACATGCCTTGCCCCATTGCAGTTGACTATATTGATGGATACCAATGCTTTTCTATGCACCATGTACATGGTCTTGCAATTTTCATTGCAAACAATATAGCTTTATTGCAAAAAAAAAATACTTTCAAAGCACAAACTTAGAGTCCCTACTTGCAAACATATTACTGCAACGACAGTGCATAACAATTGTGAATGTCTACGTTGCACCAAATGAAAATCTTGAAAACATCTTCATTGTTCTTGAAAATGTTTTTCCAATCCATTGATGTGACCATCCCTAGGTACATTTTTGGAGATTCTAACATCGACATGCACAAGCAAAACAAAAAAAAAAACTTGCTTTCAATATTTATGCAAAAAAACAATTTCATTTCCCACATTCAATAGCCAAGTGTCTTCACCAAAAACATCATCAACCATATATGGTCAAACACTATACAAGAAACCTATAATTCATTTGAAATATTTGCATATTGGATTGACCACCAAGCAAAGTTTTCCCTCCTTAAAAACACCTACAACAATGTTCCACAATTGTAAGTGCACATACCTCATTATATTGATTCTCAACAACTAACATCTAATTACTCGACTATTTCCTTTCCTTTTTATTTGACACTTTGTAACAACCATGTGCATATTTCAATGCTTTATAGATAGTTGCAGCAAGGAAGACATGGAACAACCACCCAATAACAAGGGCATTGGCAGCAGTGATCTTTTCCAAGAACCCTCTAAACAGTAATCTCTTTCTCGCATTTATATAATTTCTTGTCATGATTCATTCACTATCCTCCTCAACATTTCAATGAATCCATGCTAATATCCTTTAAATTGCAGGCCAAAACCAGCAACACAACAACCATCCTGGATACTTGACATTTGTGAAGGAAAAATTGCAACTATGTTTGAGGGTGATGTCTTGGTCGTCTACGGACAAGCACATGTAACCAACATTTCCCCTTCAAAAGCTAAAATCCTCCATGCTGATTTAGTTGACAAGAAAGGTCAAATGACCATTACTTTGAACATGAGCAACACCTTTGTCCACAAATTTGCATCGACTGTGGTTGCTGGTTCTAGTTTACGTATTACTAGTTTTGCTGTCAAAGAAAAAACAAAGTATGAACGAGGAGATGCAAGCTGCTCTCTGTCCACAATTGCAACAACCACTATGGAAAGCATACCAATAGCTTGTGAATGTTGTAAACTGACACTAGACATGACAATACAGGAGCTTGTTGAATCAAATGCAACATTCTCCATCGGGTCATTTGCTGCAATTGTAATAGGAATCCATCACACCAATGACATGTTCACCCTCTACGTTAAAGACAACGACATTGACAATGCCAAAGCAACAGTATCAACACTTTCCCTTTTTTCATTTAAATATACATTGCATCATATTACTGTGTTCTATTTTAACCAAACATGATCCTTTCTCCTTTTAGGTACACTTGGGAAACTTTCATGTTTCACTATGTCACACAATAAGAGACAATATTGCAATAGGAAACATGCCACTATTGCTTTTCAAACACTTCTTCAGACAAGAAACAAAGGGATCGCGTGTTCTACGTGTAGGCCATTCATCCTTCATCGACCCTTTAAATGATGAACCTACAAAAACATTTTTACAGTCTCTCATAAACACAAACATAGAGGCACGTGCTTCATAATTTTGCATTTTTAAGTTATCTCACTTCAGTGTTTTCTCACCCATCAAATGTGCCTATTAAGAATATATTCCCCTAACAACTTCATCACCATTGTGCAGATCAGTGGCGTGCTTCATGCAAAGATCATCTACCTTTCTCCTTTCCAAGCCTTTTGTGTAGAATGTGACCATCTGATGGAACCAGATCTAGCAGAACTACAACAAATTTCCCTTTGTCCAACTTGCAATACATCCAAACCATACAAGTATAAGCACTTGCTCCACTGCACTTTGCAAACAAGAGATGACTCCCTTCACTACACACTGCGAGATCCATTACTAGGCAAAGTCTTCCCTCAGCTCTCTCAAACAGAATATGAAGAATATCAACAGGACATCTCTAAGCCTGTATTTCTTCTCCGTCAATTCCTAATCAAGGGTACATTCACTTTGACAGTTGACAACTCGATTTCAACAATCAAAGAAACCTAGCTTTATCACTTCTCTGGTGAGCTTCTCCATTTATCATTTCTATTCATTGCATTTGAGTTTAATTCTTTGTTTTGTGTCTAACATATCCATCATGCTCTTGCAGATTGTTGGAATAATTTTGCACACCATGCGCCTAAACAAACATTTTTGTGGCTGACTCCCTGTATGTCCAGGAATAGTATAGAGTTATACTCTAGCTTTTTGGCTATTCGATATGACTACATACATCGCTGCTTAACAACATGCGATCTCTTGCATAGTTTTTTCCTTGCTTTCCTTCTACACTTTTTGTAATTATGGTACTCTCAGACTACTTCTAATACAATGAAAACATAATCCAAAAAAAATTACTGGTAATTATTATTCTCTTCTTTTGTCTGTATGGATTGCAGCAATGTTTTCCACTACATGTTTTTTGCTTTACAATATAGCAGACCAAAAAAACGATCTTGCTAATCCAACATATATATCTGATTTTGTACTCCCTTCATTCTACTACTGTTATGCCTATTTTCTCCTATGGTGTCTCTCTGTAAAGTCTTCAACATACTGCAAACATGGTTCACAAAACCTCTTTCTATCCCCGTTTGGATTGCAACTATGTTTTCCTAGATCCAATCATATATACTATATGCCATTTCCGGAATTTTTGCATAACAGTAAAATTTTAATGAACTATTAGATTCTAATTTAATGTTGCATATGAAACAAATACAAAACAAGCTGTTTAATTACCATTTTTCTGCAATTTCTTATTCAACTTGCCAAGTTATCGAACAATCTACATTGGTTGCATCAAAAATTTAGCAATCGTATGCTTGTTTATACTCACTTCCAGTTCTATGTCCCAGACTGATGAATTCACACCCAGTGTCTTCCTCAATTCAAGAACAACTTGAAAATCATGCTCAATGCCTCTAAAAGAACCATCTTCATGCACAGTCTCAAGAACAACAATGTCAATTCAAACACGCCAAAAAAATTGTTTGTAAATCACCAAGACTATGTCAAATACTTCCACTCAGATGGTTTGTGCAAAGAGCAAGAAACATTAACCCCTTCAACTTTCCAAATTCTGAACCAACACTTCCAGTCAATTCATTGTGTGATAAACCTATAGATGAGAGAGTGGAAATAATACATGTCTACTGCTCCTTTATTGCGTTGGCCATCAAATCTACTCCAATAGAATAACTCCTTTCAATATCCATTTTTATGATCAACACAGACACATGTTGGGTTGTTGTGGCCATTGCTTGTGAGGATAAAATGCTGCCAGCACTCTCGACTCTGACAAGTTTCCAATTACTTTGAAATGCATAGGTTATTATTGTTAATTTAGTATTATGAACAGTAGTCTTGTTTTAGGCCAGAGTTGCTTCTATTATAGGCCAAATAGAATGGAATTCGATTTTAGCATTTAACAGTTTTTGATATTCATTTTGTGATCCACAAATTTATGAGTTCTCTTTACAGTTAGCTACCAAACCAATATGCCTCAGTACTTTTGGACCACATGCTCTGGATTTTTCCTATCAATAGTTTTACTTTACCTTGGCCAATAGGAAACAAATGATCAACTATAGCGGAATATAATGCTTTTATTTTTCTCAACATTAAAATATTGACTATGATATCTGAAATTGATTTTCTTGGCCTACCTTATTAAATTTTAAGTGACACCCTGACAAAATTTTATATTGTGGAGTGGGTGAAGAATTTCAGGATGTGGACTGTGTTGGATGTGTTGATGGGTTTTTGAATCTCATACCTTCCTTCCTGCTAAGGACTGTTTCAGATATGCACCAGAGTTACTAGGAAAGAGAAGAGACTTAGCATTTTAATTATATAATGCACCAACTATGCCCTAAGCCACCATTGAAATGGATTAGCCAAAGCACTTTCTCCAGGAATGCAGATACTGCAAAACTTCATCTATTTCCTTTTTGGCATCCTTGACTATATTCAATTTCTGACATGAAAATATTTTCTAGAGTGATATACTAAAAATGTTTCAACATAAAATTATTGAATTGAAATATGTATTTTATTCACACTGTGTTATTAAAATTTTTGTAAAGCCATCATCTTCTTCCAAATATATCTATATCCGAAATAAACCCAATTATTTCTACCTTCATCATCTCTAAAAGAAATATTGGCAGACTCCTTCAAACTCGAATATAAAATAGTTGGGAACGCATGAAGAATACCTTGCTAGTTGATCAACAAATGTGAACATCCATTTCAGTTGTAACTTTTGTGTTGAAGCTTTCTCACTCAACACTGCTAGCACCATTCTGATTATGTGTCTTTCAAAACATCGACTTAAGGAGTAAAATGCCCTACAGATTCAGGTGTTGGTTAGCATCTTCACTTCTAGATCACGAACTCACCATGGTCTTCCACAAGATATGTTTTTACAATGCACATCACAAACTGCCACATGTTATTTTACATAGCTGACACTATCCACTAACTATGACACGTTGCTATGCAGTTATGAAATGAGATTGTATTACATGACTTTCACTTTGGTCGAATTTATATTCATCAAAAAAACAATTATTCGGTTTTCTCATAAATTTTTATCTTCCCTTTTTTATTTTAAATATTTTAATATGAACCTTTTGCACTAAATATAGTAGATACTTTTTCACAATCTTCTCACCATATTCACAATATGTTTCACTAAAAAAAAAATTATTCCACAAATTCATAATGCCCTTCAATCATAAAAACTACACCTATATGTGGATAACTTTCTCAGGTTGCATATCGCATCCATGTATCACCACAATTAAATTAAGTGCCGCATCTAATTTCATCTAACATGCTTGTTAACTTGATTAAACAACACCACCACCAATGGAAAACCTCCTATCCAAAAGAGTCATCCCTGAAAAAACCTTCCATTTTTTTCTTCTGCTTTCCTATTTGAACTAGAAAAATGCTCACAACATTCTCGCACCATAGTGCATTTCCCAAGCAAAAAACACATAACCCATACATTGCAATGTCCTAGAAGCTTGCATTAAACAAAGCTCACTCAAAAACCATTGTTTTATTTTATTTTTATTCACCCATACGCATGCAACTAATAAATTTTTATTCAATAACCGCACCAAACAGTAAACCAACCCTGCTTTTGGGAACTTCTTAATACAAAATATATTATAATAGACATTTTCATTGGTAATTTCTAAGCTAATTCTTTAGATACCCTACTATGAATCAAGATACAGTTGCTTCGAATAAGCTTATTCATAACAAACAATCGATTTTTACATCATCCATATATCGAGTTGTTGCGCTATGTTAATTTAATCACCTTTACACAAACGTATTACAATTTTACTAGTGAATATATCGAATATAAATGCAACATATATAAAGTAATACCTTACATCATCTAATATATATAGCTATATATTACAGTTTTACTAGGGACTGCACAACATGCACCAGCAATCACCCACAGTTTAAGCTCATCTTAAACATAGAAACAAACAACAATTTCAATCTTTAAATGTTCAGAAAAAAATACTTCTGCCAATAGTATGTTAAAGTCACAGCGTCAGGGTTTCACTCCTCAACTCGTGCAACACTACTGCGATCCGCAAGGATTCACAGACTATGAATGTGTTAGTTCATTTGCAAACTAGAGCAATGCATTTGTATTGCTTCAAACCACAAGCTAAATTAAAAAAAGGCTTCACAGGAAACACACCTAGCAGCAGTGTAAGTCCACTGAAATAACACGGGAGTTCTTCTACGATTACAATAGTTTCTTCCCTCAATCCATGCAAAGCTACACTCAATGCTTGCAATAATTCCTCGATTGCAATTCAACTAATCCTTCCAATTTCCAACAAACAATTTGGTCCCCAAAATTATAGACCAGACACATCTAGCCCGTCAAAAAACTACATTGGCGTCGACAGGATTTTCCATATCATGGCCTTGTTTTCTAAAGTCATCCAGACAACCATCCATATCAAATCATTGGTTATTAAATATTATATTTTTCATATTTCAATATAACACCAGTGCCTTTATGTAGCTATCAAAATATTAATTTACAATTGTCTAGTTGGTTGCTGATGTAGAGAACAATAATCTCTCTCTCTCTCTCTCTCTCTTTCTCTCTCTCTCTCTCTCACACACACACACACACACACACACACACACTCTCTCTCACACACACACACACACACACACACACACACACACACACACACACACACACCAATCCCTTTATGTAACTATCACAATATTCTTTATGTAGCTATCAAAATATTAATTTACAATTGTCTAGTTGGTTGCTGGTGTAGAGAACAATAATGACATATATATATATATATATATATATATATATATATATATATAATATCAACTAATTTTGATAGGATTTTAAATTCGGAAAATTAATTTGACTGGAAACTAATAAGTCTTCGAAATACTTCAAACCACGATTTTATACATTATCCATTATCCAATTTTATCGATATCCATTTATCGATATCCATTATCCATTTATCCATAAGTTAAGCAAACCATTATCCATTTATGCTTATAGCATAGACATGCTAAATTCTTATCCCACTAATTTAAGCGTTGAAATTTAATTTAAACTACTTCCAGCATATATGGTAGGAACTGGCCTTGAGGCTCCTATTTATAGATAATATAGGAGCTATTCAAATTTTAAAAAATAGAATGTAAATTTTTAATATGTTACAGTATTCTATAACTTCATATGTGAGCATTTTCATATTTAATCTGTTCTCTCTGTTTGAAATTCAAGTCAAAATTTATTGTGCAGTTAATCTCTATCTTTTCCCAGATATTATCTCACTGACATATTTGATTTGTAATTAATTATGACTGCTGCACATTTACTTTTTGTTGAAACATTCTCCTTGATTATCTCTTGTCAGAGATATTGTGTTGACTTGCAAGGTAAGTCTTTTGTGTAGGTGTTTATTATTAATGCATAATATTTTATTGTAAATTGGTAAGAAGTGAAAAGAAGAGCAAGAAGCAGGAAGAAGAAGACAAAAGAAGGAGAAAACCCAGATTTGGGAGAAGGAAGAAAAATGCGTAGTCCCAGCTCAAGTCTGGACTGGTTTTGTTGAAAGAATTCCTTCACTTTCAATGTTGTTAATGTATGAATGAATGTTTTGTGTGAAGTTATAGCTGCTGTTCATTATTGACAAATATATATGTATTTCTGAAGCAATTTGTTGCCCAAATTTGTGTTATTTGCAGCCAAGAGTGTTATGTTATTTTGCTGTTATAAATTCCTGTAGATTCTCATTTTTCCCCTGTTCTGGATCATTTAAATCCACTGAATTTTATTTTCTATTGCTGGATGAAGATTCTATAGATTCCGTAGACTCTGTAGTTTCCGTAGATCCTCGTTTCCCTTCATTTGGTATCAGAGCTTGGCTAAACCCTTCTTCTATTTCATTTTTGGGTTTTTAGTTTTTCATTTGGTAGCCATTAATGGCTTCTACGTCTGGTGCATCGCTGGTTAGTGTGCAAACTCTGATTTTCACAGGAAAGAACTATGAGTATTGGTCTTTGACCATGAAAGCTTTGTTTCGGTCTCAAGACATTTGGGAAATGGTTGAAAATGGTTACCAGGAACCAGTAAACCAGGTAGCATACAATGCTCTTACACAAGCTCAAAAGGACGTCCTGAAGGAAGAACCGAAGAAGGATGGGAAAGCATTATTTTATATCCATCAAGCAATGCATGAGAGCATACTCCCAAGAGTTGTAGCAGCAAAGCAAGCCAAGGAAGCATGAGGCACACTTCAGATTGCGTATCAAGGTATGGACAAGGTTAAAACTGCTAAATTACAGCTCCTTAGAAGAGAATTTGAAAATTTATCAATGAGAAATTTAGATTCAGTAGAATCTTTCTTTACTCGTGTTGTTGGTTTGATAAATAAAATCAAGTCCCATGGAGAGGTCATAGAGGATAGGAAGGTTGTTGAAAAGGTACTTAGAAGTATCCCATCTAAATTTGATGTTGTAGTTGTGGCTCTAGAGGAAACCAAAGATTTGAGCCAGTTTAGTGTTGATGAACTACATACCTCTCTTATCAATCATGAATATAGACTAAATAGATCAAATAGTTCAGTAGAAAATGCATTTTCATCTCAGATTTCTGTATATCGTGGAAGAGGAAGGAGGAGTTTCAGTCCTAGAGGTAGAGGGAGAATTTCTCTTAGAAGGGGACGTAGTAGTAGTCCTACAAATGATGGTGGTAGAGGTCAAAATCAGAATTTCAGTCACCCAAGTGGCCAAAGATTTGACAAATCACACATTCAATGTCACTATTGTAAGAAGTTTGGGCATTATGCTCATGAATGCAAGAAAAAAACAATATGATCAGCAAAAGCAATGTCAAAATCAGTCAAGTAGCACTCCCTCAGGGAACATGTTCATTGCATGCACGAAGATTGCTGAAGAAATTCCTACAAACTCTCCAGTTGAGTGCAATGTTGTTCAAGAAAGCCCATGTGACATATGGTATTTAGATTCAGGCTACAATAATCACATGACAGGTAATAAAGATTTGTTTTCTAGCTTGGATGAATCAGTTCAAATTGATGTTACACTTGGTAACAACAAAAAAGTCACTATTTTGGGTAAAGGTACAGTTAATATTCTAACCAAAAAGGGGGAGCCAAAATTTATGCCTGATGTATATTATGTTGCTGGTCTAAAACAAAACTTGATGAGCATTGGACAACTGATTCAAAAGGGATATAGAGTGTACATGGAAAATAATGAATGTGCTATTTTGGACAAGTTTCCAAGCAATATGCTTATTGCCAAGGTACAAATGACTATAAACTGCATGTTTCCATTAAAAATAAGGCCAGCTATGAAAGGAAAAATAGCTCAAGCTGTTCATGAGACACATACTATAAATTCTGGAGCAGCTTTTAATGTAGAAGATACAAAATCAGCAGTAGCCAAAGACAACTATGGAAAAGTTCAACACAGCTACAAAAATGTTCAAAATAGCCACAAAGAGGTTCAAGACAGCTACAAAAATTTCCAAGACAGCTACAGAAATTTCCAAGACAGCTACAAAAATGGCTAGAACAACTCTAAAGAGGAAAATGATGTTTCTGTAGAAACTCAAGCAGCGTTTCAATCAGTGGTAAAGGATGATTCTTGGCTTTGGCATTTTAGATTTGGGCATTTATATTTTGGAGCACTGAAATTACTACATATGAAGAATATGGTAAAAGGTTTGCCATTAATTGAGAAACCGGAAAGAGTTTGTGAAGGATGTATTATGGGCAAACAACATAGAGAGTCATTTCCAGTTGGCAAGGCAAATAGAACTATAGATCCACTTGAGATTGTGCATTAAAATATTTGTGGGCAAATGCAAACACCATCTATAGGAGGCTGCACTTATTTTCTTATTTTTATTGATGATTTCACAAGAAAAACTTGGGTTTATTTCTTGAAACAAAAATCTGATGCTTTTTCTTATTTCCAGTAGTTCAAGGCACTTGTGGAGAAGCAAAGTGGCCACTACATCAAGGTTTTAAGCATGGATAGAGGTGGTGAATTTATATCTAATGAATTTTCAAATTTTTGCAGATCTCATGGCATACACAAGCAATTTACAGCCCGCTATACACCTTAGAAAAATGGTGTGGCAGAGAGGAAGAACCAAACAATTATGGAGATGGCTCGTAGCATGATGGCAGCCAAACATCTACCAAATGAATATTGGGCTGAGGTAGTGGCAACTACTGTTTACATCATGAATAGGTGCCCAACAAAGAGCATAAGAAACAAATTCCCTCAAGAGGCTTGGACAAGAAGGAAACATA